>JAVUPR010000383.1:5840000-7282500 GCA_036785695.1 Gentiana straminea | reverse complement strand
CCGACACATTTACGACACGACACGTTCCCGACACGCTCCGACACGTGTAGGTTGATAAAAATAATAATATTTTAAATTTTAATATCCGGCACTCCCCGACTAGGCAACGACACTCCCGACACGGCAAAGACACTCCTTCGCCCAAATTTTTATTTATTTATTTATTTATTTTTTGTAAATACGAAAAAATAATTCTATTTTATCTCCTATTTACTACGGCGACGAGAAATCAAATTATGAGTATATTTACTCCTTTTTCTACTTCTTTTTAAATGAGAGTCTTGCACGAGCCCAAGTCCCTTGGAACAGGGCGCCGAAGAGGGTGACAGTCCCGTCGTGCCCGGACCTTGTCGCATCACGAGGCGCTGTCGACGAGTCGGGTTGTTTGGGAATGCAGCCCTAAGAGGGCGGTAGATTCCGTCCAAGGCTAAATATTGGCGAGAGACCGATAGCAAACAAGTACCGCGAGAGAAAGATGAAAAGGACTTTGAAAAGAGAATCGAAGAGTGCTTGAAATTGTCGGGAGGGAAGCGGATGGGGGCCGGCGATGCGCCCCGGTCGGATGTGGAACGGTGACAAGCCGGTCCGCCGATCGACTCGGGGCGTGGACCAGCGCGGATTGGGGCGGCGGCCAAAGCCCAGGCTGTAGATATGCCTGTCGTGAGACAGGTTAGTTTTACCCTACTGATGACAGTGTTGCAATAGTAATTCAACCTAGTACGAGAGGAACCGTTGATTCGCACAATTGGTCATCCGTCGCCTCGATCGTGGCGGGACAGCACGCGCCTTCGGCGTGCTTCGGCATCTGCATGCTCCCGGTGCTGGCCTGTGGGCTCCTCATTCGACCCGTCTTGAAACACGGACCAAGGAGTCTGACATGTGTGCGAGTCAACGGGCGAGTAAACCCGTAAGGCGTAAGGAAGCTGATTGGCGGGATCCCCTCCCGACACGCTCCGACACGTTTAGGGTGATAAAAATAATAATATTTTAAATTTTAATATCCGGCACTCCCCGACTAGGCAACGACACCCCCGACACGGCAAAGACACTCCTTCGCCCAATTTATTATTATTATTTTTTATTTTTTTTTGTAAATACGAAAAAACAAATCTATTTTATCTCCTATTTACTACGGCGAGGAGGAATCAAATTATGAGTATATTTACTCAATTTTCTACCTCTTTTTGAATGAGAGTCTTGCACGAGCGCTAGACTATGTAGCACCGACATCTGAATATGGGCGTCGTGCACTGTGTCCGACAAATTTACGACACGACACGTTCCCGACACGCTCCGACACGTGTAGGTTGATAAAAATAATTTTTTTTTTTTTTTTTGTAAATACGAAAAAACAATTCTGGTTTATCTCCTATTTACTACCACGACGATGAATCAAATTATGAGTATATTTACTCATTTTTCTACCTCTTTTTGAATGAGAGTCTTGCACGAGCGCTAGGCTATGAAGCACCGACACCTGAATATGGGCGTCGTGCGCCGTGTCCGACACATTTACGACACGACACGTTCCCGACACGCTCCGACACGTGTAGGTTGATAAAAATAATAATATTTTAAATTTTAATATCCGGCACTCCCCGACAAGGCAACAACACTCCCCATACGGCAAAGACACTCCTTCGCCCAATTTTTTTTTTTTTTTTTTTTTTTTTTGTAAATACGAAAAAACAATTCTAGTTTATCTCCTATTTATTACGGCGACGAGGAAGAAAATATGGAGATGAAGAGAAAAGAGACGAAGGAGATGAAGAGAAAAGAGATGTGGTAAAGATTGATCGAAATGAAAGATAACACACACAGCTGTTCACAAACAGTACTTTTCTTATCCAGCAACAATAAATACTTTAATCCTGTTCAGAAACAGTATATTTTTTAGCTAGCAACAAATGAATAAACCAACGAGAGGCTCCAACTACTCCAAAAATACCGTTTTCTGTGAGAAGTTTTTGTGTGCTATATCCACGTATATCTAATTGAATGGTAAACAAAATAGAAGGTATACTGTAACATCCTGACTTTTATAAAATGGTGATATAGTAATTGGGTTTAACCAACGACCTAATTTTTTTTACGTAATTAAAAAGGGATTTAATTAAAAGGAATTAGCTATTTAACGGACAGGTTGGGCCCAAAGACCGGATTTTCGCAAAGCCGGGAAGATCTAGCGGGCATGATGGAAATGATCACCGCCTTCGTAAGTTTCCTTTTTGTCTCCTTTTATACACATTTATTTCAGCTGTGTCTGATTTCTCCTCATCCTTTTCTTTGTAGGCGAACACTGTGGTCGCTCGGCGCTATCGTATGTATGCCAATCTTGAGCACGAGTGGGCTGGGGTTGTGGAAAAGATTAGCCAACTGGGGGATCAGATGAACCATGTTACCTTGGAGCTTGGTATGTCCAGAAGTCAGCTGGAGGAGTTGAAGAAGAAACATCGAGAGTAAATCGAAGCTGCTGAGACTACTCGAGTCGAGCTCATATCCAAGCCAAGAAGGAAACTCCTGAGTACAATAAAACCATTGATGAGCTGAAAGATAGAGCTCTCCGGGCAAATGAGGTGTGGGTCAAGGAGAGGCAAACTCTTGAGGATCGGGCAAAGAAAGTTGAGTCTAACCTGGAAGATAAACTGGAAACGGCTAGAGAGGCGGCCCGAACTGAAGCAGTTGCAGCTTTCAAAGCGTCTGAAGAATATGAAAGTGCTCTCGGCGTTGCAGCGCTAGCCGGCTATGATGAAGGCTTCTATCATTTGGCTCGTTGTGCTCGATGGGCTCTTGGGAGCGACGCTCCATCCTTGGATACTTTCAAGAGCTGGTCCTTAACCGACCAGTACGATACCCGGCTACTGCCTTTTCATGCCAAGATCCCGTCCACCGGAGAGAAGCTCACTGCCATTGCTGCAGAGTTGACCCATCGGGGCGAAGCACCATAGAGTCCGCCCCTAGTGATCTCTGATAACATGAGGGCAATGATTAACGGACCCTTTGCTACGACCTCGGTGAGTACTCCGGGTCCCTCAAGTACTAGCCCACTTAATTTGTCCATCTCTCCAAGGAGAGAATGTTCACGATAAGTCCCTTGTGCCCGAGGGAGAGTGGACCCAGTAGTGACAGTTTATTCTCCTTTGGACTTTATTTGGGTTGTAACATTCGAACTTTTTATTTTTGATATTGCCGTCTATAATAACTTAATAACCTTGAACGTTGTAGTGGCCGTTGTATGGCCTTTAGTTGAATTTACGTTTTCCTCTTTTCCTTCATTGTGATCGCATGTTACAGCTTGAATTTTCTTTATTTTGCTCTTTATTTTCTTGAAAATTTGACGCCTTTTGAGTTCGTGCGATCACGCCTGGAGTATGTGGCCCCCTTGTTTTCAGTAAGTCTTGAGCCCGCACTCTATAGACTTGTTGAAAATAATAGCCTAATTCTTTGAATATGTACTTGCTTGAATCCGTCAGGAGGTGCGGCCCCCTATCTTCGATGGGGTTGAGAAGGATTGGTGTTAGGCCCCCTGAGAGCACAAAATCTTAACGTGTAGATTAAAAATTCGCACTTGCGGTCCCTTTGCTACGAGCAAGAATTTTGGTGAATTTGGTAAAAACGCATTAAACTTCTTCGTTTGCTTTTCCTGGCGTGTCAGCCTTGGAAGTGTAAGAGTCTTGTCCTAACAGGCCTCTTTATGATTGTTGTCTTGATAACCGTAGTATTGAATGTTGGGACGATAACCGATAGAGCATTAAAGGGGTTGCTTAACCTTATCCATTTTTTGAAAATTTGAATTTAAAAAGGTCATTTCAGCCTTATCCGTCCGATTTCCTTGATCTGGACCGAAGGTTTTACTGGCTCCTCTTATAAAAGGAGAGCCTTGCCACCCTATTCACTCATACTTGTAAACTTGATCTTACTTTGCAAATAAATCTATGTGGTACTTTCTTTTCTTTTACTCCTTGCACTATACCTCCCTCCAACGTTTCGTCACCGTTCTTTAATACCGCCTCTAATGAAGTCCTTGCAAACTTCTGGGCATACTTCAATCGTTGCCCTTTTTGATTGAGGCGGGTTTGAACCGTCGTAAGAGAAATGAGGGATCCCGCCTACGCATTTCTTTGTCCAGATGGGAGGACTTGATTGTTAGGCCCAACAGGCATTATAACACCACGATTGTGCACGGTTTTTACTCGGTCTTGTCCGAAGTTGGATCCGCATGACGCGTAACGTCCGTCCCCGTTCGTGGTGTAACCGTCCCTTTTACTCCGGTGGTCATCAATGGCTTCTTCAATCTTTCCAATTTTGACCCTGCTATCCATTATGTGCGGGCTTGGACCCTGGATGATGACGAGATCTCTCGGCATGCGCATCGGAATGGTGTGTTTCACTACTTGTTCCCTAGTGAATGGGATTCCGCCCCGTAAAGGGTCGCGTCCGAGCTGTCTCAAGATGCTCGGGCATGGAAGCGATTCATCAACACCCGTGCGCTTCCTACTGATGATTTTGAGAAGGTCATTGAAGATGAGGCGTTTCTCTTACATGCCATTGTTACCCTAACAGTGAAGGTTGACTTGGGCCTCCTGATGCATCGTGAGGCCGTTTCTTTTGCTACGGGCATGGAGCCTGGTCGCTCCATCCCGTTTTCTTGGTTAATTTCTAGTCTCTGTTCTGTTTTGGTCCCAACTTGTCCGTCAGACGAGTATCTTTCAAGGCAGAACATTGTGTCCGATGAGATCCCCTATGAGTTATACACCAAGCCTGGCACCTCTTCTGATGAGGAATTTCTTTATTTTTAATATTTTCTTATTGCCATGTAATCTGGCTGAGGCCGCAATATGGATTTTGATTTGAATGTTTGTTCAACTTGTCTGAATGTTGAGTGTGCTCGCGTATCTTTCTTGACTGTATATACCTCTTTTAAGCATAAACAGAGATCATAGCGAGTCTTGACTTGGGGGCATATAGTCCCCCTTAAAAATAACCAAACATATTGACGGACTATTTCTAGGCTATACAATCCTTACCGGCAGTGTACCGGGTCAAATTGTAGTGCTAGTATGGTGAGTCAGGTGTCGAATCCTCAGGGAAGCGTGTGGTAATTCAGAGTGTGGTTAAACACCAAGAAGCTGTTATTAACTCAATCTAAGTCGCAGTTTTTACCAAGTAAATAATCTCTAAACTATTAAAACAAAATAAATGCATAATACTAATATATATATATATATATATATATATATATATATATATATATATATATATATATATATATATATATATATACATAAATATATATATATATATATATATATATATATATATATATATATATATATATATATATATATATATACATACATATATAAATATATATATATATATATATATATATATAGATACATAAATATATATATATATAATATATATATAATATATATATATATATATATATATAAATATATATATAGGTACCAATATAATAAATACTAATATGGAAACTAGTAATATTATTAGAAACTAGCCAAGAATATGTTATTGAATTACAATCTCTTTTTAGTTTAATGGATGTGCTCGATCTTCCTTTTTAGGTCTAATTGATTACGTGAAACGGTATACTCCTAAGCTCAACAATTCCTCCTCACACGAGCGTATGAAATTGTCATATGTCTAATCCTCTGTCCAATGTCATCTTAATCCTGGGTCACTCCCGTTTTGTCATACGGCCAGTATTTTAAGATCTGTCGATTAAACAGGTGATTTCAACGTAATAATCTCTCGAGTACAAATATTCTACCCCCGGGATAGGAAATAGGATTCCGTTTGTCAGACGGCCATTTTTACCCTCCGGTCTTTCTATCCATGATCTCATAACCTAACTTCTCTAGTCAGTTCATCATTAGATTACGACTCCGTTTATATTGGTTAATTACGTCAATACAAACATGTCATTAAGTTCAAATAGAAAGAGATTCATCATAATCGATTTTAATCAGATTTTAACATAGTCGTCATCCATTTCCTTAAAAAGATAAAACTAATTCAATTTCATATCTTGGCTAGATATTAAGTTAGCCTAATATCATTATAACTATTATAAAGATACTAATAAACATAAATACATTAGAAAGTTACCAGATTACAATTGAAGAATCAGAGCCGTAATTTTCCGGAAATAACAACTCTTCTAACAACAACGAGCCTTGATAAGTCTTCTAAGTATTACAACGATACTTATTATTTCGGCAGAGTGCCTTTTACTGTATTTACAGAACTAGAAACTAACTAAAGATAAGATATATATATATATATATATAAAAGTGATATATATATATTGGTACACCTCCAAACATCTGCAATGATGGAGTATTTATAGGCAGGGGCAGTACACCGGCGCGTGCCGGCCCCTCCCGGCGCGTGCCGGTGCTACAGTGCTTATTCCCTTGTGTCAGACCCATGTGCTTGAAATGATGAAGATTCCGGCGCGTGCCGGTCACCTCCGGTGCGTGCCAAAGTGTCAAAAACATCTGTTGTTAATTTTTTATTCTTTCGCTTCTGATTCGTTGATTTTTCTCGTATTCATCATGTATCAATAAAAAAAACTCCCACGGTAAATCTGACAACAAAAGTTATAATTTATACTAATTTTATAACGATAATATCTATTTATAACTAATTAGATTTTTATAAGTTTTAGGTTATATTTTTATGAAATCATACGATAATATTATAAATACGTAATAAAAAGTCATATAATATAGTTATATTTTTATCATATATCAACTACTCCCCACTTAGCTTTTGATCGTCCTCGAGCAAAATAAGCGATGATAATATATAAAAATTCATAATGCAAATAATATAGTTTTTCTAGACTAAATCTCTAATTTAGTAACGTATGCTGTCAATATTATAATTATATTAATTTTATCTATTTAAGACTATTAAGAAGACAAAAAGTGTGTATAACTTAATAAATTAATTATAAAATATTATTTAAATGAAATTCTACATGAATTACTTAATAATAAAATAAAATATTTAGAATAACTTTATAATCGCAACTATACGAATTATCGGAATCAAGGACTAGGTCAAGTAGTTGGCAAATTGGCTTATAACGTTTAGGCTCAGGGTATTTGGCTAATCGAAAGGATAACAAAGGAAAATCAAAAAGAGATAGAAGCAAGTCGTACGCGCTCACACCTTCAATTTTTTGATCAAAAATATATCGATCAGTAATATCCTGATTTAAATTCTAACACTTAATAAAAATGGTTTTGAAACCATAATCTTCTTTTTTTTTTTTTTTTTTTTTTACTAATAAACATAAATAAAGCCAACAAAAGAATCATAATAATATGATTTTATAGAAATACCCATCCAAATGATAATACCAATCTCAGCTCTTGTCATTTGTATTGTATCGACTCTTTTATTTCGATGTCGTCACCGCTATCCATAAGTACATACTAAACTTGCGGGATTTCAAGGAAATGTAGACCAAATTAAGTTAAGGGTCGGTTTTATCTAGTTAATCATAATGGCTAATTTCGAGTGAGGTCTTGATCACTCTACAAGGCTGAGGTGGGGACAAAAATTGGAAATTACGTTTGGTTAGGCTATTTGGCTCTAGTTAGTCAAAGTTATGCCAAAAATCGTCATCCCTAATCCGATTTCAATTTCATACTTGTCTTGAAAAGAAAAATCATTCTAAAATTTCATTATAATTATTAGTAACTTTTGTCTAATTTCATTAAAAAAAAAAATTCATAATATTTATCTAGATATACATACTTAAAATCTTGTTAAAATCTAAAATATATATAAATAATATAGAAATAATATATCAAGATTACTTTACTTAATTAAAAATTTATTCTATCAAAATATATTATTTTTATTATAATAATTATATATTATTCCATTTATTTCCTTAAGAATAATTAAACTAAGTGTATAAGTATTTGATATATTAAATTCATTTTATTTACTAACCAATTTCTACTCCCCACTTACGAATTGGCATCGTCTCGATGTCTAATGAGTAGTAAAAAGAAGGTTTAGCAAATAAAATAAATTTTATAGCAGTTGAATTATTTTATGTGTCAAAAAAAAAAATAAATTAAAAACATAGAAATATATTACAATATTAAAACTAGGAAAATGAAAAAAATACAAGTTACTACTAAAACAAAAAAAATAACTTAAACTAATTTATTACTAAATTAAACTAAGTTATTATTAAACTAATTTATTTTATACTAATTTATTCTACCATTATTACCTTTTTTATTATTATTCCTTCCTTACTATCAACATAACTATCTAATTCTCCCCACTTGACGATCCTCCCGGAATATCGACTGGTAACAGCCCTACCTGAGGAAGGCGAGCTGGAAAGTATTCATCTGTTGCTCTTTCCGGTACCCTAGCCAAACGAACACATATTTTAGAAATCAGCCATGCAAACGGCATAGGCTGACGGATTGGTCTTCTTCCAAACGCAAAACTAACAGCTGCTTTTTGAACCAATACTCCCCAATCTATAACAGCTCCACTCGTGATAGCATATAATAGCAACATTTCCTCATCACTGATTTCCGAGAAATCATCAGTTGGATAAACTCGTGAATTGATGAACCGTTTCCATGTTCTCAAATGGGGAAGTAAAGCTGCTGTGGAGACATCTCTATCCCTATTATAATGTTGGAATAAAACTTGGTAAGATTCCGAACATTTGTTAATTACTCCTTCAGCAGTATCAAGTCTCCATTGATACTCAAAATGACTAGATGGTGATGTTTGGACTGGTGGTATATGAAAAACTTGATTTATTACGGTAGAAGTAAAAGGAACAACAACATCTCTAACTGTAACAGACTGTAACAATGCTACAGTATTAGCTTCCGAAAGTACAGAGTAAAACTCTCTTACCAACGTAACATTAATTCTACCTCTGGGCATACGACAAAAATACTCCCACCCATCTGCTTCCATCCTTATGAATGCCCAATTATCCACTTTTCAAAAATTTAGACCTTTTTCAATCAGTACCGGTGACTGGTTGAAATTGCTTATGAAGGGGTTGTAAACCGATGCATACATGGAATTGTAAGGAACGGGTTGGAAAAACGGATAATGTGGATTAGGAAGTACGGAATTTGGGGTATGTGGAGGAGAATAACTGTTAACTGACGAATGATCGGACATTTTATACGCTTTTGGTAAGAAAACAAGAAGCTAAAAGAAGTTGGTGAGCATTTCAGGAATGCTGGATCTGTTTCTATTTATAGAAATAAGAGAACCAAAGAGGAAAAAATATGAGGGATGTCGGTAGCTCACCATACCGGCGCGTGCCGGCCCTACTGTTCACGATCAGAGATTTTTTCAATTCAGAGAGTTGCAGCATCTTCTTTCAGAGTAAAAATGGATATTTTTTCTAAAACGTGGGGAATAAAGTTGTAATAAAACAAAAAGCTATGTAAAAGTCATAGAATAACAAAGTGCACTAACCGCGGAGTGCATCAATAGTCTAAAAACAAAAACAAAAACAAATGTAAAAAGTACAACATCAAATCATCGTAGATAGCCATACACCATAACACATGAAAAGTTTATTTAAATCACTCATCTTCATCGTAATCCTCATCTACGTCATAAGATGAGTCAAACTGAGCTGAGAACGATCCAAACAGGCTAGAAGTGAAATCAGCCCCTAGAGACTGAGTCGTATGCAAACCATAGCTGGACTGTTGTGGATCTGCTGACGTAGATGCTTGAAATGTCGTCTGAGCTTGCATTGTTGCCATTGATACTGAACTTTCCAATCCAAACGAGCTTAGACCTGCTGTCACATCTGCCACTAAAGTCACTCCTCCCCTGCCCATGGATGTATCAACTGAACCTGTAAACATACCACCCTGTCCTACAGATGATGGCATATAATCCTGGAATATAACTGGTGGTGGAATAGGCGGAATCCAATCTGGCATAGTATAGGGGTCAAGCTGACTCTGAGGATACCTAGCAGAAATCTCTGCATATCTGGGATCTATCTCACTTATGAAAGCTCTGTGGCCTCTTTGGCCAATCCTAAGATCCTCAGCCCATAGCCTATTCTTTTCTCAAGCTAAAGCTATATTGGCATCAGTTCTAGCCTGAGCCTGAACTATAGCTGAAACATAGCCTCAATCTGGTTATTCGGCTCTGAAGTGGCTGTGGCTGCTGTGACTGCCTAGGAGCTCGAGGTGCTGGAGTATGAATAGGAGGTGGAGGTGGTGGTTGTTGTTGCTGCTGGCGATTTTGGTTGTTATAATTTATCCTACCAGCAGGTGAGTTAGTTAATTTTTGACCAATAGGTGGAACATAAGGAGACATAATCATATCAGAAGGTAAAACTGGGACCTCAAAAGTAGTACACAAGGCTGAAATAAGATTAGGGAACGGCAGACGTCCCCCTCGAATTCGACTTTTAGCAAAATCACACGCCTTGGAAAAGATAAGTTTCCTCAGATTTATTGGAACATCGTTCACCATAGCCCAGGCAATAATAACGTCATCTCTACCATAAGCGCAAACATGAGTGGAAGGAGTTACATTATGGCCTAAGAATTGCTTAATTGCCCTTATGTCCCTAATACATCTTCCATATGCAAATCTATTATCTTTCCAAACAGCTGTAGGGTCAAAAGCTTGTTGGGCCTCATATGCCTTAGCCTGAAGAGTAGCAGGATGGTCTAACCCCCAGACAGTATGATAATCATCCTCATCAGGTATATCAGGCAATCCATAAAATGTATTTATCATAACTGGACAGAAAGTAACATTAACACTCCTAAGAGAGATATAAGTCAATTGTTCAACAGTTGCTGGATCATAAGTTGATAGAACAGAGTAAAACTCAGCTACCATAGTGGCATTAATGTTATCAGTTCTTTCCATGAAAATCTCCATCCATTCTCTATCAACAAAAATATCCTTTACCTCCTTTCCTAATGAATTAAAGTCTATACCCCTTTCTAACCAGATTTGGCATTTACTGAAAATACTCATTGTATGCATACTTAGCCTCAGGACTAGCAGTGTTCTCAAAAGAAACGGTTTTTTCTAAATCAGTCAATGGCCTTGGTTCTATAACCGGTACTACATCAGGGATATCTTGCTTTCTTTTCTTAGGGTTTCTCCTAGAGGAAGAGGCCATCTACGATATTGGTATGACAAAAACAACAACAAAAATAAACAAAAACAAACAAACAACACAAACCAAAGATTATTTAGACCAAAATAAAATTTTAAGATTCTATAATTTAAATAAAAATTGAAATAATTGATATATATATATATATATATATATATATATATATATATATATATATATATATATATATATATATATATATTGTTACCTTGTAATGCTAAAAAAAACAATCTAGGTGCCGGAATGTATGGTGGTCGCCGGAATGAGGTGAAAAGAGAAGCTTTTCTTGCCAAACTTCAACCTTTTGGCAATGTTAATGTTTTTGGGTAGTGTGGTTGAATAGAGGATGATGAATTATGGAGTTTGTGATATAAAAGTGGCGAAAAGTGATATATTTTTGGAAGAAAGGGGGGGGGGGGGGTCGGGCGAAATGTTGCAGAAAAAATGAGGAAATGGAAGAGAAGAAGAGAAGGCGGCTGTTTGTTGATATTAGGGTTGATACACCGGCGCGTGCCGGTCACCCTTTTTTTTTTTTTTTTTTTAATTTTTAAATTATGTTTTTATGTGTAATACGCCCAGATTATATCATATGAACATATTTTAATTTTTATCAAATTATTTATATGATATAAGACAAGTTTATTACGATTTTATAGAATTTTTATAAACTGTATGAAATTCTAATATAATACTGAAAATACATATTTTTTTTTATATAATAATCCTACTTTAAATCACATATGATAATAATAATAGGGTCATTATAAATTTTTTAAAATTTTTATAAACTTAAAAATATTTTTCTTTTTAATTTTTGAAAATAACTTAAAATTTAAAAATACAATACTTAAATTAATTCTAATTCTTTCATCCTCAAGTCCTCAAGATTTCTATCATATCGATCTATTAACCTCATTCCTAGAAATGATGCGTTTGAATTTTCTCTTTGTTCTCCCTCGGGATTTTCGGATAACCACCTAATCGTTCCCTTCTTAATAACATTCAAACATTCATCCTGGGATTTGGTTGTACTTTCTCCACATCTTCCGTTATGTTCACTTTTTCCACAAATTTTACATCTCATTAGAAACTTTGCTCTTCTCTTCATTGCACTCCTTGATTTACCATTACAAAGTTCTCTTTCTCTGGCTTTGATTAGCAGTTCCTTGTTTAATTTAGAAACTAAGGATCCTATTATAAACGCGACATCTTTATCCAGACCTAACCTAAAAACTAAAATAAAAACTCCTATTCTATCTAAGAAAGGCATCCAGTTCTTTTACGTCTATCCGGTAAAAGACTAAGCTACTTTAAAATGCATAATAAGAGTAAATTAGAAAGATAGTACCCGTAATCGGCTGAGTTTAGAATTTTTGCTTCCTTAATTTGTTGGAGGGTCGATAAGCAACATTACTTCTTCCGCTTGAGGTATCCCTTCAATTCCCACGAATAATTTTACCCTGTGGCCATTAGCTATAAAAGTTGTTTTTCCATCAGTTAGTTCAACAGCTCCAGACTTATAGACTTTAGTTACGTCATATGGACCTGTCCATCTAGATTTAATCTTTCCTGGAAACAACTTCAAACGTGAATTGTATAAAAGTACTCGATCACCTACATGGAACTCATGACTATAGATTTTCTTATCATGGAAAGCTTTCGTGCGTTCCTTGTAGATTCGAGCATTTTCATAAAAATCGAGTCAAAACTCTTCTAGTTTTGTTAACTGGAGTAATCTATGATCACCGACAGCTTTAGGATCAAAATTTAGGAATTTAATAGCCCATAAAGCTCGGTTTTCTAATTCAACAGGGAGATGACAAGATTTACCAAAAACTAATTTATAAGGAGAACAACCAATTGGTGTCTTAAAGGCTGTTCTGTATGCCCATAATGTATCATCTAGTCTTTCTGCCCAGTTTTTACGATTTGAGTCCACTGTTTTCTCCACGATCCTTTTAATTTCTCTATTAGACACCTCTACCTGTCCACTAGTTTGCGGATGATAGGGTGTTCCTAGTTTATGAGTTACACCATATTTCTCAATTATTTTAGTAAATGGTCGGTTGCAAAAATGTGAACCTCTATCACTAATAATAGCCCTTGGAATGCCATATCTTGTGAATATATTCTTTTTAAGGAACCTTAGCACAACTTTGGCATCATTAGTGGGAAGAGCTTCAACTTATACCCATTTCGAGACATAATCAACCATTACCAGAATAAATCTTTTTCCAAACGATATAGGGAAAGGTTCCATGAAATCTATACCCCATACATCAAATAATTCACATTCTAGAATTGGTTGCATAGGCATTTCATGTTTTTTCGATATATTCCCCCATTTTTGACAAGATTCACAAGATTTTGCATATTTATACGCATCTTTATATAGCGTAGGCCAATAAAAACCACATTGTAAAACTTTAAAAGCAGTTTTCCATCCTCCATGATGCCCTCCTGCCTCACGATCATGACAAAATGATAAAACACTTAAAATCTCATTATCAGGGATACACTTTCTGATTATTCCATCCGAACATCTTCGGAAAAGATCTTGTTTCTCCCAATAATAAAACTTTAAGTTGTAAAAGAATTTCTTTTTCTGCTGCCAAGTCCAGTGAGACGGGATGTAATTACAGGTAAGATAGTTAACAATATCCCCAAACCATGGTGAATTCTCTTTTGATGGTATTCTATCTTTTAATAATTGCATGGTTGAGGGAGTATCGATCCTAAAAAGTTGTTCATCTGGAAATGAATCTCGTATTTCATTTCCTTTTCCTTCATCATTTTCCATTCTACTTAGATGATCTGCTACTACATTTTCACTTCCCTTTTTATCATTGATTTCAATATCAAATTCTTGAAGTAACAGAATCCACCTAAGAAGACGTGGTTTAACATCTTTCTTACTTAACAGGTACTTCAAAGCTGAATGGTCTGTATAAACTCTGACCTTAGAGCCAACAATATAAGATCGAAACTTATCTAAGGCAAAGATCACAGCCAACAGTTCTTTCTCTGTAGTTGCATAATTGAGTTGAGCTGCATTTAGAGTGTGAGATGCATAGTAGATTGCCTTGAGTATTTTGTTATATCGTTGACCTAAGACAGCTCCTACAGCCAAATCACTTGCATCACACATAATTTCAAATGGTAAATCCCAATCTGGTGCTACCAGCACTGGTGCAGTAGTCAACTTTGCTTTTATGGTCCGAAATGCTTTCATACATTTATCATCAAAGTTAAATGGTACCTCTTTTTCAAGCAAATGACTTAGAGGCTTTGCTATTTTTGAAAAGTCTGCAATAAATCTCCTATAAAATCCAGCATGTCCAAGAAATCCTCTCAAAGTTTTTAAATTCACTGGTGGAGGTAACTTTTCAATTACTTCGACTTTAGCTTTATCTACTTCAATACCTAATTCAGAGATTCTATGACCTAGAACAATTCCTTCTGATACCATTAAATGACATTTTTCCCAGTTTAGTACTAAGTTGGTATCTTCATAGCGTTGCAATACTCGTTCTAAGTGCGATAAGCATTAATCGAAAGAATCTCCATAAACACTAAAGTCATCCATAAAGATTTCTAAGAATTTCTCGACCATGTCAGAAAATACTGCCATCATACATCGCTGAAATGTAGCCGGTGCATTACATAAACCAAATGGCATTCGTTTATAAGCAAAAGTTCCATATGGACAAGTAAAAGTAGTTTTTTTCTCTATCTCCTGCTGCAATGAATATATGTAAGTAGCCTGAATAGCCATCTAAGAAACAGTAATATTTATGTCCACTTAATCGTTCCAACATCTGTACGATGAATGGAAGTGGATGATGATCTTTCTTGGTATGATCATTTAGTTTTCTAAAATCAATACACATTCGATATCCTGTAATTTCCATTGTCGGAATCCATTCATTTTTATCATTTTCTTTTACCGTGAAACCTCCCTTCTTCGGAACTACTTGAGTTGGACTTACCCATTAACTATCTGATATGGGAAAAATTATCCCCATTTCTAATAGTTTAATGACCTCTTTCTTAACAATGGTTTGCAAATTTGGGTTGAGGCGGCGTTGTGGCTGAATACAAGGTTTAGCTCCTTCATTCAGAATGATCTTATGAACACAAATCTCAGGGCTTATTCCTTGAATATCTGCCACTGTCCATCCAAATGCCTTCTTATGTTGTTTTAACATTCTAAGTAATTGATCTTCTTGTTCATTAGTTAAGGTTGATGAAATAATAATCGGTAGTAGATTATTAGTTTCAAGAAAAGCATATTTCAGATTTGAAGGAAGTGGTTTCAACTCCAGATTCCTTGGTGGATCTTCTACTGAAGGTTTTAAAACTGGTCCTTCTAGTTCTAATTTCAAATTTTGATGCCACGGGTGTTTAAAAAATATTCCTTTATTTAGATAAAGGATTATTTCTCTCATTTCAGCATCATTTTCATCTTCTTTATAGATGGATAGTGACAAACATTCTTCTAATTTATCTTCGTACTCTTGCAATTGGTCGTCACAGAATGTAGATATCTCATCTATAAAGGAACATGATTCTAGTGATTTATATGGATGGTTCATAGCTTTGAAGATATTGAAAGAAACTTCATCTTCATTAACTCTTAGTATTAGTTCACCTTTTTGAACATCGATTAACGTCCTTCCTGTAGCTAGAAATGGACGACCTAGAATAATTGGCGCTGAATATCCTTCTTCCATTTCCATTATTACAAAATCCACTGGGAAGTAAAATTTGTCTATCTTAACCAACACATCCTCGATAACTCCTTTAGGATGTTTAATCGATCTATCTGCCATCTGAAGGGTCATTTCAGTATTTGTAAGCTCTCCTATGCCTAGTTTCCTATAATCCTCATAAGACATGAGATTTATACTTGCTCCGAGATCATATAGTACCTTTTTAAACAGAAATCCTCTAATCTCACATGGAATGGTAAAACTACCAGGATCTTTAAGTTTAGGTGGTAACTTATGTTGAAGTATTGCAGAGCATTCTTCATTAAGGCATACATTCTCATATTCTTCCAACTTTTTTTTGTTTGATAGGATATCTTTAAGAAACTTTCCATAGGTAGGCATGTTGATTAGGGCTTCGATAACAAGGATATTGATATGAATATGACGAAAAGTATCAAGGAAACGAGCATATTTCTTATCAGTTTTTATCTTTTTAATTTGATCCTTTGGTGGGTAAGGTAAAGAATCTAAATCTATACCTTTGGTTCTGAAGTTATACTCTCTTTTTCCTTGAATCTTTGAGTATTACTTGGTCGCCATGTTTCTCTATCTTGAGATTTTTTCTTTAAAGCATCCCATGTATTATCTTTTTCAGTTACTTGCAAATCTTCCTTCCTTTCTTCCTTGTTTCAGTATTGTTTTCTCTTACGTGTTCCTTAAATAAGGTTCTCAGGTCACTGTCCATTGGATCTTTCAGAAGTCTAGGAACTTTGACCCATTCCTCATCCTTACTTTCAGGTTCAACAACTCTGTCTCGTTTTAAGAAATTTTCAATAATTTCTTCTTCTTCATCAGTGAATTCAAGTTCATCTGAGGTTTCTATATTCTTCTCAAATTTACCATCTAAATCATTCTCTACTTCATTATTTCCTAAGTTTTCTGCTCCAGTACTTCCACAGAGTTTCTTACTTCTGGTAATAACATCATTTACCTCTCTCGGGTTTCTTTCAGTATTACTTGGTAATCCTCCTGGAGGTCTACTATTTTTACGTTCTCCTTCTCTACTCAAATGATCTTCCATATTCCTTATTGACGCTTCTATAGTTCTCATTCTAGTATCATGTCCACTCATTGATGTTTTTAACGTACTCATATCCTTAGTGACTGTTCCTATAGAAGTTATCACAGTTTCCATATTTTGAGCTTGAGTAGATACTACACCCATCATATTTTCCATTAGTTTTTCCCATTTTTCAACTCCTTTAGGTTGAGTTGAACTTTGGGTGACTGGTATACTTTGACTAGTATGTTGTGGATATGATCTAGGTAATGATTGTGGGTTCTGATTCACGGTATCTCCTTGATAAACTTGATTACTATATGAATTCTTATATTGAACTGGATACGGTGGTTGTCCTTGCTTACTAGGGTTTCCAGACCAACGAAAAGTAGGGTGATCTCTTCTAATAGCATTAAACGAGTTTGAATACGCGTTGTTCAAATTCTTATGCTGTTGTAGAAAACTCACCTCCTCCCTTGAATATCCTTCTGGTTCTTCTATCCCTAATGACACATTATCATGATTTGAGTAATCATTCGTTAAATTATTTTCCGAGTTAATATTCTTACTAGCTTGTAAGCCGTCAAATTTCCTACTCAAATTCTCCAAGTGTGCTAGAACTTCCGTATTCGATGTACACTCTCCTGCAAATGCTACTTTTCTTGTGCTAGAACCGGTTTCCCACATTCGGTTATTTTTGGAAATCTTTTCAATAGCATCGTAAACTAATTGGGCTTCACTCATCATTAAGGAACCACCACATGCATGATCAACGTCTGCTCGTGAGTCTTTCCTTAGTTTACGACAGAAAAGTTGGATTTGCATATCTAAGGAATAACCATGATCGGGACAAGCTCTTAATAACTTTTTAAATCTTTCCCAAGCATTCCCAAGCGTTTCTTCAGATCCTTGTCTAAAGTTAGCAATTTCGACCTTTAATTCCAAATTCTTCCCAGGAGTAAAATATTGTTTTAAGAACTCGGTTTGAATCTCCTCCCAACTTGTCAATGAATGATGTGGGAGTGACATAAACCAATCTCGTGCTCTTCCTTTTAAAGAAAAAGGAAACATAGACATCCTTGTTAATTCACGATGAGCACCTTGACTTTTGGCTGTATTACACAATTCTTCGAAAAGATAGAGGTGATGATGTGGATCTTCATCATCTTCTCCTAAGAATTGGGCTCTTGTGTCAATTAAACCAAAAAGATGAGATTTTATTTCGAAATTATTTGCTCCTTCATTTGGTAAATGAATTGGATTATTAGTCTGGTTTCTTCTTACGGTCTGATCACAGATAGGTCTCGGGTTTGGTGGGTTAGGATTATTAAGATTATTCTGGTTTTGGTTCTGATTATTTCTATTATTAGGATTCTGGTTATTTGGTATTAGTAGATTCTGATTAAGGTTTTGTCCATGTCCTTGGGCATGAGCAATCCCTTGTTCAGGTGTTTCATCACTGGTTTCGGCCATTCTCGTTTCTCGATTTGATGATCATTCGTCGGGATTTCCCTGACTAGTATGACCACGTTTACTCTCTACTCTTAAATGCCTTTCGTAAGTATTTATGTCAGGCTTATAAGGAGTGAGTGGGGCCTTACCGCTTCTGGTCATCAACTATCGGAAAGAGAAAATAACTCGAAATTGATAAAAATAATATTGGTAACTTACCTATAAGGTAAGTACCAACGAAAAAAAAAAAAGAAATGTGATAAGAAGAGTGTTGACTTATCCTCGAGAATTTTGAGCTAATACAAGTAGTAACCATAGGCACAATGAATTAGCATCGTCTCCCCGGCAACGGCACCAGAAAGCTGACGGACTATTTCTAGGCTATACAATCCTTACCGGCAGTGTACCGGGTCAAATTGTAGTGCTAGTATGGTGAGTCAGGTGTCGAATCCTCAGGGAAGCGTGTGGTAATTCGTAGTGTTGTTAAACACCAAGAAGTTCCATCAAGTAAATAATCTCTAAACTATTAAAACAAGTAAATAAATGCATAATACTAATATAGATATATATATAGATACATAAATATAGAAATGAGTTCATATACATACCTATTGATCCATGCTTACCGTACATACTACTAAAATAGTGCATCGATCACTATTTTATCACCTAGTTAAATAATAATACTAGAAACTAAACTATTTGTAAAACAATAACCGGGTGCAAAAATAGTGATCGATACCATTTTAGTAGTATGTACGGTAATGGATAGTATATATAAATATATATATATATATATATATATATATAAATATATAGAAATACATATATATATATATATATAGATATAAATATATATAGGTACCAATATAATAAATACTAATATAGAAACTAGCCAAGAATATGTTATTGAATTACAATCTCTTTTTAGTTTAATGGATGTGCTCGATCTTCCTTTTTAGGTCTAATTGATTACGTGAAACGGTATACTCCTAAGCTCAACAATTCCTCCTCACACGAGCGTATGAAATTGTCATATGTCTAATCCTCTCGTCCAATGTCATCTTAATCCCGGGTCACTCCCGTTTTGTCATACGGCCAGTATTTTAAGATCTGTCGATTAAACAGGTGATTTCAACGTAATAATCTCTCGAGTACAAATATTCTACCCCCGGGATAGGAAATAGGATTCCGTTTGTCAGACGGCCATTTTTACCCTCCGGTCTTTCTATCCATGATCTCATAACCTAACTTCTCTGGTCAGTTCATCATTAGATTACGACTCCGTTTATATTGGTTAATTACGTCAATACAAACATGTCATTAAGTTCAAATAGAAAGAGATTCATCATAATCGATTTTAATCAGATTTTAACATAGTCATCATCCATTTCCTTAAAAAGATAAAACTAATTCAATTTCATATCTTGGCTAGATATTAAGTTAGCCTAATATCATTATAACTATTATAAAGATACTAATAAACATAAATACATTAGAAAGTTACCAGATTACAATTGAAGCATCAGAGCCGTAATTTTCTGGAAATAACAACTCTTCTAACAACAACGAGCCTTGATAAGTCTTCTAAGTATTACAACGATACTTATTATTTCGGCAGAGTGCCTTTTACTGTATTTACAGAACTAGAAACTAACTAAAGATAAGATATATAAATATATAAAAGTGATATATATATTGGTACACCTCCAAACATCTGCAATGATGGAGTATTTATAGGCATGGGCAGTACACCGGCGCGTGCCGGCCCCTTCCCGGCGCGTGCCGGTGCTACAGTGCTTATTCCCTTGTGTCAGACCCATGTGCTTGAAATGATGAAGATTCCGGCGCGTGCCGGTCACCTCCGGTGCGTGCCGAACTGTAAAAAACATCTGTTGTTAATTTTTTATTCTTTCGTTTCTGATTCGTTGATTTTCTCGTATTCATCCTGAATCAATAAAAAAACAACTCTCACGGTAAATCTGACAACAAAAGTTATAATTTATACTAATTTTATAACGATAATATCTATTTATAACTAATTAGATTTTTATAAGTTTTAGGTTATATTTTTATGAAATCATACGATAATATTATAAATACGTAATAAAAAGTCATATAATATAGTTATATTTTTATCATATATCACGTATCTGCACAAAGAATACTCACGGGCACATAAAATTGGACTCGTTTAAACTTTGAACACGATGATCACTTTGAATCTGCATCGAAAGTTCTCATGAGGTTGGCGAGCTCGAATCTTTCCCCTTGGGAATGGTTGAGCATTAAAGGCGGGACCTCTGGTTGGCCTGGAAGACCGTGTGTCCAATGCTGCATTGAATGCGGTGTCGATAACTGCGGGACATTAAATGTGATCTTGAATTTTAAATTTGAAGAGCCTGCGTATGTTCCCGTCCGTTTGATCTGGCCAATATCATTCGTCGGATCACTCTCCCTTTTATTTATAAATAGGGGAACTTGATCATTTTTAACCACAATTACATCTCTGGTGTTCAAACACTTGTTACTCTTCCTATCCATCATGTCTGTAACTGAACCATCCTCTACTGGTTCCTCAGCTTCCTCTCCTTTGTCCTCTTTTTTTGCTACGGTGTCTGCTACGCCATTGCCAATTTTTGGAGTATTTTCATGGACAAAGGCCTTTGGCCTAAAGGGGCTTGAATACGCGCAAGGTTGAAGGAAGTGATTCCATGTTCCGTGTTAATCTTTCGGGGTGGCGCCTTTGCACTGCAGATCCCAGGGGTAGATATAACCTCACCGTGGTGTGTGAGTTTTACTATTTTGTCAGAGGCTACCTCCGTCGAGGGAATCTCCTTAATCTCTCTTCGAGGCGTTTATGTTGGCTTCACTCCGGCCACTATAAACTCATTTCTCCGCCTGCCCGAGGTCGACCCGGCCATGAATTACGAGGTCGCCTGGGACCTTGACAATGAGGTGCCTAATTTTACTCACAGGGCAGATGCGTACCGGCGGTTGTTCTCGGGTGAAGAAAATCCCCTTTGAAGCGTGCTGCCTCCGAGCTGTCTTGGCCGCATCGGGAGTGGAAGCGGTTCATTAATACCCGCATCATTCCGACCGCGGATTTTGAGGTGCTTACGGATGAAGAAACCATCATTCTCCATGCTATATTCAGTCCATCGGTGAGCATTGATTGGGGAATTATAATTCACCGTGAAGCCGTCAACTTTGCGAGGATAATGGATCTTGCTCGCCCGATACCTTTCACCTGGTTGATCTTGGGCCTCCGCACGGGTAGTTGTGGGATGCCGGTCAGCACTAGGGATGTTTATCTCAACGAGGACTAGCTCCTTTTTTTTGGAAGCCTGTAGTCGCAGATATTTTGCTCAACGCCGAGCTTGTTGTAACAGCCCCCTTGTTTTTGCGAAGATAAATGGTGTAGCCGATGGATTTCGCAGAAATAAATATTATTCCGAGCATGGAAAACCCATAATGTTGTAAACGTTTATATTAGCGAATATGTAGAATTGGTTTATGTACTTGCAAAATAAGAAAGTGTAGTCATTAATGTCGCAAAAATTGAAATGAAAAGTCATAACCTAAAAAAGAGAGCGAATCTTTGTACGTCGTAAACGTAGACATGGTGCTGTGTGCAAAACCAATTTCTACATGTAATACCTCTTAAGGTTGTCGGCGTGCCCGGGGCGATTAAGCTCGTAACCGTTCTCGTCCTTTAAAACATAAGTCGCCTTCTTGATTTCTCTGGAGATTTGACAAGGGCCTTCCCAGTTTGCTGTTAGCTTGCCCCTGTCAGGCTGAAGGCCGGCAGACTTCCTATTGCGGAGAACAAAGCACACTTTGAAATAGTGATCACAGACTTTTTTTATCGTGATGTCTCTTGGAGATCTGTTTGTAATTCACGAGCCTGTGATAGGTCGCTACCCTTCTTTCTTTCACCAAGTCAAGTTCAATTTTTTTGTTGAGTTCGTTGTCCGTTGGGTCATATCTCATGACCCTGATACTCGGGAGTGCCATTTCAATTGGGGTCATGGCCTTCGAGCCATATGTGAGCGTAAAAGGTGTTTGACCCGTGAGGGTTTTTACTGTTATCCGGAGCGACCATAAGATGGCAGGGAGCTCATCAACCCAACCTCCCGCAGTTGCTTTCTCGCTCACACTCTTTTTAAGCATTTTTTTATTTATTTATTGTTGGTTTCTGCTTGGTCGTTGCCCTGTGGGTAGGCTACTGATGATTGCCAGTGCTTGACGTTGTAGTCTCTACAGAAGTTTGAGAATTTGTCCCTGAGTTGCGGTCCGTGATCCGTAATCACCGCTCGTGAGATGCCAAACCTTGACCATATCTGGTCGTGTAGAAAATAAACCGCATCCTTCGCTAGTATCTTCGCCAGGGGTTTTGCCTCGATCCATTTTGTAAAATAGTCAACCGCCACTATGATAAGCTTGCAACCACCCCTTCCCATGGGGATTGGTCCAATAAGATCTAGGCCTCACATGTCGAAAGGCCAAGCTGTCACCACGATGCTTTGTTCTATCGAAGGTAATTTTGGGATGTCCGCAAATTTTTGACAGTCTGGGCATGCCCTGACTAGAGCTTTGGAGTCTTGTAGGATCGTCGGCCAATAATACCCTGCGGATATGACATTTTGAGCTAGAGAGCACCTAGCAGGGTGGCTACCGCACGCTCCCTGATGTAATTCTACCAGGATTTTCTCACGCTCTCTGAGGAGGGGGTTCGTGATTGACCTTTTGTATAGAACTCCGTTAAGGATGGTGTACCGTGCCGTCTTCTTCCGCAGAAAGCGGGCTTCATCCTTGTTTGTAGGTAGGTTGCCCGATTCAATGTAAGCTTTGATGTCATCAATCCAGCTCTGATCCGGTGCCAACTCATCGACGTCCATGATCATCTCTTTGTCAATGGAAGGTACTGCTAAATATTCAACCATGATAGAGTGACTGGTGAACTCCTCCATCTCCGATAGTATCGATAAGTAGTCCGCCCGTAGGTTATCCTCCATGCCGATCCTTCTGAATTCGCAATAATTGAAACCTTTTCTCAACCATCTGAAGATTTCACAATATCTGTTCAGGATGCCCCAATGTGTGTCGTAGTCGCCCGATATTTGGTTGACCACCAGGTGCGAATCGCAGTAGACTTCGATGTTATCCACTCTCATCTCTTTTGCAAGCTCGAGGCCGGCTATGACAACTTCATACTCGGCCTGATTATTCGAGGCTTTGAAATAGAATCTTAGGGCCTTTTCTATCTCTTCCGTTGTCCCTGGTTTGGACAAAATAATACCGGCCTCGCATCCGTTCTCGCTGGACGCACCGTCAACATAAAGTTGCCAACAGTTTCCTGGCCGTTTTGCTTCTACGGTCTCAATCACTGTAGGCTCGTCGAGTTCTTGTGGACTTGCCTGCTCTATGCTTGATATACCCGAATTGGATTGGGGCCATGTTCATCTAAATTGGGCCTATTTTCATAGCCCAATAACCGATCTTGGGCCTCCATCCCTTTAGCCCACAATTCATAAGCCGGATCCTACCCGATGTTCTTAAGCCGGGTCATGTCTACTATCTGTAAGTCGGATCCTGTCAGTTGGCCGTAAGCCGGACCCTCCATTCCGTGTGATTTTTACCGTATAGCCAGGCTTTACTTCAAGACAAGGCAAATGTGGGTCTTACCTACAAACGAGTCCGATGTTCTCCATACTTATCCAGACACCTGGCCGGTCCACTTGTATTACTTATATGACTATCTCTAATTATATCTTTTTAATTGTCTTGTCATGAACAGTAAACCGACTTAGTCATAGCCTATATATATGGGATCAAAATGTAATAGAAAGCATCCAAGAACTAATATACATAGAGCTACTTTGTCAATTTGTCGACTTACTCGTATTTTCTCTCATAAGCATTAATCCGGCAGCCTTGTTCTTGATAGCCACCACCATCTCTCATGAGAAATCAATCATATACATCCATATATCCTCGATATAATCCTGTTACCGCAAACCTAGTATTCACCGCAATATCAGTGTTGAAGCTTGTTTCGACGATAAAATCCGCTGGTGATTGAGCTTTGATTGTCTTTCTGGGCTAGTATTGTATATCGAATTCGGGAGTTCGATTGCCCATCGGAGAAAACGGCCTGAGAGGTCCGGTTTGTGTAGTACTTGACGCATTGGACTATTCGTGAGTACGACAATAGTATGCGAAGTAAAGTAGCCCCTGACTTTGCAGGCAGCGATAACCAGCAAGTAGGCAAGCTTTTCAACATTAAAATACCGACTCTCCACTGGACTGAGAGCCTTACTGACATAGTAGATGGGGTTTTGGAGGGCTCCGGCCTTCTTTATAAGCACTACGGCTACAACCAGATAACGCTCTAAATGGTACCATTCTGCTCAAGAGAGGATAGATAGACTCGTTATTATGTGGAATATGTGTTAGATGATGCTATGTGCGTGTTCCAAGGATCATAATTCTGCATCTATGTTATTTTCCCGAAGATTTGGTACTGTTTTGTCTCGTTTTATGTGTTTTATAGGATGTACCGAATCTGGAGCATTGGAGAACGGATTTGGACCAGAATAAGTATATTGGGCCAAGTAATTAAAGTCCAAGAAGAAGTCTGCTGAAGAAAAAGAGGAAAAATCGGCCCGGTTTACCGAGGGCAAGGGCCGGTAAACCGAGGGCTTGTTGGACACGAAATTGATTATGCCGCCTCTACTAGGTCGGTTAGGGTTTTAGAGAGTCATAAGTCGGTCATTGTATCTATATAAGGCCGCATTTACAGATTATTGTATAAGTCTTCATAAGCTCCTCTCCTATATCATAATTAAATCTTCATTACATTATAGTTTGATGAAATAAAGTTATTCCAAGCTTTTGAGGACTTATTTCTGGTTTTCTTCCTTTCTCTACCATCTCTAGCTTGAGTAGATCGAGCTAGATCTCCATTGTTGAAGGTATGAAGCTTTGAACGTTCCTTTTTGTCTTCAATATGGTAGATCTATTCGTATTTATGTGTTTTAGTTAATCTGCATGTTTAAAGACCCCATGATTTACTTAGATTAATTGTAATTGAGCCATGTAGATCCAGGGATAGGAAAAGCTAACCCCGGTAAACCGGCGGTCTATACCGGTTTACCGAGGCAATAATTAGAAAACCTAAAACTGGGATTCGCTACAACTACGTTGATCGACATGTTTAATTAACAGTAGGTTAGATCTGGTCAATCTGCTTATTGTAATCGTAAAACTAGCATGAAATACCAATAGTGAAGTGTTAGTTTGGACATAGTCTTGAATGGACTCTAGGAACGTGCTGATCAGTGTCGATAGCTGTCTAGGCGGGTTAGCGGTATGAGTTAGCGCTCGATATCGGAAATTCTAGTTCTTTATGCGTATGGGCTATTACGGACCAATTAAGGAGGGTAGCTTGCGTATAGATTGTCTGCTACCATTGTCGGAGTAGATAGGGTTAGGAGTTGCACCCGTAGCTGATAATCAAATTAAAATCTCGCTCGATTAATTTAAGGAAATTATGTGGGAAGTAAACATAACGATTAACTAATCCAAATTAGTAGATCGGTGAGAAGAGGGGGAGAAATACCACGTTTCTTTATGTCTATTGTTGGTCTATGACCGCCTCTATGTTGCTTCTTAATTAGGTTAGAATCGTTTATAATTAAAGTTGCATCGTCTCTGTGGGATCGACCTTGACTCGTATTTACTATACTACGATGTACCTAGTATTCTTGCTAGTAATATCGACGTTAGTGACTTACACGCGATCAAGATTTTTGGTGCCGTTGCCGGGGACAATGGCCAATTTTAAAGATAAACGTTTTAATTCTGATTAAGAAGCCGTTTTTATTTTTATTTTATTTTCTTTTGAGTCTTGAGTCGTTCTGGATCAAACCTGCAACTGTTAATATGCTAGAATAAGAAATCTTAGGCCCAATTTACCGAGGGTTAACCCCGATTTACCGAGGCCTGGGAAATTGAATTCTGACAGCCCCTGTTATTCTATGTGTATCCCTGTTGATTTTAGTTAGTATGTCCGCAACAGTTGGGATCATACCCAACTGAAGCGGAAGTTGCTAACCTTTTCTTTGTTTTATTTTGTCTCTTTCACAGGAAGATCAGGACACTTCAGAGATTTGGTCAAACCGGAGTTGAAGAAGAGTAAACGAGTCAAGCACTATGCCTCGGACAATATTGAACATCGACCAATTTCCATGTATCCTGGATCCGCAGTCAGAAAGCAATATGAAGCGGATAAGAAACGGGTGGAAAAAGAGAAAGAAGCAATCAAGCAAGAACCTGAAGAGAACTTAAATGAGTATAGCTCGTATCGTCCAGGTGAGTTCCCTATCGAGCTAATTGAAGTATCATCTTCGGATTATGATTTTGATGATCCTGAAGAGGATCCCGACACGATGTTCTCTGAGCCTGAGGATTACCCAGACTCAGACACCGTGGAGAAGTTAGGAGACCCTGGCACGTCCCGACTCCTAATTTCTGTCAATGATATATCAGTAGGATTAGGTCTCTAGGACTCTGGCTCGAAATGCAACATTCTACCTTTTTCCATCTGCCAGAAGATTAAGCTTCCGGTCATTATGAATCAAACCTGAACCATGACTTTTGTTGATAAGACAAGAGATATACATGCCGGTCTTCTTAGGAAGTGCACGATAAAGGCAGGAGGGTTCACTTTTCCAATTGATTTTACGGTTATAGACGTACCAGAGGACCCTAGTGCCTCAATTTTGTTAGGAAGACCTTTCTTAACGACAAGTAGAGCATTCATGGACTATGATAATGGGGAGATCACTTTGAGGTTGAACAATGACGCAATATCTTTCAAAATCTTAGAGCCCTTAGATAATAGGCCGGAAAGTTGCAAGATGACGTATGATTCAAGAAAGGTGGAAATTATGGAGATAGAGAAGGAAGGGCATAAGCATCGAGAGGTAGTAGTAGAAACTGTTGAGCATGAATTAATGAGATTAATGCTTAGAGAGAGAGAAAAAAGAAGGACCATAACAAGACGCTCACAGAAGCTAGTCCTTCCGTTTTGCATAATGACGGATTTGAGCCTACAATGGAAAGTGTGGAGTCCTTGGGAATAAACTCTAAATCTCGACGCAGAGGTAGACTTAGTACGCAAGCTAAGAGAGAGAGGCGTGCTAGGAAGAGAGCTCAAAAAGGTTTTATGAAGATACAAACCTCTGGAGCCAAAGTTTGGCGAGTTAAAGCTCCAACCCCTGAATGATCGAAAATCTGAAGAAAGTCGAGCTGGCGACTATAAACTCAGAACTATTCCCTTGAACGCTTAGGTAGATTAGGAATGAATAAAAGTAGCGGATGAAGGGATGAGCTTTTTTTCATCCTACCGCACCCTTAGGCTTGAAACCGATGGTTGTTGGGAAGGTTTTTTTTACTCGTTGTGGATTCTAGTGAAGTAGGTTAGGATTGAGTCGGAAATAGCAACAAAAGGAGTAAGGGACTGGTCAATTTGAGGCCAGAATTGAGCAGAGAGGTTGAGTAAAGTGTGCAGTAAAGGAGTACATAGAAATCTGGGGAAAAGAAGCCCCAGTAAACCGAGGGTCAACTCCGGTTTACCGAGCCAAGATTTTCAAGTTTTTGAACGTCAGATTGTAAAGCTGAATTTTTAGAGACACGTGAAGGACACACGTTGCATTTGACACCACCAGTCAGCAAAAACTTTCCCATTTTCCCCTCTTTTCAAACTTTTCATCCTTTCCCACACTCCACCATAACTCCACCTCAATCCCATCAATCACCCCCTCAAATCCCTCACCCTAATTACTCATATACGTACTATCCCACCAAATCCTTCCACCTTCCATCATTTTTCCTATTCAAACAACTCTTCCACCACCATTATCATCACTCTTATCTACCATCATCTCCTCAAATCACCAAACATTCTTCCATTTATCCTTCTTCCAAAAAATCCGATCATCATCACCACCACTATCACCACCATATCTCCACCAAAATCAAACATTTCTTCCATTTTTTACCAACCAAAACACCAACCATATCATTCTCTCCATCCCTGTTGCTGATTAGTGCTGATGTGCTAGTGAAGTGTTGCAATTCTTCATCTTCCATTACCAGAAGCACAGTCCCGGTCAGAAACCCAGCAAACTCAGGCCGGTAAATCGAGGCCAACCTCCGGTTTACCGAGGTATCTTTTTCAGAATCAGTATCATTTTCAGTTCCTGTTATCATCCAGGATGGGTCCTAAGGGTAGCCGATCTGTCCTTCGTCCCAGTGGTTATCAGAGTATTTACGGAGATGCTAACCCCTTGATAGACGGGGTTGAGCTATTTCATTCATAAGAGATCTACAAGTCATTCCAAGGGCATTGGAATGGAAGACCAATTGCCCGAGACCGGGGCTTAGAGTTGGATGATTGCGGTGAGATCTTGCCCCGGGCCTTACAAGTACAAGACATTCTGGATATGGCTGAGGCACCGACACGGTTTAACGCCACAGTGGTAAGAGAATTTTATGCTTATGTTTCGCATAACCCATGAACCACATTTACAATGATCCGTGGTGTTAAAGTTGACTTTTCGATCGAGCGGATCAATATGTATTATGGGGTTCGCAATCCACCGGTGGGCCCAGAAGAGTACACATCCTCGAGCAATATTGAAGATCTTGAGAGGATGGATATGATAGATAATTACTTTGGGGTGCAATGGAAGCTCAATCCTGCAGGATCCCCCATCATCTTCCTGGAAAACGAGCTATCCTGGGATAGGAAGGTGGTTAATAGATTTGTTTGTGCTCGCCTTCTACCGACCAAGCATACGGTCTCTGTCACACCAAAGAGGGCGGGGTTGATGTTCTATCTGGAGCAGGGATCTCCAGTCAACATAGGTCTCCTGATGCATAGTCGTATTCACAAGCTTGTCGTCACATCTGAGCGCGAGCAGTTGCCATATGGGCCGATGATTGATATGTTTGCTTTGGAGAATGAGGTCAAAGTTCTGGTTAGTGATGATTGGGAAGACCCTGAGCCGATGATTAGTTCATAGTCCATTTCAAAAGGGCAAAGACGGGTTTGTTCGAGAGGAGAGAGAGCGTACTCCGGTCCTCGGAGCACCTCGGACTCAAAGAGCCTTGCTAGAGGAGCACTCGTGAGAAATTGCGAGTCTGCATCGCAAGATGGACAGGATCATAGAATTTCTAGGAGTTCCTCCTGCGACCCCACCATCTAGGACTGCCCCACGTCACCAAGCATCATCTTCTACCGCTGCTGCCTCCAGTTCTGCACCACCTCCCGGTTTCGAGCCTAGAGATGACTGGAGGATTATTATGAGGATGACTAGTTTTTTCTTTCTTTTCTTTGTTGTTCTTTTCCATTTCTTATTCTTATTTTTATTTTTCTTTCCTATCTAGTTGATGTAGCAGAATTTTATTGATATAATGATTTTGACAGCTTAAATTGTTTGGAGTTACTTATTTTTCTCTTTTACTGCCACAATTTTATTACAAAATTTCTTGTCACCACCATTCTTCTTGGTTTCTTTGAGATACTTAGCACAGATTATTCGTGGACTACTTACGTGAGCCCGATGATTTATACGACGATCCGATTCTTCTTTGGTTCCACCCTTAACCGAAGCTAAGTTCCTTTTCATTTTGCATTTTTCACCTCACACATTGAGGGACAATGTTTCGTTTAAGTGGGGGGTACGGAACGTCACATAGCTTATTAACACTATATTCCATCAATTGCGTGATTATCTTGATTCTCTTTGATGCACGATTCACCACTTAGACTTTGATTCATTTCGACAGAATTTCGGAAAAATATGATATCTTTGATCTTTTTGAGTTAATTGACTTCATCTTTGTTTCACGATGTACAAGTAAGAGTAAGTGCCCACTTCTGAAGTAGTGGCGTATTAAGCGCATATTCTGTTATGAGCCACCATTTTAAGCACGTATAACTCACTTTCTTTGGTATGTAGTCGATCGCATATTGCTTTGACTAGAGTTGACCCTGGCTTTATCCCGAATTATGTTTCACCAACACTTATTAAGGCAAAGGAATTTTGGATTCGGTAGTTTATCAAGAGTGATGCCGTAAGGATAGATAATTCAATGAGAGTTCACCCGTCAAGAAAGAGAAGTGCATTGAAATATATACATCTATATTCTCTTTGGCAAAACTTGAGTCGATAGAGCGTAAGACGCACGACTTTTTCATAGACCGATAAACGCGAGCCTAAGAGTAATACATACTCAGTTCTTGATCCACCTTGCCATCTAATTTAATTAATAAATAACATGTTCGAGACTGGTTAGTTCGACTACGGGTTGACGTAATGTGAGATTGGCTGCATTACTAAGCGGTTGTGAAAGTTATTGCACACACAGTGGCTCATGACATGAATAGTGTTTAATGCGTTACTGATGGATATGAGTGGCATGATCTTGATCTTGACTTTGTGAGGCATAGTTGTTTTTAATTAACTTAAGTACTGATCCAAGTGTTGTTTTCTTTTCGCCTTTTTGCTCGGGACGATCAAAAGCTAAGTGGGGGGTAGTTGATAATGCTCTAAATGGTACCATTAATATACCCTTATTCACCCTGAATTCTGCTCAAAAGAGGATATATAGGCTCGTTATTATGTGGAATATGCGTTAAATGCTATGTGCGTGTTCCAAGGATCATAATTCTGCATCTATGTTATTTTCCCGAAGATTTGGTACTGTTTTGTCTCGTTTTATGTGTTTTATAGGATGTACCAAATCTGGAGCATTGGAGAACGGATCTGGACCAAAAGAAGTATATTGGGCCAAGTAATTAAAGTCCAAGAAGAAGTCTATTGAAGAAAAAAGAGGAAAAGTCATCCCGGTTTACCGAGGGCTAGGGCCGGTAAACCGAGGGCTTGTTGGACACGAAATTGATTCTGCCGCCTCTACTAGGTTAGTTAGGGTTTTAGAGAGTCATACATCGGTCATTGTATCTATATAAGGCCGCATTTACAGATTATTGTATAAGTCTTCATAAGCTCCTCTCCTATATCATAATTAAATCTTCATTACATTATAGTTTGATGAAATAAAGTTATTCCAAGCTTTTGAGGACTTATTTCTGGTTTTCTCCCTTTCTCTACCATCTCTAGCTTGAGTAGATCGAGCTAGATCTCCATTGTTGAAAGTATGAAGCTTTGAACGTTCCTTTTTGTCTTCAATATGGTAGATATGTTCGTATTTATGTGTTTTAGTTAATCTGCATGTTTAAAGACCCCATGATTTACTTAGATTAATCGTAATTGAGCAATGTAGATCCAGGGATAGGAAAAGCTGACCCCGGTAAACCGGCGGTTTATACCGGTTTACCGAGGCAATAATTAGAAAACCTAAAACTGGGATTCGCTACAGTTACGTTGATCGACATGTTTAATTAACAGTAGGTTAGATCTGACCAATATGCTTATTTTAATAGTAAAACTAGCATGAAATACGAATAGTGAAGTGTTAGTTTGGACATAGTCTAGAATGGACTCTAGGAACGTGTTGATCAGTGTCGACAGCTATCTATGCGGGTTAACGGTATGAGTTAGCGCTCGATATCGGCATTTCTAGTTCTTTATGCGTATGGGCTATTACAGACCAATTAAGGAGGGTAGCTTGTATATAGACTGTCTGCAACCATTGTCGGAGTAGATAGGGTTAGGAGTTGAACCCGTGGCTGATAATCAAATTAAAAGCTCGCTCGATTAATTTATGGAAATTATGTACGGAAGTAAACATAACGATTAACTAATCCAAATTAGAGATCGGTGAGAAGAGGGGGAGAAATACCACGTTTCTTTTATGTCTATTGTTGGTCTATGATCGCCTCTATGTTGCTTCTTAATTAGGTTAGAATCGTTTCGTCTCTGTGGGATCGACCTTGACTCGCATTTACTATACTACGATGTACCTAGTATTCTTGCTAGTAATATAGACGTTAGTGACTTACACGCGATCACAACCCGATTTGATGCTGCTAAATACAAGAACTAATTGTCCCCTGCTACCGGGCTAACTAGAAGTGGAGGTTTTCATAGATACTCCTTGAGAGTTTGGAATGCTCTGGAGCACTCCCCGTCCCATGAGAACGTTTTGTCGCCCTTGCGGATCTTGAAAAAATGGAGACACTTTTCTGTAGATTTTGATATAAACCTGCCCAAAGCTATGATTCTTCCATTGAGTCTTTGAGCCTCTTTGATGCAGGTCGGTTCTTTCATGTCGAGCAGAGCTTGGATCTTCTCCGGATTAGCCTCAACACCTCGATGAATAACCATAAACCCCAGAAACTTGCCTGCCTACTCACCAAATGTACATTTGGCAGGGTTAAGCTTCATGGAGTGTCTCCGAACGTTCTCAAAAATGTTTCTGCAAGGTCGGCGGTGTGACCGCCGGCCGCTGATTTGACGACCATATCATCTATGTAGGCCTCCATGTTCTTAACGATCTATGTGCTGAAAACCTTGTTCACTATCCTTTGATAAGTCGAGGCCACGTTTTTCAATCCAAAATGCATAATCTCTGTAATATTCCGATTTTCGGGAAAGGGCAGACGTGTCTTTTTACGAAAACGAAATATTGGGTTCGGTTCCTTTTATTTGGAGTTTAAATAATTGGATATTTATATATATAATTTTTAAGATAATTATGTATATAATAAAAGAGATTTTCTAATTTTTATAATAGAAAAAGGATTTAATTGGGATTAGCTATATAAGGGATCTATTATACACATTAATCTCATAACCTAGATCTTTATTCACAAAAAGGGGGGGCAGCCGCATATTCTTTTTTATGCGTGTGTGAGCATAACTTGGGTGAAGGATTTCTCATCGGTTCCGAGTCAATTCTCAATCGTTTTCGGATCGAGTGGTGTGCCGGAATCGTCGTGAGGAGAGCGTTGATTCAACACCAAAAAGTTGAAGTTTTTGTAAGGTATGTTTATGCCCAAAAATCGCTCTTTTTTGTCGAGTTTGATGGGTTCAAACTCATATCTTTTTCGTAGTTTATCGTTTAAGAAGCGTGTGATCGAATCTAATCAAGGTTTGGATTTATCACATATGTTTCTTGCAGAAAGGAAACTGTTTTGCTGCTGTTTTATTGAGCTTTTGCTGTTGGTTTTGCTGTTAAACAAGTAAGAAGCTCTTCCTACAATCTAATTATGGTGGAGAGTAGTTAGATCAAGATCTAAGATGTTTTGGTGCAAGAAAGATGTATATTTTGATTGGTTAATGATCCTAGATGCTATGATACGGTTAGATATGCGTTTACGCGTTTTGTCTGTGTTAAAGTTGCTGCTGTTTGTGTTAGAAACGGATTAGAAATCGAGTTTGAAGATTTGGGGTTTTGGGAAAAACGCAGGTGGACGGGCGTCTGCATAAGCGGACGGGCGTCCGAAAGCTTAGAAACTCAAACGGGCGTTTGCCTTAAGCGGACGGGCGTTTGAGGAGTGATTTTACATACAGGTTGTAGCGTTTTTAGGTGGACGGGCGTCCATTTATAGTGGACGGACGTCCATAGGGTTGGACGGGCGTCCAATAGGGTTTAAACGAGCGTTTAGGGTTTCAGACGGGTGTTTGATCGGTTTACCTTGTTTTATTGATCTTAATCGATTCAGTTTAGTTCAGGCTTCAATGTTATGTTATTTATTGGTTTGAGCTTTTAATTATGATGTATTAAGATTAATTAAAAATGAACTAGCTTCGATTGTACTTCTGATGCGTTCAGTTAAAACACCGAATGTACTCTTAAAGGGAGTTGAAGTTCGGATCCGTCGGAAGGGCATGAAAGAGCTTGTGCTTTGGTGAACTAGAGTTCATCAATGTCTGTGTATTTGCTAGGACTTGTCCGTGTCTAGTGGTCTAGGTACGAGAGTATATGAGTGAGCTTACTTGAAAACACTAGGGATGGCTAGTTATTTCACATCAATACTTACATATGTGTAGTAAAAGATAAAGCATCATCTATTCTCGGTTAGACACTATTCCATATCGGCGATGTGATACGTTCATAAAAGGTGGACAACACTGCTGGCCTTAAACGGTTGAAGGGTAGAGGAGGAAATCCATCGGACGTATACGCATACCGGGGAGACCCCGGAGCTAATCGGTGCTAATCACCGTTAGTTAGCAAGTATATCTTCAGGCTGATGAACGCCATGCGCAGTGTCCTTGAGTAATGACGCAACAAAGATAAGCTAAGTAGAAACGTATAGTCATGACATGTTGATGGACATGAAGTGAACCCTAGATTGAGTCGTTTTCATCAAGATAATCTATTAATAACAAACCTTAATTAAATTGTAGCTTCTACTTACTATGTACATTGTACTTACCTCAAATGCATGTTTATTTATGTGTTTGGGGGAGAGAAGACGAACATGTTGGTGATGGTTTCGAGGAGGACTTTGATGACGACGTTTGAAGACGCCGGAGTTGAAGACTCTTATTTATTTTTGTTCCCTTCATTTATGCTATTTCATAGACTTGGATTAGTTGGATGTAATAGTTATCTTAGTAGCATTGGATTTCGTTGATTTCTTTTGAATGTAATAAGCATTACATTTTCTTTCTACCTTTAGTGATTCCTATTCTTTAATGTTTAAAAAAATTACCCGAGTCTTTTGCTTCCGTTTGCTTTTATTTGATACGACGTAGTAGAGGCTTACGTGTAATGTTATTTATTTAATGTTATGCGTGCCGAACGTTTCGTTTTCCGGATAAGGACTCGGTGTCCGGGAACGGGGCGTTACAATCTCGTAGTAATATAGGCCCCCAGCAGCTCTGAAAGTCGTTTTCTCTTTGTCGGATTCATCCATTCTGACCTGATGATATCCTGAATATGCATCCAGAAAAGTCAGGGTCTCAAAACCGGCGATGGAGTCAACCAATCTGTCAATCCTTGGAAGTTGGTAAGGATCTTTTGGGCAAGCTTTGTTGATATCTGTGAAGTCTACGCACATTCTCCACTTGCCGTTATGCTTTTTTACCATCACCACATTAGCTAGCCAGGTTGGGTAGGCCAACCCTTTGATGATACCGGCTTGCATAAGTTTGCTGACCTCTATCTTGATTATGGCCTCCTTCTCTGGAGTAAATTGTCGTGCTCGATGCTGGATTGGTTTAAATATGGGTCGACATTCAGATAGTGAAGCGCTACCTCAGGTTCAACCCCCCTCATGTCAGTGACAACTCATGCGAATGCATCCAGATTTGCTTTGAGCTGGGCGATCAGTGCCTCTTTTTTGGTGGTGGGCAATTGAGCCCCAATCTTAACTTTCTAGTCAGGGTAGACATCGTTAATTACCACTTCTATAAGCTCTCCATCTGCTGTGAAATCCGGCTCATCCATGACCTGTATGGTCTCACACTCAACCTCCGTAAGAGGGAGCTGTTTAACCGTTTGGATAACAGTGATTCCGGCTGACGTTGCTTGTGGCTCGATGCGGGGCCTTTTATTGTCGGTCCTTGATGTCCGGATATGGGTTAGGACTGATTCAGGGTCGTTAATGGAGACCCCGATCCCATCTTCAGCGTAAAACTTTGCCCGTTGGTGTGGGATCGAGACAACCATTTGAAACTGCCTCAGCGCTGGAGCTCTTATGATCATATTATAATTTGACTGAAGATCTACCATAAGAAACGTTACCTTTTCAGTTCGGAAAGATGCGTAGTCTCCCACCTGCACGTCTAGATCAACGGCCCCCTTGACCTAAATTCTATGATTGGTAAAGCCCTCAAGAGTTCCATTGTGCGGTCTCAGGTTGGAGTCGCTGAAGCTGAGCTCCCTGAAGCAGTCGTAATACATGATGTCTCGACAGGCTCCTGTGTCGATCATAACTCTGCTCAGTAACGCCAGATTGATGATCACTGAAATGCTTAAGCATGTATCCTCAGTGTGGACGGATGTGACCGGTTCGCTACGGGTAAAGGCGAGTGCTTGCTCATGCCTGATCAGAACAGTTGGTCACTCCACGCGTTTGTGGATGGAATTTATTCGTTGTTTGATCGGGTTGTTTCTAGGCGCGATCTCAGTAATCATGCGAATTTCTCTATTATACTGGCTGGCTTGGCGATTATCCTTGTTAGCCCATCCTCTATACTTTCGATACTGATCGAGCCTTCCTCGTTGTATCAACTTCTCAATTTCAATTTTCAACTGCCTGTATTCTTCCATGGTGTGGCCGTTGTCTCTGTGATATCGACAGTACTTGGACTGGTCGCGACGCTTGTCCGGTCTCATCGGAATAGGATCAGGAATCTCATCCATTACTTCGGCTAGAAACCGCGTGTACGAGATGGTGAGGCGAGCAAACTTGTCCTCTATAAACTTTTCTGGCTTTCTGAGGTAGCGATCTTTGTTCCTGCGGCTCTCTCTCGGCGGACTTCATTCAACTCTCGGCCTGTCCCGACGGGACGCAGATGAGGCCGACGGTGCTTTGGTCGCAACGTACTTTCTAGCCTGACCAAGCATGTCTTGGAGGTTTTTCGGCGCATTGAGAGCGAAATTGGATTTGAGATAACCCTTTCTTAGCCCAGCTTCAAAACTGATCATTACCACGTTTTCAGCTAACCCTCTGGTCAGCTCGTAGACTCGGATGAGCCGATCAAAGTAGCTGTGAGTAGTTTCATTTTCACCTTGGTGAATCTCATGCAAGTCGGTATGTGTTTTCTTTGGTTGACCCACAGACTTGAACTCAGTCGTAAACTTGTTCACTACATCATCCCACGACGTGATTAACCTGGGGGGTAGACTGCGGACCCAGAAGGCCGCCCAGTCCTGCATAGCCCCTACAAAGGCTATACACCATGCCTTCTCACTGGATGTGGCAAGGCTAAACTTGCTCTGAAAAGCCGATAACCAATCAAAAGGATCGGTAGTTCCATTGTAATTTGTTGCTGTTGGATAATGTATCCCTCCCCTTGGGGCTGCCTTTAGGATGTTCTCGTGAAGAACACTCGTTCTCCAAGTGGGTGTTTCATGATAAACCGCCCTTCCTTTTTCTAGATCCGCGATTTGCTTTCTCATTAATCTGAGCTCATCTGCTAACTCTGGGGGGAGGACCGGCCTTATGGTACTTTCGGCATAGTTTGAGTCGCCGTATACTTCTGTCCGAGGTCGTACCTGTCGAGTCTCCTCTGGTCGTTTCGGGTGATCACGCACGGGGCCGCCCCGCATACGTTATCCATGCGCCTGAGGTGTTGGAGTACCGATCTTCTGCCTCTTTCAGGAGCTGAGGTCGCATGATTGCTCTGCTCTGCCTCTGTACGACGGGATCGATTAGCTCTAGGCGGATTTAGAGTTACTTGTACCTCGGTCGGAGCTTGCATTGGCAGGGAGAATTTACTAACTGGTTGAGGAGGAAGCCCCTCAGCTATAAGCTGCCGGTTGTAGGCCTGCATATCCTCAACATATTCCATGTGGGCTTTCAAAGCCAGAGCGTAAGGGCTTGCTTCCGTAGCTGGAGTCGCTCCTTGTTCCAAGTTTTGCCGAGATGGTTCTGCGATCTGCTTGCCACGACTCTTTCTTATGGCCGCAGCCTCTAGTTCGCGTGTCTTTGCCTTTTCATTTAACACGCTTCGCATGCCGGGGTCGTTGTTGTGCCCGCCGTTTCCTCCAGTGGTGTGTGATCCCCTACTACATCCACTCAAATGTGAGGCTGTGCCACGTGGAGGATCCTGGTTCGCCCTCTTGGCTGGCGTTTCAGGCTCTATTGCTTTCCCTCCTGCCATTTGATTTGAAAGGAAACTTGTTGTATACGTTTTTAGGCCAAGCTAGGTGTGAACATACACTATTTTACCCAGAATCCGGCGAGAGTCCGGCGAGGGTGCACCTAGGTTGCTGAGCAAACCCTACACTCTGATACCAACAACTACCTCGGAATAACAACAAAAGTCGACCCGAGTAACCTTGTTTTCTAGAATCTGGCGAAAAGTGCAATTGGTCTATCTCCGAATTGACCAACAGGTGTAACGCTCTATTGTTTTATGAAGTTGAACCTGGGAATATGCATGCACTAACCTGAAGATTGTGATAATCCCACTCTAAGTTTGCGAGGATGCCGACGGTGGAGTTCCCTTCTTTTTGATGACCTCGTCGAAGAAAGAGACTTTGATTCGTAAAATAGCCTTTTGTCTGTGCTGCTACAACAAGGATAAAAGCTATGATCTTTGGGCTGTATAACCCAGAATATCAGAGCTTTTCGTTGATTTGGAGGCTTGGAGAGCGGTGGAGCTTCGCCGGAGATGCCGTAAATATGAATTTACGGCGGTGGACCAACCGGAGAAAGCTTGATTTTGATGATTTTCCCAGTAACGGAGCCAACTGATATTGCCTGAAATATCACGGTGTTTTGCATGGTGGATATCTAGCTGAAAGGAATGATCCTTTAGTGGAAAGAGTAATGGTTATTATGAACAGGGGGCGGCGCTCAGCCGGCGGGCTCGATGTAGTATGAGTGCGAGTAAAAGGTCGACAAATTGACAGAGTGTATATGATTATGTTAATTTTTTCATCCCTTTATAGGTTACATGGTGCCCCTATTTACAGGCAGGTCTCTAATGACGGTTAGGCTAATTGTGACAAGACATAATTAAGTACAATTAAGAGTCTAAGCAATGGTATGGAGCCGGTCAATATGCTCGCTGGTCGCTTTGATATCATCTTGTTCGTGGAGTCTCGTCTTTGCTAACATCAAGTGTAGAGCGTGTTCGCCTGCGTGTTCGGGCACGGTCCGACTGATCGTCTCGGCAGGCTGGACGATGTGCTGATCGTGCGCGCTTGGCCCCCAGCCTGGACGATGTGCTGATCGTGCGGACTCGATGACCTGATCGGCTTATTGCCAGACTGGTTGGTGGCGATGGAGGTCAGAGGCTGAGATGTGACCGCTAGATTGGGTCCGATGGTGCTCCAGCAGACCGTGTTCGGGTTTGGTATATCACTAAGTTAAGATGCGGATCGTATGTTATGTATGCCGATAAAAGACGTGGCACGATCTAAGGGGTTGGAATTAATCCGCCTCTAACATGTGTGACTTTTGATGTGCTCGGGCTTGTCTATCCATTTTGAATTTCAAAATGAGTAGTGATACATCCACTACTTTTTCTATCACAACATCTTACACAACACATTCAACACCATATATTTTATTGGAACTCATCACAATAAATAATTAATCACTTTAATCAATAAATCACAAACATGTAGTGGTTTGTGCACTTTCCTTTCAGAATGTTGGTTATGTTTCCCAAGCATACCTCTTCCTAATATCGTGATTGATGCGGTAAGTAATGAGCTCTATAATTATATAAGGCGAGTAATTTCCCTTGCTAATTCTTTATGAAATCCTTGAAACTTCTTACACATTCATTGTGAAAACCCATTATTCCCACAATGACGTTATGTGTAATGCTCGTGAGAAAATATATCGTAATTATTTTTATCATCAATAAGTGACATATTTATTTATCATCTTATTATTTCTTTGTGTTTATAAATAATAAACTACTAAAACCTTAGGTCGTATATGTGTAACCATAATACTTAAATGTGTTGGCACATGTGAGGATTAAGTTTATGGTTATACACTTAAACTGTTTATTCTGTGGTGATCTTAATATAAGCTTAGGGCATACTGATTAAACCACCATTAATGCACCCAAAACATTTTATGGTGTGACCGTCTTATCCGGACCGACGATATTTGTTATCTAAGTGAGACATTTATATATGTTGTAATAATATAGGACCAAGACCGATTTAATTTGCGTTTCGTATATAATTTTCACGATTGAGAAATCTTATTAAATTACAAGATATACATATGTGGATTAACCTTAATTTTAAAGTGATTACAGACTCTTGTTTTCGTTTGGACTCTTGTTTATTTCAAGAATGATCGAGTTTGATGTGTTCGTTAAGAATTGTTAAGTGACGCGGTTAATAAATTGTTCAATTGTTGAAACTTTGATAATAAAGATACTGAAATAAGTACGATTCCTAAAAAAAAGAAATGAGTACAATTATGGAGCATAATTTATTTGGAACCAATATAAGTATAATTAATGATAAAGATTCTGAAATAACATTAAGTATATATAATCAATGTACTTCACGCTTTTAATAATCACTCCCTCAAAATAATTGATAGAAGTAGGGTTGCTCAAAAAATAAAATAAAATAATTGGTAGAAGTAAAGTGAAAAAACAATAAATGACCTATTAAAAAAAGTAAAATATCAATTCATACGTATAAATAAATCGATCGATCGAGGAAGAGAAAAAAAAAGGTATAAATACATTTAAAAACTTGTTTTAAAAAATGATTATCAGCTTACACAATGACAATAATAATATAGGAAAAATGGGTGTGACACAACACAACTGAAGAAGGGTAATATTTTAAAAAATGCCGTCCTTTTATGTCATTTTATTTCCGTCTATGGATTCTCTCATATACTAGCTTTAAATCATCTCTCAAGTATAAGTTTTTTTTTATAGATATTAATTAACATGATAGAGTGTGATAAACGGAACAAAATAAGATATGGTATTATTAGAGTTATTATTTTATAACGTGTTAAAAAAATGAATCTATAATGAAAAATAAGATAAATAAAAAATGTAATAAGATATACCATTGGGGTTACCCTACTAAAAGGAAGTCCTTCTTCCCCTTTCATTCATCGTCACAATATAATATACATACGCTACGGTTAGAAATCCTACGTATCACAAAATACACAATACTATTTATGCATTTTACTTAATACATTCATATTAACAATAATATTCTCAACGTCGTAATATATCAGCAAAACGATACAATTTAAAATAAAAGATTATTTTCATATTTTGAATGTTTATTTAGATCAATAGTACCTTAGAGATAAGGAAGAAAGGATCCTGTGGTTTTCTATTATAATAAAAAAAATAAAAATATAAATACAAATAAAAAATCATGTGTGGTGTTTAATCCTTTTGTGTAGTGCTGGAGTTTTTCTCTCTTTCACTCTCTCCTCCTCAGTGTTGATTTTTCGCGTCTTTGCATGTGTCATTTTTTGCCATCTCCAGCTTCCAATTCCCTGTAAGTTTTGCTTCTTCTTTTTAAGTTTCCATAGGTGAAATGAACGGGATAGACCTATTTTTCCTGCAAATGTACCTTCATTTATGCCGTATTTTGAGCGCATCAATTGCGCCTAGATTTTTTTTGGTACTTTTTTTTTTTATAGTTTTTTTTTCTGCTAGAAAAAGCTAAATTTATGTTTTGGTTGCTGAATTTCTGAATATTTGATGCTAGAAGGAGTGTGTATTTGTTCTGATCTGAAAAGTATGGTTATTTTTGCATTTTTTTGCTCTTTCCGTTGAGGATAGGGTTTTATCATCTCAGCTCCGGTAATATTCGATGCATTTTTTTTTTGGGTGTGTTTTTGTTAGTTTGAATAAAAATGTGAGTGGATGCGTTTTCTCTTTGTTAAAAAATGTACTATATTTTAATAGTCTCAAGAAACTGTTTGTTTAGTAAAGATTAGTTCTCTCTTTTTGGGTGATAGAGCAATCATGAGCAACGAAGAAGTGAAAAGATGCCCTCTTTGTGCGGAAGAAATGGACTGGACTGATCAGCAATTCAAACCGTGCAAATGTGGTTATCAGGTTATGAAATTTTGACTTTTTGTGGTAATTGATGTAAAATTAATTTTGAAATGTATTATTCTGTCATGAGTGTCGTTTTATTATTTGGAAGCAGTGTGTTTTGCTAGTTTGCTTAACGTGCTCTGTGCTTGTGATAAGTGGAATTCGTAATTGCTAGAAGTGTGGCTTTTTTAGTTGTTTTTTTTATATCGGAAATGTGTTCTGTTGCTAATTATCTTTGAACAGCAGTGTTCTATTGCTCATTGTCTGCTCTTAATAATTTATTGTTTCAACTATTGTTGTTAGCCATGGTCTCTTTGTGATTTTGGTCTTTGATGTTGAATGTTAGAATCTCAGTAATTAAAGTTTGTTTACTTTGGAATTATATAAGCTGGTTAATTTTCGTTGTTGAGTTTGAAGGACAAGCGACAGCTACACTTAGTTCCTTCAAATTAGCAAATCAGGCTTTATTTATAATTTTGAGCTACATTCTCAATTGGGTTCTTCTTATGAATGATTTTTTTCCCCAGTAACATTGATTAAACCATAACCCTAGATTTCCCCCCTTTTTTTATACTTGTATCACCTTTCAGCATTTCAGACAAAGTGGCTATTGTTTTTATGCATCTGTACACGTGTCTTCATTCTTAATGGTGCAGTGGTGCTTATAATTATCTATATTTATGTGGTTTGTTAATGTTTGTTTCAATTTTTCAGGTGTGTGTCTGGTGTTGGCATCAAATAATGGACCTGGCGGAGAAAGAAGAGACAGAGGGGCGGTGTCCTGGCTGTCGGACTGTCTATGAAAAGGACAAAATTGTTGCAATGCAAGCAAAATGTGAAATGTTGTTCTTTTTACCACTGCATATGTTTTTTCAACCTTTTGCATGAGCTAATTTAACTTATAGATGTCTCTTCTTTGAATAGGGATGTGACAAAAAATTGCAAAAAAAGCAAGCCCCCAAAGGCCAAACCAAAAACTACTGAAGTAAAGAAGGACCTTACCAGCGTTAGAGTGATGCGGCGGAAGATGGCATACATAATTGGTCTACCTCTAAGTCTTGCAGATGAAAATGTATGGTGCTCCTATTATTGTCCTTTTACTGCATACATCATTGTTTACTCTTGTCACCTCTTTGGTGGTAGATATTGTTCCTGGTTAGTGTCACAATATTTTTGTTCTTGGTTAGCGTTTCTCTGTCTTTTAAATTTTTACTTTTGTTTTGCAGCTTTTACAACGAAAAGAATATTTTGGTCAATATGGAAAAATTTCGAAGATTTCCCTTTCTCGTGGCGCTGGTGGAATTATTCAGCAATTTGTACATGAAACTTGTAGCGTGTGAGTTTGAAACCTTTCCTGTTAATCATTGAGATATTATCTGTGTTCAGTTTTAGTTATATATGTTCAAAATCAAGGTGTTCACCATTGATATGCTCACTAGGGATTTTGGTGGTTCACCCTAGTTGTGGATTGATATTTTTTTAGTATTTTATCTCAGATTGATGAAGTTTTAACCCTTTTGGAAACTCTGATACGTTAATATACGTGACCGTTAAACTGCTTGAAAATTGAAGAGTGAAAGTTCAATTTAATAGAAGGTCAACTGACATAAAGAAATATTTTTCACTGTTTTTTCAAGTCTGTCATCTGTTCTATTGTTCTCAATGCTGGTTCTTGTGCTTTTAGGACTTGCTGAAATAGTTCATGCTTTCATTTGTATGCCGCTGATTGCTGATATTGATGTACAATATTGTTTTCATTTCATTGCATATTCTTCTATCTATGTTCCGAGTGGTTTTTCTGGCTATAATGTTATAACACAGTTGGTGTTGATAATACTATCTCTTTTGTATCCTGTAAACCACACACAAAACAGATTATCAAATGACCCGATTTTGTTTAGAGTCATATATTTTTTTTGGGTAATTAGAGATTACATTTCGCTTTATCCTGGTGTCACAAATGTTGCAGTCTTGATTGAAAAGTCATTGCTGTTCTCTCAGTTTGTCATATATCATAACAATGTCACCTATTTTTGTACCATCATCTATGTATATTCTGCTAATTACTATCGTCAAGAAATCAACCTTTGTGAACCTTCTCTTACGTTTCTTGGATTGGTTAACCCCCTTGCTTTCAGGTATGTAACTTATTCAAAAGAGGAAGATGCCATCCGGTGTATCCAATCGGTTCATGGTTTTGTTTTGGAAGGTAGGATTTTGAGGTAAGGACATGTTCTCTTTGACTTTTCTCTGCGTTGCAAAATCATTCGTAGTTTTGAACAGCTAAGCTAAGAGTTGCTTGTGCAGAGCATCATTTGGAACTGCCAAATATTGCCATGCCTGGTTGAAAAACATTGTAAGGAGACGTTTTTTATGTTTTCTTGAACGTTCTTTGTTCTTTAGTGGTCTAAGATAATTCAAATTAACATTTTTTTGGGCTATACGGCTTGTGATTCTGACAGCCTTGCAATAATCACGCATGTCTATATCTGCATTCCATTGCTCCCGAAGAAGATACTTTTGGTAAAGATGAGGTAGCTGCAGTTCATACAAGGTACTGCACAAACAGCTGGGTTACATCATCGTCTTTGTTCAGTTGCAATATTATTCTGTTCTGTGTGTGGCTTCTTGAATGTTTTGCTTAAACTATACACAGTTATGGTATTTTGAAGCGATGTATGAGATTCCTTTTTGATTTTTGGTTGGGTTTATTATGATGTAGTCAAATTTACTTTTAGAACTGAAAGATTTAAGGCTAGTGAAACTAACTGCCTACAAGAATATTTACTATATAAACAAAAATACACCTTACTTTCTGGCATGTGGTAATAATGGATACTGGTTATCAAAGCAGTGCTCTTTATTCCTATCTCTAGTTGTTGGCAACAAGCTTGACACACTAGAACATTAGTCATGCAAAGACTACTTTCATTATATATTTGTTAGTATTTTAGCATGATATTAAACTTCCAAGCATAGCCCTTTCCTTCTTAAGAGTTTAAAAACTTTGTATTAGGTTAATTGTCTGGATTTTTCTTGAAGTACTTCATTTTATAGTAGCAAATTAAGAAACTCAATGCTTTTTTTCCACTGGGCAAATATGAGCTTTCTATCTTAGCCAGTTTATCGGTTGTAGCTTAAACGATTAACTTAGCAAGTGCTTCTTTCAAAAAATTCTTCTGCTTAATTCGCCCTCTGTACTGTCCTTTCCAACTTTGAGCCGTCCCTCCTTTCTTCCTTAACCTGTGAAGTCCTTGTGAGTATCCGTGGCAATGGAAGATACAAATGTTATGAGACTTTTATGGCTTAATATGAGACATTATTATGACCATTTCTTCTTTTTCATACCTTCTCCTATTTTTTGGTCTAAAGATATTTTAGTATAAACATCTGGATGCAGTGGTCTGTGCGGGGTTTGTAGTGATTGGAGGATCAAAGACCAAGAAGTGTGTGATATCTACCAATCCTCTTATGACTAGTTATATCCCATGGTAGGTCATCTCATGAGTCATGTCCCGGTAGGATCAGGCGAAAGAGATTGTCGAAGTGCCTCCAGTTATCTAGTTTTGTTATTCTTGTCTAGTGTCTGCCTTAACCTCTTATTCCTGTGACATCTTTTTGGAGAAAACAAGCCCCAATGTAGCTTTTGTTGCTGTAAGTTCGGCATCCTTTTTTCTCTTGGTGAGGATATGTCATGTTGGGGTCACTTGTGGTATGTTATTAGCCGAATATCTTATTGAGTTTAGGGGCAGATTTGGCGTTGTTTAGGAACTTCATAATTAGGCAGATTTGGCGTTATTATCTTTTTTCCTTTTTTTTGTGACAGGGTTAGTGGTTGGGGGATGAGTGTTGTGCATGTTGGTGTACATGGAATTTGTCATTCATTCCTCTATTTCGAAATAGAGTTTTGTTTTGCTTCATTGAACCTTCAACATTTTTTTCACTCCTTATTTTGGTTTACTAGGAATCGAGTTCAGCAGATTGTCGGTGCTACTGATAATGTATCAAGGCGTTGTGGAAGTATCTTACCTTCTCCAGTGGAGGAATTGTCCAATGGGAGCAGCCCGTTTATAGAAAAAATTACTTTTACGAGGTCTTTAAGTGTAAGAATCACTTTCCATCATAATGTTCATATTGACTATTTTATGCCACACTGTTTTTTGTTAAAAACACAATTGTTTTAATATGCACAATGATTTTTTTACCGATATTGTTTTATGAGAATTTTTTATGCAATGTAACGACTTCATGTTTCTGATTTTGGATGGCCTTTCCACCATAATACAGGACACATCACATAATGTCTACTTAAGTGGAAACTTGAGATCCCCCAGCACGTCGACTTCTTTTGTAGATATTGTTCAAAGGCCCAGCAGTTCTTGCACAGACGAAGATATAGTCGGATCTGAGGATAAAATATCATTGGACTTGGGTGCAGATATCTCTAGAATTAAGCCATATGAGGATAATAGTGTTGGCGATGTCAATTCCAATTCTGATTCTGTGCAATATACACTTCCATCTTCCAGTCATATAGTCAGTAGACCGCCTGAAGACTCGGATTCAAAAGAATTTTCAGTTGATGTATTAAGAGATGATATGCTGCAGTACAAGGATCCTCTACCAAAGGATATTGGTAATTTGAGTGGCGGGGGTTATCTTCATCAATCATCTTATCCTGCAGAAATTTTGGGGGATCCTAATGGTCCATCGGTGTTGCATGAAAGGAACCATAGTTCAAGTAATATCAGAACTGATCAAAATTCTGTAGATGGCTTTGAAGAAGAAACTTCTTTACCATTTACATGTGTGAATTCATTATTAAATGAAAGCAATGAATTAGAATTCCAGAGTACTGTCAAATCAAATAGGATGCATCGAAATTCTAACTTGTTTTCGACTGAAGAAATAGTAGAGCATTTGCGAAGAATTGGCGACAATAGTTTAAGTAACGATGAAGAAATGTCGTCTTTTGATGCCGTGGAGAGCAACATTATCTCCAATATTTTGTCCATGGGTTTGGATTCAAGTGATGATTCAATGTCCTTGCCTCATGGATTAAATGATTTACTTGATGAACGTGATGATCAGCATGGTCCCTCATGGAACTCCTATACCAGTGCGAAATCCGGGGTCTCATTTGCAAGTGAAGACGGATTTTCTGGTCAATTGTCTACTCATCAGTGTTCCCTCAATAATCCTGCTAAAGTTTCAAGCACTTGCTCTATTGGGAAGGATTATCCAGGCAATCTGGAGCATTACGTGTCTAACCCTCAATATCAAGGTAAATGCTGTTAAGTAAAACACTTTAGCAGTTGCTGTTGCATTTGTTTTCATCACATGATTATTTTTTTCTTTCATTTGAAGCTTAATTTGTCTTGTTGATGACTTTTTCGTGTGTCTTGCCGTCACGGTGATCTTCAGCTTTTATTCCTTATTCTATTCAATGAACTTCTTGTTTATCTTTTCCTTTTGCTGCATTAAAAAAACTGTGATACAAAGTCGAACATTTTTCTTTGAACTTTCTATAGTTACAGTTTAAACTGTGAAGATTATTAAGAATTTGTTACATCTTATCTTCTCTTACTTCAGTCCTTTTGGGTGAGTTTAAACTCCTTTGACATGTTAAACTTGGGTCTTCTGTGATAATTGTTTTGTTGAATTCTGTAGATTGCTGATGCGACTGTGTTAATATGTATCATAAAACCTTCAGTTATTTCAATAAGCCATGTTTCTGACCAAGAAGTTTTGTAACATAATTATGTAGCAGATGTTGTATTGCTGTTCTTGTTTCCTTTTGTGGACTCAAACCATGTCTCTTTTACTCATAATAGGGTGTATGGTAACATGCAATCATTGTTGATCTAACCATATTTGTTAATCATATTTAATCACTGTTGGTTCAAACATATTTTTTTTCATATTTGTCAACCTTTGCGCTTTAATCATTGACTATCATAGTCTTGTCGTATTAAAGTTCTTTACTGATTGCACCTTGATAACTTATCATGTGGATTCTCTATTCCCAGCGAATTTCTGATTATATTTTGGTCATAAATATATCTTGTGGGCCAATGGTGCTGTTACCTTTTAAATGCTATACATTTTGCATTTACCTTCACTATTAATCGCTTTTCATGCCAACTATCCATTGACAGCACCCAGGTCACCAAGCTTGGCTCCTCCGGGGTTTTCACTGCCTTGCAGAGAAGCATCACCTGGTTTTTCCTCATTTGAGAAGACTGGGAGAGTCCAACACAGCCCATCTGGTATGCTGCTTCCACTCCTAGGTTGCATGGTGCAGTTACATAAATGCAGATATAGGATACCCTTGTGCAGATTTTTTTATTTTAAATTTAGGATAATAGGAATGCGCGTGCATATTCAAAAAATATAAGAACCATGTTGTGATAATAAAACTACAACAAACAAATTACAGAAAAAAAAAATAAAAACAATTTATAGCTACTTTTCTTCTTTTGCGGTGGGTTTTCTCATGTTGGACAGCTTTTCATTCATTTGTCAGCGTCTTTTCTCTAGTTTTCAGCAAGGTTCTTGATTTCATGTATCCGAGTTGTGTATAGGCTTATCCGAATCTAGTATCCACATTTTAAATAATTGTAAATTCGACCCAACCATGTATCCCAGGTATTTGATGAGTATCCGTTTCAGATACAGATTTGTTACCAAACAAGAAGAGTATTTGTGCATCCTGTATCCATACGTACCATGATTTTTCGTCATTTCCGGTGTTTTCTCTTCTTGTTGAACATATTTTCTTTAATTTTTCAGCATCTTTTCTTCAAGTTTCAGTTGGGTTCTTCATTTTATAAATCCGAGTTATGCATATGCACATCTGAATCCCGATCCTAACCTATAAAGCATTGCGAATTTGCCCTAACCACGTATCTTAAAGCATCCGGTTTGTATCTGTGTCGCACGGCTGGCAAACGAGAGTATCTGGTGCATAGTTGTTCATACCCTTCTGCTGTATTGGGCTTTTCTAGAATTGTCTAATTCTAGTTTCATTGTTTTGTGCTGCTGTTGTTGCAGGAGGTTTGGTTAAAAACTCTTCTTTGCCAAATGGTTTCTTTCAAACTCCATTAATAGCAGGAAACAATGGAAATAGTGGAGAAGTTGATTTTTATGATCCTGCAATACTAAGATATGGTAAAGGCAAGCCTACAAATGGACTGGAAAACGTGGTCTTCGGGACAAGGCCTATATTCAATAACCATCTGAGTTCTTTTGAAGATGAATCTAAGCTTTTGCTTCTAATGCAGCAGCAGCAGCAGCAGCAGCCGCCCTTATCTCATCATAATCAAGATTCAATATATTCTGGAAATTTTTTGCAACAAACCCCACACATGTTCAAGGAGCCACAGGTACCACTTGCTCGTGCTGGTAACCAACGGCTTTCGGGTTTGGATGACGTATACGGTTATCCTCCAACGCTGATCTCTCAGCCACAAACATACAGTCCTTCTACCTTAATGCAGATGTCACAGCAGAAATTAGTGAACGGACAAGTAACTAATGGCCGTCAGAACAGTATGGATGTAATGTGGAAAAACGACGCGTGTGTTGCAGATATTCAGAGAAATGAAAGACAAGGGTTGGACAAGTACATTTCTGGCTATGGTGATTTAGTGTACCAGATGGCTGGAGGTGATTTATACAGCAGAGGGTTTAACATGATGTAGATCACTGTAATGAATGAAACGAAACTCGTTCACTTTTGGTATTTATTTATGTTATTACAATTTGGCATGGAAATTCTTCATGAATGACGAATGATCAGTATTTATCTTTATGTTCATTTTATTTAGTCATTTCAGTTTTTTATGCATTCTCGGGGGCACTCTGGATTGTCTGCTGTTCAAGCTGTGTGCTGTCTGTGTATGTGAAAGTTCATGTCTTTCTTTTTTTTTGTTTTTTTCCCCCTTGAACTTGAGATAACAAAATTACCCTTTAACCCCCCAATCCCCTTATCACAGCAATGCTGTAATGTGTACATACAGCAGAGGATCCATCCTCGTCCTGGGGCCTGGGGGTGGTGCATGGGAAACTCAATCTTGTCCGCCTGTCAATGCCGGGTTTTTCCCACAACGCACTCTCTGTCTCTTTCTTCTGTGTTTATTCGTTGTTTATTATTCTTGATGGTTCATGGTGTTCGTGACGAATATAGAAATTGATTGGTGAGGGTGGTGATGTATATGAAGATAATTGATGATGAGCTTGTGTAAATTTTTTTTTCCTTCGCTTCAAATTTACCGTATTAACACTTTGCATCTGCATTTAATTTTAGAAAAAATAACAATGCAACAGATACTTTATCTTTTTAACCGTAAAATACAGATTCTGTAAAACGCATTTTACATCTATCGCATTAATCCAGATTCTGTAAAATTTTCAATATTTCTACCTTGTTATATAAAATAGAGAATTTTATGAATTTCATCTTGTATAGATATTCTACAAACTAGAAAATGTGTAAATGTGAAACCCTGAATTCTTGTGTGTTATAATTTAAGAGTATTTCCGTCTTTTGGAAATTAGATTTTTTTTTCCAAGTATTTTAAGGTTAATTAATTATTTCTTTCCTTCCAAGACACCTTAAAATCAACTTAGGCTTAGAAAATCATATAAAAAGCCTCCAGATAGCCATATACTTCACAAAATTCGTATTTTCAAGTTTTTAGAAAAGCCTCTGCCGCTGTCCCGGCCCTTCACCCGAGGAAAGCGCCCTAGTCTTAGTCTTCGGGAGCTTCAACTGACCTTTTTGGGTTCGTTTGGCAGGTCATAGTAGTGATTTCGAAGTAGTTTCGACTCCAGGAGCAGTTTCAGGCTTAGATTCATCTTTTGAACGTAAGATATAATCTTTTCGTAATAGTTCTTGGCTTTGATCATAATTAGGTTAGATTCAAAGGGTAACTATTGTAAGATTCGTTGTTGGTTTGTAGATTCGCGTAAGATTTGGAAGTTAGTTGATGTTCGGTTCATATTTCGGCTCTTCTTAAGGTAAGGAATTTCTCTTGTCAAAAGATTTTGTTTTGATTCAAAGATTATGTTTTTAATGTGTTTTGAACAGTAGTTGTATGTTAAATTGCACGAAAGTAGACATGATTATGTGTTGCTAGGTATTTTTCAGGACATAAAGTGGCTTGCAGGAAGTCTGGGCTGCTTTCCTGGCCTTCTCACAAGATCGCACATAGGTTGAACTCCAGAACTGGTTTCTGGGTCATTCTGTGACATAAACTGTGTTTTCAAAGCTTATTTTGTTTTCTAGATATCTTATGTATATTGTTTTACGCGAATAGTGGAGATAGGTTGGAGGTTTGGTGTTGTTACGATTTTTGTATGCTCACGTAGGATAGAATATGGAACTTAACATGAACTTATGTGCTCTACGTTCTTCTAATTGTGTTAAGATAATGTTTAGTTAGTGATATGCCTGAACCGTAATTCAGCCCGTGGATCCTTATTCGGGTCCGTCCGGCCACCAAAGCATTGGACAAGGCCCCTGGCCACCATCGTCCGCGAGCTCATAGGCCAACTTGGGCTCGCAACCTAACGGACTCGGCCCTAGGTCTCAAGCCTCACGCAGCGCCAACAAGGCTAGGGGGCCGTCCAGCAAGCCCATAAGACCATCAGGTCCACCAAGGACCACAACCCGCGATATGAAAAGGAGCAAGCTACAATCCAAGGATGACTATACAAGAATGCAAAGAACGGCTAAGTGTTAGGCCCGAATCTCATCGGAACCGCCACATAATAATTAGCTTTGTTAGTATCTCATTGTACTTGTCTAATTGTAATTAGTTAAACCCTAATATGTGTCTTGTCTATAAATAGGGCTCTATGTAACCATTTGTATATATACAATTAATACAAAAGCAAGGCAAACTTTGCCAAATCATTTACTCTCTACTTTCTAGTTTGCGCCACCACTTGCACCACCACAAATCCTTTATCACAGCCGTGCACCACCGGTTTCTACATCAAATCACAGCCATATATCCACCATAAACCACCGCTAAATAACCTATGATAATTTCGACCTTATCAGTTAGTTACCTTGCATTGTATTTTGCGGAGTACCATGAGTATTAGAAGTCTCGTGTCGGAGGTATGACCAGCTCTATTTGTCATGTCGTTCTTAAGACGACGTACTGTACGGAGTACCTTGGGTCCTTAAGTCCCAAGTTGGAGGTATGGTTAGTCATATTGGCCGTGTTGCACACCTTTCCCTCAATTTAAGTATTTTTTGTGCTACGTAATGAATATGACTATGAAAGACAAGACAAGACAAGACAAGACAAGACAAGACAAGACAAAATAAGACAAGACAAGACAAGACAAGAACATGGATGTGCTAAGTATGTAAGAAATGAAAATGATAAACAAGACACGAACATGTTTTTGTTTGTTGACAAGTAAGCTATGGATTGGTAGTATACGTACGTTTGGTCAGTAGGCTAAATATGTTAAGTAGTAATGAAACGAACAAGTGTGCAAGATGAACTGACGTAGTTAATAGACATGTTTTTAGTGCATAGCTCAACGTGGTTTTAAAATGGGTTTCCTTATGTTTCAAGGTATGTTTTTAGAGATGTTTTATGCATTTGTCAAGTTATGTTTTTAGCTCTTTTGTGAACCGGATGAAGTAGTATTATATCGTGTCTCCCGGCATCCGATAAACATGGATATCCCTTTTGGTCTTCTTTCTCTTTAGTGAGCATTCGACCGGTGCTCACTCCTATAATTGGAATAAGAAGTGTTAAGATAAAACGCTTACCGTTGTACTAAAACCAATTGGTGGTAGTAAATGCGCTACTATATTTCTTTAGGTATTCAAGGGTGTGAGAATCTCTTCCAACACCCCCCCCTCAAGTGTGGGTAATATGTCCCTACACTTGCACATTTTTTCATTCAAGAGTGTGGGCAATCTCTCCCAACACCCACCCTCAAGTGCCTCAAGTGTGGGCAATCTGTCCCAACACTTACACAATTTTTTTAAAATATGTTCCAACCAGGTTTCGATCCCGTGACCTCTGGCTCCGATACCATGTTAAGATTAAGCGCTTACCGTTGTACTAAAATCAATTGGTGCCAATAAATGCGCTACTTTATTTCCTTATCATTTAAGAGTTAGGCAATCCGTCCCAACACCCCCTTCAAGTGTTGGCAATCTATCCAACACTTGCACAATTTTTTCCAAGAGTGTGGGCAATCTCTCCCAACAAGAAGACATGAATGTTAAAGACGAGTTGGATAATGAGCATAAGGAGCAAGCTTATAGATGGAGCCATGAAGTCCCTTGTGTCGGAAGAATCATTTTTAATCAAGTTGAGTTATAATATAAGTTAGTATTACATCCGTCTCAAAATGTAAGTCCGTTTAGATTTTTCACACAGATTAAGAGTTGGTTAAATTTGTTATATGTCATTAATTATGATGAAAAAGTCTAAACCTTTGACCATTATGCAAATGAGTGAAAAGTTGGGGAGAAGAAAATTGTAATAAATACTTCATTGATTTTCTATATGGACTTACATTTTGAGACAAAACCAAAAAGTTAAATAGACATATACTTTGGGACGTAAGTAGTATTTATTTGTGATTCTATTTTTACAATAGTTGTAATCGGTTGGGTTGTTTAATGGAAGATCTTGGGGTTCAATTTTCCGCGTCTCTTGCTTGTTTCCTTTTCTTCTGTGCCTTATTTTTAAATGTGATATTACATTAGGCTTACACGAGTTTTAGTGGTTTCCGTAAAACTCATGCGGTATCCAGGATATTGATGTTACAATAAAACTATAAAATAGACAATTCATTAAAAGAATCTGATGCAAATGTTCTTAAAAGGGAAGAGGCTTAGGGGGTTAAAGCCACCGGCGGCGGGAGGCAACTTAATTCGTATAAACGGGTCATCATTTGCATAATTTGAACGGTGAAACATTTAGAGAAAAAAATAATTGTTCCAGAAAACAAAAATGGATATTTAACAATGGGTAAAATAAGATGGGTAGATTAATTTAGGTAGATAAAATGTTGATGTTTTTTTCTTAGTACTATTGAAATTTTCATACTATCTATCGTACGGTTAGAGAACACAAGAAAGTTTCTCTCTGTGACAAGTCTAGAGTGAGAAAGCGATTCTCGACCTTTCTAGTCCTCCTTGGTGGGGTGTAGCCGGATCTCTGATCGGAACTTCTTCTTCTTCCTTTTTTCCAGCGCTTGCAATCTATTATCTGTTTTTTCTTCTTCTCTTTCACTGACTATCATCTGTTTCGAGTTTCGTCAATCGGGTTTTTCTCTTGTCCTTTCCCCAATTAGAGCTTGTTCTAAGGTCGGATTCTTCTTGTTGGATCTGAGCAAATGGAGGAAAAAATAGCAAAAGGAACGAAGGATGGCCTAGCCATCTCACCGAAAAAGCTGAAATTGGTGCTCCCGGCGAGTGTAACGGCTAAATCCAAAGAGGAGTGCAAATGCAGTCTAGTTGTCAAAATTATTTCTGACAAAAACATTGGCTATGGAGCTCTTATGGGGACTCTCTCTCATATCTGGAAGTGCAAGAAAAGCTATGCAATCATTGGCCTGAGCACCAATCTATATCAGGTACAGTTCGATTTGGAGCTTGATACGGATAGAGTGCTTATGGGCTGTCCTTGGTACCATGACTCTCAGTTGTTGATCATTAAGAAATGGAGGCCAGGTATAGAGAATGAGGAGGGGGCCTTCAACCTAGCTCCGATTTGGGTTCAGATTTGGGGTTTATTGCTGGAGTGGGTCTCAGAAGCGGCGGGTGAGGAAATTTGTGAGCAACTAGGAACTGTACTGAAGAAGCAAATAGTCTTTGGAGGGAGCAAATATGGTAAGTTTGTGCGGTGCCTTGTTGTTATTGATACTTCGCAGCCCCTCCAACAAGGTATGTTGGTGAGTCAAGACGGGATTGAGAAATGGGTGAATTTCAAGTATGAACATGTATCCCTATTCTGTGCTTATTGCGGAATAATTGGACATAAATCTACTTGTTGTTATGCTAAGGTTATTGATCAAAACGCGGGCATTTATAAAGAGGAGACCTTTGGGTCTGAGCTTCTAGGCAACCCTATAAAATCTGTCACTGAATCACCTCTAGTTCCGGGTAAATCTCAGCTGCATTTTATGAGGGGCCCTGCACCGGCCAATCTGTCACCAGAGAATGATGATACTGAAGAGGAAAAGCTTCATCGGAGACGGGTATCTCAGGTTGCTTCCAATTCCAACGCTTCATTGAACCCTGAAGCAGCAAATGATAGGCAACAACCAGAAATAATGATGGAGCAATTGGATAAGGGGAAGAACAAGGTAACATATTATGGAGAATCCTCGCACACCCAGAATGAGTCTAGCGTTATGTTTGTGGAAGAAGAACTTTCCCCCCCAAGTCTAGAAACTCTTATGCTTGAATGGTACACGGAAGATACGGACGGACACATCTCTGCCCAGAATTTCGGTGTAACCATTGAGGATGTCACTGACGTTTTGGCTGAGGCTGAAACTGCACGGTATGAGCCCCTGATCGAAGGCAGTAAAAAGCGTAAATTTGTCACGAGAGGAGCTCCTCTCACTCTCTACCCACACGATGCTGACACTGAGACAGGGGAGTTTATAGCAGATTGCTTTCAAGCCGACAAAGATGGATAAGATTTTGACTTGTCCGAGCCTTTCCTTAAGAAGCTGAAAATAATGAGTACCTCTAAAACTAACTCTGATCATGATGGGGTGGAGGCAGCCAACCCGAAGTGGCTCCCGCCGCCACAATGAGGATTATGGTGTGGAATTGTCAAGGGGTGGGGAGCTCCTTGACAATATCCCAGGCTGAGGAGATGTGCAAGCTCCACTCCCCTGAAATATTATTCCTTTCAGAAACTAAAAACCAATCCCCGCTTATTTTGAAGCTTTGCAGAAGGCTTAACTTTGATTATGTACATACAGTTGAACCAGTGGGTTATCCGGAGGCTTGGCTTTATTTTGGAAAAAGATTCTAATATTGTATCTATTACATCTACAATGTGTACCATCGAAGCGCGCATTAAAGCTACTTTAAAGGAGTGGAAAAACTGAGCTCAAGGATGCTTATCTCGAGGAAGAAAAATATTGGAAAATGATCTCTGGAGTGAGGTGGATTAAAGAAGGGGATAAGAACACACGTATTTCCACGCAGTTGCTAATGGGAAGAGGCGGAAAAAGGCCATTACCGGAATTTTTAGCCCTTCTGATCATACTTGGAAATGCTCCCCAGTAGATATTGTGGCAAAATTCCAAAAATATTACAATGATCTTTTTGCTTCTTCTGATGTCAATAATGATGTTTTGCAGGAATTTGATGATTTGGAGGCTTGCATCACAAGGGAGATGAACGACAACATTTTTAGGGAAGTGGATGAGCAAGAATTAAAGACCGCAATTTTTCAGATGCATTCTAGCACAGCCCCGGGGCCGGATGGTATGTCTCCCAGTTTTTTTAAAAGCTGTTTTCATATCATAAAGCATGACATTTTAAGAGCAATTAATGATTTCTGGATAAAAGCTAAGCTTCCGAAAGAATCGAATCATACTTGCATCGCACTTATTCCAAAGAAAGATATCCCCTCGGAGCCTTCTCATTTTAGGCCTATCAGTTTATGTAATGTGCTATACAAAATTATTTCAAAATTTTTGGCTAACATGTTAAAACTTTGCCTTCCCAACTGCATTAGCGAAAGTCAAAATGCCTTTGTTCCCAACCGACAAATTTTGGATAGTTATATTGTTGCTCATGAGACTTTACATTACATGATAAATAAAAGGAAAGGAAAGGACACTTATATGGCGCTAAAATTGGATGAGTCCAAAGCTTTTGACCGTGTTGAATGAGATTTTCTTTTCTACATCTTAACTAAGTTGGGGTTTTGTGATAAAGTGGTGGAGTTTGTGGAAATATGGTTAATATTACATTATTATTACACTCATAACATGTTACAATGTAACGTGTTACTTTTTATCAAGGGACATATTAATTGCATTGAATAAACAATTAATATGTCCTAATAGTCATAAAGTAACTATCCTTTGTCCTATTATGTAATAGCATAGACATAGCCGACTCTAGCATTTATTGTAGCCGGCTCTAGTTACTTTTACTTTACTAGCTAGGATCCTCTCGTGTAAGGATCCTCTCTTGTATCTATTTATACTCATTCTTTCAACATGAATAAACAAGTTGGAGTTTACTCAAGTATTATTACTTTCTCAAACTCTCTTCATGGTATCGAGACTTAAACTCCCGAAATCCGCATTTGCAAACTCTCGGCACCTGCCGAATCAAGAATGTCTTCACTATCCGAAGCTTCCTCACCTTCGATTGAGTCCCGGTACCTCGGCGGACCTGGGGTCACCGAATCTTCATCTTATACTAATCATAGACTTGATGGCAACAACTATTTGCTATGGTCAAGATCTATGAAAATGTACATCTCTGGACAAGGTAAGATGGGATACCCGTCCGGCTCTAAACCCGCCCCCGCCGAAGATGACCCGGGATTTGAAGCATGGGATACGCTAATAATCAAGTCATGACCATTCTCACAAGATCAATGACAAAAGAGATTAGTGAGAACTTTATGATGTATGATACGCAAAGGAAATGCGGGATAATGCCGGGGATCCGTACTCCAAGAAAGACAATACCTCGAAGTGTATGAACTTGAAGCTCGGATTCAAAACTCAGAGGCAAGGAGATATGTCTATAACTCAATACTTCAATCAACTTGTCTAGGGCATGGCAACACCTAGATATGCTTTGAAACTCACCCCCGGAATGATGTCAAGGATGCGCCTTTATAAGGACATTATTGAGAAAAAGAGAGTATTCAAGTTTCTTACGGGACCGAATCCTGCTCTTGATGATGTTAGAGGAAGAATCCTTGCCACAAAACCTCTCCCCAATCTCAAATCCATGTTTGCGAAGTCAAACATGAGGAAAACGCAGGGAGGAAAGTGATGCTTCGCCGAACTCCCCGCCGACAACCTGGCGAGAGTGCTACCTGCCGACCATCGGGAAGCCCGCCGAGGTTACCGAGGCCGTCGGGAAGCCTGCGATAGAGCGGAAAGTTGTTCGTGAGCACCGCAAACGCACAAATCACACCAAGGACACTTGTTTGGAAGCTACATGGCATGCCTAAATCCCTCAAACCTACCGGGGAAAGTCGGGGCGGGCATGTCCATGAAGAGGAGAATGACAACAAGTTGAATGCTCGGTTCTTTGCATTCAAAGCTTTCCTCACTCAACAAAAAGAAGGTAGTACCTCTACCGACACGGCTACTCGAGCTAGTGCGGGTAAATTCTACTCTTCTATTAGTAATGAAACATGGATTGTTGATTCTGGGGCCTCCTCCCATATGATTTGGTAATAAAAACCTCATAACTCACCTTATGCTATGTCAACAAATTCACAATGTTAAGGCTGCCGATGGATCTATCTCTCGTGCAAAAGGTTTTGGAAATGTTAAACTCACTAATAAGATATGTCTAAAGGATGTCCTATTTGTTCCAAAATTAGACGCAATCTCATATCTGTCGGTAGACTTGCAAAAGATTTAAATTGGAATTTGTTGTTTTTAATAAGAATCGGTGCACTTTCCAGGACCCTTCTTCACGGGAAGTGATTGGGAGGGCTAAACCACGCTTAGGATTGTATGTGGTCGACCCCGCCGAAGACGAAGAAGACGAAGACCGAATCGCCTCGGCGGCACACTCAAACCTTAGATAATATCATGTTATGGCATTATAGACTAGGACATCCAAGTTTTGGTTATTTGAAGTCTGTAATTCCTGAATTATTTAAAGGATGTAATGTCAATGATCTTCAATGTGATATTTGTCAATTTGCCAAACTTACCAAATCTGTGTATGCCAAACTACCTTATTTGCCTTCCACACCTTTCACTTTAATTCATAGTGATGTATGGGGACCTTCAAGGGTAAAAAGTATAACGGAAAAAAGGTGGTTTGTCACTTTCATTGATGATCATACCGGGAACACATGGTTGTTTTTAATGAAGGATAAATCGAAGTTGGACCGAGTTTTCGAATTCTACAACATGATCTCTACTCAATTTGACACTAAGATCAAGATCTTAAAGGCGATAATGCTCTTGAATACTATGAGTCTAACCTCAGTAATTTCTTGATGAATAAGGGGATTGTCCATATCAGCAGCTGTGTGGAAACACCTCAACAAAATGGGGTTGCTGAGAGAAAGAACAGGCACCTACTGGAGATGGCTCGATCAATCATGTTCACTACCCACGTCCCAAAGTATATGTGGGGTGAAGCTATATTAACTGCCACATACTTAATCAACGGACTTCCCAGTGTTAGGCTTCAAGACTCATATCCAAACCCTCCGACCACACACTCCCTTACATCTTATTTCCCAATTACCACCAAAAATCTTTGGTTGTACTTGTATTTGTTTATATCCATGCCCAACACGAAGCAAACTTGATCCCAAAGCTCACAAGTGCATTTTCCTAGGATATGCAAAGGACGGAAAGGTTACAAGTGTTACTCTCCTTCGAAAAGAGATTTTACAATTCTATGGATGTAAAATTCTTTGAAAGGACTCCCTACTACACAAGTCCACCGAGGCGATCAACGATGGAAACCCGATTGAACTTGACCTAAATCCTTTCCCTCGGCAAACTCTTGAACCTCGGCACCCCACCGACTCTCGGCATCCTGCGATCCTCGGCAACCTCCCCGAACCGAGTCCACCGACCCCGAGCCTGCCGAACCGAGAGACTACGACACTCGGCAACCTACTGCGAGTCACGGCGGTGAACCTCGGCACCCCACCGACTCTCGGCGGCCTGGCGACGTTGATGACGGACTATTGCTATCGGGAAGGGAAAGAGATCTTGCACTACGATCACTCTATTCATAATTATCTTTCCTATGATCGGTTATCACCTAGTTTTGCCATGTTTACACGGGACTTGGATTCTCACTCTATTCCTAAGAATATACGGGAAGCTCTCCAACATGATAAGTGGAAGGCGGTATCAAAACGAAATGACGCTCTTCTTGACAACCATACTTGGGATCTCACCACTCTCCCACATGGAAAGAAGACGATCGGTTGCAAATGGTCGTTCACTATCAAGTACAATGCGATGGTACTATTGACAAATACAAAGCTAGGCGGTTGCAAGGGGATTCACTCAAACATATGGCCTTGACTACAAGGAAACCTTTGCACCCGTGGCAAAACTAAACACCGTCGAGTACCGATCTCAATTGTGTCCAACTTGATCGGCCTCTACACCAATTGGATATCAAGAATGCTTTCCTAAATGGTGACCTTACGAGGAAGTCTATATGAATGTGCCTCCCGGTTTTTCCAACACTCACACTCAAGGGAAAGTTTGCAAATTGAGGAAATCTCTATATGGCCTAAAGCAGTCCCCTGAGCCTGGTTTGGCAAACTCACTACTTGTGGTTAAAGCCGCTTGGATACCATCAATGCAACTCGGATCACACAATGTTTATCAAAACAACAAACCGAGAAAAGGTCCATTCTTATTGTCTATGTGGATGATATCATCCTTACGGTGATGACCTGTCGAGATCCAACACTTGAAGACCTGGCCGGCAAAAGTATTTCAAGTTAAAGATTTGGGCTACCTCAAGTACTTTCGGGTATGGAAATAGCTAGGAACAACCGGGGTATATCTCGTTTCACGAGAGGAAGTATGTCTTGGACCTGTTTGAAGAAAGCGGCATCTTTGGGATGCAAACCCGTGTATCCCCAGAGTAGACCCCGCAATACCTGCCGCATGGTGACATTGCCGTCGAAAGGATCAATATCAAAGACTTGTAGGGAAACTCATTTATCCGTCCCATACAAGACCCGATATTGCATATGGCGTCGATCGGTTAGCCGATTCATGCATTGCCCTACCGAGCAACATTGGGATGCCGTGAACGGATACCGAGGTACACGAAGTCCACTCCTGGCCGGGGCTTACATTTCACCAAGTCTCCGATAGATCAATCAAGGTCTACACCGATGCCGATTGGGCCGGATGTCACATTGACGAAGATCTACCACGAGCTATTGCTCATATGTATGGGGAAACCTAGTTACTTGGAGAAGCAAGAAACGACCTACTTGTGTCAAGGAGCGATCTTGGCGAACTCGGGGCACTTGTACTTGGCATTTGTGAAGCTCTGTGGCTAAAAAGGGTACTCACCGATCTTCGGCAACCTCTTCGGCAACCTATCACACTCTCTTTGTGACAATAATTCACCTTATGCATGGCGAGAGGATCCGATCCATCATGATAAAACCAAACATGTGGACATTGACGGACACTTCCTAAAGGAGAAGATTGATGCCAAGCTTATTCAACTCCGGTATGTTCCCTCGGCGGATCGAATGCGATATTCTCACCAAGGCCATACCACCACTTATGTTCGTTAGATGAGTAGCAAACTTGGTTTGTATAAACATATACAACCCGGTTGAGGGGGTGTGGAAATATGGTTAATATTACATTATTATTACACTCATAACATGTTACAATGTAACGTGTTACTTTTTATCAAGGGACATATTAATTGCATTGAATAAACAATTAATATGTCCTAATAGTCATAAAGTAACTATCCTTTGTCCTATTATGTAATAGCATAGACATAGCCGACTCTAGCATTTATTGTAGCCGGCTCTAGTTACTTTTACTTTACTAGCTAGGATCCTCTCGTGTAAGGATCCTCTCTTGTATCTATTTATACTCATTCTTTCAACATGAATAAACAAGTTGGAGTTTACTCAAGTATTATTACTTTCTCAAACTCTCTTCAGAGTTACTTCGGGAATGTATTACTTCGGTCTCCTTTTCTTTCATTATTAATGGGGAAAGAGTAGGATTTGTCAAACCTAAACGGGGAATTAGGCAGGGCGACCCTCTATCGCCTTACCTTTTTATAATTTGCGCGCAAGGTCTAAGTCATTTGTTGTATAAAGGTAATCGTGATGGAGCGGTCCCGGGTATCCGCATTTCCAGATATAGCCCAAGAATAAATCACTTATTTTTTGCAGATGATTCTTTGTTAATGACTAGTGCTAATGCTAGCCGTGCTTCTCATTTAACCACTATACTTTCCAAGTATGAAATGGTTTCGGGTCAGTCTATAAACTTAGAGAAATCGGCGGTCTTTTTTAGTCGAAATACTTCCTCCCAAGTTAAAAATGAAGTTATGGCCTTTCTCAATGGACTCTCAGAAGTAAGTCATTCCAAATATTTGGGGCTTCCCTTAGTTATTGGCAGGTCAAAAAAGCAAATCTTTTCTTATGTGGTAGACAGATGCAAAGCAAAGCTAGAAAGTTGGAAATATAAATCTCTAAGTCAAGGTGGTAAGGCTATTCTCCTTTCCTCATCTTTATTTGCTATTCCTAATTTAGTTATGTCGGTGGCTAAACTCCCTAAAGGCATTACTAATAAAATTCATTCCCTCATGGCTAATTTTTGGTGGGGGCAACTCTAATAAGAATTTTTCCGGGTATCATTAGGTAAAATGGGAATCTCTATGCATTCCAAAAGGTAGGGGTGAGCTTGGCTTCAAAAATTTGGAGGTCGCAAACATAGTGGCTCTTGCGAAAACTCTTCGGAGAATTCACTCTAACCCTAACCTTTTGGTCTCTAAAGTTCTAAAGGGTAAATACTTCTATAAGTCTTCTATCTTTGATTGAAAGGTCCCGTCTTCATCCTCCTTTGTTTGGAAAAGCTTAATGTCGTCGCAAGACTCTTTGAAAAATAGTACGTGTTTCATAATTGATAATGGAAAATCTATAAATGTTTGGAACGACCCATGGCTTCCAAATAACTACAAATGTTTGCCTATCACGCCTAAGGGAAATAATCCCAATGACTTAAGAGTTAGTGACTTTTTGAACAATAGTTCTTGGAATCGGGCAAACTTTTAAAACATTTTTGGCCGGTTGATGTTAACCAAATTACTAATGTTCCGGTTAGTATAAATAATGTGCCGGATAAAAGAGTTTGCATGTTTTCGAGTAATGGTGACTTTGTCTCCAAAGCAGCCTATGATTTTTGTCTACAAAATAGAATAAGGTTAGAGAATAGTTCAACTTCTTTACAAATTAACAGCCTTAATGGTAAATTTTGGAAAAGAATTTGGGCTCTCCATTTGCCTCTAAAAGTAAAAAAATTTATATGGAAGTTATTGAAAAGAGTAGTACCTACCTCGGAGGTGCTTCATAGGAGGTTTGACTTTCATGTTTTTTTATGCGCTTTTTGTGGGCATGAAACAGAATCTGTTGAGCACATTTTTTTAGAGTGTCCTTTTGCTCAAAATGTTTGGAAACTTGTGGGGTTATCTTGGAATTCTTTTAGGGCTCCGAATACATCTTTATTGCATTGGTGGGACGGAATTTCGAAGGAAAAGCCTTCAAATACTCTCATTGACAGAATCACCTTATCATGTTTTGTCTTATGGTATATTTGGAAGGATCGCTGCAATCGAATTTTTGACAATTTGTTTTGGTCTTTTGAGGAAACTGCAAAATTTGCCAGTGAGGCCTGGGCTTCCCCGAAGTCGCAATGCAGCTCGGCTTTAGTTGCGGAAGCACAAGCCTTACGATGGTGTATGAGTAGATGCTTAGCGATGAGGTTTAAACGCATAGTTTGTTAATTACTCGGATTGCCTAGTCTTGATTAATCATTGTAATAGCTCAAAACCCCCTCCAGTTTCTATTTCTATTATCCTAGATGATATTAGGTTGTTAGTCAGAAAGTTTGAATCGTCGTATATTTTATCATGTCGAACGTGAAAGTAACAAGATGACTCACAATCTTGCTGCTTTCTCGTTCAGTTTGGATATTGGGGTATTTTGACATAACTCTGTTCCCGTTTAGCTTTGTAACGTTTAATTTGTTATAATGAAAGCTTTCGTTTTTTTGGGAAAAAAAAAAAAAAAAAAAAAAAAAAACCAGCAGATTCACGCTGACATTATCAACGTAAATGCTATGGACTCCTGAGGTCAAACCAGTCATTTCAAAGTTATCTTTCAGTCATTTTGAGCCAACCAATTCGGCGTGCTTTGACATCATTACTCTTTTTTAAAATAGCGAACCTTTAGCTTCATCCAGAGCTGGCCACGTGTCCAAGTTCAGATCCAACAAATCAGAGCCTGTCCATCAATTAACCTCCACGTCATCATGAAACCTATGTGTCATCCGACTTGTCATATACGTGGCAAAACCTAGGGCTCTCCCCGCCTCGACATTATCCACGTCAGTACTATTTTGCCTTCATTTTCACGTAGAGAATATCTCCTCAACCCGACTGGCCCCACTCCACCGTCCTCCCCCAACTCTCTTTCTTCTTTGCATCTCTTTTTTTTTTTTCTCTACCAGTTAAAGTAAAATGTCTTTCACCTGCGACTATTTTGCTCGTGAATCAGTAGTAAATTTTTATCAGTCGGAGGATCTATTGACAATTTCTCAGTTTTTATTGTGAAAGATTTGCAGTGGCTTGGAGTTTATAGTAGCCGATACTTCTGCTGTTCTTCAACGGCGTTTAATTGGTAATAATTTATAGAGCCATTTTATTTTTTTGAAACTAGGAATATTGTGAATATGTTGACCCACCCCATCCCCTGTAATTTCTTTTTATTGACTATTTTAATTTTTATGTTACTGAAGAGAACTTTCCTTGAGTTTAAGTATGAATTGTTGTTCGTTGTTCAATAGCTTGCTGAAAAGACTGAATTATGATGAAATGAGAGAAAAGGTTAGAACCTAGAAGGCTCATTATTTTTTTTAATTTTTATTTTCTGTCTTCCGTAATTGAGATAAATATGATTCCCTTTACTTTTTGGCCGGCAAGTTCACGGAATTAAGTTGGTTAGATGTTGTAGTACTATATTTGTTATTGTTGCATACTGGCTTACCTTCAAAGTATGTTGTTTTTTGTTTTTACTCTTTAAAAGATTAGTCAGATTATTGTTCTTTTTGGTCTTCTTATATTTTTCGTAGTTTGGAATTTAGTCGTCAAGTAACAATAGTTATTGAAGAAGAATAAAATGATGTCGATCAGGACGGGGCTAGTAAAATGGAACTGAATTGTTGGTTGATTGAAGCGGCGTTGGTCAGCTGGTTAAGTTAGTTTCAAGCTGGATTCCCGTCTGCAACAAAGGACGAGTTTTGGGGAGGCTGAGTGAGTGCAAATTTTGCAATACACAGATGAACTCAAGTCAGTAAAGAAAGGAATAAGTGCAGCAGGGGAATGAGAGAGTGAATGGGTTACGGGTAATAATGGTTTTCCCTGTTGAAAACCACACCAGGATATACACCAAAGAATATTTACTCTTCTTTTAGTAGACAACATTGAGAACCATTAGAAGGGCCTAAAACTAACAATTCTGGGCTAAAAGCTTGCCGCAAAGGGGTCCCTTTTTAATTTAACTGCTTAAAACTCAATTTGAACTAAAATCCTAGCATCAGCATAGATAAATTAAAGAAATAAGAAATATCATGTTTAATCTGAAATTCTCTTGCATCAGTAGTACCTTTGGATGTGTCTGGATTCGTTTTGAATAGTTGATTTAAACCTGATTTCCCATTGCTCATTTATTTTTGAGTATAAAGAGACTTACTTCTGTGTCTCAGAATGCGCAAGACAGGGGAAGTTATTACATGGTACCTCCACTCGTGCTGAAATACCATCAGTTTTAAAACTGGATTTAAATTGCGTGGTTCTGATCGTTTCTTCCATCACTTCACCCCAAAATACACTCTCCATGTAAGTATTTCCCGCAAGGCAGGCTAGCAGAAGAAGGTAAAGAGAAGATGTAAGAAAAGTATCTCTATGATGCTGATGTTAGAGGTGTACTAGTATTTTGACATTTTTTTTGCCAGGCATTTGTTGTACATGTATGAACATCTCTCTCTACTTTTGAATAAATCTGATGAGTTCGGTTGCTGCATATGTTTTTGCGATATTTGTGCCTTTGTCTTTCATATCTTTTTTTTTAATTTTTATGATTATTTTGTCTTTTGAGTCGTTTTCTTTTTGGCACTAGGATGTTAAGACATTAACCTTTGTTTCTTTATTCGCAGAATCTTTTGAGAGGTTATACTCTAAAGGTTTGTTAGTTGAAGTTAATGGTATGTGCAGCTTATATAACTTGGTCCGACTGCTTATCATCCATCATTGGTCTTTTTGAATCTGGTTGATGAGTATAAGGAGGAAAATGGATCTTCTACCAACTAAAGGGTTGGGAGAAACCAATCATGACTGCAATCAGGACAGTATGATTGTGAATACTAGACTTACCGGTAAAAGAAATCAAGTATCTGAGGAAGGCGAATCTCGGAATAATGAAGACGTCAACCGACGTCCTGTAGAGGTTGTAGAGAGCCAGGTTATTGTGCATTCCCAAAGGCAACAATGGCAGCAACCACAGCCTCAGGCTCCTCAAGGGCCAATCGTTTGCTGGGAAAACTTTCTTCCTGTAAGGTCCCTTAAAGTTCTGTTGGTTGAGAATGACGATTCAACTCGCCACGTTGTGAGTGCATTGCTAAGGAATTGCAGTTACGAAGGTGACTTGCTTCATCTTCTACTATGCCTGGGATCATTTACTGCAGATAATTTTTGGATCTCGTGTTCATATTCTCTCATGTACATGGCCTCTTTGCTCAGACATTGATATGGATACATATCTTTCATACATGTCTATGAGATGTATTTTGACTTGAAACTGGTCACCCAATCGAGAGAGAAATCATGTTACCGATCCACTAAATTTTCACTTGAAGTGGTCCCTTAGCTGCTTCTTGATTTAAAATAAGCTAATCTTTCCCTTGGCATAATTTAGATGCAGTTCAAGCTTTCTGAAGTTAGTTTTGACGTTTTATAATCTGAATTTCTCATTGAAAAATAGCTCCTTAATTTACAAAACATTTACCTAGTTGAATGTTTCCCTGTTTCTGACAGGATTAAGCTTACACTACATTGGTACAATTTGGTTACTTGCTTGTGTTGTTGGATAGTTGATGAATAGGCAAAGAAACATTTTTTTGACAATATACATACTCTTGGAGTATTTTGTGATGTTGTATACCTAAATAAAAGTTATTATCTTGCTCAAGCGGGTGACCTCTTGATCTTGAAGCTAAATATACAAAGCAAGTCTCTCTCAGTAGTATCACTGTACCTAGACTGTGAACAATCAGTTTTGGACAATTGCAAAGAATGCAGGATATTTTCTGAGGAAGGTGTCTAGACAATTTGTTACAACAGTAGAGCAAGAAACTTGCTTCCTAATGTCTGTGCACCCTTTTTTTTGTTGTGTGTGTGTGGGTGGGGGTGGGTGGGTGGGTTGAAGGATATGCCTTTAAGAGGATTAGTAAGTATTCATGTGCTTGTTATTTGTAAACTAGTATATACTGAAAGAAAAGCTATTTTTTCGAATCATATTACTGAAGGGAGTATAGTTGCAGTTAAAAAGAAAGAAAGAAAATAAGCCTGGTTGATTTTGTGTTTTGTATATATCATCGATTGTGCAAATAATGTTCATCAAATTCCTACTTTGAAGTTCCTTTTAACTAAAATTTCCTTGTAATCAAATATTCGAGTTTTGGACAGTAGACAACCTATAAATGTCCGATACGATGATGCTACCTGGAATATTTGAAGTGTTAGCATATATCTCATTTTTTTAATCTTTGAATTCTGGCATTATGTTAAGTTACAACTTTGTAGATTTCATGTTGGTGCTATTTGAACGGATCCTCCCCACCCCAGCAACCCTAAACATATTTTTAGGGAGAGGGGTTGGTATTTGGTATGAGATGGTATGTTTTGTTTTGGAATATAAAATATCTATTTATTCTTTCTGTGTGGCAGTGAGAGCTGTTTCAAATGGTCTTGAAGCATGGATAATTTTGCAAGATCTCACCAATCATGTTGATCTTGTCCTGACGGAGGTAGCAATGCCAGGTTTATCAGGCATCGATCTTTTATCCAAGATCATGAGTCACAAAACTTGGAAGAATATCCCAGTCATTAGTGAGTATCATTGCTAATTTTACTACAACAGCCAGTATACAGTATACAAATATACTCCCCCCCCTTGATTCATTCTTGTTTCTCTTTTGTTTTCTCCCGAAAAATGGCCCACTAAGATTAACTTACTTTATTTCACAGGTTAAAGTTGTAATATTAATGTTTTGAAGTATGTCTGCAATGGCATCATTTTTAAGTTTCTTGTCAGTTTCCTACAACATGTTATAAATTAAGTACACTTCTCTTGAACCATGTGTAAGGTTAACTAGGACAATAAATGTGTGATGGAGGAAGAAGTACATGCTATACTTGAACCATATGTAAGGTTAACTAGGGCAATAAAAGGTTGATGGAGGAAGAAGTACATGCTATACTTGACCTTTACTTTAAACTTCTACCCTTGATGAGTTTTCCCTGCAGTGATGTCATCAAATGACTCCATGGGAGTGGTCTTCAAGTGTTTGTCAAATGGTGCTGTTGACTTTTTAGTCAAGCCTATTCGCAAGAATGAGCTTAAGAATCTCTGGCAGCATGTATGGAGGAAATGTCACAGTGTAAGTTGTATGAAAGTTCTCATTTGATTCAGAAACTAATGGTTGGCAATGATTTCTATCTTCATGCTGGAAATATTTTCCGTGGTTTACCTTTTCTCTTTTTGAGGGGAGAGGAGGATTTGACTTATGTATGGTATTGTGTATTTCTGTCTTATGTGCTTTTTCTGTTTGTTCTTCAGTCAAGTGGTAGTGGAAGTGAAAGTGGTATACGAACAGAAAAGTCTACAAAGGCAAAAAGTGTTGATGGGTCAGATAACACCTTGGAATGCAATGGTGAGGAAGACAGTGAGAGCACTGGGTTGATGTATAAAAGTGGAAGCGACAATGATAGTGGTATTCAGGTATTACGTATTCTGAATACTGTACAGATTGTTCGGACTTGCATGCCATTATGTAGTGTATCACTGATTTATTGGATTTCCATCGACCTTTTCTTTTCTCTGTTTACTCTATGTAATCTGACCAAGAAAAATAGTTTAATCATGTCCTAAGTTATATTTGTATGTTTTATAAGTAATCCATTTCGACTGTATCAGGAACTCTCTGGTCTACACATGCTTTGTTTGTATGTGAAATAAATCATACTTTCTTTTGTGTTTGTTTCATTACTTCTTTTTATGGTTAGAAAAAATCTCTACCTCATGCCATGCGTAAGTATCTGTTGAATTTTTTAAGTGAACGGTGTGCAACTGAGAGGAAGAACTTCAATTTTATTTACGGAGTATGAGTATTTATATAGGAAACAAGGATCAATTAGGATTCCTGAAATTATAGAGTGATTAAGCTACAATTTTCCGATTACGGTATACATATCTCTACTCTCTAGTCCCAGATTTATCTTTGAACCTATACAAATCTGTTGAACTACCATCATCTCTCCCAAAAGCTTAAGCTTTTGGGGAGGTAGATAATCAACATTTTATATTTCAACACACGCCCCCTCAAATGTGGGCCTATTATATTTTTAGAGAGCCCAACACTTGATTTTTTTTGTTTGTTTAGGGAAAATTGTGTTTGGAGCAGGGTTTGAACCCATGACCTCTCGCTCTGATACCATGTCGAACTACCATCTCTCCCAAGCTTTTGGGGAGGTAGATAATTAACATTTTATATTTCAACAAAATCAGATCAATTATGCGGATGAATCTCCAACACTCCTCTCAACCTGGCAAATACAGATTCTGCATTGCCAGCTTGCTGATATTGTCTTGAAATGCTTTACCACTAAGTCCCTTTGTCATTACATCCGCCAACTGAACTTTTGTAGGCGTATAAGGCCCACATCCTCCAATGATTTTGTCTTGAAACGCCTTGCCGCTCCGCCGACTGAAATTGTGTAGGCACATATGGCAAACAGATCAGCCCACTGTCCAGCTTTTCTTTGATAAACGGCCTATCTGTCTATCATTAAGCCTTGTCCTGTCATGTTGCATGGGGTTATGAGCTATGCTTATAACTGTTTGTTGTCAAAGTATAATTTCATTGACATATCCCACTTTACCTTCAAGTCTTGTTGGATAATCTTCACCCCCAGTAAACATTTATCCTCATCCTATGAGAGCCTTTAAGTAATGTAGAATACGATATACAACTCATAAATGGACTTCCCTCAGATCATGCATGAATCGACTATACTTGCTGCATAGGCTATATCTGGTCTGGTATGTGGAAGTTAGAACAGTCGCCCTGCCAATCTTTTGATACATTTCCCTGTCTACCCCTTTGCTCTCACTTGCTTGTCCAAACCTGTGATTTTGTTCAATTGGTGTGGCGGCCTGTTTGCTACAGTCGCTGGAGTCCACTTGTTTTTTTAGGAATTACCATCTTTCAGTTAAACTTGTTGATGGACATCAGTCTTTTATCGAAAAATCTTCAAAACACTAGCAAATTTCTGTTGCATAGTGGCACCAAGATTATATATCTTTTTTATAAGACATAGTGGCAGTGTGGCACTAAGATTTAAGAAAGGAATAAAGAAATAAATAATAAAGATTACTACTTCCAGCAACTGTTTATATTGATGTATGATAGATCCACTTGACATATTTGGTGTTCTAAATTTAGCTCAACCAGTATCCCGTTTTCTGAATTTGTTTGTGTTTGGGTCTCATGGGGATGAATCAATATTTTGATGTCATTGTGTCACCTAAGAATTGATGGACGCTCAATCGATATTATCGCTGGCTGGGATGCTAGGTGTTATATTCCTCGGTTTTTGAATTCTTTGGCATGAATACTTATCAGGTAAACAAGTATACAATTATTTCTCAGAAAAAAAAAAAGTATCCCATCAATTGTTACGTGCTTTAAGTCGACCCAAGTGTGGGAAAGCACCCTGTTTTCCTAAGTAGGACTATACTCAGGAAGCTACTGGTTAAATTTGCTTAGTTTTGTGCTTGATGTAATGCTGACGTGCTTCTCACCGGGATATATCAGCATTCATTTAGAAGCAAAATGATGACCTTTGTTGAACCAATATAATAACCTCAGTGAAAGTTTTTGAAAGGCAAAATATGCCTGGTATTAGGGATTATTAAGGGAGCCCATTCTTTTTAATGAATCTATCTGACTTAGAAAGAGGATTTCAATGGATCAAATAAAGGAGGTGTATGTGAAGGATACTTTTGAAAAGAAACTGGAACCTGTATCTCTAGCAAGTCATAGGACATAACGATTACCCAGAGAATGCTACATAAAAATATTACTTCATGAGTGAAACATAGTGTGTCAGTTTCATCATTAAAAATCCTAATGAGCCTCTGCTCTTCCATTCATCTCAATGATCCAATAGAGCTTGAATAAAAAACCGACAGGATATAGTATACTGTATTAAGAGAAAAACAGAGGATCTGAGTCATCTGACTACAAGTTCGTTATCCTCCATATGGGGACAAAGTTCGCAAAGCCGAATGAACTCCTTCTCTCCCAGTTGCCCCACTACTCTCTGGTCTCGATTTTATTTTATTCTTCTGGAAAAATGCCACCATAGATTGCTGTAACTTTCCAAGCCAACACCAAATTGCTTAACAGTACCAAAACTGCGCCCATTATGGTGCATTGATAACATTGCCAAGATGTGCTTTCCTTTTGATTTCCTGGCAAACAATTATTTTCAGAGTTGTTTTTTGTTTTTGTTTTTTTAGCTGACTGTATTGATTCTACAGAGTTCTTGTTCTAAAAGGGCTCTAGAAGTTCCAAGCCATCCGATTTCACAGTGGGACGATTTAGCAGATCCACCCGGTAGCACTTGTGCCCAGGTAATTTGTTCAAGGTTAGAGGCGCAGAGCAGCAATTGGGTGCCTACTAATGTAACAAAAAGGTTCCAGGAAGAGGATGATTTGCCTGGTAGGAAGAATTTCTTTTCTCTGTCAGTTGTAAATATTAGCTTTTTTGAAATTCACATTATATTTGTTTTCAGATAATGTTGCAATGGGCAAAGACTTAACGATAGGGGCTCTTACAAGTTCTGACGTGCAGCTTAGAAAGCACACTGAGAAAGTGGTGGGTGAAGTATCAAGTACAGGAACAGGCAGACTTCTAGATATCGACGTCAAGAAAGACGAGAAAAAACAAGGGAAAGATTCAGAGGAACAAAGCATTGACACGGCGAAGGATGAAATGCAGCACAAAGATAAAGATGTCATAAATGCCATTGCTGATGTCTCTATTCCGCACAGGGAAAGTGCACTAAATGAAGTTATAAATGACCTACCAAAGGTCAAAAACGTAAATCCAGGTGACGAAAAGGAATCATCCTTAGAGCTCAGTTTGCAGAGGCTAAGAGATGTAGGCAATTCTGGGTCAAATGCTCAAGGACACAATATACTGAAACATTCAGCGTTTTCCAGGTGTGACATCAAAACAGCCCAACACTAATTATACTTAAACCTTGAAAATGCTAAGATTGTATTCTTCTGTTACATTTTCAGGTATAACACAACCTCGACAACTAACCAGGCTGTAACCGTTAATTTGGGGAGCTGTCCTCCAGTTAATTACAGCTTAGAAGCGCCTAAGACTGAATCAATGCAGCATTTACAAGGCCATTCAACTGGAACTCCAAACCAGGGATCCAATGGAAGTAGCAACAGCATCAATATGGGCTCTACTACAAATAATGTTTCCACCAAGCCTAAGTCATCTAATGACGAACCGATACCCAGATCTACAGTCGATGTCCATCATTGCTATGCTTATGAGCCGGTGCATCATGGTCATTGTCCTGCTCCTCAGACCATCATGCCTGGGAATCCAGACGCTACAAAGATGGTTGCAACCCAAGAAATGGCCATGCATCAGCACACCCAAGTCGAGCATCATCATCACCACCATTATCATCACCATCACCACCATGTGCACAGCTCGCAGAAACAACAGAAGCTTCCACTTAATAGTGATGACTCATCTTCAAGAAATTTAGCTGCTGCAACTTCAAATTGCGTGCCATCGGACAAGTTAGGAATGACTATTGAAGGAAATATTGCTAATTATGCGAGTGCATCAGAAAGCAACAATGGGAACAGCGGACAAAATAGAAAGGGTACTGCTGAAGGGACAAATGTGACCAATGATAATGGATCCCTTGGAGCATGTGCTACAGGAAGCGGAAGCCGTAGTGGCTTAGATCAAGATCGTTTGACACTGAGAGAGGCTGCCTTAAACAAATTTCGCCAGAAGCGGAAGGATAGATGCTTTGAGAAAAAAGTAAGACGATGATGTGTGTGTGTGTGTGTGTGTGTCTCATTTTGGTGTTTAATCTATTTAAGATGCAAGTATGGGGTTCTTCCTAATGTTTTTGGATATGAAAGATGTTATCTTTTTGGTAGCTTTCTTAGGTATACTTGGCAGGAATGAGCATCTTCCTGCTGTAAGCCTGGTATTGTTAGAACACTTCACATTAATTTATGGACATGATATGTATTTCAGGTGAGATACCAGAGCAGGAAAATGTTAGCAGAACAGAGACCCCGTGTACGTGGGCAATTTGTGAGACAAGCAACGGATGGTAACAAAAACAGAGACGAAAGCAACGATACAAATAGCTGACCTAGCCCTCTGGTTTGATTACTACTATCTACTCTTGTTAATGTTCGTTGAATGAAAATATTGCAGGAATGAGGGAGAAGGCGTGTTATTTGTTGCGTAGGAACGCTGATGGTACTGGTTTCCTTCGAAAGGCACTTGTTTTAGTTGTTGACTACCATGTGATGTTAGGCTTCTTCTTGTGCTGAAGGTTGATTCCTTGTGTTATAGGACTTTCTTTGTACATCTTTCTTTTATCTTCGATTCCCACGAAACATTTTCCCTGTAATATATGTTGGCTAAATGTTACCTAATTATTATTATGCAATTGGATTAGTTGTTTCTATATATATTTCTGCAATTTATGTTGAACAAGCAATCAAAAAAGTAAAATTAACCATCAAGTGAAAAGCTGCATATATCAGCATGTGGATGAAATTTTAGAGGTTTATTTTTCAAATACCCTATCATAATTCATCCATCTTTTAGGAGCAAAGTGTTCAGAAAGGTTAAACATGGAATCAAGCAAAAAAGGTTTTGTAACGCCGCCTTTCAGAAGAAACTACAAGGAGCATGGCTAAAGCAAAAAATGTGAAATGCTACAACGTTAAAGCAAACACTCAAGTTTGTGTCATTATTATAAAATTTGAATACAATCAGAAGATGAATGCAGTTTAAAAACAATTCGGTCTGGAATGAAATTGCAATTATTCTCCAAGAAACATTGGAAAAAGAAAAAACAAAAACAAAAACAAATATAAAAAAAAAAAAAAAAAAAGGTCCCTTATTATCGGTGGTTCTTCTTACCTTGTAAAAGTAAAGAACAAATGCCAAACAGCATAATCATCAACTTTACACAGAGACTATGAAGAGAGCCTCAGATGGGTATCATGTACACCTCAGTCACACACTCATACGTTGATGTGATGCAATAGAGACTCTCTACAGACAAGATTTTTTTGTTTTTTGTTTGTAAGAAGTCTTCACACGAACCAGGGGGGGGTGGGAGGGGTGGGGGGCAACTGTGAACTAAGAAATTGCTGGTTCGAAAGGATCCATATCTTAGAAAGTAGGGATTTGGTCTTCGGAGGAAGTACGAGTACCTCCTTTTAGAGAAACCACTGGGCCACGGCGGCTGCTGGAACTGCGATTAATCAGACGGGAGTCGAGGAACAAGACTATAACTGTGATGTCGTCATGAAAATGCCTTCGTACCCCTCTATCAATCCTTTTCAGATCAGAATATCTCATTTCCCTTTTCTTTGCTGCTTCTCTCAGTGCTGCTTTGATCAGTTTCCTAGCAATGCCCTGCACACACACATAAATCTTACATGAGAGTCTTAGCCCGTAATTGCAAATGATCTAACGAATTTCAAACCAAGAAATGGAAATCATACGTTGCGTGGACAGGTTTGAACAATGTCAACTGCCTCGTCATTGCTAAGATGCTCCCAGAGGCCATCAGATGCAAATATAAGGAACTGATCTTCAGGGTGGATCTTCTGAACGTTTATCGCGGGCTCGGCTTTAAGGATAGGTTTGTGGAACAATTCAGGCAGCCTAAACTTTGGCAACAAAGGAGGCCTATTGAACTCTGCTCTTTTCAGGTAGGCATCACCAAGTGATCTTGAGACCTGAATGAAGAACAGTATCAAGATACAAGTATAAGACCATAAGGAACACTATTGTCTATCACAGCATATCATACAAACCCGAAAACATAAGAAGAAAACATAAAGCACCCAAAAACATACGAATAATGAGAGTTTCAAACATAACAATTATACAAAACCTAAGTATCAGTGATGTGTTCAAATTAACCAAGATAATAGACTCCACGTCCTGCTATTGGAATGTGGGCTGGATAGCAAGTTTTTCCTCTACACTGTGCACTTATCATGCTTGTGGCTCATTTACGCTCATTTTATCTGTTGAATTTAATTTGTACAGATATACACACACATATATATACATACATTATACATATACATTTATCTATATATAGATATAGATATGTGTGTGTATGTAAATATGCACACACACACACCCATATATGTGTATATGTATGTATGCATATATAAGAGTGTGTGTGTGTGTGTGTGTGTGTGATATACAGACACACAGCTCATGAAGGTATGTGATATCATATGTGGGTTTGCACAGGGAGCACTGTTGAAAGGGAAAAGGATCGGTAGAATGATTCACCTTTGCTCCATTGTTTTGTGGCTACAAATACCACCAAAAGAAAAGTTCACCTTCTCCAAAGCCGATTTCAATAGAAAAATTGCTGTACTAACAGGTTGTCGTTGTAAATACTTTCATTATCATTTGTATCCTGGATACGCGACACCAATCACATACAAAGAACTAATGATTATATTTCCTCTTCGACGATCCAAGGATGCTAAGATTTTATACGAACACAGACAATATTCCATTAAAGCATCATAGTACATACGGATGATGAAAACCTGCACTCTAACTTCACCGCTTGGTAAGAAAATAACTACGGCAAAAGACAACTTGTTCAGAGATCGTAGGGTGAAACTGGAAGAACCTGACATCTAAGACATTGATAGGGTAACACGGCCTAATGGAATGAAATATCATTAACTAAATGGCAAGAATCATACAAAGGACTCTTTTGATTCGTTGAGAATAGAAACTGGTGTCAACAAGCACTTGGATGGTTTTTTTGGGAGGGGGGCTTTTGCGGCTTGTGACTCGGGGGAGATGGTTACAAGAACATATAATATTACTCACCTGAATAAGGCCCTTTACACGCCAAACCTTGTGCTTCAAAACCACAATCTGGGAATCATCTGGGTGCAATGACCGCAGTTCATCCCTAACGCACTGCAAACTTGCATTGTGTTCATCAGATAATTGTATAGCTTTGATGACTTTCTCAGACTTATCCAGTCTTCCTAAGACCACACGAGAATCGCCAGCATTTGCCACGTATAACACTCCGCTGCAAATTATACCCACCAGACAGCATGATCCCACGGAAGCAATTTGTGGTCTACTATCCCATTCTTTTTTCACCAATGAAAGAAATTCATCTTCTGTTGCCAAATAAGCTCTGCTTATAACGTCAGCCGACATCCCTTGATTCTCAGTAGTGAATTCTACATTAATAAGATAGCTATAATGTTAGTGAAAATACAATGATGTGTACAGGCATGCAAACATCCATAACAAAGGATATTGTAGTCGGGAAGAATGGTTAGAAGGTAGACTATGGCACTAAAGTTCTGCAATGTGAGACCCACAATTTCTCGAACTAAATGGGAGCACTTTAATACATAGAAGAAAGAGAAGAACATATAAAATATGAAAGGGTAAAATAAAAAAACAGCAATTTGTCAAGTATCAGTAAGACAAAAGTAGAAATTCTTTTGGAGTATACCGAAGGCAGAGGTAAAGGTAGGGAAAATGAAAGAGAACAAAACATAGTGAACGAGAAAAGGGCAACACAAAATACAACAGATACGTTCCACAAAACTAGACAAGAAAAGAATGAGAACATGGTGGAGAAGGGTTGGATTGACTAACATGAGAACGAGAGTCACAATCTTGATAAATTGAAGTTAACGTAGATGTTAATTCAACATGTCGACATATTAACCTAAAATAACTGCATTTCCGTAATTTGTTTTCATTTTGGCCTAAAAGCTACAACTACAATGCCTCCCCTGGATCACCAAACTAGTGACTCATGTGCCTACCTTCACAAAATAACCAAATGACCTTGAAGCAATTGCCTTTTTCCTTTATTTTTTTATTTTTTATTTTCTGTTGGGTGTGGTGAAACAACAATCATGTTGGAATCTTTCTTCTAGGATTTTGCCTTGCAAGGACATTTTCATAGATCTAATGATGCTTGATATCGTAATGCGATCAATTGGTTTCCCTTTTCTAAATGGACCTGTCGTATAGAACAATAGAAGATGGTTCAATTTCATTTATTGAAGTTCTCTTAGCACCAAAAAACATATACTGTTAATTTTTCTTTTTGAAGTGTTAAATTTTTTGAAGGTGATCAAATGCTTAATTATCTATGCATAAAACAAAGCAACCTGAATTTTACTTGATTACCTATATCGGTTTGCATGAACTTTCTAATCTAGCCGTCTACGCAGGACTATTAGTGCTGTTGTAAACATTCCAGAAGGACCAAAATACTATCTAAAATGTTAAAAAATAAAATGTTCACAAAAATCTTTCATAAGTAAAATTTCAAGGCTTAAACATATGGGGCCAAAAGCACAAATCATGGAACTTAGTGACAAGAATAACAGACAAGGATCCCAATCTACAGCAATCAAGTGTGAGCTCCTAATTCTATCAAGGGCAAGGACCTCTTCTTTTACGTAAGAAACAAGGTAAACGCCTTTCATAATCCAGTCAAACACAGACAGGGTTTCAAACAACACTAGAAAACTCATACACAAGTTAAAGTCAACATGTTTCATTCAAATGATAATCAGAGAAAAATACATGCCTACAAATTAAACATGATTCTAATTGACTAAAGGACAGTCTTCGATGTATACAACCTTTTCAATTGCTTCCTTGCTCTCCTTTTGCACTTTTAGGTGCAGTGTCACCAATGTCCCATTTCTCTAGCATGAAAGCACCACTGTCCTAATTTTATATTATTCCTTACAAAGGCACTACGTATTGCATTAATTCCATAAGGGACTACGAGAATATGCTAGTAATCCCTAGAAGCATCTCTAGACTAATACACAAGGGATCTGCTGCCTCACTTAACAAAAGTTAGCCCTCAGTTCATAATATATTGCTTAACACCCAGAATTTAATTGTGCAGTACAGCTACAGAAACACTTTAGTGAGGGAGGACAAAAGGAGCAGGATATATTAGAAGGGACCATTTAAAGACACCAGAACGAACTTAGTGTGGCACTATAATACTGCGGTACCATACGCATTCAGCTTTTCAAAAGTCGATTATATGGTTTATAGTTGACCTCTTAGAAAATGTCAATTATCAAGATATGACATTTGGAAAGGTCGATTGTCATCAGCTTTTTGAAAAGCTCGATTATCACATTCAGCTTCTTGAAAGATCACTTATCATGATTGGCTACTTGAAAGTCGGCTGTATGATCGAGCATAAACTTTTAAAAGGTTAAATTGATTGTGTCTGTGGTGTTGCAGTAGTGTGGTGTTGAGCCATGGTATCCCCTAATAAAAATAAAAATCAAACAAAAGAACCAGGATGTCCTACTACCATGTTATTTACATGCCAGTTAATAGAGTAAACATTCATCATAGCTAAAATCTCAGACACAGCAACTAATGTAGAACAATAAAGCAATGTCAAAGATGCAATTTTCGAAAAAAGGTAAAGCATGAAAGGAAACTTATAGTAGCAAGGACTAAGAAAGCATACTCTTGACATTCTCAAAAAGTCGATTGCTTATAAACCGGGAAGCTTCAGGACCAGCATGGCCATCATAAACTCCAACAAAAGTACCTTGAGGACCCGTCTCAGCAAGGCTTAAAGGCCCAGATTCAACCTGACTGTAATCTTCCACGAGATTATTCGCTTGAAGTACAGCCATGGAAAACTCCCCATAAACATGGAGACCCAAATCCTTGTACCACCACAATCCATCAACCCTACATCCAGAATCGCCCCCTGTACTGCTATCTCCTTCGTCTACAGCAGAAGGCTTCCAGCAAGGGTATATAATCTTTCGCAATGTAGTGGTCACCATCATTCACATATTATATATAAATATATAACCGCTTCTTTCTTACCCAAATAAACCAGCAATCAAAATGAAAACCTCCTTGTCCCAAAATCCTAAACCCACTATTCTATCCTTTTGATCCAAACCCACATCAAAAATCGCAAAATTCGACCAGAATTGAATGAATGTAGACACCATTAATCTGCAAAAATACCATGGAAAAATAACCTTAATACAAAGGATATCACCATAAAAACTTATGCATGCACAAATCAGGGAGGAAAAAACTGAAATTAATATACAAAAATTGGTACTTTTGAGCGGAAACCCTTTTGGGATCACAACATAAAAATGCAGGCGGAAAGAACAACAGATTCCATGATTTACCTTGAAAATTAGAACCTCTGGATTGAAATTACAGCGGGATGTACGTAACCCATGTCCCTTTTTTAATCAAAAACAACTGATTTAAAGCGAAAAGAGAATGGAATTTGAGAAGATTAGGGACAAGGGGCAGATCGAAAGAGAGAGAAAGATGGGAAATAGGAGGAGAGAGATGCTTCTGATTCTTCGTAGTGAAGAAATGGAGGAAAATAAATAGTAGAACAAAGGGATGGAAAATTAGAAAATGCGAAAGTCGTCCGGGGAATGTTGTCAGTTCTTCTGGATCGCGACTTTAGGTTTGAGTTTTTCATGGATAGTTTCTCGTTTATATATATATATATATATATATATATATATATATATATTTATTTTTTTTAAGGGGATCGAGGGAAAAGGGAAAAAAAAAAAAAAAATTACAAAATAAATAAAATTGGATACATTTCTTTTTTAATTGCAAAAAAGATAAAAAAAAAAATTAAGACAGACAAAATTACCCTTATACATTCTTCACACCATCACCTCTTTTCTTTTCTTTTTTTCATTCGTTTTTTCATACAACCGTAACTTTTGATTTACAACTTCGATCGTCAAATTTTTTTCACCAAAATTCATATTTTTTCTTGCTCTTTAATTTGAGCCCAAACACGATACCCTTCCGATGTATATTTTGAAAGCCGAAAAATATTTGTATTAACTAGAGCGTTTTTTTCTTATAAACGACCGTAACTTTTGATTTAAAAAAACCGATCATCAAAATTATTTCACCAAAGTTCATATTTTTTTTTATCTTCATTTTGATACCGCGTTTGATACCCTTTCGACGTAGTATTTGAAAGCCGAATTTTATCAAAGCGTTTACACCAACACATATTCTTGTGTTATCTTGTGTAAGACAATAATACGATAACGAATAACAAAATAAAGTAACACATTTTATTAACATCCAAAACATCACCATTAACATTGCGTAATACAACAATCTATCAAAAAATGCTTCATATCTTAATGAAACAATCTATCAAAGTATTATGGAGATGTAACTCCGAGGAATCAAGAGAACAAAAGTCTAATACTATTGGATGTAATCAAAAAGTCTATCAATGAAACTAAAAGCAGTCTGTTTTACCATCTATGGACCTCCATCCTTCAAACCTGCACCACATCAAACTCCATGAAAGATGTATAAAGCAGAAAATGCATCAAACAGCATCGGCTCGGCCTCATCAATAGAAAATCTAGGCTCCTCCAATTTTCTAATGACGAAAAAACACAAACATAACCATTTGAATCAACAACCTTCAACCACCTAGGCCAAAACCACACCACAACAAATCGTGGAATGCAAAGAAAGATTAAAACCAAATAAAGACATCATATGTCTGCAATAACACAACCAATTCTGTTTTTCTCTTTAACTCCTCAAAGCACTTTTCGGTACTAATAACCACATAAAACAAATATCCATTGCATTTCTTATCCATTAATGACTGAAATATCATCTTTAGTATGCTTTCCAATGTAAGGCAGGGGGTTTGAATCACACTACTATCGATTCTTTTTTGAAAAAAAAAAACATTGCAACATTGTATCTTTAAAGGTATATTTGAAGAAAGTAGAAGAAGACAACAACATAAAGTCAACAAAAGTATTTCAAGTTTTTCAACCCTTAAAACACTTTATTTTTTGCTTCAAAATCTAATTTTCAGCCATATATTTGGCTTATATATGGCTGAAAATGACACAGTAACAGTAACACAGTAACACACCAACAAAGTAACACACTAACAAAGTAACACTAGTCTATTAGAAAATTTAATGATATGAACCAAGTAAAAAACACAATCAATCTTCTTTAAAACATCATAGATGCATCCTTAAACCAAATCTTAAACTGTGGGATCACCAATATGATCAACCACAACAGACCTACCATTATTTTTGTTCTCAACAGAACTATTAGTCCTCTCTCCAAAAAAAAACTATTAGTTTCAACTTCATGGTTATTAGAAGAGTTGACGATGGTAGCTTCAATATCTACCATGGCAGTTTCAATACCTACCTTGGGATTCCTCTTAACCCCAGTTGCCAGAGGAACAGTCCAAGACTCAATACACGAATTTCATCATAATAATTCAGCATACATCATTAAATGACATGGTAGTATTTTGTATGGATAAATTAATGGGTACTGTTTATGAACAGCTTTAAATGATAATTGTGTCAAAGTTGTGTTTTTTGAAGTTGTGCATGTATCACATTTTGAAAAGAAAAAAAGTCTATGCATCCCGGTCATCATCGGTCTTACATATTTCCATCCAACATTTGAGCCACAAGAGACAGAATAGGTCAACAACAGTGTGCATCCGGTCATCATCGGTCTTTCTTCTTTCTCTCCAAAGGTAACATTTGCTCTGCCAAAACCGAAACCAAAAATCCTTCATTACATATCCATACCAAAACCAAACCAGTGTAAAATGGCCAAGAAGGTCAGTCTCAGTATTGGTGAACGAGCCATATAATACCTACGTAACTAAAAAATGTTGCCTAGAAAGCTAAGATAGTTGGAACTCACAATCTGAAGCTTAATCGTCTTGCCTTATTGTTCCACAGTGCGTATTTTCTGCAAAAATATGAGTGTTGAAATAATTAAACAAAATATACTCTTTGAAATAAAGATACGTTACTTCATAGGCATTGATATATCTTACAAAATCGACACCAATAGTGCTGATGTAACTATCCAAGTATGAGTCATCCTGCAAGAGAAGCATAATTTGAAGTTTTTAATCACCAGAACAAGAATTGACCATACTTTTCAAGATTAAAAGAGCAGATATCATTCAGATTCAGCCCACTATTTCTGTCGTATAGAAATCTGGAAATTGTTCAAGCTTCTATTGATTGGAGTCCCGTTTCACAACACCTTCTTCAAATAGTTTCTTCAAAGCATCACCAATCTACAAAGTCGACAGCTTGATTAAGAGAAGCAAAATTGAAGCAAGTAATTAATACAGTTAATACTACAATAGCATGTGATTAGAGACATGATTGGAAACTCAATGACCAAATCAAAATTGAAGCAGGTAATTCATTCCAAATCTGTGAATTATAACCTCTTATTCATGGTCCACATCTCCGTCAAACGTTGTTGAAGAAGTCGGAAGCTCACTGTGCACCCCAGAAACCTTGATTATCAGAGCTCGTCACCAATCTCCATGGCCTCCACATTTTTCATCTTCAAATTTTAGGTGTTGCGCTCCAAGGATTCACTTCTACCGTGCCGGCAACAATTCGAGAAGAAATAAGAAGAACTACTGTGGGTGTAAAGGGTATTTTAGACCGACTGAAATTGTTTTGTCTTTGAACCAATCAAAAAAAAAATGGTTATTAGTTATAAGGCCGTCGTTAGAGACTTAATGATCATTTAGGACACTTAAAAAACTTATTTAGTTATAAGGACAGTCTAAAATTTGTTAGATAAAATTAGCCATTCCACTGACGCAACACGCACAAACACTCATCGGAAAAAAATGGAGATGGGTCTTCATCCTCTTCCCGCGGTCGGTAGCTTAAAAGTCCAGTCAGCCTCAGAGTCAGATTAAGCTTTCTTCCCTCTAACCATAAGCTCAATAATCATCATTCTTCTACTTACTAATAATAAGCTTATCTGCCTCTTTCTTGTTTCATTTGCTACTTACTACTATTTTATTTGCCTCTCTGTGATTTCTTCTTCTTTTTATTTTTATTTATTTTTTGAGTCTAAGAGTGTCACTTAAAACATGTGGAGAGGATGAGCTTCGGGTATGGTCCTATGGATCATCTGAGATGAGAGGCGGCCACAGCCCACCATGTGGTGTTGTTTTTTTCTTCCTCTTTTTTGGATGACCTGCTCCTCCTCCTATTCCTAATTACTTTTTTACTTTTCTAGTACTGATACTGAGTGTTTATTCTTTTTCACAGTTTTGTACTTGTACCCAACTGTCCCTGTTCTATCATCTTTTATTTCATTTTCTAGTGAGTAGTGACGACGATCATTTGTTTTTCCCCCTTTTTCCTTTTATTAGTATTTTGTTGTAATTAAACTTGGAGGTTAAAAAAATGGGTGATGGTTTTTACTTTAATTTGGACGCTCCATGGTTAATTGATCCGAAACAGCTTCTTGTTGGACCAAAAATTGGAGAAGGTGCTCATGCCAAAGTATATCAAGGAAAGTAAGTTCACTTCTTAATCTCACCTGCTTTCTTTCATTTACTACTACTTTCTGTTCTGTATATGTTTTCATACAAATTTGCCGTAAACATTTATCATTGCTATGCCTATGGGATTGGTTTTAATTTAGATTGCTCCTTTGTTAGTAATTGTTTAATTGTCACTCAGGTAATAATGATGTATTTGACATGTTTGTTTTCTATCTTAAACAAACTTGTGGCCGTCTTTTAGGTACAAAAACCAGAATGTTGCTATTAAAATTATAAGGAAAGGGGAAACACCTGAGGAGATTGCAAAGTGTGAATTCCGCTTTGCCGGAGAGGTTGCAATGTTATCTAGAGTGTAGCATAAAAATTTAGTCAAGGTTGTTTTTTCTTCATTTCAGTATTATTAAGTATAGAATGTGGATTGTTAGCTATATATTATTAGGGTGTTTGTTGGATTACCGTTTTGTATAAAATTATATGTTGTTTTTCTATTTCCAGTTTATTGGAGCTTGCAAGGAGCCTACACCCGTAATTGTAACTGAACTCCTTCTTGGTGGGACATTGAGAAAGTTGTTGATGAACCAAAGGCCAAGATGCTTGGATATGCATGTGGCAATCGGCTAAACATCTTAAAAACTTCAACACACTCCCTCAAGTGTGGGCCTATAACACACAAATGCATACAAGGTCACTTATAAAGCCAACAAAGAGGGCTAACACATCAAAACAATATAAAACGTGCTATGTAGTTTGTCATTTGCTTAGCATGCTCTGTTTTTAATGGTTTTGATGCCTTTTGACAAAGAAGTGTAAGCTCAAGAACTACCGAAGTAAGAAATATTTTTCTGATTTACATGCTACTTGATGGAGTGACATTGATGACTTATGCAGTGACATTGATGTGTGATGCAGGGACATTGATGACTTATGCAGTGACATTGATGTCTTATGCAAGGACATTGATGACTTATGCAGGGACATTGATGTCTGGTGCAGGGACATTGATGACTGATATAGGGACATTGATGTCCGATGCAGTGACATTGATGAATGATACAGGGACATTAAGCTAAACAAGATCGTCAAATGATTCAAGATCGTGTTAAAGAATTGAGGGATTCCATAATGAATCCAATTATCAGGAGGGCACAAACAACGTGTGACCATTACAAGAGTCATAGTGAAGAGTCTTTGTAGTTTCACCAAACTTGTACTTCTATCCATATTAAAAGCTCCACATTTGGAGAAATGCAAAACAATAGCAGAGCTGACTGATGCAGTTGTTAGGTTTTATGCAGTGACATTGATGTGTGATGCAGGGACATTGATGACTTATGCAGTGACATTGATGTTTGATGCAGTGACATTGACGACTTATGCAGTGACATTGATGACTTATGCAGTGACATTGATGTCTGATGCATGGACATTGATGACTTATGCAGTGACATTGATGATTTGAAGCAAAGACATTGATGATTTGTATTTACAATTAGATAACTGATGGAATGATATTGATGTCACCGCATATACAACTTGATTCACACATTTGATAACTTTGTAAAGTAACTTTATTTATTTGTTATCTTTAAATATTTGATTGATGTTGGTTTATTTGATTATTGTTGGTTTAAATTTTCGATAACTTTGTAAAATAACTGTATTTCTTTTGTTTTTTTTGTTTAAATGCATATTTTTAAAACCAAAGGTATGCATAAATTGTTACAATAACACGTCACTGCATAAATCGTTACAATAACACGTCAGCGCATAATTCGATACAATAAGACATCACTGCATAGATCGTTACAATAAGAAGTCACTGCATAAATCGCTACAATGAGACGTCATTGCATAAATCGCTACAATGAGATGTCACTGATCAAGGTTGTCAATGGATCGCGGCGGTCAATACATCATTGTAGCCAATGAATCGCGGCGGTCAATGCATCGGGGTGGTTAATGGATCCCGGTGGCCAATGCATCCGGGTAGGTGGTCAATGCATGACGGTGATCAATACATCACGTCGATTTTTATGAAGAAAAAAATTGATTTTATGAAATTTATTCGGAAAAATATCAAATTTGATTTTAGAATAAAGAAGACGAAAAATATGAATTTTAGTGAAAAAATTATGATGATCCGAGTTTTAGATCAAAATATATGACCTTTAGAAATATGGTGAATTAAAAAAAAAAAAAAAAAACCTCTTACTGAACGTGTTTTTTTTTTCTTGTTTTTTATTTTTTATTTTTTACTTTGCACGCTTCTTTTTTTTTTCCCTCCTTCCTTTTTTTTCCTTCTTCCTCTTTATCCACTTAAAATTAGAATGTCCTTATAACTAAATAAGTTTCCTTCTTAAAATTAGAACGTCCTTATAACTAAATAAGATTTCGGAGTGTCCTATTACTCCTAATAAGTTGAAAATCAGTCCTTTTAAATAATTGGCCCTAAAAAATATACAAACTAGATTAAAATTTATATACAGGGCGGAAGTGATTTTTTTTTAAATTTTATTTTAACGAAGGATCACTTTATTAGCAAGGCCTCAAATAAATAATAACCAAGCTACAATCGTGTTTGTGGGAAGAAAATTATTGATCTAATCTATACACCAAGCAAGGAGTAAATTCTTTGCTGGTTCAACTATGCTTGAAATAAACACATGCGACGGTTGCCTATCCTTTTCATGGTCATGCTTAATTAGATTTCTCCACATACAAATCTCATATAAGGCTTCCTTCCACACATATATCCATTTAGTTGTCCCAGGCACTTTACCCCTATTGGAGCTCACATTTAAACGCACCAGTTGGCTATGTGTGCAGCCCCCAAAAAATGTTCTTTGCTCCTCAACAGGCACACATTGAATCCAAATCTTCCTTACCCAACTGCAATCGCGGAGAGCATGAAGTGTGGATTCGTCAACTTCCTCGCAAACAGTACATAGTGGATCATCTGTAATTTTCCTAGAATATAATATCGAGTTCACAGGAAATGCATCATGCAGTAGAGTCCATAGCATATAACTACTTCTAGGAGGATCTTTAAGTGATCAAATCTTGCTCCAAAGGTCCCCCAAAGCCGTATGATCTATAGCGGGATGAAGTAAAGTGTACCCTGAGGCTAAGTTATACTTACCCTTGGGATCCCCTTCCATTTAGATTATTCTCGAGGCCTTCCCTGAGATAGGCATAGGTCTTGCAAATACCTCTCTATGTAGACGAGCTGCCTGCTTTGGCTGTGGTGGTTAATTCCTTGTATTTACGAGATAGAGCCTTCACCCAAAGAGTATCCTTTTGTGTTACAAGATCACAGACCAATTTCTCTAGAAAAGTAGTTCATGTCATATAATCTTTTAATCCCAAGTCCCCCTACCTGCCTCGGTTGGCATAGAATGTCCCATGCTACGGTATGCATCTTGTGATTTTTATCATCATTCCCCCAAAAAAATTGTCTGCATATCTTTTCCAGTCCCTCTAGTGTGATGCTAGGAAGCATGAGAGTCTGCATAGTGTAAAAAGCTTGTGTTGCCAAAGAACTTTGAATAAGCACTCGTTTACCCGCTCTTGATAGACACTTGGATTTCCAGGTATTTAGTTTCCTCTTCATCCCGTCTTCAAGATAAATAAAATGTGACAACTGCTTTCTTCCATGGAGTAAAAGAACCCCCAAGTACTTACCCAGATCCCCTGTGTAGGTCATCTGCAGACAACGAGATAAAGCCACGATTGTTTGGTGCCCCACATTATTGGAAGTATAAAATCTAGACTTGGATGTACTGATTTTCTGCCTAGAACATTGACAAAACTGCAAAAGTACTTCCTCTATGACTTTGGCTTGTGTTTCTGATGCTTCCCCAAACAATAGAAGGTCATCTGCAAAGAACATATGTGAAATGGGCGGGCCATGCCGGGAGAGCTTCAGAGGTTTCCACTGTCCCTGGTTGACAGCCTCATGGATTTTACTGCTGAGAACTTCCATACAAAGCACAAAGAGGTAAGGTGCTATGGGATCCCCTTGGTGAAGACCTTTGCTAGGTGTGAAAGCTTCATGTTTCTCCCCATTCCATAGAAATGAGAGCCTAGAAGATGTGATATGGTGCATAAGAAGGTCCTGCATTTTATTCAAGAACCCCACTTTCTGAATGATGTTCTTCAAAAACTGCCAATTAACTTGATCATAGGCCTTCTCTAAATCTACTTTAATCACCATATAGTCTTTCTTACCATGATTCTTTGTATGAAGAGTGTGGATTACTTCCTGCACTAAAATGATATTCCCCGAGCTTCCTCTACCAGGTATAAAGCACTTTGGGTTGTATCCACAAGTTGGCCAATGTAGCTTTGCAATCTGTTGGCTAAGACCTTAGTTATACATTTGATGATCACATTCGCCAAATCTATATGCCTGAATTGGGAAGGGGATTCTGGATGATCCACTTTAAAAATTAAAGTAATAAGTACCTCATTCAAAGCTCTGAAGGGAAAGTGGCAGTTTCAAAGGCTCCTTTGACAAATCTCACTACCGAGTCTCTAATGACGCCCCAACAGTTTTTGAAAAAAATCGGGGGAAGCCCACCTGGACCTGCCACCTTGTAAGTACCCATATCAAAGCAGGCATCTTCGATTTCATTTTCACAAACTTGCCAGTTAATATACTGTAACACAGCTGCACTTAGAATAGGTAACTGTATCTCACATCTGCAAAATGGTGTTCCTCCTCATGTGCATAGAGGGTTACAAAGTAATGTCGCATCATACCATGTATCTCTGAATCATCCACACTCCATGTTTCATCTAGCCTTTTAAGGGAGGTGATTCTCATTTGTTGTTTCCGTTTGAGGGCAGTTATGTTATAGTAGTGCGTATTTCTTTCTCCTTCCGCTAACCAATGCAAATGGTATCGTTGGTGCCAAAATTTTTCTTTCTGGGCTAAGATCATATTGTTTTCTTCCATCAGTTGTTTTTCCAGTTGAACCAGATAAGCTGAATGATGTTTTGACAGAGGTTCTTGAGTTCCCTTCAATCTCTAAGGCATTTGTCTTTACGAAAGAAGATGTTACCAAATTGAGTCTTGTTCCAGTGCATGGTTGTAACCATGAAGTTCCTTGTCACCATAGAAAAATCAGGATTGGAAGAATCCTAATTCTTCTCAACAACTGAGGCAAAATCTGTTGAAATAGTGTCCTAAACCCAATCGGGTTGGACCGGATACCAGGTCGGATCATTTTTACTATTTCTTTATGTTTATACATATGATAAATGACTTTAATGTTATTATATATTATGTCTGTCTATATGAACCAATTTGTGATTGTATATATTGATAACGTTTCTAGTGTCAAACTGTGAAAGAGAAATCATAATAGTGATTATGATTGATGAAATCTCGACTCACTTTAAAAGTTTTGATGCTTAAATGTCTCTAGTCGTATATGATGTTAAATAGAACATTAATAGTATGATTAGACTAGCACGTATTAGATGTCTTCTATCTTATTGAAGGTAGGGATATATCTCGTCTATCAAAGTGTTGAGACACTTGGCCTGTACGTGGACGTGTATTGGAGAATGCGTACATTAGACTGACCCACTTACTTTATTAAGTGTCGCACTATGTGGAGGTTGTGTAATTAACTTGAGACCGGAGTCTTCATGACATCACGGTGTGGATTGTCATACTTTGACACTATTGAGGTTTCCCCTAGCCATGGGGCGATCATACGGTAGTGATTGTGTGTGATACTGAAGCATGCGTAGGATTCATGTCGCTCATCCGGAAATCGCGTATCCTATGCCTAGGAGTAAATATACGAAAATGCCTTTCTTATAAGGAATGTCTTATTCTCGAAAGTCTTTGCAAAGCGGAAGTAATATGTTACTTCGAGAGAGTAGGATATCCAGATTATAAGATACGGTCGTTAATGTATTGACACTCGAGATACGACCGTATGGATATTGTAACAGCGATAGGATTCTATTTACACGGTAACCGTTTCACATGAAATGTAGTAGTCATCGCTTTTTGACTCTTCCGATGATTGGGGGTCATGGTGTGTTGCTAGACGATCATTGATCGTTACGTATGAAAGGCATTTTCGTAATTTGCACTTTATGTCTACGGCCAACATATTCGGAAGCCTATCGGGTCACACACATAAGAATATCTAGTCGGAGCGGTTATAGTCATAACAAAATAAAGAAAGTTTATCTCGACTATAAAGTGTTATAGTGATTAAATTAATGTGACGGTATTTGTTTATTATGAATAAATTAAATACAAGATATTAATTATATTGATTAATTAAAAAATATTCCGGATGCCAATTTATTGGCATGTGGGGCGCCAATACTGAGTGTATAAGATACACTTGGATTATGCAATTTAATTAATAATATTACCATATATTAATATTAGATATTAATTGATTTATGGAAAATAGATTTATGGTAATAAGATAAAGATATTTAATATTGGATATTGGCAAATATCTTTGATTTATTTAATATAAGATATTAAATTAAATAAGATAAATCAATCAAATCTATTTTCCTTATTTTATTATGAAAATGTTTTCTTTCTCATTAATATATTATGAAGCTTCTCCCAATCAGTTTGTCAGAGAAAAGATTAGTTGGAACATATGTGACAGTCGGACGAAATCGGGTCAAGATAGCCTCATTGAGATAAGAAGGAATCACCCCTCCGCTCTCCGGTGTAGCTTAGTCTTGCCGGACCCCCGTGCATACATCACACTAGGAGGGTTAAGTCGGTCGAGCCTAGCTCAGTTGACCACCCAACCTATAAGCGAACCGTTTTTATCCAAGATTTATTGTTCTTTTACCATCATTCAACCTCGTAGACACTACGAATTGAAAACGTGATCTCGTTTGGGCTTTAAGGCGGTTCACCGAGAACACACACCGAAAGGCCTAACGATTTCATAACCCGTCCTCGGATCTTTAATTAGTTACTAAATTTATTAATTACCACGTATTAATTAAATTTCAACTAATTACACGAGTTTGTATACATGCCTATTTTAATTACCAAAATTAAAATTCTACATGTATGCATGGAGTGGATTTATGATATGATGCATGACATGGCAATTCCGATTTTATATCTATTTTATGATCGAACACATAAAAAATAAATTGCGGAAAATTTAAACACCAAGATGGATTGTTGGTACCCCCGTATCTAATCTATCCTAGGAAAAATAAATTACAATCTTATTGTCTTCGAGTCTTGATCTTCGAATCTTGAACTCGAACCGCCGGATCACGAACCACGAACACCCGAAAGGAGAAAATGTCTTTTTAATTAAATAAATCCAATTATTATAATTAATCCAATTTTTTTTTTTTTTTTATTTGTATCATGCGGCTGTTAAAAAAAAATATTTTCCATTTTTTTTTTTTCTTTTCAGTCGGCAGTTTTGTAGGGAAAAAAATTAGGTTTGCCAAAAAAAAAAAATTCACATGCAGCCGCATGCAAAAAAACCTAGCCGCATTCAATATTTTATAAACAGGACTTTTAGCGACGCTTTCCAGCGTCGCAGAAAGTCCTGTAGCAGTTTTTAATAAAATTTTATCCGTTTCTCCTCGTTCATACCTTGGGTTTCGCCTTGATCTTCAATTTTCCAGCAAGATCTTCATCTTTTCCAGCCCGGATATTCAAAATTACAATAAAAGATGCTACTTTTACATATAAATTTCGAAAATTGACATAAAATAAATACAATTCCTATGCTCAATTGTTACTAAACAAAGGAGTTACAATAGATCTAACGAGTAAACAGTACCAATCCCAATCCATCTCTTCAACCAAGACATTCATAACATAAAAAAAAAAATAAAACAAAATTTCGGCCCTTTTTTAAAAAAAATTGGGACAAAAAATCTACATGTTTTACCACTCCTAGATCTAATATTTTATACGTATAAATATAGATCAACCTGGCTCTGATACCACTTTTAGTAATATCATTCGCAACGGAAGCGATTTTAAGGATCTAGATTTATATAATACACGTAATAAAATAACTAGATCTATATCTACAAGGGGGATGTAGATCATACCTCTTGAATCTCAAAATTCAAGTTGAAGAACCGCAAAAGGATGTATGTAAGAAGCTGTGAAGAGCACCACGATCTTCCGTACGTGTGATCCGGTGGAAGGAATTCTCGACTCGAACCCTTCCGATATGCTACCCGGAAAAAACTCCAAGATTTCTCCTCCTCTCTACTTGGCCGAAAATTTCTTGCTTCTAAATTATAGAGCAATCGAAAATTGTGTGTTGTATTGGTGTTGGGAGAACTCTCTTTATATAGGAAAGAGATCCTTGTCCAACAAGGATTTTATTTATCAAACAAAATAAATCCTTTTAATAAAAGATAATCCTTGAATATTCTAGAATAAACTTTATCTTTTATTATATGCTTTCAAAATATTTATCCAATAAACATTTAAGCACATGCCTTAATTAATCACAAGAAAACAATTTCTTAGTCAATAATTAAACACATGAGGCGCCAATATCAAATCCCCTAGGGCTTAATTTCGGCCAACACCATTTTTGGGCCAAGTTTGTGAAAAATGTCTTTTTCACATATTTAATTATTTAGCCAACTAATTTATTAGTCTTCTAAACAATTAATTCACATATCGTTATAATAAAGCCCAACAAGGACTTAATTAATATTATTAGGATTCGACGTCCGAGAATAGCTATGCTATATTAGGAGGCACGTCGGGGACCATGGACTAATAATCAGCGGCTCCGATAAATCAAACAAATAATTATAGAATAATTATATTCGATAAATCAATCACAGGAATATGCCACCATAATCCCGTGACTGCACTCCTCCGATTATAAGATTATATTTATCTCCTCACGAGAATAATAATAAGCGTCCATTGATATAATCATTACATATGGATTAATCCTCCATAGATCGTTCATTCTAAATCGGGAAGTTACCGTTAACCCTTTTAAGAACCTCTTATCCTTATTTACCATTAACCCCCTAGTGATCAATTAATTCATACAACTCACCGGTAGCTAATCGGTGTAATATGAACTCGTACGATCGATCGCCTTCTAGGATCAACAAATAAGGGAACGTATCTATCTACTTCCATAAATGGAAGGAATGGATTCCGTATCCGTGATAACACGGACTACTCACTCAATCCGGTACAATGCCAAGATGGGGTAATTCGGACCACGGACTCGGTGTAATCCTTAACCGTCAAGTCAAACTTCATACTGATTTAAGCGGTTGATCGTGATCACCTCGGGATTAAGATTTATCCATAAATATGATCATCCATTGATTCGATAAGACTTCTCGATTACGGAATTATATCGTGAACTCTAATCAAATCGGTCCACCCATACGATATATCTATCATATATAAATGCCCCATCAGGTTCTCCTAACCGAAAGTCCGGATAAGACAATCACACCTATTGTGTTCTGGGCGCATTAATAGCACGTTAAAGGAGAGACCCGATACTCTCGATTAACTTCACTATGGGCTAATTGTATTTTAAGTACATCTTCACTAACTCAATCCTCCCGTGTATATCCCATACACTGAGTTAAGTGATTACATAAACGATATACTTTAGGGTTTTCTGTAGTGTAAATACTATTGTCACATCGGTGAATATGAGAATAATAAATATGAATAATAACATCATTTCATTTATTAAATAAAACAATTACAAAATTGTCTTCCGGGCATCACACCTAACAGTTTCATCTAGCCTTTTAAGGGAGGTGATTCTCATTCGTTGTTCCCGTTTGAGAGCAGTTATGTGATAGTAATGCATATTTTCTCCTTCTCGCTTCCAATGCTAACCAAAAAATTTCAACCAATGCAAATGGTATCGTTGGTGCCAAAAAATTTCTTTCTGGGCTAAGATCATATTGTATTCTTCCATCAGTTGTTTTTCGAGTTGAACCAGATAAGCTGAAGGATGTTTTGACAGAGATTCTTGAGTTCCCTTCAATCTTCTAAGGCATTTGTCTTTACGAAAGAATATGTTACCAAATTGAGTCTTGTTCCAGTGCATGGTTGTAACCATGAAGTTCCTTGTCACCATAGAAAAAACCGGATTGGACGAATCCCAATTCTTCTCAACAACTGAGGCAAAATCTATTGAAATAGTGTCCTAAACCCAATCATTGGATCAGATCCGACCGGGTCGGATCATTTCTACAATTCTTTTATGTTTATACATATGATAAATAGCTTTAATGTTATTATATATTATGTTTGTCTATATGAACCAATTTGTGAACTTATATATGATAACGTCCCCAGTGTCAAACTGTGAAAGAGAAATCATAATAGTGATTATGGTTGATGAGATCTCGACTCACTTTAAAAGGTTTGATACTTAAATGTCTCTAGTCGTATGTGCTATTAAATAGGACATTAATAGTACGATTAGACTAACATGTATTAGATGTCTTCTATCTTATTGAAGGTAGGGATAGATCTCGTCTATCAAAGTGTTGAGACACTTAGCATGTACGTGGACGTGTATTGGAGAATGCGTACGTTAGACTGACCCACTTACTTTATTAAGTGTCGCACTATGTGGAGGTTGTGTAATTATCCTGAGACCGGAATCTTCATGACATCACGGTGTGGATTTTCATACTTTGACACTATTAAGGTTTCCCCTAGCCATGGGGCGATCATGCGGTAGTCATTGGGTGTGATACTGAAGCATGCGTAGGATTCATGTCGCTCGTCCGGAAATCGCGTATCCTATTATTAGGAGTAAATATCCGAAAGGGCATTCTTATAAGGAATGTCTTATTCTCGAAAGTTTTTGCAAAGCGGAAGTAATATGTTACTTTGAGAGAGTAGGATATCTAGATTATAAGATACGGTCGTTAATGTATTGACACTCGAGATATGACCGTATGGATATTATAACAGCGATAGGATTCTATTTACACGGTAACCGTTTCACATGAAAGGTAGTAGTCATCGTTTTTTGACTCTTCCGATGATTGGGGGTCACGATGTGTTGCTAGACGCTATTCCATGATCGTTAGATATGAAGGGAATTTTCGTAATTTGCACTTTATGTCTACGGCCAACATATTCGGAAGCCTATCGGGTCACACACATAAGAACATCTAGCCGGATTAAAAAGCGGTTATAGTGATAATCAAATAAGTAAAGTTTATCTCGACTATAAACTGTTATAGTGATTAAATTAATATGACGGTATTTATTTATTATGAATAAATTGAATACAAGATATTAATTATATTGATTAATTGAAGAATATTCCGGATGCCAATTTATTGGCATGTGGGGCGCCAATATTGAGTGTATAAGATACACTTGGATTGTGCAATTTAATTATAAGATTACCATTTATTAATATTAGATATTAATTGATTTATGGAAAATAGATTTATGGTAATAAGATAAAGATATTCAATATTGGATATTGACAAATATCTTGGATTTATTTAATATAAGATATTAAATTAAATGAGATAAATCAATCAAATATATTTTCCTTATTTTATTAGGAAAATATTTTCTTTCTCATTAATCTATTAAGAAGCTTCTCACAATAAGTTTGGGGATCACATAGGGAGCACCTACTCCTATATAAGAAATGAGTTGGCTAGCTCTTTTGTACATCACAATTAGAAGAGTTCTGATTTACAAAATAAACTGAGAGCTTCTTAGAGAGAGATATAAAGAGAGAGAAAATGTCAGTCTAGCAACCGGATTTTTGTAGTAGCTATCCAAGGAGGATTCCGGCGAGGTGCTCGTGTGGATATTGATAGAGGCCGGACACATGGACGGTTCGCGCACTACTACTCTCCGTAGACGGTCAAAGCGTCGATCTTTTAGATCAAGCAAGCTAACCACCGTCTACTAACTTAATATGTTTGTTGCTTAAACGAAGTCGATCCTGGTTAAAAGGAAACAAATTTTAGAATTCCGCTGCGTTCCCGCATAGATTTCCTAACAAAATCAGAGTGGTCAAACCAAGCATTTTGAAAATGAAGTGGGGGTCCACGTCTTTTTTTGCCTATTATATGCCCGCTGAAGCACTAGTAGGGTGTGATCGGAATGGGTTTTGGGCATATGCGTAAGAGAGCTATCAAGGAAAAAAGTTAGCCAAGAAGGTGTGCACCATGCTTATACAAACGTTCTAAGATAGGTACACATTTATATAACGGCCCAGTCCAAGTGAATCTAGGTCCATGGAATTGAATTCCCACCAACTCACAGGGCTGGAGCATATGCCTCATGCTATTGGCATTAACTCCACATAGAGGTCGACCTCCTCTTTTATCCTGTTCATCAACTACCTAATTGAAGTCTCCCATTAGACACCATGGATATTTCATCACCATAGATAAGCGTCGAAAGTAATCCCAACATTCACCTCGAATAATGATGTATGTCAACCTAATGATACAATTCCCGATGATTTATCCCCTTTTTCCAATGCAATTAGTAATATATTGACATCAACTTGAGCAGATTTTGTGATATTTTGAACTATTTTGTGTACGTAGGAATTTTCAGAAAAACCATGCTTTTACTTTCATTTTATTATTTATTAGCCGATTTTGTTATCAGATTTACGCGTGGTATCTTTGTGTCCATTTTGCAGCACTGATATCACAGTTGAGAGCGTGGATTTTTGACCTGTTGGTGCCATTGGATTTTTGAATGATGATTTTCTTGATTGAGGCATGGATCTCAACCCACGAGGATCGTCGACACATGTTAGAGGGTTCGATCCATGCCAATTGAAGAGTAAATTTGATCATAGGGATTTCAGATACAGATGACGTGCTCCATGTCACATTGACCCATGCCAAGTGAAGCTATACAAGTCTGCCGAGCATTTAAAGCGGATGTCATTCAGCCAACTACTACATTTGGACTTGACGCACGCCAATCTTCAGTGACTTACATCAATACTGGATTATGCACATGACGCACGCCAGTTGGATTGACCTGCGCCAATTTTGCAGAGTCAGCAAAGATTGATCTCTTTTATTCTTCAATTTCACCAAAAAATATCATATACACTTCATCTTCCCCAACTTTTCTTCCTTGAAGGCACCCCCCATTCCCAGGCCCTTATAGCCGAATTTAGTAGAAATTAACTCTTGAATTTGGATTGTATTAGCTAAGGATCCTAGTTTAGCTTCTAACACTTGATTGGAGTTGAAGCATATTAGTGTTGGTTCCATTGAAGATTTTGAAGTTGGATGAAGAGCACCAACTCGAATTCTTGTTATTTGATTTGGTAATCCTTACACTTATCTTAATTCAATTGTTCTTATGGTTATGAATGTTAACTTTGATATGTTGATATTTGTAGTTATGAGTGGCTAGACTTATCTAGCCAAGATTATGTTGTAGTATTAGTTGTTCTCTTGTGTTGGTTGGGAATGATTGTTTGTGTTGTTTAGATTCAATTGTTGTGAAATTTTTCCTACTTGTGTTGTATGGATTGCTTGCTTTAGAGTAATTGGCTAGTGTTAGCATTTACATGTTTAACGGAGACCGAAAGGAGATGTTTGTCGTGGGATGAGGGTGGGAAAACCGGAAGGTAAAATCGACCCTTCGTGGCATTTGATTTCTTATCCGGGGATAGTTGACCTCGTCATTGCATTCACGCGCGTAGCATACCAATTCATTAGGTTTAGACACCTAAACCAAGAAGGAGGTATAGAGGAGTTTCACACACTCGTATGAGGGGAAACTGCTTGCTTAGGAATGCACCGTTTCACACTTTTGAACACCAATGATAGGAAGGTAGGAAATCATTCCCATGATAATACAAGAGAAGGACTAGTCTATGCATTATCTTGGTTAGCTTCTTTTATCATTTTATCATCTTTGTTATCACAAGAGACTTTATTTATGCATTCAATTACCATCTTACAAATCGTGACCTAGATCGAATTAATATAAACTATTAAGTGGTTGACCTCACAAGTAAATTCCCCGTGGATTCGACCTTGACCCACCGTACTAGACTACAATCGACCCGGTACACTGCTGGTTAGATTGGACACCTAGGAATTGGCCATCAAGCTTTTTGGCGCCGTTGCCGGGGAGTTCTTCTTGAGTAACGGTTAATACTTGTACTAGTTTTAATTTTCGAGAATAGGTCGGACTTTTGTAGTCTCGTTTCTATTTTATTTCTTTGGTTCTTACCTCTTGGTGAGTCACCAAGTGTTATTTTATTGTGTTTTTGTTGTTTCTATCTTGTAGTGGATGACCAAGACTCGACGTGGTAAGGCACCAATTACTCATCTCATTCCGGATATCAACACGTATATTAGGGAACAAGTAGCTGAGAATAAAGTCGGTCAAGCTCGTCGTGGTTTGGAACTTAGTGGAGACTCCTCCCAAGGATCATCGACCCAAGGGATAGAAATGGACGGAGGCATAGCAAATGCACAAGTTGATCAAGGGCATGAGGATGCCCAAAACCATGAACAAGACCCAAACCTCCACATCCTTAATCACCAATCAAAAATCCACAACCACCACCAAACAATAACCAACAAAACCGCAACCACAATAACCGGAACAACAACAACAATCCCCCAAACCCAAGGCCAATTTGTGATCAAGCCGTGAGAAGGAATGAAACCAACAATCCAATTCGTTTACCAAATGCGGGAGCAAATAATTTTGAGGTTAAAGCTCATCTTTTTGGATTGGTTGGAACAAGAGCTCAATTTCATGGGCGTGATGATGAAGACCCACATCACCATCATTACAACTTTGAGGAATTGTGTAATACGGCCAAGAGTCAAAGTGCTAATAGAGAGTTGATGAGAATGTCTATGTTTCCTTTCTCCTTGGATGGGAAAGCAAAGGATTGGTTTATGTCACTTCCTCACCATTCCTTGACAAGTTGGGAGGAAATCCAAAATGAATTCTTGAAACAATACTTCACTCCAGGCCGGAATTTGGAATTGAAAGTTGAGATTGCTAGATTCAAGCAAGGTGAACATGAATCGCTTGGAGTTGCATGGGAAAGATTTAAGAGGTTGTTAAGAGCTTGTCCCGATCATGGTTATCCATTGGATATACAAATTCAATTCTTTTGTCGAAAGCTTAGAAAGGAATCACGAGCCGACATTGATCAAGCATGCAATGGTTCGTTGATGATGAGTGCGGCACAAGATGTGTATGATGCTATTGAGAAGATTGCACAGAACAACCGAATGTGGAAGACTGGTTCAAGCACAAGAAAAGTTGCTTTTGTGGGAGAAGCCATTGCTCAAACCAAGGTGTTAGCCCAATTAGTTTCTCTTAGCAAGAAAGTTGATGAAATAAAAGGAAGTAAGAGTTTGGAAGGCAATACATCCAATGACATGAGTAGTGGGGAGATGAAAAGTGAAGACTATGCACAATTGGAGACAAATGAATCCGGTGATTATTCTAATGAAGAAGTGAGCTGTATGCAACAACACCGAGCTCTACATAACGCTTACTCCAATGCATATAACAATTTGCAAAGAGATTTCCCTACTCAACGTTGGTCCCCAAACCCAAACAAGCAAACATCATCTTTCGTCCCTCAATAAAAGACTTCCTTCAACACCAACACTCCAACCCAAAATTTCTAAGGCCGTACTTCATATCAACCACCACAACCACCTACACACTCTTACCAACAACATCCTACCCAAAACATCCCTATCACTCAAACTTCAAGCTCATCTACAGAAAAGGAAGAGAGATGGGAAAAGTTGATGGATAATCTTATGGGTGTTGTCTCAACTCAATCCGTGAATATGCAGACAATGATGACCTCTATATGCACAGTGACAAAGGATGTTGGCACATTGAGAACATCTATGCGTGGTCATGATATGAGAATGAAAAACATAGAAGCATCCATGCGGAACATGGAAGAGCAATTGAGTATGGAAGGTGAGAGGAATGCTAGTAGACCACCAGGTGGACTACCAAGCAACACTGAAAGAAACCCGAGGGGAGTGAATTCTATCATAACCCGAAGTGGAAGAGTTTGTGGAATCAAGAATTTTATGAGAATCAAGTGGGAAACAAGGTTGAGAATGATTTGCATGACACCGATGAAGAGAAGGAATTGAGTGAAGAAGAGGAGGATATTGTTGATGAGTTTTTGCAGAGAGACGGATACGTCAATGTAGAGAAAGAGGACAAGGATTGGGTAAAGGTCCCGAGGATTTTAAAGAATCCGAGAGCAAGTGATTTGGGAACTCTCTTTAATGAACATGTCTCTTTGGCGCCCACCAAGGCAGATTTGGTGCCCGCCAATGATCACTGTAGACATTCAGAGAGTTTTGAGGAAAAAACGGCGTGCGCCAAAGGTGTTCCGATGTACGCCAAATCAAAAGAGGATGATTCAAATAAAGGATTGACACTTGCCAATGATGTACCGGCACGCACCAATTCTTACCAGGCAGCTTCTAAGAAAGGCAAGGAGAAGGTGGTACACACCGATGATGAATGGTGACCACCGGCAGCTCAAACCATGAGGAAGGCTTCCAATGATTCATCAAGCGGCAAAGGTAAGGAAGGTATGAACTCTACTAAAAAAATTATTGATCTTGAGTCATTACCTTATCCTCCATTATTCCTCCTAGGGAGGAAATTAGGAAGAAAAAGTTAGATAAGAAGTATGCTCGCTTCCTTGACACATATCGTCACTTAAATGTTAACATTCCTGTCATAGAAGCACTCACTAGCATGCCTGCTTATGGTAAGTTTTTGAAAGACATTCTCACTAACAAGAAGCGTTTAGAGGAGTACGAGAACATTTGTCTCAATAAGGAATGCTCCGCTGTGTTGCAACATAAGCTTCCACCTAAGCTTAAAGACCCCGGGAGTTTTAATATCCCGTGTGAAATCAGGGGCTTTTGTTCAAGAGGGTGCTTTGTGACCTTGGCGCTAGCATCAACCTCATGTCTTACGAGGACTTTATCAAACTTGGAATAGGAAAGTTGAAGAACAGTGAGATGACTCTACAATTAGCAGATAGGTCCATAAAACGTCCTAAGGGAGTCATAGAAGACGTGTTAGTGAAAGTTGATAAGTTCTACTTCCCAGTTGATTTTGTGGTTATGGATATGGATATGGAAGAAGGGTATTCAACACCCCTCATTCTTGGTTTTCCATTCCTAGCCACGGGAAGGACTCTAATCGACGTTCAACGTGGAGAATTAATTTTGAGAGTCAATGAGGATGAGGTCACATTTAACATTTTCAAGGCCATGAAACATCCATACAATTCTCGAGAGTCATGTTCTTTCGTTGATGCATTATCTTCTGCTTGTATGGAGAATACTAACTTGCAGGTCTATGAAGATAAACTCGAGGAATGTTTGGCCTTATCCATCTTTGACGGTGAAAGTGATGATGAGTAAATGCAAGAAGTGATTTCTTATTTGGATGCCGGTCGTACTTTTAACATGCAACCATGGCACCGATATTTAGAGTTGGAAGATGGCCCACTGTTGAAACCTTCAGTAGAGGAGCCACCAAGGAACCTTGAATTGAAAACTCTACCTCCTAACTTGAAATATGCTTTTCTTGAAAGTGATAATCTTCTTCCTGTTATTATTTCTTCGTCACTAACCGATGTGTAGGAAGACATGCTATTGAGGATGCTGAGGAAACGTAAGAGAGCATTTGGATGGACTGTAGCTGATATTTGGGGAATTAGTCCCGAGATTTGTGTTCACAAGATTATTCTCAATGATGATGCCAAGCCATGTTCTCAACCACAACGTCGTTTGAATCCCAACATGCAAGAAGTTGTCAAAAAAGAGGTCATCAAGTTATTAGAGATGGGTATTATTTTTCCAATATCAGATAGTGAATGGGTAAGTCCTAATCCAGTGGTACCTAAGAAGGGTGGATTCACAGTGAAGGAAAACGATAAACATGAATGGATCCCGACAAGGGAAGTCACAGGTTACCACATGTGTATTGATTTTCAGAAAGATCATTATCCACTTCCGTATATTGTCCAGGTTATGGAGCGGTTGTGTGGGCATAAATTCTATTGTTTTCTTGATGGTTATTCGGGCTATCTACAGATATTCATTGCAGCGGGAGACAGGGAGAAAACAACCTTCACTTGTCCCTATGGAACGTTTGCTTACAAAAGAATGCCGTTTGGTTTATGCAACGCTCTGGCTACATTTTAGAAATGTATGACAGCTATTTTTTCTGACATGGTAGAACGATTTCTGGAGATTTTCATGGATGATTTCAGTATTTTTGGAGATTTTTTTTGAGGAATGTCTCTCTCATTTAGAGCGTGTGTCGCAACGATGTAAAGACACAAATCTAGTGCTCAATTGGGAGAAGTGTCATCTAATGGTATCAGAGGGTATTGTGTTAGGCCATAGAATTTCTGAGGAAGGTATTGAGGTGGACAAGGCAAAGATTGAAGTAATTGAGAAGTTGCCCCCACCGGTTAATTTGAGGACTTTGAGAGGATTCCTTAGGCATGGTGGTTTCTATAGGCGATTTATTTCTGATTTCTCCCGTATTGCCAAACCTCTCAGTCATCTCCTTGAGAAAGAAGTACAGTTTGTTTTTGATGAAAAATGCATGGAGGCTTTTGAAACTTTGAAGTAGAAACTGATTAGCACACCCGTTTTGGTGGCGCCGGATTGGAATTTACCTTTCGAGTTAATGTGTGATGCAAGCAATCTAGCAGTTGGGGCCATGCTTGGCCAACGCCACGGATAGGTACTTAAGGCCATTTATTATGCCTCTCATACATTGAAATCCGCTCAAGTCAACTATGTAACAACCGAGAAGGAATTACTTGCAATAGTGTTCGCCCTCGACAAGTTTATATCTTATCTTGTTGGTTCCAAGGTCATCGTCTATACCGACCATGTGGCCTTGAAGTATTTATTGAACAATAAGGATGCTAAACCGAGATTACTCCGATGGATTCTCCTACTCCAAGAATTCGATATTGAGATTAAAGACAAAAATGGTAGTGAGAACGTTGTGGTGGATCATTTAAGCCGGTTGGATTTCATTGAAGAAGAAGGGAAACAAAGAGAGATTCATGACTATTTTCCAGATCAGCAACTCATGATGGTGGATGCTCCCCCAACAATGCAACTTATGCATGCCGGTTCAAAACCGAAGGAAGCTCACCATGGTTTGCGAATATTATTAATTATTTTTCATGTGAGTATGTTCCACCAAATTGGACATGGCAAAAAAAAAAGAAATTCTTTCACGATTTGAAATTCTATTATTGGGAGAAACCAAACCTTTTTAGGAGGTGTTCGGATGGCATCACACGGAGATGCGTTCCTGATGATGAATCTCAAGTATACTCTCTTTTTGCCATGGTCAAGACACCGGAGGCCACCATGGAGGGTGGAAGATGGCATACAAGGTTTTGCAATGTGGATTCTATTGGCTTACACTCTACAAAGATGCACATCATTTTGCACGAGCATGTGTTACATGCCAAAAGTGGGGAAATGTGTCCAAGAGGCATGATATGCCCCTCCAACCTATTTTGGGGTGTGAAATATTCGATGTTTGGGGCATCAACTTCATGGGCCCATTCCCTCACTCATACGGTAATAAATTCATTTTAGTGATGGTTGACTATGTTTCTAAATGGGTTGAAGGTCAAGCCTACCCCACTAATGATTCTAAGGTAGTGCTAAAATTCCTAAAGAAGAATATTTTCACTAGATTTGGCACTCCCCGAGCTATCATTAGTAACCGGGGCTCTCACTTTTGCAACCGACCATTCATTAAACTTCTTGAGAGCTATGGTGTAAAACACAAAGTCGGCACACCGTATCACCCACAAACGAGTGGGCAGGTGTTCGGTAAAAACTAGTTTTAAATTTATAAACCGAAACACCCCAAGTATAAGGTTCGTAGTAAAGGGTGTTAACGGGTCGTCCTAAGGGAATCGAACGTTTATCGGATTAGAGTACAGTTATTATATCGATTCAGTCACAGATTACTACCTAAAACTAAGGTTTATGCTACTTGTAATCTAAAAACAATGAAAAGTGACTAAAATAACGGGAAATAGAAAAATTCGATCTTTGGACGGCCGTTCACTTAAGGTGGACGGGCGTCCGATTACGATCTAAAAAACGAAATATGCGAGAAAAAACGACGGTAACAACTAGGGTTTTTAAAATAACTAAACGTAGCAATCACAATTGATACGAACGAATTTGGTTTATCAAAGATTTAAAATAACGGCAAGGCAACGAGAATCCACCAACCAACCAACCAACCAACCAACTAGATTGTGAGCTAAAAATACGGTTTTTAGTAATGATCAAATCACGAATTCGATTAAATCTCTTTAATCAATTTCTAGGGTTTCGTTTTCTTTCTCAAGCAAAACTAAACTAGCATGCATAACAAGATCATGAGATTGTCTCCAATACTCTACTCAACTAATCATGAACAATCTCTTGAATCACAATTAATTGCATCAATTGAAAAGATCAAAGCTTGAATCAATACTCTCATATAAATTCAATCAAAAAGTTAGTTTCATCGATCTCTCGATTCAAATAAAACATAAACAATATAACAATATCCAATTGATGAAAAATCATAAATTTAACTCACTAAGATATAGCTAAAAATCCTCTAGTTGGTGTGGTTGTTGATTGGTTTCCTCCGTTGTCCCACCGCGATATGCTTAGCCAACAATCATGTTGGTGATCATGATTGTTGGGATGGAAGAATTCATCTCCTTGTTTGCTCTGGAATATGCGGTTTGCTTTGAATGTGATGTGCGGTTTTGCTCTCTTGTGTTGTGAATGAATTAATTAGGGTTAAAAGCTGCGCTTGTATTTATAGGAAAGGCAGGTCGGTTTGTTGAGGTCTGCGTCCGGACGTCCGTCCAAAAGGGTGGACGCTCGTCCAGTGCGTAGAAACTTTACCGAGTCGGGCCGAGTCTCACCAGACGCCCGTTCTATGCAAAAGTAAACGCCCGTTTAGCCAAAATCATAAGACTCTGAATCAAAATCCTGCTCCTGGACGCTCGTCCAGTATTTCGAACGTTCGTCCACTGGAAACTTCTCTTCTGTGAATTGAGTAAGCGTGCTGGACGCACGTCTGATCCTTCAAACGCCCGTCCACTGGACGGATGCAGTGGACGGCAGTTCAGTCCTCAATGTATCTTCATGCCAATCTCAATTTTGTATCTCTTTCTTGCCATTAAATCTTCAAGTGGACATCTTTTAAGCTCCTTCTCAGACATGCAAGCATACCTACAAGATGGTAAACACGAGCAAAGTGTAAAATCGTACAAAAACACATAAAAACTACATAAACAACTCGATTCTTCACTTTTAAACATTTCAAACTCCATTCTCTCAATTTATCCTTTTAGCAAGTGATTTTCTATAAAAATCACTAAAACACGGAAGATATCGTTACGAAGTAACTCGATATAAACCATGAAATTTGTCGTAAACAACTCCCCCAAACTTAGACTTTTGTTCGTCCCGAACAAAACAATCAAAACTGGCTCACTTTATATGCAATCCAAATAGATCCCTAACTCACGTAACAAAAGATACAACAACTATAGCAAGTAATACCAACATAGAGATAGATTCGGTGTGTGTATGTCAAGCCCTTTTCAACCTTCACAATCCTCTCAAACAAATATCCTCTCAAATAATTTTAATGACTATCCTAGGTATAGGCGGTAATTGTTCCACACAAAGTCTTTCTGCGCACTCAGTAGGATAATCCCTACAGCATATCATTCGGTTTATACTGGGTATAAGGTCAATGATAACAAAGTCTTGAGTTTATTCTCTTCTTTTTTTTGACGCACATCAGAATGAGCTCTCACCCGTCATAGTAGAATAGGATGTTTCGGGATAACACCCTACCTTACTCAAATCATAGGGTAGCTTTTCCTGACTGTCGTGAGCTTTTGGTCATCATAGTGGAATAGGATATTTCGAGATAATGCCCTACCGCACTCCAATCATTAACCAACTTCCGACACACCCCTTTATTTATTTTTTATATTTTTTTCAAGACATTAGTTACGTTTCACTTATCACATTCAAACCTTCAGATATTCACAGTGCACGTTCTGAACTTAGGTGTTACTTCACTGTTACTATTAAGACCAAATCTCTCTAAGATAAATCACTAAAATAGTGAAAGGATACAGTTCAAAATTTTTGCTTCAATATCAAAGGCTTTCGTGAGTGTGAAATGAATACTATCTCAAATCAGTAAAAGCATGCTATAATTATCTCTCAAAGTCACATAAAATCATTGTCAGGAAACTACAACTAGCAAGCCATTTGTTTCAATTACATGCTCAAGATTTACAATTATCCAAGTTTACTTTGAAATTTTTTAAAATTGTCGAGAAAATCACATTTACTCATTGTCAGAAATATAGCATGATAACATACCCAATTTAGACACCCCCCCCACACTTAAATCACATGATGTCCTCAAAATGTGCAAATAAAAGAAAAGAATACTTAGCTGGTTTCAAAGTGGTTGTCGGGCTGTAGGTTGACAGTGGTCAGGCCGTAACATGAATGAACCGCCGCGGCTCGTATCACGAACGGACAACACTAAAGTGATAACTGGCAAAACCGCTCAACGATATCGCAACACTCGACATAGCATATAATCTTGGGGTACAAGGGGTATATGAGTAAACATGAATGCACACGAAAAATGGGCAAATAAAGCATTCACAAATAGGACGGGGATAACCAACACACAAATCACCATGGTTTTATTCCTAATGCCCTAAAAACTTAACCAAAAAGTAACTTAAAAGACTAGGATGCCTCCTAGTAGCGCTTCTTTTATGTCATTAGCTTGACACAGATTTCAAAGTTAACCCGGATCGAGCCACTTTGATCTACCGCGGCCACTTCTTCATCGGAGTCGGAATGAAGGACGGGGGTGTGGCCGCAACAGCAACAAGTCAAGTGCTCTACTAAGTGTTTGAACTTAACTCTCCAGATAGCACTGACTCTCTTCTTTGTCTTGTTCTTGCGCAGGTTAAGCTTAGGTATACTGACATGCTCAGAAGTCTTGGAAGAAGGGTCCTCACGGGTAGATGTAGAAATGTCATCATCCGGACCAAAGAAGTCGGATGGAATCTCATCACACGTCAGCATCTCAGCCGTTTCAATCCCCTTTTGAAAATACATGACCGCAGGCTTTTCTTTTGGTTGCCCAAAGTACTTTTTCAGCCTTTGACCATTTACCGTGAAAGGTTGATTATCATACCCGTTTAACGTGATCGCTCCACTTGGATGGACATCGAGAATCTCAAAAGGGCCAGACCATCTAGATTTGAGCTTACCGGCAAACAGATGGAGCCTGGTATTATAAAGCAAAACCATATCACCCACTTTGAATTCTCGATCCTTGATTTTAGCATCATGGAGTACCTTAGTTCTTTCCTTACTGATTCTGGCATTCTCATATGCTCTTAGTCTAAATTCGTCGAGTTCATTTAATTGCAATAACCTCTTTTCCCCACAGAGTTGGCTATCGAAATTCAAGAATTTAATAGCCCGAAGCTCGTGTTCAAGCTCGACTGGTAAATGGCATGCCTTGCCATAAACCATTTGGAAGGGTGACGTGCCCATAGGGGTCTTAAACGCAGTGCGATAGGCCCAAAGCGCGTCATCCAACTTTAGACTCCAGTTGGATCTATTTGCGTTCACGGTCTTTTCTAGAATCCGTTTAAGGCTCCGGTTGCTTACCTCGACTTGGCCACTTGTTTGGGGATGATACGGTGTACCGATTTTATGTTTGACACCAGATTTCCCAAGAATTTTATCAAGCGGCGCGTTGCAAAAATGAGTACCTTCATCACTAATGAGGGCTCTAGGACAGCCGAATCTGGTGAAGATATTCTTTTGCAAGAATTTCTTCACAACTTTGTGATCATTAGTTTGGGTGGCTATTGCCTCCACCCACTTGGAAACGTAGTCTACACAGACGAGAATGTATTTATTGGAGCATGAAGATGGGAAAGGGCCCATGAAATCAATGCCCCACACGTCGAAGACTTCGCATTCCGTAATGGGCCTAAGTGGCATTTCCATCCTATTACTTTGCCTCCCAATCCTCCGGCTATCGCAACCTTTACAAAAGGCTTCGCATCTTTAAAAAGATTCGGCCGGTAAAATCCAAATTGGAGGATTTTTGCAATAGTCTTGGGTGTTCCGTAGTGTCCTCCCCGCGGGACCACTATGACATTGCTCCGTAATATCCCATTGCTCATGTTCCGGAACACACCTTCTAAGCAACCCGTCTTTACAGACCTTGAACAAATAAGGATCCTCCCACACGAGATACTTTAAATCAGAAAAGAACTTCTTCCTCTCCTGATACGTCATTTCCTCTAAATGCCCACTTGCTAAATAGTTGACGTAATCAACGTACCACGGCCTAACTGTATCAAGCTTCATCAATTGCTCAGTAGGGAAATCGATGCCTATTTCCTTGTGATTTTTGCCACCCTCATTTACTAGGCGAGACAGGTGATCAGCCACAATATTTTCACTACCCTTCTTATCTTTGATCTCCAGGTCAAACTCTTGCAAAATTAGAATCCATCCGAGTAACCTTGGTTTTGCATCTGCTTTGTCCATAAGGTAGCGTAGGGGTGGCATGGTGGTCCGTCCAAACCACAACTTGAGACCCTAGAAGGTAACTTCTAAACTTGTCGATAGCAAAAACGACGGCTAAGAATTCCTTCTCGCCGTGGTGTAATTGCATTGAGCCGGGTTCAAGGTGCGGCTCGCATAGTAAATGGGCCCGAACTTTTTATCAATTCTCGGCCTAAAACCGCACCCACTGCGTAGTTAGAGGCATCGCACATTAATTCAAAAGGCTTAGTCCAGTCATGTGCGATTAAGATAGGGGCACTTATGAGCTTATCCTTTAGGCAATTGAAAGCTTCCTTGCATTTCTCATCAAACAAGAATTCAACATCATCTTTCAGAAGGTTAGATAAGGGATTGGCGATGGTGGAAAAGTCCTGAATAAACCGCCTGTAGAAGCCAACATGACCTAGAAAACCTCGTACCTCTTTCACTGTTTTCGGGTACGCCATCTTTTCAACGGCCTCTACTTTAGCCTTATCAACCTGAATACCAGTCCTGGACACCTTGTGTCCCAGAACAATCCCTTCATCTACTAGAAAATGGCACTTCTCCCAGTTAAGCACTAAATTCTTTTCAACACAGCGTTGAAGTACCATATCTAGATTTTCCAAGATCTCATCAAAGCTATCACCATAGACTGAGAAGTCATCCATGAAGACTTCCATACATTTCTCCATAAGTCCATCGAAAATGGCCAACATGCACCGTTGAAATGTTGTTGGTGCATTGCATAACCCGAAAGGCATTCTGCGAAAAGCAAAAGTGCCTGATGGACACGTAAACGTAGTCTTCTCCTGGTCATTAGGGTCGATGGCTATCTGGAAGTAACCAGAATATCCATCGAGGAAACAATAATACTTATGACCACTCGCCTTTCAAGAAGGCGGGTCAATGAAAGGTAAGGGGAAATGGTCTTTGGCGGTGACTTCATTCAATCTGTGATAGTCAATGCGGACCCCGTAGCTAGTCAAGGCGTAAAGCTACTTCTTCCCCCTTTTCATTCTTTTCCACGGTAATACCTCCCTTCTTTGGCACAACTTGGGTGGGGCTAACCCACTCACTGTCAGCGATTGCATAGATGATTCCCATATCTAACCATTTTATGACTCTTTCTTGACAACCTCCTGCATATGCGGATTCAGCCTTCGCTGAGGTTGTCTGACTTTCTTAGCTCTTTCCTCCGTTCGGATTTTATGCATGCACACATCGGGGCTGATTCCTCGGATATCATCCACTTGCCATCCGAACGCGAGGATGTTCTTTTCAAGCACTTTTATCAACAGTGCTTCTTGCTCGGGCTCAAGTTTTGAAGAGATGATCAAGGGTAACTTATCACCATCCTTAAGAAAAATGTACTTAAGGTGTTGCGGAAGCGGTTTAAGCTCCAAGTCAGTAGGTGGTTGCTCAATACTGGATTTTAAGGGGCCACCTTTTTCCTTATGGGCTTGAAGTGGTTGATCGAAGAATACCTCATCTTCCCGAGGTATAACCCCGAAAGGTCTTGGATCACATCATCCATAGGATCCTTCGTCGGCACCCGCTTTCTCCTTCTTATGCTTGATCATCTTTCTCAACTCTTCTTCTTCTAGCTCCTCTGCTAGCTGTTCCCAATCATCAACCTCCCAATGAGTAGTCTCTCTCCAGAAATCCACTTCATCCCAACTACCCATCAGGGCTTCCTCTTCTACAGGGTTAAAGTCTTCCTGATGCAGCTCTTTGAAATCATCGTTCATTGCTGGGAATCTCCATGTTTCTTGTTCATTGATAGGCTCAGTGTGAGCAAGTTGTGAAGACGACTCGTCGGTAACTACGGCCTGTAATGAAACAGAAGATGGTCCACAGTCAGCTTGATCTTTAATGTTTATAGCTTCGAAAACACCTATCTCTGTTAGCTCTACCGCTTCTTCAGAGTTGGCATCTTCTTCGTCCTCATAAATTTCTTCAACGAACGAGATTTCTTCAATCAAGGTTTCCTCAGGACTTTTCCCTCGTGTGAAGGTAACAGATGTGTCATCGACTCTAAGCGTAATCTGACCCTTACAGAAATCGATGAGGGCGGCAGATGTGTCCAAAAAGGTCCGGCCTAGAATTAGGGGCATCTCTTTGTCAGGTGGATAGTCTAAGATAACCCAGTCAGTAGGAAAAACCAAATGTTCAACACGGAGAAGAACATTAGCAACACAACCGGCTGCTGAGTGGCTAGATCGGTCTACCATCTGAAGAGAAATATGGCGTTCCCGCATTCTTTTATCTAAACCGAGCTTTTTGCAGACGTTCAATGTCATCACATTTATGGAGGCCCCTGAGTCGCATAAGACGTTTTGGAACATGTGGCCTTCAATCTCACAAGAGATTGAAGGTCTCCCGGGGTCACCTCGCTTAGTAGCAACTTTTTGTGAAACCATAGAGCAATCTTCTCTTAAAACTTCTTCTGCCATCCCTTGAAGCTTCTTCTTGCTTCCACAAACTTCCTTAAGATACTTAGAGCACTTGGGGATTTCAGTCAATACCTCAGCTAGGGGTATACTCACTTTGGTATCTCTAAGCATCCTCCTCACACCGTCATATTGTCTGTCATGACTGAGGGTATTCTCTTTCTTCTTCGGTGGATAAGGAAGGGCTTTATCATTGTTCATGGCTTGATTTTTAATGGCTTCGTCTTCCTTATCCTTCCATCTGACAAACTTTTTCTCCCTCTTCTTTGTCAGGGGTACATCCACATGAATTTTCCTCATTTCTCTATCAGAATCATTTTCATCACCCGAAGAATCATCATTAAGCTCCTCCTCACTGTTGCTTTCTTCGGTATTTAACTTCTGATTGCCCCCTCCTGAACTTATGGCGTCAGGAGGGGCTACTCGTTTCCCGACATCTTTCCGGGTTCCGCCTGCTTACCATTTCTTAAAGTAACATCATTCAGCTCTTCGTCTCCATACTCCCATTGAGGTGTGATGGCAGTGCAAACATTGACATCTGTTTTAGGATTTCTTTCGGTATAACTTGGAAGTTTACCGTGGGGTCTGCTTGCTTGTTGGTCTGCCATCTGACCAACCTGTCTCTCTATTGCCTTGACACTAGTAGCCAGGGTCTTCACCATGTCTACTAGCTCATCAAACTTATGTTGAGGAACACACGAGGTGGTTTGGTTATGAGGTTGGTTTTGATTCCAACCACCTTGAGGTCTTTGGGAGTTAGGATTATGAGATTGATTAACCATCCCAGGAAGTGGTCTTTGATAACTCGAGTTGAAAGAAGGTTTTGAATTGGATGGGCCAGGTGGTGCATTGGCTTGATTAAGATTGGGACGTTGACATCCGGAATAATTCTGGTTCTGATTGAAGTTTCTGAAGGTTTGGCTATGATTCTCCATTAAATTCACTTCCTCATTCATCTCATTTCCCGCCTGCATTCCCAGGTAGTTTACATCTGATGGTCCTCTTTGCTGCTGCATTTGTAAATCGGCTAGCTGCTTGCTCATCACTTCCATTTGAGCAACTAGCATCTTGGTCTCAGAATTGCTCGCAGCAGATTCCTTCTTATTCCCACTAACATTGGTCTTCTTTGGAGTTGACCATATGTTATTCTTTGCTATAGTTTCGGCTACCCCGTAAGCGACATCATCACCTCCCCTAGGAAGGATCCATGAGCAGTTGAATCAAGGAAGTCTCTATTTGGTTGAGAGACACCTCTGTAGAATAACTCTAGTAGCTCATGTCTACTGTATCCATGGTTGGGGCACTTCCTCATCAACATATTTAGTCTCTCCCATGCTTTCCACACACTCTCACCATTAAGTTATTCAAATGTGGCTATCTCCCTTTTCATGTCCATGATTGTCCCAAGTGAGACAAACTTCAGAGCAAAGGCTCTTTTGACAGCATTCCAGGTACGGAGAGAATGATGGGCTAAAGATTTGAACCAACGGTTTGCTTCACCCTTTAGAGCAAACGGAAGAGTTTTAACTTGACAATCTCAGAATCAACACAAGGATAGTGGTCTGCTTCGCAGATTTGAACGAAGGTGGACAAGAAGTCATGAGGATCTTCGTCAGCAGTGCCATGAAAAGAACTATTCTGGACCAATCCTACCACTCCATTTTTCAGATCGAAGTTCACTTGCCCCATGTCTGGAGGGCGAATAGGTCTATGCCCTTCCAGGAAGTCTTGGTCAAGATAGGGAGCATAGGGGTCTTGATTTAATTGGTTTAGCTGGTTCTGATGGAACTGTTGAAATTGATTATTTATCCCAGCTTGTTGATTATGTTGTTGTTGTATTGCCTGCATCTGTTGAAGGATCAGATTCATTTGGGCTTGAGGATCCGGATTTTGAACTTCGTTAGCCATAATGTCTGGATTAGGGAAGAGCTTCCTCCTGAGAATAGATCGCTCAGGTTCGGGATTAAATGTAAGAGGTCCCTTCTTACTCCCGGTTTGCATAAACCGAAGAAGAGCATAACAGGAAGAAATCAACCTTAGGGTTGAAGAGAACGAATGTAGAGAAGATTAGAGGGTTTAGAGGTTTAGAAAGAGAGAAGAGAGAAGGAGAGAGGTGACAATTTAAGAGATTGAACCGGCGTTCAGTATGAGTGAACGCTGGTTCAGGGGAAATTCTGGAAGTGGACGCTCGTTCAGGTCACTGAACTAGCGTTCAGAAGACAAATTGGGGGGCAAACGGGCGTTCAAATGCTGGACGCCCGTTCAGAAAGTTTCTTTTTATTTTTATTTTTTTTTAAATTTTTTTTTAATTTAGAAAAGATATAGAAACAGAAACAGGAAAAGAAACCTACCTACGAAAAACTTAAAACAGGAAAAACACTAAGACGGTGAAAAAAAAACGTGTTGAAATCTTCTAGGGCTAAAATGGAAGGGAAAACAACAGATTTTGACCTCGAAAACGGTGTTGAACGGCCTACGGCGGTTCACCACGTCGTCGGCGTCGGAACGAGCTTTCCGAATTGGGGTCCTGCGCGCCAAACGGACACTCGAGCCGAAAGTTATGGCCAAAATACAGCCGACACAGAAAACTGCACTACGAAGAATCCGACAACCGTTACCGATTCCCCGGCAACGGCGCCAAAAACTTGTTCGGTAAAAACTAGTTTTAAATTTATAAACCGAAACACCCCAAGTATAAGGTTCGTAGTAAAGGGTGTTAACGGGTCGTCCTAGGGGAATCGAACGTTTATCGGATTAGAGTACATTTATTATATCGATTCTGTCACAGATTACTACCTAAAACTAAGGTTTATGCTACTTTTAATCTAAAAACAATGAAAAGTGACTAAAATAACAGGAAATAGAAAAATTCGATGCTGGACGGCCGTTCACTTAAGGTGGACGGGCGTCCGATTACGATCTAAAAACAGAAATATGCAGAAAAAACAGCAGGTAACAACTAGGGTTTTTAAAATAACTAAACGTAGCAATCACAATTGATACGAACGAATTTGGTTTATCAAAGATTTAAAATAACGGCAAGGCAACGAGAATCCACCAACCAACCAACCAACCCCAACTAGATTGTGAGCTAAAAATACGGTTTTTAGTAATGATCAAATCACGAATTCGATTAAATCTCTTTAATCAATTTCTAGGGTTTCGTTTTCTTTTTCAAGCAAAACTAAACTAGCATGCATAACAAGATCATGAGATTGTCTCCAATACTCTACTCAACTAATCATGAACAATCTCTTGAATCACAATTAATTGCATCAATTGAAAAGATCAAAGCTTGAATCAATACTCTCATATAAATTCAATCAAAAAGATAGTTTCATCGATCTCTCGATTCAAATAAAACATAAACAATATAACAATATCCAATTGATGAAAAATCATAAATTTAACTCACTAAGATATAGCTAAAAATCCTCTAGTTGGTGTGGTTGTTGATTGGTTTCCTCCGTTGTCCCACCGCGATATGCTTAGCCAACAATCATGTTGGTGATCATGATTGTTGGGATGGAAGAATTCATCTCCTTGTTTGCTCGGAATATGCGGTCCGCTTTGAATGTGATGTGGGGCTCGCTCTCTTGTGTTGTGAATGAATTAATTAGGGTTAAAAAGCTGCGCTGTATTTATAGGAAAGGCGGGTCGGTTTGCTTTGAGGTCGGCGTCCGGACGCCCGTCCAAAAGGGTGGACGCTCGTCCGGTGCGTAGAAACTTTACCGAGTCGGGCCGAGTCTCACCGTACGCCCGTTCTATGCAAAAGTAAACGCCCGTTTAGCCAAAATCATAAGACTCGAATCAAAATCCTCGCTCCCGGACGCTCGTCCGCATTTCGAACGTTCGTCCACCGGAAACTTCTCTTCGTGAATTGAGTAAGCGTGCCGGACGCACGTCCGATCCTTCAAACGCCCGTCCACCGGACGGATGCGGTGGACGCCGCTTCGATCCTCAATGTATCTTCATGCCAATCTCAATTTTGTATCTCTTTCTTGCCATTAAATCTTCAAGTGGACATCTTTTAAGCTCCTTCTCATACATGCACAAGCATAGCATACACAAGATGGTAAACACGAGCAAAGTGTACAATCGTACAAAAACACATAAAAACTACGTAAACAACTCGATTCTTCACTTTTAAACATTTCAAACTCCATTCTCTCAATTTATCCTTTTAGCAAGTGATTTTCTATAAAAATCACTAAAACACGGAAGATATCGTTACGAAGTAACTCGATATAAACCATGAAATTTGTCGTAAACAGCAGGTTGAAGTGTCAAACCGAGAGGTGAAACGGATCATTGAAAAAACGGTGGACACTAACCGTAAGAATTGGTTGGTGAGGCTTGACGATGCACTTTGGGCTTACCGCACAACTTTCAAAACACCTATAGGATGTTCACCATATAGACTGGTTTTTGGCAAGTCTTGTCATTTACCCGTTGAATTGGAGCACCGAGCTTATGGGGCTATCAAGTTTCTTAACTTTGACCCCAAGCTTGTGGGTGATCATCGGTTGCTCCAACTCACCGAGCTTGACGAGTTTTGCCTTGATGCATACGAGAACGCCCAAATTTACAAAGAACGAACCAAGTCATTTCATGACAGGAAGATCTTTGATCGAGAGTCCCATGTAAATGAAAAGTGCTCTTGTATAACTCACAATTGAGATTGTTTCCAGGGAAACTTAGATCTAGGTGGACAGGTCCATTTATTGTCACAAGGGTGTATGCATCCGGTGCAGTTGAGTTTACTGATGGCAAAACGACATTCATAGCAAATGGCCATCGAATTAATAATTTCATTGAAGGAGAGGGCATACCTCAGGAGGAGGTGATGTTCCTCGAAGACCCCTCATTGGACAATTTTTTTTGCATAGTCTAGCTATAGACTATAAATTTAGCACACCACGGGTACTATCTTTCATTTATTTACTAAGCATTATCTTTTGGTCGGTTTGTATGATTAATTGCTACGTGCTTATGTGAGTAATTGTTGGTAGTGTCCCAAATTGATAATCTATATAATTCCATTATATCGACCGTATAATCTCGTCGAGGAAACGACGTTAAAACAACAACGCTACCGGGAAGCAGTCCGTTAATTGATAAATTGAACTAATTTTGTTGCTATTTTGATGAATTTGGTGAATAATTGTAGTTTTTTAACTTGGGAGTTGTAGACAAGATTTTGGCGTACGCCATGTTGTTTTTGACGCACGCCAAAGTTAATGTAGATATTCAGAGAGTTTTGGGTGTTTTTCTTGGCGTGCGTCAATTTGCTTTTGGCGTGCGTCGGTTTGGCAGTTATTAAGGCTAGGATAGGGAGTGGCGTACGCCAATGTCTTTCGGCGTGCGTCAGAACGGCAGGTTTTGAAATTTAAAACGGTTCATCTTCTCTCTCCCCACCATAACTCCCATATCCATCGAATTTTCTCTCCCTTCTCTCCCTATTTTCATCAGTTTTCTCCCACCACCATGCCTTTTTATCTCCATTCCTCTACCCCATCAACTCCACGATCCTTTCCATCATTCTTGTTTTGCTTACTCTTGTGTTGAAGAGGACTCCGTCTTGTTTTCAAGCCAACTCTTCTGCATTTCCGGCAATCTCCATCTTTTCCGGCGACCTCCGTCTCCGTCTGCGGTGCTTTGCAATCCAACAAGGTATTTTGGTTTTTTCCTCCTCTTTCAATATAATTTCTTTTGGTTGTGTAAATTTTGGTAACTGATTGAAACCGGAGGAAGGGCTGATGTTTGCTTTTGTTGTATTGTTGGATTGTTGTAAACACCCTTAGCCATGTCTGAATCTTCTACTCGTAGTTGTAGTCGTCAGAGTGACCAAAGTAAGAAGAGGAAAACCCTACCCGAGTCTGTAGTTTTTTTCCTTCGACTAACTTTGGTAAGAAGGCTAAGCGACTCTTTGTGTCGTATTTTAGCCAGTGTACTCTGCATTTTGAACGTAGGATAGAATTTAAGTCAGTTAGCCCTAAGATTCAGAAAATTGTTAAGGATCGTACGTGGGAGACCTTAGCAGTTAATCGTATTTCAGAAGTCAATGGCACCGTCGTGGCTGAATTTTGTGCCAATCTTGCTGCTGATCCTATTGAGGTGGCCAAGGGCTCAGTCCCCATCCGTGGCAAGGTTGTCCCATTTTCAGTCAAAGTTATCAATGACTTCTTCGGTATCCCCAAAATCCCGACTGACACCACATTCTCAACGTGTTGAAACTGAGTGAGGAGGGCAATCTTAATGCCAAGGCCCAGAAGGCTAAGTCTTATCTATGTCCTAGTGCTACGTGGGTCGACAAACGTTTTAAGTATGGCAGTGCACATAAGGACGTGAGAGTGATGAAGCACTACATTAGTCACAATATCGTACCTTCCCACAAAATCAACACTTTCAATTTTTCTGAAGCTTGCCTTGCCCTTGCCATCTTTACCGGAGTGCCTGTGGACGTTGGGTATCATATCTACCAGGGCGCGGTGGACTTTACTCTTAATCGCCGTGTGGGCGGTAATATGCCCTTGCCCTGGTTGATTCACGAGCTTTGTACCCGAGCTCAGGTTCCGATCCTTTCCAATGACTCTACGTTTCCTCCTGCTAACCTCATTTTTGGTCCTAGCATTCCCGGGTATGTCAAGCAACCTACTCCCTCTCCTGATATCCCAGTTCCGACTAGTGATCCATCTTCTGTTGTTGCCCCTACTTCCGGTCAGCCAGCCACTCCTATCTCCCCACATCCTTATATTCGTGACTCTGCCGTGAGAGCTAGGTTTAATTTCCTTGAGTCTGAGATGGCAGCCATCCGCGGAGGTTTGGTGGCGTCTGACACCAATTCGAGGGCCGGATTTAAGAGCGTGTTGAAAGATTTGAATGATTTACGGGTAGTATTGAGACTCTTCTTTTTTGAATTTTGTATTTGAGAAGATTTGTTTAGGTAATCTTTTGATGGTGCAGAAGATTCATGGATTACTTGTGTGATTACATAGAATTATTTGGGACATAGTATATGAGAAAGGTTATAGATGCGAATTGTGAAGTTAAAAGATTGTTAGATGTTACAGATGAGTAGCGTTATCAAACAATCTAATCACTTAACAAATTCAGTTACTTATTATATTTAGATTTCAGATTTAACAAACGGCCCCTTAGTACCTCCTGAGGTTGTGGTTGGGCGTTTAGATGGCATTTCTTGTGGTCTTTCATTCGCTGTCGGACCCTTCCATTTCCATGTCTCCTTGGTATATGATCTAGGGGGGTTGGCGCCCTTGTCAGAGGAAGTACCTTTTGTTGTATCCCTTGGAGCACTAGATTGCTCCTTTGACAATAGTGAGATCGTTGGTTCATTGCGATTCTGTGTTACATGGTCCATCTGCATTTGCAGGTTCTTGAGTTGATTTGTTTCATTGGCTTGCTCTTGGGTCTCTATCTTGGGGTCAAAATATTAAAACGTGACCCTCCCAATGTAACTCCTTGTTCCTGCTCCCATGAATGTTCCACATGTCCTTTGGCCAAATCCTCTTGCTGTTCATTTTGTTGTCGATTCCCTTGCCTTTCAGTCCTTCCCTTTTGTCCTTGTGCAGGTCTTCATCTCCTATTTGTGGAAATCATCCATAGACCAAATGGTCGATCAGGGGTTGGCCCTTCCGGTTTTTTAGGTTGCCCTATAGAAGCTTCACTTTGCCCCTGTTTTGGACTAGCTGGTTGCCGATTCTCTGGGTAGTCATGTGTTTTATGACCAATTCTTCCACACTCAAAACATATTTGTTGCAAGCCTTCATACTCTACTGTAAAAAAATTCCCATTTAGCACAACTTTGGTTCTTAGAACTTGATTAAGGTTCATCTCAACACATATTTTGCTATTGTTGATCTAGAGATCACATCTACTTTACTTGGTTTTCCAACTCTCTTCGCCAATTTTAGCACGAAATCTTCTTTCACAAACAACTCCAACGGCATACCTAGAAAATGGACCCAGACATGTGTTGAGAGTATCTTCTGCTTTGATGGTTGGAAAAATAGACGTCACTTCATCACAATCAAGTGGTGGCCGTACACTGTCTAAGGTCCCATGCTCAAAGCTCGCTCATAGTCATCTTTACATCCAAATCGCACCACATAGTAGTCAAATTCTAGGTCCACAATGTCCAAACCTCCCTCTGAACACCACGGGCTGTATAATCTTTGTTCCATAATCCGGTAAGCCACACTTCGCCCTAAAACCTTCACAATGATTGCTCTCCGCCAAGGCATCCACAAATCTATGCATTCCTCAACTAGAATTTCAATTGGGTCGTCGTCAATCTCTGTACCTCTCTAATTTTCTGCCATTGTGATGAAATCGGCAATGTCCGATTCATCTTCTTCTTCACCGGTGTAATAAGTTGAGTGACGTTTGGGCTCCTTCAATAAATCAGCACCGCCGCAAAGAGCCCACGGGGATTGCATCTTAGACGAAGACGATTCAATTTCTTTCCATTTATCTGCACTTTTGCGAAGAATGTCAGCCTCATCTGTTGTTTGGCCAGTATCATTAGTGTCCATGGCAGCCAATGGCTCCATGGTGGTGGAATCGATCAACGACGGATGGAAATGGAGGAAATCGGTGAGAAATCGACATAGGCGCGATTAGGTTGACCGTAATGTATATAATAATCCAAGAATAAATTGAAATTAATCAAAATAAAATAGGGAGTTTATATTGACGTCACATATTTTATTATCGACATCATTTTACTTCAAACTCCGATAAAATTATTTCGAGCACCACAATTAAATTTTATGAAAATAACGCCAGTAGCAATAACGTTATTTTTTAAAACTAAAGTTAGTGACACCGATATTATAGTTATAAAAGTGACACTAGTGCATAACGTCGGATCCACTGATGTTATTTTTGAAAAAGGAACGTCGGTGGCTTCGACATTCATAATGTGATGCCGGAAGTAAAAAAAAAAAAAAAGGCACCGATACTAAAATATACGATGCTGATAGAAGCTCCCATAAAATATTGATTTGATAGTTAGGATTTATTTTTAAATTAACACGGATGAAGAAATAATTGGTGATAATGTCGGAATTATCACAAACGGATGATGCGGTGGATATCTGGCTGATTATGTATGATTTTGTCTAGTTTTTTTTTTGTCATTTTATCTCAAGAGCAATATGAAGATGAATGTAAATGCTCAAGTGTCATGTTGAATAATGTGAACACAATAGGGGGTGTTTTTGGGGTGATTATGGTTGTGTCGATGTGGCTGCCTACGTACCCTTTGATGCAAGGGATCAAGCAAGTTTCACGTATTTGTACATTACTTCACGTAATTCTCACGGGGAGAGGGAGTGCTGCTATTTATAAGGATTATAGCTGGCGGTTAAAAGGCAGGAAAATAAATTACAAGTAAATGTTCCAATAAAATACAAGGCCACGGACGAGCCTTTGGCAAGGCGAGCTCATGATGAGGCGAGCCCGTGTCTTGATCGTTACGGGCCCTTCACCTATAACCTCTTCATATGAGCTCTGTTGCCAAGTTTAGCGGGCTTTGGTCCGAGCTATTAGACTACGAGCTGGGGAGACCGAGCAGGTCGGCCCCATGGTGGTCTGAGCCGAGCTGGTCGACTGTCAATAATCGGTATGTTTGCCTTGTCGGTGATGAGGATCATAATGCTCCGGGACCGGATGGATTTCACTCGATTGGGCTCGGGTAGGTAGATGCGAGTTGATGGATCGAGGACTTTATCCGTTACTCGGCCTCTTCTAGGGCCTAATATGAACTTGTGGGCTCTTTTTAGGCTTGGCGCATCAATGACCCCTTATTTCTTGAGCTTTTATCTGTACAAGTGAAAGTCATAGATTAAATTCGTAGGCGCTATGATAAACCGTTTGCCGGGATGACGGCTGGAGATTGACCAGCAATAGCTGAGGCTTGTAAGCGTAGTCAAGGTTCCACGCTATGAAGCAGACATACTTAAAGTGCGTCATGCTCAAAGCAATGGCCGCGAGGTGCATTGGTTATAAAGCTGACGGTCTTAAAGTGCATCATAATGAAAGCAATGGCCGTGAGGTGTCGTGCTTATGAAGCTGACGGTCTTAAATTGCGTCATGCTTAAAGCAATGGCCGTGAGGTGCCGTGATTAGAATACCAAAGCGACCGGACTTATTCCAATTATTCTAAAAGAAGGGCGAGCTGATAGGTGAGGGCGATCAGTGTCAGCAGAGCTGTGACATGTCATCTCGATTCGTATTTCTAACAACTGTTTTGCTGAGAAAATGTCTGGCATGCCTGTTTTAAACCTGACATGACTGGGCTCTCTGATTGGCTGGCGCATTTCGAGAATTATCCTCATAATGACCACGAAGATCGAAGAGGCGTCATGATTGATTTTGAAATTTGAAAAACGGTTCGGCTGTCCCGACTCATCCTTTATATAAAGGAGGGTTAGCCAATACTTGAATACTTTCGCAATTTTGAGCATCTACCGAGCAAGTATATCTGGAAATCCATAGAAGATTCCAACGACAAAGAGGGTTTCCGGCCACTGTTCGGTGTCAATCAATTTTTAAGCGGCTATTTAGTCTTTCCTTCAATTTCAAAGGTAAACCCACCGCTTCTTACCTCATTTTTGCAGTTATAACATGCTTTAGGTTTTTGAGAACCCGTGATTTTTTATGAACTTAGCACACCACTTCCACCACCACGAATTCCTTTCGACCGCCGTGCACCATCGGCTTTACACCAAATCATAGCCAGATATCCACCACCAAATCACAGCTAAATAACCCGCGATAATTTCAACATTATCAGTAATAATAGAGGTATGTTTTGGAAAAAAATGCATTAAATTTTGTATTGATTTTCTAAAGAGACACTTTTTATGGGAAAATTGTTTTCAAAAAGTTGACTTTTTGTAGAACAGAGGTAGTAATCAATATGAAAATCGTGTATTTTAACGTTTTCATTGAAGAAAACTTAATGAATTAAAAAATTAAAAAAATTGTGTTCAGGAGTGACGAGGAGTGTCGGCGCCATGTTGGGGAATGTCGACGGCGTGTCGGATATTGAAAATTTAAATAATATTATTTTAATCAGCCAACATGTGTCGGACACGTGTCGGTCGCGTGTCGTGTTGGAAATGTGTCGAACACGACGTACGACACCCAACTTGACGTGTCGGAGCTTCATAGGTACAACCCCATACAAGGGCACCTGTCTAAGATGTTGAGGATTCTCGAGAATTCATAGCTAATGTAAAATGGATGTCAATACCTAACCATGACCCATCTGACATGTGTAATGTGTATGATTCTAACATGCATCTAATAATACTACATGACATAGAAATAAATACAATAAAATAATAATTATCATACTAAGAAATACATGATGACTGGACCTTAAATATGCTGGATATACAGAAACCGAATCCGGATTCGATCAATAATTGGATCATCAGATCTGATTCACAGCTCTGATCGAGACACTCGATCAAGCAAAGCAGAAGCTACGAATAAATTCGCATGCGATTTTACCACGATTTGATTCTCATAAATAATTAATACAACTATGAGAAGGTTGAATATTTACCTTATTCAAGAGGAATAGTAAATCGACAGATGGAGAAGCCGCAGTCTTCCGGATTGTATCTCCTAGCGATGACTGGTGGATGTCGATCATCGCCGCAGAACCTCCTCGAATATGCCCAAGAAAAAACCCTAGGTTTTTCTTCTATTAATGACTAAGGCAAGAAACTAATTTTTCTTCCTTTTATTTGTTATGTGGCGCAAATTGTAAGTGTAAATTGTGTTAGGAGAAACTCTCTTTATATAGGAAAATAACTAGTCAAGAGAGTTATCATTTTCACACCACAATTACCTATTCTGGTACGGAAAAGATATTTGCCAAAAGATAAGAGATAATTCCCAAAAAATAAATCTCTTATTTTTTCATTAATTATCCAACAAATAGATAATTAATTAATTACATATGTGACATAATCTAGGAAAAATTTCTTTTCCTAATTATCCACAATAGGGTCGCCACTTTTTTCGCCATTTTAATAGAAAATGTCTTTTCTATTTTTAAATATTATTTACCAAATAAATAATATTGCATATTCATTAAATAAACCAACTATTTAATTTATTTTCGAGGTTCCATAAAATGAGAAAACACTCGCGTGTTAGGAGCCAACCCGGGGACCATGGACCTATAACCAGTAGCTATAATAAATTGAATAAAATATTCATCGAACAAAATATATCTACTCAACTTACTAATTCCGGAATTACGCCACCATAAATCAGAAACTGAACTCTATCGATTATAGATATAACTTATTCTCAAAACGTCGAGTCGATAAGTGTCCATTGATATAATCATTACATATAAACTAACCCTCCATAGACTATCCGTAATGAAGCAGGGTTATTTCCGTAAACCTTCTTCAATACCTCTTATCCTTATTTACCATTAACCCACTAGTGATCAATTAGTTCATAACCAATACGAACTCTGCGGATCGATCAGTTTCTAGGATTAACAAATAAGGAGATTGTCTTTCTACTTTCCGCAGGAAGGAATTGATTCCATATCTGTGAGACACACACTTCTCACTCATTCCAGAATAGTGCCAACGTGAAAGTGATTCGGACCGCGCTTCTTAGTGATCCTTAACGAACACATCAAACCATATCCTGAAACCAGTAGGAGTATGCAATCACTTCAGGATTAAGGTTAATCCATATATGATCATCTTGTGATTTAATAAGATTTCTCAATCACGGAATTATATGAGAAACTCTGATTAAATCGGTCCAGTCCTATATGACTACATCATATATAAATGCCCCACTTAGACAACCAATGTCGACCGTTCGGATAAGACGGTCACACCATAAAGTGTTCTGGGCGCATTAATGGTGATCAATAGACCACATACTATGATTAATTTCACCACGGACTAATAATTCAAGTGTATCACTATAAACTTAATCCTCACGTGTGACACGCACTAAGTTATATGGCTACATTTGATACGACTTGGAGTTTTCAGCAGTGTATTAAATATAAGCACGAAGCAAATAATAAGATGAGAATAAATCTGTCATTTATTAATTATAAAAATAATTATAAAAATTGTCTTTCAGACGCTACTTCCAACAAAATATCCGTGTACCGTATACTGTGTACTAAACAAAAAATCAGCTGGAACATAATCGAAAACTAGAATTGCCAATAAGGGTGGCGCCAGCTGCCGCCGAGACTGTGGTTCCGATTCCTATTCTTTTCCACAGATTGATCAACTTTTCCCAATAAAACATTACTTTGACAATTGTGCGCATAATTAATTAATTACAGGGAATTTAATACGAACTTAATCAATTAAAAGTAATAAATTTAACTAGCCCTTCAATTATATAATCATTACCTCTAACGATGCCAACTGCGATGCAGATTCATGAACGGTTGCCGGAAAAGATTATCTACCTACTAGAAACACGGATCTATGGTTAGATAAAGATAAATGTCACATATTTTGAAAAGAAACAAAACCCTGGATTTCTAAAGAAACAAAAAGACATATTTTACATAGAAATCGCGGATATACGCGACGATTACTGCTTCGGATCATCTTGACCTACGTGTGGTTGATCAACTCGTAATTTGTGCTTTAATTGGATCACGAAACAGTATATCAACCGGTGACCGAATCATCATTCTTCCTTCTCTATTTTTTTTCTTCATTCTTCTTTGAAAATGATATAAGCACCACACCTTAATAAACAACAACTTCCACTACATTTTTATAACCATTGTTTATTGAGTAGGTCTCATTGATTGTTATTGGTTCAACACAATCAATGATGTTAAAAAAATGTTATGGAAGATTTAATGAGGTTATTTATCGTCACCCTTCTTTTCTGGAGCTGATCGGCCGCCCCTATATTTTGTGTAGTTCACATAAACCACTACGGCAGTATATGTATAGGATTAAAATATTAGCTTTTCCTTTGTTTTTTCTTTCTAGAAAGAATTAAAGACTTAAAATCCCTTAATTATAAATCTGGGGTATTACATATCCGTCGCATCAGCTACTTGGACATAACGAGATATATATAATAATCAATTTTTCATCTGATGACTGTGATAATTAAATTGCATGTTCATTCTTAAAATACCATATAAATTGTATTGTTTAAAACGTGGAGAGATAGTAATCTACCCACTTTGTTAAAGATAACAACAACACGCTTAAGATAACAACAATACACTTGAAAGCAAACCATTTGTATAGCAACATGAAAGTGTTACTATACAGTATAGTTACATTTTGATGTGAAAGTGCGTACTAGACCGCCATAAGTATTCATAAAGGAAATTTTTTAGGTGCTAACTATATTGGTGGAATTAGCATATGTAGATTAATCTGGATTATATAGTTTTAATCCAGAATTTGGAATGCAATTCACATTGTTTCACATGGACTAACTTAAAGATAACACCCAATTAATACATAGATATCCAGAGCTAATTGTCAAACCCACCCTCAACGGCACCATTAGCACGTTGTGCTCTAGTCCGCAACCAGTCCACCACATCACTGAAGACGCGCTCGACATCCATGTCCGCCTCACCCACGAGTAGATGCCACATGCCGGGATATATCTTGAGCATCTTGTCCTTGCTGGAGGCATGTTTGTAAAGATCTTCTGCATATGCCGGATCACAAACCACATCGTCCCCGCCATGTACTATTAGGAATGGTATAGTGACTTCTGGAAACCTGCTTTGCAACTCCCGGCATACTCTTACCAACTCGATTGCGGTGGCCGCACGTAACCTCCCTTTTGGGTTTTTTGGACTAGCCATTGCCAACTTCCTCTTCCATTCAACCTATACGTAAGACACCCAATCACACAGACCCAAAAACAAAGAGAAAAAAAGATTGGATTCTTATTAGTTTATTTTCATTTGCCTAAATGTCTAAAAGGTTTATAATTAAGAGTAATCACACGGGTACCATCATTGTGTGACAACCGTACCGGTGATGCAATGGTAATTTACACTTTTGATGATAATAAATTTATTATAATCAAAGGCGGTACACATAATTGTTGTATCACGGATGATATAATAATGGGTATAATTATTAAGGGGTTCTATTGGGGCCCCCAATTTACTACTGACACCCCTATTACTCCCGGCACTACAAAAAGTGACTTCGGCCCAGTGATTTTTTAGAAAGGGAAGGTCAGTCACACTGGTATTTCTTGGTGTTCAACAAGAAACACCAGTGTGACTGACGTTCCCTATATAAAAAGTGTTAAAACTTAAAAACGACAGTCCACGACTTTCCACTGGTGTTCCTTGTGGCACACCAACGTCAGTGTCACCGACGTTGGTGTTCAACAAGAAACGCCAATGTGACTGACGTTTTATTCATCCGAAAAATATTCAAAAAACAAGGATGCTGACGATGGTGAAAATAGACCTGGCCACGTGTCACTCTTATAACATCCCAAGATTGAGAGAGAAAGATAAGAGGGAATCTCTTAGGGCCAGGAGCCCTACAGTATTAGGACCTTACCCCAGGGGGGAGGTCTGCCCATTTACCTGCCTGGCTACCGCACTGCAGCGCAGCTCGGTCAGGTCAGGAGATAGGACTCACAACTCAGGTCGAGGCGACCTGAGGTGCTCATCAGAGACAGACAGGCTCTTTCCTTAAATGATCAGTAACGCGCGTGTCTATATTATAGGATAATCATTAGAGAATCCCTGGATCACCGGGAGGAAATCTTCTAATACGAATAATATCATAATTATCTCTTATCAGAGATAAAGACGTGATGATCCTTAGGGTTTAAGGATTCTACGACTTGTTTGACAAGAAAAGAGGTGAGACGCCTCCCTATATAAACAGCCCTAAGGAACTACGAAAGACTTGATTCCAATTCAACTATTGGATACGTAGGCAACTTGAGAGAAACTAACTCTCAGGCTCAGTCTTAGTCACACCAAATCACGATCCCCATTGTTTCTGTTCTTGTTTGAATCGTCCTAGAGGTTGTTTGGACCCGTAGGTGACATCCGACATCATCAATTGGCGCTAGAAGGAGGGCCCTTTTTGTTACGATTTGATCAAGAAACAGCGATGGTACCACCAAAAAATACTGGAAAAAGGACCCAAACAGCGGCAGCTAGAGACGCCGGAGAAGTAGACCCAACTGCTACTACTACCAGCCAACCCCAAACCAATCCGGAGGAAACGCTGGCAGATCCAGCACAGCAGGCCTTGCTGGATGCATTACGTAATTTAGATGTTCCAGCTTTCAAAAGTGTGCTAGGTTTGGCCCTAAAAGGACGAGAAAAGGAATCTCCACAAAACGTGGACCCAAAGGGTAATCTGGCAAATAAGGAGGATAGAGGAGAAACTCTCTCCTCCACCTCCCATACGCAAAGATGACATGTGTTAAGGCTCGGCCCGGGAGGTCGCCGGGCGGAATTAGACGGGATCCTGGGAAAGAAAACGGACGATCTCTCTATCGAATCACCGTTTTCCGAGCAGATTTTGAATTACCCACGCCCAGAGAGATTTAAGATCCCGAAACTGGAAGCATATGACGGAACGAAAGATCCACAGGACCACCTCTTTCAGTATCTAACGCACATGAATTTAGACTGTGCACCCGAGGAGATGAAGTGCAAAGCCTTCCCGGCACTACTCACGGGCAGGGCTCGTGAGTGGTTCCGGAAATACCACCTCGATCCATTGAGAATTTTGAAACCCTGGCAAGGAAATTTCTGCAAGCCTTTGTCACAACTAAACCCTTCTAGAGGAATGTCACGTACCTCCTCACAATTCGTCAGAAGAAAGAAGAAACAGTGCTGCAGTACCTGAAAAGATTCAATGAGGAATCTAGGCAGGTCGGAAATGCCGATGAACACCTCCTAATAACCTCTTTCGTAGCAGGCCTACGAGAAGGTAGGTTGTATGCAAAGCTCAATGGACGACTTCCGAAATCAATGGATGAGTGTATGGACCTGGAATATAAACATTGTCAGGGTGAGGAGGCCAACCGTTTAAAGAGGGAGTCGGAAGCTCCTAAGAAAGAGAGGTCAGACGACAGAGCTGATAGAAAGCGTAAACCGGTATGGGACCGAGTAGCTGTGCCCATAACTGACCGACTCGGGAAGAAAGGGGCCCTTCAAGAGAGGGACTTTATCCCTTTAAACCGATCACGCGAGCAGGTCCTCGCCATAATGCAGAGAAAAGGCATTGCCCGTACTCCACCTCCTATGAAAGGTCCCCGGGAAGAAAAGGATCAGACCAAGTACTGTAAGTTCCATAAGGACATTGGTCACGACTCAGAGCAGTGCAGGGATTTACAGAGAGAGATCGACGCTGCAGTTATGGAAGGGAAACTTGATGAGGTCATAGATAAGTCCCGTCACCCAGAACCCCGGGGAAGACGGGAATACAAGAGAAGAGATTTCGGTCATGACCGAAAGGATGATTACAGACGAAGGAGGGATCCGTCCCCAGGACCGGAGGGCCAACCAGATAATCGCCCCATTAATACCATTAATACCATCTCAGGCGGTCCGAGTACATCGTCCCGACCCGGGGAGCAGAGTGGTAACCGGGTACCGACCAGTACCGACTCAGGAAAGAGACAAAGGTTGTCCGGGGAGGTCGTTTATGGTCCTCGCGATCCTCTTCCCCTCGTCAGCAATAATGAAGGCTTGGTCATCGAGGCGGTAATCAATAAACATACGGTGAAGCGTATTTGTGTAGACACCGGAAGTGCAGTCAATGTGCTGTACTACAATGTGTTCCAGTCCATGAAATTAAAGGATGCAGAGCTAGTACCCGTGTCATCCCCGCTATTCGGATTTGCAGGGCCACCAGTCCACCCCATGGGTATGATCGGTTTGCCGACCACCTTTGGAAAAGCACCTCGGGACAGGATCCTTATGGTGAGTTATGTGGTGGTCAGGGCCCCATCAGCCTACAATGTTATCATGGGGCGACCTGCCCTAATAGATCTGCGAGCGGTGATCTCTCCGGCACACGTTAGTTTGAAGTTCCCGACCTGGGAGGGGACAGCAGAAGTCAAGGGTGACGTCGAAACAGCCAGGAGCTGCTACACGGCCACTGTAAATGGAAGAATGATGGTGCAACAGGTATCTGTGGAAGAATTGCTACCAGAGGAAGAAGAAAGTTGGTCATCAGATGATAAAATCGAGGTAGTAAATTTGGGAAAGGAACAAGAAAGTTTGTCAGTCAACATAGGGTCATGGATCCCAAATCAATTTAAAACAGAGCTCGTTGAAATCTTAAAGGAGTTTAGGGACGTATTCGCATGGAAGACAGACGACATGCCAGGCTTGTCCCCCGAGCTAGCCCTGCACAGGTTGCACGTGGATCCAGCCCGGAAGCCAATTAGGCAAAAGAAAAGACAGTTTGCAAAAGATCGAATGGAGGCCATTCAAAGGGAAGTAGAGAAGTTACTACAAGCCGGGATCATACGTGAAGTGTTTTACCCGACCTGGCTCGCCAACCTAGTCCTGGTAAAAAAGCCAGATGGTAGCTGGCGAATGTGTGTGGATTTTACCGACCTGAACAGGGCTTGCCCCAAGGATTGTTACCCGCTACCTAAGATTGACAGGTTAGTTGACTCAACGGTCGGATTTGAAATTTTTGCTTTTCTAGATGCCTATAAGGGGTTACCACCAAATTGCTATGGACCCGTACGATGCGAAAAAACGGCGTTCATAACCGAAGAGGGAACTTTCTCGCTATGTTACTATGCCGTTTGGGTTAAAGAATGCTGGCGCCACTTATCAAAGAGCAATGAATAAAATCTTTGAGAAACAAATCGGAAGATGTATGGAAGTCTATGTGGATGATCTCTTGATCAAGAGCAGGTCTCTGGATCAGTATATGACCGACGTCCGAGAAGTATTTGGGGTACTCAGGCAGACCCAAATGAAATTAAACCCCAAGAAATGCACATTTGGGGTCAGGTCAGGTAAATTCCTGGGTTACATGATCTCAAAAGAAGGAATTAAGGCTAACCCGGATAAAGTTGAAGCCTTAAGAATAATGCCACCACCCAGAAGCATCAAGGAGGTGCAAAGGTTAACCGGCCGCATGGCCGCTCTAAGTAGGCTCCTCTCCAAGTCGGCACAGCGTGCTTTACCATTCTTCAAAATCCTGAGGAAAGCAAGTCCCTTCCAGTGGAATGAGGACAGTCAGAGGGCATTTGACGATTTGAAGGAGTACTTGGCCGAGCTACCAACCCTGACGGCTCCCTAGGAGGGGAAACTCTGTTTCTATACTTGGCAGTAGTTGATGAGGCAATCAGTGCGGTCCTAATCAGAGAAGAAGGAAACATACAAACACCCGTGTTTTATGTGAGCCGGGCTTTACATGGACCTGAGCTCAGGTACACCAACGCAGAGAAGCTAGCCCTGGCTCTAGTACATGCCTCTGAAAGTTACGACCATACTTCCAGGCACATTCAATCACCGTGGTCACGCATCAACCACCGCGTCGATTTTGCACGACCGGACACCTCGGGAAGGCTAGGCCAAATGGGTGATCGAGCCGGCCGAGTATGACCCGGACTACCAACCCCGGACCGCCGTCGAGCCCAGGGCTTTAGCCGACTTCCCGGGCCGAAGGAATTCGTGTCGAAACACATAAAGAACAACCCGGCAGGCGGTGTCGATACCCGGACCCTTTTCGTTGATGGAGCATCGGGGAAAGAAGGAGCGAGGAGCGAGCCTTTGCTCCTCGGCCCTGGGGGGGAAGAATTCCCATATGCACCGCGTTTCAACTTCGCGGCTACAAACAACGAGGCGAGAATACGAAGCTTTAATTACCGGGCTCCGGCTAGCCACCAAGCTCGGAGCGTATAATCTACATGTATTCGGTGACTCCCAGCTGGTAGTCAATCATGTTAAGGGTGAGTATGAAGCAAATGAGGAATCGATGAAGAAATACCTGACAGCAGCACAGGCCTTGCTGAAAAACTTCAGGTCAGTTCATATAGAGCAGGTCTCTCGATCTAGGAACAAAAAAGCTGATGCCCTCTCCAAGTTGGCATCCAATTTCTTTTCAGATAAGAAAGTTCTGGTAGAACAGCTGGCCGAACGAAGTTATGTCCTAAATAAAGTTCAACCGATTAGCCAACAAGCCACCTGGATGGATCCCATAATTTCCTATCTAAAGCATGGCATTCTACCAACTGACAAGGCTCAGGCCAGGAAGATCAAGCTACAAGCAAGCAGGTATGCTCTTTTTGATGAAATCCTATACAGACGATCATTCATATCACCATGGCTTAGGTGTGCTACCCAGGAGGAAGGAAACTATCTACTCAGGGAAATCCACCTCGGCATTTGTGGCAATCACGCAGGAGCCCGGACACTGGCCCGTAAATGCCGATTGTTCGGATATTACCGGCCAACCATGCAAAGCGATGCAAACGAGCCGGTCACGAGGTGCAAGTCATGCCGTGTGCATGATAATTTGTCTCACCAACCAACACAAACATGATCCCTTTGGTCTCTCCTTGGCCCTTTTATCGGTGGGGGCGGATCCGGTTGGACCCCTTCCTCGTGCCCCGGCAACTTACGCATCTTGTCGTGGCCGTCGACTACTTTACTAAGTGGGTGGAGGCCGAGGCCTTGACCACCATCACCGGGAAGGCCATACGTAAATTTTTGTGGAAAAACATCGTCTGTCGCTTTGGGATACCCAAGATCCCGGTGTCGGACAATGGAACACGGTTGAAGACAGGACGAGTCAAGTCGTGGTGTGCTGAGTTGGGTATAGTCCAACATTTCACTTCGTCGGTTATCCCCGTGCCAACGGCCGGTGTAGAACAGACCAACAGCGCCTCAAGTTTGGGTTGAAGAAGAGATTGGAAGAAGAGGGACAAGCTTGGGTCGAGCATTTGCCTAACATCCTTTGGGCGTACGTAACGACTCCAAACTCGCCTCTCGGAGAAACTCCTTTTGCTTTAGCTTATGGACGGGAAGCATCATCCCGGGCCGAGATAGGTCTCCCTCCCCGAGGGACCGAGCTCCACACACGCTCACCGACGGGACGTTGAGCTCGGACATGCCAAGGACAACTTGGAAGAGGCCAGGGAAGTGGCCTATATCCGGATGGCAAGGTACAAGCAAAGAATATCCCAATATTACAATTCTAAGGTTAAGCATTCGTACTTCAAAGAAGGGGACTTGGTGCTTAGGAAGAACGAGGTCAGTAGGCAGGGTCCTCAGGGAAAGCTTAGCCCGAACTGGGAAGGCCCGTACAGGGTGGTAAAAGTTCATGGCAAAGGTGCTTACCAATAGCTGATGCGAGAGGCCAGACCGTACCAAGAAGCTGGAATACCAGCAACCTTAAGAAGTTTTATGCCTGAAACGAATCCAGGCTTGATTCTATCTTTCCATTTTATGTTGTCTTTTTCAATAAAAGTGTTATCAAACACCTTTGAGTTCTAATAAATATATGATTCTTTCATGTTATATATTGTTATGCTACGTACTGTGATTACTTTTTGTTAACTGAGTCAGGTTATACTCAGAAGGTTTGCAAAAGTCAAATCTCCTAGGTCCGCAGTCGTCGCCGTAATTTAACCGAGTCCCGCAAGTCGACTCGAAAAAGCTTGAATACCCCAAGCTTCCCGAGTCCTCAAGCCGGGACGGGTTTTAACCGAGTCGTTATACTCGAAGGTTTGCAAAAGTCAAACCTCCTAGGTCCGCAGTCGCCGAATTTAACCGAGTCTCGCAAGTCGGACTCGAAAGCTTGAATACCCCAAGCTTCCCGGTCCTCAAGCCGGGACGGGGTTTTAACCGAGTCGTTATACTCGAAGGTTTGCAAAAGTCAAACCTCCTAGGTCCGCAGTCGCCGAATTTAACCGAGTCTGCAAGTCGGACTCGAAAGCTTGAATACCCCAAGCTTCCCGAGTCCTCAAGCCGGGACGGGGTTTTAACCGAGTCGTTATACTCGGAAGGTTTGCAAAAGTCAAACCTCCTAGGTCCGCAGTCGTCGCCGAAATTTAACCGAGTCTCCGCAAGTCAGACTCAGAAAGCTTGAATACCCCAAGCTTCCCGAGTCCTCAAGCCAGGACATGGTTTTACTTGTTTCAGGTTATACTTAGAAGGTTTAAGACTTGGTCAAACCTCCTGAGTCTGCAGGTCAGGCCAGAATTTTATCAAGACTTAGTATGTCATCCAAACCATCAGTAATGCAAGCCATACTGGGGGGGAAGGGGGCATCCATAAGACAGAATTCAAACCCAAAACAAACTAAGTAAAGTTAAAGTACATAATAGTGGGCAGGGCACCACAAATTATAAATAAAGTACATAAACTTGGACAACAAAAAAGTTTCAAAGTTTTTACAAAAAAACAAAAACAGCAAAAGGAGAAATAATCAGGTCTGGTTTCTTGAAGTCTGCTCCGTTGAAGATGGGGCAGCCACAGAGCTCTGAGAAGCTGGACGACGTCGAGCATACTTAACCCCGATGTCTTCACCCGCCTTAAACTCCCTCAACCGGTCATCATAGATCTGACCTGCTCCTTCTTTGTACATGGAGCGATAATGCGTAAGGTCAGGGAGTACCAGCTCAGGACGCTGTGCCTTGGCCTCGTCCACACCCGTAGTATACCCGTGTTGCATGATAGGATTCAGCAACACCTTCAAGGCTCCAGCTAGATGATCGGAGGACTTGTACTCGTGCACGACTCGGGCATCCCGAGCCGGGAGAGAGGCTTTCAGAGTTTCCAGCTCAGCGCGGAGTTTCGCCAATGCCTGCCCGAGCTCAGAATTCTCCGCCACATATTCATCATGCTTGGCCCCGGAGTTCGGCAAGACACTTGGCCTTGGTCTCGGCCAGCTCCTTCTTCAACCCAAAGAACCTCTTGGTCCTTAGCTCTTGAGGCTTCTCTCGTGTTTATCACGACTCGCTCGGAGCTCCTCGATCGTTTCCCGCGAGCTTCCTTACTCGCCGCGATTCGGCAAGGCGATCCAGAATTCTTGGCCGACCCGAGCTCCCTAGTAGAGAAGACAAAGAAAAGGTAAAAAGGAAGCAAGACAAATAAAGGGTGATAGACATATTTATACAAAAAAAAAAAAAAAAAAAGAAAAAAAAAACTTACCACAGCGGCGAGGTCCTATCTGACAGCTCGTGCAATCGATTGTGCCCCAGGGACGGTGGCTCCTCAGGAGAGTCCTCGACGTTCTCTATGGTCTGCCGACCCGCTTTCCTTTTCTTGGATCGACTCTTCCGAGCCGAGGAAGAGACTACCTTCTTCTTTCGGCTAGGCTCGATCGCATCTCCTCCCATCTCCTGGTCTTCATCCACATCTATCCGCTCCACGTCCCCAGAAGAGTCATCTGGCTGCCCGGACAAGAGTTGGGCCGAAGTGGGAGTCGGGACGCCCGGCAGCCCGGAGATGTTCCGGCTCTATGTCGTCCTGCGGCTCAGCCTCCTGGTTGGGCTCTTCAGGGTTGACCGGAGGAACCACCCCGTCATTCACGTCCTCCAAAAGGTCAGCAAAGGAAGACACTACCAGAGTAAACAGCAAGAAATGTTAGAAAATATTTTTACACTTAGCAAAGTATGGCATAAAACAAGTACGACAAGGAACAGATGTTAAAGCCCTACATATCTTGTACTCTTCCTTATCTAACTCCTTGTATGGGTCAGGACCCGCAGTGGGCAACTGAGCAGCCAAAATCAACTCAGAGGAATACTTTTTCTCCCTGATATACACTCCGCTTTTGCGAATGTCGTCTAGGAGTTTCCTATCCACGTCAGTTGGCCGGGGATCGCCATCCGCAGATCCGAAGAGTTCCACCTACCCAGATTCCGAGTCACCTCGGGACAGATGAAAAAGAACCTTGCTTTCCAACCTTTGTACGAGGTTTCCCCAGGCTCTGTGAATTGGACGTCAGGCATGAAATCCCCCCGACGTGGGAAGCAGTAATACCCAGCCTGCCCTGGCACCTATTTCCGCTGAAAGAACAGTCGGAATGTTTGGACTTTGAAGGGGATGCAGGCACATCTACACCAAATGGCGAAGCCCACTATCGCCCTTATTCCATTGGGCACGATCTGGGCCAACCCTAGGTCGTAATGCTCCAGGACGGCTAAAACGGCCGGACAGATCGGAAACCTTAAGCCGCATAATAGCTGCTCTCGGTAGACGGCACAGTACCCGGCCGGGGCTTGATAGGCGTAAACACCAGGAGCCGGGATAATGGGTTTGAAAAGCGGATTTGTTAGGTTGTATTGTTTACAGATACGGTTCAAATCCGTGGTAGTTATTTTGGTATCGATGCCATGGCAGGCCGCCTGTGATTTCAAAGCCATAAAGGCCTTAAGGGAAAGGACGAATCTAGATAATGAGGAAGAAGGGGGAGGATTGAAAAAAGAAAGGGCAGGCCTCTCGAGATTAACTCCGGCAGTGGTAATTTCTTCCTCTAATTCCGGCTCCGATTCAAATAATGCCTCAATGGAATTATCAGTAAGAAGTATAGGTTCGCTCATTAACAACAGAAAAGACTTAGAAGAATCAGAAAAGAAAGAAGGCTTACTTGAGTAAGAAGATCGGAGAGATGAAAGAATGGAATGGCAACCGTCCCGACTTCACACTTGATTTAAAGAGTAACGTCTGAAGGGATTGATGAGACTAGGAGTTATAAAACCCCAAAAAGAAGTCTTGGGATAACCGCCCCATTATTGTGTTACGACGCTTCGTTTCTCGCACTCAATACGGCAGTCTAAACGGTAGCAAGGACACGTGTCATGGTAAGCATGTTATCTTGGAACGTCCGAGCTGATCTCAGGTCTACCCAGCTCCTAGGTAGTCTGGCCAGACCTGGGGGGCTTATGACGATGGTGAAAATAGACCTGGCCACGTGTCACTCTTATAACATCCCAAGATTGAGAGAGAAAGATAAGAGGGAATCTCTTAGGGCCAGGAAGCCCTACAGTATTAGGACCTTACCCCAGGGGGGAGGTCTGCCCATTTACCCCTTCGGCTACCGCACCGCAAACGCGGCTCGGTCGTCGTCGGGAGATAGGACTCACAACTCGGGTCGGGGCGACTCCGAGGTGCTCATCGAGACGACAGCTCTTTCCTTAAATGATCGGTAACGCGCGTGTCTATATTATAGGATAATCATTAGAGAATCCCCGGATCACCGGGAGGAAATCTTCTAATACGAATAATATCATAATTATCTCTTATCGAGATAAAGACGTGATGATCCTTAGGGTTTAAGGATTCTACGACTTGTTTGACAAGAAAAGAGGTGAGACGCCTCCCTATATAAAACAACCCTAAGGAACTACGAAAGACTTGATTCCAATTCGACTATTGGATACGTAGGCAACTCGAGAGAAACTAACTCTCGGCTCGCCTTAGTCACACCAAATCACGATCCCCATTGTTTCTTCGTTCTTTTTGAATCGTCCTAGAGGTTGTTTGGACCCGTAGGTGATATCCGACATCATCAGATGCCGAAAGTAAAAACGAAGGTGCCTTTAGAACCCACTACTATTAATTCCATAAAGAGGTAGTATCAATGAAAAGGAGCGGTTATTTCCGTTGGAATTAAAGTAAAGACAAAACCGGGTCGGACCTTAAATGAGAGTTCAGGGATGGTTCCGCGAGTAGGAACCACTTGCCAAGTGGGGGCCACAGCAGCAACTACGCTCAACAAATGCTCCGCCGGCCAGGGTGGTTTGAACTTGGCACTAACACCGCACATAGCTCCATGCAAAACGACACCGTCGAATGGCCTTTTCAAATTCTTCCGGCGGAGAGTGATCAGAAGGGCAATCGCACCACCGAGTGACTCTGCATACAGAAACGAAGGCATGCCCTTCGACGGCGCGTGCCGCTCACGAAAGGAATCAAAAAACGAAATGCAGTCATCCACCACGGGATTAATGTCCGGAATGTGAGCCACGAGACCTTCGGAGCAGCCATGACCCTGGTAGTCAATTGCGCAGACTGCAAATCCGTGTTTTGCGATGTGGACGGCTGTGAGCTGTAGTAACCAGCTAGAATCGAGAGTGTATCCATGGAGTATGCCGACAACTCCGACAATGGGGTTGGATTCTTCAGGGATCGGAGTCCACCACTGGGTGAAAAGCTTGAGGTCCCGAGGATTGACGACATACTCGGAGCAATGAGTCACTCCGTGGTGGGCGTAGAATTCGTCGGAGCTCAGTGAACCATAAATGCTTTTTTCATCAGCCTCCGCTACGGGATGAATCATTATTATCAGTATATGGTAATAAATGGTGTTTTGCTTGAACTTGGATTTGCCTGGCCGGATGGCCGGATGTCAATGCTTAAAAATGTGATGGAGTATCAGGGAGAAGACATATTACCGGTTAAATAGAGCATAGGCCACAACGAACTAATGTCACAATGTTCATTTATATTATTGATTATTATTGCCACAAAAACCTATTTTGTATTTTCGACGTGATGTGTATCACTTTTCGATTAAATATTGCAATAATTTAAATAAATAAAATAAAAACGTCGTCATGTGGTTTGTTTGTTTGTGTTATTTTATCATTTTTATGTGGTGCGTTTGCAGTATTTAGAATAATAAAGGGAAAATTATTTAAATAGGGCCAACTCTTCCATGATGTATATCCCAAAATATATTAGAAGGAATAAACAAGAATTACAATCATCTACTTCTAAAATAAAAAATTAAAAAAAAAAAAAAAAAACTTCCTTGAATCCCTTTTCCCCGAGTATCCAATTTCGATGTGAATGGATTCTTCAGACATTACGGAGAGAGGTGATGGTCCTAATGAAGTGGAGATTGCTCTATTGAGGCGACGCTAAGACAAACAGAAAGAAACATGCAATCACATCTAAGGAAACAACCGTTTTGGGGTAATCATGGTGGAGTGGAGATTCTTCATTAAGAGAGGAAAAAATTGGTGAAGGTGAAGATGAGTTAGATGACATTGCTGATTTTATTGTGAATGTTGTACATTGGATGGGGAATGAATTCGAGGAGAATGAAGTGGATGTCCCATTGAGGAATGTATAGATTTATGGAATCCATAGACAAGAGTTTTGATCGTGAAATTACTAAGACGAAATATATCCTATCGCGTTTTGCAGCAGAAGCTATCAAACATGTTGTGCTCTCGGGGTCTCAACGATATTGTTGATATGTGATTCAACTCAGATTAATCGGTCATCTTTCTGGGCTTTCATGTTCTAGGATAAAATAAAGAGTAGTTTTAGTTATGGACTGAACTTGAAAATAAGCTGCCTACGTATCCAAATATATATATATTTGGAATCAAGTCCAACCGTAGTTCAGGGGGTTATGCATCAAAGTGGAGTTAGTGGGCAGTTATGTATTCTACCCACGTCTCACGTTTATGCGTAACGGTTTACTCTGTACAAGTGTACATCTTTTGATCTGTTCCCTCTCGACAAAATATCTGTATGGTCGTCATGACTAGGGACCTGCCCTGGTCGTGACCTATGGTCGTCATGACTAGGGACCTGCCCTGGTCGTGGCCTTATTTCCGGGATCTGATCTTTTCCTGACCAAGGACCTGACTTGGTCATTTGATCCATACATCACTGCTTCAATTTCCGAGTCAGATGTGGTTCTGGATGTATGACACATGGACGTATCCGGGTCACCCTCAATCAAAGCCCCCCAGATCATAATCGACGTGAGCTTGTCTTGTAAGTGGATTAAGATCTGAACTTTGAAAGGTTTCCACGTGTACTCCATAGGTGGCGTAACCAATGTTATCTCGGTTTTCCCAAACGTCACAATGATTACTGGCCGTATTCCTCCAAACAATGCAAAATTGGAACGTCATACCTTTGACCAAAGGCTATTAAACCCATCAAATCTTGCAAATGCTCATCACTACTTATAGCTGAAAGCCCCAGATTTGCCAGATCCACTTATTGAAAACAAGTAAGTTCTGCTTTAATCTTTTGTTGCAATTTCCTTTGTTTCTTATGAATCCACACCATATTGATACATCTACTATTGGTGAAAATCCCCTTATATGGTATGGATATTCTACAGCCATTGATGATATGAAAGCCATAGGTTCTGATGTTGACACTGCCAAGCCAACTCATTCGGGTTGGTACAGGAGTGATACGCCTCAGACTTATGAGGCCAGGCTTAAAGAATTCAGAGATGGAGTTAACTTGGTCTCCAAATATGCTAAAAAACCTCTTGCTGTTCAAACTGGCACATCATCTGAAGCTCCCCCAAGTTCAAAATAGCTGCATCTTTACTTTGCTTTTTCTTCCAAGTTAAATTTTTTGACATTTTGCTCTACAATTTCTGCACTTCAAAACTTTTGCTACCATTTTGTAATATTTTTATAAGCTTGCTTTTATCTTTATGCAACTTTGCCTTTATATTTGCATTAGTCTTTGCCTTTACATAAGTTTGCATTTGCCTTCATGGCTATACACTGTCCCCCCAGTATGGTATGTGATTTGTCTGGAAAGCACATGTCATACTTTGGTTTTTTCTCTAAGTGTTTTCCGATCAGGCATGGTGCCTGTTAAATTTAAGGCCTGACCTGAGGTCTTAAAATGATCTGATTTATCAAAGTTAAATAAATATTTCCTTTTTTAAGAGTTACTGACCTGACCTGAGGTCTGATAATTTAGGACCTAGCTTGAAGTCTTAAAGTGATATTAAGTAAATACTCCTCTTTTTTAAGAGTTATTGGCCTGACCTGAGGTCTGATAATTTAAGATCAAACCTGAAGCCTTAAATTGGTCTGTTTTTTCAGACTTAAATAAATATTTCTCTTTTTAAGAGTTACTGACTTGACCTGTGGTCTAATAATATAAGGCTTGGCCTGAAGCCTTATATTGGTTTGATTTTTCAGATTTAAATAAATATTTCTCTTTTTTAAGAGTTATTGACCTGACCTGAGGTTTGATAATTTAAGGCCTGGCCTGAAGCCTTAAATTGGTCTGATTTTTCAGACTTAAATAAATATTTCTCTTTTTAAGAATTATTGACCTGACCTGAGGTCTGATAATTTAAGGCCTGGCCTGAAGCCTTAAATTGGTCTGATTTTTCAGACTTAAATAAGTATTTCTCTTTTTAAGAGTTATTGACCTGACCTGAGGTATGATAATTTAAGGCCTGGCTTGAAGCCTTAAATTGGTCTGATTTTTCAGACTTAAATAAATATTTCTCTTTTTAAGAGTTATTGACCTGACCTGAGGTCTGATAATTTAAGGCCCGGACTGAAACCTTAAATTGGTCTGATTTTCCTGAGTTAAATAAATATTTCTCTTTTTAAGAGTTATTGACCTGACATGAGGTCTGATAATTTAAGGCCTGGCCTAAAGCCTTAAATTGGTCTGATTTTTCAGACTTTAATAAGTATTTTTCTTTTTAAGAGTTATTGACCTGACCTGAGGTCGGATAATTTAAGGCCTGGCCTGAAGCCTTAAATTGGTCTGATTTTTCAGACTTAAATAATTTTTTCTCTTTTTAAGAGTTATTGACTTGACCTGAGGTCTGATAATTTAAGGCCTGGCCTGAAGCCTTAAATTGGTCTGATTTTTCAGACTTAAATAAGTATTTCTCTTTTTAAGAGTTATTGACCTGACCTGAGGTCTGATAATTTAAGGTCTGGCCTGAAGCCTTAAATTGGTCTGATTTTTCAGACTTAAATAAATATTTCTCTTTTTAAGAGTTATTGACCTGACCTGAGGTCTGATAATTTAAGGCCTGGCCTGAAGCCTTAAATTGGTCTGATTTTTCAGACTTAAATAAATATTTCTCTTTTTAAGAGTTATTGACCTGACCTGAGGTCTGATAATTTAAGACCTGACCTGAAGTCTTAAATTGGTCTGATTTTCAGACTTAGCGAATTTTTTCTCTTTAAGAGTTTGTGACCTGACCTGAGGTCTGTTGCATTTAAGACTAGACCTGAAGCCTTAAATTTATCTGATTTTTCAGACTTAATAAATTTTCTCTTTATAAGAGTTTGTGATCTGACCTGAGGTCTGTTGCATTTAAGACCTGACCTGAAGCCTTAAATTTATCTGATTTTTTCAGACTTAATAAATTTTCTCTTCATGCAAGAGTTTAACGACATAATTGAATTACAGTAAACACGATTTTCATTCAACACAATTCAAAGAGTTCAACATAATAACACAGTGCATAAAAAACTTGAGAAATAACAAAACGATAAGTACTCGCCTTAAACATAAAATTTCTTCAGATTAACTGCATTCCAGCTCCGTGGAACAGTTTTCCCTGTATCAACTTAGTTCTGGGATTTTTCCCATTCAACTTAGCATGTAACCTCCCTTCCCGTAGTCCTGCTACGAATGAGGCTATTAAAAAACGATCATCAACGTCGGCCACCTGGGTTGACTCAGCATTGAACCTTTTGATGAAATATATCACTCGGCGGTCGTAAAACGGTTTCATCGTCGTGCATTTTATTTGCTTAATAAAAGACATATTAATTGAGCAAACTGAGTGTTGTTCTTTTTGCTTTGAAAGTAAGATAAGTTGAAGTTTACTCTTGTGTTAACACATTCTCAAACTCTCTTCATGGTAGCGAGAGCCATTTGTGTTCTAACTTTTTCCGCCGCAAAATTCATATTTACGAAGAATGTCTTCCACATCCGACATTACTTCAACCTCGGCGAACTCTCGGCGACCTCGGTGGCCAGAATCTTGACAACTCCTCTTCTTATACAAACCATAGACTTGATGGTAACAACTATCTGTTATGGTCAAGGTCTATGAAAATGTACATTTCTGGACAAAGTAAGATGGGATACTTGTCTGGAACTAAACCTGCACCTGCTGAAACTGACCCCGGTTTTGAAGCATGGGACACAACAAATAATCAACTCATGACCATCCTCACGAGGTCAATGACAAAAGAGATAAGTGAAAACTTTATGATGTATGATACTGCCAAAGAAATCTGGGATAATGCCAGAGATCTTTACTCCAAGAAGGATAATACATCTGAGGTATATGAACTAGAAGCTCAAATTCAAACTTGCGGGCAAGGGGATATGTACGTAACTCAATATTTCAATCAACTATCTAAGGCTTGGCAACACTTAGATATGTTAGAAACTCACTCATGGAATGATGTCAAGGATCTTGCTCTTTATAAAGACATCATAGAAAAGAAGAGAGTATTCGGGTTCCTCACTGAATTTGAATCCTACTCTTGATGATGTTAGGGGAAGAATTCTTGCCACCAAACCTCTTCCAAATCTCAAATCCATGTTTGCGAGGTCAAACATGAAGAAAGTAGGAGAAAAGTCATGCTTCGAAATCCACTACGACAACCCTACGAAGGTCTTTGCCCTCTTGACGTCGGGAAGGGCTGCGCCGAGGTTCTTGAGACATACAAGAAGCCTGCGAGAAAACGGAAAACGTTCGTGATCACTTGCAAACGCACAAATCACACCAAGGACAACTAGCTGGAAGCTCCATGGCAAGCCTAACTCCTCAAAAACCTCAAAACCTATCGGGGAAAGTCAAGGCGGACACATTAGTGAGGAGGAGAATGAAAACCGGATGAATGCTCGGTTTGCTTTGCATTCAAAGCCTTCTGAATCAACAAAAGGAAGGTAGTCACTCTACGATGTTGCTACTCATACTCATACGGGTAAATTCTACTCTTCCCTTAGCAATGAAACATGGATTGTTGATTACGGGGCATCCTCCCATATGACTGGTAATAAAAACCTTATAACCAACTATATGCCTTGTCACCAAATTCATAACATTAAAGCTAGCGATGGATCTATCTCTCGTGCAAAAGGTGTTGGAAATGTTAAACTCACTAATAAGATATGCCTACGGGATGTCCTATTTGTTCCAAACTTAGACGCAATCTTATATACGTCGGTAGACTCACTAAAGATTTGAATTGGACTTTGTTGTTTTTAAGGAAAATCGGTGCACATTCCGGGATCCTACTTCACGGGAGTGATTGGGAAGGCTAAACCTTGCGCCGGATTGTTTCGGTCAACCTGCTTTGAAGACGAAGGCGAAGACGAATCTGCCTCGGCTGCTCCCGGACTTTAGACAATATCATGTTATGGCATTATAGATTAGGACATCCAAGTTTTGGTTACTTGAAATCTTTAACTCCCGAATTGTTTAAAGGATGTAATCGAATGACCTTCAATGTGATATTTGTCAATTTGCTAAACTTACAAAATCGTGTATGCTAAGTTACCTCATTTGCATTCCTCACCCTTCACCTTAATACACGGTGATGTGTGGGGACCCTCTAGGGTGAAAAGTATAACGGGGAAAAGGTGGTTTGTCACCTTTATTGATGATCATACCAGGAACACTTGGGTTTTTTTAATGAAAGACAAATCGAAGTTGGTCATATCTTTCAAGAATTTTATCATATGGTCTCCACTCAATTTGATACTAAGGTCAAGATCTTAAAGGCGATAATGCTCTAGAATACTATGAGTCTAATCTCGGTACCTTCTTGACGATAGAGGAATTGTTCATATCGGTAGTTGTGTGGAAACACCTCGGCGGAGAATGGGGTTGCTTTGAGAGAAAGAACGAGCACTGCTGGGAAATGGCCGGATCAATCATGTTCACCACACATGTTCCTAAATACATGTGGGGTGAAGCTATACTTGATCGCAACTTATTTACTCAACGGACTTCCCGGCGAGTGTTAGGTTTCAAAACTCCACTCCAAACCCTACCGACCACACACTCCTGCCATCATCTTGTTTCCCGATTGCCTCCAAAGATCTTTGGTTGTCTTGTGTTTGTGTATATCCATGCTCAACACGAAGTAAACTTGATCCTAAAGCTCACAAGTGCATTTTCCTAGGTTATGCAAAGGACGAGAAAAGGTTACAAGTGTTATTCCCCTATTGAAAAGAAATTTTACAATTCTATGGATGTAAAATTCTTTGAAAGGACCCTTATTACAAAGAAAACCTACCGAGCCATTCAACGATGGAAACTTGATTGAAATTGACCTAAACCCCTTCCCTCAAGCAAACTCTTAACCCTCGGCAACCTGCGATCCTCGGCGGGCGAACTTCGGTACCTGCGACTCTCTACAGCCTAATACTTCTCAGCAACCTCCTGAACAAGAGTCTACGACCCAGAGCCTGCTGAACCAGAACCTCAGCAGCCTACTGAACCAGAGTCTGCTGGACCTCAGCTTATTGACTCTCAGCAGTCTGCTGAAGTGGATGACAGACCTATTGCTCTAAGGAAAGGGAAAAGATCATGCACTGATCATTCTATTCATTCTTATTTATCTTATGATCGGTTGTCTCTGTCTTTGCCATGTTTACACGGGACCGGACTCTCACTCTATCCCTAGAAATATTCGGGAGGCTCTTCAAAATGATAAGTGGAAGGCTCGTTGTTAAAACGAGATGACCCCTCCCGGATAATCATACTTGGGATCTCACAACTCTTCCAAAAGGCAAAAAGACAGTCAGCTGCAAATGGTTATTCACTATCAAATACACTGCTGATGGCACTATTGACAAGTACAAAGCCAGATTGGTAGCCAGGGGATTCACACAAACTTATGGCATTGACTATAAAGAAACGTTTGCACCAGTGGCAAAGCTCAACACTGTCAGGGTACTAATTTCTCTAGCTGTCCAACTTGACTGGCCTCTTCATCAATTGGACATCAAAAATGCTTTTCTAAATGGGGACCTTACTGAGGAGGTTTATATGACTATACCTCCTGGTTTTATCAATCCTCATACTCAAGGCAAGGTGTGCAAGCTGAGGAAATCTCTATATGGCCTGAAGCAATCACCAAGGGCATGGTTTGGAAAATTAACAACTGTGGTCAAAGGCGCTTGGATACCACCGAGTGCAATTCGATCACACTATGTTCATCAAGACAACCAACCGAGAGGAGGTCTATTCTTATTGTCTATGTGGATGATATCATCCTTACGGAGATGACCTGCCGAGATCCAACACTTGAAAGAATTGCTGGCAAAGGTATTTCAGGTTAAAGACTTGGGTTTACTTAAGTATTTTCTTGGCATGGAAGTAGCTAGAAACATCAAAGGAATCTCAGTCTCCCAAAGGAAATATGTACTGGACCTGCTAAAGGAAACCGGCATCTTTGGGGTGCAAACCTGCTTCAGTATCCCCAAGAGACCCCGATCATACCATACCTGCTACATGGTGACATTCTTTGTAAGAAAGGAACAATATCAAAGACTTGTAGGGAAACTCATCTACCTATCCCATACAAGACCGGATATTGCATATGGTGTCGATCTGGTTAGCCGAGTTCATGCATTGCCCTACCGAGCAACATTGGGATGCGGTGAATAGAATACTTGCGGTATTTGAAGTCCACTCCCGGCCAAGGGTTACACTTCACCAAGTCTGTCGATAGATCCATCAAGGTCTATACTTGATGCTTTGATTGGGCCGGATGCCACATAGATAGAAGGTCTACCACGGGCTATTGTTCCTATGTATGGGGCAATCTTGTTACTTGGAGGAGCAAGAAAGTTTACTCTTGTGTTAACTTGCAAACTCTCTTCAAATGAACATACTCATAAATTTTTTGATTAATACTGCAAAACTGGTGATAGATGTGGCTGGTAATTTGTTGAACCAATATCTAGCCCTCCCAGATAAGAGTGCTGGAAATGCCTTACATTTCATCTCATATGGAGCATTATACAATTGCATATGCGCTATGTACTGGTGCATATGATCATAGGGGTCCTTGGTCCCATCATACGGGCTGATTTTTGGAATCTTAAATCCTTTAGGGCATGGGTAAGCATCAATATACTCCGGAAAAGGTGACGCCAGATTGAATTCGTCTTCCTCATCATCTAATAGGGCATCTAACTCAGCTCTGGCTGCATCATTCGCTTGGCAAGTTCTACACCTAATAATCCGGCAACTGGACTCAGCCGCCTCTTTATAACCGTCCTTTTCTTTTGCTGGTCGGGGTGATACCTCAATTTCTTTCCCTTTTCTCACACTTTCAAAAAGAACCTGGAATTCAGCAGCCCCCATTGTCTTCAGAGCATCCACTAGGATTTGCCTAGCCGGATCCTGTGCACCTTGTTGTTGATTCTCCGGTTGTATTTCGGCATCGTGCTCCTGATGAATTTCCTGCAGATTTTCCCCACTTTGGGCTGTACTTGCCAGATCTTTCTCTTGCTGATTTTCCTTAGGTTTCATATTGTTAACTACTCTGTAAATCTGCCACTAGAAACAAAAAAATTTGCCCTCCTTCTAGCGCCAATGATTCAACTCAGATTAATCGGTCATCTTTCTGGGCTTTCATGTTCTAGGATAAAATAAAGAGTAGTTTTAGTTATGGACTGAACTTGAAAATAAGCTGCCTACGTATCCAAACATATATATTTGGAATCAAGTCCAACCATAGTTCAGGCTGTTATGCATCAGAGTGGAGTGAGTGGGCAGTTATGTATTCTACCCACGTCTCACGTTTATGCGTAACGGTTTACTCTGTACAGGTGTACATCTTTTGATCTGTTCCCTCTCGACCAAAGATCTGTATGGTCGTCATGACTAGGGACCTGCCCTGGTCGTGACCTATGGTCGTCATGACTAGGGACCTGCCCTGGTCGTGACCTTATTTCCGGGATCTGATCTTTTCCTGACCAAGGACCTAACTTGGTCATTTGATCCATACATCACTGCTTCAATTTCCAAGTCAGATGTGGTTCTGGATGTATGACACATGGACGTATCCGGGTCACCCTCAATCAATATGGAAGCTATGTTTTATATGGTCAGATTCACTTGCAAAGAGGATTATGAAATTGCCTTAATGAATGGTCTGTTGATTGTGCGAGGACACTTCCTAATGATACTGTCGGAAATATCACAAACGGATTATGCGGTGGATATCTAGCTCTTGATGTGTGATTTGTACAATTTTAGTGTTGATTAGTCTCAAGAGCAATATGAAGATGAACGAAGGTGCTCAAATATCATATCCAACGATTCAAGTATATAGGGGTTTTTTTGAGGGATTATGGCTGCGCCGATGTGGCTGCCTACGTATCCTTGGATGTAATGGATCAAGCCGATTTCACGTAGTTTTGGAGGGATGGGAGACGCCTATTTATAGAGGCTATAGTCGGCAGTTACAATGTACAAGTAATGCTTTAGTGCAAGGTCGTGGACGAGCTTGTGATAGGCATGCATCAACTGAGGCCGCTGCGAGCTCTTTGCATGTAACTGAGCTGGAGGGTTGCTGATCGACGCTCGTTGCCTTAGTCGACGATGAGAATCATCAAGGTTTGAGGCGGTCTGGACTATTTCGCGGCATGGTCCGGCTTATGATGGGACGGACTGGTTGGGCCGAGGTCCCTATCCGTTCCTGAGCCGTCGCGTAGGCCTGATTTGGATCCGTGGACTCGTTATCGGACTTGGTGTATCACTTAACAATATCAAAGTGAAGGTCATTTATTCACCCATCCTCTAAATAGAAGATCAATTCAACAATGTTACGGATTCGACGTAGGCCATTGGATTCTTTGATGAAAGACTACATTTAAAATTTGCAAAACGTGTGGGTGGGTGAGCCTATTAAAGTTGACATGTTTACTTTAGCTGCTTTGAGAGGCATGTATGTAAACCTGGTCAAATGAAACCGGAACGGAACTAGACCGGCGGTTCGGTGGCCAGGCGGTTCATCGGTTTAAGGAAGGTCTAGGTATTTCTAGAACCGAAATCGGACCGGCAAACGGCGGTTCAACCGGCCCGGCGGGAACCGGAACCGGAACCGGACCGGCTCCAACGGCTAATTTTCAAACGGCTATTTTTTTAATATTATTTTCCAACCATTTCAAAAAATCCTATAAATACCTTATTCATTTTCCAAATTCTTTACAACTACTCTTCTCTCAATTGTACATTTCTACTTCTCTAATCTCAAACTCATTTCTTTGTTTGTAATCAAGTTTGTTTAGTTGTTAAAAACAACAATCAAATTTACTTTACGATACCAATTTTTGAAGTTGTTCTGATTTAATCGTTACTTCAATACGGTTTTAGTTATAAATAAATTTGTTTTGTATATTATTCAACTTTTTTTTACAAGCGTAATTTTTTTTTGTTCCATTTTATAATCAAATTTGTTTAAAAGTTAAAAACAACAATCAAATTTATTTTACTAGACCGATATTTGAAATTGTTCTGATTTCATCGTTACTTCAATTCGGTTTAGTTATAAGTAAATTTGGTTTTTTTTTCAACTTTTTTTATAACCGTTAAATTTATTTAGATTTTGTAAATTGTCAAGAAGGGGTAAATCACCATCACTAGGCCATCGAAATGTTACTTTCAATGTTGACACGGTTGTGCTGGAACCGGATGATGCTGGCTATAGACCTGTGGTACAACATTTTACAAACCCTGTCACCGGTAGTCACATTTCAATTCCTCATTTTGAGACACCTTTAGATTTCAATCCTCATGATTTTGATAGTCATTACGATATATAATGTCTCAAACTGAAAATTTTAACATCAACCTTAACAAAGTTGAAGATAATGAGCCTCGTAATGATGAAGCTGACGTTGATGATGATGAATTTCCGACTAATGCCCGTCCTAGACAAGGACGTGGTGGGAGTCGTGGGATTGTAAGAACACCGAATCCTGGTCGTGCAGGTCCTACTCCCGAGTCGGTCGATTTAGAGGGTGATGAAAGTACCCTAGTAGGAGCACAAGGAAAAAAAGTTAAAATCGATAATTTTTACGGAATTTTTCACGAAGGTTCCTCGGACTGATGCATTTGCCTTATCTAACCCCGGAAAGTTTTTCTACGGGGTGTGCAAATTCTGTGGCACTAAATACAAATTTAAAGCAGGTGGTGGTCACGGATCGATGCGGAATCACCCGGAAAAATTGGAAGACAACGCGTCTCAAACCCAACTAAACATGCCGAGCTCCAGCGTAGGTAACACTTCTCCACTTTTTATTTACACTCGCGATAATTGTAGAGATCTAACCACGGATCTTGTTGTGAAAATGGGTCTTCCTTTTAGCTTTCCTAATCCTCTTTTCGAAAGTTACGTACTGCAACCGGCTTTTACTCGTATCCCTCGTGCAACGTTGACTAGGGATTTCAAAAAAAAAATATTATAAAAGAAAGTTTGAAGACAAATAAATTCCGAGTATGTGTATGTGTCGATATTTGGGAGGATATGAGGACCAACAATTATTATTTGGGCGTGTCGTGTCATTGGATTGACAACAATTAGATTGTCCAAAAAAGGTTAATTGCTTTTTGTTTATTTAACGAAGCTCATAATGCTTCTAACACTGCATCTTTATTAGTTGATATTTTTAACGAATACGGTTTAAAAGATAAAAAAATTTCTATTGCGTTTGACAATGTTTCAAACAACACTGCTTCTATCCCCGAGTTATCCCAAAATTGTGAACCTCTTTGTAGCAGTAAACTTTTTCATGTTAGATGTTTATGCCATATTTTTAATTTATGTGTAAAAGAAGGTCTAAAAGTTTTTGACTATACTATTAATGCGATAAAATCTTCGATTGCACATGTGTTAGGTAGAAATAGTCTTACTCATAAGTGGTATAAATATCTTAAAGAGAAAGGTCATCGCCTTGTCAAACTGCCGCAAGATGTACCGCACAGGTGGAACACCACTTATAATCTTTGGAAAAAAAAAACAAAATTAAAATACTTTTTTGTGCTTTTTTAGATGAACACTGTGCGAGCGAATATCGTTTGTTTCCCCATATTTGGACTGGATGCAAGAAATTGATGGATGTTTTTGAAGTATTCAAAAAAATTACTGAATTGTTTACAAGATGTTACCAAGCCACAACACATTTAGTCTTGCATGTTGGTGTAGAAATAACTGACGAGTTTCAAACCTTGGAACACGACCCTGTATTATTTCAATGTTTAGGGCCAATGAAGGAGAAATGGAATAAGTACATGTTGCATATTCCTGACAATTATCTCATGTTCTATTCTCGACCCTCGTTTAAGACTAGTAGGTGTATCTTCCATGTTAAGTGATTACTATGATGCTTTGTCTGATAATCATAATGTGCCTCCGGTAGATTATACATTTGAAGTAGACAGACTTGAAAATTTATTAAACACTTTGAATGTTGAATATGAGAGTATATATGTATGGAATGAGAAATGACGCGGTTCCTAATCCATCCGCAAGTGATTCTACTAACCCTGCAGGTGTCCTACGGGGAATTCAAAAAGTTCTGAAAAAATGAATTCGAAACGACAGAAGGGAGCGACAACGTCATTCGATCAACGTACAGAGATAACCAAATATTTAAACACAACATTTGAAGTCTATCAAACCGGTACCTATGATTTCGACTTCGACTTATTGAAGTGGTGGAAGAGACATGCTAAAGATTTTCCAGTTCTAGCAATGATGGCAGTCGAGTTTTTAAGTTGCTATGTTTCGACCGTCACTGTTGAACGAGCTTTCAACATGGCAAGAAATGTGCTTACAGATAGAAGATGTTCGCTTCATCCCACCACTTTATATAAGCAAATGTGTTGTCAAGATTGAGTAAGAGCCGAGAAAAGGACGCAAGACATTGAGTCAGAAAATGAGTCATAGTTCGAAGTCGGTGACACTGAAATTTCGGTCGGAGCAACCGCTCGAAATATTGACATCGATAATTTTGAAGATTAAAGGTACGCAATTTATATCTTACTTATATATTTGTTACAATTTATAAAAAAAACTATAAAATACTAAAAAAAAACTATAAGAAACTATTAAAAACTATAAAAACCTATAAAAAAAAACCATAACCAAACTATAAAAGACTACAAAAAAAAACAATAAAAAATACCTATATAAACTATAAAGACCTACAAAAAGACTATAAAAGACACAAAAAAAACTATAAAAAACCATAAAAACACTATACAAACCTAAAAAAATTATAAAAAAACTATAAGAAACAATAAAATACTATGAAAACACTATAAAAACTATTTAAAAAAACTATAAAAACCTAAAAAAAAAACCATAAAAATACTATAAAAGAGTTTAAAAAAAACAATAAAAAAACCTATAAATACTATAAAAACATATAAAAGACTACAAGAAACTATAAAAAAATTATAAAACCTATAAAAAACCAAAAAAACACTATCCAATCCTAAAAAAATTATAAAAATCTATAAGAAACTATAAAATAATATGAAAAAACTATTAAAACTATTAAAAAAAACTATAAAAACCTTAAAAAAAACCATAAAAATACTATAAAAGACTACAAAAAAAACCTATAAATACTATAAAACCATATAAAAAGACTATTAAAGACTACAAAAAAACAATAAAAACCTATAAAAAACCATAAAAACACTATGCAAACCTAAAAGAACTATAAAAAAAACTATAATAAACTAAAAAATGCTATGAAAAAACTATAAAAACTATAAAAAAAAAAACTATAAAAACCTATAAAAATACTATAAAAATACTATAAAAACCTATAAAAAAAAACTATATAAGACTAAAAAAAACTATAAGAACTACGTTCGTTTTGATTTTTTTATATGTGTCGTGCCTCCGACACGATTACATATAACAGATACGTAGGCAACCAAATTTCCGGTATAAGCATTAATAACATAATTTACATATAAGAAAAATAACACAATACATCTCATGTAATATTTAATAAAACAATATTTTTAATCAACTTATACTTAAAATCGACTAAAAAACTATAAGAAACTATAAAATATTATTAAAAAATTTATAAAAACCTATAAAAAAAACTATAAAAACCTATAAAAAAAACTATAAAAGACTAAAACAAACTATAAGAACTATGTTCGCTTTAATTTTTTTATATGTGTCATGCCTCCGACACGATTACATATAAAAGATACGTAGGCAACCGAATTTCCGGTACAAGTGTTAATAACATGATTTACATATAAGAAAAATGACACCATATATATCACGTAATATTTAATAAAACAACATTTTTAATCAACTTATACTTAAACCGACTAAAACAACTATAAGAAACTATAAAATACTATTAAAAAAACTATAAAAACCTATAAAAACAACTATAAAACCCACTATAAAGGACTTAAAAAAACTATAAGAACTACGTTCGCTTTGATTTTTTTTATATCTGTCGTGCCTCCGACACGATTACATATAAAAGATACGTAGGCAACCGAATTTCCGGTACAAGCGTTGAAAAAATAACATAATTTACATATAAAAAAAACACAATATTAATATTATATTTAATAAAACAACATTTATAATCAACTTATATTTAAAACCGAATAAAAAACTATTTATAAAAAACTATATATCACATTCGCTTTGGTTATTTTATATTACATTCAAATTTAATTAATAGCAATTTGTTATTATAGTGAAAAGAATAAGTATTTTCTGAAAATGTAAAAAAAAAAAAATAAAATTTAAAACCGTGATCTGAACCGGAAAGGAACCGTGTGAACCGCCGGTTCGGAACCTTTTTTTTTTTTTTTGAACAGCAAATGAGTTTTTATTTATGGTAACAAGATGCTACAAGTTTAAATTACAATAGATGAGCCAAGCAAAAGCTGAAACACCAAACAAAACCACATCATCCTATCAAACTAGTGACCAAAAAACCAGATGCGGCATCAACAGCAGAAAGGTTGCAGAATAGCAGGGTAGGATCCAAACTATAGCATTTCCAAATCAGACAAAAAAGGATCATTTCCAACCAAGCAGAATCCAACAACTATCGAAGGAAACACACGAGCATCTACCCAATCATAGGGTTGATAATCCAGATGTTCCAGTCGCGATGAGGGGAGCTTGTGTTACGTCCCGTGATCCACTCATAGCACCTAAGTTGATACCTTTTGCGTTACATAATTTCGAGTTGAAAATCGCTTCGTTTCTCCTCATCCACAAAAACCATAATGAAGTTTTTAAAATGGCATCCCACCTCCTTTTGTATCCTTTAGAGAGATTAAGCTTAACATACAAGCTAAATAATTCTTCCAAATTATTCGGGATTGGTTCCGATAATTGACACCATTGTAAGATGCTATTCCACACGCTTTTTGCCAAAGGACATAAAACAAGTGGTTTTCAGTTTCCAAATCGGCATGACACATAGGGCATCTTAAGTCGGTTAAGATGACGCCGCGCTTCGATAGGTTGACTCTAGTAGGTAACCTCTTCAACCTTGTTCTCCAACAAAAAATATTGATCTTCGAAGGTACTAAATGATTCCAAATCCATTTTGTTGTAACTGTCGACATAGGTTCATCCGCCTTTTTGATGATATTCTTCAAATCTTTTACCGTGAATTTACCTTTGTTGTTAAGGGTCCATCATGGTGTATCTTCCGCAAAACCTATTAATAGAAAAATTTGTGATCATTGAACATAGCTCATCAAACTCCCCCACTTCCCTCCCCCGTAAACTTCTTCTCCAATCCCACACCCATCCCCCATTTCTCCATTTTTCCTTAACTGAAGAATCATTATCAACGTCAAGTTTAAAAATCCTTGGAAATCTATTACTCAAAACCGTATTCCCCACCCATATGTCCTTCTAAAAACTAACTGTATTGCCCCCACCCACAACCCATCTCACCGAGTCCATTAGATTCACCCCCTGTTAATTGACAAAGACCCCATCCTCTAATAAAATTAAGGGTGCCGCATTGGGACCGGTCGGGATAGCTCACCGGTAGAGCGAGGACCGAAAATCCTCGTGTCACCAGTTCAAATCTGGAAAGAGCAAGAGTAACGAAATGAGCTTGGGCACACTTCGATCTATAACTTCATATCATGTACCTATGTAGTAACGACAATCGTAGGGTGACCGCCGATACTTCTTCGCATCCCGAGGTTGGCGCGGGACGGGCGGGAATGGGGAACATAGGTCGCCCAACGGTCCATCCAAAGCAGTCCATAGAAGTGTATCGTAGTTTACGCCGGCGGTATTTATGTTGCGCCCACTACCTTCAGCCCTACGATCTCTCCCGCCTACCTGACTGAACATGAATCTTTGTGATGGACTTTTGATGGGTCAGCCCTTATTAATGTTCTTTTCTATTCGAACACAATTCCTAATGATATTACTCCAAGCATTCCCTCTACCCCCCTTCACAGTACCATCTCCAAAACCCCCCTCCTTGCCATACACCCCTTGAATAACCTTCCTCCATAGACTAATCCTTTCGTATTAAAACGCCACCACCATTTTCCCATCAACGCTTCATTTTGCACTCTTAACCCCACAACCCCCATACCCCCATGTTTTTTTTCTCTAAGAATATTTTTCCACGCGATCCAACATGATTTTATTCTCACCATAACCTCCACCCCAAAAAAAACAAGCTCGCAGTCTTTCAATAGTGTGTATCACGGCCAAGGGAGCATGGAAGAGGGAGAAAAAATATTGAGGAAGACTACCAAGAACCGCTTTAATCAACGTGAGCCTCCCCCCAAAAGATAGAAGCTTGGCTTTCCACCCGTCCAGTCTCTTCTTAATTCTGTCAATCACTGGCTGCCAAGCCGATATCTTATTCATATTTTGCCCAATAGGAAGGCCAAGATAAGTAAAAGGCCACGATCCCAAACAGCAACCAAGAGAATCAGCCCCACAATTAAGCTCGTTCTGATTCACATTGACCCCGTATAGCTTACTTTTGCTAAGGTTTAAGTTCAGCCCGGAAACCGTAGCAAAAATAGACATGATTCTTCTAAGATTAGTCAAGTTGGTAATGCCCCATTCACCGAAGAAAATGGTATCGTCCGCAAATTGAAGATGCGTAATACTATGATCCAAGTTGTTCATCTCAATTCCTTTAATCAATTCATTCTCTTCGGCTACCTTTATCATTATGTTGAGAGCTTCCGCAACCAAAAGGAAAAGGAAAAGTGATAAAGGATCTCCTTGCCTTATTCCTCTTTCCATATTAAATTCCTCAGTTGGGCTCCCGTTAACAAGGATAGAAACTCGAGCTGTAGATAAACATTGCATAATCCAGTTCCTCCATTTCCCCCAAAAATTCATCTGTTCCATGACAGAATCTAAAAATTTCCAATTAACTGAGTCGAATGCTTTTTCGAAATCAACTTTAAAAATAAAAGCTTTTCTTTTTCTTTTCTTCACAGAGTCCACAACTTCATTAGTAATCAGGATGCCATCTAAGATTTGTCTTTTCGCGATATACGCCGATTGCGAGTCCCCCACAATGTCATTCAAAACACCCTTCAAACGTTCCGCCAACATCTTTGAGATAACCTTGTACAACGACCCAATTAGGCTAATGGGCCTGAAGTCTTTAAACGAAACCGAGCTCGAATTTTTGGGAATAAGAGCCATAAAAGATGAATTACAGCCTTTTTCGATTCTACCAAAACTATGGAAATCCTTCACAAGCTTCATCACATCATCTTTGACTAAGCTCCATTAAGATTTGAAAAATCCGAATGAGAAACCGTCTGGTCCGGGAGCCTTATCAGATCCACAACTCCAAATGGCATTTTTTACATCCTCTTCCGAGAAGGGCTCCTCGATAAGCTGTTTATCCAAGTTCGAAATTCTTTTAAACTTAGATGAAATGAACTTTGGCCTCTCCTTGACGGGCTCGGCAAACAGGTTTTTGAAATATTTAAGTGCCTCACCTTTCACAGAAATCGGATCTTCCGTCCAAATGCCATTAATTACCATCCCAGCTATCCTGTTGTTGAAATATTTAACATGTCCTCTTTAGTCTTTTATTATTTTATTATTATCTATTATATTATTTATGTAACCAACACACGGTTTCCACCTTTTGTGTGCTTAGCTGTATGTTAGGATAAGATTATTTAAATAATAGTTTGTTAGGAGGTTGTTCTGTTTTTATGAGATTAGATAGGAGGTGTGCTTCTATCAAACTCCAATTGTCCTGTGTATTTAAAGAGAGATTAGCTCACTGCTAATCTCAGATTAATATAATAAAAACAAGTATGTTTCCCTTCATATAAATTCTACATGGTATCGGAGCTGTGATCCACATCGTTTCCGCCGAATGGATTACAAAGCAGTCATGATGGGAGAGAGGACGACCACCTCCTCCGGAGTTGTATCCGGTGGAACCGGTACATTTGTGACGGCTGGGAATGATGAGAATTCCAACCACAACTCATCTTCCCTGCTGCTGACTTCCCGCAGATTGAATGGGAAGAATTACTTAGAATGGTCCCAAACCATTCAACTGGCAGTCGATGGAAGGGGCAAGCTTGGGTACCTAACTGGGGAAAGCAAAGCTCCTGTAGAGACTGACCCTAAACACAGACAATGGAGGTCTGAAAATTCGTTGGTTAAGGCATGGCTAATCAATGCCATGGAGCCCAACATAGCTAGACCTCACATGTTCCTTTCAACAGCAAAGGACATGTGGGAGGCCATCAAGGATATGTACTCTGATGTGGGCAATTCATCCCAAATTTATGAACTAAAAACCAGAATTTGGAAACTCAAACAAGAAGGCAGGGAGGTAACTGACTTCTATAATGAAGTAGTGTCATTATGGCAAGAACTGGATCTATGTTACAGTGAAACCTGGGAATGCCCTGCTGATAGTTCAAAATTCCAAAAAAGGGAGGAAAGTGAGAGGGTATATTCCTTCCTGGCTGGACTGGAGATAGAGTTAGATGAAGTCCGAGGCAGGATTTTGGGGAGAAACCCTCTACCACCTCTCAGAGAGGTTTTCTCAGAAGTTAGAAGGGAAGAAGCACGAAGGAAGGTGATGGGAAAGCATGGAACAACAGGAGAGGAAGGATCTGCATTAGCAACAACTAAAGCTGAAGGGAAACAGGCTAGCAAAACTAAACCTAAATGTGAGCACTGCAAGAAACTAGGGCATACAAAAGATTCCTGCTGTGGGATTCATGTAAAACCAGAAGCATGGAAGAATAAAGGAGCAAGAGGTCAAGGAAGGGCCAACCAGGCATCATTGGACTCTGGAACAGCACCATTCACTCAAGAACAATTAGAGCACTTGAGACAACTCCTAAACCTCCAAACCCCTACTACACCAACTCCAAAATGCTCCTTTGTGGATTCAGGTAACATAGCTTTCCTTAGCTCCAAACAGGTAGTCACTTGGGTCATAGACTCAGGTGCCACTGATCACATGACTAGCTTCTCTGAAATATTCACAACTTACATCCCTCTTGCTGGAAATCAGAAAATTAAACTAGCTGATGGGTCCTTCACCTCTATTGCTGGGAAAGGATCCATCCCCATTACCCCTTATATAACCTTAAAAGATGTGTTACATGTGCCAAAACTTGCCTGTAATTTATTATCAGTAAAGAAACTCACCTTGGACAAAAACTGTCGTGTTATTTTTTCTAAGGATGATTGTGTTTTTCAGGACAAGGACATGAAGATGATGATTGGCAAATCTAGAAGTGTTGGAGGCCTCTACTTGTTGGAGCAAGAACTCAATCTAGATAGTTTTCCTAAAAGTGAAATTCAATGTAATTCTGTTTCTAGTGTGAGTTGTAATAAAATTCTTCTGTGGCATGCCAGACTTGGACACCCCAGTCTGTCCTACATGAAAAAATTGTTCCCTACATTGTTTATCAATGAAAATGTTTCTGTTTTGCACTGTGAAACTTGTGAATTAGCTAAACACACAAGAATCCCCTACCCCCCCCCAACCATATAAACCATCAACTCCTTTTTCTGTGATACATAGTGATATATGGGGCCCTTCTAGAGTCAAGACCTTAAAGAACAAAAGGTGGTTTATCTCCTTCATAGATGATCACACTAGGACTAGTTGGATCTATTTATTGAAGGAAAAATCAGAGGCTGAAAGAGTGTTCAAATTTTTTATCAGTTTGTGCAAAATCAATTTAAGAATAAAATTAAGGTCTTTAGGAGTGACAATGGTACAGAATACTTCAACTCTATTTTGGGATCATTTTTTGGGGAACAGGGCATAGCTCATCAGAGCTCTTGTGTAGGAACACCCCAGCAAAATGGCATTGCTGAGAGGAAAAACAGACATCTATTGGATGTAGCAAGAGCACTGATGATTAATGCCCAATGTCCGGGGGGAGGCCATTTTAACTGCCACTTACCTTATAAACAGGATGCCATCAAGGGTCCTAGTTTTTCAAACTCCTTTGAGTAAGTTTAAAAGTGTTTTTAAAAGTGATAGGTTGTTCTGTGATTTGCCTTTAAAAGTTTTTGGGTGTGTAGGATTTATACACCATAACACTGGAAACAAGCTAGACCCTAGGGCCAGAAAATGTGCTTTCATGGGGTATTCTTCTAGTCAGAAGGGGTACAAGTTTTTTGACCCTTCAGAACATAAACTATATGTCACTATGGATGCCACCTTTCATGAGCATCTGTCCTTTTTTAAATCTGAAAAACAGAACAAACTCCGTCAACACCGCACCGAAATGGTATTAATACCGACTCTCTGTCTCAAAACCCTTTAGATCCACCAGACCACACTAGTATAAAGGAACAGCAAGGGAAGGAAAATGGTTCCACCGGTAATTCTGGTGACCACCCACCGTCCAACCCACAAAGAATCTTTACTGGGAAAGTCTATCAGAGAAGGGGGAAGCATCCAACAGTAGAGGCACCAGATACTGCTAAGGAGTCAACAACATCACTGCCCAATCCTCAAGGACAGGATCCAGGAAAGGGCATGGACAGTGAAGTTGTCCAGAGTGAGGAATCTGACGATGAACCCTCATCAGATGATGAGGACACAATACCAAAAAACAACCCTCAAGACAACCAACCTATTGCCTTATGAAAGGCTCCCAGACAATGTGCCACCTACAAAAAATCTAATTACCCCATGTCCAACTTCATATCCTATGATCATCTACCCTCAAAATACCAAGCATTCATTTCAGCTACCCAAAACAGCCAAATACTCAAATCCATTCAAGATGCTTTAAGAGTACCTGAGTGGAAAAATGATGTTCTAGAAGAGATGCATACACTGGAAAAAAATCAGACTTGGGAAATGGTGGAATTACCTAGGGACAGGAGGACTGTAGGGTGTAAGTGGGTTTTTACTATAAAGTACAACTCTGATGGGTCCATACAAAGGCACAAGGCAAGACTAGTGGCCAAGGGGTTCTCTCAAACACATGGAGTTGATTTCACTGAGACTTTCTCCCCTGTGGCCAAATTAAATACCATCAGAATTATACTCTCTGTTGCTGTGAATAATGATTGGCCTTTAAACCAATTGGATGTGAAAAATGCATTCCTTCATGGAAATCTCAAGGAAGAGATCTACATGGAGAAACCACCAGGGTTTGAAGAACGGTTTAAAGGCAAGGTCTGCAGGTTAAAGAAATCTTTATATGGGCTAAAACAAAGCCCAAGGGCCTGGTTTGAGCGTTTTATGCAGGTGCTAAAAGGGCTGGGCTTCTCTCAAGGGCACTCTGATCACACATTATTTGTCAAACAATCTCATGAAGGAAAACTAACTCATTCATTATAGTGTATGTTGATGATATTGTGTTAACAGTGATGATGTACATGAGGCAAAGAAAGTGAAGCGACGAATAGCCACCGAATTTGAGATTAAAGACCTGGGTTCCCTCAGATATTTTCTAGGAATGGAGGTGGCCAGGTCAAAAGATGGGCTGGTTATGTCCCAGAGAAAGTATATTCTGGACCTGCTTGATGAAACAGGGATGACAGAAGCCAAACCTGCTTGTACACCAATGGAGGCCAACTTAAAGTTGGGGGAAAATAATGGTGAAGCCCCTGTGAGCAAAGAGAAATATCAGAGGTTGGTAGGAAGGCTAATCTACTTGGCACACACAAGGCCAGATATAGCCTATGCAGTCAGTTCAATCAGCCAGTATATGCACTGTCCAACTCCAAAACATATGGATGCTGCACATAGAATCTTGAAGTTCTTAAAGGGCAATCCAGGAAAGGGCCTCTTATTTCAAAAGTCTGATAGAAGAGGGGTAGATGTGTACACAGATGCAGATTGGGGAGTGTGTGTAAAGGACAGAAGATCTGTTACTGGATACTGTACTTTTGTTTGGGGCAACCTTGTAACTTGGTGGAGCAAAAAACAGAATGTGGTATCCAGAAGTAGCTCTGAGGCTGAACTAAGGGCTATGGCACAGGGAATCTGTGAACAAATGTGGATCAAGAAGGTGCTGGCTGACCTACATGTCACATGTAACCTACCAATGAAACTGTTCTGTGACAATAAAGGGGCCATAGACATAGAAAATGAACCAGTCCAACATGACAGAACCAAGCATGTGGACATTGACAGACACTTTATAAAAGAGAAGGTTGAAGAAGGTCTCATCTGCATCTCATTCTTACCATCACAGAAACAAACATCAGATGGTCTTACCAAGGCTTTGGGGGTTGGCAAGTTGGGAATGAAGGATATTCATGCACCAACTTGAGGGGGGGTGTTGAAATATTTAACATGTCCTCTTTAGTCTTTTATTATTTTATTATTATCTATTATATTATTTATGTAACTAACACACGGTTTCCACCTTTTGTGTGCTTAGCTGTATGTTAGGATAAGATTATTTAAATAATAGTTTGTTAGGAGGTTGTTCTGTTTTTATGAGATTAGATAGGAGGTGTGCTTCTATCAAACTCCAATTGTCCTGTGTATTTAAAGAGAGATTAGCTCATTGCTAATCTCAGATTAATATAATAAAAACAAGTATGTTTCCCTTCATATAAATTCTACACATGTTTCTGTTCTTCCTGCCTTTGATATATTGATGGAAGAATTTTGAGTTGTCATCCCCTTCCCTAATCCAATTAACTTTCGCTTTTTGTCGAATCATCTTTTCATACAAGGTTCGGAACCTTTAACCGCCGGTTCAGAACCTTTAACCTAGAACCGGTACGTAGGTTGATCAATAGTCGAGGGAGGCTCGTTATCCTTGTTCTACGTGTTCATCTTGTTCTTTGTGTTCTTTGTGTCAAGATTGCCTTTAATGGTCTTAAATCACATCACCATGTTGTGTGGAAATCAGCTTTTATAGTCTTCTGAAAAACATCAGCATTATTCAAGAAATGTTGGTACCGTGTAGAGGATGAGGGGCTACATATGATATGTTTTGAATGTGGTCGGTTTGGTCATAGAAAACATGAGTGCCCAAATCGATCGAGTGATACCAAATGAGACTGATCAACCAATGACTAGGAAATTAGTTTTAACTATTAAGGTTGCTCGATCCAGGCCCTACTCCAGAGAATCATTTTAGTCCGTGAATGATTGCCGCCATCCGAAGAAGAAGACCACATCAGGGGGTACGTGGGAAGAATAGTAGAGCAGATGGACAAGTATCAACATGATACTGCGAATGTGCAACCATAGGGAAGAACTTCTTCATGCATGCAGGAGCGACCCTGTCCAAATTTAGGCTCGGGGCCAAAAAAAAAATTTAGGCCCTCGCCCTTCGAAAAAAAACGGTAACCAAAAAATATATATATAAATAAAACAAAAAAAATGCGTGTGATAGTCATGGGTTTGGAAGGAAAAAACCTACTTATTGGCTCCTAGTCCAAGTCTCATGTTTAGTATACTTGAGTGCTAACCATTAAGGTAATGCATTCCTTATTTATATAAATACAATATATATATATATATATATATATATATATATATATATATATATATATATATATAATATTTGTCGAAATTTTACGACCCTTAAATTCATTGATTTTCGGGAGGGCTCCGGGCCATGGCCCCCTTGGCCCCCCCCCACAGGGGCGCCCCAGCATGCATGTATGTATGATCAAGAATGATCAAAAGTCAAAACTATTACTCCTTTGTTCCTAAATATATGAGGCACTTATTAAAAATGCGATTTAATGATATGACTTTGATTCCTCAAAAGAAAATGACATGACTTTGCGGATGCGATGACTAAAAAAACTCTATGATATAATTAATGCGATCTTTCTTTTAAATTCTTACCTAGTATTAAAATGAACAATAAATGTTGTTTTGAAAACTGTTCTGCATGAGATAAAGTGGAACATATTTTTTGACAAATGAATCAGTTATTTTGGAACGGAGGGGTACGGCTTATGATTTTGAAAATCTTAATTTAAAGCTAAATAAATAAACAAACAATCCGTTAATTGTGATTAAGAACCTGCCTATTGAGTACATTTACATGATCATAGAAAGTTGACCAAAAGGATGGCTTAAAACCAAAGAAAGTATGACAATGATAGATTTTTGTATAAAATACAAGTCATGCCTTTGACATGATATAAAACAAAATATTGTCTCACCATCAAATGACAATGCTTTGATGTCCCTTAAGTAATTGTTAGTTTTCTTCAAGTATTATTTTATTTTGGGGCACACCCAATGTGATTCGATGGTCCAAAAAGTCGAATGTAAACTCAAAAGTCGAATTTCCAGATATCGAGTGGACCCATTTTACATTGACATCTATAAAATCGAACATAACCCAAGATGTGATGCGACGTTGGATTTCACTTTGGTGACAATAACTACACTAAGAAACATTTCTTTGGGACACAAATTCAGAAAATAACACATAAACAAACACCATCTTCAGTTTCTATGTTTGAAATTCATAAATGAGGTTGCTTTAAAATAAAATGGTCTAAGAAGACAAAACTTGAAGAAATGGCACCTGAGAGAGCAAGGCTATACACGCAGTAACGCAGATGGCGGTGATCCGTCGTGTCTTGCGGGAGATTTTAACCAAGTAATAAGTCAAGATAACAAAAAGGAGTGAGACTATTGAAGGTATATATGTTATTTCTATGTGGCATATGATTGAATATGTGAACTGGTTGGGTTGGACAAGAAGAGAACTTTTGGAATCAAGAAACTCGGATAAATTGCAAATTTAGTCCTGTAATTGGACACGTTTTACAATTTTGGTCATTTAAGTGTGTTTTTTTTTGTTGCAAAAATGGTCCTGAACGCCGGAAAATAATGACTAAAAGTCTAGGCACTTTGCCATCCGAGCTACAACCACATATGTTGCTTAAGAAACAACATATTTTACTTAAAGACATGCTCAGGGATAGTTTACCGCCCATCTACTTCAAAAATTGTTGGGATAATATTGGCCCATCTATTACAAAGTTTGTGCAGATTATACGTTTGACACTCGATCATTTGCGAGTGAAATCAACGAGTTCCTAATCTCTCTCATTTCCAAGGTGGATAACCCGAAAACTCCTTCACATTTCCGACCTAGCTATTGCTCTAGCCAAAGTTACGAATCTTATAGCTAAGATTTTGGGGAATCCTCTTAGAATGGAAATTGGCAAAATCATGAGCACCGCGCAATGTGCCTTTATTTAGGGGTTCAGAGAATATTATCCTTGCACATGCAAGAGGTTTTTTTACATCATAAAAGAAGTGGGAAGGGATTTATGATGATTAAATTGGATCTAGAAAAACCCTACAATAGGATTGATTTAAAGTTCTTAGCATGTATTCTTCACATTATTGGTTTTGCTGAATCGATAGTCAACTAATTATGTCTTTTATCACTTCAGTAAGGCTTTCGTTATCATGGAATGGGGGAGAACTTGGATTATTTGAAGCCACATATATATATAGAAATCCATCAAGGTGACCCTATTGTATTGCCCCGAAAATTTTCATTATTTGTATGCAGGTCCTTGGTTGATGAATTCAAGAATCAATGCAAAATGGCGACTGATCGAAAGGCGTTTCATTTATTATCTAAACAATTAAGTTCCTTCGATTTCCCACGTGTTTTGCTGATGATGTATAGTTGTTCGGGGAAGCCTCTATAACTGACGCATATTTCATAAACTCAATCCTGATAGATTTTGTTCGTGTTCAGGAAAAAAAAAAGTCAATGTTTTATGTCAATGCCAATATGGGTGTGACATGAGTGTGATTGGTCATCATACACATAGCACTAATCAGGCAGAGCTATGAGCATAAGCCCACCTCAATGTATGGGTTGAGCGGATCCTCAACCATCATATTTCTTTGTGTTTCACTAAGTGTTCGGAGATCGGCTCTAGCATCAAGGTCGACGTGGACCTTAACTCGCTACCTGGGTTCGTTCAACAGAAGACATGACCTTTCTCCCAAGAGGAGATGATAATCACCTAAACATCAAAGGTCGCTCAAATTAAAGTAAGGGCTGGCGTGGTGTAGGACACTGCTAGTCTCGGACATCTGACATGGCACAGGTCATCTACTGTTTCTCATGACCGACATGACGCATGTCGTCCTCTGTCACATGCATCATTATCATTAGACCCATTGGGCATCAATCCATTACAACCTGATAAAGCTTTGTATTCACGGCATCACAACCTATTGAGCCACCATCTCCACCATGGTGAAGTATATAAACGGATCAGATCCCTCACATGTCGGGTGCGGAAGCTCATATGCTCATTACTCTCTAAAAGTTACTTTATACTCCACCTTATTGTCAAATCACTGACTTGAGCGTCTAAGGGTTTTACCGGAGAAAGAACTATGGGACCCTTACTACCTTGTTTGTTTTACAGGTGCATACAAGTCATTGATCACCCATTTACATCTTATTCGGCAGCTTGACCGGTCATACATATTACTCCCCGATGATTCCAAACATTGTCAGTTGGCGTTAGAATGAAGGTCTGAAATAGTCCAACCTCTAAGAAAACGTGTAATTCACAGCTTCCATGGTTCCTCTGGGATGTACAAAAATTACTACGGATACAAACGCACAGGGCGACGATCCTACCCAAAAGAGCATCCACATGTAGATCATTAATAGGGAAAATGGGCAGGATACAAACCTACTTATTCAGCAAAATACAGATGCAACCCTTAGTGAAAGAGAAGAGGAAGGAACATATTCTATTAGATAGGTTAGACATTGCTCATTAAATGTTGAATCTAGCTCAATAGCTGGTGAGCAACCTACTAGAGCTCTTTTCTTCACTTTTGGAGCAAGTTAAGAGAGGAAAAGGCTCAATGCAGCGCAACCCTCAAGGAGCCTAGGTACCAAAGTCCCCAATTCAGCAAGGGTTCTGGCGAGAAACATCTGCTTCAAGTACGGTAGACAATCGGCAGGTCAAAATACGAGAAAGTTCTTTCTATCGTGAGTTGGGTGATGCAGCCCACAATGAGATGAACAGATTTTTAGGTAGAAGAAGGCGGGAAGTCCATGTCACGTGGCCCTTTGTAGCGGAAATTGAAAGCTTCCCTCGACTGGGAGGTTCAAAATGCCGAAAATAGATCCATATCATGGGACAAAATATCTAGAGGACCATCTAACCAGTACGTGCAACACACGATCCTGTATTGTGCCCCTGATGGGATGAAACGCAAGGCTTTTTTAGGTACCTAACAGGAAAGGCCAGGGAATGGTTCAAGAGACTTTATCCACGATCCATTCACAGCTTCGCCGAGCTGGCCCAAGAGTTCATGAAATCCTTTATTTTAGCTCGGCCATTCTAGATAAATAGTACTCACCCCCTTACAATCAAACATAGGGAGAATAAGTCGGTGTTAGATTATTCAGTGACGAATCCCGACAAGTTCTATAGATGTTGTAGCACGTGTGGCAGTGACCTATGTCGTATTAGGCCTTAGAGAATGGAGGTGATATGCAAAGCATAGCAAAGTCCTTATGTCATTGGTAGATTTCATACAGGTTGTTATTAAACAATACCACGGTGAAGAGGCAAACCGAGTGAAAAAGGAAGTCGACAAAGGAGGAAAGAGAGATCAAACCCACCTGAAAACAAAGCATGTATGGGACCGGACGAGCACCTATGTTACTGATCGACTAGGAAAGATGGGAGCTCTGCAGGACAATTAATTCATTCCATTCAATCAATCCAGAACCCAAGTCTTGAAAGTAATGGAGAACAAAGGTCTATTGAAGCCTCCACCCCCATGAAATGGCCTCGTGAGAAAAGAGATAAAAGCTTATATTTTCTAAATCACGGGGATGTCGAGCATGATATTGAGGATTGTCGGCAGATGAAAATAGAAATCGACAGAAAGCCGGGGTATCAGGCTAGGTCGCCAACCAAACTGAAGGCGATCATCAACGAGGTCACATAGCCTATAATTGACAGAGGAATGGTGACCGAGGCTGGCATGACAAAGATCATCGACGTAGGGACATGTCTCCTGAACCCAATCATGCCAATGATAATGCTCAGCTGACAAGTGTTGTCTTGAATATAGCTAAGGGCCCAACCTTCCATCTGCTCGATCTAGAGCATAAGGAACTGGATAAAGGTCAAAACCATAATCCTATCAAGAGCTTTATATTAGTTCCAAACTTTATGTAGAAATTGAATATAATTGATCAAGATTTGATCAAGAAACTAAAATCTCAATGAACTCCAAGTTCATCAAACAAAAAAAAATAGAGTGAAAGGAATCGAGAGCATGAAAGATTACTGAATTTTATTAATGAATCATCTAAAGGAGAGAAACCATGGCTAAATAGGCAATACCAGACTAAGAAGGCTGTCGAAGAAACTTGGGCGGAAAATTTAGTTATGTAATTCCATGCCATGTGTTTGATGATCACCTCAAAGAGCCCTCCATGTCTTAAACACATTAGATTCTACTTAAATCTATCCTCTCACTCACTTCCATCCTTGTCTTAGTCTGAATTTATGTGGACTTAAAACCTTGAGCTTAGAACATGAGCTTTGACATGATCATGTACTCTTCACTTGTTTGAGCTATGTAGGATTGATACGAGGTTTAAAATGTCATTGTAATATCCCTCTCACAAGAGCCGCAGCCACGTATTCTGCCTTTGATGAACTTTTAGAAACTCTTCGTTGTGTCTTTGATTTCTATGAGACTAGAGATTTCCCAAGAAAAATACAATACCATGTAATAGATCTCCTTGTTTCGTGGCATCCTCCTCAATCTGAATCCGTAAATGAAGTTAATTTGATATTGTTTGTAGATGAATAGAACAAGCCTTTAGCTTGTAACAATTTGATGTATCTTAGAACTCTCTAGCTAGGCAGCTTATAAAGGTTTGATAGTGGGCAGGTCAACTTTCCTATCAAACTTTTTTACATTGTGTTGTCAGGAAGCAATTCTAAATCCCCATGTTGTAGAGGATTCGTAGGTGTTTCTTAAGATCATGTACACTTCTTTTCTTTTGATAACAGTATGGAATTGGTTCAAGTTTATTTTTGACAACCGGATTCATGGCCTATTGTTTTGCTTCTGCTGAAAAAGTCTATCTTGAATGATCCAAAAAAATTGGAATCTTTAAAAAGAAAAAAGAAAAAACGAAATTACAAAACTATTCTCTAACTCCCTTTTGCGTTTTCCTAAAATAGTCTTAAATCTAATGTTTCTCATATGTCAAATTACTATTCTAACATCACATGATTGAGAACCCACTTAGATTAGAAGGTAAAATCTGCTAAAGATTGTTCTTTGACACTCTTTCTTCAAAGAAATGGAGGATTTGTTTGGGAAAATTGATTGCAGATCAAAGTATGATTCTGTTGTGATGAGGCTTTTGAGATCTGCAATGGACAAAGCTCATGAAGAAGTGCAGAACATGAATGGACCTATGGAATTCCTACATGAAAGATCGAAATTTTACGAATTCGCCTCGATTCTCGTAGATGCTGGTCTAAGCATTATTGAAGAAGAGACAGATATGGATCACGAATCGAATCGCGAGAAAATCATATGTGACTTGATGGAGATCAAGAATTGGCTGCAAGGGCGTAATGAAGAAATGAAGATGTTAATAATAGAGAAAGACAGAGAATTAATGGAGAGCTTAGAGAATGAGTTAAAGATTAGAAAGCATTGGAATTAAGTGAAAGAGAGCTTGTTCATCTAAGGGATAAACTTGAGCTAGAAAGTACAAAAACAAACAGAGTTGAAGATTTTCTTGAAAACGACGACGACGAAGACGAGGCCGATAATAATGCAAGGGATATTCAAGAACTGAAAACTGCACTTGATCATAAGGCTTTGAACATTAAGCAACTCGAGCGTCGAAAAAAGTCGCTTTCAAATGTCTCTGATAGTGAAGTATACTCAAGAAACTTTGATGATGATACAAGCCCAAGTACTGCAAGATCTATAGAAGATGAGCTTCATAAACATGAACAGTTTTTCGACATCAAGCCCTTAAATCGAACGTTTAAGCCGAGTAAAAACAACAAAATGATCCAACAGATGAGTTCTGATATAGCCATTTTGAAGAAAAACTTAGGACTTGCCTTTGGGAAAATGCAAAATGCAAAAGTTCTTCCTTTAGAGAAGCAATGGAGATGTTTTATTGAGAAAGATATAATCTTTGGCTTTTTTAAAGGCTTCATTTGTGACTTAAAACATAATTTCAATGCTGATCTCAAGTCCATACGCGACGAATTGAATTCTTTATGCAACCAAAATATGGTATCATCCAAGAAGAGAAGAGATTCTTCAGAATTTCAACAAGAAAAGGATTGTCTGAAAAGAGAATTTCTTCTTTGGAAAGGAATAGGATCTCCACCTTATGTTAGTACAGACACAAAAGTTGTTCAACTTCATAGTGGAATACTGAAAACAATTACAAGATTAAACAACATGATTTCTTGTTATAACTATCGGATCGAACCAAGAATGAACCTTGAGAAAATTCCCAACTCGAAAACAGGAGAGTTCGAAGAGTCATCATCTTCATCATTGGATATTTTGGAAGAATATCTCAAGAGTGAAATATGTGCAGTTTACTTGCAAGAAACATTAAAGGAATGCAACAGGGGATCATACAATGCTTACGATTACTGCGTTTCCGCGAAATTTCATTGTCAAACTCAAATCCCATTTAGAATATCATCAAATACATGGAGAAGAGAAAGAGAAGAAAATGAAATGGAGATGATTATTAGAGAAAATATATATCAAGTTGTCATTTTTGAACAAATGAGAGAAGCCCATATGATTGTTCAAACTGTAGATCCTTCTACTCTTACAGAATTCATTGGATTTCAAGAAATAATAATGGGATTTGAACAACTGGTACTTCAGAAGCTAGACCAAAAAAGTTTCAGGTACTACTTAATTGTCCTAATCCTTACATTTCTTGTTTTTCAACAATGATCAAACTACTACGTAATATATGCTTTCAGGCTGGAGGAACTGAAGAAGCAAGTAGCTAGTTTGGGTCGAATCATGGTATCGATAAAACAAAGAAAAATGCTTTACAAGAAGGCTTTCTTAAACAGATGCATCAAATTGCAGTTAGCAGAAAATGAGGTAGGCATCCCTGTCATTAGTGTCTCTTAATTGTTTCTTAATCCTGATTAATCTTTTTATCGCAGATTCATATATAATTAATCCTGTGATTTTGGCAGGTTGATTTGCTAGGGAATCAAGTAGAGAGGCTTCTGAGCCTCCTTCGGAATGTATCTCTCATTTTCTATCAGAATGCTAAATTGATGTCAAGCAATGTTGAGGTAATAATCATTGCATTATTAATATCTTAATAATGCAATTACTAAGATCTACAATGCTGCAATGTGAAATAATTAGTGCATTTAGGTACTCCTTCGTTCCAAAATAATTGATGAAGTTTGATAAAAACATACAGATTAATGATCTAGATTAATGATCTAACTTTATCACCGAAATAATTTAAAAAAACAATGCAATTGTTATTTTTATTCTCTCCGTCATTAATAAATAAGGATATATCTATATATGGGTGTTGGTGTTGCCAGGGCAAATAATTATTGCCAAGGGCTGTTACTTGAATACAAATTTTAAAATGTCGAAAATACCCCTTAAAATTATGCATGATTGCTCTGGCAATAAATTTTTTTTTCGTAGTAGGAAAACATAATAAATAATGTTTTGAAAATGGAATTTCATCAATTAAAATGGAACAAATTTTTTTTTTTTGATAGCTCCATCAATTAAATTGAAAAGGAAGGAGTATCATTTTACATTAATATCTTAATCTCAATACTGCAAATTCACCTAGATGATTAAATAGCGGTTATGTCAATCATGCAGGTTTCAGAAATCTTGCATTTGATTAATAATGAGATAGCTTGAACCGAGGATCTTTCATCTTTACCGCATCTATCTTCTTGTTTGGAGTAACTTTAGTCACCACTGTGATGATTGGATGTGGGGAGTTGCATTACCTCCTTATAAGTGTGAGACATAAAATAAAGGACATGTTATGTAAATGAATAGATATGACATTGTAACATAGATTATGGCTTCTGCGCTATTGGCAATATATAACGGATAACCTTGTAGGTTTTGTGACATCTCATTCGTAAAGAAAAGGTAAAAATGGTAACAGACCCTTCGACACACAGTCAACTCATAATCAGTTATAAAATATCATCTCCATTAGGTAAAGACACCGTGACACCACTAATGTTACGACATTTTGTGAATAATACGTGATCAAAGATAATATGATTAGTGGCTCTGGAGTCTATTATCCTACAGTTCAATGGTGAGTGTGCGTGTGCGTGTGCGTGTGCGCGTGCGTGTGTGTGACGCCTCTTATCCGGATACCGAGTCTTTAATCGGAAAAGGACGTCCGATACGTATATAATTAAAATTAATCGATTATATACGTAAGAGTGACATCATCAACACCAGAGAACAAATGAAAAATGAAAACATAGACTCGAGAAGCTAAAAGATTCTACTAACAATCGAAAATCAACACAGGTCGCAACTAAAACAATATCCCAAAATTATTACCCAATGATTGAAGAACCATTCAACTATTACAATTATTTCTTTACAATTAGAAGGTACAACTATTTCAATCGATTACAAAATAAAAATGGAAGATTCTATACCATTATTACAAGGCAATAAAATAAAGATAAACTTTAACAACTGCAACTTTGATTTACACCAATACCACCTTCTCGGGATGGGGAACAATAAAATAAATGGTAAGTACAAATTTACTTAGTAAATGGTAGAAGAACCGAATCTACACATGATATAACACAAGGAATATCGACAACAATAATATCACATATGTTCAAGTAGTCACTCCCCTCTACTAATCTCACTAGTAGACATAACCACAAAGACATTTGTTACACATTGATCCAAGGAGACTTTTCATGGTGAGTATGCACCACGACATTTTCTGCAACATCTCTAGGGCACGGTAGCTAACCATGTGGAATATTACACGAGTCCGTTTGGTATCTTACCATTTGGAGGTGTAATAGTTCCATGAAGCAATACAAAAACGTGTCTCACCGAAGACCAACATGTTTTGGCATGGCAAGTATGTATTTATGTGTTTAAGATAACCATCTAAATTCATTACACATAAAATACTTCATATGGACTTCTAGACTTTAGACCAACTCTACATTACACTACTTAGCACATTGCACATAAATATTAGATTCTAATGCAATGTCCACAAGGATAAGAGACAAGGCTTCCAATGATCCCGAGTTTTTTCCCCGCAGAGAGTCTCCACAAGGTGCTGAGCTGAATCAACTAGAAACCAAGCCTTCACTTTTCCACATAACAAAGAGATCACGTAATCCCAAATGAAATTTGTTCCAATGCTCCCGTGAAACACGGTGCGGAGCCAAAGCCATTAGAATACATGCATTTCACTTTAAAACATTCCATATAAGACTCTACACTAAGGAATGCTCAAAAAGAGGAACAAAACAAGAAAATACACAACAAGGTGTTTTAGCACCCTCCAACTGCTAACATGGGCATCCTATTAAGTTCTGACAACTTTGGCGCGCGCTAAAAGAGGTTGGAGCACGCTAAACCAAACAAGAGCTTCATGTTCATCTATGAATCGTTTTGGCATGTACTAAAGGGTTCTGGCACGCGCAAAAAAGCTTAAACAACATCTGGAGGTCTCTGTTGTTGTCAAGCGCACGCTAAAAGCTTTTGGCACGCTCAAAACGACGCAAATCTACATAATTGATGTTCAAACTGTTGTGTTTTCGATTCCAATCCATTTTTAACACTTACAACAATCATATATATCATTTTTAAAGTTCATGGGAAAGATTTAAAGCAACTAACAACTAAAGATTTGGTTGAAACCCATTCACCTCAATTTTTGAAGCAAAGTTGAGCCCAAGCAAAAATCTCCAAAAATCCTTCAAGTTACTTCTAAATCTTAGTACCCACTTTGATTCTTCAACCTACAATTTTTTATGCTAACTATGATGAATTATGGATATGATGAGATTAGTACGAAGTATTCGAGTGTGACATCAGCTCGAAGTGGTCACATTCACTCTTTAGCGAAGAGCAAGATCTTTCTAGATCATTTTGCATAACCATGTAACCTTTGCCTGAAGACTTGGTCCTCGTAAAGTGGAGAACCTCTTGAAAAATAACAATTTTTAGTCTAGTTAGGCTATCCGGCAAAACGTGCTTTAACCTGTTCATTGGTGATAACCTTTTAGATTACGTTGCATAAACTAATGGGTCTCATCTGGCTAAGACTTTCAGGGATCTGTAAGGTCTCTACCGAGTGCGTCAAGGTGGTCTGTTGTCATATGTTATGTTTGTGATAGCGGCGGAGTATCTTATCTGGGGAGGATATCTTTTCCAGAACCACCGAGGTGGTAAAATTCAGCCCTTATTCTAAACCTTGTGTTTTTGCTCCGTTAGGCCATAAAAGTGAGAATTATAAATATTGTAAAAGAAAGTAGTGATGGTGTCGCCCTCTTTGGCCCTTCCGCCCTATCTAGATAGATTGGACCTGCACCTTACGGTTTTTGGGGCATTGGATTCTCATTTTGCTTTACTCAAGCCAACATTCTCGTTCCGCTTCGTCCACCACTACTTGTGCGGAGGCTTCTCTCTAAGGCAAAATGCTCTCCTACCGTTGTATTTTTACATCCCACAGCTTCGGCAAATCGCTTATTCCTCATTCATCTTCGACGCAAGAGTGCTAGATCAGTGAGCTATTACGCACCTTTCAATGGTGGCTGATTCTAGGCAAACCTCCAAGTTGTCTCTGTACCCTCTACCTCCTTTATCACTGAGCGATCATCTAGGGGCCTTAGCTAGTGATCCGGGTTGTTTCTCTTTCGACGATGAAGCTTATCCCTCATAGTCTCACTGACCGACCTTGACTTATGTTATTTTCTATTTTAAGGTCATATATAGTATTCAGAGTTTGTTGGTACCGCACTCGCGGCCCGCATCGAAAAAGTACTTTACCCCCTAGATGTCCAGTAAACTGTTGCGCCTCAACGCATTTCGGGAAGAACCAGCTAGCTCTGGGTTCGAGTGGCATTTCACCCTTAACCACAACTCATCCGCTGATTTATCAACATCAATCGGTTCGGACCTCCTCTTAGTGATTTAAGGTTATTACAACATCTAAACAATTCAAATCTAAAAAAACTCAAGAAAGATAAAGTGAATATTTTTCTTCCTCTTCTTTTTTATCACTACCTCTCTCTTCCCACACTTTTCTAACTTTCCAACTTGAAATGAAATAATGAGGGCTATGTCTTGGGAACTGGGCTGTTGTAGGGAAATTTACATTTCCCAAAATGCCCTTACTAACCCAACCATTTTATCCTTACTAAAAAAAAGTGGAAAAGATACTAATAACTCTCATTAAATCACTGAAATGATACAATTGCCCTTTCATGAATTTACGGGGTATCACAATGTATATATATACACACACATACTTGATATGTCAGACCGGAACAAGTATCAAGATAATTGTAACTGCTGGATATGCAGAAACCCGAAACCGGATCCGATCTATAATTGGATCGTCAGATCTGATTCACAGCACCGATCGAGTCACTCGATCATGAACTATGGAAACTATGAATAAATTTGCATTCTATTTTACCACGATATGATCCACATAAATAATTCATGAACTATGGAAACTATGAATAAATTTGCATTCTATTTTACCACGATATGATCCACATAAATAATTAACATAACTATAAGAAGGTTGAAGATTTACCATAGGGAAAGGTGTGGTAATAGACAAAGGCTTTCTTAGTTTTCCATAGGACAGTCCTAATAGTGTTGATACCTTAGTAGATGCAAATTTATTTGAGGCACCAGTATAAAACAAGGCATAAACAACTAGACCATTTACAAAAATTGTACCTAACAATTATGAAAAAACACTTTTCAAACAACGACAAGCTTACACAAGAAGTTACAAGGGTCTATTGAACAATTAAGCAAAAAAAAAAAACTCAACTAAAAGGTACTTGTGACCACAGCTTCCTCATATTCAGAAGAAACTGCATCTATGAAAAACACATGTGTATGGCCACTGGGCCTAATCTAACCCGATTGAGGCCTAGATGACAATGCTGGGGCACTAAGATTTCTCCTTTGAGGGAAATCCTTCACAAAGTGAGATGAGCTCCCACATTGATAACATCCCACAATACCATGTCTACACTCCCATGAGTGATACTTGCTGCATTTCGGGCATTTTGGCATCGACGGTGCGGGTGCGGTAGGCGGTGCTGCTGTCCTCTTTGCATGCGGCGGTGGAGCGCCTATGTTATATTGACTGTTCTCAAAATATCTCTTAGCTCCAACAATCACATACTTTTCAGACAAAACTCTCTCATACTCCATAACTCTATTAAACAACTCTCTCTAAGTGTCCGGCTTGTAGCCTCCCAAACCAGTCCGAAAATCACGTCTCAACCCCTGAATAAACCTTTCCACCTTCAGCTTCTCACTGTTTATGACTTCCGGTACGTACTTTCCACTCTTATAGAAGTTCTGAATACTGAATTGCATTCCTCTCATGTTGCCTCAAGTCCAAAAACTAGTCCATCTTCTCTGACTGACTTGCTATGATGTAAAAAAATGCTCCTGGAACTGCTGCCAAATGTGTATCTCACCAAAAGATCTCTCAATCGTATTAACCCAGTCTTTAGCAGCTCCCATCAAAAGAGGTTTTCCCAAGTTATCCCACTTGCTTCTAGTATCGTCATTCCATTAAACAGAGCCTCTGCATCGCGCAACCATCTTTCTGATTCAATTGGGACTTTGTCGTTATATAAAAAAAGTGATGTGTTCTTACGCACCTCATTAAAAAGTCTTGCATCATCCATAACTTTCCTTCCATGTGGTACATATTCCGGTAAATCCTGATGATAACCTTTGTTAGGTGGGTCTTGGTAAGCTTGATGGTACGCTAGTGAGTATGCCAGTGGGAAGACAGGAGGATAGGCTGCTATAACTTGGGAGTAGCCAGCGGGTGCTGGTGGGTACTGATCAACATGAGCCTACTGGTATGGCTGTTAGCTGTAGTAAGGCGGGTTAGGTCTCACTAGTTCAGGCTGTTGGTAGTGAGGTCTTTATGGTTGAGACCTAACCCGCGTTACTACTGTTATTAGCCATACCAACAGGCTCATGTTCATCAGTACCCTCTAGCACCCACAGGCTATCCCCAAGTTACAGCAGCATATCCTCTTGCCTACCCAACGGCATACCCACCAATGTACCCTCCAGTTTACCAAGCCCCACCTAACATAGGTTACCGTCAGGTTTTATCGACATATAAGCAACAGAGAAGGGAAGTTATGGATGATGCAAGACTTTTTAATGAGGTGCGTAAGAACACATCACTTATATGCTACGGCGACAAGGTCCCAATTGAATCGGAAAGATGGTTGCGCGATGCAGAGGCTCTGTTTAAAGGAATGAGGATACCAGAAGCTAAGTGGGCTAACTTGGGAAAGATTTTTTGATTGGAGCTGCTAGAGACTAGGTTGACACGACTGAGAGATCTCTTGGTGAGATACTGTTAGAAGTAATATCGTCGGATCAATCATAGATTGACCCGATTACGCAGCGGAAGGCATCAGATCTAGATCTAAACGAAACAAAATACATAAATAAAGATCTAAACCTACAAGGGGGTTTAGGAGCCTACCTTTTTATGGTGCTTAACTCCAAGAACGATAGATCTCCAAGAACACGTGTATCGAGAAGCCACGACCTTCCAACGTGTGTCTCCCAAAGAACACCAGTGTGGATGGTGTTTCCCGCCGCCGGACCTCCTTGATATGCTACCGGAAAAATCCCGAAGATTTTTCCAACTCGAACCCTAAGAATGGCCGAAATTTTCAGCCAATTTCTCTTGTGAATAGTGACGTGAATAGTGTCGTGAATAGTGTGTTTTTTAAAAGGCTTGGAAGAACTCTCTTTATATAGGAGAGTAAAACTTAACCTCCAAGGATTAAATAATTAAGAGATAATTATTACATTAATCCTTTTTCCAAATAAAAGATAAATAAAATGATTATCCCAAACAAATTAAGATAAATCATATTATTATCTAATATTCCATGAATTATCATTTAACAAATAAAAGATAAATCACACATTAAATAATTATCCAAGAAAACTAATTTCTTAATAATATATTAATGCAAATATGCGCCCCAACACTTAGTCAAATAAGTCATGCGCATATTTCTATATTTGACCAATTAGGTCAAAAGGTCAACACACCAATTTGGGCCGAGTCCACGAAAAATGTCTTTTCCGTGTATTTAATTATTTAGTCCAACTAAACAATTAATCCACATATCAATTAAATAGCCCAATCCACTATTTAATTATAATTGAGGTGCAACGACGAGAAACCTATATGCTATATTAGGAGCCACGTCGGGGACCATGGACCCATATTCAGTAGCTACAATAAATCGAATAAAATTATTCATCGACGTAATAATTATATCCAACCTATTAATTCCGGGATTACACCACCATAAACCCGAAACCGAACTCTATCGAATATAGATAACTTACACTCAAATTATGAGTCGAAAGCGTCCACGATATAATCATTACATACGGATAAATCCTCCATAGATCGTTCACTTCGATTCGGGATATTTCCGTAAACCCTTCTCGAAACATATTATCCTTATTTACCATTAACCCCCTAGTGATCAATTAGTTCATATTCAATATAATATGAACTCGGCCGATCGATCGCCTTTCTAGGGTCAACAAATAAGGGAACTCGTCTCGCCTACTTCCCGAGGGAAGGAATGGATTCCATATTCGTGATAGCACGGACCACTCACTCATTCCGGATAGAGCCAACGAGAAGTGTTGGACCACATACTTCGAAGTGATCCTTACTAACACATCAAACTCTACCCTAGTCTAAGTTAAATGCGGTCGTCGTGATCACCTCGGGATTAAGATTAATCCATACATGATCATCTTGTGATTCGATAAGACTTCTCGATTACGGAATTATATCGAGAACTCAAATCAAATCGGTCCAAATTTCCTATATGATTATCATCATATATAAATGCCCCACTAGGTACCCTATTACCGACAAACCGGATAAGATCGTCACACCTAAAGTGTTCGGGCGCATTAATAGCAAATTAATCATGAGACCTATACTCATATTAATAAACGCTACGGACTAAGTTAATTTTAAGTACATCTCACTAACTCAATCCTCTTGTGTATAGCCATACACTGAGTTATGTGATTACATAAACGAGGTACTTAGGGTTTTCAGTAGTGTCTTAATTATAAGCATACATGCATATAATAAGATGAATTACTAATTCTGTCCTAAAACAATTATACAATTGTCTTTCGGGCACTACACCTTACAATCTCCCACTTGCACGAAAGGCAAGTGGATTAATTGTTTTAGAGCACACCCTTATTTATCTATATCTACAACATTCTCCCACTTGCTCAAAACAAGTGAGACGAATCCCTCAAATATGTACCCTCCAAGCGCATCTTAGTAATTCATCCTTCCAAGCACGACCGGAGTATGCCTCCGCAGGGTAGGTCAGTGACCCGGCGCGTACTCAGAATCCGAATACCATGTGACTTGGTACACTGATTAGGTAGGATGTCGGCTTGAGTCAATCTTTGGGATCGAAACGTCGCCTTTCCATCTAATCCGGTGGTTTGATATCAATATGCCTTTGATTCAACACCGAGGACGAAATCGACTTAACGATCATCCTTCATCTGACCTAAAGTCAGAATCAGTGTCATCACTTATATTCTAGTTTGCACCTGAATATACTAGCATATTATTCCTCATTCTCCCGAAGATACTTGAGGATTCACTAAACATCCCATTTCGTATTCATCCTCAGGTTTAGATAACCATTCCTGAGAGGTAGGGTAGACTACATCGTTGAATGTTGCATAAATGCAAGAATATCTTAACCAGGTGAATGGATGGGATTGCCAATGATCGATTCTTGCGGATTTGAGCGAATCAAATCCTTTAGATTGAATCCCGATGGCATGTCAGACTCTGACTTCAGATAACACACCCATGTTGTTTCCAACTGTTTCAGTGTTACCATTCACAAACACTAATCTACATACTACTTTATTAATATTGATGCCAAGTCTACAAAAGACTTATCAACATTCTGGTCAAGTCCACATATTAAAATGTATGACCTAGAGGTTTGCTTTAATCCCCGAAGGATATAAGCTATGGCAGGCATCCTGCCAAAGGTTCTTTCTGAATAAATTAAGATACCGTTAGTCTTGCAAAAAAAGTCTTAGGGAATCACCCCTATTTTCGCGTTTTAACGAATCCATTATTTGTTCTTAGCTAAAACCCTTCTGTTCTGAATGAATTCAGATTCCGTTGTTCGGCAAGGAAGTCTTCGGGAATCACCCCTATTTCTTGCTTTCTGACGAAATCAAGCAAGACTGAGTGGTGAGAGAGATCACGGTCTGGTTAACTCTCTACCTTTTCGGGAATCACCCCTATTTTCTCAGCTTTACTGTGAAAGTTAAACTTTCCTATTCATTCTACTCTTCTTCATGTAGTTCCAATTACTCCCACCGGGCCCGAGGTACTCGGGTGGTTCTACAAGAGTTTCAACGAATTGGAGTATCATACTCCATTCACGGGGTTATGGCTTTTAAACCAACCTCTATGATCGGGATCCTACACACGGCCCACAAAGGACTATAGGTCATCAATCTACCCTATGACCGTAAGGTCTTGCAATGGGTAATGGACAAACCATACTCCCACTGCGTTCGGGGTGGATTGATATACTGATCTAGTTTAGTAGTTCTTATTAGTGTTGTCACCAACTGCCGGTGTTGGATGTGGACTGAACAAATCAGTTAGTAACATCTTGAGTACATATACTTCAAGATCCAAGGTTGTTATTTATAGACTCTATCAGACCGAGTTAGACAGTATAACCGTCATTCTCTGATTTTCCGAGTTTCATAACCAACCTTTACTCAATGCATTAAGATATTTCACGTCCCGAACGTGTACGCAAAATTTCCGGTCCTACCTTCAAGCACTCGGTGCTAAATGCCTCTATTTACGGAAGTGGGGTGAACCGAATTCACTCCTTATCCACAAATGCGTGGGCATCTTTTAGGTAGACTTCTCGGTTTTTCAATACAACCGTTATTTTGCAACCAATATCTTAAATGAGTTCAAGACGTATCGTAGCACATCAATAACTATTTAAGGCAAATTTATGGTGTATCCCTTAGTGAAAACATTCCACCTGGAGGAGGCCAAGCATCGAGTCCCGAAGACTACGCGATAACCTATTTCGAGTATGGAATACTCTATCTCTCGGTGAAATCGTAGATTTCCTCCAAATATTTTGGATAAACTTATTGGAGTTTCGAGTAGTTGTCGACCGTATGTCACTACTTGAAAAAACTCCCACTAGCTTGTACCTTTCATACGACCCCGAAGGTCAATATGAACAAGCTATGTAACTTCTTTGAATCTATTACCCTTTTGAGGGCATGTTCTTCAACTTTTATTCTTCACTCTGACCGGAGGGATTGTCGTTTCAACGGCTCAAACTCCGGGAAAAAATAAAAAACGGAACAGCAACAAAACAGATCTACTTCTAGGAAATTAAAATTACAAAATTTCCTATACTCATATAAACGAATTTATATGAGTTTACAATAGATCTAACGAGTAAACAATACCAACCCCAATCCATCTCTTCAACCACAACAATCACAAGCATACAATCATGATTAAATTCGAATTTTACCAAAAAAAACGAAATAAAACATCTAAAACATGCTTTTCCACTCCAAGATCTAAAATTCATATACTTTGATCGTTAGATCAAAGGCTCTGATACCACTTGTTAGAAGTAATATCGTCGGATCAATCATAGATTGACCCGATTACGCAGCGGAAGGCATCAGATCTAGATCTAAACGAAACAAAATACATAAATAAAAGATCTAAACCTACAAGGGGGTTTAGGAGCCTACCTTTTTATGGTGCTTAACTCCAAGAACGATAGATCTCCAAGAACACGTGTATCGAGAAGCCACAGCCTTCCAACGTGTGTCTCCCAGCAACACCAGGTGGATGGTGTTTCCCGCCGCCGGACCTCCTTGATATGCTACCGGAAAAATCCCGAAGATTTTTCCAACTCGAACCCTAAGAATGGCCGAAATTTTCAGCCAATTTCTCTTGTGAATAGTGACGTGAATAGTGTCGTGAATAGTGTGTTTTTTAAAAGGCTTGGAAGAACTCTCTTTATATAGGAGAGTAAAACTTAACCTCCAAGGATTAAATAATTAAGAGATAATTATTACATTAATCCTTTTTCCAAATAAAAGATAAATAAAATGATTATCCCAAACAAATTAAGATAAATCATATTATTATCTAATATTCCATGAATTATCATTTAACAAATAAAAGATAAATCACACATTAAATAATTATCCAAGAAAACTAATTTCTTAATAATATATTAATGCAAATATGCGCCCCAACACTTAGTCAAATAAGTCATGCGCATATTTCTATATTTGACCAATTAGGTCAAAAGGTCAACACACCAATTTGGGCCGAGTCCACGAAAAAATGTCTTTTCCGTGTATTTAATTATTTAGTCCAACTAAACAATTAATCCACATATCAATTAAATAGCCCAATCCACTATTTAATTATAATTGAGGTGCAACGACGAGAAACCTATATGCTATATTAGGAGCCACGTCGGGGACCATGGACCCATATTCGGTAGCTACAATAAATCGAATAAAATTATTCATCGACGTAATAATTATATCCAACCTATTAATTCCGGGATTACACCACCATAAACCCGAAACCGAACTCTATCGAATATAGATAACTTACACTCAAATTATGAGTCGAAAGCGTCCACCGATATAATCATTACATACGGATAAATCCTCCATGATCGTTCACTTCGATTCGGGATATTTCCGTAAACCCTTCTCGAAACATATTATCCTTATTTACCATTAACCCCCTAGTGATCAATTAGTTCATATTCAATATAATATGAACTCGGCCGATCGATCGCTTTAGGGTCAACAAATAAGGGAATCGTCTCCGCCTACTTCCCGAGGGAAGGAATGGATTCCATATCGTGATAGCACGGACCACTCACTCATTCCGGATAGAGCCAACGAGAAGTGTTGGACCACATACTTCGAAGTGATCCTTACTAACACATCAAACTCTACCCTAGTCTAAGCGGTCGTACGTGATCACCTCGGGATTAAGATTAATCCATACATGATCATCTTGTGATTCGATAAGACTTCTCGATTACGGAATTATATCGAGAACTCAAATCAAATCGGTCCAAATTTCCTATATGATTATCATCATATATAAATGCCCCACTAGGTACCCTATTACCGACAAACCGGATAAGACTGTCACACCTAAAGTGTTCGGGCGCATTAATAGCAAATTAATCATGAGACCTATACTCGGATTAATAAACGCTACGGACTAATTTAATTTTAAGTACATCTCACTAACTCAATCCTCTTGTGTATAGCCATACACTGAGTTATGTGATTACATAAACGAGGTACTTAGGGTTTTCGAGTAGTGTCTTAATTATAAATACATGCATATAATAAGATGAATTACTAATTACGTCCTAAAACAATTATACAATTGTCTTTCGGGCACTACACCTTACAGATACATCTTTGGCAGCAGTTCCAGTAGCATTTTTACAAGAATAATTCCCCGTAGCGAGTCAGATGGAGAAGATGGACCAGTTTTTGGACTTTAGGCAACATGAGATGAGTGTAATGTAGTATCAACAGAAGTTCTATGATCTTGGAAAGTACGTACCATAAGTCATAAGCAGTGAGAAGTTGAAGGTGGCAAGGTTTATTTAGGGGTTGAGAGTTGAGACGTGATGTTTGGATTGGTTTGAGAGGTTACACAACCAGACACTGTGAGAGAGTTGTTGAATAGAGTTATCGAGTATAAGAGGGTCTTGGCTCAAAAGTCTGTGTCCGTTGGAGCTAAGAGATTTTTTTAAAACAGTCAGGGTAACAGAGGTGCACCGCCCCCGCATGCAAATTGATCAGCAGCACCGCCTACCGCACCAGCACCGTCGATGCCTCAATGCTCGAAATGTAGCAAGTATCACTCGGGAGAGCGTAGACAGGTTTTGTGGGATGTTATCAATATGGGAGCTCACTCACTTTATGAAAGATTCCCATGGACTAGAAATCCTAGTGCCCCAGGATCATCATCCAGGCCTCCATCGGGTGAGATTAGGCTCAGTGGCCCTACGCGTGTGTTTGCCATAGACACAACAACTTGTGAATCTAAAGAAGTGGTCACAATTACCTTTTAGTTGAGTTTCTTTTTTTGCTTAATTGTTCAATAGACCCTTGTAACTTCTTGTGTAAACTTGTGGTTGTTTGGAAAGTGTTTTTGCATAATTGTTAGATACAAATTTTGTAAATGGTCTAGCTGTTTATGCTTTGTTTGATACTGGTGCCTCAAATACATTTGTATCTACTAAGGTAGCAACATAATTAGGATTGCCCTATGGAAATCTAAGGAAGCCTTTGTCTATTACCACACCTTTGGAGAACCAACTAAGGTTGATCGGACAATACAAGGATTTAAGATTCAAGTTGGGAAGTATAAGTGCAGGCATGACCTCAGCTCATAGTTCTTGACTTTGCAAACTTTGATTTAATTTTGATAATAGATTGGTTATCCTACAATCATGTCCATCTTGACGGTAGAGCCAAGAAAGTGTTCTTCAAAACCTCAGGAAAATCTTCAATCACTTTTCAGGGCTATGCCAGTAAGTCAAGTAAGAGGAGGTACGTACCCAATAATATCCGCTTTAAGAGCAACAAAGGCATTACAACAGGGTTGTGATGGATACTTGTTCTTTGCCCTTGATAAGAAGGGCATTGAATTAAAGGATGTGCCAATAGTAAACGAGTATCCATATATGTTTCCAGATGAGTTGCTAGGGAATACCCCGGACCGAGAGATAGAGTTTACCGTGATGCCCCGTTCCAAACACCGCGTCCTTATCCGGAAATGAACGCCCGACACATATATAACTTAATATTTATACCAATTATATACGTAAACCTTACGTAATTACATCATAGTTAAAGAGGATAAAAGAAAATAACGGGGAAAACTTGAAATCCAATCCATCTAAAGAAATGTATATGTTATTCCAACAACATTCAATTGAAAGAGAAGGTACAAGTTACTAGTGTATTTATTACTACCATGAACTTAAAGGATAACTACAAAAGATATAAAAAAATCTAACTCTCGAGGAAAATAAATAAAATAGCAAAGTAAGTTACAAGCATCAACATAAACATTACTCTTTGTAATAAACGTCATCACCATTATAGTAACATGCATCACCTTCTAGGGGTGGGGAATAAACATACAAATAAAGAGGTGAGTACATAAGCACTCAGTAAATGTTAGAAACACTGAAGCTAAACAAGTGACAACACAATAAATATCTTCACTACCACATATCTATGTATCCCACTCTCCCTTTACTAGTCTCACTAGTCAAACACAACCAAAACAAAGGATTTATTACACACAAAGTCTAAGGACACTTTGCATTGTGAGAATGCACCACGACATAACCTCAACTCCTCATATGGCACGGCTGCTACCCATGTGGGAGACTACTTAGTCCACGCAGCGGCTACCTTGTGGAGGGGTAATAGTCCCAAGCTGCAAAACAGAAACATGCCTCACCAAAGACCAATGTGTTTAATCTTTTAGACTCTTAAATACGTTTAAACGTAGATAAACTAACCACCTAAGTTCATTCCACATATAAGGCTTCATAGAGACTTCTAGTCCTATACCATTCTAATTATACTACTTATCACATAGCACAGAAGCCGTAAGTTACTAAACACAACGTCCCACGAAGATAAGTGATGCGTTCCGATGCTTCCGTGCTTATCCTGAGGAGGAGGTCGGCACGGTGCGGAGCCAAAGCCACCAGAACACATAGACCCAGGGGCGGACGCAGGATCTCGGGTAAGGGGGATAAATTTTTTTAAAGACAAATAAAAAATTTAAGAAAGAAGGACAAACGATATGATTTGTTCATATATTAGTGTAATTTTTCCGGATCACCTTGGTCGTATGTAGCTCCGCCACTGCATACACCTACTTTACAACATAACAATTAAGGATTCACAACAATATTTGGATATACCAAGAGAGCCACAAATAAAATAAAATAAAATAAAAAGTTTTTTTTTAAATAAAAATGCCACGCATTGCTAAGTCATGTTTTTTTCCTATATAAAAACACTACCACATTTTATTCTATAGATTTGTAAGTGTCAGGCCTACACAACCTGATTTTCCAATTTCTGCAATTTAAACCACCACTCCACTACGTTACTTCACACGTGACCTGGTCATCTAACTTCTTACTCCAAATGTGCAAACATTGGTGATAATACCACCTGGCAATTGATACATTGATGCTCTCCGGCAGCCCCTTTTACTTTTATTTTATTTTTTTCTAGATTTTTTTTAATTTGGGCAACAGACAGCAAATGCACATCGTGCCCTTTTTTTTCACACCCAAAAAAAAAAAAAAAAAAAAAAAAAAACCACCTATATCCAGTAAAAGAGCAACAACAGGAAAAATAATCAAACAAACCAACAAAGAAAACTAATATAATTAAATATGGTTAAACACTCATTTACTTTATTAATAATTTGCGGAATTTGAAAGCAAAAAATGTAATTCCAATTATTATTTTTCGATTCCTACATTAAAATAATAACCTACGATTAATCTAAAACATTAAAGCCTAATTGCTTATAAAAAACTCAAAAACCCTAGATTCTAAAAAGGGGATTTTCGATTTACCTTTTCGTTTAGGTTATTTTTGTACCAAAGCGTTATTATTTGAAAAACGATAATACGAGTTAGGCTCATGAATAAAGATTCTGTCAAACCTTTTCATTTCTAAAATCCTTTGAAAACTGCCATCCATTTCTTTTTTTTTTCCTCACTGCTTCACTAATGAGGGATTTTGGGGGTTAAGAGAGTTTTATTGGTATTTAGCTCACATTAATCGCATATTTATCTTAAAATACATAATATCCATAAATGATTAAATGGAAAAAAGGTAAATAGATAATTAAATATCATAAGCTACCAATATTGCCCTTTAATTAAAACTAGGATATTGCATTCTTCCCTTTTACAAAAACTTTCGTCCTCAAAACTTGACATACCTGAAAGTTGGAGAAACTCTGGAAATATAATTTCATGTCGTTTTCAACTTCCCAAGTTGCCTCTGCATGTGGGTGGTTGCTCCACTAAACCAAAACCAAATGAATCTTTCTTTTCTTTTCCGTCTTCACCTTCCTCTCGAGAATTTGGATCGGTCTTTCTTCATATGTTAGGTTCTCTTAACCACTTCTGGATCCACATTTGCTCCCACATCTATCCCTGTCAAACACTTCTTTAACATTGAAATGTAACGCCCCATTCCGGACACCATGTCCTTATCCGGAAATAAACGTCCGGTACGTACGTATATAAATTAATATTTAAATCAATTATATACGTAAATCTTACGTAATTACGTCAGAGTTAAAGCGGAAATGAAAAGACACGGGATAAACGACAACAATGTCGAACCAACTAAAATAAATCAAATGATGTATCTAACAACATTCAACTGAAAGAATTGTAACAATGCCTATTCATTATTACATATATCTCAAATGATAGATCTCAAAAGTCTAACTAAACCAAGATCCAAACGTCTAAAACAACCAAATAAATAATAGAAGACTTTCAAGCGGCACCAAATGCTTAATCCTCATAATATGTCATCAACATCGTAGTAACCTACATCACCTTTTTGGAGTGGGGAACAAACATACAAATGAAGGGATGAGTACATAAGCATTCAGTAAAAGGTAAAAGCACCGAATCAAAACATGTAACAACACAATAAATATCTTTACTACCACGTATGTATATATCTCACTCCCCTTCTACTAGTCTCACCAGACAAACACGACCAATACAAGGGATATGTTACACACAAGCTCTAAGGATAGTGAGAATGCACCACGATATATCATCAACTCCTCATATGGCGTGGCTGCTACCGATGTAGGAGACTTCCCGGCCCACGCAACGGCTACCTTTGTGGAGGGGGAATAGTCCCAAGTTGCGAAACAAAAATGTGTCTCAACAAAGATCAAAGTGTTTTATCTATTAACTCTCAATTATGTTTATGTGTAGTTAAATTAACCACCTAAATTCATTCCACATGAAAGGCTTCTTAGGGACTTCTAGTATTAGACCATTCAAATTATACTACTTAACACATAGCACATAAGACGTAAGTTACTTAACACAACGCCCCGTAAAGTCAAGTCATGTGTTCCGGTACTCAACGGAGCCAAGGTCACCAGAACTCATTTACTTTACTTCAGAACATATCAATTAAGACATGCCACAATGCACACTTAATAGGAGAAAACGAATCAATGAATAGACATTTAAAAATTATATAAAAAAGGGTTAATTCCTTAAAAGTATAGTTTTTTATACTTATTAATCCATGGACATAAAGAATCATGTTGAACATAAGGACATAATATATCTACGTACCAAAATACCCCTAATCTTTCAAAGAAGATGAGAGAACCCACTCGAAGCAGATGAAGTCAAAGTCAGTTGGAAAATTCAAGAGAACGATTTCGACATCATGAAACCAATTGCAAACCGTTGCTTTCCTTCAAAAAGCCTAAAGCCTCTCCGCAGATTGTTCTTCTCGATTTGGTAAGAAGGAAATACTCACCATGTTTACTCACATTCTTTTTAGTGAAGTAATTCATGAAAATCATGGACTCGATTCCCTGATTTTTCTATGATTTTGTTCCTTTTCCTGCAGGTTACTTATTGGTGAGATTTGACTGAAAATTGAGGAGCATTGAAGATTTTGAGATAGCAAAATGATGTCCTTCAAAATGAACGATCTCATAAGTCAGTTTTCTATGTTTTTCCTCCGATTTTCACTGGCATTGCTTCTAATTTCGGTATTTATTAGGAAATTGTTTTCCCAAATTAGAAAATTATTAGCAGAGTTGTCTTCTTTGACATCATAGTGCTATTTCATACAATATTTTGCTTATGAAAATTGAGAATCATTGGCTATTTTTTGATTTCGAAAGCACTTTTTTCTGGATTGATAAGCCAAAGGATTATCTATATTTTTGTGAGGATTTGTCATTTTGCTTTTTTTTCTCGATTGATTTCTAAGTGTTTAAGTAGTTCTAAATTGTTGCAGGGTCCATGCCTAGTGAAAATTAATCTTGTTTCTTTGAAATTGTTGCAGCATTTTAAATCTTGCTGCTTTTTTTAGATGATAGTACTGCAAAAGGATTTCAAGTGCCCGAATTCTGCAAACTAGGTTATTCTTGTTGGAGAAATCGATTAGCCTGAATTCTGCAAACTAGGTTACTGCATCGTCCGCATCACTACACCGGAGTGTCATTGCATTTCTGTGTACTCAGAATGGTGGTGGTCACTTCAACGCGTCACTTTGGACTGAAAAATGTGAAAGAACAATGCATTCGTAAGGGGTAAAAGTGTCGAGATAAAACATTGAAGGTTAGAAGTTCAAAAATCATGAAGCAAATAGGATCAAAAGTGTGTTTTATCCCTTTTTTTTAATGGTGTTTATTTTTGTCAAGTAGGATATGCAGAGAAGATGGCTTATGTTTGGGAAACTATTGCTGAAGAAACCATCAAATATGCTAAACATGATAACTGATAGTTGTATATATACATTTTTTTTACTTTTCAATTTAACAGATTCGTAATTACACTATTTGTAGATTATTCTCATATATGGAGAGTTATAACTTTTCATGGACAAATGCATTATGACTTTTTTTCTGTGTTGTTATAAAACAACGAATGCCACATCGTGTATCGACACCGTTGATCATGATGTAATAATGATCAATTAGTTTAACATGCATCATCTTGAAACAAAGAAAGAAAAGCTATACGTTGATGGTGGTTTGTGTATGATTTTGGAATAAAATTGATGCGGTGATATTGATGTCACTGCATTTACAGTTAGAGATCGATGTGGTGACATCGATGTCACTGCATATGTCACTGCATATACAATTTACAAAGTTTTTGTTTTTGTAATTTGGGTGTTGATGTCACTTCATAAAATGTTGGTGTTATTGTGTGTCACGCATAAGGTGTCATTTCATAAAATGATATATCAGAGTAAAGAGGATGAAAAAATCTAAATTATAGTGAAAGAATTATGTTGATCGGAGTTTTATATCAAAAGATATAGCCGTTTGAAGTCGAATTTATAAAGAAAAAAATCGTTTTTCTGAAATTAATTCGGAAAAATATCAAATGAGACATCAAAATAAAGAGGACGAAAAAATATGAATTAGGGTGAAATAATTATGTTGATCGGAGTTTTATATCAAAAAATATAGCCGTTTGAATTCGAATTTATAAGGAAAAAATCGATTTTCTGAAATTAAGTCGGAAAAATATCAAACGACATCGTGATGTCGCTTCATCTCGGGGTCCCATCATCAAATGTCACTGCATCGGGGGTAGTCATTGCATATCTGATTGCCGATGTCACTGCATAAAATGTTGATGTCACTTGCATATCGATTGCCGATGTCACCGCATAAATTGTTGATGTCACGCGTATATGATTGCGATGTCACCGCATGTATGATTAAGACGTCACTGCATAAATCGATACGATAAGACGTCACTGCATAAAGTGATACCGTAAGGCGTATGGTCACTACGTCGTTGTATCACTTCATCGAGGTGTCTCTGCATCGCGGGTGGTCACGACGTCGCTGTATCACTTCATCGAGGGGTCTCTGCAATGCGGCGTCTCTGCATCACAGTGTCTCTACATCGGGGGTGGTCACTGCATCGCGGTATCACTTCATTATGGTGTCTCTGCATCACGGTGTCGCTTCATCGCCGTGTCTCTACATCGCGGTGTCACTACATTGCGGTGTCTCTGCATCCTGATGGTCATCGCATCGGGCGTCGCGGTGGTCAATGCATCATGATGGTCATTGCATCGAGGTTGTCAATGCATCGGGGTGGTCAATGCGTCGCGGTGGTCATTGAATTGCGGTGGTCAATGTATCGGGGGTGGTCATTGTATCGCGATGGTCAATACATCGGCTATAATAATAATAATAATAATAATAATAATAATAATAATAATAATAATAATAAACTGAACAGCGCCTGGAAAAAAAAAGAAAAAAAACAGTGGAAGCAGAAGCACGGCTCCGATCTCTGCTCCCTCCTCTTCCAGTCAGCTCTCAGCTCCGATCAACTTCTCTGAGCTTGATCGTGTCATCCGCATAAGCAGTGGAAGCAGAAGCACGTTTCAGAAAGCTCTCTCCGACGCCGACGTCATGGTGAACTGCTGAAGGCCGTTCACAGCTTTTTCGAGGCCAAAATCAGCTGTTTTCCCTTCCATTTCGGCCGCCGAAGATTTTTGCACGTTTTTCACATTTTTCTTATTTTATTTACGAATTCAATAAAGATCCGATTCCGGATCCGAGATTTTAGCACTTTGATTTCCGCGCTGATTTATTTCCGTAATAAATTCTGTAATTTTATATTTTTGGAAAGTTTCGTATTCTGAAACCATGTTTGTGAGTTCATCTCTTTTCTCACTTCCCTGTTGCTTTTCCTAATACGCTCCGGCGTCACGTCACTGCATAATTCGACATAAGACGTCACTGCATAAAGTAATACCGTTGGAATGAAATCATATTTCATCCCTCCATTGCCAAACAAGCCAAATTGATATAATGTAATGAAAAAAGTATTCCATTTTCCATTACCGCAATCCAAACATGCCATTAGAGTTTCTCTGTTGCCAAACAAACCAAATTGATACAATTAATGAAGTGACATTGATGTCACTACATAAATCGATACAATAAGACGTCACTGAATAAATCGATACAATAAGACTTCACTGCATACACCGATACAATAAGGTGTCTCTGCATTGTGGTGTCTCTGCATCGCGATGTCACTTCATCGCGGTGTCTCTGCATTGCGGTGTCTCTGCAATGCGGTGTCACTTCATCGCGGTATCTCTGCATCGGGGGTGTCTCTGCATCGCGGTGTCTTTGCAATTCGGTGTCACATCATCGCGGTGTCTTTGCATGGCGTTGTCACTTCATCGCGGTGTCTCTGCATCGTAGTGTCTCTACATTGCGGTGTCATTTCATCGTGGTGTCTCTACAATGCGGTGTCTCTGCATTGTGGTGTCTCTGCATCGTCAAATGTTATAACATCGCATGCGGTGTCTCTGGATCTGGTGTGGTCAATGCATCGTGGTGTCACTTCATTGAGGCGTCTCTGCATCGCGGGTGGTCACTACGTCGATGTATCACTTCATCGAGGTGTCTCTGTAATGCGGCGTCTCTGCATCACAATGTCTCTGCATTGTGGTGTCTCTGCATCGCGGTGTCACTTCATTGCGGTGTCGCTTCATCGCCGTGTCTCTACATCGCGGTGTCACTTCATCGCGGTGTCACTTCATCGCATCGGGCGTCGTGGTGGTCAATGCATCCAGATGGTCATTGCATCGAAGTCGTCAATGCATCGGGGTGGTTAATGCGTCGCGGTGGTCAATACATCGGTTAAAAAAAAATTAAAAAAAAAAAAAAAACAGCAGCGGCGGCGGCGCCTGAAAAATAAAAAATATGAAGGAAAAAAAAAAAAAACAGCAACAGCGCCTAGAAAATTAAAAAAAAAAAAAAAAAAAAATTAACACCCAACAAACAGCCACAGCTCCATATTATAGTGCAATGATTGGGAAAGGAAAAAAAAAATTCAGCGCCTCTTCTCCCCTTCTCTTATTATTATTGTTTTTTTTTCTTTTCATTAAGGGTATTTAAGTCTATATATCTAATTTATATCCTTATAAGTTCAATAGATTTCTTTTTGTCCTTATAAGTCTAATAAGTTCGTTTTGTGTACTTTTAGGTCTTTGGCCCTATAAAAAAACACAATTGCAAAGTATTTTCTTGAAAAAAGGAAGCATCGCAACTACAAGGTTCTTTTCTTTTCTCTGTGATAAACACCTATATAAATTGTCTCTGTTTATTTATGCATTTATTTTTATTTTTATTTTTTACTTTCCGCAAGAAACTGGAATGAATACATATTGTCCCTCTTTTTTTTTCTGTCTTTTCGAAAGCAACTGCATTTGGGAATGGGAAGCCAGCCCTAATTATCGTTTGGTACAACAATAAATTATTGGTTTATAGTAGATGAAACATAATGACTGCATAATACTCATATTGTGACCAACTAAGAACTAAAGTCGGCTGACCAACCCATCATATAACAACACACATACAGAACCAAATTGGAATTATCAATTGCACAAGCACAGAAATTATACCAAACAACATAAGGCGTTATAAAAATTAATATATTCGGTTGGAACACATCTTTACCTTTTTATTTACATAACTTTAAATTGAAAAGCAAAAACTGTAATTCAATTCTTATTCTTCGATTACTACACCAAAATAACAATCTTCGATTAATCTAAGACATCTATTAAAATCTAATTGTTTAGAAAAACTCAAGAACCTTAGATTCCAAAAAGAGGGTTTTTGGATTTACCGTTTCGTTTAAGGTGATTTTTGTACCAAAATGTTCGCCTCGTCGCGATGATCATCGTGATATGAATTATATGGAAAACTATAATCCGGGTTAGACTCATGGATAAAGATTATGTCAAGCACTTCTCTTTTCTCTCTTCTTTGTAAACCGCCATTGTTTTTTTTAAGCCAACTAATGCAGAGGGGTGGGGGTTACATTTATTTAATACTCATTTACCTCAAAATTACGCATAATTAAATTAAAGTAAAATAATAATTCTAGGTTTATTTTAAAAAACTGATACTTCCAATTTTACCCTTATGTAAATTTTATGGATATTGAAGTTTTCCTTCTCATACCTCCCCCATCCGTCCCACCTCTTTCGCTAAAATTTTCCGTACCCTACACAGTCCCCCCAAAAAATTATTTTTGTAACGCCCCGTTCCCGGACACCGAGTCCTTATCCGGAAATGAAACGTTCGGCACGTATAAAATAAAAGTAAATTCACTTTATACGTAAGCCTCTACTACGTCGTATCAAATTAAAGCAAACGGAAGCAAAAACTCGGGTATAAAATTTCTAAACGTTTCAGAATAGAAAAGAGAAAATCTAAAAGCGGAAATGTAAATTTATTACATTTGAGGAAGTACGAAAATCCCATAAAAAAAGTACTACACGTCTCGAAAGACCAAAAGTCTACCTCAAAAGTATCAAAGAAATCCAAATGTAAAAGTAAAACTTGAAAATGATAAGTCTTCAACGAGCGCCGTCAAACGTCGTCGTCGAACTCCTCCTCGAAAACATGTTCGTCTTCTCATCCCCAAACACACAGAAAACATGCATTTGAGGTAAGTACAACGTACTTAATAAGAAAGAGAAGCTATGATAACAACTATAGTTTATAAGGGAAAGATATTTAATTAAATTGGTTGTTTATGTGAGACCGACTCAACCTAGGGTTCATTTCATGTCCATCAACACAAATTGACTAAACGTTCCTACTTAGCTTATCTATGCTACAACCGCACTCAAGGGCACTACGCGCATCCACCTTGGCAGAATCCCTCCGTACTTAGGGTCATTATGACCTACGGAGTTCTTCTACCTCGGGAACACTCTTTTGCAACATATTAGTGGATCACACCAATATCCACGAAGTCTAGAAAAGGTAGACTCCGATAGCTTGCGCGTCTCAGCAAAGTCCCTCTGTACTTAGGGTCATTGACCTACAGAGTTCCTCCACCTTCAGAGGTAGCACATGCATCGCGATTTAGCCTGGTGCCTAGCCAAGAGATACATGTTGTTTAATCTTTTACTAGTCAAGTACATTGATTATTAGGATGATTAACTAGCCACCTAGGTGTTTTCAAATAATCTCCCTCACACAAACTACTCTCTTCCTAGACCACTAGACACGGACAAGTCCTAGCAATTACACATACATTGATGAATACTAACTCATCAAAGCACAAGCCTATCATGCTCTTCCGACGGATCCGAACTTTAACTCCCTTTAAGTGTACATTCGGTGTTTTAACTGAACGAATCAGAAGCTCAATTTAGGCTTGTCCAAGTTTATACAGTATTAACATACCATGTTTAAAGGTTTCATAAAGCTAAATCATGCTTATAAGGCTGAACAACAACTAACAAAGGAAGAAGGACAAAAACAAACTAGACGCCCGTTTAAGGCTCTGGACGCCCGTCTGAACCATATTGGACGCCCGTCCACTATACCCAGACGCCCATCCACTTAAAACAATTTCAATCCTGAATGTAAAACAACACTTCAAACGCCCGTCCAGTAAAGCCAGACGCTCGTCCGAAGTGTGCCCCAAGTAGACGCCCATCCAGAGAGGCCAGACGCTCGTCCACCTGGGTTCGACTAGAACCCTAACCCTTCATCATGCGATTTCCAAAACGATTCCAAACCGAACCACAGCAAGAACATCACAGAAAAACTCAGAAAAACATGTCTAAACATATCATGGCACTTATGGTCAATGATCAATACATAAACTCATCAATCTAGCATCAAAACACCCTACAATTTCATCTAAACCTCATAAAAGACAATTGAGATCATAGGGATAGTTTCCTTACCTATTTGCAGCCGCGAAACTGATCAAAACCTCAACAAAAGCCTGCAGCTTTGCCAACCAAACTGGTAACCAATCGTTGCTCCCTTCACAACGGTTCCAAATCTTCCGTCTAATCTGAAAATCACCAAGAGTTGCTTCAGTTATTGGTGAAACTCTCCCAACCCTCAACTCTCTCCTTGAATGCGCAGAAGAGAGGAGAAAAACGTGGCTGCTCTTTTTTTGTAAAAAGGTTATGGGGATTATCAGTCAAATTTTCCTTTAAATACCCATTCCCATAAAACCTTAGTTTTCCTTATTTGCCCTTAATTATAAAAAAAAAAAGATTTCCTTCTCTATATATATATATATACCACTCGAAATATATATATGACGTCCAAATTAATTAACTCCGATTAAAAGGAAGCGAACCCAATATTTCGTTTTCGCAAAAAGACACGTCTGCCCTTTCCGAAAATCGGAATATTACAATTTTTCTCGTAATCATTTTCTTGAGATGTTTGCACATGGGGCCGGGGCCGAGAAAAAAATGGGTGGGGGAGGGGATGTCAACATATAAATATTTTTTTTACACACGCACGCACATTACTTTTTGTTATCACTGAGACTCAAATCCGAAATCTCGGAGTTAACAACTACCGCGCATACCGCTGGGTCCACAAATAAATATTTTTAGGTAAAGAATGTTTTTCAAGGTTGCTGGGGAACGAGGGCACGGAACGTAGTTAGTTTTTTTTAAATTTTATAAATGAATTTATGGTATTTTTAATTTTTTGTTTTTTGTATTTTTTAATTACTATGACATGTTTATTTTCAGATATTTTTTCAATTCACATGTAAATATAGTATATTAATGATGTTGTGTCCTTTATAATATTTTTTTAAAATAATTTGAACGCCCTGTTTTCGGATACCGAGTCCTTATCTAAAAAAAAACGTTCGGCACGTATATAATATTAAATAAATCCAATATTATACGTAAGTATCTACTACGTCGTATCGAGTTTAGTAAAACGGAAGCTAAAAAGACTCAGCAAACACCATAAATGCTAGTAAGAACATAAAGTCCATCATAATGACTCTGAATCACTTTTCACATTCTGTCTTCATCAATGCGTGCGCTTTACACCATATGCGCGCGCATTGACCGCTAAAACAGCCCTAAATGCAGTTTTATGCACTCTTTATGATTTTCTTCCCAAGCATATTCAACATCAATTTGACAGCATAAATAGCAGAAAAACATAAGTTTAACCTTCTACAACATATCATAGCACAACAACAACAACACCTAAGCATGATTTCTAACCACAAATCAAAACCAAAACTCAACATTAACACTATAAAACTATAATTACTCAATAGGAAGAGACTCTTACCTTATTAGCAAGCAATTCCAAACCAAAACCTTCAAAAAAACTGCAGCAAACTTGATCTTTCAACCAAATCCTACTTGATCACAATTAAACTTGGATTAATTGATGATCGCAAGCTTCTAACCAACATAACTACGATTTAAACCATGAGAACAACAAAACTCGATCAAGAGCCGAAACTAGGCCTTTTTATTACCTTTTCAAAGTCCCAACTTTTCTGTACCAAAACGTTACTCTTGTCCCGCTGATTTCGAATCTCTAATTTGATCTGAAAACCGTCGAAAAGTTTGTGAGAACTTTGGAGAAGTTTCTTTTCTTTTCTCCCTTGGTGGCTTTCTGGTTTCTCCCTAATTTTCCCAGAGCAAAGTTGGTGCAAAGCAAATGAACCCAATTTCCTGACAACTCCTTATTTAATGGGAGTTTATTTTCCAAAAATAACTCCCACCATTAATCATTATAATTAATTTCATCAATAACATATAAATACCCCTTTGTAATATATGTATTTCGAAAAATACATATATAAAATACTTAAATTCATAATTAAAAATAAATGTAATACTCCGTTCTCGCAAAATGACACGTCTGTCATTTCCCGAGAATCAGGGTACTACATAATTTTACACCTTAATCGAGAATTCCCCCTAGAGTCAATCGTACATATGGCATTGTAACGATCGCAACAAAAAAAAACCTCAAGGAAACGATTTACGAGACAAATAATTATTTGGCGGGTAGTAGGGTGGGGAAAATGTTAATGGAGAGTGTGGAGGTGGGTGAGTGGATGTGGTGTTTTCTTGTAAAAACAAAATTTATGAGGAGAAAAAATAATCATCTGGGATGGGGGCGGTGACAGTGCGATATAGATAATTTTTAAATTTCCTTGCATCCATTATATAAATTATAAAATATTTACAACATTTTTAATAAATAATAAATGTTAAGAAAACCCTGTATTTAAGAAAACCATAATAAATGTTAAGAAAACCCTAATAAATATTATGAAAACCCTAAATTTTAAGAGGGTCAGTCAAAGACCTCTATTTTTTAAATATGTTCATTTCAATTTTAATTGTCCAAATAGGTTCATTTATTTTTTTTCCATTTATGCCCTTCCCCTAAACCCAAAACCCGCCGGAAAACCCAAAACTTGCCGGAAAACTCAACCCCTGCCGGAAAACCCACCCAAAAACCCGCACGAAAACCCTATGAACCCGCTAAACCCCTAAAAACCCCATGAACCCTGAAAGCCCACTGGAAAACCCAAAACCCGCCGGAAAACCCACCCTAAACCCGCCATGAACCCCTAAACCCCCATGAACCCCCACCTGCCGGAAAACCCCAATACCCGCCGGAAAACCCACCCTAAACCCGTCGGAAAACCCAAAAACCAGCCGGAAAACCCACCCTAAACCCACCATGAACCCCTAAAACCCCCATGAACCCCCACCCGCCGGAAGATATGTTGAAGACGAAGATGGTGGAGAAGAAAATGAGTGGAGGAAGAAGATGGGTTGTATAAAAATGTGAAGGAGAGAGTGCTTTAAATCTGAATTTGGAAGTGCGGGAAAATGAAATGAGTTTGAATTTAGGGTATTTTTGAACTTTCACCAGTTTTTTATTCTCTCTTTTAGTCAAAGCCCTTTTAAGTAAACATATCCCCTCGAAGACCCTTTTAAATGAATTCCCCTGGTTTGAAGGTTTATGTTTTGTCCGAAAGCATAACGATAAGGATCAAGGACATATCCATCCTAGTGGTGAAGGTTTTGAAGCCCATTTCCAATAGGTAACGAAATAATTTTTCTTTTCACTGTCCTGTTTTTGTTTCAGTTCTTTTAAGTGCTTTGTGAGTGAAGTAGGACACTGAATTTAGATCTTTGTTGCTGTTCCCAAAATAAAATTAAAAAAAAAAAAAAATTAGATCTTTGTTGATGCCGCTGATTTTATGTCTAATTCAGGGTTTTCTTAAAGTGCAAATCGAATCAAAACAATGTTATCTTCAATGCAACCCAAGTTCAAGTCAAGAAGGGTATCTTCAATTCGTGATTTTCCTAAGGGTTTTAACCTCATACCTAAAGCTGAGCAACATGAGATTCTGGACTGCCTTTATTAGGCAGGGGATGATGATTATGCCTATCCCTTTACGCCCGACGTAAAGATACTCAATCAAGATTCAAAATTTCCTAGTGCTGTAGCTGCAGTAAAAGTTGGGGAGGAAGATTCATTTGCAGATGATTATAATTTTGTGGGCAAGATGGAAATGAATTCTAATGTGGAAGATATTATTCATAGTTCAATGCCTTCTAAACCTTTGCCAAAACAAAGGAGAGTGTCGGCAGTTCGTGATTTTCCCAGGTTTTGTGGACGAGGTTTTGAAGATGAAGATGGTGATATGTTACTTGCTGATAATAGCTTCAACAGCCAATCGAAAATTCTGGGAGGCAACCAAATCAAAATGTGTAGCTCAAGGGAGAAGAAGAACAAGGCACATAAGGGAGCCAATCTTTTACAGGCAACAGTCAGGTCTAATAAGATGTATTGTCCACAAGGAAAACAGACGTCAGAATCGGAGAAAAGGGTAATTGTGCTAGCTCTAATGGCTGCTGGCTGCATCAAGATTTCCGTCAAGAAGCTCAGGGAAAGTCCGAGGTTCTAACACAAGGGAAATATCTAATAAGATGTATTGTCCACAAGGAAAACAGTCATCAGAATCTGAGAAAAGGGTAATTGTGCTAGCTCTAATGGCTGTATCAAGGTTTCCTTGAAGCTCAGGGGAAATCCGAGGTTCTAACACAAGGGAAATATAATACTGGCAAGAAAATCTTGAAGACAGACCGGTCAGATTTATTGGTGTATTATCAACAATTAGCTGAACCCTTTCGGAATTTTGGATTGATAAGCATTAGATGCAAAATGAAGTTCGATTTAGTCTTCAATTTCATGCTGCCTTAGTATTTAGATGAATTAGTAATACAATTTCGTTTCTTCTTCGTTGTTTTATAGGTTTTTGCAATATCTTTACTTATGAAGTGTTAAACTACAAGTGAATCTACAGAATTCACTTTACTTATGAAAATTTCTTCTCTTGGGAGAAAGCTAAGAAGAATCAAAGATATCAGAAGCATTTTCATCAGAATATCTATGTTTTCTTACGCCCTTCTCGTCAGTGGACTACTTTCTTTTATGAGTGAGTGGTTTGTTTAGATGAGAGATATGATGCAATAATAGTGGACACAAATCCCAATCCATTTTCATTTATCAAAAACAGATTCCTTTTTACAAATATATCCTTGACAAATGGATCATGAATATCAAATGATCTAGAAAGGAGGGACGATAATGTCTCCAATGTTCTTGTGCCATGGGTCAGACAAGTGAGCAGCTAAATTCTCTAGGGGCCCTGTTCCTGGGTATGCTGATTGTTGCACACAGAATCCAACAAATGCCAACAATGCCAAACGTCCTGTGAATCCAAAAGACAAGATTTTTAATCATTCTATGTATATCAAGATTGCATCAGGGGGGGGGGGGGGGGGTGTGTTGGGCTTACCATTCTTGATCTCTTTGACTTTATACTCTGCAAATTTAGCAGGGTCTTTGGAGTAGCCTAAAGGATCAAAAGCTCCACCAGGGTACTTCTTTTTCTCAGGATCTTTCTCCATGCTTCTTTGATGCTCAACAAAAGCAATGGCTAAGAATTCAATGGCCAAGATTGTAGGAAGGGTGCCCCATGGAACTGGATTCCCTAAGTAAGTTGCTTGTCCTCCAGGAACAGCTGCCCATTCTTGAGCTTTTACCCAGTTTCCCAATCCTAATGCCTCTGGAACCAATATCCCTGGCTGCAACCAATTTCAACATACAAAATATCAAACCCACAAAATCCCACTTCATATATTATGCCAATAGCCAATCAATCATGCATTAGAATGAGTCTTACCACAGCAAGCATAGCCCATCTGCAATGGATCAGTTCTGATTCTTTGTACCTCTCCAAATTTTCCGGGACTTCACCAAGACGAAGTGGGTCGAATCCGAAGTCTCTGTTTATTCACAAAAAGGTATAAATTTCAATTTTCAATGGTTGTATCTGTATCATTACTACTCGATTGTTATATAATAGACACTACAAAATCGATTACCCGGGAGCGGAGCCATCAAGGTAAGGAGGTCTTGGTTCACCAGGCATCCAATCAGCAGTCATGGAGAACTTGGAAGAAGTAGAAGCAACATTAGGCAATGACAAAGCTGAGGCGAATTTGGACTTAGAAGAAGAGAGTAGTGATGGGCAAACTACAACTCCACAGCTCATCAATGTATTCGCAGCAGCCATTTTTTTTTCCTTTCTTTTTCTTTAGTTTAGAGAGAATTTTCTGAGGAAGAAGAAGAGGGTATTGATTGATCAAAGTATATGCAAGATTTTGGGGTGGGGGTTATAGGCGAGAATCCAAATATCCTGTATCATTGGCTAAGAGGTTGTATATTCTGTATTGTTATTGGGCCACGTGTGATATTACAATATCCTTTGAAATATTGACGTGGAATATCTTGTGGATGGAGTTTATTATCTGTGGTTTCTGTGTTGTATGTCAATGGATCTAAAGGGAAAGGATTCTGACCACATAAGTGATAAACTGTGTGGAAAATCAGTAGAAAGGGACCATTTTAAATGTAAAGTCCCACATCAAGTAGTTGAATGCCCACTCTTATATAAGTGTGAGATATAAAAATCTTGTTAACTAGGGTTAGTCCATTTAGACTAAATGAGGACGGCGGTCTAAGAGTGACCCCAACGGTTCCCTTTCAATTTCCCCAAATCTGACATAAGGAGAAGAAACAAAAAATCAACCCCACAATGGCTCCCCTTTCATTTCCCTATCCCTTACCAAAATTAAGGGTCTTCCTTAAATTAGGGAGCCTCTTAAAGGGAATAGTGCCACATTTTTAACCACACAATTCACTTCTCTCCACATATTTATCATAATTTTCTTCAACTATACTAAACTCAATTTTAACCACTTCGGTAATAATCTCCTGTAATAAAAACGATACGATATTTATTAGAGGACATTTAATAATCCCCTAATTGGTTGTTTAAACGCATACGATATTTTTTTGACAATGATACGACATTAAAATCTTATTTTGGAAGTATGAAATATTTTATTCCGATTTTTGTACTAAAAAAAATTGGAAAATGTGTTGGTAGTTAAATTAATTGGTTGAGATGTGAAAAAAAAGTAGTATTGGGGAATTGTATAGGGAGTGCTTATTGGAGTTGGTTGTTTTATAGGGTGTTGAAAAGGTAAACCTGGAACGGAAAATAAGATAAATGGGGAGTGTGATAGGGAGTATTATTGTGGACACCTAAGAAGTTGACCGGACCATTTATGACTCATTTAGCGCTGTCGGATCCGGAGTCTGGGGGCGTTACATTAAATGTTGTACTTCAATTGGTTTTCGGGTGTCAGATTACACCAATAAACGCATAATCAAATCTAGGAGTTAGTTAACATTCTCATCATTCTGTCGCGTCGGGTTGGAGACGCCATATGGGCGAGAGATGTCGCCTTTTAAAAAAAATTGAGAAAATAAAAAATATTACATTATCAATTTCCCATTAAAACATGTATTTATTTGTCAAACACATAGAAAAACTTTAAAATGTGATCAATACCAAATGTCACATAGGAGTTAAGAGACTATCACCCAAGCGAAAGTGTAGCATCTTCTATTACATTGTTACTTCAGCCCAGGACGGATCCGGAAATTTGTTTCAGTTGTGTCTAGGGGTGTACACGGATACGGATTATCCGAAAATTGAACCGAACCGAGGTCATTTGGTTAAATTCGGTTCGGTTAATAATACTTTTGGTTCAGTTTTGGTTAATATTATAGAGAAACCAAAATTTTCGGTTCGGTTACGGATAACTCTATAAATTATCTGTAACCGAACCGAAAACCGAGCCGAATAAAAAACCAAACGTTTAACCTAAATTGAATAGAAAATTGTAACCGAAATGTCTATAATTAACTTGTATTACTAGTATTCGTAACCAAAATATAATAAAAGTTTATGAAAAATTGCATATAACCGAACCGTTGTCCGAACAATTTTTTAACTGAATTAAAAGTTCGAATAAAAACCAAATCGTTTATACCCGAATATAATTGTTATTTTTATTTCTATTTTCGGTTAACCGAACCGAACCAAACCGTATATTTCAGTTCGGTTCAATTCGGTTACCTATAACAAACGGTTCGGTTTCGGTATCGAATTTCAATTAACCGAAAATTTCGGTTCGGTTTCGGTAAGACCATTAACCGTATCGAACCGAACCGTGTACACCCCTAATTGTGTCATCGGAGTCTGAAACTACTTTTTTTAATTCAGAAATTTGTTTCAATGGGTAGAGCCTAATACATCTTTTAACCACAAAACTATATTTTTTAACAACTAAACTATATCGTATTAATGATAAATAAAATTCTTAGATTTCACTCGGGTCACGTGACCCCACATTTACCTATGTAGATCCGCCCATGCTTGAGCCATAAATAATTTAGTAACTACTAAGGGCATCTTCAAACTTTTACATTTTCTTTTACACCATTTTATCAAATGATGTAACTTCTCCACTAAGCATCTCCAACCATCTTACACCAAAAAGAATATTCCAAGAATATTCATATGTTGGGTCGACCCAACACCAAATTTGGCGAAAGAGAAAGCTTTTACACCAAACTGGTGCAGCCTTGGAGCAGCAATATTACACCAAATTGGGGGATAGGGGAAGGATCCTCAAACGTTGGAGATGAGCTAATATCCATCGTCCTCGTTTATACAAAAATAGTTAATACAAATTACCACGTTCATATGTATTAACCTTATATATTGGTAATGTTTGCCACTTTTAGAATATGGGTATTACAGTCTCACCCTCTTAAGGAACTCATGTTCTCGTCAGAACCTTACAAGATGATTCTAGAGTTGGTATACATTGCCTCTCGTGACATGACAATTAGTTCCAGATGGTAGTCGGCTTTGATACCATCTGAAACACTCGAGAACTCGGGCCTAGACGCCTAGTAGTGCTACTTGAACTATGATGGATCCAATAACTACTTAAGTCTATTGTCTTCGCTTGACCTAAGATAGTTAACCCAAATTATCAAGTTCATTATGTATCAACCATATATATTACATCAGTGTATAATATTACATCAGTTGTAGTTTCCCGGTCCGAAGACCAGACTAATACACAGGTACGGGTCGTTGGATCGTGCCTTGTAATTCATACACCTCAAAGCGTGTAAACCTTAAACTATCAACGTATAGGTATCTTAGCTAAGCCATAGCGATAAGTTATACTTTCCTTGTTTGTCCCAAACTTCATATCTTCAAACTCAAAACAATCAAAGTAGATCTATTAAATAAGTCCACACTAGGCAACCAGTCAACACATCAAATATCTACTAATACATCACATAAACTTGTTTACAATCACAAACCATCAAATATACACTATAAATTGAGACATTTCGCTTCGAAGTTTTTTAATCAAAAGAAGCTAAACAACTCTAGAAACACCCACATGTTTCTTTAAAGTCTTCGTGTATCTTCCTCAAATACCTGCCCATCACTTAGATAATGGGGAGATTCAGTTAAAAATGGGGTGAGCACTCTAAAGTACTCAATAATTTAATTGGATATTTGTTTTAAAAGACTGATTTTGAGACTTACACCCCATAAAAGATAATCGTTTATAAGGACACATTATATTTAGGGGGTACTAAAGGCACCCCCAATTTACTACTGACTCCCCCCTTACTCCTGGCACCACAAAAATTACTTCGGAACCGGTGTTTCTTGTGGAACACCAACACCAACGTCAGTCACAGTGACGTTGGTGTTCCACAAGGAACACCAGTGTGACTGACATTCCCTATATAAAAGATGTTAAATTTTAGAACGTCAGTCCACGACTTTTCATTGGTGTTTCTAGTGGCACACCAACGTCCTCAGTGACACTGACGTTGGTGTGCCACAACGAACACCAGTGTGACTGACATTTTTTTCATCCGAAAAAACAATAAAAAAAAGGGTGCCGGAAGTAATTTGGGCCACCTATATTTAACTTTCCTAAATTACCCATTTTCTCACTAGCACAGCAAGATCCCATCGTTTCACCCATCTTCCCATTTCTCCTTACCTCAACTCCTTCTACAGACCCCTCAACACCTCTCTCCGCCCCCTTTCAGCTCACAACCACCGTACCATCACCGAGCCATGGTTTATCCAGGTCGCAGAGGAATACACCACCACCACCAGTACTTCACCACCGATACTGGGGGAGGATGAAGGCCCTATAGAAATTCCGCCTTGTGATTTCTCCATTTTCACTAACTCAGATTTCCCAACTCCTCTTCAAACCGTTACTAGTATTCTTCTCAATGACTCCATTGTTGTTTTTCTCTTCCGTTCCCTCCGCCGCCGTGCTAAACGTGCGAAAGAACTGAAATTGAGGTCATCAGGAGCCACGAAATCATTGAAGGATGAGGCTATTGAAAGTTTGAAGGCTATGAGAAATCAGTAAATAAAAAATAAACATGTTAAGCTTACTTTCAAGTTTTCACCATTCTACAATAGCTTTTTTTTAAAGAAAAAAAAACATTTAGCAAGAGATTGTGGAGGTTGAAGAAAAAGAGAAAACCCAATAAATTTAGTGAAAGATTAAAGCGTAAAGATTGGATTTTTGAAGTTATTTAGGCATTGAAGGTGTTTGATTGAGGGAAATCAGTGAGCTTGGAAGTTGGGATTTTGTATTTTTTTTTTTGATATTTTGCAAGCAGATGAGGATATATATTACAATAGAACTAAGTTTTCTGGAAATGAGTTATGAATTTATGGTATTTGTATCTTGATTTTGAAACAAATTCAGTTTACTGAATAAGATTACTCAATTTAGTTTAAAAAAATAAGGATTGTGGTGGGTGGGGCTGGGTGGATGGGGGGTTATAGAATGATGGAGGGTGAAGTAGTGAGTGAGTCTGAGTTTCATATATCTTCATCAACACCATTAGCTGATTTACTTGCTATTACATGAGCTTCATGTAATGCAGACCCGTAAGCACTTACACATCATTTATGTTGGTGAAATAAATTATCAACCGGAATGGAGACCAGAGTTCGAGCCCCGTCAGGGGCAAAAAAAAGTGAGTGTATGTGTGTTAAAATCTTTCATTTCCAGATTTTTTTTTTGTCATTTCTTTTGTTTTGTATATGTCGTCCTCTTTATGCTATGGCTCTTCCTCATTTTGATAAAAAAAAAACGTTATAAGGACATCAAACCAACAACAGCAGCTGGTTGCAGTAGCAGTAGCAGTATCCCATTCCCCAAATCATTAAAACCTTTCGAGCAACAAGATGACTGCCCGCTTCAAGAAGAATCGGAAGAAGAGAGGCAATGCCAGCTCTCCATATTTTGTATATTTTTGTGCTGTTGTAACTTGGTAGTTCAGCTTCTTGATTTGGAATAAAATGTTGTTGTCAGTCAATTCATAAAGTGTCACTTCATAAAATGTTATTGTCATTAAGTGTCACTACACAAAGTGTCGCTTCATAAAATGAGATATCAGAATAAAAAGGACGAAAAATATGAATCAGGGTGAAAGAATTATGTTGATCGTAGTTTTATATCAATAGATATAGCCGTTTGAAGTCGATTTTATGAAGAAAAAAAATCGATTTTCAGAAATCAAGTTGAAAAATATCAAATGTCATCACGGTGTCGCATCATCAAATGTCACTGCATCCTGATGGTCACTGCATTATGGTGGTCAATGCATCGTGGTGGTCACTGCATCGGGATGGTCACTGCACCGCGGTGGTCACTGCATGAGGGTGGTCACTGCATCGGGGTGGTAATTGCATCGGGGGTGGTTAGTGCATCAGAGTGGTCAATGCATCGCGGTGGCCACTGTATCGCGATAGTCACTACATCGCGGTGGCCACTGCATCGCGGTAGTCAATGCATCGCGGTGGTGAATGCATCGCGGTGGTCAGTGCATCACAGTGGTGAATGCATCGCGATGGTCACGGCATCACAGTGGTCAATGTATCGGGGGTGGTCACTACATCGGGATGGTCACTGCATCACGGTGGTCAATACATTGGGGTGGTTACTGCATCGCGGTGGTCAACAAATCGCGTAGTCACTGCATCAGTGTTGTCTCTGCATCGCGATGGTGAATGCATTGCGGTGGTCACTACATCGGGGGTGGTAAATGCATCACGGTGTCACTACATCGTGCTTGTCAGTGCATCGCGGTGTCTCTGCATAGAGGTGTCTTTACATCGCGGCGTCTTTGCATCGCCGCGTCTCTGCATTGGGGGTGGTCACTGCATCGCGGTGTCTCTGATCGTAATGTCTATGTATCACGGTTGTCGGTGCATCGCGGGGTCTCTGCATCGCAGCGTCTCTACATCGGGGGTGGTCACTGCATCGCGGTGTCTCTGTATCGCAATGTCTATGTATCACGGTTGTCGGTGCATCCTTGTTTCTCTCCATCGCGATTGTCCGTGCATCGCGGGGTCACTTCATCGTGGTGTCTCTGCATCGTGGTGTCGCTGCATCGCGGTGTCTCTACATCAAGGGTGGTCAATGCATCACAGTGTCACTTAATCGCGGTGTCTCTGCATCGCGGTGGTCACTTCATCGCGGTGTCTCTGCATCGCGGTTGGAATTGCATCGCGGCGTGGTTGGAAGTGCATCGCGGTGCACTTCATCACGGTGTCTCTGCATCACGGTGTCACTGCATCGGTGTCTCTGCATCGCGATTGTCAGTGCATTGCGGTGTCACTTCATCGTGGTGTCTCTGCAGCGCGGTGTCACTGTAGCGCGGTGTCTCTGCATCACGGTTGTCAGTGCATCGCGGTGTCACTTCATCACGGTGTCTCTGCATCACGGTTGTCAGTGCATCACGGTGTCACTTCATCGCGGTGTCTCTGCATCGTGGTGTCACTTCATCACGGTGTCTGTGCATCACGGTGTCTCTACATCGCGGTGTCTCTGCATCGCGGTGTCACTTCATCGTGGTGTCTCTGCATTGTTGTGTTTGTGCATCGCGGTGTCTCTGCATCGCGGTTGTCAGTGCATCGCGGTGTCACTTCATCGCGGTGTCTCTGCATCACGGTGGTTAATGAATTGCACTGTCTCTGTATCGCGGTGTCTCTGCATCGTGATGGTTAATGAATTTGCGGTGGTCACTGCATCGGGGTGGTGAATGCATTGCTGGGGTCAATGCATCGGGGTAATCAATGCATCGCGGTGGTCAATGTATTGCGCGGGTCAATGCATCGCGGTGGTCACCGGAAGAAAGAAAGGAAAAAAAAAAAGCCTTTTTTAGCTTGCAAAAAAAAAAAAAAACCTTTTTTCCAGAAAAAATAAAAAATAAAAGAACAATACAAAACAACAACAACTTTCGGCGCCGTTTTTTCCCCCCCAAAACAACGCAGCTTCATAACCAATGCACGAGTTTTTTCTTATTTCCTTTTATTTTAATTTTTCTTTATTAATGGTATTTGAGTCTAGGGTTGGGTTCCCCTACATACCATACTATCCATGCTTACCGTACATACTACTAAAATAGTGCATCTGATCACTATTTTAGTGCACCTGGTTATTGTTTCAGTGCAACTACAAATTGAGGAGCGCGGTTTCTAGTTAGGTTTCTAGTATTACCTAATAGCGATTTCCCCCGCTTCATTAACTAGGTGCACTCAAACAATAACCAGGTGCACTAAAATAGTGATCAGATGCACTATTTTAGTAGTATGTACGGTAAGCATGGATCAATAGGTATGTATATGAACTCATTTCTTTGAGTCTATCTATCTAATTTGTATCTTTATAACCAAATAAAATTTCTTAGTATCATATTTGTATAATTAAGTCTATTTTGTGTTTTTTTTGGACTCTTGCCCCTAATTTAATACATATACAATTAAGAATACATGTAAAATTTTGTATCACTTCAGGTTCAAGTGAACAAAAGTCATGGCATACATACAATCATCTTTGGCAAACAATCTAACATGTCTATGCCTTTAAAATGCTCTTAAAATATACATATGATGTATTTTCACCATAACTTAATAAACAAACATATTTTGAATGAAAAATACAATCACAATTCTCAATGCAATTTCTCAGAATATACATTCTTAATCATCTTTTAGGCATTGGTAACTAATTAAATCTCACACTATAACTATTCAATGTATTAATCTCATGGATGAGCCTCAATTAAGAAATCAACCGACATAGTCGATCCCCATTTATAAATCCGAAAGGTAGGGCTTAAAAGTTCTTACGAATAAATTCATTGAGCAAGCCTCAACGCACAAATCTTTCTCATGCGTACGGGTCATGCACAATATTGGAATCAAGACTGCCGGTAGCGTTGACTCAAACTGCATGTACTCATAACACAAAGTACCAAGTGATGTTGCTTAAAATTGTAACCGGGTAATTAAATGATTCAAGTTAGGAAAACAGTACAGAAACGAATAGAGTTTTGTATGAATTTGGACTGAACTCTTGGAGAGAGCTGCCTACGTATCCAATTCAAGTGTCGAATCGGAATCAAGTCCCCCTCGTAGTTCAAACTTCATCTTTATATATTTTTAGGTCATGGTGATAACCTCCCCTACCATAATGGGGAGTTATCACCGATAAATTGGAAACTATAAGACGTGGGATCTATCCACGTTTGTAAACGGTTATGCCATTATAGACTCTGTCTTTGGTAGTTACTTGGTGTTCTGTTCGAGTCTAGTTCTGCTCAGAGTTTGGTAGAGTCCTGCTGTGCCAATTCGGCCCAGATCCTGGCGGAGTCCTGCTCTGCTAGTTCTTCTCAGAAATTAGCTTCTGCTCAGGGTCTGGGGAGTCCCGCTCTACCCATCCTATTATTATTATTATTATACGATAGCGAGATGGGTCTGGCCCAATAGTGAATAACCCGACTTGGTGGGCCCATACATCATCATAAGTCCCCCCAGACTGGGGTGGACTACTTTACAGCTGCCCTAGTCTGTAACGTTTGAACTCCCGTCATCAATATAACGCGAAACGAGGCCAACTTGCACCTTCTTATAATGATTGTGGACTGAACCATCACGTCCCTTCCATTTCCTATCAAATAACTCCCTTATTTGCAACTCTTTGAATCCTTCATCTGCAATTACCAGTAAGTTTCTGTGTCTACGTTATTTCTTCTTCTTCTTTTGAGTTTGTTACTTCTTTCATGAGTTTGAGAGCCGACACTGCCTCTAGTGATTCTGTGGAAAAATTATTTCATTCATCAGAAGAAAACGCAGTTGTGGTAGAGGTTGAAGAAGTGGATTCCTCTATTCCTACTTCTTGTCCGGAACCTGTTATAACTTCCGATCATCCTTCTTCTCTGATTAATTTAGGGGATACCACCACATTTGGAGATAACCCTTTGTGTCTTCTTCCTTCTCATCTTCTCCCTCCTGAAACTTTCACCCCCACTTCTATTGTACACAAATATCCCGAAAATCATTCTGCTTATATTAACACCCTTAGTAGAGAAATCCAACGATTTGACAAAACAAAGGCAATAATGGCTTGCCACAGTGTTGCTAGCACGATGACGAAGACCGAATTGGCCTATTTATTGAAAACGTATAAGATATCTACCGATCCCTTTGAAGTTGCTCTGCCTAAGGCTACTGAATATGCCTACAATCCCCCTGCAGGTTTCTGCACAGTATATGATGACCAGCTTCGGAATGGCCTTAGGTTTCCTCTGGCCCCTGGCTATTTAGAGGTGATGCGACATTATAAGCTGGGTAGCGGGCAAATCCAATCGAACAGCATTAAGTTTCTGATTGGGTTTATGATCTGGTGTCGTCTGAACACTACCCCTTTCTCGGTGACGTTATTTAGAAACTTTTACCAGTGTAAGTTAACACCTGGCAGTGGAGGGTGGTACCACTTCTGTCGTAGATCTGGTAAGTTAGGATAGATCAATACTATAACTGGTAAGCATAAAACCAAGAAGAAGTGGCAAGAACACTTTTTCTTTGTGCGTCATAACACCAATGTGGGCCTTGGCCGATGGAACACCTCTTCCATGAAGGATAAGTTAGAAGAGTTTATAGATCCTACCCTTGCTCAATACCTTGCCGGTAATAAGATCTCCCTAACATTAGACTTCATAAGCTCTGCCTTGATAGATGTTGCTCAACTTCACACCGCAGGTCCTACCGGATATGTGGAGTTCACTAAGGAAGAATATAGAAAATGTAATGCTTGAACTTGTATTTTCTAGTCTGTTACTGAATATGAATTAACTCTCTTATTTCTGTGCAGTGGCCAACGTGGATGACTTAATTGTTGTTGATGTTGATGAAGAAGAAGAAATTGAGCAGATGCAGGAAGATTCTGAGAAGACTTTATCAGTCGTTCTTGATTATGGCGAAGCTTCTGCTCTGAGGGAGACTGGGGACACATGTGTTGATTCTGGTGAGGTTGTCCAGAACACCACCTCCACAATAGATCCTTATGCTCAGAACCTGCTGAGCACCATTAACACTGTAAATGTGCCTGACGAAGAGGGTCTTCCTGGTGGTCGATCTACCGGTCTGAACGTTGTGCCCTTGAGGACCATTTCTCAGAAAAACAAGAAAAGGCACAGGTCAACACCCTCTGGTAGTTCTGCAAGTGATTCTTCTTTTGATTTTGAAGACATGCCAGCCGAGGACTTTGCCAACTCTGTAAGTAGTTTTCTTGTTGGATCTTTTACTTTCTTATTTGTTCTTTATTTTTTTTATTTTTTTATTTTTTGTAGACCTTTTGTCCTTTTGCAGTGTTACCACCTGGGTAAGTCGTTGTATAAGAAAGCTTCTGGTATGGCAGAAGAGATTGCTGCTTCTGCAACGGAAGGTGTCCAGTGTAGAGGAGGCAAATGCCAAGGTGACTACTCTGGAGGAGGCCAACCTCACATTGATGTCTTCTGAGACTACTACTTGTCAAGAAGTTGAGCGATTAAAAACCGATCTTGCCAAAGCTGAGAGTTTATTGTTCACCCAAGACGAACAATTGAAGCTTAGAGACCAACAGCTGAAGAAGATGAATGAGGAGAATCAACAGCACCTTGCCACAGCAAAAAGGTTGAAAGCTGACTTTGATGAAACTTTGAGGCAAATGGAAGAAACTCCTGCACAGAACGTTATTCAGAGGGTCGTTGCAGAGTATAAAGCTTCTCCCTAGACTTACGAAGAGATCAAGATCATCCTTGCTCCGGCTATGCGTAGGGGGTATACTCTGGGTGTTGACGAGGCTAAACCCACTGATCTGGTGATTAGTACCCTGCCTAATCACAAATTATATGATAAAGAGGCCGGTGATATTTTCACTAGACGCTATGACGAATACAAGAATGGAGAAGACATTGTCTGCAAGTTGTTAAGGGTGATTTTATATGATTTATATCGTTATATTTTGTAACAATTCTCTCCATATTCGTATAATTTGCATAGAAATTAGGTGTTTAATTGATTTATTGAGCAAATGAGTTTTTAAACGGGTTAATCGCAAAATTGGTTGATTTATGTGTTTTATTGATGATTTTATGGGTATTTGGATGATGTTACATTTTGCGATGTTGTTAATGACTTGTAGATGCAAATTGCGGCTCAAAAGATGATTCAATGAAGATAAATGTCGGATTTAATTGATGAAAAAAGGATAAGGAAGATTTGAATGGAAGGAAAGAGATAAAGATGAGAAAATCGACTTTTGACCAAAGTGAACGCACGTCCTAAGTCCCGTCCAGTGAACGGGCGTCTAAGAAAGTGAACGGGCGTCCAGCAGAAGAAACTTGATTCAGAGTTCTGAGATATTTAGTGGACGAGCGTCCAAATTAAAAAAGGACGGGCGTCTGATCCAGCTCGGCCTGACTCAAAGATTTTTAAGCATCTGGACGGGCGTTCAACCCATCAAACGGGCGTCCAGTCGGCCGACATAGCAGCACCGCCTTGAAATTCTATATATAGCTGCGTTATTTTCAACCCCATAATCAGATAATTCGAACCCTAAACCCTAGGGGCGGCTCAGTTTTTATACTTTTATTTTTCTAGTATACTCAAACACTTTTTATGTATTTTTACTCTAGTAATTCGAGCTTCAAAGTGATGTTTAGAGGCTAGACCTCCCTTGAACAAGCATTGTGAAGCCATCCAACCAACGTATTGATTTCATCTTCAATTGTCTTGTGAGTATTTAATGCAAGTTGTATCTTTATTATGTCAATGTTGATTTTATGCAATTATATCGAGAGATGCTTGCATGTGTGATTGTTTAATGTTGATGAGAATCGTTATTAAACCCTAGATCACCATAATAAAGATTAGGTCTTTAACCTAAAAATAACGAGAGTTAATTAGGTTGAATTTCTAGGTTAGAAATTGAGAGATTTCACACATTTGATTTGAGAGCGTTAATCTCTGGATCAAAAGATAGAAGATTAATAGGCGAACTTGTCTAAGAAATTAGGAGTTCATACCTTGGCTAGGTGAATCACAACTTGATTAAGAATCACGAGATAATCTAGATAGAAATTGATATTTGTAGGATAGGTGGATCAATTGCTTGTTCGTCTTTTATTTCATTGATTTAATCACTTGTGATCAATTGCTTAGTAAATTTACCATCTTTATTTCGTAATAGATTTAGAATAGATTTAGTTTAGTTAATTTCGTTCGCAACCATATTTCCCTGGCTTTAGATCTCGATCTTCTGTCCAGTTATTCTTATTGTTAGTTTCGTTTTCCGTTTTAGTTCTTCACTGTTTTATTTTCGTATCTTCTTAGTAGTAATCGTGACATAGTTAGGTTAGATAATAAAAACTAGATTAAACAACCCCGATTCACCGTAAGATCGACCCGGTATCAACCTCTATACTACGATCCCTACACTTGGGGTATACCGGATTTATAAATTTATTACTTGTTTATTTTCCATTGCAAAAATCCGTGACAAGTTTTTGGCGCCGTTGACGGGGAACCGGACGGTTGTCTAGTTTTTATTGTCGTCATTAATTTAATTTTGATATTTTGTTTAGTTTCTGTTTCGTTTCTGTTTCAGTAAACGGGCGTCTAGAGTAGTGGACGCCCATCCGGTCAAGTTTTTATAACTGTTCGTATTTTTACCCAGTCAAACGAGCGTCTGGTTATCCAGACGTCCGTCCTGTTCATCTTCCAGGCAGACGCCCGTCCAGTAATCTGGACGCCCGTCTGACCTCTTTTTCTTTAAAATCTTTTCTCGGTTTTAACCTTTGATTAAAAGGTTAAACAACTAGATTTTGGTTTCGGTTTATGCAAACTCGGAGTCAAAAGGGGCCACTGCTCTATACCCCTGACCTCGAGCGGACCATAGTCTGACCTTACAGGAGAAGGCTACGTTTTGCGGACCACGCTGACGAAGAGAACACAGTCGATCGAGATATCGAGCAAGATTTAGCTCAAGAGATCGAAAATATAGTCATTATGGCTGCTGAAGATAGACGTACGTTGGCTGACTACGCCATGCCTGGCGTAGTCAAGGTCAACCCGGCTATTGTCCTACCAACCATAAATGCTCAGACCTTCGAACTCAAGCCTGGGCTCATTCAAATGATGCAACATGCATCTATCTTTCACGGTTTTCAGTCTGAAAATCCGCACACTCACGTACACACATTTCTAGAGATATGTGGTACGACTCGCATCCAAGGTGTAAGCGAGGATGCCATTAAGCTGAAATTGTTTCCGTTTTCCTTGAAGGGGGAGGCAAAAGAGTGGTATAACTCTCTCCCTGCTGAATCCATTACCACTTGGGCTGGACTCGAAAAAGAGTTCCTAAGTCAATATTTCCCACTTTCCAAGACAGCCCAATGCCTCAGTGAAATTTTTACATTTTATCAGAAGAAAAACGAGTCATTCTTTGATGCTTGGAAAAGATTCAAATCTCTTCTTCGCAAATGTCCCCATCATGGTATTGACTTGCAGAGGCAAGTCAATACGTTTTTCAGTGGATTGACCGAGCTCACTAAGGGCATGGTCAATAGTTCTTCTGGTGGGGCATTCTTGAGAAAGACACCTGAAGAGGGATGGGCACTATTTGAGGATATTGCCAAGTACAATTACGACCCCTCCTCTCAAGCTATCCAAGCACCTCCTCCTCCTCCCAAGATCGAGGAGGTAAATATGCAAAGTCTGATCGCCATGCTGCAAAAGCAGATGGCAGCTTCTCAAATTTCTCCTAATCCGATCAATCAGAATCTTTCCCCTCAACATAACTCTCAAGTTATATACTGTGAAAATTGTTGTCAGACTGGCCATATGGTTGGCCAGTGTCAATTTGCCCCCCCTCTGCTTATCAAGTTAATACTGTTCATGACAATGGACAGTATATTCCAGTCACATGTCAGAACCGTGACAATGTGGGGCATACATCTCGTTTCTGTCCTATGAACGGACAGAATGCTGAAGTAAACACTTTCTCTGGCCAGACCAATCAGAGGTTTAATAATCAATTCTCTGGCCAGAGTAATCCTCAGAACCAGGGTTTCGGCCAGAATCAAAATTTCAATCCAAATTCGAGTTTTAATCAAAATCAAAACTTCAATCGAAACCCTACTTACAACCAGAACCAGAGCTCCAATTTTTCCAATCAGAATCAAAGGTTCAGTCAGAATTGGCCTAAAAATTCTAATTCTACATTTCAGAATAGTTCCAGCCAGCCTTATCCGCAGAACCTCCAAAACTCTCAAGGCCCCACGCACTCGAATGACATCCAAGCTGAATGGAACTCTTTTTTGGAGGAGCAAAATAAAAACCTCCAACTCCTGATGAGCACAAATAAGAATCTTGAGAGGCAAATAGGGCAATTGGCAGAACAGTTAGCTTCTAGACCCCCAGGGCAGTTGCCCATTTTCACAGAAAAGAATCCAAAGGGTGGTCAAGTTGCTCAGACCGATTTGAATAATAGCCAATGCACTGACCTGGTTCCTTCAATTCCGTACGGTAGAGAAGAGGCAGTGCGATGAATATGAGATCTGGTACTCAACTAAGTGGTCCCCCGAACCAGGGAAACCACTAACCCCTCCTGCCGGTGATAAGGCGGGAGGGGAAGTCGAGCACCTACGTTCCCCTTGGCTGCAAGAAAATACTCAGGTGGCTGATCCCTTGAGAGGTGAAAGAGTCGGAAGTCCTCAGGTGGCTGAACCCCTAAGGAATGAAGAATCAAGTGAGAGTCAGGAGGCTGATCCCCTGACTAGTAAGAATAATGAAAAAGTAGTAAGGTGGAAGGACTTGGAAGACAAAGCTGTCAGTTCATCCTCGAAGAAAGCCTTTTCTGAGAGTGACTTGAAAAAGCTTCCATTTCCACCTAGAAAAAGCAACATCTCCTTGAATGAGGACAAAAAGTATGAAAAAGTGCTAAACCTTCTGAAAAATACTCAGGTTAATCTTCCATTATCCGAGGATCGGTTGATTGGTGAGGATTGCTCTATGATCAATTATGAAAATCTACCAATCAAGAGGGGTGACCCTGGGAAATTTGTGCTCACATTGCTGATGGGAGGCCTAGTCTTTCCAAACTCGTTATGTGACCTGGGTGCATCCATAAGCCTGATGCCATTGTCTGTCTGCAAACAGCTAGGGTTAGACAATCTTCTAGAACCCACCACCATGAATCTTCAATTCGCGGATAGATCTTCTAAGAAAGCTGCGGGAAAACTGAAGGACGTGCTAGTTCAAATTGATAGATTTACCTTCCCAGTTGACTGGTACGTTCTGGACATAGAGAAGGGTGAGAATGTCCCCCTAATTCTTGGAAGACCGTTTCTGTCTACAGCCAGAGCCCTCATTGACTGCGATGGTGGGCAAGTGACGATACGAGTTGGTGATCAGGAGGTGAGTTACAATGTTTCCAAAGCTAGCCAGAAACCCTCTGAAAGACCAACCGGCTTCTCCATTGACGATATGTCTGATGACTTCAATGATTTCATGGAAAAGCAAGTCATGGCTGTTGCAACTGAATACGAGCGACTAGTTGAGAAGCTAAATAATCATGGTGTGGTGAATCTAGAACAGTTAGAAGCTGAATTTGAGGGTGAGTGGTTAAAAGGAGAAGCTTTGGCAGTGGGACCACTAAGTAAACTCACTGATGTTGAGTTGAAAAGTGGAGATCTTAAATAAAGCTTAGAAGACCCCCTGCAGATTTGGTACTGAAGCCGTTGCCTAAACATCTAAAGTATGTGTTTTTAAAAGAAGGTTACAAGCTTCCATTAATTATATCTGCCAAGCTGTCTCGATTAGAAGAAATGAAGCTGGTAAACGTCTTGAGAAAAAATGACAAAGCCTTTGGTTGGCAAGTAGGAGACATCAGAGGGATATCTCCTGACATCTGTATGCATAAAATCAAGACTGAAGAGGGTGCGAAATGTGTTAGACAGCCCCAGAGGAGGCTCAACCCTCATATGCAAGAGGTAGTCAAGAAGGAAATTATCAAGCTGTTAGATATGGGTATTATATACGCAATCGCTGACAGTGAATGGGTTTCCCCTACTCAGGTAGTCCTCAAGAAAGGAGGAATTACCATTGAGAAAAATGAGAAGGGAGAAGAAATAGCATTAAGGCTTGTTACTGGTTACAGAGTCTGCATTGATTACAGGAAACTTAATGAGGTAACAATGAAAGATCATTTCCCCCTTCCTTTCATTGATCAGATGCTTGAACGTCTGGCGGGACACGCATTCTACTGTTTCCTGGACGGATATTCAATATATTTTCAGATACCCATCGATCCAGTTGACCAAGAAAAGACCACTTTCACCTGCCCATATGGTACGTTCGCTTACAGGCGGATGCCATTTGGTCTTTGTAATGCCCTAGCTACATTTCAAAGATGTATGCTGGCTATCTTTGACGGGCTAGTTGAGAAGTGTATGGAAATTTTCATGGATGACTTTTCGGTCTTTGGTCAATCCGTCGATGATTGCCTTGATAATCTTGACCAGGTCTTATCCAGATGTGTGGAAAAGAACTTAGTCCTAAATTGGGAAAAGTGCCATTTCATGGTAGATGAGGGGATAGTTCTTGGCCACAAGATCTCCGCCAAAGGTATCGAGGTAGACAGGGCCAAAGTAGAAGCTATCGAGAAGATGAGTTATCCTAAGAATGTGCGCGAAGTCAGAGGTTTTCTTGGACATGTTGGTTTCTATAGGAGATTCATTCAGGACTTTTCCAAGATAGCCAAGCCCCTGTCTACACTACTTAAAGAAGACGTTTTATTCGATTTTGATGAAAGTTGCAAGCAAGCGTTTGAGGAGCTTAAAAGTCGTTTAATCTCTGCGCCGATCCTTATTTCGCCTGACTGGAATCTCCCCTTTGAGCTTATGTGCGATGCGTCAAACTATGCTGTTGGCGCAGTCTTAGGACAGAGAATAAAAGGGAAATTCCAGCCAATCTATTACGCCAGTCACACGCTAAATCCGTCTCAAGTAAACTACACGACGACTGAAAAGGAATTATTGGCCGTAGTCTTTGCTATGGACAAGTTTTGTAGTTACTTGTTGGGTGCTCAAGTAGTTGTGTGGACTGATCACGCTGCCTTGCGATACTTGATGACAAAGAAAGAGGCTAAACCGCGCTTACTACGTTGGATACTGACCCTACAAGAGTTTGATGTCCAGATTAAAGACAAAAAGGGCAGTGAAAACGTAGTGGCTGATCACGTTTCAAGAATGTTGAGTGAGGAAAAGGATGACCCTGACGATATAGATCTTTACTTTCCTCTCGGAGAATGTCATGCTTATCGACGGTTGTGCTCCGTATGTTCCATGGTATTCTTCCATTGTAAACTACCTTCATTCCCAATATCTTGATCCAGAACTGTCTTATCAGGAGAAGAAGAAATTCTTCTCTGATTTGAAAACATTCGTTTGGGATGAACCTTACCTCTTCAAGATTTGTAAAGATGGTTTGCTGAGAAGATGTGTTCCAGAATCCGAGCAACGTGATATTATTGAGCAATGCCACAGTGGACCCACTGGCGGTCACTTTGGTCCTTGGAAAACCGTTGCTAAAATCTTTCAATCCGGCTTCTATTGGCCCACGATCTTCAAAGATACAGAAGCTTTCTGTAAAGCTTGTGATAGGTGTCAAAGAACCGGAACTTTAACAAGGCGTTTCGACATGCCATTGAAACCCATCCTAGAATGCGAAGTCTTTGATGTATGGGGTATCGATTTTATGGGACCATTCCTATCATCTTGTGGAAATAAATACATCTTAGTCTGCGTGGACTATGTATCAAAATGGGTGGAGGCTCAAGCCACGTCTCACAATGATCATAAGACGGTCATGAAGTTTCGAAGAAGAACATCTTCGTGAGATTCGGGTGTCCACGCGCCTTGATTAGTGATGAAGGGACACACTTTTGCAACCGACCTCTCGGAGAAAGTTCTTGAGAAATATGGTGTTCGGCACAAAATTGGCACACCATACCATCCTATGACTAGTGGTCGTGGTTGAAAGAAGCAACCAAAGTTTAAAGAAGATCCTGGAGAAAACGGTTAACGATCATAGAAAAGATCGGAGTCTAAAGTTGGATGATGTACTATGGGCATATCGAACGCCTATAAGACCCCCGGGTACATCACTCGTCCCGGATTTTATCTATACAAAACAACAAGTAATAAACCGGTTAACCTCAAGTGCAAGGATCGTAGTATGGAGGCTAATGCCGGGTCGATCTTACGGGGAACTAGACGAATGTGAACCCTAGTTTTTGCTTTTAACTAATTATTGTCACGAAAGCTAACCTAAACAAATATTGCATAAAAGTAACTAGACGAGAGGAGATTAATCCAATGCCGGGAAAGATTGAAAGCGGTAAACTAACTAAACTAGAGTGCGAAAAAAGTAAACTAAAGCTAAACAATTCAAGTTTCAAGAGATTTGAATCAAGTTATAACAAACGAACGAACAAATTGATCCACCTATCCTATCAACATTCGATCCTATTCGATTATTTCGTGATTCTAATCAAGTTGTGATTTGCCTTATCTAAGTACGACCTCTAATTTCTTAGATGGTTCTCCTATCAATCTTTATCTTTCGATTTAAAGATTAACGCTTTTCAAAACAAAGGTGGAAACTCTAACGTCTCTAACCTAGAAATCTAACCTATTAACTTTCGTTTTATAGATTAAAGATCTACTCTTTTATCATGGTGTTCTAAAGTTAACATGATTTTCATCACATAAAACAAACACAAAAGCAAACATCTTTCGATATAATTCGCAATAAACAATGTAAACATGATAAAAGAAACAACTTGTATTAAAGAACTCACAAAACAATCACGATTCGAATCAATAGTTGACGGATAGGCTTCACACCGCTCGTTCAAAAGAGGTCTAGCCTCTTTTCATCTTCGTGAGACTTGAAATTGATGAATAAAAAGACATGAAAAGTAGCTAATCTAATCTATGAATCTAATTGCATAAACCGGAAGAAAATAGAATAAAAACGCAGCCAAGCTGCTCCCTAGGGTTTAGGGTTCGAATTGTATGATTAGGGTGAAAGAAATCCGCTGCTTATATAGAGTTTCAATGTCGGTCGCTACGAACCGCTCCGGACGCCCGTTTGAAGATTCCGGACGCTCGTCCACTATTTTCAGCAACAGCATCCAAACTTGTAACGCTCATATCTCGGGCCTCGTAAGTCGGAATGGAGTGATTCAAAATCCTGTAGAATCCTCTCTTCAAGCCCTACAACTCTTCTCTTGAGGTCCAGAGTCAAATCGGTTGTTATCATATCAAGAACTGCGTTGGAAGTTCAGCGCTACCCGGAATCCCGATTTTCTTCCTCGGACGCTCGTCCGGCATCTCGACGTTCGTTCCTTCAACCTTGAACTTGTGCCGGACGTTCGTTCATCCAGCGTCCAAACTCTCTCGTATCAAAATACTTCCCCGAACGCCCGTCTCGCTTTATCAAACGCCCGTCCACTCGGGACGGGACCCGGACGAACGTCCATATGTGTCTTGTAACTCGATTTCTTGATCTTTATCTCCTCCTTCTTCCATCTTTATCCTTCTTTCCTCGTCTCTTTCTTGATTTAGCTCGAATTATGTCAACATTTGATCATCAATTCAGCCTCCAACATGTACCTACATGACATCAAAAACACCGCAAAACGTAACACAATCCAAATACTCGTAAAACCATAATTAAAACACATACACAACCTCATTTTGCAAATAAACTAATCAAAATCTTACTTGCTTAATAAATCATTTAAACACTCGTTTTCTATGCAAATTATACAAATACGGAGGAAATCATTATCAAATATAACGTTAAAAACCGTATAAAAATACCCTTAACAACTCCCCCACACTTAAACTTTGCTCGTCCCGAGCAAAACAAAACAAGATAAAGGCTCGGAAAGAATATAGACATCTCAACACATATACCACATGGTCAATAAATTAGAAGTTCACCGTCGTGTGTGTGCATAGCCATAGAAAACTTCCACTAAATCCAAACTTGAGGAACTCAAAGTAAAACTAGTTAATACCCCCTCATAGAATAGTAATAAATGACACTCATAAGGTGCACCCTACAAACGTGACATATCCCCAAAAAGATGATCGAATATATCTAGGGCCTTTCTGAAATACTCAGAGGATACTCCCTACAGCATATCTATCAGTTTATACTGGGGATAAGATTAACGAAAACTAAGCCTTATATTCAATTTCGTACCGATTCTTTAGTTGATTTAACTATTTCACTTTAAACACACATTAGAAGAAGCTATTGCCCTCATAGCAGAATAGGACATTTCGAGATAATACCCTACCTTACTCCAATCATAAGGCAGCTTTTTCTAACTGTCGTGAGCTTTTAGTCATCATAGTGGCATAGGACATACGTGGTATACCCTACCTCACTCAAATCATCGACTAGCTTCCGACACACCCATCTTATTCATTTAATTCAAGTTTTTCAAATGACATTAGCTACGTATTACTTATCACATTCAAACTTTCAGATATTCACAGTATAACATACTCGGAACTAAATACAAACCATCATAAGTCTCGAGATATACATGTAGCACTAAGCACATGACTTATAAGAAAACAAAAATCACTAATCCAAAAGGGGTATAACTTTATAGAATAGCTCATCATTCACTATGGCTCGTGAAAAATAGTTTCGGGTGAAACAACTCACTTACTAACCATATGACATATAGCATCGATGAATATAACAAACCGAACAAAAACATGCATTGCTCACTCGAGACAAAACAAAATTTTTGAAAATTTAGCTCATTTTAGCATAGAAATAACATCATATAAGCAAATGGTAGATACATATCGACTAATCCCCTCCCCCACACTTAAATAACAACATGTCCTCATGTTGTGCGAAAAATAAAAGGAAAAGGAAACTTAGTCATTCGTATGTCGAAAGAGGCAATTCGGAAATGGTCCGGAGCCGGTCCAAAAATGTTGAGGAAATCGCAGATCGTGGACCATCCACCGGAAAACCGACTTCATCTGAAACTCACAAATGCTACCGAAAATACCCTGCACACTTGAAAAGCCAAGAAATACCTCGGGGGATACAAGGGATTAAACCATATCGCGCAAAAGTGATAGAGAGAAAGATAAGAGGAAATCGTAAGCAAAACAACACTTCGACCCTTTATAAGCCTAGGACGGCTGACTGACAAAAACAACACAATCCGAATAAGACTAAAACAACTAGAACAAGAAAAAAATAACTAAAGAAAGAAACTAATATAATAAGGGATATCTAGGATGCCTCCTAGTAGCGCTAATGGTTATTGTCGTTAGCTCGACACATTGTAAGCTCAGCCTGGATCAGGCCATTTAACCTTTCTGCCAGCCACTACCTCGTGTAAGCTCTCATCAGTAGCGTGGCTGCAGAAACATCTCATACAAGGGGTCAAATCTTTGATAGCTTTCCAAGCCCGCTTAAACTTCCCCATGGTCGATCTCTTCTTTGCCGCTTCCTCTTAAGTTGTTGCTCTTTGAAAAACTCTTCCATATCGCACTACTCGCTAGAACATCTTCGATTTAACACAACCGTCATCCTCGAAAAACAAATCGGGTGAAAACTCGTCAAAGTGGTTGACTTCGGAAGTCCCACACCCGAGGACTTCGAGGAATTTAACAATCAAAGGCTTTTCTTTATGTTCACCTATATAGTGCTTGCACCTCTGACCATTAACTCGGAACGGTTGATCACCATAACCTCGTAATTCTAGCACACCTCCAGGAATGATTTGGAGAATCTCGAAAGGACCGGACCAACGTGTCCTCAACTTGCCAGGAAACAAATGCAACCTGGAATTGTAGAGTAACACTTGCTCACCGACCTTGAATTCTCTCTTCTTTATCTTGGCATCGTGGAGGAGTTTCATCTTCTCCTTACTAATCCCGGCGCTTTCGTAAGCTTGGAGTCCGAATTCATCCAGGCGCATGCAACTCGCTGCAGCGGTGTTTGCCACAGGGATTGGGAATCGAAGTTAAGAAACTTCGTAGCCCGACGCCCCGTGCTCTAGCTCGACAGTGCAGATGACATGGTTTCCCGTAGACCATTTGATATGGCGATGTACCCATAGGGGTCTTATAGGCGATCCTATATGCCCAAAGTACATCGTCCAACTTCGACCTCGCCTTTTCTATGACTATTCACCGTCTTCTCCAGGATTTTCTTAAGACTCGGTTGCTTCGCTCAACTCGACCACTAGTCATCGGATGATATGGTGTGCCGCTTTATGGCGAACACCATACTTCTCGAGGACTTTTTCCAAAGGTCGGTTGCGAAGTGTGTCCCTTCATCACCGATCAAGGCACGTGGACATCCAAACCTCACAAAGATATTCTTCTTAAGGAATTTCATGACCGTTTTATGATCATTGTGAGGAGTGGCTATTGCCTCCACCCATTTCGAAACATAGTCAACGCGGACTAAGATGTATTTGTTGCCACAAGATGATGGGAATGGTCCCATAAAATCGATGCCCCAAACATCAAAGACTTCGCATTCAAGGATGGGTTTCAAAGGCATGTCAAATCGCCTTGTCAAAGCTCCGGTTCTTTGACAACGATCACAAGCTTTACAGAAGGCTTCTGTGTCTTTAAAGATCGTTGGCCAATAAAAACCGGATTGAAAGATCTTCGCAATCGTTTTCCAAGGACCAAAGTGACCACCCGTGGGTCCACTATGGCATTGCTCGATTATATCGCGTTGCTCGGATTCGGGAACACACCTCCTCGCAAACCATCTTTGCAAATCTTGAAAAGGTAAGGTTCATCCCAAACGAAATATTTCATATCGAGAGAAGAACTTCTTCTTCTCTTGATAAGACATTTCGGGATCAAGGTATTTGGCATGAAGGTAGTTCACAATGGAGGAGTACCAAGGAACATCGGAGAACGGCCATCGATCAACATGATGTTTTCTAGAGGAAAGTAAAGATCTATATCATCCGGTTCATTCTTTTCCTCATTTAACATCCTAGACACATGATCCGCTACTACATTCTCACCGCCCTTCTTGTCTTTGATTTGAACGTCAAACTCTTGTAGGGTCGGTATCCAACGCAAGAGGCGCGGTTTAGCATCCTTTTTAGTCATCGATACCGCAAAGCGGCGTGATCGATCCACACGATCACTTGAGCACCTAACAAGTAACTACGGAACTTGTCCATAGCAAACACTACGGCCAATAATTCCTTTTCGGTAGTCGTATAGTTAACTTGCGAAGGATTCAACGTGTGGCGGCGTAATAGATAGGCCGGAACTTTCCTTCGATTCGTCGTCCTAAGACGCACCAACAAGATAGTTGGATGCATCGCACATAAGCTCAAAGGGCAAGTTCCGGTCGGGTGAAATAAGAATTGGAGCGAGAGATCGACGATTTTTGAGCTCCTCAAACGCGTGCTTGCAACTATCATCAAAATCAAAAGTAACGTCTTCTTTTAGTAAGGTAGACGGGGGCTTGGCGATCCTTGAAAAGTCCTGGATGAACCTCCTATAGAAGCCGACATGTCCGAGAAAACCTCGGACTTCCCGAACATTCTTAGGATAACTCATCTTCTCAATAGCTTCTACCTTGGCCCTATCTACTTCTATACCTTTGGCGGACACTTTGTGGCCAAGGACTATGCCTTCATCTACCATGAAATGGCATTTTTCCCAATTAAGCACTAAGTCCTTTTCCACACATCTGGACAACACCTGATCAAGATTATCGAGGCAGTCATCAAAGGATTGACCGAAAACCGAAAAATCGTCCATAAAAATCTCCATGCACTTTTCAACTAGCCCGTCAAAGATTGCCATCATACACCTTTGAAAGGTGGCCGGGGCATTACAGAGACCAAACGGCATCCGCCTGTAGGCGAATGTCCCATAAGGGCAAGTGAAAGTGGTCTTCTCTTGGTCAACGGGATCGATGGGTATCGGAAGTATCCCGAATATCCATCCAGAAGCGAGAGAATGCGTGCCCCGCCGGACGCTCAAGCATCCGGTCAATGAATGGAAGGGGAAATGATCTTTCGGTGTGACCTCATTGAGCTTTCGATAATCGATACATACTCGTATCCAAGAACGAGCCTCAATGCTATCTCTTCTCCTTTCTCATTCTTCTCAATCGTAATTCCACCTTTTTTGGGAACTACCTGAGTTGGGGATACCCACTCACTGTCTGCAATGGCGTAAATGATACCCATATCTAGAAGCTTTATAATTTCCTTCTTGACTACTTCTTGCATATGAGGGTTAAGCCTTCTCTCGAGGCCGTCTAACTCGTTTTGCACCCTCCTCGCCTTGATCTTGTGCATACGGATGTCGGGAGATATCCCTCGGATATCTCCCACCTCGCCATCCAAAGGCTTTTTCATTTTTGCGCAAGACGTTTAACGGTTTAAGCTCTTCTATACGAGATAGCTTGGCGAGAGATGATCAAAGGAAGCTTGTCACCTTCTCTTAAAAACACATACTTAAGATGTTTAGGTAACGGCTTCGGTACCAAATCTACGGGAGGATCCTCTAGACTTGATTTAAGATCGCCACTCTTCAACTCAACATCGCCGAGCTTACTTAGTGGTCCTACGCCAAGGCTTCTTCTCTTAGCTCATCCTCAAAATCACCGCTAACCGGTCTAGATTAACCATACCATGACTATTCGGATTATCGATCAATCGCTCATATTCCGCTTCCACGACCTTGACTTGCTCGTCCATACGATCATTGAAGTCATTAAATGACTCCTCAATAGAAAAGCCGGTTGGAGAACCGAGAGGGTACTTGGATGGATTTAGAGACACTATAGCTCACCTCTTGGTCACCAACTCGAATAGTTACTTGCCCACCATCACAATCGATGAGGGCCCTAGGCGTGGATAGGAAAGGTCTCCCAAGAATCGGGGGGACTTTCTCATCTTTTCCCATATCTAAGACGTACCAATCAACGGAAAGGTAAATCTATCGATCCGGACTAAAATGTCTTTCGAATCCCCGAAGCTTTCTTAGAAGATCTATCGGCGAACGAAGGTTCATGGAAGTGGGTTCTAGAAGACTTTGTAAACCCAAATTTCTCACACACGTACAATGGCATCAAGCCGATGGATGCACCCAAGTCACATAAAGAATTTGGAAAGACTAAGCCTCCCATCCGCAATGTGAGCACGAATTTTCCGGGGTCACCTCTTTTGATTGGTAAGTCCGGATAATTGATCATTGAACAATCCTCACCAATTGCCGATCCATTTCTCGCTAACTTCTTCTTCGAAGAAACAACATCCTTGATGAATTTAGTATACTTAGGCATTTCAACCAAAACTTCTGAGAGTGGAAGATTAACCTGAGTATTTTTCAGCAGATTAAGCACCTTTCCGTACTTCTTATCTTCATGCAATGGGATGTTGCTCTTTCTCGGTGGAAATGGAAGCTTTTTCAAATTATCCTCGGAAAATACATTCTTCGAGGACGAACTAACTGCTTTGTCTTCCACATCTTTCCACCTCACCGTCTTATCATTCTTTTTATTAGTCAGGGGATCAGCCACCTGACGATCATTTGATTCATCACTCCTCAGGGGATCAGCCACCTGAGGATTCTTAATTGATTCTTCATTCCTCAAGGGATCAGCCACTCGAGGAATCTCAATTCTTTCACCTATCAGGGGATCAGCCACCTGATGTCTTTCAACTTCTACACCTCTCAGGGGATCAGCCACCTGAGTACCTGCTTGTAGCCAAGGGGATGATGGGTGCTCGACTTCCCCTCCTGCCTTATCACTGGCAGGAGGGGCTAGTGGTTTCCCTGGTTAGGGGGACCACTCAGTTGAGTACCACTTCTTAAGTTCATTGCACTGGCCTCTCCTCCACCGTATGGAAGTGAAGGAACCAAGTCAGTGCATTGGCCAAGATTCAATTCAGTATGAGCTACATGACCACCTTTGGGATTTCTCTCCATGGAGTTTGGCATCCGCACGATGGTCTAGAAGCTTGGCCGGTCGGCCATTTGCCTCTCAAGGTGCTTGATCGAATTCATCAACAACCGGATATTATTATTTTGCTCCCTCCGGAAGTTATTGTTCTGCTCCTTCAGCTCCTTCTGATAGGAGTCCAATCTAGCTTCCAGATCATCAACGTGAGATGGACCTTGAGAGTTACGAATGTTTTGAGAGAAAGGTGGGCTGGACCGACTTTGAAATGCAGGATTTGGATTGTTAGGCCAACTTTGATTTAACCCTTGATTTGGATTGGAAGAATTCAAGTTCGGGTTCTGATTAAAACTAGGGTTTCGATTGAAATTCGAGTTTTGATTGAAATTTTGATTGAAATTCGAATCTAGATTTTGATTTGGGTGGAAACCCTGGTTTCGAAAGTTGCCTTGGCCAGTGAATTGATTACCAAACCTTTGATTTGGCTGGCCATTGAAGGCATTGATTTCAGCGTTCTGTCCAATCATAGGACAGAAACGAGCAGTATGCCCCATATCGTCACATACCTGGCATGCGACTTGGTTGTACTGTCCATGATTCTGGACAGCATTGACTTGATAAGAATTGGGGGGCATGAATTGACACTGGCCAACCATGTGGCCAGTCTGAGAACAATTCTCGCGATGCACGAACTTGAGAGTTCGTAAAAATGAAGGAGTCGATAACTCGGATTTGGAGACGTGGTAAGCGTAGCCAGCTGCTGCTTCAGCATGGAAATCTCGTTCTGCATTTTCACCTCCTCGATCCTAGGAGGAGGTGGTGGTGCCTGAACAGCTTGAAAGGAGGGGGCATAATTATATTTGGCAATGTCTTCGAACAATGCCCACCCCTCTTGAGGCGTTCTCCTCAGGAAAGCCCCACCTGATGAACTATTGACCATGCCCTTGGTGAGCTCGGTCAATCCACCGAAAAAGGTATTGACTTGCCTCTGCAAGTCTAACCCATGGTGGGGGCATTTACGAAGAAGAGCCTTAAATCTCTTCCATGCCTCAAAGAAAGATTCTGTTTCCGCTTGATAGAAATTATAAATTTCCCTCAAACACTGGGCTGTCTTGGCCGGTGGAAAGTATTGGCTTAAAAACTCTTTCTCCAATGCAGCCCAGGTGGTAATGGATTCCGGAGGGAGAGAGCTATACCACTCTTTAGCTTCTCCCTTCAATGAGAACGGAAACAGTGTAAGTTTAATCACATCCTCACTCACACCTTGAATGCGTGTCGTACCACATATCTCCAGGAATGTGTGTACGTGTGTGTGAGGATTTTCGATAGGGAACCCGTGAAACATTGATGCATGCTTGCATCATCCGAATGAGACCGGGTTTGAGTTCGAAAGTTTGTGCGGTAATGGCCGGTAAGACGATAGGCCGGGTTGACGATTCTTGCACCGGGCATGGCGTAGTCTCCAATGTCCGTCTATCTTCAGCGGCCATTATTACAATTTCTTCGATTTCCCTTTGAAAAGATAGCTCAAACTCTTGATCTTCGGCTTTTCCTTCGTCAAAACGAAGTCTTCGCCTATTGGGTCGGACTATGGTACGCTCGATGTCAGGGGAGCAAAGTAATGGTCCTTTGTGACTACGAGTTTGCATAAACCGATCCCAAAATCAAGTTGAGAAAACCTAAATCTAAGGGAAGGAAACCTAAAAACTAATAAATTAAAGACCTGATATCTAAAAGATTAAAAACCTTAATCTAAGATCAAAAACCTAAAGAAAAGAGAAGAAAAGAGAAAGATTAAGAAAGAAAGGGGGACGGACGGGCGTCCACTTATGTGAACGAGCGTACGCCGGAAAATAGACGAACGAGCGTCCAAACCGGTGAACGTTCGTTCAAGGATCGGAAAACGCTACTGGAATGAAAATTTTACAGTGAACGAGCGTTCAAACTAGTGGACGCTCGTCCATAGGCAAGATTTTTCAGAACAGAAACGATATCAGAACAACCGGAAAGCATGGGAAAAAGAGACAGAGGGGAAAGGATAACTAAACCTAGAGGAATCAAAGACTACGAAACTTAACTACGAAAAACCCTAATAACCAAAACTATAAACTACCTAAGAAAATTTAAAACGAGAAAAACAGAAAACACTAAAAAGAGGGAAAAACATGTGTTGAAATCTTCTAACCCCAAAATGGAAGGGAAAACAGTGGATTTTGACCTCGAAAACGGTGTCCGCCACGTCGTCGGCGTCGGAACGAGCTTTCCGAATTGGGGTCCTGCGCGCCAATCCGACACTCGAGCCGAAAGTTATGGCCAAAATACTATCAAGTGCTAAAACGGACCCTTTTATCCTAAAATTTGATCGTGAAAGGTGCGGAGTCAGATGATTCAACCTTAGATGTCCCCTAATCAATGTAAGAACGAGAAAAGATAGAAACAGACAGGTAGAAACAAGAAAAGCCACTGAAACAAGAAAACAGACGGGCGTCCAATTAATGGACGGGCGTCTGCCTGGGTTTAGGACTGAACGGGCGTCCAAAAATATGGTTTGCTGAGAAGATGTGTTCCAGAATCCGAGCAACGTGATATTATTGAGCAATGCCACAGTGGACCCACTGGCGGTCACTTTGGTCCTTGGAAAACCGTTGCTAAAATCTTTCAATCCGGCTTCTATTGGCCCACGATCTTCAAAGATACAGAAGCTTTCTGTAAAGCTTGTGATAGGTGTCAAAGAACCGGAACTTTAACAAGGCGTTTCGACATGCCATTGAAACCCATCCTAGAATGCGAAGTCTTTGATGTATGGGGTATCGATTTTATGGGACCATTCCTATCATCTTGTGGAAATAAATACATCTTAGTCTGCGTGGACTATGTATCAAAATGGGTGGAGGCTCAAGCCACGTCTCACAATGATCATAAGACGGTCATGAAGTTTCTGAAGAAGAACATCTTCGTGAGATTCGGGTGTCCACGCGCCTTGATTAGTGATGAAGGGACACACTTTTGCAACCGACCTCTGGAGAAAGTTCTTGAGAAATATGGTGTTCGGCACAAAATTGGCACACCATACCATCCTATGACTAGTGGTCAGGTTGAAAGAAGCAACCAAAGTTTAAAGAAGATCCTGGAGAAAACAGTTAACAGTCATAGAAAAGACTGGAGTCTAAAGTTGGATGATGTACTATGGGCATATCGAACTGCCTATAAGACCCCCATGGGTACATCACTGTCCCGGATTTTATCTATACAAAACAACAAGTAATAAACCGGTTAACCTCAAGTGCAAGGATCGTAGTATGGAGGCTAATGCCGGGTCGATCTTACGGGGAACTAGACGAATGTGAACCCTAGTTTTTGCTTTTAACTAATTATTGTCACGAAAGCTAACCTAAACAAATATTGCATAAAAGTAACTAGACAGAGGAGATTAATCCAATGCCAGGAAAGATTGAAAGCGGTAAACTAACTAAACTAGAGTGCAGAAAAAGTAAACTAAAGCTAAACAATTCAAGTTTCAAGAGATTTGAATCAAGTTATAACAAACGAACGAACAGTTGATCCACCTATCCTATCAACATTCAGATCCTATTCAGATTATTTCGTGATTCTAATCAAGTTGTGATTTGCCTTATCTAAGTACGACCTCTAATTTCTTAGATGGTTCTCCTATCAATCTTTATCTTTCGATTTAAAGATTAACGCTTTTCAAAACAAAGGTGGAAACTCTAACGTCTCTAACCTAGAAATCTAACCTATTAACTTTCGTTTTATAGATTAAAGATCTACTCTTTTATCATGGTGTTCTAAAGTTAACATGATTTTCATCACATAAAACAAACACAAAAGCAAACATCTTTCGATATAATTCGCAATAAACAATGTAAACATGATAAAAGAAACAACTTGTATTAAAGAACTCACAAAACAATCACGATTCGAATCTGAATAGTTGACGGATAGGCTTCACACCGCTCGTTCAAAAGAGGTCTAGCCTCTTTTCATCTTCGTGAGACTTGAAATTGATGAATAAAAAGACATGAAAAGTAGCTAATCTAATCTATGAATCTAATTGCATAAACTGGAAGAAAATAGAATAAAAACGCAGCCAAGCTGCTCCCTAGGGTTTAGGGTTCGAATTGTATGATTAGGGTGAAAGAAATCCGCTGCTTATATAGAGTTTCAATGTCGGCTGCTACAGTAACCGCTCCGGACGCCCGTTTGAAGATTCCGGACGCTCGTCCACTATTTTCAGCAACAGCATCCAAACTTGTAACGCTCATATCTCGGGCCTCGTAAGTCGGAATGGAGTGATTCAAAATCCTGTAGAATCCTCTCTTCAAGCCCTACAACTCTTCTCTTGAGGTCCAGAGTCAAATCGGTTGTTATCATATCAAGAACTGCGTTGGAAGTTCAGCGCTACCCGGAATCCCGATTTTCTTCCTCCGGACGCTCGTCCGGTATCTCGACGTTCGTTCCTTCACCTTGAACTTGTGCCGGACGTTCGTTCATCCAGCGTCCAAACTCTCTGTATCAAAATACTTCCCTGAACGCCCGTCTGCTTTATCAAACGCCCGTCCACTCTGGACGGGACCCGGACGAACGTCCATATGTGCTGTAACTCGATTTCTTGATCTTTATCTCCTCCTTCTTCCATCTTTATCCTTCTTTCCTCGTCTCTTTCTTGATTTAGCTCGAATTATGTCAACATTTGATCATCAATTCAGCCTCCAACATGTACCTACATGACATCAAAAACACCGCAAAACGTAACACAATCCAAATACTCGTAAAACCATAATTAAAACACATACACAACCTCATTTTGCAAATAAACTAATCAAAATCTTACTTGCTTAATAAATCATTTAAACACTCGTTTTCTATGCAAATTATACAAATACGGAGGAAATCATTATCAAATATAACGTTAAAAACCGTATAAAAATACCCTTAACAATCACCCTATCAAATGGTTTATGGTAAACCATGCCACTTACCAATCGAGTTAGAGCATAGAGCGTATTGGGCCACGAAGTTTTTAAACTTCGATACCCAATCTTATGGAAAACATCGATTGCAACAGTTGCATGAGTTAGACGAATTTAGACTTCAGGCCTACGAAAGCGCCAGGATAAGTAAGGAAAGGACAAAACTCCTTCACGATGCCAAAATCAAGAAGCGAGAATTCCAAGTAGGGGAACAAGTTTTATTGTACAATTCCAGGTTACATCTGTTCCCTGGTAAGCTGAGGACACGATGGTCCGGCCCCTTTGAAATTCTCCAAATCATTCCTGGAGGTGTTCTAGAACTACGAGGTTATGGTGACCAGCCGTTCCGAGTGAATGGTCAAAGGTGCAAGCATTACATTGGTCAAGCCAAGGAAAAGCCTTTGATTGTTCGATTCCTCGATATCCTCGGGTGTGGTACTTCAGAAGTCAATAAATTTGATGAGTTTTCACCCGATCTATTTTCTGAGGATGATGGTAGTGGTCTTTCTGAAGAAGTTCTAGCAGGTAGTTGGGACATGGAAGAGTTTGAGAAGGAGCAACGGATGAAAAGTCGTCAGAAGAAAAAGAAATCAACCATGGGGAGAATTAAACAAGTGTGGAAGGCAATTAAAGGATTAACCCCATGTGTTAGATGCTGTTTCTGCAGCCACACTACTGATCAAAGCCTACACGAGGTAGTGGCTGGCAGAAAAGTTAAATGGCCTGATCCAGGCTGAGCTGAGTGTCGAGCTAACGACATTAACCAAAAGCGCCACTAGGAGGCATCCTAGATATCCTTTATTATATTAGGACTCTCTTTTATGTTGTTTCTTTTCTTTGATTTAGTTTTTATCTTAAGTCTAATTAAGATTTTGTTTGAATCGTTCGGTTAGCCGTGCTTTTAGATATGGATTACGGAGTTCTACCACAGGAGTTTCCTTTCATTAGCAGGATCCCACTTATCACTCTAGGTGACGGACCCGGAGGGACTATGATTTTGGACGTAGACTTTGATATTAGTACCCGCATCAGGACCGTTACTTATGTTCTCATTGTACCCCGATCTTCGGGAGGTGGAGATTTTAGTTCAGAGGACCTGCAGGAGACTTTAGGACGACCGTATACAATCCTCAATGATCCGATGCTGACTGACTTGGCGGTAGTGCTGCAAGATGAGCATTTCCAAGGAGTGGATGTTGCTGGCGAGGACTGGGCTCTACAGGACGAGTATGATTTTCCCCCTGCTATTGACATGCTCCGCCGTCTAATCCGGATTGTGGATTGGGCGGAGATTTATGATGACTAGCGTTGTTAGGCCGTTTCGTCGAGCAAACGACGTTAAACAAAAGCGCTCGGTGGGAGGCAACCCACTATTTTCTAGTGTTTTATGTGTTCTTCAGTTTTTATTTATTATTTGAAGCTATGTATGAATTTTTATAATGGAATAAGAGTTGAATTTGTTTTGAATGAAAAAAAATTCATAGTTTTTGCTGAATTCTGCCTCAGACGTGCGTCCATGCCTATGGACGCCCGTCTGATCTGTGTCTGCCTTGGACGAGCGTCTACCATTCCTGAACGCCCGTCCGTCCTTTTGAAATATTGGACGAGCGTCCAAGTTTCTTGAACGCCCGTCTGCAAGATTCCCTCCAACGCTGTTCAAAAATTGACAACCTGGACGAGCGTCTGAATATCTGGATGCAGCATTATCGATTACGTTTATTCGGATGAGATTGAGTAGGCCATTGCAGATATTCTTCACGAATCTGAGTCGTCTTCTGATGAGGAGCAGACTGACTCTCTTCCGGGTGGATCACCTCCTGCTGATGATTCTGCGGCATCGGGGCGGACCTGATGTTATGTTTCTGATTCTAGTTCATGTATATCTTTTTGAGATGCTTGTATTGTCCTACTACTTTTTTCTTCATTACTTGATTCAGTGTACTTTTCATGTTAGCTACTGTCTATTTTTCTCGATGACTCTTGTAATCCATAAGGCATTACGTACTTTTATTTGACTTTCCTCTGCTTTAAATTTTCATTGTCTTGACTGCTTCATCTTTTGATATTATTCGATTTTACTGTATCCTTTCATTATGGTATAATTTCCCCGTTTTCCCTGAGATTGTTCCGTGTTTGTCGAGTAGTGCAGGTTTATTTCTAGCTGTATTGTCGAGCTCGCTTTTACATCGTGCTGATACGAGTCCTATTTGTCACTACGAAGGCTCCGGCCTGACCAACGATTTGAGTATCTGTTACGATCAGCTAAGTATCTTTGTTCGTTTTAAATTCTGCACAACCTGAGGACATGTTGTGGTTTAAGTGTGGGGGAGGGGGATGGTTATGTGTATCGATCATTTGCTTACTTCGTTATGTTTCTATGCAAAAATGAGCTAAATTTTTCAAAATTTTTGTTTTTGTTTTGTCCCGAGTGAGCAATGCATATCTTTGTTCGTTCTTTTATAGTCCTTGATGCTGTATACTGTATGTCCAGTAAGTTAGTTGTTTCACCCGATATATATTTTTCACGAGCCATAGTGAATGATGAGCTATAATATAAAGCTATACCCCTTTTGATTAGTGATTTTTGTTATCTTATAAGTCATGTGCTTAGTGCTAACGTATGTATCGTGGGAATTATAATAATTTGTGTTTATAGCCAAAGTTTGATGTACTGTGAATATCTGAGGTTTGAATGTGATAAGTAAAGCGTAACTAAAGTCGTTGAAAAAGTTGAATTTTAAATGAATTAATTGTGTGTGTCGGAAGCTGGTCGATGAGTTGAGTGCGGTAGGTCATATCTCGAATGTCCTATACCACCATGATGACCAAAAGCTCACGACAATCAGAAGAAGCTGCCTTATGATTGGAGTAAGGTAGGGTATATCACGAATGTCCTATTCTGCTATGACAGGGCAACAGCTCATTCTGATGTGTGTTTAAATGTGAAAATAGTTAAATCAACTTGCAATAAGAAGTGGTATGAAATGAATAGAAGACTTGGTTAACGCATATCTTATCCCCAGTATAAACTAGCAGATATGTTGTAGGGATTATCCTCTGAGTATATCAGAAAGGCCCTAGATGCATTCTATCATCTTTTTCGGGATATGTCACGTTTTGTAGGGTGCATCTTATAAGTATCATTTATCTCTAGTTTGAGGGGGTATTAGCTAGTTTGCTTTGAAATTTTCAAGTTTGGACTTAGTGGAAGTTTGTTATGGCTTTGCACACACACCGGGGTGAACTTCTAAGTTATTGCATATGTGTTATATGTGCTGAGATGTCTATCTTTTTCCGAGCCTTGATTTTCGTTTTGTTTTGCTCGGGACGAGCAAAAGCTAAGTGTGGGGGAGTTGTTAAGGGTGATTTTATATGATTTATATCGTTATATTTTGTAACAATTCTCTCCATATTCGTATAATTCGCATAGAAATTAGGTGTTTAATTGATTTATTGAGCAAATGAGTTTTTAAACGGGTTAATCGCAAAATTGGTTGATTTATGTGTTTTATTGATGATTTTATGGTTATTTGGATGATGTTACATTTTGCGATGTTGTTAATGACTTGTAGATGCAAATTGCGGCTCAAAAGATGATTCAATGAAGATAAATGTCGGATTTTATTGATGAAAAAAGGATAAGGAAGATTTGAATGGAAGGAAAGAGATAAAGATGAGAAAATCGACTTTTGACCAAAGTGAACGCACGTCCTAAGTCCCGTCCAGTGAACGGGCGTCTAAGAAAGTGAACGGGCGTCCAGCAGAAGAAACTTGATTCAGAGTTCTGAGATATTTAGTGGATGAGCGTCCAAATTGAAGAAGGACGGGCGTCTGATCCAGCTCGGCCCGACTCAAAGATTTTTAAGCATCTGGACGGGCGTTCAACCCATCAAACGGGCGTCCAGTCGGCCGACATAGCAGCACCGCCTTGAAATTTTATATATAGCTGCGTTATTTTCAACCCCATAATCAGATAATTCGAACCCTAAACCCTAGGGGCGGCTCAGTTTTTATACTTTTATTTTTCTAGTATACTCAAACACTTTTTATGTATTTTTACTCAAGTAATTCGAGCTTCAAAGTGATGTTTAGAGGCTAGACCTCCCTTGAACAAGCATTGTGAAGCCATCCAACCAACGTATTGATTTCATCTTCGATTGTCTTGTGAGTATTTAATGCAAGTTGTATCTTTATTATGTCTATGTTGATTTTATACAATTATATCGAGAGATGCTTGCATGTGTGATTGTTTAATGTTGATGAGAATCGTTATTAAACCCTAGATCACCATAATAAAGATTAGGTCTTTAACCTAAAAATAACGAGAGTTAATTAGGTTGAATTTCTAGGTTAGAAATTGAGAGATTTCACACATTTGATTTGAGAGCGTTAATCTCTGGATCGAAAGATCGAAGATTAATAGGCGAACTTGTCTAAGAAATTAGGAGTTCATACCTTGGCTAGGTGAATCACAACTTGATTAAGAATCACAAGATAATCTAGATAGAAATTGATAGTTGTAGGATAGGTGGATCAATTGCTTGTTCGTCTTTTATTTCATTGATTTAATCACTTGTGATCAATTGCTTAGTAAATTTACCATCTTTATTTCGTAATAGATTTAGAATAGATTTAGTTTAGTTAATTTCGTTCGCAACCATATTTCCCTGGCTTTAGATCTCGATCTTCTGTCCAGTTATTCTTATTGTTAGTTTCGTTTTCCGTTTTAGTTCTTCACTGTTTTATTTTCGTATCTTCTTAGTAGTAATCGTGACATAGTTAGGTTAGATAATAAAAACTAGATTAAACAACCCCGATTCCCCGTAAGATCGACCCGGTATCAACCTCTATACTACGATCCCTACACTTGGGGTATACCGGATTTATAAATTTATTACTTGTTTATTTTCCATTGCAAAAATCCGTGACACAAGTATGCCAAGAAGAAACCTCCCAGTCCTCTGCTCCTCCTTCCTCTTGATGTTAGATATATGACTTGATATTTTGATAATCAAACTTTGATGTTTCTATAACTTTTGATATTATTGTGTTTGCCTTGTGGAACCTGTGGAAACTTTGTTTTTGATATATATGAATTTGCCTTCTGGATTTTTTTTTTGCTTGCTTCTGAGTTCTGTTACCTCTTATTGCACTTCAAAGAAGCTAGGATTATTTATCCTTAGCTTATTTATTTGTTTTTTTAAGATAGGTTTTCTGTCTAGAGCGCTCTTGCACTGCAAGTTTGACATTCATATTTTATGATGGGTTTTCTGGCCAGATCGTCCTTTGCACTGCAAGTTTGACGTTTAGATTTTTTTTGATGGGTCTTCTGGCCAGAGCGTCCTTGCACTGCAAGTTTGACACTTAGATTTTATGATGGATCTTCTGCCAGAGCGTCCTTGCACTACAAGTTTGACGTATAGATTTTATGATGGGTCTTCTGCCCAGAGCGTCCTTGCACTGAAAGTTTAACGTTTAGATTTTATGATGGATCTTCTGCCCAGAGCGTCCTTGCACTGCAAGTTTGACACTTAGATTTTATGATGGGTCTTCTGTCCAGAGCATCCTTGCACTGCAAGTTTGACGTACATACTTTTCGATGGGTCTTCTGCCTAGAGTGTTCTTGTGCTGCAAGTTTGATATGTTTTTTGGCTTTTAACTTTACTTTTCTATATCTCAACATAGCTTAAAACGTCCAAACATATAATGAACATACTTAATGAAGATATAACAAATACATAACAATTTGAGGAAACAAATATAGTTTAAGGATAATATTTCCTTAAGTGAATAGCATTCCAGCTCCGAGGAATTGTCTGTCCAGAGGCCTTAGCCAGTTGATAGGATCCTTTACCATGTACTTTAATGATTTTGTAAGGACCTTCCCAATTTGGGTCCAACTTTCCAGTTTGACCTTGCCTGCTAGCTTCATTTCGCCTCAAGACTAAATGACCTTCTTTAAAATACGTACCTCTAACTCTGGAGTTGTAGTATTGAGCAATCCTTTGCTTGTACTTGGCCATCTGTATCAGTGCTATGTCCATTTTATGTTCCAGCTCATCCTTGATGTGCAGCATATCTGCTTCCTGCGTTTCTGGACAATACTATTCAGTCCTGGGAGATTTATGCCCAATCTCTGCTGGTATTACTGCTTCGCTTCCATATGCTAAGGAATATGGAGTTTCCTGCGTAGCAGCATTTGGGGTAGTTCTATATGCCCACAAGATATTTGGAAGATGGTCTACCCAATGAGATCCTTCGTGTTCCAACCTTTTCTTTAACCCTTGCTTTATTTGCATGTTGGTCTGTTCAACCTGTCCATTGGCTTGAGGATGGGCTACTGAGGTAAAGTGTTGAGATATTCCTAGGTTTGTGCACAAAGTTTGCACTCCTTGATCTTCAAATTGCGTGCCATTATCGGAGATGAGGACTTTAGGAATACCATATCTGCACAGAATATTTTTCCGCAGGAATTTCTGTATTTGATTGGCTGTGATGGTGGTTAAAGGTTCTGCTTCCACCCATTTGGTGAAGTAATCTACTGCCACTACCAGAAACTTGAAATTTCCTGGTGCTCTGGGTAATGGACCTACTAGGTTTACTCCCCATTGATCAAAGGGCCATGGCGATATGATTGGTGTCATCTCCTGCACAGGTTTATGTGATAAATTACCAAGCACTTGGCATGCCTTGCATGTATTTACTAGCTTCTCTTCATCTTTTTGCATTTCTGGCCAGTAATACCCAAAGAGACTACATTTGCGGGCCAAAGATCTTGCTCCAAAATGATTTCCACAAATTCCAAAGTGAATTTCTCTCAACACATAGTCTCGTCTTCTGAGGTGACACATCTTAACCAGGGTGCTGTGCGTAGGACTTTTTGTACAACACATCGTTGAATGGAGCATACCTCGCTGAGAGTCTTATTAGTCTTTTGGCATGTACCTTATCTTCAGGGAGCACTCCATCTCTCAAATACATTATAATTGGGTCCATCCAAGTTTCTGTCTGTGTTATCGGTTGTACTTCAACTTCATCACAACTCTTCTGATTTAACTGCTCAACCAACACTTTCTTGTTGGACAGAAAATTTGACCCTAGCTTAGATAATGCATCTGCTCTGGTATTTTTGGTCCTAGTTATCTGTTCCACTTCCACCATTAAGAGGTTCTGCAATTTTTCTGTGCAACCGCTAGATATTTCTTCATTGGGCCTTCCTTGGCTTCATATTCTCCTTTGATATGATTGGTTACAAGCTGTGAATCAGTGTACACTTTTAGGTTCTGCACTCCTAGTTTCTGTGCTAGGTTTAATCCAGTTATCAAAGCTTCGTATTCTGCTTCATTGTTAGTGGCCTGAAACTCGAAGTGAAGAGCATATAGGAATTCTTCGCCTTTTGGGATAATAAGTAGGAGTCTTGCTCCTGCTCCCTCTTTGTTGGAGGCTCCGTCCACGCAAAGTTGCCACTGTTCAGCCACTTTCTGGACTACCTTACGCTCCACTGCTAATGCCTTTTCTTCTGCCAAGAAATCTGATAATTCTTGAGCTTTGATTGCCGTTCTTGGTTTGTATTCGATGTCAAACCCTGCTAATTCAGCTACCCACTTCGCCAATCTTCGGTTTATCCAAAATTTGCTTTAGGGGTTGATTTGTCAACACTATCACTGGATGACTCTGGAAATATGGCCTTAGTTTTCTTGTGGCATGCACAAGGGCAAGAACCAACTTTTCTACCTCAGAATACCTGACCTCAGGCCCTTGTAGAGCTTTGCTCACAAAATATACTGGCCTCTGTAACATGCCATGTTGTTTTACCAACACATCACTCACTGCTTCATTACAAAAGGATAAGTATAAAAATAATACCTCATCTTCTTGATGAGGAGTTAGGGTTGGTAGGTGACTGATATGATCCTTTAATTCCTAAAAAGCTTGTTGACATTCTGCGTTCCACTCGAATGGGCTGGCCTTCCTGAGAATTTTAAAGAAAGGCAACGATTTCTGCGCTGACTTTGACAAGAAACGATTTAGCGCTGCTAGTCTCCCTGTCAATCGCTGGACTTCTTTGACGTTATTCGGCTCGGGCATAGTCTTCAAAGCTTCTAACTTATTAGGGTTAGCCCTGACCCCTTCTTTGGATATCATATAACCCAGAAATTTGCCTGATCTTACTCCAAAAGTACATTTTTTAGGATTCAACTCCATTATAGTTTGTCTCAATACTTGACAAAATTTTGCCACATCTTTCAAATATTGGTCAAGAGTCCTGCTTTTGATCAATAAATCGTCCACATACACCTCCATCGATTTACCAATCTGTTGGTTAAAAATTGTATTGACCGCCATTTGATATGTAGCCCCCGCATTCTTTAACCCGAAAGGCATAGACACATAGTAGTAATAACCAAATTCAGTAATAAATGCAATTTTTACAGCGTCTACAGGATCCATCATAATCTGATTATACCCTTTATATGCATCTAAGAAAGCAAAAATTTCATATCCAACTGTGGAATCCACTAGCCTATCAATTCTAGGGGATGTGTAGCTATCTTTAGTACATGCCTTGTTTAAATCTGTGAAATCTACACACATTCTCCAGCTGCCATCTGGCTTCTTGACTAGTACAGGATTTGCTAGCCATTCCGGATATATAACTTCTTTAATCATGTTGGCCTGCAACAATTTCTCTATTTCTTGCTAGATAGCTTGTATCCTTTCTGGAGCGAAAGACCTTTTTTTTTTTCTGCTTCACTGGTTTTCTGGTTGGATCTATGTTGAGCTCGTGGACAGCCAACTCTGTTGACAGTCCTGGCATATCACTGGCTTTCCATGCGAACACATTTTTGTAATCTTTCAAGATCCTGACCAGAGCTCGCTTCTGCTCATCTGGTATCCATGATCCCACACTGACTGTGGATTCTGGGTCAATTTCATCTAATATCACTGGCTCTACTGGATCATTGAACTGCCAACACTTTTCTTCCTCTGGAACGAGGTCTTCCATTGTCACCTGCTGCACTTTGATCTTTCCACTGATTGTGGCTGTGTAGCAGTTCTTCGCGGCATCCACATCTCCCTTAATTGTAGCTTCTCCTTCGCAAGTCAGGAACTTCATGCTGTTATGTGCCGGTGATACCACAGCTCTCAGATCGATTAACGCCGGTCTACCCAAAATTACATTGATGCCGATGGGGCTTTTACCACCACATAATTGACTGTCAGAGTCATGCTCTGTGATCCTTGTCCGAAAGTTGTCAATAACCTAAGCATACCCACAGGATAAATAGGAGGTCCTGTGAATCCAAAGAGAGGAGTTGACACAGGAGTCAACTCTGAGTCGGCCAATTTCATCGCTTGAAATGAACTATAATATAGTACGTTTACTACACTGGCTCATGTCCACACAGATTCTTCTCACCAAATTCTTCTGTATAACCGCCTCTATTACCAGCCCTTCATTGCTCACAACGGCTGGTAATGCATCTTTTGGACCATACTGAACTGTTCCCATCATTTTTTGTTTCTTTGAGTCTCCTTCTTTTTCTACCCTGCCACTTTTTTCTTGTTGGGCAGCCTTGTTAACGCCTACTGGTCCTCCCACAATCGTATTTACGGTGTTGATTGAGGCATTTTCCCTATGCCTATCTGGGGACGGATCTCTACGTCTCTTCTGATTATTTCTATCCTGATCGTTGTTGAACTTTCTAAACTCCCTTCTTCCTATGGGGTTATCGCCTTGTGATCGATCGATGCATTCATCGATCTTTCCTTCCATCGCCGCCGTATCTATATCTCTGATCAGGTCCCTGCACTGCTCAGAGTCGTGCCCAATGTCTTTATGATATTTGCACCACCTTGTATGGCCTCTTTTCTCTCTTGGACCCCTCAAAGAGGAGGAGTCTTGGCAATTCCTTTCCTTTCCATTATCGCCAAAACTTGATCGCGGGATCGGTTCAAAGGAGGTCTTTGTCCTGCAAAGCACCTTTCTTCCCTAGCCTATCTGATATGAGAGCGGTTACCCTGTCCTAAACTGATTTTCTTTTCTTGTCAGACTTATCATCAACTTTTCCTTTTTTGGAATCCCTGTGGGATTCCTCTCTCTTGGCTCTGTTTGCTTCTTCTCCTTGACAATGTCTGTATGCAATTTCTAGACACTCTTCCATCGTACTCGGATTTTTGTTGCTTAATTTAGCATGTAGCCATCCTTCTTTCAGACCTGCCACGAAGGATGCCACTAAAAAATTATCACCCAAATCTGCTATCTGGGATGATTCTCCATTGAATCACTTTTATGTCTGATGGTTAACAAATATGTTCGGTTTCTTTGGAAAGGCCTTGCCGCAATGAATGCATGCATGAATTTTCATGTCAGAGTGGGAAAATCTGGTATGGACCTGGGGTTCAACTTGTTGAACCGATCCCTTGCCTTCCCTGTAAGAAGAGTTGCAAATGCCCTTCATCTCATCTCTTCTGGTGCGTTATATAGGCTCATATGTTGTATGTATTGGTGCATATGGTCATACGGATCCTTAGTGCTATCATATGACTGAATCTTTGGGATCTTGAATCCCGGAGGACAAGGAAATGTGTCAATGTCCTCAGTAAAAGGAGATACCAGCCTGAAATCATCTTGTTTAGGCTTAAGAATAGCATCCAACTCTGCTTTGGCGTTATCACCACCTGGGTGAGTAACAACCACCCTTACACTGGATTCTGCTTCATGTTTTTCTTTCTTAGTTGTATTATGAGGAGGAGGTGTTTCTGAAACGTCGCCACCCTGATTTCTGGCTTTCAATACTTCCTCAAAAATGACTTTTATTTCTTCACATTTGAGATTTGCCAGGTTTTCCACCAACATCTGTCTGACTGTGTTTTGTGTGCTGGTTTGTCATTCTTCCATTATAATTTTCTTTCCAGGTTGTTGATTGTTTTCTTCCTGGTTCTCTTCTCTGTTTGATTTTCAACTTCCGTTTGATTTTGGTGCTTCTTCCCATGATTTTTCGCCATTTTACTATATAAGAAACTCACTAACTAGAATCGACCCTCCTTCTAGCGCCAAATGATGTTGCTTAAAATTGTAACCGGGTAATTAAATGATTCAAGTTAGGAAAACACTACGGAAACAAATAGAGTTTTGTATGAATTTGGATTGAACTCTTAGAGAGAGCTGCCTACGTATCCAATTCAAGTGTCGAATCGGAATCAAGTCTCCCTCGTAGTTCAGACTTCATCTTTATATATTTTTAGGTCGTGGTGATAACCTCCCCTACCATAATGGGGAGTTATCACCGATAAATTGGAAACTATAAGACGTGGGATCTATCCACGTTTGTAAACGGTTATGCCATTATAGACTCTGTCTTTGGTAGTTACTTGGTGTTCTGTTCAGAGTCTAGTTCTGCTCAGAGTTTGGTAGAGTCCTGCTGTGCCAATTCGGCCCAGAGCCTGGCGGAGTGCTGCTCTGCTAGTTCTTCTCAGAAATTAGCTTCTGCTTAGGGTCTGGGGGAGTCCCGCTCTACCCATCCCATTATTATTATACGATAGCGAGATGGGCCTGGCCCAATAGTGAATAACCCGACTTGGTGGGCCCATACATCATCACCAAGCTTTATTGATACTCTTTTAACTCATTATTTGTCCAAATGGCATAACATCAAACGCATTGCAAGCATCATTCACTGATATAAGGAAATATAGTAACACATTTATTTGCATTAATTGGTTTTAGTACAACGGTAAGCGCTTAATCATAATATGGTATCAGAGACATTTTCAGTTAATTTCTTCTAAAATCTCGGTGTTCTACCGCTCTCTATCCTTCTCCTCCCAATACCACCACTACCATTTCTTTCTGCTGTCATATCTGCCACCAAAGTGGTCGGGACCTAATTTCCCACGGCATCTAAACAGTCCTTATAACTGTCACTTCCATCGTTTGTTTTCCAATGTTGACTCGGCTCTTCTATCGGACGGCTCTAATTAATCAGTCCGACCTCACATCTCCGACTCTATCCTCCTCCTCGTATCTCTCCTTAATTTCCCTCCTCCGCCAGCCTTCTTCTGCTCCGATCTGATCACAAAATCACGTTTTGTTTTTTTCCCGATCGCAATCCAGCCTTCATCAAATCTCCACCGATCAAGAAACCACACCCACATTTTTTTCCTTTTTAAAGTCACAAAGCCAATAAAACTTCCCAAGACTCAAGCTTTGCTCATATCTGGTTTTGCCGCATGATTTTTGGTTACACGTATGGACCAAGAGTTAATCGGATATTGATTTTTTTATTTTTTTATTTTTTATTTAGCTATTTTGGTTGATTGTTTTTGTTCTTAATTTTTTTGGGAAATTTAACTAACAGGACAACTACATATTTTTTATAGGGAGAAAGACAACTGCATAATTGTTATAGCGAGAAGGACAAACAGTGAATCCCGAAAATCAGTGAATCTCCCCAGTGAATCCCGAAAACCAGTGAATCTCCCCAATAAATCCCGAAATCAGTGAATTTCGACAGTGAATCCCGAATATCAGTGAATTTCGACAATGAATTTTAAAAATTAGTGAATTTCGACAGTGAATTTCAGCAGTGAATTTCGAACACAAATGAATTTCGACAGTGAATAAATAGTTTTGTCCTTTATGCAAAAGTTTTAAAAGATTGTCATTCTACTCAATTGATGAAATATTTCTGTCATTCACCCTCATTTCCCCTAATTTTTTTTTATCATCAAAATAAAAATCTCTATCATTATTATATACCAAACCCAACACTATATGTGTGACACCTCGTTCCAGACACCGTGTTGTTATCCGGAAATGAACGTTCGACACGTATATAATTTATTATTTAAATCAATTATATACGTAAGCCTTACGTAATTAAATCGGAGTTAAAGCGGAAATGAAACGACACGAGAAACTTAAACGACAACAATGTCGAACCAACTAAAGAAAAAGTAAATGTTGTTCCAACAACATTCAACTGAAAAGAAAGTACGAATGACTAGTGTGTTTATTACAACCATTAACTTAAAGGACAAACACAAAAGATAAATAAATATTCCAACTCTCATATCTCAAGACAAATAAATAAAATAGCAAAGTGATTTCGAAGCATCAACATAATCACTACTCCTCGTAATAAACGTCAACACCATCAAAGTAACCTGCATCACCTTCTCGGGTTGGGAAACAAACATGCAAATAAAGGGATGAGTACATAAGAACTCAATAAAGGGTAGGAGTACCGTGTTTAACATTAGCAACAGAATAAGCAAGGTCATCAATCAACAATAACATCATCATTACTTATTAACACGTATGTATAGTAACACTCCTCTTTACTAGTCTTAACTAGTAACCTCAACCAAACAAGGGATGAGTTGCACGCAAGTCCAATGACACTTTGCGAGGATAAAAGTGTTCCCTAAGTGATTCTAACCATTCTAGTTATATTACTTATCACATAGTCCATTTAAGTATAACCATTCCATTTGGTAATTGGTACAAAGATGGGTGAACTCGAAACACTCTATTGTGGGTTTGGAGGTGCGGAGTGCATGCTCATATAAGTGTTTACGAGTTTACGGATGTAAATGATCAAGTAGAGTTCGAAAAGCTACTTAAAAGACACGAAAATTCGTTTTTGGAAAAACTGTGTCACAGGCCGGCCACAGGGCGCCGCCTGTGTGAAGTTTTTTCAAGAGGAATTTTGGACGGAGTTCTATTTCGGATTTACGGTGTTCACAGCCGGCCACGGCGCCCGCCCGTGACTCGATTTTGTGAATTGGTGTGTCTTTTCGGTGTTTTTCGACAGTTTCTTCCATATAACACCTTTCCAAAAAGGTGTCTATATGTTAGAACGTTTTTTAACCAACTAACTTGATCATTTTGAGAGCATAGAATGAAATCATTCAAGTTCTTCTTCATCTTTGAGAGTCAAACAACTTCAACAAAATTCCTTAAGTATTCTTCTCTTTTGGTGCCAAAAAGTGAAGGGAAACGTAGTCTTATCTCACAAAAGTATTTTTGTAACCCGAGGCATCTTATAAGGGTCAAATAACTTTTGTAGGAAAGTGTTTATCACGATTCTACGTTATATCAAGCATACGTTTTCTGTGTTTTTCTGCAGTTTCCTGCATTTTTGTTTTGACATTGTTGTTCCCTTGAAATCTACAATTCTACAACAATCTACAAAAGTTATTTAAGTATTTTCTTCAATGTCAATTGTCAAGGAGATGACTGCAAATTTTGGAAAGTTGGAAAAGTTCGAAGGAGTCAATTTTCGAAGATGGCAGAGAAAGATGCATTTTCTGTTGACGACTTTGAAGGTAGTGTATGTACTAAGTACACCGATGCCGGAAGTGTTGGATGATGGACCTTTGGAGGAACTGAGGAGGAAGAACAAATGGGAGAATGATGACTACATCTGTAGAGGTCACATTCTAAACGGTATGTCTGATTCTTTGTTTGACATTTATCAAAATGTTGAGTCTGCGAAAGAACTTTGGGATTCACTAGAGTCTAAATACATGAATGAAGATGCCTCTAGTAAAAAGTTCTTGGTTGGTAATTTCATGAAGTATAACATGGTAGATTCAAGGTCGGTAATGGAACAATATAATGAATTACTGCGCATTTTGGGTCAATTTGCACAACATAAAATGGAAATGGATGAGTCTATTTCGGTGTCAAGCATTATAGATAAGTTACCACCATCATGGAAAGATTTTAAACACATGTTAAAGCACAAAAAGGAAGAATTATCTCTCGGTAATGTTGTAAATATTGTTATCACAAATCATGATGTTAATAGTTCTCGTTTTGTGGCATGCTCGGTTGGGACATGTTCATTATAAACGTATGTTGGTAATGTCTAAAAATGAGTTAATTCCATCTTTTGACATGAATATGAATAAGTGTAATACTTGTATGTTAAATAAAATTGTGAGACAACCTTTTCATAGTGTTGAAAGGTTATCTTCCGTATGAAACAACCGGAGGGATTTGTTATGCCTGGTAATGAGCATAAGGTGTGTAAGCTTGTTAAATCATTGTACGGGCTTAAACAAGCGCCTAAACAATGGCATCATAAATTTGATGAAGTTGTCTTGTCTAATGGTTTTAAGCTTAACCAATCAGACAAGTGTATATATAGCAAATTTTACAATACCGGTAATGGTGTGATAATTTGCTTATATGTTGATGACATGTTAATCTTTGGAACTAACCAAGAACAAGTTGACCTTTGTAAGGCCTTTTTGTCATCAAGTTTCTCTATGAAAGACATGGGGGAGGCGGATGTGATTCTTGGAATCAAGATCAAACGGAGTGACAAAGGGATCTCTTTGACACAATCTCATTATATTGAGAAAGTGTTGAAGAAATTCAATTGTGAAAATTCTACTCCAGCCAATACTCCCATGGATCCTAATGAGAAACTCATGCCTAATACGGAAAATCCGATATTACAACTTGAGTATTCTCGGGTGATAGGATGTTTGATGTATGCTATGACTAGCACACGTCCGGATATTGCTTATGCGGTTGGAAAGCTATGCAGGTTCACGAGTAATCCGAGTAGTCATCATTGGCGTGTGGTAACTCGTGTACTAAGGTATCTTAAGTTAACCAAGGATTTTGGCTTGACTTATGTTGGTTATCCTTCAGTAATAGAAGGATATTCAGATGCTAGTTGGATATCCAATGTAGAGGATCATTCTTCTACTAGTGGTTGGGTGTTTTTACTTGGAGGAGGTGCCATTTCTTGGGCTTCCAAAAAGCAAACTTGCATTACTAGCTCGACTATGGAGTCGGAATTTGTTGCCTTAGCAGCAGCCGGAAAAGAGGCGGAATGGCTTAGGAATTTGATCTATGAAATTCCATTATGGCCTAAACCAATATCACCCATTTCTATCCATTGTGATAGTGCATCTACCTTGTCTAAAGCATATAGTCAAGTGTATAATGGTAAGTCGCGACACCTGGGCGTTAGACATAGCGCGGTACGTGAGTTGATTACTCATGGGGTGATTTCGGTTGTTTTGTGAGATCTCAACAAAATTTAGCTGATCACTTAACCAAAGGATTGGCTAGAGACTTGGTACAAAAGTCGGTAATCGGGATGGGTTTACAACCCATATAAATCTTGGTGATAGGATACCCAATTCCCCTCTAATACAATGTTAGAGGCAGAATTCAATGTGGAAGGCCTATTGTCTTAGATTTGAGCACATGATATTGTCCCGAGGGTATGTGCTATGACCTGCAAGATTAGGTTGAAGATGTTCTTCTTAATGAGTCTTTTGACAAAGTGCTATTGCAGGTGCACGATCAATAAAAGGCTCACCTATATGAGTATGAAGTTTGGCCGCTTCAAGGAAGTTCTAGGGTTGGCTTTCTATATGCTCAAGAATAGATATGGACACAAGGCCTGTTTAATTAGTGTCAAGAATAAACTTTTGGAGTTATCTTAACTCATGTGTATATTATCTTCATGTATTCAAAACGTGTAAAGGGGTTCAATGCTTAGACACACCCCGATACTCGAATATTTGAAATGTGTAATATTACTAGGTGGTAATTCAATCTTCGTGACATTATCATTGATGCATGAGTTGTTATGTTTTGACTGATCTTCAGCTAAACCAAGGATTACACTTAAATGGGGGAGGATTGTTGGTGATTTAAGTATAACCATGTCCATTTGTGTAATTAAGGGTTTGGTACAAAGAAGGGTGAACTCGAAACACTCTATTGTGGGTTTGGAGGTGCGGAGTGCACGCTCATATAAGTGTTTACGAGTTTACGGATGTAAATGATCAAGTAGAGTTCGAAAAGCTACTTAAAAGACACGAAAATTCGTTCTTGGAAAAACTGTGTCACAGGCCAGCCACAGCGCCAGCCTGTGAAGTTTTTTCAAGAGGAATTTTGGACAGGTTCTATTTCGGATTTCTGGTGTTCACAGGCCAGCCACAGGCGCCCGCCTGTGACTCGATTTTGTGAATTGGTGTGTCTTTTCAGTGTTTTTCGACAGTTTCTTCCATATAACACCTTTCCAAAAAGGTGTCTATATGTTAGAACATTTTTTAACCAACTAACTTGATCATTTTGAGAGCATAGAATGAAATCATTCAAGTTCTTCTTCATCTTTGAGAGTCAAACAACTTCAACAAAACTCCTTAAGTATTCTTCTCTTTTGGTGCCAAAAAGTGAAGGAACCCGAGGCATCTTATAAGGGTCAAATAACTTTTGTAGGAAAGTGTTTATCACGATTCTACGTTATATCAAGCATACGTTTTCTGCGTTTTTCTGCGGTTTCCTGCGTTTTTGTTTTGACATTGTTGTTCCCTTGAAATCTACAATTCTACAACAGAAAGTGTTGACTACTAAGCACAACACCCCACATAGCTGAGAGTTGTCTTCCGGTGATCTCATGTTTCTCCCCGCAGAGGGTCTCCACACGGTGTTGTGCCAAATACACCAGAAACCATACCCAAAACTATGTCAATTAACATTTAGGGCTTATCACAATACACACTTAACCAAGAAAAACAACAACGATTAAGAAATATAAACCCACAACGCAATCATCCACTATATCTATTACATCATCCGTCCCTTCATAAACACACATTACTACATTCTACAATATTCGGTATCATAAATACTATTTGCATTTTAGTATTTCTATTATTATCATTATTATTATTTTTAGGGTTAATTCCTTAAAAGTATAGTTTTTTATACTTATTAGCCCCATAAGGACATAAAGGAATCTGTTAGACTTATAAGGACATAATATATCTACATGTACCAAAATACCCCTAATCTAATAAAATAAGCTAAACACACGCAGTGAAACGTTATATCATCTGATTGATATACAGACGCCGATGGTAGCCACCGGGAAACATATTTTACCGGGCTCTTCGCCTTTTGACTTCTCGTTGGATTCTGTACCGGTGAGGCCCGTTCTTTCGCCGGATCAATTACAGAACTGTTCCAAAGCTCTTACAACTTTTAAGCACAAATTGATCAATTCTCCTCAATCGATATGCAAGGAATATCTCACTATACAGGAAAATAGCATTACAGATTCAGAAATGATAAGTAGATGCTCAATCGCTTGTTCTAATGTAAACGAAGACAAGAATCGTTATCCAGATATCAAACCATTTGACGATAACCGGATTGTTTTAAACCGATCGAATGATCAAGAATACATCAATGGAAGTCCAATCAAGATTTCTGAAGGCGTTTCACCCTTTATTGCAATACAAGGTCCATTACCACACACCTACGAGGATTTATGGGAAATGGTGCTCCAGTTTCGTTCCCTTGCAATTGTAATGCTTACAGGATTGATAAATGGAAAGCTGAAGTGCCATGACTATATCCATACAGAAAATGGTCCTAGACAATTTGGAAAGATTCGTATCAATACGAAATCGATAAATAAATCTAATTCTGGGCTTGAGCTTCGATGTTTCGAGGTGAAGCACGAAGAATCTGAAGAACCCCCATTTAATGTTCTGCATATTTCATATCCTGAATGGCCTGATCATAGTGTTCCAAATGAGACGTATGCGGTTCGTGAAATCGTACATAGACTGTTCGATGTATTGCCAAGCCATGGACTGATTGTTGTGCATTGTAGTGCTGGTATTGGTAGGACTGGGACATACTGCACAATTCATAACACCATTCAAAGGATCTTGATTGGTGATATGTCTGCTTTGGATGTTTCTAGTACCGTTGCGAATTTCAGATCGCAGCATTTCGGGATGCTTCAACAGCCGGAGCAATACCGCTTCTGTTACGATGCTATAATCGACGTACTCGGTGATCTCATCTCGTAAGAATGGAGATGATGATGATGATGGTGGTTTGAGGAGATTTCTTGGTGTGGTGATGATGTTATTGTTCATGGCTGGTGCTGGAGCTCACTTTGCTTGCATATTGTGTTGTGTGGTAGTGTTTTGGTTTAATTTGTTTTTCTTGGAGTTGTTTTGGATATAAGTTATTTGTGTTTATTGTTTTTAGTGAATGTCTTTTAGCACTTAAAAAAAGAAGAAAAAAATCTGATTGATATACAGACCATGTCATTACGTATATGTAAATCATCATTGATCATACAACTGTATAGTGGTAGTAGTAGTATAAATGCGGCATGTATAAACAAAAAATGCAAGAATTAGATTTGCTCTATCAACAGGATCCTTGGTGTCTAAAGTGGCTGGAGTGCAGTATTCAGGTGCAAGTACATTAATCAAGTATGCGTAAGCCTCTCCATCCTGTAGATCGTGAAATTATTACGCACTTCATTTGGAATAACAATCAGACAAAGCAATAAATCATGAAACATCCACAGGACATTAGAAGAACTAATGAAGTGACATTGATGTCACTGCTGATGTCACTGCATACATTAGACAACTAATGAAGTGACATTGATGTCACTGTAGATGTCACTGCATAAATTGTTGATGTCACTGCATAAATACAGTGTCACTTCATCGCGGTGTCTCTGCACCGGGGGTGTCTCTGCAATGCGGTGTCACTTCATCGCGGTGTCTTTGCATCGCGTTGTCACTTCATCGCGGTGTCTCTGCATCGCAGTGTCTCTGCATTGCGGTGTCATTTCATCGTGGTGTCTCTGCAATGCGGTGTCTCTGCATTGCGGTGTCTCTGCATCGTCAAATGTTATAACATCGCGATGTCTCTGCAATGCGGCGTCAATTCATCGCGGTGTCTCTGCATCGCAGTGTCTCTGCATTGGGGTGTCATTTCATTGTGGTGTCTCTGCAATGCGGTTTCTCTGCATTGCGGTGTCTCTGCATCGTCAAATGTTATAACCGCAATGTCTCTGCAATGCGGCGTCTCTGCATTGCGGTGTCACTTCATCGTGTTGTCTCTGCAATGCGGTGTCACTTCATCGCGGTGTCTCTGCATCGCGATGTCTCTTATTCGTGATGTCTCTGCATCGTCAAATGTTATAACATCGTGATGTCTCTGCATCGGGGGTGGTCACTGTATCGCGGTGTCTCTGCATATGGGTTTGCATAAAATAACTGTTAATTGCATAAAATTAACTATTTTCTTGATTGGGAAATGTTCTTACAGTACTGAATTTGTGTTTGTTGTTTTATTTATGTTGTGGGAGGTTAGAAAGTTGTTTTCTTTAGGGTATTCATATAGCTGAATCATTAGAAGGTTAAATTTTGTTAAAATTAATAGCATCTGAGTTCCTTTTTATGAGAGTTTCAAGGCATTTTATTAGAGAAGACAAAATAATTCAAATGAATTGAGTGTTTTGATTATTGTCTCATGTATCCGACATGTATTCAATTGAGGCTATACACGTGATCCGCTGCTTTTAGTAGCATAAAGAAAAACTGATATGCTAGTTTTTGACTTGTAAACTCGGGGGAAATGCAATTACAGTAATTAATTTGTTGTTTAATTTTTGTTTGGGAGGTTATAAAGCTGTTTTCTTTAGGATATTCACATTGCTGAATGGGTAGAAAGTTAAATTTTGTTAACAATAATATTTTCCCGAGACAAGTTTCAGACTTTCAGTTAGTGAAAGTTTTGTTTAAGGGTTCAAACCTGAACGCCTGAGAAAAAAAAAAAAAAAAAAAAACAAAAAAACAAACAGCGCCTCTTCTCCCCCTTTTATTTATTTATTTATTTTTTCTTTTCATGATTTTGGTCGGTGATTGGAAAACTTCCCTTAAGGGTATTTGAGTCTATCTATCTAATTTTTGTCCTTATAAGTCCAACAGATTCTTTTTTTCGTCTTATGTCAATAAATACATTTTTGTGTATTTTTGGGTCTTTGGCCCTTATTTTTATGACTATCATCGTTGTTATTCGGAAAGAAACAAAAACGTAGGTAGCTTTTTTTTTTCTTTCCTTCCTGCTGGTAACCTTCGGCAATAGCAGCATAGCTGCATAGTATACTTTAGTTAGCCTTTTTTTTTCTTTCTTTTTTTTAATATTATAACATTTTCATTTCAACAGGGCAAAGAATACCTAGAACATATAATGCCACTTTTTGTCCCTTTCGACGGCAGAAGCACCATGAAAGTAATTACCACAAGCAACCATATATAATAAAACGAAAAGATAATCTGGAAAAGAAAAAAAAATAACACATCAATAACATTGTAACCTAATTGCTTAGAAAAACTCAAGAACCCTAAATTTCAAAAAGAGGGCTTTTCGATTTACTTTTTCGTTTATAGTGATTCTTATACCAAAACGTTAGCCTTATCGCGGTGATCGTCGTGATATGAATTATCAAAAAAACGGAGAGCCGGATCAACCTCCAAGGTAAGGATTTTGTCAAACCTTTTTTTTCCCCTTCTTCTCAGAAAAGTGCCGCTTCTCTTTTTTTTCCTACAACGTACAACTAATGATGATTTTGGGGGTTAAGGTAGTATTAATATGTATTTAAAACATATTAATCCAATATTTATCTTAAGAACATAATATCCGGTAAATAATTAAATGGAAAAGGTTAATTGATAATTAAATATCATAAGTTACAAATTTTGCCTTTTAATTAAAACTATGATATTACATTCCTTCCCTCTTACAAAAAGTTTCGTCCTCGAAACTTGACATACGTGGAAGTTCTCGAAACTCTTGGAACTCTGAAGTCATATCCTTTAACTCAATATCTTTCTTCTCTATCTTCAACTGATGATACACTTAACGCGGATCTATTCTCGTGAACACTCTCCTCCCCTGAAGCTGATTCTGAATTTCTAATTATCTCTGAAAACCGACTAAGAACTTGAGTGAATTTTGGAGGAGTCTCCTTTTGCCTTACTGTTTCTTTTTCCCTTGCAGAGTTTGACTTTTCTGAAAGCGTTCTGCTTTTGGCAACTTCCAACTCACGAGGGAAGTTTTATTTCCTTTCCACAAGTAACTCCCAAGGAGTTATTAGAATAAATTTCCCAAATAATCCTTCTTCTTTATTAAATCCATAATTCCCCTTAAATAATATATTTATCTGAAATATATATACATAAATACTTTAAATCCGTAAATCATTAAACATAATATTCCGTTTTTCGCAAAAATACACGTCTGCGCTTTTTCGAAAAGTCGGGATATTACATTCCTCCCCCCTTAAGAAGAGTTTCGTCCTCGAAACTCGAACGTGCTCAGACTGTTAATCTTCCTTAGCAACTCTCTCTTCAACACAACCCAAAACCAACCTTCACTTGTTTTCCCACGGACAACAATAACCGATTCTGATCTTGCTAACCTTTGAACCAATACTCTACTGATGCCCAACTGAACAAACCCTTGTACACTCATCCCAAGACTAACCAATCACTTCTTGAACCACTGAAACTGCACTATCCAAACTTCTACTCGGTGCATCCATCACCGGAAGATACTTTCCTATGTTTATAGTCCATGTAAACAAAACTTTTGTATAGCCGACCTATACCAAGAATCACACCATTATCTGTAGAACTCAAACTATAAGATCCTTTTTTTCAACGGAAGGTTTCAATTTGACATCGACTTGTGGAAACATCTTAGTAACCTTGCTTACTCTATCCGAAAGAGGTTGTTATAAACAAGGAATCCTTGAGACTATTCTTACTAAAACTGAGGCGGGGGTACCTGGTTTTGATGACATCCCTGTTGATCAACATGTTCCATCTGACCCACAACTGCTTGACCCCCCGTCTTGAACCAAACCACTCACTTCTTAATAAGCACTAGAACTTCCTATACCAATGTTACTAACACCACGAGAACTTCTACGGGTTTATGCCATTCTGAAAGATCAAGGAAGATCAGACTGGTTCTAAGGGGTCTAAAAAGATATCTTATCTTAAGAAAGGAAGCCTAGGACGCTTCGCTCTGATACCAACTGTGACGCCCCGTTCCAGACACCGTGTCCTTATCCTGAAATTAACGCCTGACACGTATATAATTTAATATTTAAATCAATTATATACGTAAGCCTTACGTAATTACATCAGAGTTAAAGCGGAAATGAAACGACACGGGAAACATAAACGACAACAATGTCGAACCAACTACAGAAAAAGTAAATGTTGTTCCAACAACATTCAACTGAAAAGAAAGTACGAGTGGATAGTGTGTTTATTACAACCATGAACTTAAAGGACAAACACAAAAGATAAATAAATATTCCAACTCTCATCTCTCAAGACAAATAAATAAAATAGCAAAGTGATTTCGAAGCATCAACATAATCACTACTCCTCGTAATAAACGTCAACACCATCAAAGTAACCTGCATCACATTCTCGGGGTGTGAAACAAACATACAAATAAAGGGATGAGTACATAAGCACTCAGTAAAGGATAGAAGTACCGTGTTTAATATTAGCAACAGAATAAGCAAGGTCATCAATCAACAATAACATCATCATTACTTACTAACACGTATGTATAATAAAACTCCTCTCTACTAGTCTTAACTAGTAACCTCAACCAAACAAGGGATTAGTTGCACGCAAGTCCAAGGACACTTTGCGAGGTGAAGAATGCACCACGACACATTCAACCCCTCATATTGATGTGATCCCTGATGACATTCCCGAACCTTTGGCACCTATGCAGCCTATGGATCATCTGGTAGTTCGAGATGGGCCAATAACAAGGCTCCAAAGGAAGAGATTGAGAGAGGCTATGAACAACTGGGTGATAGAGACTTATTCGAAGTTCGGAGAGCCCGTGGAGAAGACTGAGGCACCGACAGTGACCCTCCTTAGTGCCGTTGTGCCTGGTTAGAGATTTATTGTGTGGTTTGGCTTCATATTGGGCCAGAAGCCCACGTTCTAGACCCCAAGATGAAGATGGACGAAATTATTACAGTATTGGACTTATCTTACCTTAATTATTCAGCTTTTGGTTTGATTATTATCTAATAAAGGTCATTGGGCCTAAGTAGGTTAGATAAGTCCAATATGGGGAACATATTTCCTAGGGTGGGAATTATCCCACATTGCTTTCTTACTTCTAGTTCTTTTGATTGTAAGCCTATATAAGGCAAATACTAGCTTTTCATTCTTTACACAATTATTATATGAGAAACCAAATTATTGAGTTTTACTCAACCAAGTCATGAGGCTTGAATATCACCTGCGAGTGAGAATTTTCTTCGTCGTAGAAAGTTCAACCCTTTGAGGATTTACCAGCATTGTGAGCGATTGTTGGGCGTTCTCTGCCTACGATTTAGTTGGATTATTAGGTCTAGGATCATTAGCTCGTCATTGTTCCCCTTAGTTACATCCTGGGCAAAACATCGGATCTGATTCCATCCGGAATCACATCACATATGTCATAGGGCTAGTCCCTAAGTGGAGTCCAACACCCTGAGTCTAACCGACCTTGGGGCATCAACCGTCCCGGCTACGAAAATGAAACGTGCCTCACCAAGGACAAGTGTACTTAATCTTTTAGACTATCAAATATGTTGAAGCGTAGTTAAGCTAACCATCTAGGTTCATTCCACATAAAAGGCTTCCCTAAGGACTTCTAGTCCTAGACCATTCTAGTTATATTACTTATCACATAGCACAGAAAGTGTTGACTACTAAGCACAACACCACACATAGCTGAGAGTTATCTTCCGGTGATCCCGTGTTTCTCCCCGCAGAGGGTCTCCACACGGTGATGTGCCAAATACACCAGAAATCATACCAAAAACTATGTCAATTAACATTTAGGGCTTATCACAATACACACTTAACCAAGGAAAACAACAACGATTAAGAAATAAAAACCAATAGTACAATCATCCACTATATCTATTACATCATCCGTCCCTTCATAAACACACATTACTGCATTCTGCAATATTCAGTAGCCTAAATACTACCTTTGCATTTTAGTATTTCTATTATTATCCTTATTATTATTATTATTATTATTATTATTATTATTATTATTATTATTATTATTATTATTATTATTATTATTATCATCATCGTTGTTATTCGGAAAGAAACAAAAACATAGGTAGCTTTTTTTTCTTCTTTCCTTCCTGCTGGTAACCTTCGGCAATAGCAGCATAGCTGCATAGTATACTTTAGTTGGGCTTCTTTTACTTTTCTTTAGTCAGTATGACTTTGTTTATCGTTTTAGATTTCTCCCGTATCATTTTATATCCGCTTTAACTCTGATGTAATTACGTAAGACTTACGTATATAATTGATTTAAATATTAAATTATATACGTGCCGGGCGTTCAATTTCGGATAAGGACATGGTGTCTGGAACGGGACGTCACAACATGGTTCACTTTTTCTTTTATTATTAACAAAAAAATGGCCGATCCTACTATTTTTTCCGGCTTTCTAGCACTCTGCACCATTTCTTATTTCTTTCTAGCACCCAAATTCATATGTGTCTCTCAATTCACTCTTATCATCGGCATATATGCTTTCAGTCACTTGATTTGCTCTATTCCAATCTTTAAATTCTTCTTTTATTCTTTTTTTTAGGGTATGATATTCCTTCCAAATATTTCTTTCTCCCTATCATTTATTCTATGACTCTTCCAAACTTTTTGAGTCATCCGTTGCAGATTCAATCAATATCAGGTTGTAGAGAAGTTGATGCCGATTGATATGGAAAAGTTTGTTGCGGGGCACTATGCGAAGGAAACAAGATCCATTCATTCCGAGCCAATCCCCATTTCATTGCATTACCATGGGATTGCGGAGGCGTATTAGAGATAATGACAAGATTGAAGAAATAGATTGTTTAGATAATATCGTTTGAATTAGAATTATGTTAGGATATATTATTTTGTTTAGATAAACTTCTAGCTATCTTCTATTAGTCTATAAATATTGTAATTGTGTTCATTATTACCAATCATGCAATACAATCACTTTTATATTTCTCTATTATGGTATCAAAGCAGGAGATCCCAAGTTCAAGACCCGATTCCAGTACAATTAAAAATAAACAAAAAAAGTGTTGGGTCTCACTCTCTTCTTATAGACCCACATTTCCTAAACAAAAAAACAAGTCAAGTGTTGGGGTCTCCCTCCCTTCTTATAGGCCCACACTTTAGGGAGCGTGATATAAGAAAATATAGTAGCATATTTACTACCACCAATTGATTTTAGTACAACAGTAAGCGTTTGATCATAATATTCACAAACTTTAACAAAGTATATATAAGAATATAGGGATGCTTATGCTGGAGTAACGTGCATTATGCTAATATCTCTCTTATGCGATTCTGTCAGATATTCTTATATGTTTGATTGTTTCAAAATATACTAACTTGGTAATACATTGAATGCCTTACATTATCATTTTTACATCTTATATGACATTAACATGCATGTAACACCATCTTACATCATAAATCTGTGATCATCACTTATACTATATTTGTGATATATCTGTAATGTACTACTGCCCTGAAGTCTTTTTTAGACTTAAAATTTAGACAAGATTCGAAACAATTATTGCAGATTACATTGATCTAATACTTATCAAATGATAATCAAATTTACAAATGAGGAAATGTTATACATTATACAATGATACACCACGTAATATATTGTGTGATACACATTATATCATATGATGTATCAGGGGCGGATCTACATAGGTAAGGGTGGGGTCACGTGAACCCACTGAAATTCGAGAATTTTTTTTAGTATCAAAACGGCGTAGCTTTGTTGTTAAAAAAATATCGTTTTGTGGTTAAAAAATATAATTTTTAGGCTCCGGTGATCCCACTGAAACAAATTTCTGAATAAAAAAAATATAGTTTTAGACTCTGATGACATCACTAAAAAAATTCTGCATCCGTCCCTGTGATCTATAATACACAACATATAACATGTATTACATAAATTTTTCCGCGGTATACACTCAGATGAACATTTGTGTACCAGCTCATTTTTGTGCTTCACATTCAAATAAGCCATTAGGAAACATGAATTATGGACGAACGACATAAATCCTATGTTTGCTTCTGTATCATATATAATCACTACCGTATTATCGCGTCTTCACGGAGAAACCTCAATAGTGTCAAAACATCACAATCCACACCACGATATTACGAACCCAGTGCAAGCATAATTATAAAACCGTTAGAGACATGTGACACTAATATATTAAGTGCGTAACCTAACAACGCATTCAACAATATATGTAAACGTACAAGTCCAAGTGTCAACACAATTTGGTAGATGAGATTATCAGTGTCTTCATAAAATAGAAGACATCCAGTACATTTAGTGTCAGCAAAGTGACATAAACTCTACATCTGGTAGAACTAATCTGGATATCAACAGAGTGATGGTCTGCTGATAAGTGTATCCAAGTCTGTGAAAGTTAGCAGGGAAGTCTGCTGAGTTTCTTCTGGAGTCACCAGTCTGCTGAGGGTCTGCTAAGGTTTTGGGTTAAGCCGAGTTCTACATCTGGGCAATGATCAGCTGAGTTGGATCAGCTGAGTGATCCAACATCTAGGGCATTTATGGCAATCCGACAAAGATTCTTGGCGGTTAGGGTTTAGGGATCTATGCCTATAAATACCAACTGTAATGATCATTGTAAAGTGTGTAATCCGTCTGAAATTCACTGCATAATAAAATATCTCTTTTCTGTCCGTGGAGTAGTCAGCACAACGCCGTAAACCACGTTATATCTTGTGTTCTTCTTGTTTATGTTCCTCTGTGTGATTGTTTATGTTAGACTGCTTCTGTGTTTATCTTATTGCATCTGGGTTCTCTATATCATGTTATAACAAATTGGTATCAGAGCGTAGGTTCTGAGAGAATCATCTGTACGGACCACATTTATCTTCACCAAGACCTTCACCGGTGCTAGGAATCTGTGATAAAAGTTGTGATCTTTGGCAAGAAAGATGTCTGCAATTAACGTAAAAATCGACAAATTTTCAGGAAGAAACAGTTTTAGTCTGTGACAAATCAAGATGCGGGCCTTGTTAAAACAACAAGGATTATGGGCTCATTGTCTAGTAAAGATTCTGCCAGTCTGGAAGAGAAAGCACATTCAACCATCATGTTGTGCTTATCTGATGATGTTATCACTGAAGTTGCTGAAGAAGACACAGCTGCCAAGTTGTGGGCAAAGCTTGAAAGGCGTATATGACTAAGTCATTAACCAACAAGTTGTTGCTGAAGCAAAGACTGTTTAGTCTGAGGATGCATGAAGGAGGTCTTCTGAGGGAACATCTGAATCAACTGAACACAATATTACTTGATCTCAGAAATATTGATGTTAAAATTGAAGATGAAGATGCAGACCTAATCCTGTTGGTGTTATTGTCAAGTTCATATGAAAACTTTGTGCAGCCCTTCATAGTTGGGAAAGATATAGTGGCTTTAGAGGATGTGATGGCAGCCTTGCATGCCCGGGAACTGAGACATTAGGCAGAAGGGACAGACAATCAGGCTGCTGGATTAGTAGTCAGCAGCAGTGGGAAAGGACATGGACATAAGAAGAAACCAAAGAAGGATAGTTCCAAAGGTCCTAAGTCCATAGATGTCTGTAAATACTATAAAAAGCAGGGGCATTAGAAGTCCAGTTGTCCAAAGAAGAAAAGGCAGTAGGAGAGCAATTCTGGCATAGCAGCTGTGGCTGCTGAGCATTCTGATGAGGATCTGGTTCTAGTTGCTGGGGATTCAACACATCATGCTGATGTTTGGATCTTAGTTTCTGGAGCATCCTATCATATTTGTCCCCACAGGGAGTGGTGTTCGGTAAAAACGAGTTTTACAATTTATAACCGAAACACCCCAAGTATAAGGATCGTAGTATAGGGTGTTTACGGGTCGTCCTAAGGGAGTGGAATGTTTATCGGATTCAAATATAAATCTATAGCAATTATGTGACAACTATTAACTAAACTAAGGTTGAAACTAACTAAAACCTAAACCTAAGAATTAAAACTAAGACAAGAATAAAAACAGAAATAAAACAAGCTAAAAAAAAATAAGAAAACAGAAAGGCGGACGAGCGTTCACTTTGATGAACGAGCGTCTGAAAACTAAAGCTAATGGACGGGCGTCTGCTATTGCGGACGAGCGTCCAACTACGATCAGAATAGAAAATTGCAGAAAAGTTGCAGGAAAACAGCAGGAAACTAGGGTTCTAAAACTTAACTAATGATTCGATTAAGAAACAATAAAGGGAAAACACAGCAAGGCGACTAGATTCCACCTATCAACCAACAATCCCAACTAGATGGTGATTAAAAAGACATAGTTTTTAGTAGTGATTTATTCACGAATTCAATTAAATATCTTCAATCAAATTCTAGGGTTTCGTTTATCTTTTCAAATAAACTAAACATGCAATCAAAACGAAATCACGAGATTGTTTCCAAGCTCTTACTCAACTAATCATGCATAATCTCTTAAAACACAATTAGATGCATTACTTTGAATAAAAGAGAACTCAAACAAACAAACTTTCATAAATTTATTCAAGCATAAATTAAACATAGATCGTTTCATCAAATCTTAATTCAATAAAACTTAAACAATATAAAACAGATCCAAAGTAATGAAAAACTATGAAATAAACTCACTAAACTTAAGCATCGAACTCCTCTAGTTGGTTTGGTTGTTGATAGGCTTCCTCTGTCGACTCACTGCAGGATGTTTAGCCAACAATCATGATGAACACGATTGTTGAAGGGGAGATTTGCATCTCTGTGTAAAAACGGCTCCTTAGGGTTCTAGGGCGCAGCTATGTGTATATGAGTAAAATAGTGTGTAAAAGATTAGGGTTTTAGGCTTCATAATGCGGTGCTTTTATAGAGTTTTAAGTCGGTTGGAAGTAAGTCGGCTGTGGACGCCCGTCTACCCATCCGGACGCCCGTCCAGAATGCCTGGACGCTGAGTAAACGCTCGTTCATCCTCCGTCCGAACTCTCTGAATGTAAAATACAATTCCGGACGCTCGTTCACTTTATCAAACGCCCGTCTGGAATGGACGCTGCACGAACGCTCGTCCAAGATGCTGAGGGTCGGATTTCTTCATCTTTATCCAATTTCTTCAAGCCAATTCCGACTCTATCTTGAATAATTCGACTTGAGCTTCATTTATCCTCTTTATGCACTCGAAAATCAACACCTACATGATAAATAAACAATGCAAAAATGTAATAAAATCCAAATAATAGTAATTCCATTAAATTAACACTTAAAATCATCAATTTTGCATACAACCCTCTTAAAATCATCTTTATTAAATAATTACACTTAAACCCTTAATTCTCATGTAAATTATGCAAATGTGGGGAAAATAATAATGAAATAAACCTTTAATAATCATATAAATATGGCCTTAACAAGTGGTTTTCTACTTATGAGCAGATAGATGGTGGTCATATTTCTTTGGCAAACAGCAAGGTCTGCAAGATATTGGGAATTGGCTCAGTCAAGTTGAGGACAGATGATGGTAGATTCTACACACTGAAAGATGTACATGTTCCACAGATGACCAAGAATTTGATATCTCTTAGTCTACTGGACATCAAGGGGTTCAATTTCAAGAGAGAAGGTGGAGAGCTGAATGTCTACAAAGATTCAGATGTGGTCCTCAAAGGTATCAAGAAGGGAACCTTATATATATTACAAGGCTCTACTATATCTGGATCTGCTGCTGTGGCATCCTCAGCAGTTCATTAGTCACAGCAGACTCAGTTGTGGCACATGAGACTTGGTCACATGGGTGAAAGAGGAATGGAAGTCCTTTCTTCATCAGGTTTTCTTGGGGGATATAAGGTCAAGAGATGAGCACTGTTGTTTGGGAAGCTACATAGAAGCAAGTTCTCAGCAGGCAAGCACGGTACAAAGGCATCACTTGATCATATCCATTCTGATTGCTGGGGTCCATCAAAGGTGGAATCATTGGGTGGTCACAGATACTTTGTGTCATTCATAGATGACTATTCAAGAATGACTTGGGTGGTGATGATGAAACACAAAAGTGAAGCATTCAACAGTTTCAAGCCGTGGAAGGCTCTAGTGGAAAATCAGACAGGCAAGAAAATCAAAAGGCTTAAAACAGATAATGGTCTGGAATTCTGCTGGTCAGAGTTTGATACATTATGTAAGGATGAGGGTATTGCTAGACACCATACAGTCAGGAATACACCTCAGCAGAATGGTGTAACTGAAAGGATGAATGAAACTCTTTTGGAGAGGGCAGGATGTATCTCTCTAATGCTGGTTTATCAAAGAGATTTTGGGCAGAGGATGTAACCACAACATGCTACTTAATCAACATGAGTCCTCACACGGGGATCAATCTCAAAACACCATTTGAGATGTGGTCAGACAAACCTACTGACTACTCACTTCTAAGGGTTTTTGGAAGCACATTTTACTATCACGTGAATGAGGGGAAGCTGGAACCAAGGGCCAAGAAGAGAGTGTTTGTTGGGTATGGTGATGGAGTTAAGGGTCATAGAATTTGGTCATTAGCAGAGTCCAGGGTCATACTCAGTAGAGATGTGGTTTTTGATGAAAATTCCATGATTAACTCATAAGTGGGGAGGTCTGCTGAATCTGAAACCAGTGCTAAATCTAAGAGGGCTGAGAAACAGATGGAGCTTCAAGTGGAGTCAGCTGATATGCAATAATCAGCTAATCCAAGTCAGCACTCATCTAATCTGGTTGCTGAACCAGAGTCTGATCCAAGACAGTCTGCTGAAGAAGGATCATCAGAGCATCAAACAGGGAATATTGGTTAGCAGAGTATAGTTGTCAATAGGGCTAGAAGATCAAATGTTGGGGTACCTCCCAAGAGGTGTGGTTTTGATGATATGGTTGGATATATATGCACTTCAAGTTGCAGAAGAAGTGGATGGTTTTGACCCTTCTACTTACAGGGAAGCAGTGACATGTTCTTGTTAGGAAATCTACGCGGGAATACAGCGGAATTCAAAATTTATTTCCCATTTAACAAGGATCGACTTCGTTTAAACAACAAGCATAGAAGAAGTAGACGGTGGTTACCTTGACTGATCTAAAAGATTGACGCTTTGACCGTCTAAGGAGAGTAGTGGTGCACGGAGTCGTCCAAGCGTTCGCCCTCTACCGCTAGTCCACACGAACAACCCACCGGAATCCACCAATGGATTGCTACTAGAAAAACCCGGTTGCTAGACCGACATTTTCTCTCCCTCATATCTCTCTCTAAGAAGCTCTCTATTTTTCACAAGAAACTATTAGTCTCTTGGAATTGTGATATACAAAAGAGCTAGCCAACCCATTGCTTATATAGGGAGTGAGGCGCCGCTTATGTCTCCCAATCTGATTGGGAAAGGCTTCTTAGTAGATAGATGAGAGAGAAACTTTTTCCTAATAAAATAAAGAAAATACCTTTGATTGATTTATCTCATTTAATTTAATATCTCATATTAAATATTTCCAAGATATTGTCAATATCTAACATTGACTATATTTATCTTATTACCATAAATCAATTTACACATGTGTATATATCACATACATATATTACACATATAAATCTATATACAAATATATAACTAATGAAATTGTACACATGTATATCAATATATACTAGTCACGCATAGATTCACAAATTACATATATATATTTGGTAATACTATTAATTAAATAGCACAATCCATGCACGTGCATCTCATACACATCAATATGCGCCACCTTTAGCCAATATTTTGGCATCCGGAATATTCTTTAATTAATATAATACTATGATTAATTAATTTGCAAAATGCATGTATATCATATACACATAATAATTTCGACATACACATACATTATGTGTATATTTAATTAATCAACATGATTAATATCTTGTATTATATTTATTCATAATAAATAAATACCACCATATTAATTTACCACTATAACACTTTATAGTCGAGATAAACGTTTCTTATTTGGTTATCGCTACAACCGTATTTTAATCCAACTTGACGTTCATATGTGTGTGACCCGATAGACTTCCGAATATGTTGGCCGTAGAAATAAAGAGCAAATTACGAAACTGCCCTTCACACCTAACGATCACGGGATAGCGTCTAGCAACACATCGTGACCCCCAATCATCGGAAGAGTCAAATGCAATGACTACTACCTTTCATGTGAAACGGTTACCGTGTAAATAGAATCATATCGCTGTAATAATATCCATACGGTCGTACGTCGAGTGTCAAACATCAACGACCGTATCTTATAATATGGATATCATGCTCTCTTGAAGTAACTCACTTACTTCCACTTTGCAAAGATTCACGAGAGTAAGACATTTATTATAAGAAGGCCCTTTCGGATATTCACTCTTAATCATAGGATACGCGATTCCCGGACGAACAAACATATATCCTACGCATGCTTCAGTATTACACCCGATCACTACCGCATGATCTCTCCGTGGCTAGGGGAAACCTCAATAGTGTCAAAACATGACAATCCACACCGTGATGCCATGTAGACTCCGGTCCTAAGGATAATTACACAATCGTCATATAGTATGACACTTAACAGTGTAAGTGGGTCAGTCTAACGTACGCATTCTCTAATGCACGTCCACGTACAGTCCAAGTGTCTATACACTTTGATAGATGAGATCTATCCCTGCCCTTAAAGACAGAAGACAGCTAATACGTGCTAGCCTGTTTGTACTATCAATGCCTGTTTAATAGTACATAAGCCTAGAGACATTTAAGTATCAAACTTATTAAAGTGATTAGAGATCTCATCAACCATAATCGCCTATCATGGTTTCTCTATCACAGTTTAATACTAAGGACGTTATCATATACCAATTCATAATTGGTTCTTTAAAAGAACAACTACATGACAACAGAAAATCCATTTATTATATATATATAATCATAAAGAAATAGTAGAAATGATCCGACCCGGTCGGATCCGGTTCAACCCGATTGTGTTTAGGAAACTATTTCAACAGTTCTAAAGCATCTCAATGGCATGCTGCCATGGGAGATGAAATTGAGTCACTATTGAAGAATCAGACTTGGGATCTAGTTAAACATCCAACTGATAGGAGAATTTTTACTTGCAAGTGGATCTTCAAAAAGAATGAAGGAATGACTAAGGCAGAAGGGGTCAAGTATAAGGCACGTTTGTTTGCAAGAGGGTTCAGTTAGAAAGAAGGAGTGTAGACTTTGATGAGATATTCTCATCAGTGGTCAGACACACTTCAATCAGAGTGTTAATAGCAATGGTGGCACAGTAGGATTTTGAACTTGAGCAGTTAGATGTGAAGACAACCTTTCTACATGGTGAGGTAGATAAAGAGATATACATGACTCAGCCAGAGGATTTCAAGTTCCTGGCAAGAAAGGTTTTGTGTGCAAGTTGAAAAGGTCCTTGTATGGACTGAAGCAAGCTCCTAGACAATGGTATAAAAGGTTTGACAGTTACATGATCCAGCTGGGCTATAACAGATGTCTATATGAATGTTGTGTGTATCACAGTCAACTGAGAGATGGATCACATATCTATCTTGTCCTGTATGTGGATGATATGTTGATAGCTGCTGAAAAGAAGTCGGATATTCAAAATCTAAAGAACCTTCTTAGTGCTGAGTTTGAAATGAAAGATTTGGGTGCAGGCAAAAAGATTTTGGGAATGGAGATCTGGAGATAAAGGAGTCAAAAAAAGTTGTTCTTGTCTCAGCATGGTTATATTTATAAGATATTGGCCAGATTTGGCATGTCTGCTGCTAAACCAATAGATACTCTTATGGCATCTAATATTCATTTGTCTGTTTATGCTTCATAATCAGCAGATGGGAATGAGTATATGTCAAAAGTTCCTTATGCTAGTGCAGTTGGAAGTCTGATGTATGATATGATGTGCACCAGGCCTGATCTGGCTTAGGCAGTCAGTGTTGTCAGTAGGTTCATGACTCAACCTGAAAAGGAACACTGGAAAGCTGTGAAAAGAACGTTCAGGTACCTTAGGGGTACAGCTGATGTTGGTCTCATTTATGGAGGTGATTCTCAAGGTCTGGTCACATGGTACTGTGATGCTAATTATGCAGGTGACGTGGAGAGTAGGAAATCAATGTTTGGATATGTTTTCACATTGGGGAGTTCAGTTGTCGGCTGGAAAGAAACTCTTCAGGAAACAGTGGCTTTATATATAAAATATTGAGGCAGAATATATGGCTCTTACTGAAGCAGCCAATGAGGGTATCTGGTTGAAGGGGCTAGTCAGTGATTTGGGGCTACATCAGGATCAAGCAGAGATTTATTGTGAGAGTTTGAGTGCAATTTGTCTAGCTAATGATCAGGTTCATCATGAGAGAACCAATCATATTGATGTGAGGTATCATTTTCTAAGGATCGAGAAGAGGGTTGTAGTGAAGAAGATCAGCACCAAGGAGAACCCTGCTGATATGTTTACTAAACCAGTTCAGCAGAGCAAGTTTCAGTTGTGTCTGGACTTGCCGAATATTCAAAGCTTATAATCTGGAAATCTGGAAACTCAGTTGAGGACAGGTCAGCTGAGTGGATTATGTGGAGTAATCTGGTACAGTACATCTGGCATTGATGAATGCATTTGGTACAAGTACATCTGTTTATGCAATCGGGTTGACTGTGAATGAGAGTTCACGTCAAGGTGGAGATTTGTTAGCAAAGTGACTTAAACTCTACATCTGGTAGAACTAATCTGAATATCAGCAGAGTGATGGTCTGCTGATAAGTGTATCCAAGTCTGTGAAAGTCAGCTGGGAAGTCTGCTGAGTTTCTTCTGGAGTCAGCAGTCTGCTGAGGGTCGGCTGAGGTTTTGGGTACATCTGAGTTCTACATCTGGGCAATGATCAGCTGAGTTGGATCAACAGAGTGATCCAACATCTGAGGCATTTATGGCAACCCGACAAAGATTCTTGGCGGTTAGGGTTTAGGGATCTATGCCTAAAAATACCAATTGTATTGATCATTGTAAAGTGTGTAGTCCGTCTGAAATTCAGTGCATAATAAAATATCTCTTTTCTGTCCGTGGAGTAGTCAGCACAACGTCGGAAACTACATTAAATCTTGTGTTCTTCTTGTTTATGTTCCTATGTGTGATTGTTTATGCTAGACTGCTTCTGTGTTTATCGTATTGCATCTGGATTCTCTCTATCATGTTATAACGTTTAGTCTAACCATATTAATATTGTCTCGTTTATTAATACAAATGATTAGAGATATTTAATAACTAAATCATTTACTGTGAATCAAGATCTCAACAATCATTATGATTTCTACATCGTAGTTTTAATTGTAGGTACATTATATTATACAGTATTACATTGGTTTATTAAATAAACAAATATTCAATAACATAAGTGGTAATATTATTCATAATAATGAAATTACATAAACAAAATGGGTAGTAAATGACCCGATCTGATTGGGTTTAGGGTACTAAACTAACATTTTTCTGAAGCGAGTTCAGTTGTTGTTGCTTGTGCAGCGTTTCATGTCACCTTCTTAAGTATTTTCATTGATAATCATGCTCTTCATAATAATATGTGTTTGTCTTCGGCAAGATATGTTGGACTTTCCTGCTATCAGATGTGGACGACGTACACCCTTCACTATCTTAAGGGTGTCGACATGTCGTATCTTTTACATATATTTGTGTCTCATGATTTATTGCTTCTCGATCTCCTGGGTGTCTTTATTTCTTCTTCAGGTTAGCTTGGAGCAAGCTAAGGATCGAAGTACATGGCGAGTGACCTAGACACGTCCTTCGATTTATTTGGAGGGTACAAACCAGGTGGTATTCATGCATCTTATTCTTTTTGACATGACTTAATATGCACAGATTGATGATACATGATCGTTTGTTGATGCTCTTTCTCTGGATGCAATGACTCTTTTGAGATGCTTGATTTATAGGTGAGAGATGTTAGAAGCACCTTGCCATTTTGGGGTGCAAATAAGGCGGTATCTCATTCTTAGCCCCACGATATGCACATAAGATGCAGTTTAATTTTCATTAATGTTGTACATGCATGCAGGGATATTTACTTTCTGTTAGTGAAACGTATCGTGAACATACATAAATCGAGGCGAATGTAAACACTCGTTCCTTATGACAAATTGCCCCGGTCTCGTGCCAACGGTTGCAGCAACTTCTCCCAAGATACAACGGTTCCATGTCTCGGATATATAGTGGAGAAATGCCTAGCTCCGGCGAACCTTACTAAGTGTCCTGACTTCTCTTCGACGACTCAAGAACTACGACTATATGAAACTCTTTTATAGTGGAGAAACAAGGGAGAATTCGATGATCTAATTCTCATTCATAGATATGTTATATAGTAGAGAGGAGGAGCTTAATTGGAAACTTAACAACTTGTTCCTTAAGAAAAGAAACAAATCAGCGAAATTAATTAACCATATTTATGGCCGATTTGATTAGATCACGTAAGATCGCGTTCACACACAATTCTAGACTATTCTAACCGACTTAAATAATGTCAACTAAAATTAATTTTTGGTTTAATTCCAGAGCTGAGCTCCGGCGAACCTTACTAAGTGTCCTAACTTCTCTTCGACGACTCAAGAACTATGACTATATGAAACTCTTTTGTAGTGGAGAAACAAGGGAGAATTCGATGATCTAATTCACATTCATAGAGATATCTTATATATTATAGAGGAGGAGCTTAATTGGAAACTTAACAACTTGTTCCTTAAGAAAAGAAACAAATCCGTGAAATTAATTAACCATATTAATGGCCGTTGATTAGATGACGTATGATCCCGTTCACACAGAATTCCAAATTATTCTAACCGACTTAATTAATGTCAATCAGGATATGTTGGTGGAGATCAGAATGATAATTAATACCATGTACATTTGCATAATTGCATGCATTAATACAACAAATTCCAAATAACTCTATATAACTTCTTGCATCTTTTTTCTGAACAATTATTCGAATACAAAGTGATCCAAATCATTCAAGCATTCTACAAAAAACAAAAACCGCAGTAGAAAGCTGGATGTTTTCTGCTGTCAAATTTTCTAAATGTATCAAAAATTCATTACATCAACCAAAAAAAATAATAATAATATGAAGAGATTAATAAATGACCATGTTTCTTCAGCTAGCTGGTAGATGTTGAATTAGGAAGGGATTGATTATTCAAGAAATGCCTAAAAAGAGATAATCCAAGCTTAGGACGTGTTAATGGAACTTCATGGCCTGCTCCTCTAATTGTTGCATAAGTCAATCCTTCATACACTTGACTCCAACCCCCAACCTAAATTAATTATATAATTTGTTTATTAAGCCATAGATTAAACAAAATTAAGGGAAAATAATATATAATTAAAAGCCCATTTGAAAATAACACAAATATAGAAAGAAAAGAATCTGACCTTTTGATTGTCATACCAAGCATACCAATCAGTAAGAGGTTTAAGCTTTAATGATTTTAGGGAATAACGAGTAGCAGTGAGTGGAATTACAGCATCAGTATCACCACTGCATGGTTATATTATATATAGAGATACCAAAAAAAAAAAAAAAAAAAAAAAAAAAAACCAAGAAATCAGTTAAATATTTTGACGGATACAAAATATATAACACGCATTTTTAAGCTACAATATTAACATGTTAACGACATAATTAATATACTTTAAAAAAATGTCACGATCATTTTATAATCTGCCCTAAAAAATCTGTCTAATCTTTTTGTTTTTTGTATGTATGTATTAAAAAAAAAAAAAAATCTTTTTGTATGAATTAGAGGGGAAAAAAAAAAAGAGAGAAGAAGATTGACTTGCCTGAAAACCCATATTCTTAGGCCAGCGGATATGAGTTCTTTGAAAATAGGAAGAGTAGATTTCGGGGAGTAATTCCAGTTGCTCCTTATGACGTCACTGCCACATTATAAATATATATAGAGTTTAATTTGTTGAATTATATTTCAAAACAAGTTAAATTAATTGTACTACAAACTGTAAAAGAAATTAAAATTTTCACAAAGAAAATTATATATATATATATATATATATATATATATATATATATATATATATATATATAGCTTTAATTGTCGATCGAAGAAACCTGCAAGTAATCCAAGGATGTGGGATTCCGGTAATGTTTGCATGAAGAGCCTTCTGCACCTCCGGTTGGTTCATGTATATCTTTGTGTACTTCACTATGCACAAATCTTTCCCCCCAAATCTCTATATATATATATATATATATATATGCACCACAAACCTCATTTTAGTACTTGGGAGTTCTTTTTCTAGTTTTCAAATATCAAATTATCTGATTTACAGAATTGGGTAGGTATATATAAATGAAATTTTATAAAATCTAGTTGGATACAAAACTTTAAAGAATATGCATTTTACAGTAAAAAATACCGTACCTACTGCATTGTTATTTTCAATAAATTTGAATGTTCTTTTTAAAGTAAACAATGTAATCTATTAAGTCAAATCAAAAGCACGTGCTTCAAGTACATCCGGCAATGGAGCATGCATTGCCCCGATTAACCAAACCTACTGCAATCAATTCTGCTCTTTCCGGACAACGAGCGAGCCTATTACCTCAATTCAATTTTTAAAGGATTTCTACTGCAAGTGCTCTATCAAGATCATCTGAATATAATATAAATTCAATTAGAACAATGAGGATTACTTATAATATATAAAAAAAAACAATGAGGATGACGACTTAAAATTTGTGCAAGTATTGCTATAAATTTCCTTCCCTTCCCAAAAAAATAAAAAAAAAAATACTAAAAGAAATAAACATTGCAATGCAAAGTCAACAGCTTTGTATTTTAAAAAAAATGTATTCCAAAGTCACATATCGATCAACTAGTGGCTACCTGGAAGCATACAAAACTCCTTTATTTCAGCCTAATCACACATGGACTCAATAATTAATCTAGGTATGCAATCTCAAAACACTCTGCCTATACTCTTTCCATCCCAAATAACTAGTAAATATTGCCTCTAAAGCAACTAGTTAATAATAAGCGAAAGGAAATTAAATGTGAAATTTAATTTGGGAATGGGAAATTTATTAAGCAAGAATTAATATTAGAAGACTTACCAAAAGCAAATTTGATTTAGGGTTAAACGTTCCGATGTCTGGACAAGGATCATTGTAAATGGCGTAGGGATCGATGTTTCCAAACTCAGTGTAAGCACGTTGAAGTGCTTGCGAACATAGGTTTCTAGGGAACAAAAACGAGTCTTGTGGGCAAGTTTTATTCAGTTGTACATAAGTAGAATCCGATATCAATCCATGATTCCACCAAGATTCGAATGATCCGATGTTATCATAATAATCATCGATTAACGGATTTCCCAACTGCCAAAAAAAAAAAAAAAACAGAAACATTATAAGTACCTTAAGATGTTAGAATTAATTAATGTTGAATCTCTAACATCTTACAAGAAATCCTTTGAAGTTTATGACGGGATTCTTGATACCCTTGTTGCGTTCGTATATAATTTTCGATATCTGAGGAATGTAATGCCCTGAAATTAAAATGAAGTGATTTTAAACTCTTATTATAGAACACTTTTGTGACCCTTCGGGGACATCTGATAAAATTGAAACGATACATAAAAGATTATAGAACACTTTTTATGGTATTGTGATCTCAAAATAATATAAATTTATAGCGGATTTCGTAATATATACCTGCATAGCTTTCTCCAGCAATGTAGAAAGGCCTATTCTTGTATTGTGGGAACCTTGTATACCATTTCTTGAGGAACTTATAGGTATCTTTAGCTGCATTATTGTTTTTGGATATGGTTCATCAATTAGCTGATTGTTAATATATATGTACAATTAAGAAATTAATTATGGTTTAATTATCTTGCAAATGTTAAACAGTATTAGACCTGTTTTATCGTCACCGGTTATCGAGTCAAACGATGTATTCGAGTAGGAGAATCCAACACCAGCCGGTGAATCAAGAAACAGCAAATTTGCCTCTGCCATTAACAAAACATATGATTTATATCACTTGATATCAGGGCCGAATCTATATGCATGTATCATACCGAGGGCACGTGCCCCGGGTGGATTTGGATTTTCTAAGGAAAAAAAATTTTATATCAAAACAATGTCGTTTTAGTGTATTGAAATATAAATCATTTTGGGATTATGCACATATATTGAAAATCACCTTTGTTCCATGCATAAGGACTCAAACTAAGTGTCTTCCCATCCGATTCGACCCGGAAAGGGCCCACTTCCTCAGATGCACCATAAGCAATTGAAGAACAACCAGGGCCACCATTGAGCCACATAACCAGTGGCTTTGATTCGGGTTTCTTACTAGCCGGTGCTTCGATTAACCAGTAGAATAAAGCCCGACCCGCAATCTTGTCCACCGTAACGTATCCCGAGTATTGTGAGAAGTTAACAATATTTGAAGGTTGGCCAGGCAATTTGATGATCCTATCTCTCACTTGTTGCTTATAATAATGGTTACCGGCAGCTGAGCTTGTGGCGGCAATGCAGGCAAAGAGGCAGAGGCCGAGGCCGATGAGAAAGCCCGAACTCGAAAGCCCGATCATTTGTGAATTAGATGGGTCCGAGCTAGCTCAGTTTGAAATGCAATGTGGAGCTTAATTTGGGACTTCACATTATTAGAAGCTGGTTTTAGTACAATTTTCATTGCTTGGCTGCAAAGATTGTAAAAGTAGTATTTTAGTGAGAAATTCAGCGGCAAATTAGCAACATTGACTTTTTGAAAATGTTTAAATTTAAAGAAGTTGTAGTGCTCATGTCGTGCAGGAAAAATATTGTTTTCGTGGATCCCGTTGCACATGAACATTTTTTAAATCGACTTCACTTACTCACTTCTTCTCTTAATTATAGAATTGATTTTGTATATTATAAATAGATATGTATGTTGATTGGGGGTGACCCGAACCAGTCCACGTGTCAAACAGGGCAAAGCGAACTGGCAGAACATGACAAAGCTGTACCCGATCTGGGTACCACTGTGACCAAAAGAAGCAGACTGATCAGGCCAGGCCAAGTCCCTGACTTGAAGAAGTAGGGCCGATCGGGCCCGGCGGTGTCCCGACCGAGAAGAAGAAGGCGATCGGGCACAGGCGGGTCCCTAACCAGAAGAAGAAGACTGATCAGGCCAGGGCAAGTCCCTGACCAGAAGAAGCAGATCGGGGACATACTCATCTGGAAAGAAAGACAGTTATGACAAAGCGTGAGACGTGGGGGCTTATATAACCGCCCACTAACTCCATTATCATCGGGCAACCGCCTGAACTACGGTTGGACTTGATTCCAAGTATATACTTGGATACGTAGGCAGCTTATTGATTAAGTTCAGTCCATTATTACGATAACCACAATTATTCTCTGTATAATCCTAGAACAAGAAAGACCCGATTGTTTATTCATCTCATTCTGAGTTCGATCATATGTATGTATATATATATACTAGTCATTAACCTGTGCCCATTTACGGGATGTGTGAAAATATAAAATGACAAATTAAATGAGAAGTGACTTGGATCACATATCAAAGTGATCCGTAACTAACACATCAAACACTACCCCGAGACAAGCAGCATCCTGTCATCACCTCAAGATTAAGGTCAATCCATATATGATCATCTAATAATTTAATAAGATTTCCTGATTACGGAATTATATCAAGAAATACAGATTAAATCGGTCCAGTCCTATATGAATGCCATCATATATAAATGCCCCACTTAGGTACCTTCTACCGACAGTCCGGATAAGACTATCACATCCTAAGGTGTTCTGGGCGCATTATTGGTGTTTTAATCATGAGACCCTAAACTCTGATTAAATTCACCACGGACTAATAGTTCAAGTATATCACCACTAACTCAATCCTCACGTGCATGCCATACACTGAGTTAAGTGGTTACATACTGATATACTTAGGGTTTGCAGTAGTGTATACTTTATAAGCAAATAGCAAATAATAAGATGAATAATAAAATCTGTCATAAAAAACAATTACATAAATTGTCTTTCGGCCACTACATCTAACAGTAACTCACTTACTTCCACTTTGCAAAGATTCATGAGAGTAAGACATTCCTTATAAGAAGGCTATTTCGGAAATTCGATCACCCCTAATCATAGGATACGCGATTCCCGGACGAACAAACATGTATCCTACGCATGCTTCAGTATCACACCCAATCACTACCGCATGATCGCTCCGTGGCTAGAGGAAACCTCAATAGTGTCAAAGCATGACAATCCACACCATGATGCCATGTAGACTCCGGTCCTAAGGATAATTACACAACCGTCACATAGTGTGACACTTAACAGTGTAAGTGGGTCAGTCTAACGTACGCATTCTCTAATACACTCCACGTACAGTCCAAGTGTCTCTATACTTCGATAGACGAGATCTATCCCTGCCCTTAAAGACAGAAGACATCTAATACGTGCTAGCCTGTTTGTACTATCAATGCCTGTTTAATAGTACATAAGCCTATAGACATTTAAGTATCAAACTTATTAAAGTGATTAGAGATCTCATCAACCATAATCGCCTATCATGGTTTCTCTATCACAGTTTAATACTAAGGACGTTATCATATACCAATTCATAATTGGTTCTTTAAAAGAACAACTATATGACAATAGAAAATCCATTTATTATATATGTATAATCATAAAGAAATAGTAGAAATGATCCGACCCGGTCGGATCATGTCCAACCCGATTGGGTTTAGGACACTATTTCAACCGTTCTGAAGCATCTCAATGGCATGCTGCCATGGGAGATGAAATGGAGTCACTATTGAAGAATCAGACTTAGGATTTAGTTAAACATCCAACTGCTAGGAGAGTGGTTACTTGCAAGTGGATCTTCAAAAAGAATGAAGGAATGACTAAGGCAGAATGGGTCAAGTATAAGGCACGTTTGTTTCCAAGAGGGTTCAGGTATAAAGAAGGAGTAGACTTTGATGAGATATTCTCATCAGTGGTCAGACACACTTCAATCAGAGTGTTACTAGCAATGGTGGCCCAACAGGATCTTGAACTTGAGTAGTTAGATGTGAAGACAGCCTTTCTACATGGTGAGGTAGATAAAGAGATATACGTGACTCAGCCAGAGGATTTCAAGTTCCTGGCAAGGAAGGTTTTGTGTGCAAGTTGAAAAGGTCCTTGTATGGATGATGAGAGATAAATTTATGATCATTATTACGACATTTTACCCCAATATTGATACCATTTTGAGCATTATTGTATCAAATCAAGTCAAAATTACTAAGTTTTATTCAAATGTATAAGTAGTAGTTACTATATAAATTATCGTATTTTTATAAGTTTTTTTATTAGTTATTGTACCGGTTTAGTAACCGGAGTGTCGTGTCGGATTTACGTTTGGTATTTTGGTGGTTCATTGCAGGATTATACATTGACTAAGATTCCACGTAACGACATGTTTTGAGTCTAAAAGATGTGTTTAGAGGATTAGAAGAAGATGCCACAAGCTTACGAGTTCAAATGGATCAAATTATCTTACATACTTAAAACCAAAACCTGTTTCGACGGAGATTTGACCCAGCTTAGAGGCATTTTCAGGGGATGACTTATTAATTAAAGTTGTAGATCTTCACATAAGCTTTCCAACGCACTTTGAATTACGTCAATTGGAGGTCTACAACTCAAGTTATGGTCAATTGACTAATCAATTCGGATTAGTAAAAATCCCGAAATATACTCGTAATACGAATGGCTCATCAAAACGACATTTTCTGAAGAAGTTCCCTTCATAAAAGTTGTATATCTTCAAGAACGCTTTCCAATGGATTTTGAATCAAGTCAATCGGACTTCTACAACTCAAATGGTGGTCAAGTGGCTAATTGATTCAATTTCGTAAAAATCCCGAAAAAACGTTCGGAGGAACACGAGGTACTCAAGAAGACGTTTTCTGAAGAAGAGTCCTTCATGAAAGTTGTAGAGTTTCTCGAGACCTTAATTTTGGCATTTCGTTTGCAATTTTTGGAGGTCTACAACTCAAGATATGAATTTTAGAAGTTTTATTCCAATAAATATAATCGAGGGATCTAGAATTACGCTGAGTTGTTATGTAATCATTACCACCGACCCAGTCCGCCACTTTCCCGACCCGGTCCGGCCCTCCCCCAATTTCCTATATATAGCACACCTTCAGGATCAAATAAAATGCCCCTTTTCTTTCCTTCTTTATTTCTTCTTCTTTCGTTCCTTTCTCTGTTCTTCTTCTTTTTATTGTTTTTTAGATCACTTTGTATATATATATATATATAGATATATATATATATATATACACACACACACACGTTCTAAAATATATATATATCCATATATATATATTTTATCTATCTTCTTTTATTTTTATTTTTGGGCCCGTATATACATATATATGTCTATGTATGTATGTATGTATGTTTTTCACATATATAAATAAAATGGTTATAGTATCGTTGTAATGGCGGAATAATTATCGAAGATTGTTGATTTCGAAGCTTTGGCATGTTAGATCCGGTGGAAACGACCCCGATTCGATAGTCATAACCGGTAATAAATTCTAAAATTGTTATGTTTATTATTTCTATTTCTATTTATATATGATATTAAACTAAAAATATGTCTAGCCAAGAAATGAATCTGAATTAGTTAATCTTTTGGTAAAATGAATGATCGACTCTGGTAATAATGATTAAAATCAATTATGATGAATCTCTTTCTTTCTGCGCTTAATGAAACGTTAAAATTGAAAGACCGGAGGGTAAAAATGGCCGTCTGATTAACGGAATCCTATTTCCTACCCGGGGGCAGATTTGTCTTGGGAAAGATAAATTTTATTGACATTTGTACTCGAGATCGTAATAATGTTAAATCATCAGTTTAATTGAAACTTAAACCGGAAAGTTGAATCGTCCGGCTTTGACAACCGGAGCCTTTTAAATAAAATTGACCGTTTGACGAACGGAATGACTCCTTTTTATCTAAAGGTAGAATCGTACTCGGGACCTGTTCAGAAAAACCGTAACAGTTGTGGACCTTGGACTGATGACAATGGACATATGACAATTTCATACGCTCGTGTGAGGAGGAGTTGTCTAGCTTAGGAGTACACCGATTCATATATAATTTACACCTTGAATAAAGGAAGATCTGTCTCATTTATTTCTACTAAAAGATATTGATTCAGTAAAGTATTCTTGGCTAGATCCAAAAATTTATATATTATCTATTTTTATACATATATATTATATTTACTGTTTTACTAACATCTAACTAATCTAACTATCTAACCCGAGGAAACTGATAAAACTGCGACTTAGATCGAGTTAATAATAGCTTCTTGGTGTTTAACCCCACTTAAAAGAATTACCATGTTTTCCCTGAGGAATACGACCTGACTCACCAGACTAGCACTACAATTTGACCCGGATTCTTGGCTAGATCTAAAAATATATATATTATTTATTGTTTTACTAACAATCTAACTACTAACATAATCTAACCCAGGAAAAAGTAAAACTGCGACTTAGATCGAGTTAATAATAGCTTCTTGGTGTTTAACCCCACTTAAAAGAATTACCATGTTTTCCCTGAGGAATACGACTCCGACTCACCGTAGCAGCACTACAATTTGACCCGGTACACCGCCGGTTAGGATCTGTATAGCCTAGGTAATGTCCGTCAGCTTTCGGCGCCGTTTCCAAGGTTAGGTTTAGGTCTGTCAAGGATTTTGGCGCCGTTGCCGGGGAAAACGTCGCTAATTTCTTTCTTTGTGTCTAGGGTTACTACTTGTATTAGCTCAAAATTCTCGAGGATAAGTCAACACTCTTCTTATCACATTTCTTTTTTATTTTCCGTTGGTATCTACCTTCTTTTAGTTACCAATTTTCTTCTTCTACCAAATTCGAGTTATTTTCTATTTTCAATAATAGAAAGTAAACGTGGTCATAACAGCCGAGGATAAGTCAATACATTTCTCAATCTCATTTGTATTTTTATTTTCATTGGTACCTACCTATTTGGTAAGATATCAATTTTTTATAAAAATACTCGATAAATACCGAGTGGCTTCGGTAATTACCGAGAGAGAGAGAAAAAAAAAACCGAAAAAAAAAAAAAAAAAAAAAAACACTACTCGGTAAATATCGAGTGGATTCGGTAATTACCGAGGGAAAAAAAATTTTGTGGTTTTTTTATCAATTTTGTGTTATTTTCTATTCGATATTTTCTATTCCACAAGAATTGTCAAATCGAGTTACGAAAATGACCGAAACCGTTGGTAAAACACCTGAACAAGGGATTGCTCATGCTCAAGGGTATGGCCAAAACCTTAATCAGAATTTGCCTCAACCTAATAAACAGAATCAGAATAATAGAAATAATCAGAATCGGAATAAGTATAATCAAAACCAGCCTAACCCGAGACCAATATGTGATCAGACCGTAAGAAGGTACCAGATTAATAATCCAATTCGTTTACCCAATAAAGGAGCAAATAATTTCGAAATAAAATCTCATCTTTTTGGTTTAATTGACACAAGAGCCCAATTTCTAGGAGAAGATGATGAGGATCCACATCATCACCTCTATCTTTTCGAAGAATTGTGTAAAACAGCCAAAATTCATGGTGCTCATTATGAATAAACGAGGATGTCTATGTTTCCTTTTTCTTTAAAAGGAAGAGCACGAGATTGGTTTCTGTCACTTCCACATCATTCATTGACTAGTTGGGAGGATATTCAAACCGAGTTCTTAAAGCAGTATTTTACTCCTGGTAGAAAATTGGAATTAATAGTCGAAATTGCCAACTTTAGACAAGGATCTGAAGAAACGCTTGGGAATGCTTGGGGAAGATTTAAAAAGCTACTAAGAGCTTGTCCCGATCATGGTTATTCCTTAGAAATGCAAATCCAACTTTTCTGTCGTAAATTAAGGAAAGACTCACGTGCAGATGTAGATCATGCATGTGGTGGTTCGTTAATGATGAGTGAAGCTCAGATAGTTTACGATGCTATTGAAAAGATTTCCAAAAACAACAGAATGTGGGAAACCGGTTCTAGCACCAGAAAAGTAGCATTTGTAGGAGAAAGTACATCGAATACGGAAGTTCTAGCACACTTGGAGAATTTGAGTAGGAAATTTGACGGCTTATTAACCAGTAAAAATGTAAACTCAGAAAATATCTTACCAAATGACTACTCAAATCATGATAATGTGTCATTAGGGATGGAAGAACCAAAAGGATATTCAAGGGAAAAGGTGAGTTTTTTACAGCATAGGAATTTGAACAATGCATATTCAAACTCGTTTAATGCTATAAGAAGAGATCACCCTACTTTTCATTGGTCTGAAACCCCTAGTAAGCAAGGACAACCACCGTATTCAGTCCAATATAAGAATCCATATCAAGGTTATCAAGGAGATACCACGAATCAAAATCTACAATCATTACCTAAACCATATCCACAACATACCACTCAAAGCATACCAGTAACTCAGAGTTCAACTCAACTTGAAGGAGTTGATAAATGGGAGAAATTAATGGAAAATCTGATGGGTATGATGTCAACTCAAGCTCAGAATATGGAAACCCCGATGACTTCTATAGGTACAGTCACTAAGGATATGAGTACGTTGAAAACATCTATAAGTGGACATGATACCAGAATGAGAATTGTAGAAGCTTCATTGAGGAATCTGGAATATCACTTGAGTAGAGAAGTAGAACGTAAAAACAGTAAACCCTCAGAAGGATTGCCAAGTAATATCGAAAGAAATCTGAGTGGGGTAAATGCAGTTATTACCAGAAGTGGAAGGATCTGTGGAAGTAATGGATTAGAAAAATTCGGGAATAATGAAGTAGATGATGATTTAGATGGTAAATATAAGAAGAATATGGAATCTAAAGGGCCATTTCAAACCGAACCTTATCCGGCTCAACCTAAATTCACATCGGTTCAACCTGGAAGGGCATCACCACATCCACTGCATATTTTGAAGAAAAAGGTACTGAATGATGACACACTATGTCTTCAAAAGGCACAATCATTCAAGGAAGCTTTACCATCTTCATCTAACGACAAGGGTAAGGGAGGTATTCATTCTAACCCTACTGATCTTGAATTACTCCCCCATTCCCCGAGAAATGAAATGAAAAAGATGAAGTTGAATAATAAGTATGCATGTTTTCTCGACACTTTTCGGTGCTTAAATATTAATATCCCTTTCATCGATGTTTGTAAGGGAGAGTTTAGTTTGGGAGTTAATCATGAGAGCGTTGTCTTCAACATTTACATTTCATTGAAATATCCATGCATTACACTAGAATCTAGTTCTTGTGTAGACACTTTGTGTCCCCTTGTTGTGGATTGTACTAACACGCGAGTAATTGAAGAAGATGACTTTAGCAATAATATGAAGGCTCGCAAACCGAAAGCTCGAAAATCAAAGGAAAAGTTCAAGAATTGTGTGGATTGGTGGAAATTGTCTAACCTCTGTTGGAAACCAGTATTGAAGACGGATGCAGTGCGTGAGGATGACCCACCACCAGTACATTAGAAAACTAAAGCACGGTAAAGTCTGGCTATAGACTATAAATGTAGTCAATGACGGGTACTATCCTTCCTTTTTACTCCTTAAGCATTTATTTTTAGTGGATTATGTGCTTAATTGTTACGTGCTTTTGTGAGTAATTGTTAGAAGTATCCCGTTTTGTTTAGTATATTATATTAGTTAATCCTTATCATTTTGGTCGAGCAAACGACGTTAACCAAAAGCGCTACCGGGAGGCAGCCCGCAAAAATGTTAAATATAATAATTACTCATACTTTGGATGACACTTTGCGAATACTTCGGATTGATTTTCATTTTGTTTCACCAAGTCTTAGGATGAATGTTTGAATGTCATTAAAAAAGGGAATGATTAGGTGGTTATCCGAAAATCCCGATGGAGAAAAAAGAGAAAAATTCAAATGCGTCATTTCTTAGACTTAGGTTGTTAGAACAATTTGAAATAACCCTTGAGGATCTGGGTATAAAAGACTCAGAGTTAATACTTTGTCACACATTTCATATCATGATCTAGTCTGTTTTAAATTTCAAATAATGTGTGACATGTATTAGTTCAACTACTGGGGAATATTGTGTTTTAAATCAATAAAAGTTTATGTGGTGTGTTTATCTACCCTTTTGCATTACACTGTCACACTCCACACACTTTTATTTCATTTGCACACACAACGGTCATAACTTTAACCCACCCACCCACCCATTATATCATCCGAGTATTTGTTTTGACTTGTTTTAGTGCACCATTGCTTTCCCAACAACTTATTTACACTCACTTTACATTGAGGACAATGTAAGTTCGTAAGTGGGGAGTGGAGTCGTTGGTCTAGCAATGGCATTAATGTTTATTTTGTATCAATAAGTCTCTTAGTTTTCGATTTTTTTCGAGCATTATTTAGTTGATTAAAATAAACTGTATAAGGTATATATTTCATGGATTTGAAGATATAATGATCAATTTGGATGTGTATAACCAATGTGAACCGTAAGTGCATTGTAATTCCAAATATATTTGTGTAACATGAATTCCTTCACGTAAAGCCTTTGATATTGAAGCGGAAAATTTTAAACTGTATCCATTCAGTATTCTAGTGATTTATCCTATAATAACAGTAACTTAGTACCTAATTTTTGAACGTGTACTGTGAATATCTGAAGGTTTGAATGTGATAGAAAGGATATAAGTTAAGTTTAAAAATAAAAAAAAAGAGAGAAAAAGAAAGAGATGAACTATATATATCTCGGTTGTAGCTACCAATGATTTGAGTGCAGTAGGGCGTTATCACGAAACGTCCTATATCACTATGAGGTTTAAAAGCTCCCGACTGCCTGATGATAGTAGTCCAGCTAGGGTGTTATCACGAAACGTCCTATTGCTGGGAATGAAGGCATATGCTACACATGTGAAATTAAGTTCATCAAAAGAAAAAAAAAAGAAATAAAAAAATAAAAAATAAAAAATAAAAAATTTTGAGCGTGGTTGAAAACTTAGTTATCTTCTGACTATCCCCAGTATAAACTGAATGATATGCTTTAGGGATTATCCTAATAAGTACTCGGAAGAACTTTGTGTGGAACTGTTACTGCTTATACCTAGGAAAGTCATTAGGGCTGTTTGAATGGATATTTGTGTGTTTTGCTTGATTTATTCAAGAGAGGATAGTGGAAATTGAAAAGGTTTGTCACACACACACTCTGTTATACATTTATATTGAGGTTAACGCCTGGTTGTAATTCTAATGGTTGTATTATCTAGTTGTCTCTTATATCTTCTATCTTCATGAATTTATCTCTTATTCATTTTGTTTTATCGCTTGTTTTGATCGAGGACGACCAAAAGCTAAGTAGGGGGTTGTGATGAGAGATAAATTTATGATCATTATTACGACATTTTACCCCAATATTGATACCATTTTGAGCATTATTGTATCAAATCAAGTCAAAATTACTAAGTTTTATTCAAATGTATAAGTAGTAGTTACTATATAAATTATCGTATTTTTATAAGTTTTTTTATTAGTTATTGTACCGGTTTAGTAACCGGAGTGTCGTGTCGGATTTACGTTTGGTATTTTGGTGGTTCATTGCAGGATTATACATTGACTAAGATTCCACGTAACGACATGTTTTGAGTCTAAAAGATGTGTTTAGAGGATTAGAAGAAGATGCCACAAGCTTACGAGTTCAAATGGATCAAATTATCTTACATACTTAAAACCAAAACCTGTTTCGACGGAGATTTGACCCAGCTTAGAGGCATTTTCAGGGGATGACTTCTTAATGAAAGTTGTAGATCTTCACATAAGCTTTCCAACGCACTTTGAATTACGTCAATTGGAGGTCTACAACTCAAGTTATGGTCAATTGACTAATCAATTCGGATTAGTAAAAATCCCGAAATATACTCGTAATACGAATGGCTCATCAAAACGACATTTTCTGAAGAAGTTCCCTTCATAAAAGTTGTATATATTCAAGAACGCTTTCCAATGGATTTTGAATCAAGTCAATCGGACTTCTACAACTCAAATGGTGGTCAAGTGGCTAATTGATTCAATTTCGTAAAAATCCCGAAAAAACGTTCGGAGGAACACGAGGTACTCAAGAAGACGTTTTCTGAAGAAGAGTCCTTCATGAAAGTTGTAGAGTTTCTCGAGACCTTAATTTTGGCATTTCGTTTGCAATTTTTGGAGGTCTACAACTCAAGATATGAATTTTAGAAGTTTTATTCCAATAAATATAATCGAAGGATCTAGAATTACGCTGAGTTGTTATGTAATCATTACCACCAACCCAGTCCGCCACTTTCCCGACCCGGTCCGGCCCTCCCCCAATTTCCTATATATAGCACACCTTCAGGATCAAATAAAATGCCCCTTTTCTTTCCTTCTTTATTTCTTCTTCTTTCGTTCCTTTCTCTGTTCTTCTTCTTTTTATTGTTTTTTAGATCACTTTGTATATATATATATATATATATATATATATATATATATATATATATATATATATATATATATATATATATATATATATATATATATATATATACACACACACACACGTTCTAAAATATATATATATATCCATATATATATATATTTTATCTATCTTCTTTTATTTTTATTTTTGGGCCCGTATATACATATATATGTCTATGTATGTATGTATGTATGTTTTTCACATATATAAATAAAATGGTTATAGTATCGTTGTAATGGCGGAATAATTATCGAAGATTGTTGATTTCGAAGCTTTGGCATGTTAGATCCGGTGGAAACGACCCCGATTCGATAGTCATAACCGGTAATAAATTCTAAAATTGTTATGTTTATTATTTCTATTTCTATTTATATATGATATTAAACTAAAAATATGTCTAGCCAAGAAATGAATGCGAATTAGTTAATCTTTTGGTAAAATGAATGATCGACTCGGTAATAATGATTAAAATCAATTATGATGAATCTCTTTCTTTACGCGCTTAATGAAACGTTAAAATTGAAAGACCGGAGGGTAAAAATGGCCGTACGATTAACGGAATCCTATTTCCTACCCGGGGGCGATTTGTCTTGGGAAAGATAAATTTTATTGACATTTGTACTCGAGATCGTAATAATGTTAAATCATCGGTTTAATTGAAACTTAAACCGGAAAGTTGAATCGTCCGGCTTTGACAACCGGAGCCTTTTAAATAAAATTGACCGTTTGACGAACGGAATGACTCCTTTTTATCTAAAGGTAGAATCGTACTCGGGACCTGTTCAGAAAAACCGTAACAGTTGTGGACCTTGGACTGATGACAATGGACATATGACAATTTCATACGCTCGTGTGAGGAGGAGTTGTCTAGCTTAGGAGTACACCGATTCATATATAATTTACACCTTGAATAAAGGAAGATCTGTCTCATTTATTTCTACTAAAAGATATTGATTCAGTAAAGTATTCTTGGCTAGATCTAAAAATATATATTTTATTTATTGTTTTACTAACAATCTAACTACTAACATAATCTAACCCAGGAAAAAGTAAAACTGCGACTTAGATCGAGTTAATAATAGCTTCTTGGTGTTTAACCCCACTTAAAAGAATTACCATGTTTTCCCTGAGGAATACGACCTGACTCACCAGACTAGCACTACAATTTGACCCGGTACACTGCCGGTTAGGATCTGTATAGCCTAGGTAATGTCCGTCAGCTTTCTGGCGCCGTTTCCAAGGTTAGGTTTAGGTATGTCAATGGACTGAAGCAAGCTCCTAGACAGTGGTATAAAAGGTTTGACAGTTACATGATCCAGCTGGGCTATAACAGATGTCCATATGACTGTTGTGTGTATCACAGTCAGCTGAGAGATGGATCACATATCTATCTTGTCATGTATGTGGATGATATATTGATAGCTGCTGAAAAGAAGTCGGATATTCAAAATAACCTTCTTAGTGCTGAGTTTGAAATGAAAGATTTGGGTGCAGGCAAAAAGATTTTGGGGATGGAGATCTGGAGATATAGGAGTCAAAAAAAGTTGTTATTGTTCAGCATGGTTATATATATAAGATATTGGCCAGATTTGGCATGTATGCTGCTAAACCAATAGTTACTCCCATGGCATCTAATATTCATTTGTCTGTTTATGCTTCACATCAGCAGATGAGAAGGAGTATATGTGTACCAGGCCTGATCTGGCTTAAGAAGTCAGTGTTGTCAATAGGTTCATAACTCAACCTGGAAAGGAACACTGGAAAGCTGTGAAAAGAACGTTCAGGTACCTTATGGGTACAACTGATGTTGGTCTCATTTATGGAGGTGATTCTCAAGGTCTGGTCACAGGGTACTGTGATGCTGATTATGCATGTGATGTTGAGAGTAGGAAATCAATGTTTGGTTATGTTTTCACATTGGGGATTTCAGTTGTCAGCTGGAAAGGAACTCTTCAGGAAATAGTGGCTTTATATATCAACTATTGAGGCAGAATATATGGCTCTTACTGAAGCAGCCAAGGAGGGTATATGGTTGAAGGGGCTAGTAAGTGGTTTGGGGCTACATCAGGATCAAGCAGAGATTTATTGTGACAGTTTCAGTGCAATTTGTCTAGCTAATGATCATGTTCATCATGAAAGAACCAATCATATTGATGTGAGGTATCATTTTCTAAGGAGCGAGAAGAGGGTTGTAGTGAAGAAGATCAGCACCAAGGAGAACCCTGCTGATATGTTCACTAAACCAGTTCAGCAGAGCAAGTTTCTGTTGTGTCTGGACTTGCCGAGTATTCAAAGCTTATAATCTGGAAATCTGTAAACTCAGTTGAGGACAGGCCGGATGAGTGGATTCGTGGAGTAATGCAGTACGACATCTGGCATTGACGAATGCATCTGGTACAAGTACATCTGTTTATGCAATCTGGTTGACTGTGAATGAGAGTTCATGTCAAGGTGGAGATTTGTAAGCAAAGTGAATTAAACTCTACATTTGGTAGAACTAATCTGGATATCAGCAGAGTGATGGTCTGCTGATAAGTGTATCCAAGTCTGTGAAAGTCAATTGGGAAGTCTGTTGAGTTTCTTCTGGAGTCAGCAGTCTGCTGAGGTTCGGCTGAGGTTTTGGGTACATCTGAGTTCTATATCTGGGCAATGATCATCTGAGTTGGATCAACAGAGTGATCCAACATCTGAGGCATTTATGGCAACCCGACAAAGATTCTTGGCGGTTAGGGTTTAGGGATCAATGCCTAAAAATACCAATTGTATTGATCGTTGTAAAGTGTGTAGTCCGTCTGAAATTCAGTGCATAATAAATTAAATATCTCTTTTCTGTCCGTTGAGTAGTCGGCACAACGTCGGAAACCACGTTAAATCTTATGTTCTTCTTGTTTATGTTCCTCTGTGATTGTTTATGTTAGACTGCCTCTGTGTTTATCTTATGGCATCTGGATTCTCTCTATCATGTTATAACGTTTAGTCTAACCGTACTAATATTGTCTCGTTTATTAATACAAATGATTAGAGATATTTAATAACTAAATAATTTACTATGAATCAAGATATCAACAATCAATATGATTTCTACATCGTAGTTTTAATTGTAGGTACATTATATTATACAGTATTACATTGGTTTATTAAATAAACAAATATTCAATAACATAAGTATATTATTCATAATAATGAAATTACATAAACAAAATGGGTAGTAAATGACCCGATCTGATTGGGTTTAAGGTACTAAACTAACATTTTTGTGAAGCGAGTTCAGTTGTTGTTGCTTGTGCAGCGTTTCATGTCACCTTCTTAAGTATTTTCACTAATAATCATGCTCTTCATAATAATATGTGTTTGTCTTCGGCAAGATATGTTGGACTTTCTTGCTATCAGATGTGGACGACGTACACGGTACACCCTTCACTATCTTAAGGGTGTCGACATGTTGTATCTTTTACATATATTTGTGTCTCATGATTTATTGCTTCTCGATCTCCTGGGTGTCTTTATTCCTTCTTCAAGATAGCTTGGAGCAAGCTAAGGATCGAAGTACATGGCGATTGACCTAGACACGTCCTTCGATTTATTTGGAGGGTACAAACCAGGTGGTATTCATGCATCTTATTCTTTTTGACATGACTTAATATGCAAATGTTGATGATACATGATCGTTTGTTGATGCTCTTTCTTTGGATGCAATGACTCTTTTGAGATGCTTGATTTATAGGTGAGAGATGTTAGAAGCACCTTTCCATTTTGGGGTGCAAATCAGGCGGCTTCTCATTCTTAGCCCTACGATAAGCACATAAGATGCAGTTTAATTTTCATTAATGTTGTACATTCAGGGATATTTACTTTCTGTTAGTGAAACGTATCGTGAACAGACATAAACCGAGGCGAATGGAAACACTCGTTCCTTATGACAAATTGTCCCGGTCTCGTGCCAACGGTTGCTGCAACTTCTCCCAAGATACAACGGTTCCACGTCTTGGATTTATAGTGGAGGAATGCCTAGCTCCGGCGAACCTTACTAAGTGTCCCGACTTCTCTTCGACGACTAAAGAACTACGACTATGTGAAACTCTTTTAAAGTGGAGAAACAAGGGAGAAATCGATGATCTAATTCTCATTCATAGATATGTTATATAGTAGAGAGGAGGAGCTTAATTGAAAACTTAACATATCAAAAATTAAAGCCTCTATGTCGTCGCGTATAACATTAAATAATTCAATGATCTAATTCTCATTCATAGATATGTTATACGTTCGGCGCGTATAAGATTAAATAAATCTAATATTATATGTCAGCCTCTACGTCGTCGTATCAAAAATTAAAGCAACGGAAGCCCAAAAGGCTCGGGTAAAAAATCTTGAATGTCTCTAAGAATAGAATACAAACGACTAGGGGTAGAAAGGAAAAGCTTACAACGTACGATGTTCCAAAAGAAAGATACAACACTTGTCTTACAAACTTGAAATAAAAGCACAACATAATCTAGTACATCATTTAATTGAAAGGTAAAAAGAAAGCATCATCATGGCAAAAACGTCATCAAATCATCATCGAACTCCTCAACGAGCTCAAGGCTAACATGTTCGTCTTCTCACCCCAAAAGCACACAAAACAATATATGCAATTGAGGTAAGTACAAAGTACTTAGCAAGAGGAAGAAGCTAATGTATAATTAAGTCTTACAACGAAAGGTTCATTAATTATTATTAAATTATCTTTATGAGACCGACTCAATTCTAGGATTCACTTCATGCTCATCAACATGTCGTGATTAAAAGTTTCTAACTTAACTTATCTTTGTTACGTCGGCACTCAAGGGCACAACGCATGGTGCTACCCACCACGAGGTATCGTTTGCAACCTATCAGTGGATCACACCGATAGCCACAGGTTAAGACCCGATAGTTTACACGTTTGGCGAAGTCCCCCTACCATTTAGCCGTTTATAGGGCAGCAGAGTTATTCACTTTATCTGACCGCCCACACATCACGATATAGACAAGTTCCTTACCCAGAATGTTACGATGTTTAGCCTTTTACTACACAGTTATGTAAATTATTAATCATTAACTAGCCACCTAAGTGTTTTCAAGGTAAGAGCTCACTTAACAACTCTACTCCCTCACTTACACTGTAGACATAACACCCCATGCACATACAAAGACATCGATGAATACTATTCATCAAAGCACAAGCCCATCATACCCTTTCCGACGGTCCCGAACTTCAACTCTATGGAAGAGTACATCCGGTGCCGGAACTAAACGCATAAGAAGCTTAATCATGGCTTGTTCATGTTCATTTAGTGTTATTAGATCCATTAGAACGTTCTTAATCCAAGTATAGTATTAAAACACATATTTTCATGAGAAACTGGGTCAAGAGTGCGCTTGCCCTGGTCAAGCGTGCGCTTGTGTAACTATTAGCATTCTGTTTTTCATTCAGCCAGCGCAGGTGTACGCTTGCCCTGGTCAAGCATGCGCTTGTGTAACTATTAACATTCTGTTTTTCATTCAACCAGCGCAGGTGTACGCTTGCCCTGGTCAAACCATAGTTATCAGACCCGGCCCGGTCATCGACTCGGAAAATTTACTGGGTCACCGGGTCATCGGTTCAACCGGTGGTTACTGGTTCAACCGGTGGGTTACAACATAAGGTTAAAAATAATATTTTCATACAATAAAAAAATAAAAAAAATTGATAATAATAATCAATTCCAAAATATTCCAAGTTTTCAACATCCAAATCATAATAAATACAAATGAAAAACGTTTTTGATACCAAAACACATGACGATACAAGTGAAAAACCATCAAAATTTCTTACAAAAGAGCTGGTCCATGCATTGTAACATTATTAATTCAAATAAAAACTAGTCCTCGTTCCCAACAAGTTTGTTTATAAACAATGTTAATTTATTACTTGCCAATTTTGGAAGTTTTATTGAATTTCGACTTTAGTTTGTGGTGTTTAATTTGACGAATATAGAAATGTAAGAACTCATTTCTGCCAAAAGATAGAGTACGAAATAAGAAATGATGGTTAGGATATTCGACTCCTACCTGAGGGACCTGGGTTCAAGTCACAGCAATGATGTTTTTTATAATAAAAAATCCTGTGGCAATTTTAAAATAAAAAAAAAACAGTCCGGGTTGATTCATACCGGGCCGGGTCGCGGTTCACCGGTCCAACCACCGGGTTTTCCGGGTCTGGGCGGGTCAACTCCTTGAACGGTCAGACTCTTGAATCGACCCGGTTTTGGTCCCGGGCCGGGCCAACCACCGGTTCGACCGCCGGGCCGGGCCGGGTCTGATAACTATGGGTCAAACATGTGCTTGTATAACTATTAACAATCTGTTTTTCATTCACCCAGCGCAGGTGTACGCTTGCCCTAGTCAAGCGTGCGCTTGTGCACCAGAAAAGCCTAAAACCTGCAATTTTCTACACTTTACGATTTCCAATCCAAACCAAACATGTTCTTCAACCATATACTCATCAAAACAACAGAAAGTACTACTTTTACATAACTAAACATCACATACTTCTCTAGCACAAGTAGGCATGAATTCTAGCATTAAAACACCACAATTTATACCCAAAACACAACTTTAACAACATAAGACCTTAATTAAACATTAGAAAGAGCCATCTTACCTTAATAGCATGCAAAACCAAAGCCAAACCTTCCAGAAATCCGCAGCACTCTTAGAACTCCAACTCAAACCGAATTGATCAACAATTAAACCTAAATAATCTTCAATTGGATTGAAGAAATTAATACCTGAAGGGTGTTTCAGAAGTCGTCTGAAAAGGAATTAGATTCTCCCTTGAAGGATACCATTTTTGGGATATGCAATTAGATTGTGTTTCTAAAATGAAAATATCACTTTATACAGTAAAGATACGAAGTAAGCCATGCAAAGTATCCCTTACTTATTTTGGGATGGTGTCCTTATATGAAACGTATACTTAACCGAGTTCCAAAGAATAAAGGTTGGATAAATTCCATATCAGATATGGAAGACGATAACATGAAATCTATCTTAACCGATGATTTAGGGGTGTCGTGCTTCTAGAAAGCAGGTAGTGTCTAAAAGGCTTGGAGCCCAGTATGGCATGTGCAACTTTGTGGGATATCTTGGCAGGTATGCTAGATATTATTTACTTACCCACGGAGAAAAAATGTTTGTCTCCAAACATGCTGTCTTCTAGAGGAAGTGTTTTTTTCAAAAGAAACAGTGGGAGTAAATTGAGATCTCAAAAGAGTTTGAGAACCACAAAGAGATATTCAACCATTGGAAATGAGCAGGCACCACATAGTGATGAGGTGCAGGACATTGCTCAGTGCACACAGGTGCTTTATGAGTCTGCAGATGACCACACGCCTGAAGGGCTACTGGTATGTTCATCTTGATGAATGAAGATCTTGCGATTTATGAAAGAATGATTTAAAGGCAAGATTAAGAGATATCACTTGGAGCCATAGTATCTGAAGACGATTCCATGGATGATAACCGGGTTATGAACCTAGTCTGACTTACCAGAAGGGAATGCCTCTGAAAGGCATAGTAGGTATTTGTGAAAGACTAACATGGACAGTAATATGATTACTAGTTAGGCTGAGTTGATGGCTAAGAGGCTATGAGGTGTAAACCTTGTAATTATCTTTATGCTACCAGCTATGCTTAAGTCTATTCAGATAGTGCTTGTTGTAGCTACGTATCATGGCTATATGATGGTGTTAAAATGTTGAGCCAGTGGCTTGATGTTCATAGACGATAACGTGATGTGTAAGCCTATGAGATCCATTTGTGAGCTCAAACAAGTTTCTCTATATAAGTTCTTTGCTTTGAGAATCAAAAGAGTTTGATTCCATCAAAAGGAATGATATGCCTTATGTGCAAAAAGGTTAGTGGGAGTGTTACAGTTTTTGAGCAAGGTATTGGATATCCTTCTCGGAATCAACACCCCATGTCACAGTCAATTAATGTTTGGTAGTTCAAGGTCTTTACGAAAGATCTATGAATAGCAGTTCTTATTTTGGAAATAAGAATCTATAGTGATAGATTTAGATACTGCTTAATTATCACAGTTCACCTGAATAGATGAGATGCTAAAAGAGTTTAGCATAGGTCACGATAGGAAATACTGCTAGCAAGCATTCTTGTGATCTATCTATAACGGGACGTAAGTCCTGAAGATAAGGTGAAAGATGATGCTTATGGAGGGTTCCCTTTGCTACAGCAATATGATCCATCATAAGAGATAAGCTAGATGTTCATACTTCATGAAGAGTCATGAGCAAGTATGAAAGTGATTCTGGTAAATGTCGAGAATATCCTTAAAAGTGTTAAGGATTGGTTCCTAGTTTATTGAAACTTGGAATCGAATAAACGTAGACATACAGATGTATACCCAGAGTCTTATGAAGATAGTGAGAGCTATAGTGTGGGTTTGCAGTCACTTTGATTAAGTGATACAGTGAGCTGTAAATGTTCTTAGCTAGAGGTCACTATAGATTCTACAACTGGGCCAAAACACAGTATTGCCTTAGAGGCGCACGGGAGCAGAACATGGATCTAGAAGGTTCATTCTTGAACCTTGTGCGGTTCTTCCACTTTTTCTATATAGATATAGTAGTGGATTCATTGCATGAAGCAAGGACTAGGGTCTTGTCAGAGATTCATGTGTGTGTTGAGGCGGTTCCTTTTTGACTTGATCATTTGGAGCATGATGTGAAGATATTCTGAGTCCCCATGGATAGTGATTCAATCACTCTTAGGGTTGGTTATGAGTATTGAATGAGATTCTCGTGTCTTGACTTGGTCTTGTGTGTGCTGGTGATTGGCTTTAGGCCAAGTGGGATATTGTTAAAATAGTGTCCTAAACCCAATCGGGTTGGACCAGACCCGACCGGGTCGGATCATTTCTACTATTTCTTTATGTTTATACATATATTAAATGGCTTTATGTTATTCTATATTTGTTTGTTTGATGGACCAATTATGATATTGTATATACGATAGCGTTCCTAGTGTCAAACTGTGAAAAAGAAACCATGATAGTGATTATGGTTGATGAGATCTCAACTCATTTTAAAAGGTTTGATACTTAAATGTCTCTAGTCGTATGTACTATTAAATGGGACATTAATAGTACGATTAGACTAGCACGTATTGGATGTCTTCTATCTTGTGAAGATAGGGATAGATCTCGTCTATCAAAGTGTAGGGACACTTGGACTGTATGTGGACGTGTATTAGAGAATGCGTACGTTAGACTGACCCACTTACTTTATTAAGTGTCGCACTATGTGGCGGTTGTGTAATTATCCTAAGACCGGAGTCTTTATGACATCACGGTGCGGATTGTCATACTTTGTCACTATTAAGGTTTCCCCTAGCCATGATGTGATCATGCGGTAGTGATTGAGTGTGATACTGAAGCATGCGTAGGATTCATGTTGCTCGTCCAGAAATCGTGTATCCTATGAACAAGAGTAAATATCCGAAAGGAACTTCTTATAAGGATTGTCTAGCTCTCGTGAATCTTTGCAAAGTGGGAGTAAATGAGTTAATTCGAGAGAGCATGATATCCAGATTATAAGATACGGTCATTAATGTATTGGCACACGAGATACACCATGGATATTATTACAACGATAGGATTGTATTTACACAGTAACTGTTTCAGATGAAAGGTAGTAGTCATTGCATTTGACTCTTCTGATTATTTGGGAGTCACGGTGTGTTGCTAGATGCTATTCCGTGATCGTTAGGTATGAAGGGTATTTTAGTAAATGCATTTTGTGCCTACGGCCAACATATTCGGAAGTCTATCGGGTCACAGACATAAGAACATCTAGGCGGATTAAAATGCGGTTATAGCGATAACCAAATAAGGAAAGTTTTATCTCGACTATAAAGTGTTATAGTGATAAATTAATATGGTGGTATTTATTTATTATGAATAAATATAATACAAGATATTAGTTATGTTGATTAATTAAATATACATATTTTATTATGTATGGGGCGCATTATATTTGTGTATATAATACACATGGATTTTACAAATTAATTAATCATGGTATTATATTATCTAGTATTAATATAAGATATTAATATAATATATATATATACTGTTCAGCAATATCAGATTCAATTGACTCATACTTACAGGGAAGGCAATGAAGTGGCTGATTATTTGGCCAAAAAGGGAAGTACTACTCAAACTGCCAAAATGTTGAATTGCACTGATTTGGATGCCAACTTGGGTCTTTTGATCTTAAGAGACCATATGCAATTTCCAAGAATCAGACTTCATGGCTAAGCTCACTTCTCAAACCTGGAAGCACTTCTCATTTATGGGAAGTGCAAACAGGTTGTGTCTAAGTCCTCTTTTGGCTTTTTGAATCTCTTGTTGTTATCATCTTCTACCTGCTGTTTCTTTTGCCATCTGCAGCTCTCTGGAGGCTCTGTTGAAAGATGCAAGACTTATCATTGATGCTAGAGTACAGGATTTTATGAGAGTGGCACTACATCTGGGAAGCGCTCTTCATTTTATGAAGAGTGCAAACGGGTTGTACAGCACTCTTGTCTTTTATTTTCAGCTCTTTCTGCTTCCTGCCCCATGTACTGTGTGTTTTGTTTTGGTCCTGCTTCAGGTTGGTGTAGGCCTAAAGAGTGTGAAACTGGCCCTGTCTTTTCCAGAATCCAACAGCTGCTTTGAAGACTTTTTTATCATAGTTTAGTTGTTTGTTTTCTTCTGTTTGGTTTTTTCAGATTAGGGGAGCCTAGTTTTTTTGTATAGGTTGTGATGCTCTATAGTCTGTCTCTGTTTTTTGGGTTGTTTTGTTGTCAATGTATCTAGGCTAGCACTCTTCCCCTAGCACCCAGTTTTTCCCACCCTGGGTTTTCTGGACTAGGGGTTTAAGGAGACTAGGTGGATACATTGATGAATTTCTCAGAGTGAGGTGGCCAGGGCTGGCAAAAACTTGTATTTTTCTTCTCATTAATAAAATTACAAGTTAAAAAAAAAATTAATAGCTTTTTGGTGTTCAAAAAAAAAAAAATATATATATATATATATATATCTGTGTGTGTGTGTGTGTGTGTGTGTGATTACATGCGTGTGTTATACATGTATATAAGATATACATGTGCACTTTTGTAATAGTTATGTGTATATAGATTTATATGTGGGATATATATATATATATATATATATATATATATATATATATATATATATATATATATATATATATATATATGTGTGTGTGTGTGTGTGTGTGTGTGTGTGTGTGTATATATACATGTATAAATTATTTTATGGTAATATGATAAAGATAGTCAATATTAGATATTGACAATATCTTGGATTTATTTAATATGAGATATTAAATTAAATGAGATAAATCTAGAATATCTATTTTTCTTATTTTATTGGTAATTGGTTTTCTTTCTCCTCTATCTAATAGGAAGCTTTTCACAGTCAGATTGGGAATGAGAATAGGCGCCACTTTCATTATAAATAGGGAGTGGGTGCCAAGCTCTTTTGTATCACAATTATAAGTCTTATTTTCTACTAGGAAATTAAGAGAGCTTCTTCAGAGAGAGATTTGGGAGAATGAAAAAGGCGGCCTAACACCTGACTTTTTCAGGTAGCAATCCAATGGTGGATTCCGGCGGGTTGTTCGTGTGGATCAACGGTAGAGGCCGAACACTTGGGCGGCTTCGTGCAGTAACTACAACCGTAGATAAAGCGACGATCTATTTTTGATCATCCAAGGTATATTCTACGTCTACTTCTTTTATGCTTGTTGCTTAAACAAAATCGATCTTGGGTAAAAAGGAAATAAAAGTTTAAATTCCGATGCGTTCCCACGTAGATTTCCTAACATTCACAAGATAGGAGACATCCAATACGTGCTAGTCTAAACATACTGTTAATGTCTTGTTTAATAGTACATACGACTAGAGACATTTAAGTATCAAACCATTAAAGTGATTCAAGATCTCTTCAACCATAATCACTATCATGGTTTCTCTTTCACAGTTTAATACTAAGGACGTTAACATATAACAATATCGTAATTGGTCCGTTAAACGAACAAATATATAATAACAGAAAATCCATTTAGCATATGTATAAACATAAAGAAATAGTATAAATGATCCGACCAGGTCGGATCTGGTCCAACCCGATTGGGTTTAAGACACTATTTCAACAGCTACACCTGTCCATCACACTCCAAATGATCCAGATGTGCCACAGTAGCAACAGCCACAGCAGGAAGTGAATCCTGCACTCTTGCCACTAGAAGGTCTAGTAGGACCAAGCAACAACCTTCTTATTTGGACCAATACATATGTCTTAACAAGAAGTCCCCATATACAATAAATAATGTTATCAATTATGACTACATAGCCAATGGATATAAAAGTTTTGTGTGTCTTTCAGATAATTTGTCAGAACCTAAAACATACAACCATGCCATAAAGCATGATTGTTGAAAGGAAGCAATGCAAAAGAAGTTGGATGCATTGCAAGACACACATACTTGGGAAGTGGTCACTCTACCTCCTGGAAAGAAGACCATAGGCTGTAAATGGGTCTACAAAGATGAAATACCATGCTGATGGTTCAACAGAGAGATACAAGGCAATGTTAGTAACTAAAGAGTACACACAGACTTATGGTATAGATTATGAAGAAACATTTTCACATGTTACTAAAGTCACAACCATTAGAACTTTGTTATCCCTAGCTGCATCAAATAATTGGCATATCCATCAAATGGATGTGAACAATGCTTTTCTACATGGAGAGCTTGATGAGGAAGTATACATGGAATTTCCACTAGGATTCAAGGCAGACAAGCCTAATCAAGTATGCAGGTTGACAAGGTCATTGTATGGTCTTAAACAAGATAGTATACAATGGAATACAAAGTTAACTGTTGCATTAACAAAAATTGGTTTTGACCAATCACAACATGATCACAGTCTTTTCACAAGAGGATCAAGGGATACTTTTTGTAGCTCTTTTGGTTTATGTAGATGATATTATAGATGCAAGTGCCTCAATTATTCTTGTAAATAAGGTTAAACATGTTTTGCATAACAAGTTTCAGATCAAGGAATTGGTAACTTGAGGTTTTTCTTGGGAGTGAAGTTGCAAGAACAGACTATGGCATCTCAATCAAGCAAAGGAAATATGCTCTAAATATCCTAGAAGAGTATGGTTTTACTGAAGCAAAACCAATTAATACACCCCTGAATTCCAAACAAAAACTGATTGCAAGAGACTCAGAATTGCTTTCAGACAATACTTCTTACAGAACCCTAGTAGGAAAACTCATCTATCTGTCTTTTACTAGGCCAGATTTAGCCTTTGCAGTCCACAATAAAGCCAGTATCTATCAAACCCTACTGCCAATCATATGCAAGCTGCACATAGGTTACTAAGATACATAAAAAAGAACCCTGGACAAGGCCTGCTATTTCATGCACATAATGACCTACAATTGAAAGGTTACACATATTCAGATTGAGCTGGTTGTGAGGATTCAAGAAAATCTATTTCTGGTTACAGTATGTTCCTAGGAGTAGCTCTTATTTCTTGGAAAGCAAAAAAGCAAACTACCGTAGCCAAAAGCTCTTCAGAATCAGAGTATAGAGCTATGGAAAGTGCTACATGTGAACTCCAATGATAGGTATACATTATAAAAGATTTACAGATTCTTGTCCCTTTTTCAATCCTACTCTTCTGTGACACTGCAAGTGCTATTCATATAGCTAAAAACCCTATATTCCATGAAAGAACCAAACATATAGAATTGGATTGTCACATTACAAGGGCAAAAGTACAATCAGGTTTTCTAAGATTAATGCATGTTAGGACTCGTCATCAGTTGGCTGATATACTTACTGTTGAATATGTGTCCTAAACCCAACCGGGTTGGACCGGATCTGACCGGGTCGGGTCATTTACAGTCTATTTTAGTTCATGTAATAACTTTGTTATGATTAATAAAAGCACTTATGTTATTATATATCGTTTATCTTCATATTATTTGTTGTATATATATAGTAACGTCCCTAGTGTCAAAGTGTGATAGAGAACCATGTTAGTGATTATGGTTGATGAGATCTCTAATCACTTTAATAAGTTTGATACTTAAATGTCTCTAGTCTTAAGTATTGTCAAATGGGACATTGATAGTATAATTAGACTAGCACGTATTGGATGTCTTCTATCTTATAGAAGGTAGGGATAGATCTCATCTATCGAAGTGTAGGGACACTTGGACTGTACGTGGACGTGTATTGGAGAATGCGTACATTAGACTGACCCACTTACATTTAGTGCCACACTATGTGGCGGTTGTGTAATTATCCTTTAGACCGGAGTCTTCATGGCATCACGGTGTGGATTGTCATGCTTTGACACTATTGAGATTTCTCCTATCCATGGGGCGATCATGCGGTAGTGATTGAGTGTGATATTGAAGCATGCGGAGTTTACATGATTGGTAGTCCGGGAATCGCGTATCCTATGATTGGGATCGAATATCTGAAATGGCCTTCTTATAAGGAATGTCTAGCTCTCGAGAATCTTTGCAAAGTGGGAGTAAATTTGTTATTCCGAGAGAGAGCATGATATCCAAATTATAAGATACGATCGTTAATGTATTGACACTCGAGATACGATCGTATGGATATTATTACAGCGATAGGATTGTAAGTTATACGGTAACTGCTTCACATGAAAGGTAGTAGTCATTGCTTTTGACTCTTCCGATAATTGGGGGTCACGGTGTGTTGCTAGACGCTATCCCGTGATCGTTAGGCATGAAGGGCATTTTCGTAATTTGCACTTTATGTCTACGGCCAACATATTCGGAAGCCTATCGGGACACACACATATGAATATCGAGTCGGATTAAAATGCGGTTATAGTTGATAACCAAAAAAAGGAAAGTTTATCTCTAGATTATAAAGGTTATAGTGGTAAATTAATATTGTGATATTTATTTAATATGAGCAAATAAAATAGAAGATATTAAATATATACAAATTATATTAATTAAAGAATATTCCAGATGCCAATTAATTGACATATGGGGCGCCACATCCTAGGGTATAAGATACACTTGGATTGTGCATTTTAATTAATAAGATTACCATACTATTAATATTGGATATTAATTGATTTTGGAAAAATAGATTTATGGTAAAAAGTTAAATATAATCAATATAAGATATTGGCAATATTTAGATTTTATTTAATATGAGATATTATAATAAAAGAGATAAATCAATCTAATTGATTTTAGTTATTTTATTGGAAAAAGGTTTTCTTCTCCTCCACTCTAGTTAGGGGCGACATTCCTACTATATATAAGAGGTGGGTGTCAAGATTTTTTGTACATCACAATTGCAAGAGCTTATAGTTCTTGTGTAAAATAGAGAGCATCCTATAGAGAGTTTGAGAGAGAGGAAAAATGCCGGTCTAGCAGCTGGAGTTTTTGCGATAGCAATCTAAGGAGAATTCCGGCGAGGAGTTCGTGTGGATTAGCGATAGAGGCCAGACACGTGGTCGGCTTGCGAACTGTACTACTCTCCGTTGACGGTCAAAACGTCGATCTTATAGATCATCCAAGGTATAACCGTCAAACTACTTAATGTGTTTATTGCATTAAACGAAAAACGATCTAGAAAAAGGAAATCAAATTTTAAATTCCGCTGCGTTAAACTAGTGATTTCCTAACACGTACAAAGGCACTAGATGCTTCATTGTTCCAGAATTTTCTGGAGAAAATAGGAGTTCACTCTCCTTTTAACCCTACCACTACTAATAATTCATCATGAGTGCTGCATTGTCTTGCATTCTTGGAAGTGTAGTCTGCATTTACAAGATCAGAAGTTCAAGCTGGTATGCAGCATACCAAGAGTAAAGGCACACATCAGATTGAATGTCTTTGAGACATTTGGTCGAACACCTTCAATCAAAAGCGGTTGAAGGTTGTTATAGGTAGTTAGTGTAGTTACAACTGATAATTGATGTAATCAGCTATAGCATATGACTATATATATCTATATAATGAATCTTGTAAGCTTAATTTGAATGATGAACTAGATTTCTTCTTCAAATGCATTTTTCCTACTTTCTTCATTTTTCAAATTCTGGTTTGGTGTTCATCGAGTTCTAGTCATTAGAACTAAAATTTCCACATAATTCCATCCAACTAAAAAGATAGGAAAGGGAACTTACAACAACGAATAACTTACATTGTACGATACAAACTTACAAACCAAACCCGAAGGGTTACTTATGTTACAACAAGTCTTAGAAAAGAAAGTAAAACAAGTCTTGAAATTAGAAAATACAACATAGTTATAGAACTATAAAGCATCTAACAAAGCATGGCATACATCATCATATATCATCCTCAATGTCATCACAATCCAGCTCAACATGTACACCTTCTCCCACAAAGCAAACACACAAATATGCAAAGGGGTAAGTACAAAAGTACTTAGTAAAATGTAGACGCTATCGAAAACTTATCTTTTATAACGAAAGGCAAACATTTATTATTCTTAAGTTGTCTTTATGAACATGACTCAAACTCTAGGGTTCACTTCATGCTCGTCAACATAAAATGAGATCCTACTTTGTTTCCAGCTTAGCTTATCTTTGTTACACTAGAATTTAAGGGCACTATGCATGGTGCTACTCGCCATGAAGCATCTGGTTGCATCCTATTAGTAGTGCTACGCTAATAGCCATGGGCTAGTCCCGATAGTGTGTGTGTGTTCGGCGAAGTCCCTCCACTCCTCATGCCCATGAAAGACCAATAAAGTTATTCACTTTATACCGACCACACAACACAACGCGATATTGTCTTGTGCCTTACCAAGAACCTTGATGTTTAGGCTTTTAACTACACAAGTATGTATGTTATTAATTGTTAATTGGCCACCTAAGTGTTTTCAAGGCAAAAGCTAACTTACACTCCCACTCCCTCACGTAGACAATTAGACATTAACGAAGTCTATCACATACACAGACATTGGGGGATACTAATCCACCAAGGCACAAGGCCATTCATGATCTTCCGATGGTCCCGAACTTCAACTCTTAGTAAGAATCCATTCGGTGTCGGAACTAAACGCATCAGAAGCTTAGCTAAGTTTATTTAGGTTATTGTATCAAGAATTATCATTCAAAGCAAAAAAAAAAAAACAAAGCTTAAAACACTTAAATCAGCAAAACAGGCTCTTTGGTGTCTGTTGGGCCTCTTTGTCGCGCGCTGTAGCACTTCAGGAAACCTGCAGATCCTTTTGTTCAGCTTTGGCGCGCACTAAAACAGCCTGAACAATCTGCCTGCTTCCTGTTTCACCCCAAGTGCGTGCTAAGACCCCTAAGCGTGCGCTAAAACTCTATGTACTTCCTACCTGCTCTCTGATCATCTAAGGCGCGTGCTGACACACCTTTGGCACACGCCAAAAGGCCCAAATTACCCTAAACATCAGTTTTTTTGCATTGTACGATTTTCTAACATGATTCCAACATGTTTGACAGTAGATAAACACTCAAAACAACAGGAAATCATCACCAAATTACTACTGACAAGTACCAAACATTATAAAACATTAATAAGGTCAATATGAAAACCCTCTTACTTGTGATCCAAAGCAAAAGTGAGCAAAACATGCCAAAAACGCCAAGCAACTACAACAACTCTTGATCTTCTTAACCAAAACCTAATTGATCAACAATTATACCTAAATTAACTGCGATCAAAGGTTTATAAACAATATATTCTACGAATTCCACAATTTAGAACAACAGAAAGGTTCAGAATCAAAAGATTTTAAGCTGGGGCTTTTTTATTACCTCAGTACAAGAAAATTGACATTTTGTGACGACCAATGTTCGTCACACAATTAGTAAATTTCGTCACATTTGGTTATCTGTGACGAAATTCGTGCGTCGCTAAGGTCGTCACCTGTCATAAGTCACAAAAAGTATTCTGTGACGAATTTATTATTCCTCACGTTTTTGTTGCATATGTGACGAACACTTCATCACATATTTCATTTTCCACTTGGCCATTTTATATGCATTAGTGACGACAAAGTCGACACTTTTGTCTTAAATGAGTGACGTCACAACTTTCCCACGTATTGTAAGTTTAAATGATGACCAATTTGTCACCTAAAATAGGATAATATACAAAATAAAATGCAAATTGTGACCTCTAATTCTTCACAAATTTTTATGATATGCGATACAATCTTCATCACCAAAAGTGAGTATATATGATGAAGCATTTGTCACCTAATGTTCTTATTCTAACCACTAGTTCATCACGCATTGATTTGAAACGTGAGAAATATTGTTTGATATAATTGGAAGTTTTGTGATGAATTCTACATCACTTTATGTGTTATTGCAAGCACCCATTTCGTCAGATAATGGTATTACATTACACGTGATGAATTTGATTTCTGCATCACCTACTCAATACAATGACCAATAATACATTGGTAATAAAGTAGTTCATAAATAGTGTAGAAGTTTCAAAATCAAAACTTAAAAAAGTATTACATCATCTGCTAGTGATTAAAAAATTCACAAGTTTGATAAACTAAAATTTGCGAAATTCTAATAATGCTAGAGAATTATACAATTGAAAATCAATCAAAATTTTGATCTTACATAGTCTGCCAGCTAATCTTCATAGGGATCAACATCATCATCATCATCATCTTGACAGTTGTTAGGCTCATCGGAATCGCCTCTACTCTTTCCCTGTGATGTCTAGAGGGCTTTCACTTGTTCTTTCAGTTTCTCATTTTTCACTTGCATAATCTTATAATCGGTTGCTAGTAACTTTACTTGATTTTGAATTTCAGCCAACTCGGATTTTGAAGCCATAGAAGATGTGGCAAATGATTTGGAGGTTTCCACACATGGAAAAGAAAAAAATGTTGAAATCAATGACAGTCTATAAATCTGATTATGACAAAAACATCTAAGTAAAAGGTACACAAGCACGAGCTGGAGCATTAACTGAACCCATCTCTATAAGAAACAACATTTTTTCCTGCAGCAAATAATATCAACTTTTCTTACCATCCATATTCAAGAGGTGGATACATTATCATGACCATTCATTTAATGCTCAAACATAACATCAATTTGTATGCAGCAAAAGGTTTTACATACAGTAAGCAAGTAAGCAGGAGAAGAAATCATTAAAAACAGCTATCTTATAGCTATTGCTAGTAAGAAAAACTTCCCAAAACTATCACGGGGAATCATAATTGGGAACGGTAAATAAACACAATTTATCAAATTGAAAAAATCCGATAGGTTGCAAACCGAACAAACAAATCGCATGCGAGCCATCCACTTTATTATTTTGTATCCCATATTAAGATATTGAAGGTTCTGTAAAAATGCAATAGGTTTTGGCAATGGACTGATGTGTTGTTTATGACTAGGATCCAGCTCCAACAACAAATCTCTCAAGTTCCTTATGCTAGCAGGAATTTCACCGGACAATCCACACGCTGTTGCAATGAGTGCTGTAATTTAGCAGCTCGAGAACATGGATATAAAACCGTCAAAAACAGAGCAGAAATTCTGTTTTAAAACAGAAGACTAGAATCTTGAATATCCTCAATTACATCGTCATTTCTTCATAAAACCACCTCCAAATATTTACCAATAATGTCCATAAGCTTCCTCCAAATTATTAGCTCAAACACTTGCATTTTGGCTCATCAAAGAGCCCAAACATTAGCAAAACCGAGGGCCTTTTGGGAGCAAAAAATCTTCCCATCGTTACGAAATTAGGGCGTTTCAAAGTTTGCAAGGAAAAGGTTCCCAAGTGTTCTTCTGGGGTACAACCCATTGCACAAAGGTTACAGATGTCTGGAGCAAAAAAACTAAGAGAGTTTATATATCTAGACTTGTGGTGTTTAATGAAGATGTTTTTCCATTTAAGGATAATTTTATGCAGGTACTAATAAAGTCTCCACTTTAGCAAATATCCCACGGGTGATGGACTGAGTAGAATTAGTTCCATGGATGAGTCTAGACCAAAACACTATGGCTGTTGTGATATTTCTTCACCTAAGCCTTCTATTTTGCTACACATGAGTTGCAAAATCAGATTGAAGCTGGATCTCATCGCAATATACCTTCCGATGATAATCAGTGTATGACGTGAAGCTATAGCTAATGAAAGTGTGAATTCTCCATTAGATGCAGGTTTGTTTGAGGATGCAAACACTTCAGAAGTTGCACCTGAACTTAGCATTCAACCTGATATTCTTGAAGCTCCAGCACCTGTTGAACAGAGGCCTCAAAGATACCGCCGGCCACCCGCGTACCTGTTTGACTACAGCTCAATAGAAAATCATTGTCACAGAACTCAAGACTTTCAATTGTGCAGTAAAGAATCCCCTTTGGATTAAAGCCATGGATGAAGAATTAGATGCACTTCACAAAAACCAGACTTGGCTTTGGGTACCTAGATCTTCCAACACAATGTAGTAGGGTCAAAATGGGTATATCGTATTAAAACAAAGGAAGATGGAACTATTGATCGGTACAAAGCAAGGCCCCAAACTCTGAGAAACCAGATGATGTATTCATATGGGAAATTGAGAATTTAATGATAATGTTATGGCTGATAAACTCTATGGAACTAGATATTGGTCAAGCGTATGTTTTTTGCTCAAATGTAAAAGAAATTTGGGAAGTTGTTGCTGCAACTTACTCAAACATAAGCAATCATGTTCAAGCTAAAACTGAACTCATAAACGTTAATTAGGGACCTAAAAATGTGACAAAATATTTCCATCACCTGAAGGGTCTGTTGCAATAGCTTGACAAATTAAATGCCATAAACTGGGGTTGCCCCATTGATGGGAGTAATATAAGAACGTCATTGATAAAGACAAAGTTTATGAGTTTCTGGGCGGCTTAATTTCTGAGCATGATGCTGCTAGAGAATGAATACTCTCTCAAAATCCTCTACCTAATGTAAGAAGAGAAGAAAAAACAGGAATCAACATGACTCGTGTTACTCCTACCTCACTTACAGATCACTCTGACACACTACCGCTTATGCTGGTGTTACACATAAAACAAACTAGCATCTTAATTATCTCCACTATTGATCGATACATTGATGATATTTTTTTTTTGCTGGGACTTGTGCTACTAAAATTCGGCATCTTATCATTACCCTTGGCACTGAGTTTGCAATCAAGGATTTGGGGGACCTTACCTACTTTTTAGGCATTGAAATAAATGAACAACAGATGTTATATTTCTTTCCCAGCAAAAGTATGCCCACTCTTTACTTTCTAAATCAAACATGATTCACTGCACGCCATCCGTAATACCTTTGGCCCTTAAACCAATTCAGACACTTATGATGACCAATTCAGAGTGTTGATTCTTGCGAGCTCACCATTCAAACCAAGAACCATTTAAAACTATCACCAGAATCCGTAAGTGCCATAGGTTTACTACGAAGTAAAAGGATGACCAAATAACAGGAGTTGGTGTGACATAAAAGATGAAAACAAAACAAAAGAAAACCCCACAAAAACTACTTTTACCATTTACAAAATATGATTTGTCCGGCCTATCCGTTTTAGAAAACTTATAACTACAAAAACCAGGTTTCAAATATCTATAAGAAGAACACGCGTTTTGTCAGTTAAAAAGGAAGAAGAGCAAACTGAATTACCATCCATTTATGTTCACTACTGCCACCACCTAAAGCAACAGTACACAATCTAAAGCTGAAAGCTGAAATCATTTACTGCGAAGGCAAGCAAATTTTGCTTATCATGTAAATTTTCCATTTGGGATTGAGCTATAAAATTAGTCAAAATCCTGAAAGGATCAATAACTCGGTATTTTGAGTCAAAACCAAGAAAGTATAAATAGCGATGAAATCGATAAGATACCGAAAACTAAATCAATAACCCATATATATCATGTTTCCATTATCTGATTTCACTGGATCACACAATTGATATTCATCATCATGATTCCAAAATATATACAAAAAATGAGGGGGGGACAATTTTAAAATTAACTTGAAAACGCAGAAAAAACAAAGAGTACCTGGTACTGCCTTTGATCAGTCCTTGAACAGTAGCGATTTGGATTTCTCAATTTCTGGTTAGAATTACTTGCAGGATGATAAGCATCGATCAGAGCGATTTGTTTTCCAGGGTTTGTCTATATAAGAAGATCATTTTTTTTTACACAAAATTCCGAAGCTAAAAAAAAAGGGGGCGGAGATTAAGAAAAAGAGGGAAAGGGGAAAAAATAGTCGCATAGATAAAAATGAAATGGAAAATGCCCGCCTCTCTAGAATTTTTTAGCTTTCCAAATATAATTTCGGTGGAATTTATTACTGATTTGTTAATTTTTATATTGTGATGAAAATATTTCCTCACATGTGTTGTGTAATTTAAACAATTGGTTACCAATTTATGTGACGATACCGAATATCGCACCTCCACGTGGCGTCACGAGATAGTCCTCCTGAAACGAGAATAAGTGATAGCCCAAGGGTCGAGTTACGAGTTGAGACATTGACAACCGATACGATCGAGAGAATCGAGACGATGGGCGCCATAGTTGGTCCCCGCAATACGAACAAACGTCCACATGCGGGTCGGTTCCCCGACTCGGGAATACGACGATCGACTCTAAGCGAGTGTAGGATAAGGGTCCCGAGCTCGACTAACGCAAGTCGATTAAGTCGGCCTCGAGGACGAGTCCGCACTACCGAAGAGGCCCATTATCCATAGGATGACTAGGGCGCTGGGCAAAGCCCATATAAGCTAGTAAAAGCCCAAAGGGCTAATACGGTATTTTACCCAAACCGACATGGTTTAGGGTTAGGGTAATGAACTCCCTATAAATATACACTTCCGCGAACTACGTGTGACTTGATTCCCGAACATAACGGGATACGTAGGCAACCCGAGAGAGACTCTCGAGCTCGGTCTAAAATCATCCCCAAAACCATCCTTGATTCAATCATCCCTAGATTAAACGGCCCGGATTTATTCATAGACGAAATCCAAGCGTCGTCGGCGCTAGAAGGAGGGCCTTCTATCGGTGATGGATCAAGGAGTGGTGGTGATTATGTTAATGGGAAAATAAGGCAAAAAACGCAGCAAGATCGGCGGCTGATTTATGAAGATTGAACCGTTGGAATGCAGATTCCTCCGGTCAAATCGAAGAAAACGAAGAGAAGAACGATCCCTCAAAATTTCAGGCCGATCAGAGTTCGTTTCATGGCCCGATCATCGCTAAGAAGTGGCTGCTGTATCAAAAACGCAGCAAAACCCTAATTGGGGGCAGACAGATCGGCAGCCTATTCCCGCCGATTCAACCGTTGGAAAAACAATCCCACCGGTCAGAATCATGGATTATTAGGAAAGAACAAGACCTAGAAGTTTCAGGACGATCAGAGTTCTTTTAATGGCCCGATCATCGCCAAGAAGTTGCTGCTGTATCAAAAACGCAGCAAAACCCTAATTGGAGGCAGACAGATTGCCAGCCTATTCCCGCCGATTCAACCGTTGGAAAAAAAATCTCACTGGTCAGAATCATGTATTATTAGGAACGAACAAGACCTAGAAGTTTCAGGCCGATCAGAGTTCGTTTAATCACCGAATCATCACAAAGAAGTGGCTGCTGTATTAAAAACGCATCAGAAGCCTAATTGGCAGCAGACAGATCGGCAGCCTATTCCAGCCGATTCAACCGTTGGAACAACAATCCCACCGGTCAGAATCATGGATGATGAGGACTGAACAAGCCCTCAAAATTTCAGGCCGATCGGAGTTCGATTGATTTCTCGATCGTGGTAAAAGAGTTACGGCAGGCACCAAAAACGCAGCAGGATTCTGGACAGCAGCTGCAGGATCGGCGGCTTATTCCCGGAGATTGAGCCGTCGAAAGGACAATTCCACCGGTCAAATCGTAGAAAAGTGAGGGAAGAACGATCCGTCCTAATTTCACGCCGATCGGAATCCGTTTCGAGGTTTGATTGCCACCGGAAAGACGCTGCTGTGGCGCCCGAGAAAGCTGCGAATTATCTACCGTGTCTAGCTATCCACGAAGCACGTTCTCGAGCTCCAAGGATCGAGCCGAGCTCTTTAGCTCTCCAGGTTCTTACAATAGTCATTTGAAATTCTTAAATACTTTGTAAGCCTTTATTATATGTGCAATGATTTTTATTACAAATACATTTCACCATAAAGACTCGAGATATCGAGCACCGGCATCCGAGATCTACGGACTCGTCTTGCCTAAATCCGAGCTCGACTCGGCATCATACTTGGAACTCTCCTAGCCGTGCATGGCGGGACGAGCATTCTTATTTTGGAACTCTCCTAGCCGTGCATGGCGGGACGAGCATTCTTATTTTTGACTCTCCTAGCCGTGCATGGCGGGACGAGCATTCTTATTTTTGGAACTCTCCTAGCCGTGCATGGCGGGACGAGCATTCTTGTTTCGGGAACTCGACCCACGGAGGGTCGAGCTATCTTATTATGGAACTCTCCTAGCCGTGCATGGCGGGACGAGCATTCTTATTTTGGAACTCTCCTAGCCGTGCATGGCGGGACGAGCAATCTTATTTTGGAAACTCGACCCACGGAAGGTCGAGCTATCTTATTTTGGAAACTTGACCCTTGGAAGGTCGAGCCATCTTATTTTGGAACTCACCCTACCGAACTGGGGGGTCGAGCTATATTATTTTGGAACTCACCCTACCGAACTGGAGGGTCGAGCTATCTTATTTTGGAACTCATCCTACTGAACTGGCGGGTCGAGCTTCCTTATTTTGTAACTCACCCTACCGAACTAGTGGGTCGAGCTATATCATTTTGGAACTCACCCTACCGACTGGAGGGTCGAGCTATCTTATCTACGAATCCTCGACATGTTGAAGTCTGAATAAAATAGTGAATAAAGCCAAGTCAATGACAAGCAGCTTATATCACTCCCAATCCGCCGATAAGCCACGATGCGAGGCGGTTGGAAGATCCCACGATGGATACCTTATTCGACCGCTTCATAAGCACCACGAAGTGCGACGGTCGAATAAGGAGTTATTTAATTCGACCGGTTCATAAGCCCGACGAGGCACGACGGTCGAATCGAGCTCCGACCAAATAGCCAAGTCATGCCCGAGGCAATACAAAGCTAGGTCGACTCATATTCAAGTGTACCATGAGTCATGCACTCATACTACACTTCGAGGGGCAAGGGAATTAAGTCCAAAAGACTACACCCTAGGCAAATATTCAACAACGAGTAGAGAAATCCGCAAGTCGGACATCTCGGTACGACGAAATGCAAAGTTAGCCTAATGGGCGACGAATGCAAAGGCATAGAGACGGTTCGCGGGGTCGGGCCAAAGGTCCAAGCTAAAAGCCGAACGAGCCCAAGAGGCGAACGAGGCTAAAGCAAAGGACGGTTCGCATGGTCGGGCCAAATGTCCCGCCGAAAGCCGAATGAGCCTAAAAGGCGAAAAAGGTCTGGACAAAGGACGGTTCGCATAGTCGGGCCACTTGTCCCGCCGAAAGCCAAATGAGCCCAAAGGGCGAAAAAGGCTGGACAAAGGACGGTTCGCATAGTCGGACCACCCGTCCCAACCGAGAGCCAAACGAGCCCAAAGGGCGAAAAAGGCCAAGGTCGGGGAGACGAGCTCACACGGTCGAATTAAAACGCTCAGCCGGAAGTCGAATAAGTCTATGAGACAAAAAGGCTAAGGCAAGCGGGCCGATCACAAGTGCAATAAGAACCAGAGGTTCATAATACACTTGGGGGGCAACACGATATCGATAAAGCAAAAAGCGAACAGAGCCAAAGGCTCGACAAGCGAAGAGCTAAAAAAGCATCGACACGTGAAAGAAGAGGAAATAAAATACTGCAAAAATTGAAGCAAAATAAAGCTCGGCATCGTATTTGGAGCTCACCGATGAGCGCATCTTTAATAAGTCTGAGTTCGACTCGGCATCTCAACTTAATACTATCTTATTTTGTAACTCTCCTAGCCGAGCGTGGCGGGATGAGCCTCCTTATTTCGGGAACTCTCCCCACGTCGGGATCGACCTATCTTATCTTGGAACTCTCCTAGCCGAGCATGGCGGGACAAGCATTCTTATTTTGGGAGCTATCCCCACGGTTATTGTGACTTTTTGACTAGTATCTTATGTATCTCGAGAATCCACTCCCCAAAGAATCTACTCAACGGTCTACGAGGACCCGCAAGTCGGACTCCTACAGTGTCGACATCCAACGTCTATAAGTCCTAATGGGACGAAAACGCAATGGCATCGAAGTCCGAGTCGACGGCGACGTAATCTGACTCTTAAAGGAGAGGATTTACCAGGGAATCGAGGTCGGGCAACATGATCATTTCAATCGACAGCCACTAAAGCTAAAAGTTCTATGGAACCAAAAATCTAAAGCATCGAGTTCAGATCATGTCCAAATCTCTCGGTAGTCATGTGTCATGAGTCATGAACGACAAAGAAACACCATGACGCCGAGATCCGGAGCGACAGTCACACATTACCAGTCTTTTTAGACAGTAATTACTAGGACATCATAGCCGGAAATATATATCGACAGCCGAAAGGGCATCGATTTCGACAAACGAAAAGAGACAGCCAGGGGCATCTCCTCTACTACGCAACAACAAAGAAAAGTCCAAAAAATGCTAAGGCAAGGAAGACAATTGCGTGAATTCCGACTGGGAAGGCCCCTACCAGGCTCTTAAAGCTCTCCCATTGGGTTCTTCTCAGCTAGGTCGAACAGACGGGTCGACAGTTCCTCGACATTGGCATGCCGACAATCTGAGGAAATACTATGCCTAAGTATAGGATAAGTTAAGTCCGCAAGTCGGACAATACTAAAATCGATACAGTCAAGGCTCATTTTCTAACAATGTCAAGTCCCTTTCAGTCCGACGGGACAAAAAGGTCAAGGCAAATAAGCTAAGTCCGCCAATCGGATAATGCTCAACTATATAATAAAGTCAAGGCATTTCAACGTCCGACGGGATAGGAATGTCAAGGCTTAAATCCAGCATCGTCATATGTATTCCTCACTCATATAAATTATATATAATTCACAAAAAAAAATCATGTTTTCATTGTGACGGAGAAGAAATCTATCAGCGACGCAAAGCTTTAAAGAGTTTATGAAATAATTATTTGTGAGGATTTAAAATATTCATCACAAAATTTATTGAACGGTGACAAATTTTGAAGCGTCACATTTTATTTCGTCATAAAATGTCATTTTTCTTGTAGTGCCTTTGCAAAACTCCGACGTATTGGTATCCCATCAAAGCTCTGTTAGGAAATCTACGTGGGAACGCAGCGGAATTTAAAAATTTATTTCCTTTTAACCAGGATTGACTTCGTTTAAGCAATAAACAAATAAGTAATAGACGGTGTTACCTTACTTGATCTAAAAGATCGACGCTTTGACCGTCTAAGGAGAGTAGTTCTGCAAAGAGCCACCCAAGTGTTCGGCCTCTACCGCTAGTCCACACGAACAGCCCGCCGGAATCCCATCATGGATTGTTATTGGAAAACTCCGGTTGCTTAGACCGGCCTTTTTCCCCTCTCTCCAATTCTCTATAGGATGCTCTCTATTTTACACAAGAACTATTAGTTCTTGGAATTGTGTTGTACAAAAGAGCATGACACCCACACTATATTTATAGTATATGTGGCGCCATATCTATGTGTGGATGAGAAGAAAACATTTTCCCAATAAAATAATGAAAATATATTTAATTGATTTATCTCATTTAATTTAATGCCTTATATTAAATATTTCCAAGATATTGTCAATATCCTATATTGACTATATTCATCTTATTACCATAAATCAATTTACACATGTGTGCAAATCTATAGTCATTAATATCTAATATTAATATATGATAATCTTATTAATTAAATTGCACAATCCAAGTGTATCTTATACACTTCAATGTGGCACCCCATATAGCCAAATATTGGCTTCCGGAATATTCTTTAATTAATATAATACTATGATTAATTAATTTGCAAAATACATGTATATCACATATATACACAATTTCAAAATTTATATGTATCAATATACATATTTAAATAATCATCATAATTAATATGTTGTATTATATTTATTCATAATAAATAAATGCCACCACATTAATTTACCACTATAATCTTTATAGTACGAGATAAACTTTTCTTATTTGGTTATCATCTATAACCACATTTTAATCCGGCTAGATGTTCATATGTGTGTGACCCGATAGGCTTCCGAATATGTTGGCCGTAGGCACAAAGTGCAATTTACAAAAATGCCCTTCATGCCTAACGATCACGGGATAGCGTCTAGCAACACACCGTGACCCCCAATCATCGGAAGAGTCAAATGTAATGACTACTACCTTTCATGTGAAACAGTTACCGTGTAACTTACAATCCTATCGCTGTAATAATATCCATATAGTCGTTAGTCGAGTGTCAAAACATCAACGACCGTATCTTATAATCTGGATATCATGCTCTCTCGAAGTAACTCATTTACTCCCACTTTGAAAAGATTCACGAGAGTTACATTCCTTATAAGAAGGCCATTTCGGATATTCGATCTCAATCATAAGATAAGCGATTCCCGGACGACCAATCATGTATACTCCGCATGCTTCAATATCACACCCAATCACTACCGCATGATCGCCCCATGGCTAGAGGAAACCTCAATAGTATCAAAGCATGACAATCCACACCGTGATGCCATGAAGACTCCGGTCAAAAGGATAATTACACAACCGTCACATAGTGTGACACTTATCCGTGTAAGTGGGTCAGTCTAACGTACACATTCTCTAATACACGTCCACGTACAGTCCAAGTGTCTCTACACTTCGATAGACGAGATCTATCCCTAGATAGAAGACATCTAATACGTGCTAGCCTGTTCATACTATCAATGCCCTGTTTAATAGTACATCAGCCTAGAGACATTTAAGTATCAAACTTATTAAAGTGATTAGAGATCTCATCAACCATAATTGACTATCATGGTTTCTCTGTCATAGTTTAATACTAAGGACGTCATCATATAACAATTCATAATTGGTTCACTAAAAGAACGTATATATATATATGACAACATAAAAGCCATTCAATATATGTATAAACATAAAGAAATAGTAGAAATGATCCGACCCGGTCGGATCCGGTCCAAACCGATTGGGTTTAGGACACTATTCCAACAAGCTCTTCTCCCATTGATCCGTTTCACTAATTAGTTCTGAAAACCATAATCCTTTGAAGATTCTACTTTGCCATTTTGGTTTCTGATTTCTTTTCTCTAGAGCACCAAGTTCGAACTTGAACTTTTTGAACTTCTGACAACTCCCCAAAAGTCATGGGAGGTTTTATTTCTCTCTTATAAATAACTTCCTTAGTTATTTTATCTATTTCTTTTCTCTTTTTTAAACTTTATTCCTCAAAATTAAATATAATATTTCGAATTTGTGCAAAATGACATGTCTGCCCTTTTCGAAAAATTCGGAATATTACATTCATCCCCCTTAAGATGAGTTTCGTCCTCAAAACTGAAACATACTCAAATTGTAAGCTTCTTCTCTATCAACCCTCTTCAACACAAACCAAAACCGGATCTTCATATTATTATCAAGGACAACGACTAACAACTCTGATCTTTACCAACAATGTATCCGAAACCTAATTGATAATCCCCAAACCGTCTAAACCCTTGAACACTCAACCCAAAACTGATAAACCACATCTTGAACTACATAAACTGCACTAACCAATCTTTTACTCGTCTTTTCCATTTTAGGAAGAACGTTTTCCTAGTTCTACGATCCAAGTAGACAAAACTCTTGGATAGCCAACCTATACCGAGAATCACACCATGATCCATAGAATTCTAATCTATAAACTCACTCTTGCAACAATAGGTTCCAACTTGACATCAACTTGTGGAAACATCTTAGTGGCCTTTTTCTCTATCCAAAGGTGTTGTTATATCCAAGAAATCCTTGAGCTTGTTCTTGCTGAAACTAAGGTAGGGGTACCTGATTTTGATGATGTCCCTGTTAATCAACATGTTCCACTGAAACCACGAGAACTTCTATGGGTTCCTGCTATTCTGAAAGATAAATGAAGATCATAATGGTTACTAAGGGGTTTAAAGAAATCCTATCTCAATGAATAGAAGCCTAGGACAGCAAGGAAGCTTCTCACTGATACCAAATGTGACGCCATGTTCCCGGATACCGAGTCCTTATCCGGAAAAGAATGTTCGACATGTATAACATTAAATAAATTCAATATTATACGTAAGACTCTACGTCGTCGTATAGAGTTAAGCAAAACGGAAGCTAAAGAAACTCGGGTGAAATCATATATGCTACTAGAATTACTATGCCATCCAACTAAAAAGATAGGAAATGGAACTTACAACAACGAATAGCTTACATTGTACGATACAAACTTACAAACCAAACCCAAAGGGGTGCGGTGTTTGTGTGATTGCGTGGATATCTGGCTTAGTATTTGTTTTTTTGAATGCTTAAAGTTCAAGAAATAGCTATGATGATTAGCAAGAACAATATGCATGTATATATGAGGGAGAGAGTGTTTGTCTACAAATTGGCAGAGATTGGCTACATAATTCAATTATCGGTCCTCTTTGAAAAGGGATAGTGCCACTATTTATAGGGCTTACATAATCTGTAGAGCTGCGAGTCGAACTCATTTTATGCGAGCTGGCTTGTGTCTTAGTCTATGCGGGCTCTCCTCATAACTTGTGACTTGACTGCTATGTTACGCGGGCTTTGAGTCGAGGGGCGAGCTGGTGGGCCCCCAGTGCTTCGTCTCGCCAGGTATGTGGCGGATGAAGGCTTTGTTGATGCCCTTTGCCTAATCAACTACAAATGTTGTGGTGGCATAAGACGGGCTGGATTATTCTCGGCCCTACTCGCCTTATTATAGTGCGAGCTGATCGGGCCATGGATCCTATATTCATGATTGGGCCTTCTAGGTGACCCAACATGAATTCGATGGAGCATTTTCGGGTTTAGCGTATCATTTATATACCGAACAAATTATTTGCTTTCACACGGTATCCCCAGATAATTATCTGAGACTAATCCTTCGAGGTACTGTCGGGCACCAAATGTTGGGATCTCTCCCAATAAGGTTTGTTGTATCCACAAGGGCTCGAAACCGAGACATCTTGCTTAAGCGATTTGAAAATGTTGCTAACAAGGCATTGACTTAGTGGTAATTACTGTAGCTCTTAACCTAGAGGTTCCGATTCCAGCCTAATTAGGACAAAAAATGTGAGTGTCTATATTTCGTATCCGTAAAAAAATAATGAAAGTGTTTATGTATAATGGAGAATTTATTTATAAGATGATAATTAAATGACACAAAGGTAGATGATATTGGTTAAAGTCAAAGTGGTAGGTTTGTCAAAGTATCACTTTGGACTCGGTGTATATTATCTCCATATTAAAAAAAAGAGTAATGATAGAGCTACTCCTTCAAGTCTACACCATTTTTACTTCCAACATAATATTATGGTTGTGATTTTTTCAATTTTTAAAAATTTCTTTTACGAGTGAAAAACATGTGGTGAGATGATGATGGTGTAAAAATTGTGTAGATTTAAGGGAGTAGCTCTATCACTCCCCTAAAAAAAAATCATATCCTCTAACTAATTACATATCACAAAACAAAATATAAATACTTCAATTACTCATGAATTGATTAAAAGTGAAAACTACAATATGGACTTATTTTCATAAAACCCTTTTTAGGCTTTTAATAGTACGAAAATTAGAGAATGTGTATATTTATGTTCTAAGCAAGTTTGTGGTACAATTTCTCAACAATGTCATAAATCCCTTTTTAGTCTTTTAATAGTAAGAACTAGTGAACGTGAGCCGTGCAAGTCACGACGAGCTCGTTACTAGCGATAATATCAAAGAATAGATCTTCAACGTGAAATAAATCACGTAAGCTTAGCCCCGCCACGTGTTTCACTCATTTTCTATACAACATTTATATGTATATATCATTTGTAAACATTCTTTTGATGGTGAAAATTGTTTTACAGGAAAGGTGAAGAGAATGGATGAGCATCCCATCAATCTCAAAGCTCCAACAAACTTCCCAACTCCCAGGCTCAACAGGACTCTGGAACAAAATTGGTGGGCTGATTTTCAGGCGTTCAGTAATCGGTTGCCAATTATGTCTACGATTCCACATTCAGCTGAGACGTCGATGGTTTTTCCAACAAATTGGCAAGCGGGGTCATTTCAATTCCTTCATCCTAGTGGGGTATTCGTATTACCATACAACCTAAACATGCCAACAACAGACCGGACAGAAAATGTGATGCCAACCCTTAATCATAACATTTCTTTTTCCCAAGCACCACCTCAATCACAGAATGTTGACCAAAATGTAGACAACCAGCCTTCCCAGCAGTCAAGCAAAAGAAATGTGACTGGGATGGCCAAGGTCAAGGAACATTGGACTGTTGATGAGGATGTGGAGCTTTGTGTTGCATGGTTGAAGATCTCTGAGGACCCTATTAGGCTATTACTGGAACGGGTCAACGGCAAGGTACCTTTTGGAATCGGGTGGCAGATGAATTTAACCAAGCAATGAAGGAAAAAACGCAGAAAGATTCAACGAGGACAAAGGCGTGCAATCCTCGAATGACATCCATCTCAATCTCCACACGATGAGAATCATACTCGTCGTCTTCATCGTATTGAGTTCTTGTAAGATCCCAATATGGATCTAATGGTGACATAAGAAGAAAATCACAAATATCCTGTAAATGATCTTGGTACAAAAGCAATACAAGGCCTTTTCGATGCCTAGTGGATGACTAAGTAATGTAAAAGTAGGGTGATGGAAACATGCAGTGGGTTTTTGGGTTTTTTTTTTTTTTTTTTTTTTTTTTGATAACTCTTGCAAAGGGTGGGGTAGAGAGAGTTGTACAATGCCTACCATGTTAAGCCATGGTTTTTTTTTTTCAAGCTACAGAGAAAGTGTGAGAGTTGTTGAAAAATAGGAGAATTGAGTTGATGAGTTGATGATGAGTTGAAAGAGAGAAAAATGTTGATGAATTGAATTTAGAGTTGCTAGCAATGCTATATAATGTAGTAGAGGTAGAATAGGTATTAATTTGGGATTCAATATGGTTGTTGAATTAGGTTATGAAGAGTGAATTGTATTTAATAGGATGGTTGGATATTTTTTTTTTACTCTTTAATGTAGATTTATTGTACTGTAGTTATTGAATTAGATGATGAAAGAGAGATGTATTTAATATGGTTGTGATATTTTATTCACATTTCATTTCATGAGAAAGATAAGACTTTTATTATCATTTGAATTTGTATAACTTCTAATAGTATTTTCTTAAATCTTATATAACAAGTGTTTGTTTTAATTTATTTGCAGTGGAACATCCATATATAATTGGGATTTCTACACAATGAAGCTATGTTTGCAACGCTTTTGTAACCAAGCAAAAAATATGTCATTATGAAGTGCTCAAGAAATGTTTTGATTTGGTTATTATGAACATTGTTGATGTCGTAATGATATTTTTGATATTGTAAACAATGTTGATGATGTAAGAAGTTATGTTATTAATATTATGTAAACATCTTTTATTAAAACATAATTTGTTCCATGTTATTTATTGTGAATTAATTGGGTTATGTGAATATGCAAACTTATCCCTTTGATTACATGTATGTAAAGTATTACATGGATTGGTGCATTTTGATTTTGGTGGGAAAATTTGATGTATAGCGATTGAATTGATAGGAAAGAAACATTTTAATAGAAATATTGTGGTAAAAATGGATGTGGTTTTTGTACCATTGTGGAGTATATTGGGGATGAGATTACAAGCAAGGACGGAGCGAGGATTTTAAATCGGGATGGGCTAATGGACTATATCGAGTTCGTCGGGTGGGCTGGATTAAGAATATTTTATGGATCCGACTAGACTACACATATTTTTTAGTGTAATATTTTTTTTGTCCGGGTGGGCTTAGCCCCCCTCAATTTATACACACCTCCGTCCTTGATTACAAGTGTAATGTCATTTAGACACTTTCTCTTCTTTTTAGATAAAGTGACAATATAACTAATGCGAGTCATTGTGTAAGCAACTTTGTGGTACAATTTATCAAGTTTCTAGCAGCCTCAAATCATAAAAGTAAGCATTTTCCAAAATAAAAAATAAAAAAATCATAAAAGTATGAGTTAAGGTGACCGAAATGCCACAACTTTCGTCGAAGTTAGCAAACCTACTTGAATACATATACACACAGCGGCGGCGGCATCTTTGGAACATATGGTCAAGCCGACCGGTTAGAAAAAAATTACAGTAGGACATACAGATATACGAAATTGAATAGGTAATGTTATTCCCTGTATATGGTTTAGTGGTGCGGAGCTGGGGTGTTGTAGTAGTAGAATGATAAATTTTAATGTTAAACGAAAGTCGAGTTTCGATTCTTGTAAAAAGGGTTGATTTCCAATGATAAAAATTTCAGTGCAATGGTTTAAAGCAGCCCTTGGCTCTAAGCTCATGGTTAGGATTTAACCGTTTTTTGAATAGCTAATTTTATATATTGACCCGTGCTGAACATATTAAGCTGTAATATATAAGATTAAATTTAGTAGTTACAAAATGAGACAAATTTCCGACTCGTATCTCTAGATTCCTGCGGGGATTCATTATTTTATTTTTTTAATGGCAGTGGGGTTGTAATTGTTGACCTTCTTGTATCGAATCTGGAGAAATATGGGCAGTTGCTAAAGAAAGATGCGAGTGAGTTGTGTGATAGCTACTCCGACGATTTTGACTTTTAGTGGCATTGATGGTGCCATATGTGTATACTCTTTGAAGGCACATTAACTTATTTGCGTAAAATTAATTGATTACTTGTCCTCAGGACATGACCTAGAAATAAAAGGCTTGAGGTCTTAAAAATGACAGTTGGATCTGGATCTGGAGTGTAAATGTTCGAGCCCCCTGAAGGTATGACTTTTTTCATTTGTTTGATATGATAGCAAGTTCATGATTTTGAGTAACTAGGTTACCTGATTAATATCTCGATTCGTGGGACAGGAGGAGTGGAGACTATTGTGGTTAGGATTTAACCAATTTTTTATAATTGATTACACTCCACATTATATGTGCTACATGTCTAAACTTTAGCAATGATTTATGGCCTTGAACAATTCATTAATTATTTATCGGAAAATGATATATGCACTACATGTGTCACTACACATGATCTCACCATCAATAAAGTGTGAGACACATGAATTGATTTAGATCTCATTATAATCAATGGTGGGATCATGTGTAGTGCATATGTTGTGCATAAATATGTTGTGCATGTATCACTACCGTTATTTATCCAACAAGAATTCATTCTCCTTTATCTGGGATAAAACTTCCTATCACACACATAGAACTTCTTTATCTGTACAGACGAAATATTTGCGTAATCGGGTGTCAGAACAATTAACATTTAACAACTTCTTTATTTGTACCCCCAGTAGTTTTATGGTGGTCCTTGATCAAATTATTGGACCACCTGTCATCGGTTTTAAAAACATATGATCGGATATTTGTTTTGAGTCCACCAGAAATCTTTTTTATCCTATTGGTTGGACACACCAAGTAGGATTTCGCCATGGACCATAGTAAAATTTGTGAATCCTTCTTCTATTAATGACCATGAGCTTTACAAAAGAAATACGGATCAATTACTATTTTTTGTATAAACTTCTAGGCTTACGACCGTACTTGAAAATTATCTGTTTTATAGGCATGAATAAACTTCTGGGCTTAGGTTGTGGTGTGTCGTTTGACCTACCAAAATTATTTGTGATCTCCCATATTAATAAATAAAGAGAAAGATTATGAAGATATATGGTTGAGAAATAATGGATTTATTAACTCGGGTTAATCATTTTAAGCCAAATGAATACGATAAAACTAAGTGCTTAATGGAACCATATATAAATGGGTAAAACGCACATAGCGAATATGGTATTATTGACATATATTGTATTAAAAATCACTGAAGCAGTATCAATTAACGAAAAATTGCAACTAAAGTCTTTATTTTTCTCCTTTATAATTGATGAATTTGGTGTTCTTGATCAAACAAGAAGAAGAAGTAGTTTGAAACTAAAAAGAGCGGGAGAAAAGAACTAAGAACTGGAACTTCTTATTAGATCATTAAATTGAAATTAGTGATTACAAAGTGTAATTGACAGCTTAAATAGATGAAAGGATGTTGAGAATGTAACATTAATCAGTTAGAGCTCCTCCAATTAACTTCTCTGATAACTGTATTTGGTCTCAAGTGTTCAACCAAATGCCTGTGAGAGTTTTCAAACTATTGTTGTGGCTGCAACATATGTTTCACCTTGAGTTCAGGTTGCTATCTTCCAATGCTTCAACACCCCCTCTCAAACTAAACTTTAAGGTTGATATATATTAACTAGAGGATAGGAACTCAATAGAGTTTGTAACCTAGATTTTTCCAAGGGTTTTGTGAACAAATCTGCTAATTGCATCTCTGTTGATATAGGAAGTGGCTTTAAGAGACCTTGCTAATATATATCCCTGACTACATGACAATCTATTTCTATATGCTTGGTTCTCTCATAGAAAACAAGGTTTCCTACTATGTATAAAGCACTATTGCTGTCACAAAATAGTGGGATAAGCTTATCTTGTTTGATATTGAATTCTGCTAGTAAGTATGTTAGCCATTGCAGTTCAAAAGAAGCCATTGCCATGGATTTGTACTCTGATTCAGAAGAACTTCTAGATGTTGTAGTTTGTCTTGGATCTCCAACTAACGAGTGAATCTTCTAGGAAGACTGAAAAACATGTAACAGATCTCCTGGTGTCTTTACAACCTCCCCTCTCAGCATCTGACACTTTAGTTCTAGGTTATCTTTTACTGAGAAGAATATGCCTTGTCTTGGTGATTTCTTCAAGTATTTAAGTAGGTTATGAGCTGCCTTCAAATGTAGTTCTGTAGGTTTTTCTAAGAATTGACTAAGTTGTTGTGTAGCAAAAGTTATATCTAGTCTAGTCAATCCTAGATACAACAATTTGCCCACTAGACTTCTGTAGTAACTATTTGAAAATTGGAGCAGGATCTTCATAATGTAACTTGACTGAGGTGTCCATAAGGGTTTTACTTGGCTCGCAATATGAGAATCCATAGTCTTCTAGTAATTCTGTGCAATATTTTCTTTGCAATACCACAATTCCTTTCTTTGATCTTGCTACTTCAAGCCCCAAGAAATACTTGAGATCTCCCAGATCTTTTATGCCAAATTTTCCATTTAAGAAATCCTTCAAATATTTTATCTCATTCATGTCTGGAATGGTAACCAAGACATCATCTACATATGCTAGTACTGCCACAAAATTACTGTCAGATCCTTTAATAAATAGGCTGTAATCTTGCTTGGATTGCATGAACCCCCTCTCAAGCAAGGCTTAGGATAACTTGATGTTCCACTGCTGCTAGCTTGTTTCAGGCCATATAAAGACTCTTTTAATCTTGCATATACACATTTTCAGTTAGATCTCCATGTAGAAGAACATTGTTTACATCCAATTGATGTAAATTCCAATTCTTTACAGCTGAAATAGCAAATAAAGTTCTCATTGTGGTGAGTTTATCAACTGGTGAAAAATTGTCCAAATAATCCAACCCTAGCTGTTGTGTGTAGCCCTTGGATACCAACCTTGCTTTGAATCTTTCAACTGTGCCATCTAAGTTTCTTTTGATTTTGTATACCCATTTACAATATATAGGTTGTTTTCCTTTTGGTAGAGGGACTACTTCCGAAGTTTAGTCTGTTGCAGGGCATTGATCTCATTCTCCATAGATTTCCTCCATTCTTCATGCTTATCAGCTTCATCATAGGTTTTGGGCTCTGTTAAGACTTGAGAAATTAGCACATAAGACTGATAAGAGGTAGATAAATTCTTCAGAGTATCCACTTTGTCAAGTCCATGTGGTGATTTTTTGTTTTGAACATGATTACACATATAATCCTTAAGGTAGGAAGGTGCACCCCTATTCCTATTCTGGTTTGAGGAAGATTAATGTTCAGATCATCATGCAACTGCTCCACATAATCAATATTACCAATAAGATCAAGATGAATAAGGTCATTCTCTACCAAATTTTGGTCTGATTCAGAATGATCTTCATGACCTAAATTATTATGTGGACTAGCAGGTTGCACTAGATTATGTGCAGACTGATCAACAGTAGAATCAATCCAAGGTGCATCTTGGTTAAATGCAATAGGCAAAGGTAAATTGGATATATCACTTGGAGCAGAGGACTTATCCTTGTAAGGAAAGGATAACTCATGGAACACCACATCTCTAGCAACAAAAATTTGCTTGCTATGAATATTTAATAGATAAAACCCTTTAACATTAGGCACACACCTAAGATTAACAGAGTTAATATCTCTGGCTGCAAATTTATTATTGTCATGATAAATATTATATCAAAAGTTAAACAACAAAATACTTTTACAGAATCATAGGTTTACTGCCATATAACAACTCATAGGGAGTTTTATTATCCAACAATGGTGAGGGAATAATGTTAATCAAATTCACAGCATGAATAACAAAGTAATACAAGTATATCACAGGTAAACCACATTGAAACTTTAAACTTCTTACAACATTGTGGATATGTTAATGCTTTCTCGCAACAACACCATTTTGTTGAGGGGTTTTTACAACAGATGATTGGAGAAGTAGCTTGTTTTCGTCCATTTTTTGCAAGCTTCTTTTGAAAGTGTTGTTTTCACATCTATTCTTGAGTGATGTGATGGTACAATAGAAGTTTGATGCCATGTTTGTACTTCAGTTGAACATATTCTTGGAAATTATTTGACGGTGTGATTATTCATGCATTTTCTTAATAATTTAACCCTCTTATTATCCTTAATTATTCCCTACCTTTTTATGTCCATATCCCCGTTACAACCATGATAGAGACCTTATGATTTGTGCATTGAATTTAGAATACATAGTGGTGGAGATTCGATTTATATGCAAACCTATGAGAATACTTGGTTGTGCGTTGATTTTTGAGAGTGTGTGAATTGTCCATATACATCATTATTGAGAATTTTCCCGTGAGGACAAGTTGGGATTCTTTTATTTTACAGCTTTAAAGTTTGTGATCAAGTGAGTTAAAGTGAGTCGTATGAACACTAGTGTGTGAGTAGATTGATTGATTACCATTTGGCTTGCATTATGGAACATGAGGTTGATGAGACAATTGGACATGCGCCATGGATGGAATATTTATGGTGCTTTGCATTCGTGTAGTTTTAGATCATTCATTTAAAATATAGTTTCATGCATTTTTTTTTATTTTTTTGGGATTGAGAGTGCATTGTTTGAGAACAAACAATAATCTAAGTGTGGGGGGAGTGATGAGTCCACAACGTGTGCAATATATATTGAATTTTTTGGCATGTTTTTGTGTGAAAAGATATTGCTTGGGTAGTTGGGTTTTTATGTTTTTCAAGACTTATATGATGCAGACATGATTTTGGATTTTTGAGGCATTTCAGATTCATTAATTTGGAGCTGTTTGGACGAATTTGAAATGAAGCGGTCAAGCTAAAAAAATAAAGCAGTATTGGATAGCTAAAACTAGTTATGGTAGGATCCTACCGTTCTCTGAATGAGCTTGGCTAAATGCATGAATGTCAGTAGCAAATTTGCATCAGTTTTATTATCATTTAAACACTATTTTATGTTGTTTTAACCTCGTGGGTGGGTCCAACTTTATTTATTATTAGTATTTAGGTTAGAATAAGTTTTTTTCCTAATCCTTAATTCATACATACACGACAAAAACAAAGAGAGAGGTGCCTCTTTGCTCCCCTATCCCTATCCTTCTCCATCTTCATTTATCTTTATCATTGATCCATGGATTGGTGATCTTTTCTTCTTCGTTTCAATAAATAAAGAATTTTCTCTCTTTTTTCTTGTGATTTTATCATTAGAAGAATGAGTAGTTAATTTCTTAATTCTGGCTAATAGATTGTTGAACCCTTGATTTTTTATGATTGTGAGATCAAATTGTTCCTACTCCTCGTTATTTTATTAGTATTTATTAGTTTTCTTCATTCATCGATACATGAATAGAATATTGATTAGATTATTCATGCACAACAGTTGAATCAATTTTTGAATCTAGCACTTAGATCCATATTAGGCGATTGCCATAAAAGATTGGATTTTTAGTGGTAAATAACACATTTCCTGCCAGTTCACAGCCCGTAGGATTTCCTGTTGTGAAAAAAGATAATACTATGTTATGTCACCAAACTCTGGGCAGTCGTTACATGGTGTGCCATAATTAAGGTGTAATTAATGGTGGTTGTCCTAATTAATGAATTTAGGAGAGATCGGTTTATGCGCGGTTGCGGACAACTATAACCAATTTATTAATAACTTAACAAGTTATCATTGAATCGATGACCTATCCTATGAATTGATGGAGAAATAATTGATTAACAAGAGATTTTCTTAATTTTCTTGATTTTTTTTCTTACGAAGTAGTTATAAAAACCAAGTATCTTTTCTTTTTACGAATTTTAAAAGAAGGTTCGACTCATGTTTGAGCTACACTAGATACAGAATTAGTAGGTGAATTATCTTTGCTCGCTTGAAGACCCACCATGAGTCATTCCTTCTTTAGTTGCATTTCTTGTGTACTTGTGTTTGTGTGGTTGTATATCCATATAGGGGGCCCTGAGTATACTTGGGCAAGCTGCCTAGGTCGTCTAAGTATACTAAGTTAGGTTTTTTAACATTGCCCCTGCAGTAAACTTGAGCTAGCTGCTGAGGTCGATCAAGTAAACTGAGGAAAGAACCGTTAAAAATAAACTGATACCCCAAACCTGTAAACGAGCCCACGGATCCACACTTGGGCCTGAACGAAGGCCCAGTAACGGATAGTCCGCATCAACCCAAGCCGGATCAGGTCGGATAAAGTCTCAGCCTGACTAGAGCCTCCGCGATCTTCATCCTTGGCCAGGCAACCGGGCTCAAGCCAGCAAGTCTTCAGTCCGCCTCATATGGTGCGAAGTGAAGCAAGGGGCCGGCCAGCCCGCCCTTCATGTCATCAGTCTACAAGCACGGACCAAGCCCACTCATCTAGGCGAACAAGATTCAAACATGACAAAGACACAAAACAGACACTGTGGAATGGTCAAGTGTTGGGTCCCTCTACCAGGAAGCCTCCATGACATATGTCTTGTTAATTAACGTCGCATCGTACTTCATTATGCCTTTTTGAACCTTAATTAATCGTCATTAGTAATCCGCCTATAAATATGGGCTCAATTTAAATCATTTGGACATATGATAATATACAAAGCAGACCCGACTCTATCGATTTGTCGAACACTGAGTCCGCTACTTCAGTCTTCAAACAATCTTCATATTGTTCATCACCGCCGATGCGCACCACCGGCAAAATCACACCTAAATAGTCATATATCCACATTAAAACCATGTTACCGCCACGTGATAATTACAACATTATCATAAAATTAGGATTGAAGTTGAGTTGAGTTTGTGTGAGTTGAGTTTTTTGTGGGTTGATTACTTGAGTTGGACTCAACCTATAAGATTGAGTTGTTCACTCTTTTTTTTTGTTTTTTATGTCCTAGGCCGATGTTTCCGAGCATAGTTATTTTTTATGGATTATTAGCTCCCACGTGTGCGGCATGTGTAATTAGTTAGTCATTATTAACAAAATGGAGTGTAAGATGAATGCCAAAAGGAATACAACATGAAGATCCTATGAAGGTCTAGTGGCGGTTGCTGAATTGATACCCTTAGATTGAGACCCCACAGTTTCCTCAGTTTGTATTGGAAAGAATGAATAGAAAAAATCCATGTTTATACAGGTTACTTTATGCATTTATTTTATTTTTGCGTGCAGAATGGTGTATGTATTTATTTTATAGTGATATGATAGATGCATCACTAGGCGCGTTCTAAGTAAATGGATGAATTCATAAAATGTATATCTATGTAGATAGACAATTGAAAATATGAATATATATGTCGATAGACATGTAATGATGAGACCTGATTAATAATATAATAATTACTCCCACTTAACAAAAATTAAGTTAGTAAATTTCCTCCCAACATTATGATGATGGTGAAGAGCCATTATTCGTATCCAACTCACCAACCAAAGTGGGGGTTGCGCTACGTCGGGTATATCAAAATCATTACAAGATGTGATTGAATTATGATCTCAAGAATGTTAGGTTGTGACATAAATTTAAAATTCTTGATCATCAGTCAAAGATGGGTCATTATTTTTAGAGGCAAAGGTTACTACCACATTGTGATGTGTAGTGTCAAGCAGTTGACTATTCAACCACACAGAGTCACATAGTACTGTGATTGGTAAGAGTTACATACTCATCAAAATTATTTTCGGTTCACCAGCCAAAGCAGGGAATCGGGATAACTAGGTGAGATCTTGGCAACTAAAGAATTTTGTAAATTCTTATAAGTCAATTCGGGAGTAGTTAATTAGTGTGAGCGAAATAATGAATTAAATACCATTTTTAATTTTGCATGTATAAACAACAACACTAACACTCAATTTATACGTATTTATTTCCAGAGTGTTAAATAAACTCAAACTTAAATTATTGATTGTTACCTTATTGAGAAATATTCTCAAGTATGGTTAAGTCTTTTTAAATCCCTTTGAAATAATCAACGACGTGAGTAACCACATATTTATAATTAAAGAGTGTTAAATAAACTCAAACTTAAATTAATGATTGTTACCTTATTGAGAAATGTTCTCAAGTATGGTTAAGTCTTTTTAAATCCCTTTGAAATAATAAATGACATAAGTAACCACATATTTATAATTAAATTCGTATGAAGAGACTACATGTTCAATGTTGTGCTCTATGACTTTAATAATTATATAAACACGGATACATATAATAAGATTAAATCACTTGAAATTTGATTTCAATAAACAAGTCATGTATTAGATATGATGATATCTAATGCGATATTTTGTAAGATAATAGTTAATTATTTAGACATTAGATGTTTTGAATATGAATATCCACAATTAATTAATTTTTAAAAGTTGTTTTCAAAAGGAAAGATTTAAGTGTTGACTTAATCGTTGCTTAAAGGTTGATTAATTGTTTATATTTGAGTATGATTCTTCACTCTAAAAAAATATTTGAATATGATTCAAATGGTTAATAACCTTGAATTTTCTTTATGAAAGATAAAGAATAAATAACACTTGTGATTTTTCTAAAAAAGTCTTATGAATACCAAGCTAAAAATGTCTACAAGTGCTTAAAAGATTAAAAGGGGATGAATCATAAGACATGTGCTTAGAATAAAGGACTTGTTGAAATATCTATTTTAAGAAAGTCAATGATTGAGATAAATTTGTCTAGTTTTGTATCATCTTTTAGATATATGATATCTTACATAAAGATATTGAATAAATTAGAAAGTTTGAAAGGCAGAAAACAGATGTGGCCAACAAGGAAAAGAATCAAGATTATATGATCTTGGTGACTCAGAAAAATGGACAAGGCCAGATTCAAGCACTCAACAGACAAGGTTCTATTCTTGCAAACAATTCTAAGGCCAAGAACTTTAAGAAGGTCCAATGCAGTTTTTGTGGTTTTAATGGCCACATGAAAGAAAATTGCTACAAGAAGCATGGCTATCCACCTGGTATCAAGTCCAAGAGATCTAACATGGTGGATCAGGTAGTTCTGAATCAGTCAATAGAAGAAGATCAGGCCCACAGGTCAGCTGGATCAGAGTTTTAAGGTCTTACTACACAACAGCCAGAGAAGTTGATGGCTCTGCTGAATTCTGATTCTCCTGAGCATGCAGTCAACTAGATTCATGTTGTAAATGATCATTTCTCACCTATACAAGGATCAGGTGACCTTAGTTTGGTAAAACCAATTCAATGAATCTTCGACTCTAGGGCCACAGATCCCATTGTGTATTCATTGGAGCTAGAAAGTAATCACAAACTTGTGGTTAACATGAAAGTGGGATAACCTGATGGCAATAGTGCTCGTGTAACACATATGGGACAAGTGAGGATTAATCCTCAGGTGACTTTACGTGATGTATTATATATTCCTGGTTTTAAATATAATCTCATGTCTTTAACAACTTTAATAAACAATTCTGACTATACAACTATCTTCACTGCTGACAAGTGATAACGCCCTAAATAGTACCATTATTTATACCCTTATTCACCCTGAATTCTGCTCAAGAGATGATAGATAGGCTCGTTATTATGTGGAATATGTGTTAAATGCTATGTGTGTATTCCCAGGATCGTAATTATGCATCTATGTGTTGGACTTATTTTTAAGTTTTAGTGATGAGTGCCAGACTAGCTGTAATAGTGCAAAGGCAAAAAGATGTCTAGATCAAATGTATAGGTTTATTAGAGTTTGATTTTGTATAGGTTTGATCAAACAAGCACTGTAATGGTCAGCTGATTTATATCGACGGAGGCCGGGTCTATATCAGTAGGGTAACTAGGTCAGTAGACTAGTCAGGAACCTGCTGAAGACTGAAGGCTGAGGGCTCAAACTCAGTTAATGAAGGCTAAGGGATCAAACTTAGTAATTAAAGTCAAGGCTATGGAATCAGAATTTAGGGAAGTCTGTGATGACCTAAACTGATTACATATACCTTGTGTACAAGGTCTAACTTCCATAAGTTGGATGGTGATTGGAACTTAGTTATTTGCAAAAAGGTGTAATCTAACTTCACAAATAAAAGTTAGATAAATGAAGTCAGCTGCATTGTGTTTTAAACACAGCAAATTATGGTTCAGCTAACTGATATGTATCTCAGTAGACTCATGAACCTGCTGATACATATACCTCGATTTATTCAAGATTGCATTGGAAGAAAACAAGGATAAGGACAGCTAACAACCTCTGATTTTATCAAACAAAACAATGGTTGATATTAAAGGGACGTTGGGATGATTCAGGACTTTATCCAATGGATAGAAGTCAAAGGATGGACGGTACGCATTCTCGTCAAAAAGGCGATCCGACCGTGTCGATACTATGAACAGTGACAGAAAGCAAGTCAAATGGGACAAAACATGGAACGGCTATATTTGAATTTCAAATACAAGTCACAAGGACTCCTGCCTATAAATAGAGGACTTCAAATTCAGAAGATAGATGATGATTGATGAAAATAAGAAATAATCCTGAGCTTCAAATTCTGATCAAGAAATCACCCTGCTGAACCTACTGAGCTTAAGTCTACTGATCCAGAGAAAATCTTCAAGTGTAATCTGCAATCAAGCTACATCAAGTTTACACACTTGAAGACATCAAGCTGCTGATCATATCATCCAGATCAAGCTGCTGCAACAGAATCATTTACTTGATTCAATCTTTATTTTACAAGAAATCTGTTGAAGACAGTGAAGCACATCAGCGTGAAAGACTGTTGTTTGTGGTGGAGCTGGTGAAGAGGCAATCTACCCTTCAAGGTGTAGGATGCAATATCTCCGGATGGATCATAGATCCACCCGATTACGCAGCGGAAACTACAAGATCTAGATCTAGTCAACAAAAATACATAAATAAATAGATCTAACCTACGAGGGGATTAGATCACCAACCTTTTATGGTGAAAAACGTCAAGAACAAGTTGAGAGCCTAGTTGAGAAGCCACAGTCTTCCAACGTGTGTCTCCAAGCACCACCAGGTGGATGGTGTTTCAAGCCGCCGGACCTCCTCGATATGCTACCAGAAAAATCCCGAAGATTTTTCCAACTCGAACCCTAAGAATAGAGGCCGAAATTTTCAGCCAATTTCTCTTGTGAATAGTGACATGAATAGTGATTTTTTGGTACAATGGAGAATCTTCTTCTATATATAGGAGAGAGATCCTTGTTCCACAAGGATTTAATTTAATTAATGGATAATCAATCAAATAAATTCTTTTCCATAAAAGATAAATCTAATATTTTCCCAAACAAATTAGGATAAATAAAAGATCATTATCTAATATATTAATTATTTAACCAATAAATAAGTAAGCACATGTCATATAATAACACAAGAAAACAAATTCCTTGTTAATAATATATACATATTGGCGCCAATACCTAATTAAATAGGTCATGGGCCGAAATTCACCAAACCGGGTCGAGTCCATGAAAAAATGTCTTTTCCATGTTTTTAATCATTTAGTCCAACTAAACAATTAAGCCACATATCAATTAAACAGTGCAATGCTACTATTTAATTATAATCGAGGTGTGACGACGGGAAAAACATATATGCTATATTAGGAGCCGCGTCGGGGACCATAGACCTATAACCAGTAGCTCCAATAAATTAAATAAAATTATTCATCGGACAGAATAATTATATCCAATCTATTAATTCCGGGATTACAACACCATAAACCCGAAACTGAACTATGCCGAATATAGATAACTTACAATCAACCATGAGTTGATAAGGTGTCCACTGATATAATCATTACATACGGATAAATCCTCCATAGTCTGTTCATTTCGAGTCGGGATATTTCCGTAAACCCTCCTCGAAACATATTATCCTTATTTACCATTAACCCCCTAGTGATCAATTAGTTCACATACCAAACTAGTAGCTAAGTAGTCTAACATGAACTCCGCGGATCGATCAGTTTCTAGGATTAAGAAATAAGGGAACTGTCTGTCTACTTCCCGAGGGAAGGAATGGATTCCATATCTGTGATAGCACAGACTACTCACTCATTCCAGAATAGAGCCAACGAGAAGTGTTGGACCACATACTTCGAAGTGATCCTTACTAACACATCAAACTCTACCCTAGTCTAAGCAGTTGTCTGTGATCACCTCAGGATTGAGATTAATCCATAAATGACCATCTTGTGATTCGATAAGACTTCTCGATTACGGAATTCTATCGAGAACTCAAATCAAATCGGTCCAGCCCTATATGATTATCATCATATATAAATGCCCCACTAAGTACCCTATTACCGACAGTCCGGATAAGACCGTCACACCTAAAGTGTTCTGGGCGCATTATTAGCATATTAATCATGAGACCCGTACTCAGATTAATCAACGCTACGGACTAAGTTAATTTTAAGTACATCTCACTAACTCAATCCTCTTGTGTATAGCCATACACTGAGTTATGTGATTACATAAACGAGGTACTTAGGGTTTTCAGTAGTGTCTTAATTATTAGCATACATGCATATAATAAGATGAATTATTAATTCTATCCTAAAACAATTACATAATTGTCTTTCGGGCACTACACCTAACAATCTCCCACTTGCACGAAAGGCAAGTGGATTAATTGTTTTAGAGCACACCCCTTTATATCTATATCTACAACATTCTCCCACTTGCTCAAAACAAGTGAGACGTATCCCTCAAATCTATACCCTCCAAGCGCATCTTAGTAATTCATCCTTCCAAGCACGACCGGAGTGTGCCGCCATAGGGTAGGTCAGTGACCCGGCGCGTACTTAGAATCCGAACACCATATGACTCGATACACTGATCAGGTAGGTTGGCGGCTCGGGTCAATCTTTGGGATCGAAACATCGCCTTTTCCATCTAATCCGGTGGTACGATTGCAATATGCCTTTGATTCAACACTGAGGACAAAAACGACTTAACGATCATCCTTAATCTGACCTAAAGTTAGAATCAGTGTCATCACTTATATTCTAGTTTGCACCCGAATATACTAGCATATTATTCCTCATTCTCCCGAAGAGACTTGAGGATTGACTAAACATCCCATTCCGTATTCATCTGCAGGTTTAGATAACCATTCCTGAGCGGTAGGGTAGACTACATCGTTGAATGTTGCATAAATGCAAGAATATCTTAACCAGGTGAATTGATGGGATTGCCAATAATCGATTCTCGAGAATTTGAGCGAATCAAATCCTTTAGAATGAATCCCGATGGCATGTCAGACTCTGACTTCAGATAACACACCCATGTTGTTCCCAACTGTTTCAGTGTTACCATTCACAAACACTAATCTACATACTACTTTACTAATATCGAAGCCCAGTCTACAAAAGACTTATCAATATTCTGGTCAAGTCCATATATTAAAATATATGACTTTGAAATGACCGAGAGGTTTGCTTTAATCCCCAAAGGATATAAGCTATGGAAGGCATCCTGCCAAAAGTTCATTCCGAATAAATGAAGATGCCGTTAGTCTCGCAAAAAGGTCTTAGGGAATCACCCCTATTTTCTGCTTTGTAACGAATCCGCCATTTGTTCTTAGCTAAAACCCTTCTATTCTGAATGAATTCAGATTCCGTTGTTCGGCGAGGAAGTCTTAGGGAATCACCCCTATTTCCCGCCATTTGTAACGAATCCGCCATTTGTTCTTAGCTAAAACCCTTCTATTCTGAATGAATTCAGATTCCGTTGTTCGGCGAGGAAGTCTTAGGGAATCACCCCTATTTCCCGCTTTCTGACGAAACCAAGGAAGACTAAGTGGTAAGAGAGATCACGGTCTGGTTAACTCTCTACCTTTTAGGGAATCACCCCTAAATTACTCAGCTTTGCGTTGAAAGTTAAACTTTCCTATTCATTCGACTCTTCTCCGTGTAGTTCCAATTACTCTCACTGGGCCTGAGATACTCAGGTGGTTCCATAAGAGTTTCAACAGAAACTAGAGTGTCAAACTCCATTCACAGGGTTATGGTTTTTAAACCAACCTCTATGATCAAGATCCTATACAGTCCACGAAGGACTATAGGTCATCAATCTACCCTATAGATCGTAGGGTCCTGTAATGTGTAATGGACAAACCATACTCCCACTGCGTTCGGGGTGGATTGATATACTGATCTAGTTTAGTAGTTCTTATTAGTGTTATCACCAACTGCCAGTGTTGGATGTGGACTGAACAAATCAGTTAGTAACATCTTGAGTACAAATACTTCAAGATCTAAGGTTGTTATTTATAGACTCTATCGGACCGAGTTTGACAAGATAACCGTCATTCTCTGGTTTTACGAGTTTTATAACCAACCTTTACTCAATGCATTAAGATATTTCACGACCTGAACGTGTATGCAAAATTTCCAGTCCTACATTCAAGCACTAAATGCTAAATGTCTATATTTACGGAAGTGGGGTGAACCGAATTCACTCCTTATCCACAAATGTGTAGGCATCTTTTAGGTCGACTTCTCGGTTTTTCATCACAACGTAAACCATTATTTTGCAATTAATATCTTAAATGAGTTCAGCAGCGTATCGTAGCACACCAATGACTATATAAGGCAAGTTGATGGTGTATCCTTTAGTGAAAACATTTCACTGTGAGGCAGGCCGAGCATCAGTCCCGAAGACTACACAAGAACCTATTTCTGAGTACGGAATACTCTATCTCTGGTGAAATCAGAGATTTCCTCCAAATATTTTGGATAAAATTACCGGAGTTTTGAGTAGTTATCAGACAATATGTCACTACTCAGAAGCTCCCACTAGCTTGTATCTTTCATATGACCCCGAAGGTCGATATGAACAAGCTATGTAACTTCTTTAAATCTATTACCCTTTTCCCGATTGAAAGGAAACTTAGGCATTGTTCCTTTGAGACAGGGTTCCTTTAACTGGGAGATAGGAATCACCCTAAGCCAGTCTTCAGATCTTGTCGTTAGGGAATATGCACTAATTAATAGAATAGAAAGAAGTGTTTATCTAAATACGGAAACCATTTGCGTTTATATTGTGTTGCATATACCTATTCAGCATTTCTTAGTGGTTTTAACTTTATCAAACAAAAGTCCGAGTCTTGGGTTCGTGCTACGAATGTTATATTTATCGTCAATAAGACAAACAAATTATCCTATTGAAAATGAATACGTTCGTTCCAACGAATCCGAAAACAGAAAATGAATTTTCTGTGATACTCAAGAAGTGAATCCGAGATTCATTTCCTTATATCATCCCACTAGTCTATCTGAAATAACTGCCCGTTGTCTATTTTATTTATCTTTTAATGCAAAGCTACCTAGTTCTTCCAAAGAACTTTTTCTTTTGAGAAAATTGCTAGGGATGCATTGGTCAGTGATCCGAAATCACTTTCCTTATCCTCTAATTTCCAATTTATTAATTTTTCGGTTTAGCCTTAAAACTACTTAGTTTAGATGACTAACACGTATAAACGTTCATTCCCATTCTCGACTTTCCTTAGATGGGAACAGTCTTGAACTAGCAGTTCGTCTGAGTGGACACTACTCTTGAACTGTGGATGTTCAGTGTTACTTACTTGGACTATCGTTTTTCTAATCGTCAAATCATAAGACCAAAGCTCCCGCTAGTTTATCGGTTCCAAATACCGTCTAACTAGCAACACTTTGTATTTATGATTTTTCAAAGATTAGAACATCACCTAGAACTAAGCTCCCACTAGTTTATCAGTTCCAAATACTGTCTAACTAGCAATGTTGTGTTCATGATGTTTTAAAGATTATAAAATCTCCAGAACTAAGCTCCCACTAGTTTATCAGTTCCAAATACTGTCTAACTAGTAACGCTTATTCTTGTTTTTCCAATGAATGGAGAAACTCTTGTTCCGTCCATTACACATTTCTAATGATTCAGAAAAACAACAAATCATAAGACTAAGGCTCCCACTAGTTTATCGGTTCCAAATACCGTCTAACTAGCAACGCCTTATGTATATGATTTTCCAATTTTTCAATTTAGAAATTTGTTGTGTAATTACACTTTTAAAATTCACTAAATGAATTTGTCTGATAGTCCTATATCATCTTTTGTAAACTAAGTATGGTCGTCTTTCGTTTAACACGAGTGACACCCGAGACATACCTATACTATGTCACTTAAGTTTTTAAAAGCTCAAGGGAAAAATCTCTTCCGAAAAATTAACTGCATTTATTGATAATTACGACGTACTTGTTACTCTCCACATTTTTAATGAAGTCCTATTACTAACAGTTTAGTAGCCTAGAGATTTAGTTGTAAATAAAATGACAGAAAATTAAATTCAAAAATAAAATTTTCACTACTAGATTTATTTTAGAAATAATAAACTATAAAAGAGTTTATCCTACCATTCCAAGGATTTAACCTCGCACCTCAGTGCCGCCGTAGGGTAGGTCAAAGAGGTGATAGTTAAACTGAGACAATCTCTCTCAGTGATTAATCTCCGAGAATCAAACATCTCACGGGAATCAGACATCCCGGACCTTAATCACTGATTACCTTCCTTTTCTAGCCTAGATATTTCGAAAATATCCACAATGAGTGTGACCTACTATATCATATCTCAAAGTACGCCCCGAGTATGCCGCCGTAGGGTCGGTCAGTGACCCGACGAGTACCCAAAATCATATCCTTTCGGAGACCAAGCCTTGAATTTTGATAGGGGTGAACACCATCCGTAGGGGGCCGAAATCAAAGCGGCTCGAGGCGTCACCCTTCTCTCACGTGCTTGCAACTATAGTAGAGGCCGTGGGGTCGGTTGTCGCCTTCCCCGCTCCCACTCAATATTTTGAAAAAAGTGGTGGGTTTACTAATTACGGTTTCGGTCTTGACAATAGGAAACAATAAATCAAAGTACTCCAAACAGGGTCGGTTATGTAGGCAAGCCTACGCCGTCTTATTCGTTTGAACATATGTGACAGTTCAGGCCAATCCGGCAAGAGAAGCCCCGTTTAGCCCGAAGGCTTATCGGCTATGCTAAGTCCTGTCGAACTGCTGTAACGTACATCACACGTGGAGGGGAGTCGATTGAGCCGAAGCTCGGTTGAACTCGCCAAACCATGGTTAGACCATATCCGAACCCATGTACTAAGATTTTCCGATTTCTAAATTGTCACCCAAAACGTAATCTCGTTTCTGTTTAAGGTGGGTTCACTGAGAAGCCATCACCGAAAAGCTCAACGATTTATCCAAGTGAGATTCATCGAGAATCCATCACTAAAATCGTAACGATTGACAAAAACCCGGTTCCTCGGTTTTAATTATTAGTTACTTAATTAATTAACTACCACATATTAATTAAATAAGCATTTAAACTAATTATACGAGTTATACATGCCTAATTTATTCGAAATAAACTAGCTACATTATGCATTGGAGTGGAATCATGATATGATGCATGTCATGGCAATTTTCCGGTTCTATCACATAATTTCGATCATACACGAAAAAAATAACGGAAAAATTAAACACCGAGATGGATCGTTGGTACCCCCGTATCTAACCTATTAAAAAAAAAAAAAAAAAAAAAAAAAAAAAAAACCTAACTAGGGTTTAAAAATTTCTGATCTGCTGTTGCGTTTTATCGATGATCGGACATCCAAACGAACTTTGATCGTCACGAAACTTTATGTACATGTTCTTCACTCCTCCTAATTGAATATGGACGGTTGGATCTGAGTTTTGACGGTCCAATTGATCCCAGCAAGCCGCCGATCCAACTGTTGCATCTGTTTATAATTGCGGCACAGCAGTGTCTTCCTGGGGACGATCGGGCATCAAACAAATCCCGATCGACCTGAAATTTTTAGGGCTTGTTCATAAATCCATGTTAGTCGATCTGGACGGTAGGATCTTCGTTTCAACGGTCCAATCTCTTCCAGAAATTCGACGAACTCACAGCTAGGGTTTTAATGCCTGCTGTGCTTTTCTGTTACAGCAGCAACTTTATAGCAGCGATCGGACATTGAGATTGACTCCGATCGTCACGAAATTTTGAGGGCATGTTCTTCAACTTTTATTCCTCATTCTGACCGGAGGGATTGTCATTTCAACGGCTCAAACTCCGGGAAAAAAATAAAAAAACGGAACAGCAACAAAACAGATCTACTTCTAGGAAATTAAAATTACAAAATTTCATATACTCATATAAACGAATTTATATGAGTTTACAATAGATCTAACGAGTAAACAGTACCAACCCCAATCCATCTCTTCAACCACAACATATCAAAGCATTCATCATCATGATTTTCGAAAAAAAACAATGCAATTTAAACATGCAATTTCCACTCCTAGATCTAAAACTCACATACTTTGATTGATAGATCAAAGGCTCCGATACCACTTGTTGGATGTAATATCGCCGGATGGATCATAGATCCACCCGATTACGCAGCGAAAACTACAAGATCTAGATCTAGTCAACCAAAATACATAAATAAATAGATCTAACCTACGAGGGGATTAGATCACCAACCTTTTATGGTGAAAAACGTCAAGAACAAGTTGAGAGCCTAGTTGAGAAGCCAAAGTCTTCCAACGTGTGTCTCCAAGCACCACCAGGTGGATGGTATTTCAAGCCGCCGGACCTCCTCGATATGCTACCAGAAAAATCCCGAAGATTTTTCCAACTCGAACCCTAGGAATAGAGGCCGAAATTTTCAGCCAATTTCTCTTGTGAATAGCGACGTGAATAGTGATTTTTTGGTACAATGGTGAACTCTTCTTATATAGGAGAGAGATCCTTGTTCCACAAGGATTTAATTTAATTAATGGATAATCAATCAAATAAATCCTTTTCCATAAAAGATAAATCTAATATTTTCCCAAACAAATTAGGATAAATAAAATATCATTATCTAATATATTAATTATTTAACCAATAAATAATTAAGCACATGTCATATAATAACACAAGAAAACAAAGTCCTTGTTAATAATATATACATATTGGCGCCAATACCTAATTAAATAGGTCATGGGCCGAAATTCACCAAACCGGGTCGAGTCCATGAAAAAATGTCTTTTCCATGTTTTTAATCATTTAGTCCAACTAAACAATTAATTCACATATCAATTAAATAGTGCAATGCTACTATTTAATTATAATCGAGGTGTGATGACGGTAAAAACATATATGCTATATTAGGAGCCGCGTCGGGGACCATGGACCTATAACCAGTAGCTCCAATAAATTTAAATAAAATTATTCATCGGACAGAATAATTATATCCAATCTATTAATTCCGGGATTACACCACCATAAACCCGAAACTGAACTCTGCCGAATATAGACAACTTACAATCAACCATGAGTTGATAAGGTGTCCACTGATATAATCATTACATACGGATAAATCCTCCATAGACTGTTCATTTCGAGTCGGGATATTTCCGTAAACCCTTCTCGAAACATATTATCCTTATTTACCATTAACCCCCTAGGGATCAATTAGTTCACATACCAGACTAGTAGCTAATTAGTCTAACATGAACTCCGCGGATCGATCGGTTTCTAGGATTAAGAATTAAGGGAGTCGTTCGTCTACTTCCCGAGGGAAGGAATGGATTCCATATTCGTGATAGCACGGACTACTCACTCATTCCGAAATAGAGCCAACGAGAAGTGTTGGACCACATACTTCGAAGTGATCCTTACTAACACATCAAACTCTACCCTAGTCTAAGCGGTTGTCTCAGTGATCACCTCGGATTGAGATTAATCCATAAATGACCATCTTGTGATTCGATAAGACTTCTCGATTACGGAATTATATCGAGAACTCAAATCAAATCGGTCCAGCCCTATATGATTATCATCATATATAAATGCCCCACTAAGTACCCTATTACCGTCAGTCCGGATAAGACTGTCACACCTAAAGTGTTCTGGGCGCATTATTAGCATATTAATCATTAGACCCGTACTCAGATTAATCAACGCTACGGACTAAGTTAATTTTAAGTACATCTCACTAACTCAATCCTCTTGTGTATAGCCATACACTGAGTTATGTGATTACATAAACGAGGTACTTAGGGTTTTCAGTAGTGTCTTAATTATTAGCATACATGCATATAATAAGATGAATTATTAATTCTGTCCTAAAACAATTACATAATTGTCTTTCGGGCACTACACCTAACACAAGGACCAGTGGAAAACTTTGGAGCAACAATCCTACCTGTTCCTAGTTTTCAGTTTATGAAGCCATAGCTATTGGTGAATGACAAGCATCTTAGGGATTTTTGTAACAGCTATCTCAAGAATCTCTCCAGTGAATTACCTCCAACATCACAGGAGAAGAGTGAACTGACAGGATTACACCACCTGGAACCACTATAAAATCTGCCTACTTACTTTCTGCACTTACATTCTGTATTTAGTTTATCATACACATAAACCCACTGAATCTAGCAACAGAACTCACACATATACACTACTGATCGAGTATCTAATACTTGGTATCATATTTAACAACAAGTAATAAGGCTTAATTTTTGATATATTTCCGCTGCACAAATTCAGTACATTCAATAGTCAGCAGACTACTGAGTACCAGCAGACTACTGAAGTATCAGCAGGCTGCTGAAGTTGCTGAGTTTGTCAACTCCAAAAGTTTTAAGTGTTAAGTTTATTCACCCCCCCCCCCCCCCCCCTCTAAACTTAACCAAAGCCTTTTCAAGGGACCAACACTATGTTATTTTCCCGAAGATCTGGTACTGTTTTGTCTCGCTTTATGTGTTTTATAGGATGTACCGAATCTGGAGCATTGGAGATTAGATCTGGACTAAAAGAAGCATGTTGGGCCTAGTAAAAGAAGTCCAAGAAGAAGTCTGCTGAAGAAAAAGAAGAAAGGTTAGCCCGATTTACCGAGGGCTAGGTCCGGTAAACCAAGGGCCTTGTGGAACACGAAATCGATTCTGCCGCATCTACTAGGTCGGTTAGAGTTTCTGAGAGTCATAAGTCGGTCACTGTATCTATATAAGGCCGCATTAACAGGTTATTGTATAAGTTTTCAATAAGTTCTTGATAAGTTTTGCATATTATTTTATATACATTATAATTTGATGAAATAAAGTTATTCCAAGCTTTTGAGGAGTTATTTCTGGTTTTCTCCCTTTCTCTACCATCTCTAGCTTGAGTAGATCAAGCTAGATCTCCTTTGTTGAATGTATGAAGCTTTGAATGTTCCTTTTTGTCTTCAATATGGTAGATATGTTCGTATTTATGTGTTTTAGCTAATCTGCATGTTTAACAACCCAATAATTTACTTAGATTTATCGTAATTGAGCAATGTAGATCCGGAATTAAGAAAAGCTGACCCCGGTAAACCGGCGGTCTATACCGGTTTACCGAGGCAATTTTTAGAAAACTTAATCTGGAGGATTCACTACAGCTACGTTGATCAACATGTTTAATTAACAGTAGGTTAGATCTAGCCAATCTACTTATTGTAATCGTAAAACTAGCATGAAATACGAATAGTGAAGTGTTAGTTTGGACATATTCTTGATGGACCCTTGGAACATGCTGATCAGTCTCGACAGCTGTCTAGGTGGGTTAGCGGTATGAGTTAGCGCTCGATATCGGCAATTCTAGTTCTTTATGCGTATGGGGTATTACGGACCAATTAAGGATGGTATCTTGTGTATAGATTGTCTACTACCATGGTCGGAGTAGATAGGGTTAGGAGTTGCACCCGTAGCTTATAATTAAATAAAAAGCTTGTTAGATAATTTAAGGAAATTATGTAGGGAAGTAAACATAAGGATTAACTAATCTAAGTTAGTAGATCGGTGGGAAGAGGGGGAGAAATACCAAGTTTCTTTCATATTTATTGTTGGTCAATGGCCGCCTATATGTGCCTTCTTAATTAGATTAGAATTGTTTATGGTTAAAGTTACATTGTCTGTGTGTGATCGACCTTGACTCGCATTTACTATACTACGATGTACCTAGTATTCTTGCTAGTAATATCGACATTAGTGACTTACACGCGATCAACATGTGTGTTTTGCAGGACATCAAGAAGAACATGAATGGTTCAACTGAGCTGCATAGAGGAATCTATGTTTTGTTGCAACTGCCTAAGAGAAAATATGTTGTTGTTAATTCTGTTTGTAACTCAGTAGAGAATAAAACCTTATCTGATAGGGTAGATGATAGCCTCTTTTGGCATTATAGATTAGGCCATCTACCAGATAACATATTACAAGTTATTGGTTCTAGTTCAGCTGATGTTAAATACTGTGAAGATGATTTATGCTTTGTATGTCCGATGGCCAAACTGAAAAAGAAACGTTTCCCTTTAAGTACTACTGTTGTTAATTCTATATTTGATCTTGTGATATTTGGGCCCCTTTGAGGTAACCTACTGTGAATGGTTAGCAGTACTTCTTAACTGTTGTGGATGATTTTTCTATATTTACATGTATTTCCTTATGAGACAAAAGTCTGAAGCTTTTGAATTAGTTAAATCTTTTGTTAGATTTGTTTCTACACAATTCAATAAGATGATCAAAGTCATTAGGTCTGATAATGGTGCTAAGTTCCAACTCACAACATTCTATAAGAAGAATGACATTATTTATCAGATTTCATGTTTCAGCATGTAACGCCCCATTTTTTCAAGCTAAGTACATTCGGGATTCTATACGATTTAAAATATGCATATATATTGCTATATTCACTATTAGTAAATCCAAACATATACCTTCGTCAATTTTTATGATTACGTTAAATGTTATTATATTGTTTGATATATATATATATATATATATATATATATAGAGAGAGAGAGAGAGAGAGATAGAGAGCGGCTATAGTCCAGTTTTTAATTGTCCAGTTTTTTAATCTTTATCGTTGAAAAAAATATAAATAATCTTGTACGTTGGATCATTTTTTTAGTACACCATAGTAAATGTGTATAATAACACACCTAACAAATCATTTAACCTCCTACCCCGGGTCGGGTCAACGGGCGGGTCAGAACTTTCTTTTTCACCCGGTAATACTGCAAACAAGAAAAAAAAGAAAAAACAACTTTTGACCAATGATATCTCGCAATTCCGAGATCCGTTTTTCGCAACGTTTGTTGTGTTGGACTCCAAAACTCGAGAACTATTCAATGGAATAAATACAAATTGATTTTGAGCAATTTCTCGTGTCGGGTTTCTGAACAAACAATGGCTTTGATACCAATTCGTTGTGCGGAATCATCCGAAACGAAATTAAAACACATCAAATATACATGGAAGAACATGAATTTTGAAGGAAAAAAAATGAGGGTACAAGAAGAAGAGGACGATGAAATTATACAAAGTGTGGGGAAAAAAAAAAAAAAAAAAAAAAAAAAAACCTGGTAAAGAATCTATAGAACGGAAAAAAGAAATTTGTGATGCAAAAAAAAAAAATCTAACGTGATTGCTGTGTGTTTTGTTTTTGTTTTTTTTTTAAAAAAATATTTTATATAGTACACAATAATTAATAATGCGTTAAATCAATCCAACGGTTGTCATTATTTTAATGTTGATCTAACGGTAAACTGAACCGTCCAGCTTCTTTTATCGACCGATGCATATTTCCTATATATATATATATATATATATATATAACTAGTTTTATAAAATAAAAATAAAAACTAGTTTTGTTTTTATATGTTAATTTCAAAAATAGATACGTGCATAAACATTTCTATCTGGTTAATTTTTGGTATACTTTAAATCATATATTTGCATGTACTTCATATATATATATATATATATATATATATATATATATATATATATATATATATATATATATATATATATATATTCTTGCTTAAATAAGGATATACAATTAGTAATTTTCGGCCATGCAGAGAGGAAGAATAACTCAATATGCAATCAATAATTTGCTCAAAACTGATATGCTTTTAGGGCGTGTTTGGTAGGGAGAAAAGAGATGAAAAAAGAAAAGATTCATTTTCTTTTCTTAATTTAGATACGTTTGGTTGCCGAAGAAAAGAAAAGAATTTTTTCTCAACTTACTGTCTTTTCTCAAAATGCCATTCTTTTCTCAACTTTTGATTCTCAGCTATTCTTGAAGAAAAGTAGATAGAGAATAGAAAAGTCTCCTTTTTTCCCTCCACCTTTTTCTCACCACCTTCCACTTTTTTCCCGCAAGTTTAATTGTTTTATTTTTGTATTGTTTGTTTCATTTAACAAACTAAAAAAATCCTCATTAAAATTACAACTTTAATATATAATTAAAAAATCTCACTCATAAATTCAATTACATTCTTCTCCATGACAACCAAACAGACATGTGAGAATAGATTGGTAATTCTTTTCTTTTCTTTTGTTCATTTCTCTCTGCCAAACGGAATACTTGAAAATTAATTCTATTCTCAACATTTTTTCTCTGCATACCCAAACAAATGGTGATAATCTATTCTTTTCTATTTTCAGCTTTTCTTTTCTAAGGTCTTTTCTTAACATTTTTTTTTTCTCAGCTTTTCCTTAAATGAGATTAGATGTAACGCTTTGGCTTGTATTGCAACTTCTTATAAAAGCACTGCTATTAATGCTATATTTATTTTTGGTAACCGTCTTTTAAAACTCTACCATGAGACTGTTTTTCTTTTTAAAACCGATGCATCTATTTATAATCTATTAGTGCTTCTCTTCCCCATGTAATATACATATATATCTGGCTATTAGCTTCCAACAATTCAAGTATTCTTCTATTTTTTCTTTTCTCATATTCAGTCCACAACTACTATTTTCTCCTTTTATTGCCGATTGAGGGATTGAAAGGGATGGGAAAAAAATATTGGATTACATAGTTGGGGTAGATGGGATGGAATGATTATGGACTCTTGGAATGATAAAGGGAAAATTTGCTTCGACAAAAGAAAAGAAATGGGATTCAAAGGCAATAGTATACAAGTTGAGTGACTTGTGGATGCTTGTATATTTATTTTATATAGTTGTCGCAAGAAGGATGACCAGACTTTAATCGCAAGCGGAGGAATTGTGAGTTCAATTTTATTTTTTATAAAAGCTAAATTGTGTTTTTATCAAAGTATTTTAATTTAATATACTATTGATATATAATACTACCTTCGTCTAAAATGTAAATTCATTTGGGTTTTTTCACACACATTAAGAAAGTTGGTTAGATTGGTTATTTGTTATTAATTTTGATAAAAAGGATTAAAATGATATTTGACTGTTTTTAATGCAAAGTAGTCAAAATTGGGTGGCTAAAAAATAAATGAAGGGCAAAGGGAGAAAAATGTAATAAATGATTCATTGGTTTTCTAAATAGAGTTACATTATGGGACAAAAACAAAAAAACTAAATGGAATTATATTTTGGACAGAGGTAGTATGTATCGTGCTAAAAATTATTAATGATTTCTTTGGCTTTCACGATAATAACTTGATCAAAACAAATCATGTGCAAATGACATTGCATGTCCCACCTTGGTGGCATGGTACCGTACTTCGTGTTTCACGCGACATGGTATATTGTACTTGTATATTTTCCGCTTCGGCAGCATGGCTAGTTTCCCGCTTCGGCGGCATGGTTTCTCGTTCTAGTTTTCGCTCGATGGACCCGTCGAGGGTTTCACAGTCGGGTTAGCTGTGCATTGGGCCTGTGACCGCGGTTGTGGGATCCGAGGCAAGTGGACCCTCCATAAGCCCCAAGAGACTGGTGTCCAAAGGACGGACTTCACTATAAAAGTTACTTATTGTGGATATAAGGTGCGTGAAATGGGAGTCATAAGGCAGAGACAATCGTATCAGCTGTATCGATGTCTAGTAAGAGAACTTGATGAATTGACGGATCTCGCATGAACATGTTTGACTTGAACTTGATACATAATTTTAAATAAATATATTATTTTAACTATTATTTTTAAAACAATTAACACTCTTACACACGGCTCATACCAGCGTTTTTGCTGACGACTCGTTTTCTTTGTTTCTTTGTTTCATTGTTTTTTTTTTCTTCTATAAATAAAATCAGGTAAAGGATCGAGGGAGATGTAATGAGGATGAAGCGATGACATTGACCTGGATTTAGAACATATTGTGTAAATTTTAGTTAGTGACAACTGTAATATTTTATTTATTGTAATATTATAATGGAAACACTTAGTGAATATTTGTAAATCATTTGTGAATTTAGTGAATTATTTTGTGAGTTTTAGTATTGTTATTGAAGTCGCGGCGAGAGTTTCGCAAGCACTCCCGAATGACCTCAGTGGACCTAGGGACCGGGAGTAGGGTATTACACAGCACACCTGAGCAAGATGGCATTGATGAAAGAAAACATCAACATCTGCTCAATATTGCTAGAGGATTAAGATTTCAGAGCAATATCCTAATTGAATACTGGGGATTTCGTTTGTTACATGCTGTGAAATTAATTAATGCTACACCAACACATTTGCTAAAAGAAAGTACCCCACATGAAGTTATTTATGGTTCTTATCCCGATTATTCTGTGTTCAAGGTGTTTGGATGCATAGTCTTTTCTTGTACTCTTCAGCAGTATAAAACAAATTTGATTCCAGATGCAGGACATGTGTCTATCTTGGAAATTCAAACACTTCCAATGGTGCAATAATCTTGGATAGCACCCACAAAGAGATATTTGTTGTTAGAAATACTCAATTTTATGAGACTTACTTTCCTCTATTTCAGCAGGTCTCGGGCAAATCTAGGTACACTCCTGATATACCATTACCATTGCATGTTATGGAAAACTTTGATGATCAGCTGACCAGTCCAACAGAACTCCAGATGCAGCGGAGGCTTCCAATAGAGTATCAATCCAGGTAAGCCAGGCACCTGAGCATGTTCAGCTTATGAGATCAACAAGAACCATGAAAGCACCAAGATTTTATCAATGAGGTGTCAATACAGTTCAACAGACTCCACATATGTTGAGTGAAGTAATAACTCAAGACAAACTGTCAGCTGAGTATGCAAAATATGTATGTGCCATTGATGTTATCTCAGAACCAAAGACATATAATCAAGCATGATGAGAAATAAGCAATGTAGAAAGAGATTGAAGCATTACAACACACTCACACGTGGAAAATTGTTGATTTGCCACCTGGGAAGAAACCTATTGGATGCACTGGATATACAAAATTCAGTATAATCCTGATGGATCAATAGAAAGATACAAGGACATGTTAGTAGCAAAGGGCTTTACTCAAACATATGAGATTGATTATCAGGAGACCTTCTCTCCAGTTGTCGAAATTACCACAGTCAGAACTCTGCTGACTGTAGCAATAGCCAACAATTGGCAGCTTCATCAAATGGATGTCAACACAGCCTTCATGCATGGAAATATTCATGAAAAAGTTTACACGCAGCTTCCTCCAAGATTCAAGATTGACAAGCCAAATCAGGTTTGCAGATTTTATGGATTACAACAAGCCAGCATACAAAGGAATTGCAAGCTGATAGAGTCATTAGAGCAACAAGGGTTTCTTCAATCTAAGAATAATCACAATTTGTTCACAAAAGGGTTAGGAAAATCCTTTATTGCTTTGCTAGTCTATGTGGATGATATAATAGCAGCCAGTCTAGATCTTCAGCTAATCCAACAAGTTAAAGACAATTTACACAATCAGTTTACCATCAATGATCTTGGTAAGCTGAGATATTTTTTGGGCATTGAATCTACCAGAACACATGCGGGTATTTCCATCTCTCAAAGGAATTACACCTTAAATATTTTGCAAGAACATGAGTTTTGGGGGGCCAAGCTAGCCAAAAACCTATCTAACCGGGGAATCTAAGTAGCCAAAAACCTATGGAATCTAAGTAGTCATATGATGTCCTAAAACTAGGGTCCAATCTAACCGGCAGTGTACCGGGTCAAATTGTAGTCTAGTCTGGCGAATCAAGGTCGTCTCCTCAGGGAACACGATATAATTCAAAGTGTGGTTAAACACCAATTAGTTATTATTATCTTGATCTAAGTCGCAGTTTTAACATAAAAGTGATAGTTTTACGTCACTAATAAAATTAACAATTAATGATAAATGTACTAGCCAAGACAATTTCATTGAACTACAGTCTCTTTCAGTTTTAAGGATGTGATTAATTCGGCCTATTAAGGATATTCAATTGTGTGAAACGGTGTACTCCTATTCTAACAATTTCCCCTCATACGAGTGTACGAAATTGTTCTATGCCTCCTCATTGGTTTAAGAGCCCTAAACCTAATTATTTGACATGATAAACTCTCGAGTACAATTAAACTTTCCCCGGATAAGAAATAGGATTCCGATAAACGGCCAATTTTACCTTCCGGTTTTTCTACCTCGTTCTCACACCTAATATCTCCGTTCGGTATCAATTAAGTGTGTGTGTGCCAATATCGGTTAATTACTCCAATACAGGATAACAATCAATATAAGTAGAAAAAGCTTCAACACAATTGAAATTAAAATATACATAACAAAATCATTATCCGATCAACCAAAATAGATCAAAATAATTCAATTACATTGCCGTGGCTAGTTATAAGTTTAGCCACTCATTACTATAAATACTAACATATTTATTTTAGCATTCATAGCAATCAGATTAACAAAATAAAATAATATTAGAATGTTACCAATACAACCGTTGAATCAGTATAAGGCAGCTTGCTTTTATATCTGGTGTTCATCAACTGAGTTGCATCCAACAGCCTATCGTATACTTAACAACTATTATAACTTGATGCCCATGTTAATTGTGATGAAAATAGTTATAAATAATATCACTAATTTTTTGCTATATAAGCCTCTATATTTTGCCTGCAAGATAGAAGGAAAATTATATATTGCTCTCCCTCTTCCTTGCTTGTGTATGGATGAATATATAGGATTTTCGCCTCTGTATGTGAATTGTACATTAATAATGCTGATTAGGCCCTCCTATCCGGCATACGCCGGTATTCCTCCGGTTTGCGCCGGCATCTTGGCATGTGGATGGGTGTCAGACTCATTTAATGCGTATTAAATGCTCAATATTTTTCCAATCTTCAAATATTCAGGCGTAGACCGGTATATACCCGGTCTGCGCCGGGTCTTGTCAAGTCATTTCTAATAATATTCGATCTTGGCCAGGGAAATAATAAGATTTTGATATTTGTAAATCTATTTTGCCGAGTTTTACGCTGTGACTTCAAGATTTCATCACGTTGTATCTGTACAAAACAAAACGAGAGAAACCACAGGTAAATCTGATAACAAAATTAGTTAAATAAGTCTCAAATTAATTCTGAATAGTGGAAATTTATGATATCTATTATTTATTATATAACTACGATATTTATTATTTTTGATGCAAAATTTCGCTAAAAATCTCGAAAATGTGATTAAAAATGGAGTAAAATATTATTATCTGGTTGACATACATCATCCTAGCAACATGGAGAATCAACTCTACTAGATGATAATACTGCACACATGTCATTAGTTGGAAAGTTGATTTATCTCACTTTCATTAGGTCTGACATAGCTTCGGCAGTGCAACAATTAAGTCACTTTTTGGATACACCTACTGAATATCATATGAAGGCTGCTCATAGACTTTTGAGATACTTAAAATCCAACCCAATCCAGGCCAGGGCATTTTCTTTCTAGCTGAGAACAACCTTGTTCTCAAAGGTTTCACTGATAGTGATTGGGTTGGTTGTCAAGAGACAAAGAGATCTGTTTCAGGATGTTTTTGGGAAATGCTCCTATATCATGAAAGGCTAAGAAGCAAACCAATATTTCCAGAAGTTCTTCAGAAGTTGAGTAAAAGGATATGGCCAATGCTACTTGTGAAGTTCAGTGGCTTATTTACATTCTGCATGATCTAAAAATTCCAGTTCAGCTATCTGATGTGTTGTTTTGTGACAATGCTAGTGCTCTTCATAGTACTCACAACCCTGTCTTCCGTAAGAGAACCAAACACATTGAGATTGATTGTCATGTTGTCAGAGACAAAGTAAAATTTGGCCTAATCAAACTCATTGTTGTTATCACCAAAGAGCAGATTGTTGACATTCTCACTAAAGCTTTGGATGCACCAATCTTTTCTTACCTATTAGAAAAGCTAGGCATTTCAAGATCTTCCATCCGAATTCTAGTGCATAAAGGAATGTTGGTTACAAGAGGATATGCAAGATGATTCATGTATCACTCTCTGCTTGAAGGGGGTGTTACAATATATGGATAAATGAAATGTTGATGCAAAAGGTTGTGCTCGGTAGCAGCTCAGCGGCATTCAGTTCAGCTCAACTGAGGGAGTCATCTCAGTTGAATGTAAATCAACTCAACCGAGTCAGATCAACTCAGTTGAACACTGTAGTTAGGTAGTTATTTTGTTGTAACAGTCTTGTAACTTACTTCAACTTATTCATGAGGTGTATAGTGCTATAAATACCCCATGATCAGCATCATTGTAACTTAACTCCTTCATTATTCAGAGTAATAAGAATTCCGCATAATATTTTGTGTTGTGTTTTCAATTTCACGATTTCAACAACCAGCGACCCATATTGTAATTTTATAACCGTGGTTAATTTCCATCAATCAAGGAAATTACATTTAATTAGAGTTAAATAAATTGTAACCGACGTCTATTGCCTTTTCTCTTTAGTTGTATAATCTAGGCATTCATGATCCTTTTAAATGCGCATTTTGTGCTAACCACGATACGCTATTGCATGTATTTTAGAAGTGTCATGGTGCGCAGGAAATTTGGTGTCATTTTAAGGATATACTGCATTTCAGGCCTCAAATTCAGTCATGGAAGGGATTCATGGAATCTTGGCTTCAAAACTCTTATAGAGGAGACTTGGGAAAGGTGCGGAAAATTTTGTTTTGTTTTATTTCGTGGGATATTTGGAAGAGGATGAATCAGAGGATTTATGGTGGAACTGTGCTTCTTATTAAAGAACCTATCAAAGCAATAAAACAGAATATGCAAACTGCAGCTTCAATAGTGAAACTCTATTTGCACTCAGCTGAGCATCATATTCTTTTGGACTGTGGTTTGGTGAATGATCTTTCTATTTATGGTCCTAAGAAATTTCAGCTGGTGGTTTAGGATCCTCTTGGGGAGGGACATGCTAAAATTAATTGTGATGACTTTTCTTAAAGGAACCTTGGTCTTTAAGGAGGGGGTTTGTGATTAGAAACTGTTTTGGAAAAGTTTTACAAGCTGATTTTAAAAGCTTTCGGGTATGGTACCTATATGGAAGCTGAAATAAAGGCAATGTGAACGGGTATTGAAAGTTGTCTGTACAAGGACAATCACAACATTTTGGTTGAAGTAGCCTCTCAAATTCTTGTTCATATGCTACTACATAAAATAGTCGTTTCTTGGAGATACTGGAAGACATTCAGGAGTTGCAATGGCTAATAACGCGACACAATAACCATATTTCTCATGTTTACAGAGATGGGAACTCTATGCCTGGTCATTTGGCTAAACTGGCAAATACTACCCAGACATCAAAAGAGATTGGATGCCTTAATCTTGTTGGCACACTTGGATTATTAGTTTTACGTGATAATTTCCATTTGCCTGCTGTGAGGGTCCATTGAGGCGCTTCTCGTTTTCCTGGATGCACTCTTCATTGTCTATGAATAGTGCAAACATGTTGTTTTTCCTCCTCATATCTTCTCATATCAGATTTTGATTTGCCTTGCTTTGGTCCTAGGCTCTTGTTGTGGTTTTCTGGTTTTAGGGTTTTTGTTTGCTTACAATTGCATGTGGGAATTTGGGACTCTGCTTTTTATTCCTTGAAGCACTTTTCATTCTATATGAAGAGTGCAAACATGTGACATCTCTTCATGCTCCATGTTTTAACTAGGCTATTTTAGTGTGCTTGTGCTGGTTTTTTTGCTATTTGTTTCAGGCTAACTGCTTGCTTTGGACTTCTGCTGGTCAATGACCTATAGGGAAACAACTTTTATGAAGGATGACTAGTGCATAGGTTTTTCTTTAGGTTTTTTGAGCCTAGTTTATTGTTAGGTGACTGTGATTTAGCCTTTGATTAGTTTGGAGTTGCATCTCCCTGTTTTGTTTTTTTATTTGGTTTTGGAGTTGTATCTCTTTTCGTTTTTGATTTGTATTTATTCCAATCTCTAGCACCCGATTTTTCTCACTTTGAGTTTTCTGGACTAGGATTTTAAAGAGGTGGAGGATCTACATTGAAGACAGATTTTTAGGGAGGAGTCGGGGAGGAGGCGAGGAGGGGCCTTAAACCTTGTAATCTTCTCTTATTCTAATAAAATACAAGGTTTTAAAAAAAAACCGTAACCGACGACCGTAATTACTCGGGCCACAATAACAAGAGGTTCTTACATGGTTACTCCCTAATGTGGAGTAACCCATTTGACTTAATCGGTACCACACAGTTTCATTCAACGGTTACTCCACATTAGGGAGTAACCATGTAAGGATTTCACCACAATAACGGCTAATTGACAGTCATAATTAATGGCCGTAATAAATGTTGATCGACCGTTACACTACAACCGATGGCCATAATAAATAATAATAATTACGATACATTTTTCTCTTAATTAACTAGACATTTCTTACACAAACTTCATTAGATATTTTTAGAATAAATTGTTTTAATCAAGGAGAAATTATGGAGAATGAAAAAACATGAGTTCTAGATTAGTGAATTTGTCACATTTTCAAATTTTTTTTTACATGAATGACAAACTTATTAAAGAAACACGCATAATCATAAAATAAAATAAAAATCAATACACTTTCTCTCCGGTCCGTTATTTTCAAACATTTATATCTCCCTATCTATAACTTCAAAATTGATAATTTTTTCACCAATCTTTTTTAATTTTTCATTCTCTTTATTTTGAGACGAGATTCATCGTATTCCGACGTAATTTCCGGAAATCCACCGTCCAATTCACTGTTCTTCGAAATTCAATGTCAAAATTCACTGTCTTTCTTCACTGGTGAAATTAATTGAGTGAATTTCGATAGTGATTCTCACGAAAAACGATATAATGATATCGAACCAAGTCTCAAAATAATGATCACAAAAATATAAAAATTTGATGAAAATTTCATCACATTTGGAGATCAATATCAAAAGATAAAAATGAGGGAGAAAAACAATACATTGAAGCAGGGAGTGTTCTCCTCGACTCTTTCTTTCTCTCTTTTTAGTCCTTTACATGAATTTTATAGATGTTGTCATTCTTCCTATGAATCTTATTGACAATTATTTTTACTTAAAAATCTCTTAAACAATATCATTTTTCGTAATTATCTATTTAAACAAATTGTGGGTTCATGAACCTAACTTGTGGGGCTCATGACCTTCATTCCATATACTCTAAGAATAAATCGATTTTTATAAACGTTTGTTAAATATCCCACAATAAATTTATTATGACACCATAATTTTGGGTTAAATTTAATTTTATAGATGTCGAAATAAATATTTAATTTTTGATTTTCAAAAGATCAACTATTATTTTGATTTTTTCTTTTAAAAAAAATCAATGTGTTGAATTTAATATATTATTCTAATTTATCCCATTTACAAATATTATATCCTGATTAATTGCTATCGTATATTTCGCCAAAATTAAACTGGTTGCAATTTAATGCACTGATGACTAACGACAAAAAAAGAAAAAAAATTTTTTTTTTTTTTTCGCGGACTTGAAAGACAAAAATAAATTAGAATGCAATTTCGACGTTGAGATACGCTCAGTATCACACGCACTCTACTTTCCTTTTTTGTAATTTTCTTTTTATTTTTTATTTTTCAATGTCTTATTGACTCCGTGTTTCATTTTATTACAGTTATTCTTTGTTTCTCTCTCTTCTGTCTTATCGCCTCTTCCTTCTTTTTCTCTCTCTCATTCTCTTTCTTGAAATTTCGTCAAAGCAAAACGGAAAATCCCGCCGGAGAAGGGGAAGTCTGTTTCCTAACCGTTAAAAAGTTTGCAGCTGAGCCGGGAACGGGCACCAGACACCAGTCACCAGTCACCGGACACCTTTCTGTTTCGTGGGCGGCGACTGCGGCGTCGCAGATGCGCTTGAACATTAGAAAAACAGTGTTGGTGGTGGTAGGAAGAATTGATGCCGCCTGAGACGTTTACTTGGGATCGGAAGGAGCTCTTGAGGGACCGGAAGCACGAGAGGTCGTCAGAACCACACCATTACTCTCACCTCCCACATGCCCATCCCCATCAGCATCAATTAAACCGGGGAGGAGGTGTGTATGGTGGGGTTGGGGGAATAAACGGAGGTGGGACTAGATGGAGGGAGCAGCAACACTTGCCCTCCAATCCTCACCATCCATATGGCCATCCTTCACCTAGATGGATTTCTGATGGCCGCGGCAGAGCAGGTCAACCTGGTGAGTTTCTGACTTGTTTGGTTCCGTTTTGTTTTTCTTTTTCCTTTGAGTTTTGGTTGCTTTGCTTTGGCCGACTTCTTTTTCCAAAACTAGGGTTCTGATTTTGAGGCTTGGAAGAAATTTCTGGCCCTGTTTATCTTAGCTTGGTGTTGTCTTTTTGAAGGGTGTGGTTTTCATTGATTTTTTTTTTTTAATTTTTATTTTAACCCAGTGACCTCGGTTTAAAAAGCATGAGCCTTTGGGGTTAGGAAGAGGGTTAGCGGCTCATGTTTTGTGATTCGGATCTATCTTTTTGTCCCTGTTTTTTTTATAAGTTCATTGGACATATGGTCATTGATGGAAAAGATGCAGTTTTTAACTTGAGAATGAGGCTCTTTTTTTTTTTTTTTTTTTTTTTTTTTTTTGGGAGGATCCAGAAGTTAAGCTGCATAAGGGTATTTACAGTTTGTGAGACTTTTTTTTTGGTAGCAGGGTCCTGTAAAAATGAGCAGGCTTGATTTTGTCTGCTTGTGGATATACCTTCCCCTTTCGGTCAAACATAAATGTTCTGGGATTAGACTTTTTTTTTTTTCTTTATCTCTGCAGATCTGGTGTGTGTTTTGTAGATGTATGGTTCCGGAGTATATGTATTATGCTTGACTTAATTTTTTGTGCTTTCTGTTGCCCTTTTTGGGGGTTTGAATTTTTTGCTGAAGGTTATGGTAAGCAGGGAGGAAGACATTTCCATCCGGAAGAAGAAGGGAATGGGTTTGTTCCGTCCCGGTCCATTGATAAGCCTTCTGTGGATGAGAATTTCAGGGCTTCTGCTTCTGGAAAGTTTAGCAAAATTAACAGGGAAAGTAGGTCCTCTGTTGGCCAAAAAGAATTGAAAGGTCAATATACAGAAGCTGCTGCATCGCCCATTGTTTCTGAAAGACCAAATGGTGTGACTGATCAACCTAAATTAGTGGTTGAAGTGCCATCTTCTGATTCTGTGAGTCCGCACGCTGATCCGGCAGACTTGCACAACCAATTACATCCCGAAAAGCAGTCTGAGAAGAATGATATCATCAATGGAGTAGTTGGTGATCCTCTCAAATCTCAGAAGGAGAACTTGCCAGGCCCAGTTGATTGGAAGTCTATTAAATGGACTCGCTCAGGTAGCTTGCCGTCCAGAGGTCCTAGTTTGATCCATTCAAACAGCTCCAGGAGCATGGGATCACTCTCTAACGATATTAAGGATGAGGCGCATCAAACAAAAGTCTCACGCATTCAGTCTTCCTCTTGTGATGCTGCTAATGGAATAGCTGTGCCTCCTGCCTTCTTTGAGTCACTTTCTTCTCCTTCTGAAGAGACGAGTTCCCGCAAAAAACCACGCTTGGGTTGGGGTGAGGGGCTGGCCAAGTATGAGAAAAAGAAAGTTGTAGGGGTTGATGATTGTGAGATCAGGAATGGATTGGTATGTGGCAACAAAGCAGAACAATTGCCTCTGGATTCTCCAAATTCTGTTGTTGAAAGCCCAGTCAATGCTTTGTCAGAGTGTGCAACCCCATCTCCCTCTGCTGACTGTACATCCCCAGCTCCCTCTGCTGGCTGTAGAACTCCAGCTCCCTCCTCTGCTGTTGGCTTTAGTTGCCCACCAGGTATTTTCCATATATTTTCTTTTCCACTAAATGTATAACTAGATCTTTTATGGGAAGGTCATTGGATAATGGTTCTCCTGAGCTGCATATTCTAAGTTTTGTTTTGTTTTGTTTTGTCTGTTGGGTTTCATTTTTCTTTTTCCACGCCAAGTGTTGAATGAGTAATACAGTCTTTTGTGCATGCATTTCTTTTTTGCTGTGACCGAGAAACTGGGGAAGGAAGAGGTGTAGAGCCCTTTGGGCCAATCCCTCCTAACCAAACTCGGGGTGACCGACTACGCCTGCCACAGACAGCACCAGATAATTGGGATGCTCAGCGGTTGGATCCTAACTCAGGTTTTGCTCCTCACGCTCTTTGCAGAAGTTCTTTCGTGAGGAATTCTGATGGCAGTGGATCTGCTGCTGGCTTGCGTTTGCGTTTTGATTTTGCTTTAAGGGATTCTTTCCCTTGAAATTTGTAACTATAGTCTAAAAATAATTTCCTAGGATCCATTAAATTAGGTACCAACTACCATCCTTTAGCACATATAGTGTATTGTCGTTTTTTTGTTCATTAAGATATGTAGAAATGATTCTGGAGTTGTACAATATATTCATATGGACCCTTGCTTTGGAATATGTGCTGTTTCTTAAACCCTTTAATATTAGGGTTTTGAGAATGTGGGAATGATGAATTTTCATATATTCACTGGAGGACTGAAGCCTCGTTCAATAGAGTTTACAACAAAGTCCAAACAAATGAGAACTCGTGACTGGAAAATATGCAGCTATACAACTAACCTCCTCTAACAACCTAACAACTGAATATCGTAACTTGAAATTTTAGGGTTCTCATTGAGCACCAATAAGATTTTGATTTCTCAAATGGGAAAATATATTAGAACAGTGTGGATGTTTTTTTCCAAAATTTAGGGGGTGCACTTTAGTGTTCTCAAATCTTATTGGTTTATGAACGCCAAGTTATACTTGTGGTGTCATTGCCATTTTGACTGCTTGTGGTGTTCTTTAATTGGTTTTGAACACCAAGTTAAGATTTTTATTGATTTGTAAATTCTTGTAGATAGGGTTAAGGATGTTGAGTCATGTACTCTTGGAGGAGCTGTTATCTTCTCTTCATTAATGAAATAACTTTCTTATAACATAGAAGTGGACTGAAACGATAGAGATAGTGTTTTAACGTGTTTAATATTCTTGTATATTTTCGCATGTTTGTATGTACGCATGCATGAAATAACATGTTTAAGTATTAGCATTTTGATACTAACATATTTTTTGCCTTGTAACTTGCAGGCATTGAGGAGAAGGAATCTATTAAGGTCGGTGGCTTTGGTCACGAGGCGGCTAACTTTAGTGTGCCCCCTAGCACTGTTTCTCAGAATCATGTTGAGGAGTCAACTTTTAACTTAGAGAATCTGGACCTTCATTCTATTGCATGTTTAAACTCTGCTATCAATAAGTTGCTACAATCAGATGTTCAAAGCTTAGTAGATTCTGGTTATGTTAGATCCACTGCTATGAACAAGTTGTCAGTTTGGAAAGCCGAGGTTTTGAAGGCATTAGAGATCACGGAGTCCGAGATTGATAATCTTGAAGGGCAATTGAAAACAATGCCTGAACTTGGTGATACCTGTCTTCAGCGATCTGCTTCCAGTTCTTTGTCCTCGAGTTATCCTCCAAAACCTTTTGGGAATCATGACATGGCTGCTGGTATTGTTCAACATCCTGCTCCATTGAATATTGCTGCAGATGGTTGCAGTGATGTACATGAAACGCCGAACACTCTAGAATTTCAGGATGTTAATGTGAAGGGTGAAGATATTGAAAGTCCAGGTAGTGCAACATCCAAGCTTGTTGAAGTGCCCTTTTCTAAAAAGGATGTATCCCCCTCTAAACAAGACAATCGTGTTGAATATTCTTCGAAGACAGAGATTAATGCAGAATGTTCCACTGAAATTGTGAATGATCATGTAGAATGTAATGCACTTCAAATCGCAGTGAGTGATTTTTCAACTAATTTCAGTGATAGAAATATACCGTTTAGTGGAGAGGATAAATTACATGGTTCAATATGGGCTTCTAATAGAGACGCTGCAAATGGAGCTGCTGAGGAGTTAAATAAGTTATTGCCAAGTGAGCAAACTACTTTTGATATTCATGTTGTTGCAGGAATTTCTTGTGTAGAAGAAAGCAGTGAGGTTATCAAAGCAAAGCTTTTGAGAAGAAAACGGTTCCAGCAATTTAAGGAGAGGGTCATTGCTCTCAAGTTTAATGTTTTACAACACTATTGGAAAGAAGATGTTCGCCTTCTCTCCTCGAAGAAATTTCGTGTTAAGTCTCATAAAAAGTTGGATCATAGTTCACGTGCTTTACAGAATGGCCATCATAAGTATCACTTGTCTTTGCGTACCGGATTTTCTTCTGGTGAGTGTTTTTTTTCAAGCTTTCTGCTATCTTTTTATGATTTATTGGTCTTTTCTCTTCCTACGTTATGTAGAGTATTATTATGTCATTAGGGGTTGGGGGACGTTTGGCAAATGATATCAAATTCTCTCTGTCCGTCCCTTAAAAACTGACACTCTTTTTACTTTCACACTTATTAAGAAACTGCCCTTCATTCAACACTTTATTTGGAAGATAGAAAGATCATTGGTAATTAATGCGGAAAGTTGATATATTTTGGAAAAAGCGTACTGATAAATGATGCATTGATTTTGTCAAGTGACGCTTATTATGGGACAAGCCATTTAAGAAAAAAAGTGACGTGTTTTTAAGGACTGAGGAAGTAAATTTTTTTTTTTTCACCGAAATGAAATTACCTCATTTAGAGAACTATTACCAACACATGCACACGGTGGGACTCGAACCTGTGACCTCTTGGTCACGAGGCCTCAGCTTAACCCAACTTAACCACTTGAGCTAAAGCCTCATTGGCCAGAGGAAGTAATTAATTATGCTGACTTTTTTGTTCCCTTTTTTCTTTTTTGCTTCCTACTAATTTTGTTGCTGATTTTAAGATATGATGTATGTTTAATTTAGTATCATGGTGTTAGCTTTTATGTCCTCTGCTTTGGTTTGCTGGGCCTTTTCTTGACTCTTTTGTGTGTCTATTTTTTTGTGTGTGATTGCAGCTGGAAAGTTAAGCTTGACGATGCCCAATGCAAAAATGATTAAATATGTCCGCAAGCTGATTTCAAATTCACAGCATAAGCCATTGAGGCCTGCATTGAAAATGCCACCTTTAATTCTGGATAATAAGGATAGGGTGATGCGGTTTGTGTCCTCAAATGGAATGGTGGAAGATCCTTTGGCGGTTGAAAAAGAGAGGTCTATGGTAAACTACTGGACTGAGGAAGAGAGAAGAATATTCATGGATAATCTTTCTGAATACGGGAAAGACTTCACGAAAATCGCTTCTTTTCTCACTCACAAAACAACTGCTGATTGCATTGAGTTCTACTACAAGAATCACAAATCTGATTTCTTCCAGAAAGCTAAGAAGCATCCCGACTCAGCTAAGCAAGGCAAAATCTGTCCAACCGATAACTATCTGGTTACATCAGAGAAAAGATCGATTCGTGAAGCTAATGCTGCTTCACTTGATATACTTGGTGCAGCATCAGAAATTGCAGCAAATGCCGAGGAATGTGTGAAAAGTCAGCAAAAAATTGCATCAAGAAATATTCTTGGGACGTCCAGTAGTAGTCATTTGCTGTTTGGGTCAAGCAGTCTTGACGTAGATGACAATGAAAGAGAAACTGTTGCTGCAGATGTGTTGGCTGGGATTTGCAGCTCTTTGTCATCTGAAGCTATGGGTTCTTGCGTAACAGGCACGGTTGAGAACGGGGATGTCTACCATGAACCACCGCCTTACCAGAGAACTTGGTCTTCAAGTTGGCAACTTTTGGAACCAGAAGTTACACAGGACGTTGATGAGATGTGTTCAGATGATAGTTGCAAGGAGACGGATCTTATTGATTGGACAGATGAAGAGAAATCTGCGTTCATGCAGGCCGTGTTAACCAATGGAAACGATTTTGACATGATCTCTAAATGTGTCCATACGCGATCCAGGGATCAGTGCAAGATTTTCTTCAGCAAGGCTCGGACATGTCTTGCATTAGAAGCTATTTGTTCTGGTGGTGACCATGTAGTGGAAACTGACGATGCTAATGTTGCTGCTAATGATGTGGGTAGTTATGCTTGTGTGGAAGCGGATTCGGATACTTCTGATGAGAAACTAGTACTTAACATTGAAAAAGATTCTCCATCTCCGGATTCACAGTTGAACACAGAGGATGATGATGTGCATTTGTCTAGTGCTGAGCCTGATCTGAATGCATTAGAGCAGAATGATGTTATTACATCAAACTTGGAACCAATAGAGCCGGACTCGGGTGCTGTTGCTGAGAAACCAGTACTTGATATGGAAGTAAGCTTGCCATCTCCTGATTTAAATTCAATGACTGAGCAAGATGAAGCGTATTTGTCCACTGCAGAGCCTGTCCTGAAAAGATTAGAGGTGAATGATGATGCTACATCAGACTTGGAACCAATGGATGCCAAATATCAATCGTGCCATCTGATTATCGACTCACAGGTGGGGAAGCTAGATCAGGGTGTGGATAGTGAAGATAAAGTGTGCCAAATTAGTGAACCGGTTTTGAAGCTAGATCAGGGTGTGGATAGTGAAGATAAAGTGTGCCAAATTAGCGAAACAGTGGCTGTACAAGACGAAGATACTCCAAGAATCTCCTCAGGGATAGAAGGAGAGGCCAGTTACGTATGTGATATACCTGATAATCCTCTTGCTTCATATTCAATGGTACAAGAATCCTCGGTTTCTGAGATGAGAATGAGTTCTGATAGCAACAAAGATGACGGTAATCTAACTGTAGCAAATCACGCATGCACTGTTAACGATGCGAGATTGAAGTTGTGCGTAACTGATGACGGTCACACCCAAGTTGCTGATATACCTTCTTCTGATCGTGGTGATTTACGTGGAAATTTGCAGAAGGTTGGTGGTGGGGTAGAATCAGGTTCTTCAGAAAAGCCTCGTGTCATCACATTGCAGGAAAATAATTATCCAGTGCCGGTGAACATGGTGTCTCACTTGTCCCCTGCTATTAACTGGAAAACTTCTGAAGAGGGCATGGTAATTGCTAATGATGTAAGTATCCATGGTCAACAAGGTAATAATAATCATCTTTCTAGATCAGGGGGGCAGCAGCGTCTTTCTGGATGGTCTTTGTTAGGTAATGTTGAAAGCCAGATACATAATGGCTATGCTACACAGGGTACAAACTTCAGGGATGTCAATTTCCTTCAAAGCATCCGACTTTTGGACATGAATTTCCGTCATGATCAACATTTGGCTTGTAATGGCCTCTTACAGAATGGCAATGGAGGAGGTATCAAACAACTTGCTTCTGCAGCTGAGCTTCCTTTTAGATCCTCCATAGAACAAAATAGAAACCCTTGTTCTCAGTTAGACAGTTCCTTGGGCGTTGTTGAAAAACCACGGCCTAGTGGGAAAGTTAAACTTTTTGGTCAAATTCTAACGAAGCCTTGTAATAATCAGAAACCAAGTCCAGTAGTGCAGCAGCAGAATGGTGTGAAGGAAAATCACCAAAGGGTAGCGCGGCCTTTTAGTATTATTAGACCAAGTGAAGATCAACCTATTGTTGGAGGATATTCAGCAGCTTGGACAAAGTTAGATGGCAGTAGTAGTAGTTCTCGGGTCACCGACAATGCTCAAGTAACAACTTATGGTTTCTGGGACGGTAGCAGAATTCAAACGGGCTTTTCATCTTTGCCAAACACTACTGCTGTGTTGATGGCTAAGTATCCTGATGGATTTGGCAACAATTCACTGCCCTCCAAAATGGATCATCTACAATCACATGTAGTCAATAATGGTAGAACCTTAAATTTCAACGGGTTATCCATTCTCCCAGCACGGCCAACTGACTACCAAGTACACCGGACTGTTGCTCGGCCTTTGGCGGCTCTGTCTTTGCAACAGAGACAAGATATGCTGCTTTCTGAATTGCAAAGGAGAAATCGGATTGAAACAGTGTCAGTTGTCCAACAAACAGCAAGGGGGATTGTAGTGGGAGGAGGACAATGTTCTGGTGTTTCGGATCCAGTAGCAGCAATTAGAATGCAGTATGGTTCTTCTGAGCAATTTAATGGGCAGACTGCGAATATCACTGTGAATGACGAACCCTGGAGGGGGGGTCAAGGTAATGTAGGTTTGTAGTAGTTTTAGAGAAAAAGGGCTTTTAGGGAGGGCGCTTAGGCATATTTCTGTGTTGTTTGCGCGTTGTATAATAGCTTTTTGTAGCCTCATTTGTTGTCTCTGATTTGATCTGTTGTTGATCTGTTGTTTTGTTTTTGATCAAAAAGATGAAATTGTCGGTGCTTGTGATATTGGAACAGGCTTTTTTTTTTTTTTTTTTTTTTTGTTGTAATTGTTGTAATTTGATGATTTCATACACAAATAGTCTGTTTGTCAGTTTTTGAGAAGTGGAAAAGAAGTTCATTTCTTTGTCAGTTTGGCTTCATATTGCTGCCTGTTGATGGTTGTTTGTTTTTGATCAAAATATGTGGTAAAACACTTCTACCGTCCACCGGGTGTGAGGTTTGACTTTCCAAAGGTCAAATATCATTGTGGTGCAGGGGTGGACGGGGACAATCTTTAGTTCCACCGAGATCCGAGATTTGAGATTTTTAGGCGGGTATTTTTGTAATTGTTGGTGCTTGTGATATTTCAGCAGGTATTTTTGTAATTGTTGTTATCTGGTGATTCCATACAGGGAGATTAATCTGTTTGTGTCCTTTCAGAAGTGCAAGTAGAAACTTGTTTGATCCGAATTTCGAATCGTGAAATGATGGACTAACCGATGAATCTTTAAGATCAAAGATGAACTCGTTGATGAAGATGCTTCCGGTTTAAGTCTAGATCTAAGTTTGACTTTTTGTGCTGATGAAGATGCTTCCAGTGTGAGTCTAGATCCAAGTTTGACTTTTCGTGCCGAGTTTAATATATAATGATGCTTTTTTCGAGAAAAAAAATATTACATTCAGGAATATAGATCTTAACTTGCTTATCCAAGTCACCCTTTTAACCAAAAATTTTTTTTTTGAGGAATTAAGTAGTCACTGTTGGTCTGTTAGCTTAGGTTAACCGTGTTCCGTGGGAAATACTTGTGGTGTCTCCACACGTGTGGAGATAACGTATGGTTTGATATAATCCATATATTTTCATTCTCTGTTTAAACTGTGTGGTTCTGATTATTTCATCCATACAAGTATTTTCCGTATTCCATAGTGCTGGCAGCCTGGCATGTTAGTTGGTAAGGTAAAACTACCCCCAATCAATACGACTTTATGAAAAGAAAAAGAAAAAAAGCAAAAGCAATTGGGGTATTAAGTCAAATTTGCCCTCTCAAATGATTGATCGGAGGGTAAAGGATATGGATAGGGTTGCTGGGGGCTGAGGTTTTTAGGTAGTGTCTCCACACGGTGTGGAGACACGTGTGACGTAATGTCGAGCGTCTGTTTTTAAACTGGATTTAAACTGTGTGGTCCGGATCATTCTATGTGTCAAGTCGCTCCAAATGAAGTCACCACCTAAAAATTTTCTGGGGGCTGATGCCATACAATTCTGAAAGAATATTCTTTAAGAGGTAATACACAACTAGGTAGAAACAACGAATAACATAATACTTTTTTATATTAATGATTATGATGAGTTTATATTATAATCAAAAATATTATAAAAATATGTTATGTATAAGTGATTGTGGTAGTAACATTACCTTTTTGCTAGTTACCCATGATCATTTTCATTTGGGTTTTGTGTCATGTATCATACATTTTCTGATACAACATGTTTTGCATCGATTGACATACCGTTTTTTCTTCAAATCTCCAACATGGCTATGATACGCGAGCAACATGATACCCTGACACGGCTGTAGGATATATATATATTTTTTTTTTTTTTTTTTTTTTTTTTTTTTTTTTTGTTGTTGCTATTATTATACTTTTTTTTTTTGGGTTGAAACTGAATATTTTTTTTAAAAAAACCGGGTATTTTATTATGAATCAAAACTGTACAAGCTTTACAAACTATACAAAGGCATGTTCATAAGCAGATTACATGTATTTAAAGCATAATCGAAAATAAATGATCAAGCCAAGCTAATCTAAACTCGCGGGCTCGGCAAACAGCTTCAGTGATAAAAATCATCTTCGGGGGTCGTGGAAGATCCGAATGATTGGTTTCTTTGTTCCTTCAGTACCAAAGACTCATGACAATTTTGCGGAACAAGAATCTCCAGAACGTGTGTAATCAAGAAGGTAATGCAAATTCTCACATTTTATTCTTTATAAAAAAATGTTATACGTGTGTATATGTATATATTCTAACCCAAATCTAAAAAAAAAAAAAAGAAATTATAATGATTTGTAAATATAAACATCCTTTCATTACAAGTAAAAATATTTAAATATTTATTATATTTTAAAAAATAATGTTGATTTGTCTTGTTTCTAAAATTTCAAATAAGTTGTATTAATTGGACTTGATTGGTACAAGTAAACATCAGTCCCTTTCCTATCCGTCTTTTCTAATGGTTGGAATTGTTGCATTATTCTGATGGAAATTATTCTACTCAAATTATGATGGAAATTAAACTGATGTGTCGAGATTTTGATTTTTTGTTTTTAAACTAAATTTAAACTGAGTATTCTAAATTTGTTTATCTGTTAATTCGATGCATATGAATATACCACACAAAAACTTCCCGTATCAAACTGTGCATTTCGTTTTAAGCTTTGTTGTTTCACAGTTGATGTGAAGCTGTCAAGACAATATAACATGTTTGTTTTGTGTCTTTAGTTGACAATATCTTCCACATCTTTATATTTACATGTCCCTTTTTCTTTTAATTGAATAAATTAAAACCATGTTTGAGTTTTTCAACTCACAAGATTATTGTGCTTAACACAATGATTGATGTGAAAGATTTAGTCAAGCTTTTTTTAAAGAGAATTATTTTCCACAAATAGATTTAATATCATCCACATAAATCCTTCGTCGTTCTCCTTTATAAGAAAAGGGAAGAAAAAAAACCCTTCATAATATGATAATTTAGTAATGGAATTGTACAACATATATATATATATATATATATATATATATATTTCATTCTGATTTTAGCAAAAGTGGGAGTGGAACTGAACTTAACACAGAATATATAAATAAAAAAAATGGTAAAGTGAAGAGAGGTTAATCAGGTAACCTAATAGCTCCAACATGAGTCGCCTTTTCGACCACTGCACTGAAGGGTGTTATCAATCAGAAATCAACCCCATTACGGGAATCGAACCGCTGACCTCCAGCTTATAGTCCAGGCTGCACTACACACCCATGCCGCCACCACTAGGCCATATCCAGGAGATACTTAACACAGAATATAACATACTGAAAACAGATGCCATACAACTAACTCTATTTTGCATGAAGGGGGCTCATAATCAACTTTGGTTGCAAATATTTCAGCATTAAACAGGGTTGGCACTTGGATTTAGCATCAACATGATTTCTCATCTCACATTATACAACACTACCACACAAAAATAATAACAAATATAAATAAATAAATTAATAATGGATGTTTCAGAAGTGTCAGTAGTAATAAACAATTGTAATTTGGTGATTAAAGAACAACCATATGCTACAAAAGACTAGTAATAATTTGGTCATCAATAATCACACTTATTGCAGTATTATCTTTCAAACAGCCAAGAATATTATACTTTTACTATTGTTTCAAATAGCCCAAATCACTTTTTAAGCTTACAAAAGCCTCAGCCATACACATCTGATGTGGATGATCCGGTAATGGACATACGGGCTTTACTCCAATTATCACTGTCACCACAATGGCCAGCAGCACCGGCTTTAACCTCAATAATCGCTCCTCGATCAACCCCTTTAACCGTGGTTCCAATCTGGGTTAAGTTTCCTGCAGCAGCTGTTTTCGCAACTGATTTAAGCCGATAACGCTCTGCCCTAGATCCAATTACCTGTCCAAGAACAGATGCTGCTATGGTATACGCCATGGCTGTTTTAGGCATCAACACACACTTCCTAAGCATAGCAATAAACGGCACTGCTGCATGGACGGCTGCAAACCACGATGGAGAGAATTTTTCGGTGTGCTCTCTCCATACACCTAGAGGAACATTTGCTGCCATGCCTAAAGCACCAATTACAAGTATTTTTGCAGGAAGCGGCTGTGGCCGAAGATTCTTGGCAAAGGCAGTTTGTGCTAGAGCTGCTCTAGCTGCAACTATTGCTGGCGGACAACGGTATTTCATTCCAGAAGGAGGCTGAAGGACCTTTGCTACAAGGGGTATTACGTGACTAACCGCCCTGTAAGACTTAGCAATTGGACATTGTCCACTTTGTAACCACTCATTGCTCATGGCCTCATGTGTAGGGTCTCCACCCTAAAAGAAGAAAGAAACCTAATTAGAAGGAATAAAAGGAAGGAAAAAAAAAAGGCTCATTCTTATCTTTAGTTGCATCAAGACTATATCTTCAGATAGTTTTTGTTGCAAAAACCTTCCAGTTAGATATATTCTTGACATGTAATGAGGGGAAAAAACTAGTAGTTTGTAAATGTAAATTAAGGGCTTTGCTTAAAAAAAACTAATCTTTATATAAATAAATGTAGCTCAAAGTTAATAGACGCAGAGAAGAAAGCAAAAGGAGAACAGAGCAATCAATAAAGGAGTAGTTGCATACTTTTGAAGACTTTTTCTTTGATGATTCAGACTTATTTTTTTGATTCTTAAACATGTCCAAAAATGAATCAAAACCAAATGGTCCTCCAGGCCCAAAAGCCGAGAGGCTGATCGTGGCTGCCTTTGCTGCCAAAGGATTAAATGATGTTGTCATTGTTTCAGATCTAGGCTTCTCATATGGAGTGAAAGATCCTCCTGAAAGAGGGACAACACCATTTTGTCCATGGAAAAGCCTGAAAGCCATGTCAAAGTTGGGTCCATCTACAAATATAGGACCACTTGCTCCAACTTCACGAACCTGAACAGGAAAATGCAATACACGTTAATCACAGATTTGGTTTTGTTAGCTATCTGGTAAGGAAATTGAATGAGAATATTCCAAGAAGTCTTCTCAAACTAGACGCAAAAATAAAATCACCATCACATGGTGATGAATTGTTGTACACTTCAGAAGTTATGAAAGAAAATTCTCGATCCATCATACAATATTAACCAAGAAAAACAACTCACAGGCATAGAAAAAGCCATTGATGTTGAGAAGGAGAAATTGGTTGGCTCATTGATGTTCCTCAAAAATGGACACCTGGTAATGCCTTGGTGTAAAGTTAATGACTCCTCGTTCATGTCTTTGCATAAAAAATTCATTATTGCAAAGAAAGATGATCTGCACAAAAGAAAATGGAAGGTAAATCACACAGATGCCAAGCTACTAAGCAGACCAACGAAATTGGAAGCCCTTGTAAATCTTAATATCAACAGCAAATCCAGCAAACTATCCATCTCTATTGCATAGAAACATTCTCCAAGAATTATTATCTAAAATTAGGTGATCGGTATAAAGCGTGCAAGTAAGCCAAGTGCTTCATATGTGGCTCATGCTCCCCATAGAGAAGCGCTAATTTGGATTTGTTTAATCAGATTCGAGGGCTAACATGAGCAGCTTGATACGATATCAAAGTAGGGTTCAAACCTTGTATTATGCAAATCTTAAGTGAGATGAGCTTAATCTAGATTGTGTTATGCATAAACTCTAATATGCATCCTAACATATAATTATGCCAAGATCAATATCTACATCAAACTCAAACTCGGAGTTGACCTCATCTTAGCTTTAGTAAGTTTAAGTTCATTCACAGCAAGTTTGACTTCCCCGATTCCTAATGAATTGATCTAGAGTAGATCAATTTATGGCTCAGACCTTAAGTTAACATGGGTACAAAAGGTCTACAGAAAACATGGTGTTTTATTCGGCATAAAAAAGTTTGGGTGGTTTCGGTTCTACTCACCTTCTCGAGCTAGGACAAGTCTCCAAGAGAATAGGCCTCTTATATAGGTATTTATAATTACTTTGGTGTCCTTACACTGCAGCTCAAGACCTTTAAAAAGGAAAATGGCCTGTTCTACCAGCTGAGCCAACTTGAGTAGGATTCTTTACAGTGTGAATTACCATCTTTCCTAATAGCTTAAGCTGTTGGGAGGTAGATAACTAGCTTTTAGTGTCCATTAATGAACCATGGATTTGCATATTCAAGTATTTTCATTTTTGAACTTTTTTAACAGTTACATTTATGTTCATTTTCCAACAAAATACGCCGAATACAACGATCAAACAGGTTGGGTGGGTAATTTAGGTGCATATTCATCAAATCCAAGGCTTCATAGCACAAATATGCAACAGATTGTATGAATATATCAAAACACTTATCATATGTATTACCAATTTAAGATACTGAAGAATCATGTCATAGAATCAGGGGGGAAGGACATCAAGAGCTACTCAATAAAACCTCACGAACTTCTCCTTTTTCAAATATGAACCCATAAATAAATAAAAAAATTCTCTTAATAGAAAGGGTCAGATTCGGAGACCAATAAACTAACAGTGATGAATTTCCAACAAAAAAACAAGCCAAACTTCATTACCAAGATCAAATCTAAGATAAGCAGTAAGCAAAATAACCAAAAATGCAGAAGAAAATACAGATAAATCAAAGCATACAGACAGAAAACTGAGAAGGGCTAGACGATTACCTTAGAAATGGAGGTGGTGAGAGAGAAAATGGTAAATGCAACAAGAGATCAGCTGGATCTGATACAAAACAGAGGAGGAAGGAATTTAAAAGTATGAACAAAGTTCTCCACAGATTAATAGAAATAGGAGTTATTGTTAGGTGGGCACAAGGCAGGTAGGCAGGGTGGCGCCAAGGACTTTTGGCAATAAATTGCAGAAAATATGGGAGAGAATGCAAACGACAGTATTATCTAACTTTTCTTTAAATTCCTAAAAAATATAAACATTAGCATATTGCTTTAAATAAAATAACATAAATACCGTGTTGACCACATGTTTGATATTCAGTGGTGGTGACCACACGCCTGACGCCTTAGCCGGCCTCTTTTGACATGACGGGCCAGGACTCAGCACCAAATTTTGGAAGGAAATTTTAACGGTAGTGATACATCCATTACTCTTTCAACCACAATATTTTACACAATACAATCAACACCACATATTCTGTTGGGATCCATCACAAAAAATCCTTGATCACTTTAATCAAGGGCTACCAATAGTGTAGTGGTTTGTGCACTACACAAAAGTGTAGTGCACATATCATTATTCAAATTTTAATGGGCACTTAGAGCATCTTCCTATTTTTACATTGTGATTTTGTCTTGAAAAGCATAAAAGTGTCCTACGTGTTAATAATATGACTACACAAAAGTGTAGTACACATATCATTATTCAAATTTTAATGGACACTTAGAGCATATACAATGGCTTCCTATTTTTACATTGTGATTTTGTTTTGAAAAGCGTAAAAGTGTCCTACGTGTTAATAATATGACATTCACATCCTTGTGTGATACACTATGATGCACCGACACTCCAATATGGGTGACGTGCGCCATATCCGACACGCGCCCGACACGACACGTGTCGGTTGATTTAAAATAATGTTAAATTAAATTTTAAAAACCGACACGCGCGGGGACACGTCCGCGACACGCGCGGGGACACGTCGGGACACGGAGCGACACGGAGGGACACGTCCCGGACACGGGGGACACGTTCCCGACACGGCTATTTATATTTTTTTTGTATTTTTTGTATTTTTTATATATATATTTTATATAATATATATATATATATATATATATATATATATATATATATATATATATATACTACGTGTCACCGGCGTGTCGTGTCCTATATTTTTAAAAGTTGTCGTGTCGCGCGTGTCGTGTCGTGTCGCGCGCGTGTACGTAATTCGCGTCAAAAGTCCGTGCAACATAGGTGATACACAATGGCTCTTAAAAGCAAACAATTAAAGTGATGCAGTAAATAAATAAAATTAAAAAAAGAAATCTTTAAAATATATTGAAAATATAATATGTGGTTGGGAGGCAAACACAGTGCCACTTGTCAAATGAAAGATGCAGCAGAAGAGAGAGGGTTTGAGATATAATGTGAACAGAAAGCCGATGGCATCCCCATCATGAATAATTACATTGTCAACTTTTGAGTCATTGTAGACTTGAAAGAAAAATGCCAATGTAATTTCTGACAAAAGAGCCCTTCACAATATGGTAAAAAGAGTCATTGCATATGCTCTTAATTGTATCGGTGGGGATCGCGATCTATCCAAGCACAATATTTTGGAAAAGTTCGGTGACGGAGGTCGGAACAAGCCTCGCCACGTGTCATCTATGGATTAGCTAAGTATTAAATTAAGGTAGCATTAAGGGCCAGTAGCCTCTTTTTTTAGCCTAAGGGTAGACCTAAACCCCAGGTGGGAGGTCAGCTTGAGCCACTTTTCAGTCCACCGCAAGTTGGTTAAGGGTACAACGGGTTGGGTCAGTGCAGTTCAGGTCATAACGGCATCGGGAGCTCGACCCAGGTCGGCTAGAGGAACCCCGATGTTTAACCCACGTGTGTAATATAAATGATAGCTATGGAAAGAATCTTCAGCCATAAAAACTCTGATCTTATTATTCAAAGTACCACGTAATTTGTAGTGCGTACTCAGGGCCGGCTCTAGCATTTTTTTTTGGATTTAAGGCCAAGTCGTCGAATTAGGCATTTTCGTTCGAAGTTACATATTTATCGATTCGAATTAGGCCAAGTAATTTTTTTTTGACCTTTATCGATTCGAGTAAATTTTTTTGGGCCTTTATATAAGGTTGGATCGGATTGGATTTACACAGTTTTTCTTTTCTTTTAACGAAACATGTAATGTTGGGCCACCCGCACTGTTGGGCCTAAGACCGCCGCCTTCTCCGCCTTCAAGGTGGGCCGGCCCTGTGCGTACTGTTGATGGTGTTGTACCATATTGTCAGTTAAGTGACTTGATCTCTAAACTGATAAATAAACTGGTAGAACTGATCTGTGAAAAAGTCAGCTGAGAATGATGGTCAGCTGAATAAGTATATTCAGTTCTGTAAAGTCAGTTCGGTGAAGTGCAACTGAGTTTCTTCTGATGTCAGCAATCAGTTTTGTCTGCTGAGTCTTGCTGAGTACAAACTGAGTTCTACATCTGAGTTATTGATTACAAGTCAGAGAAAGTTAGTTGGAGTTGAGTTTTCATCTGGTGGATAACAACTGAAGCTGGGTTCCACATCTAGGGTATTTATGACAGTTCCGACAAAGATCTTATGACGGCTGGTTTAGGGAATTATGCTTATAAATACAAATGTTCTAATCAATGCAATGTGTGTAAAAATCATTGTAACTTTATGCATAATAATATATATCCTTTTCTGTCCGTGGAATAGTCGGCACAATGCCGGAAACCACGTTAAATCACCGTGTTCTCTTTGTTTCTGTGATTTATCAATTTCTGCCGCACTTTACGTAATCATTGCTTCTGTTTTATCTTTCTAAGAGTGCAAGTTACTCATATGTGTTTTAACAAATTGGTATCAGAGCGTTGGTTCGTAGATTCAGAGAAATTACAGGTTGAACGTAGTTGATCTTCACCAAGACCGGTGATTGGTTCTAGGATTTTGTGATCAAAGGTTTGTTCTTTAGCAAGAAGGATGTCAGCAATGACCATGAAGATTGATAAATTTATAGGGAAGAACAGTTTCGGTTTGTGACAAATCAAGATGCAGGCCTTATTAATGCAACAAGGATTGTGGACTCCTTTAATTGATAAAGGGGATGCCAGTGCAACAGATTGTGCCAGTCTGGAGGAGAAAGCACATTCAACTATCATGTTGTGCTTGTTTGATGATGTTATCACAGAAGTTGCTGAGGAAGACACCGCTGCCAAGTTATGGTCAAAGCTTGAAAGCATGTATGACTAAGTCATTGACCAATAAGTTGCTGCTGAAGCAGAGACTATTCCGCCCGAGAATGCATGAGGTCAAGAGACTTTTCATATTTGCCCTCACAGAGAATGGTTCTTAAGTTATCAGCAGATAGATGGTGGTCATATATCTATGGCAAACAACAAGGTCTGCAAGGTAGCTGAGATTGGATCATTTCAATTGAGGACAGAGGATGGAAGATTTTGTAAACTGAGCGAAGTTAGACGTGTTCCACAGATGACCAAGAACTTGGTATATCTTAGTTTTTTAGACAGCAGGGGGTTCAATTTGAAGGGTGAAGATGGAGTGTTGAGTGTCTATAAAAACCCAGTTGTGGTTCGCAAAGGAGTCAAGAAAGGGACCTTGTATATACTACAAGGGTCAGCTGTTGCTGGGTCTGCTTCTGTGGCATCTGCTGAGATTCATCAGCCTCAGCTTACAAAACTGTGGCACATGATACTGGGTCACATGGGTGAAAAGGGGATGCATGTTCTTTCTCAAAATGATCTTCTTGGGGATGTAAGGTCAAGCATCTGGACTTTTATGAGCATTGTGTGTTTGGGAAGCTTCATAGGGCAAGTTCTCAAAAGGGGTACACAACACAAAGTCATCACTTGATTACATTCGTTCTGATTGTTGGGGGCCATCAAAGGTGGAGTCATTGGGTGGTCACAGATATTTTGTGTCATTCTTAGATGACTATTCAATGATGACTTGGGTGGTGATGATGAAACACACAAGTGAGGCATTCAAGAGCTTCATGCAATGGAAGGCTCTAGTTGAAAATCAGTTGGGGAAGAAGATCAAGAGGCTTCGTATAAATAATGATCTTGAATTCTACCGGACTGGGTTTGATGAATTTTGCAGAAAGGAGGGGTTTGCCAGACATCATACGGTCAGGAATACTCCACAGTAAAATGGGGTAGCTGAAAGGCTAAATCAAACTCTTCTGGAGAGAGCAAGATGCATGTTGTCTAATGCTGGTTTATCAAGAAGATTTTGGGCAGAGACTATAAGTACAACTTGCTACTTAATCAACAGGAGTCCTCACACAGGGATCAGTCTCAAAACACCTTTTGAGATGTGGTCAGGAAAGCCTGTGGATTATTCAGTTTAAAGGTTTTTGGAAGAACATTTTACTATCATGTGAGTGAAGGGAAGCTAGAACCAAGAGCCAAGAAAGGAGTGTTTGTGGGGTATGTTGATGGAGTAAAGGGTTATAGAATTTGGTCATCAGCAGAAAACAGAGTTATTCTTAGCAGAGATACAATTTTTGATGAAAATTCTATGCTCAGTTCATCAGTGAGAGGGACTGCTGAGTATGAAACCGATCTTTGAAACCGAGAGAGCGACAAGAGTGGAGCTTCAGATGGAGTCAGCTGAGATGCAACACTCAGTTGATCCAAGTCAGCACTTATCTGATATGGTTACTGAACTAGAACTGAATCCAAGCCAATCAGCTGAGGAAATGTCAGCTGAGCGTCAAACTGATATTGGTCAGCAAAGTATAGCTGTCAGCAGATCTCGAAGATCCAATGTTGGGATACCTCCCAAGAGGTATGGGTTTGATGATTTGGCTGGATATGTACTTCAAGTTGCAGAAGAAGATGGTTTTGAACCTTCTACTTACAGGGAAGTAGTGACATGTTCTGAAGAATCTCAATGGCTTGCTGCCATTGGAGATGAAATGGACTCATTACTAAATAATCAGATTTGGGATCTAGTTAAACATCCAACTGATAAGAGATTTGTTACTTGCAAGTGGATCTTTAAGAAGAAGGAAGGAATAACTGAGGCACAAGGTGTTAAGTATAAGACACGTTTGGTTGCAAGAGGGTTCAGTCAGAAAGAAGGGGTAGACTTTGATGAGATATTCTCACCAGTAGTTAGAAATACTTCAATCAGAGTGTTACTAGAAATGGTGGCACAGCAGGACTTAGAACTTGAGCAGTTAGACGTGAAGACAACTTTTCTACATGGTGAGGTAGATAAAGAGATATCTATGACTCAGCCAGAGGGATTCCAAGTTCCTGACAAGGAAGAATTTGTATGAAAGTTTAATAAGTCCTTGTATGGACTGAAGCAAGCTCCTAGACAGTGGTATAAAATGTTTGACAGTTACATGATCCAGTTGGGTTATAACAGAAGTCCTTATGATTGCTGTGTTTACAACAGTCAGTTGAAAGATGGATCATACATCTATCTTGTGTTATATGTGGATGACATGCTGATAGATGCAAGAAAGAAGTCTAATGTTCAGTATCTGAAAGACCTTCTCAGTCCTGAGTTTGAAATGAAGGATTTGGGTGCAACCAAGAAAATTTTGGGATGGAGATCTTGAGAGATAGAAGTCAGAAAAAACTAATTTTATACAACATGTCTATACACAGAAGATTTTGGCCAAGTTTGGTATGTCTGCTGCAAAGCCAATAGATACTCCTATGGCATCAAATGTTCATATGTCAGATTTTGCTTTACAGTCAGCAGAAGAGAAGGAGTACATGTCAAAAGTTCCCAATGCTAGTGCAGTTGGCAGTCTGATGTATGCCATGGTGTGCACTAGGCCTGATCTGGATTAGACAGTTAATGTTGTCAGCAGGTTTATGGCTCAACCTGGAAAAGAACAATGGAAAGCTATGAAAAGAATATTCAGGTACCTTAGGGGTACAACTGATGTTGGTCTTATTTATGGAGGTGATACTCAAGAATTGATCACAGAGTATTGTGATGCTGATTATGCAGGTGATGTGGACTGTAGAAAATCAATGACTGGTTATGTTTTCGCATTGGGGAATTCAGTTGTCAGCTGTAATGCAACTCTTCAGGCCAAAATTGCTTTATCAACTACTGAGGCTGAATATGGCTCTTACTGAAGCAGCTAAGGAGGGTATCTGGTTGAAGGGACTAGTCAGTGATTTGGGGCTACATCAAGATCCATCTGAGATTTATTGTGACAGTCTGAGTGCAATTTGTCTAGCTAAGGATCAGGTTCATCATGGGAGAACCAAGCATATTGATGTGAGGTATTATTTTCTGAGAAATGAGAAGAGGGTTGTAGTGAAGAAGACCAGCACCAAGGATAATCCTGCTGACATGTTCACTAAACCAGTTCAGCAGAGCAAGTTTCAGTTGTGTCTGGACTTGCTGAATATTGAAAGCTTGTAAACTGAAATGTGGATACTCAGCTGAGGGTAGATCAGCTGAGCGGATTCTGTGGAGAAGTCTGGTACAAGTACATCATGGCATTGACGAATGCATCTGGTACAAGTACATCTGATTATGCAATCTGATTGAATGTGAATGAGAGTTCAAGTCAAGGTGGAGATTCGTCGGTTAAGTGACTTGATCTCTAAACTGATAAATAAACTGGTAGAACTGATCTGTGAAAAAGTCAGCTGAGAATGATGGTCAGCTGAGTAAGTGTATTCAGTTCTGTGAAAGTCAGTTCAGTGAAGTGCAACTGAGTTTCTTCTGAAGCCAGCAGTCAGTTTTGTCTGCTGAGTTTTGCTGAGTACAAACTAAGTTCTACATCTGAGTTATTGATTACAAGTCTAAGAAAGTCACATGGAGCTGAGTATTCACCTGGTGGATAACAGCTGAAGCTGTGGTCCACATCTGGGTTATTTATGACAGTTCCAACAAAGATCTTATGGCGGCTAGGGTTTAATGAATTGTGCTTATAAATACCAATGTTCTAATCAATGCAATGCGTGTGAAAATCCTTGTAACTTTGTGCATATAATATATATATATATATATATATATATATATATATATATATATATATCCTTTTATGTCCGTGGAGTAGTCGGCACAACGCCGGAAACCACGTTAAATCACTGTGTCCTCTTTGTTTCTGTGTTTTATCAATTTCCGCCATACTTTACGTTTGCATTGTTTCTATTTTATCTTTCTTAGAGCGCAAGTTTCTCATCTGTATTTTAACACCTATACTTATCAGATTTTGCAGTGTGGTAATTCTTTTGCTTCTTGCTGTGAAAATGTTTTAAATTGCTTTACGGAGGAATTAGGGCGGTGGTTTATCTCTATGGAGACTACTTTATTTCGGTACCGCTTTTGGTCAGAAACCCTTGAATCACATGTTGAATTGAGCAACCATATATTGCCATTTCGGTGTGACCATGACACTTTTACTGTTTTATTAGGTTTATGCTGAATTGCTTACTAACTCCGATTTCTTTAATGCAGCAAGCAGTTATGGCTGATTTTAATCTTCCGTATAAAAGTTTGACAAATGACGAATACGTGGTACTTTAATATGTCAAACTCCGCATAAAATTTTCACAAATGCTGATTGCAAGGTACTTTATTTGTTTATTTCATTTGAGTGACAAATGCAGAATATGGGGTACTTTAATTTGTTTCTATCATTTGAATTACTTTCATGCTTTACTAAATGGCTTGCTGGAGCTTCTTTGCATGACCATCATCATCATTCTATATATACACATGAATATGAATTCAGGCTACCTTTTTTTTTGCTACTTATATGAACTCTGTCTTACGTTAGGTTGACATAAATCTGTGTATTTTGTTAGCTTTAGAATAAATCAGCTTCCAAAGACGAAACTAAAAAATAGGTCACCTTGGTGGGGAAGAAAGGCTTGTACCCATTTTGGCGATGATTCTAAGTTATTTAATATTTATATGTTCTTAGCCTTAAATCCAGATGAGAACAAAGTTGTGTATGTTATGCCCTTAAATCTAGATGAGAACAAGTTTGTAGTCTGTTTTAATCTGACCTAATAGAACTCTATTTTGAGTCCTTATTTTCGATGAATCTCAATTTCCCTTTACCAAACTTCACTCCCTTTTGCCGGATAGTTACCATTTTTTAACTGATGGGCTAAATCCTCTACTGATCCAACAACTCCAGCCTGCTTCTCCCCCATTCGGCCATGCCCTTAATCTCGGCCCAATACTCTAGCTCCCAACCGAGTCCCTCTCCTAACCTTCAGTCCGCAGCAATGCAACATGCATCCCCGGCCCGGCCCAACAGCAGCCCTTCCTCAGCCCGGCCTCCCTCTCCTATCTTTCGTCGGAATGCACAAATTTCCCAACCCTATATATCCCCACCTCCGCATCCATCTCGCACAATCACCACTCAGGTTATGCAAGGCATTTTTAAACCTAAATGACAATTTAACTTGTCCACATCGGTCCACTCATCTCCTCTTCCTCGCAACCCAAAAGCCGCCTTGTCCCCGAATTGGAAGGCTGTCATGACCGACGAGTTTAATGCTTTAATTAAGAATAACACGTGGGATCTTGTCCCTCGGCCATCTAACTCAAATATTATTTGTTCTATGTGAGTTTTTCACATTAAAAAGCACTCTGGCGGTTCTTTTCAGTGATACAAAACTCGTCTTGTTGGTGATGGCAGGTCTCAGCAGGTTGGGATGGACTGTGATGAAACTTTCAGACCGGTAGTAAAACCGGCCACTATTCGGACCGTTATCATTATTTCTTTATCCAAGGATTGGCCCATTCATCAACATGACGTTTATAATGCATTTTTACACGGCCAGCTCAATGAAACAGTCTGTATGCATCCACCCATGGTTTTTCGAGATCCTAATTATCCGGATTATTTATGTCGGCTAAAGAAATCACTTTATGGCCTTAAATAGGCACCGCGGGCTTGGTATCAACGTTTTGACGATTACGTCTGTTCCACTGGATTCTCGCATAGCACCACTGATCATTCTCTTTTTATTTACCGACACAGCAAAGACATGGCTTATATTCTCTTGTATGTCGAAGACATAATTATTACTGCTTCATCTGACGAGCTTCGTCAATCTATTATGTCTCTATTGGCTTCTGAGTTTGCTATGAAGGATCTCGGCCCTCTCAGTTATTTTCTAGGTATTTCCGTCACCAGACATGCAGGTGGTTTATTCCTTAGTCAGTAAAAATATGCCGAGAATATCATTGCACGTGCTGGCATGTCCTCTTGCAAACCATCGCCACACCCGTGGACACTCAATCTAAACTTGATACATCTGGCGCTCCCTATGATGACCTCACACTTTCTCGCAGTCTCGCTGGCGTATTGTAGTACCTCACTTTCACCAGGCCTGATATTTCCTATGCTGTGCAACAAGTCTGTTTACACATGCATGACCCTAAGGTTATTCACATGAATGCACTCAAACGCATCCTTCATTATCTCCAAGATACTTTTCATTTCGGATTGCATCTATACAAATTTTCGGTTACGTCCCTCATATATTACACTGATGCTGATTGGGGTGGGTGTTAACCACTCGACGATCCACCTCTGGTTATTGCATTTTTCTTGGTGACAATGTTATCTCCTGGTCCTCCAAACGTCAACGCACACTCTATTGTTCCAGTGCCAAAGCCGAATATCAATGTGTGGCTAATGTCGTGTCTGAATCTTGTTGGCTCAGAAATCTGCTTTTGGAACTTCATTGTCCTATCAACAAGGCTATGGTAGTTTATTGTGATAATGTTAGTGCCATGTGCCTATCTAGTAATCCGGTTCAACATCAACGCACTAAACATGTAGAGATGGATATTCACTTCATACGTGAAAAAGTTGCTCGCGATGAAGTCTGTGTCCTTCACTTCCCGTCAAGATATCAAATTGTCGACATCTTTACTAAAGGACTTCCCCAAATTTTGTTCGATGATTTTTGAGCCAGCCTCAACATCCGTGAAACTCCCGCTTTGATTGCGGGGGTGTGTTAGACTATGTAAATATTGTGTGAATATTTCATATTTATTGTAAATATTCTCTATTAAGTAAGCGTATATTCTAAGCATTAATTAGCGATTGACTATCCTGATTTGTAGCTAGCTAATCAATGTTTGTACTGAATATATTACCTTGTAAATCAATGAAATACATATGGAATATTATTCTTTTCAAATACAATAAGACTGATTATGTTATCAAGTTTTTAAAGAGTTTAAATGTAAGTTTCAGCAATGTGAAGTCACACGTTCAAACTGAAGAAAATCAGAATACGCAGACGGAAGACTCTGAATAACTGTTTTATTGAATTGATTAAAATGCTTACAATGGATCCACTTATATAGTAGATAAGTGATATGAGATAAACCTAAATATTTATTCAAATATAATTTGAATAATTTAAAAAGTTTTTTTATTTTTTTATTTAAACAACTAATTTATCTCCACAAAATATCATCTCGATCTCTTCTTTGACTCCATCTCGATCTCTTCTTTGACTATCTCGATCTCTTGTACTTATCTCTATTACCCTCCCTCAAACGTTGCCGGGGTTGGAGGCAACGTTTGCCTGTCAACAAAGAATATGATACAGCTTTTCGACACCCACGGTTTGTAGCTCCTGGCTCTTGGCTCTTTTGGCTCTGGCCCTTGGCTTTTAGCCCGTGGCTCTTTCTTTTTTTGTCGAGAAATCTTTTCAATTTTCTCTATGACTGCAAACAAAACATGCTCGCTCCTCTGCAAAGTTTGATGAACGGATCCGTTTTTCTCAATTTCATCTAACTATGATTAAATGAATACAGATTTAATGTCAAAGAGAAATATGAATGATATATGTAAGTTTTTTTTTTCTTCTTCTATTTTTATATTTATTAAATCAACCTTAACATAAAGTGCTAAAAAAAAGACACAGACCAAAAATATTGGACGCATGCAAATTAGATGAAGAAATGACATAATATTTATTTCAAGAATATTTTGATGCAAATGTTTTGGACAGTGGATTCTGACGCAAACAAATATGAACAAACATGAGATTATAGACTTCTGGACCATTTGTTGCCGAAAAAGAAATTTGACATCATGCATGAATGATTTTTGATTTTGCTGATACGGAAATGAACAATGAATGAACTGTTTGAATGCGGAAGCGGATTAGGACGCGGATCGGGCGAGGGTTCACCATTATTTTAGGTATCTACCCCCGCCCCTGCTCTGATACCATGAAGAAAATCAGAATACGCAGACGGAAGACTCTGAATAACTGTTTTATTGAATTGATTAAAATGCTTACAATGGATCCACTTATATAGTAGATAAGTGATATGAGATAAACCTAAATATTTATTCAAATATAATTTGAATAATTTAAAAAACAAATAAACAGTTTTTTTATTTTTTTATTTAAACAACTAATTTATCTCCACAAAATATCATCTCGATCTCTTCTTTGACTCAAACAATTTTTTCGATTGCTTTACGCCATGAGAGTCAAGTAAACTATTTGTAAAATGGTGTAGAGAATAGTTCCTTGAATACTAATCTTTCTAGTTTTAAAGGTGTTCAAGATTCATATGAGCATACCGCTTTTGCGGAATAAGAATTATGGTTTTAGTAGATGCATGGATAACGGAAATATCAAGAACTTTTAGGCCATTAATAAGAAATTGCAATGTACTTAATGTGGAAATGAGGGTCACTCTATCGATAAATGAAACAAGAAATATGACTTTCCTCATGGTTTCAAGGGTTAGAGGTAAGGGTCCAAATATGAAAAATCACATTGGTTTTGACCAAGATTATCCTCAAGAGAAAGATCAGTTCAATGGAAGTATGGTTTATGATACACAAGGGACACAGTCACAAGGCCTAAAGAGACTACACTAATGTCCAAAGCTCAATATGACTGTTGTACGTAAATAAGATAAGTGTGTGCTTTATAAACAATTGTTGCTTGTCCTTGCGGGAAAGTAGGAAATTGTTAGGTGTAGTGTCCGAAATAAAATTTAGGGTAATTGTTTTTGTAATTATTATATGACATATTTATTTATCATCTTATTATTTGCTTTGTGCTTATAAATAATATAGTACGTAAAACCCTAAGTCGCAGAGGATGAATATTATGGTGATACGTATAAACTGTTTAGTTTGTGGTGAATTTAATCAAAGAACATGGTCGATTGATTAAACTACCATTAATACGCCTAGAACACTTGATTGTGTGACCGTCTTAGCTGGATTGTCGATATTGGTTATCAAAGTAGGTCATTTATATATGAATAAGTCATGTAAGACTATGCTCGATTTAATCTGTATTTCTCGTACAATTCTATGATTGAGAAATCTTATTAAATCACTATATGGTCATATTTGGATTAATATTAATCATGAGGTGATTACAAACTCTTGTTTTTTTCAAGATAAAGTTTGATGTATTCGTTAGAGATTGCGAAGTTGCGTGGTTCGAATCACTTTCACGTTGGTATTATTTAGGAATGAGTAGCAGAGATTGTGTATCATAGTTACAAAATTCATTCATTTTTACAAGAATCATAAATACGATCCTCTTATTTGTGAATCAAAAAACTGATCGATCAACCAAGTTTATATTGGTTATAAACTTATTGATCGCTAGTGGGCTAAAAAGGATAAAAGATGTAATGAAGAATGTTTACGGAAAATATCCTGCTTCATTTACGGGTTGTCATGTGCTTATATTTAGAAGCTTCAATGATTCGAGACTGACCAAATTCTTTAGTTGAATCACATGCCTTATTAATCTTGGTGTCATATCACCATAGATCCGAAACTGCATTATTCTGGGATATACAACATCTTTACTCCAAGATTCATAGTAGTTACCGAACACCCACTGATATAATCAACCATTGCTGATGGATAAACCTCCATAGACAGTTCATATACGGATCAAGACATTGTCCGTAAGACGTGTACATAACATTTTATCATCGAACCACTACCATTAACTCACTAGTGAACGATATCCTTCGATAATATCAAAGGTGCATGCAAACGACTGCTATTAGGATTAGCAAACGAGGGAACCATCTAACTTCTTCCCTATTGGGAAAATTGTATGAACTCCATCTTTATGACTTATATTTTCGGGCTACCAAAAGTGATGCGAAAATGGCCGGAATCAAGGAAGACACCACTTAGCCTACAACAATGCCAAATCAAACATTACCCCTGAAGATACATAAGTCAATAATCACATCTGTATTAAAATTCAATTTCTAAATTATTGTTTTTCTGGACACCATTTTTAACACGGTCAATGCCACGTAGACGAGAGAATATTAATATAATGTAAAAATAGAAAATAAAACCCTTCAGAAATCAAAAGACAATAACCAAAACAATAAGTTAATATAGAGATGTGAACAAAATCTCTGAGTGTAGCCTTACTTATGTATCAATGGCTGCACTGTCCAAAGACTTTTCAAGTACATTAGTTTGACAAAAGATTACAACATGTGTAGTATCAATTCTTGACTAGCTTGTTTGTGTTTACACTTTGTGTATTTGGCTATAAATAGCCTTCTTCACCATTGTTATTGTATCAACAAAGTGAGAAGTTTAAGAACAAAGCTTTCTAATACAAAGTGTGTCTTTGTGTGTGTTGAGTCTATTGAAACATTGTGTTGTGTTTCTACAATTGGTATCAAAGATAGGTTGAGCCAGTACCTCCAACCGAGATTGTTTGGAAATTTGCAGTTGCAATATTTCCAGCTTGTATTCAAAGAAAAGTACGCAGCTTGTATTCAAGCTTGCTTCGTTTTTTCACCTTTTCTTTCCGGGTACGGATCTTCGATATTTTTCAAATCGCCTCCTTTCATTTGTCTGCCAGCTTCATGTTTTCAAATCACTTCTTTTCTTGTATGGTGGAAGAAGCCCATCTCCTTTCCTTATAAGATCTTGTGAGTCACCAACGTGACTTTCTTTGGCATTGTAGTCGGTTTTGCCTTATTGAAGTGAAAAGAAAACCCAATTATAAAAGAGTGATTTTTTTAAAGAAAGCACTGCCTTCTATTGGATTGAGCTATAGACATTGGGAAGAGCTCAATTGACTATAGGAGGTACTTCAAAGTAGCCTAACAGTATCGGCTGCTTTATTTGAGTAGTCACATCAACTATTCAAAGGTATTATTAATATCTTGCGTGTGATATTAATTGTTTGAGTGAACTTTCAAAATATCTTTTACAATATATTATTTTTATGGAGAGAGAAAGAATTATACAATCTTGTCCCGTTTTTATTTTTCACGGTAAAAATAATTTTGATCAATGGAGTAGAAAAATGAGAGATTTTTTCGAAGTCATTGGTATTTGGGACGTCGTTGAAAACGGTTTCGACATTTCCGATGCCACTGAAAATTTAAATGAGGCACATATAAAAGCGCTGGAGAAGTACAAAAAGGAATAATTGTTTGGCTCGTCGTTATCTCAATAATGCGGTCGAGTTAAGCGTTTATAATAAATTTATGAATGCCAAGTCAGCAAAAGAGACGCAGAGGATCCTCGTAAACGCCAACCGTGGTAATATTGAAGTTAAAAAGGTTCATTTGCAGGAATCGCGGAGGCAGTTCGAGATGGCTCAGATGAGAACAATTAAGTCAGTTGGTGATTTTATTGCAAAGGTAAGAGATATCGCCAGCAAAATGGGCGCAAATGGAGAGATTCTAACGGAGGCACAGGCAGTGCAGAAAATCCTTGGATCATTGACGCAGAAATTTCATACGAAGAAAACGGTCATTGAAGCGACCAGAAATCTTGATGAAATGACTATAGATCAATTGGAAGGTGAGTTATTATCCTATGAAATTTCTCTTGATCAACAATCTATTGTTATTGTTGAAGAAGCTTTGCAGGCACAACTAAATGTATCAAATCAAAAGGCAGAATCATCGAATCATGTTGAATTCAGTCAACATGGTCAAAATTTTCATGGTAGAGGGCGTGGTCGAGGCCGAGCTCGAGGCAAAGGTAATTTCAATTACCAAGAAATAATAATGATTCTGTTCATAATGAACAAAGTAATGATTTTTCGAAGAAAGACAAATCGAAAATTCAGTGTTATAATTGCAAGAAATACGGACATTATCAAAATCATTGTCGTTACCAGAATAATCAAGAAAATCATGCTAAGGTTGCAGAAAATAATGATAATAGTTTGGAAACTTCATTATTGGCAAATTTTGGAACTGATGAGAACAAGAAAAATGATTGAATTCTAGATTCAGGTTGTAGTAATCACATGTGTGGAAACAAAGAATTGTTCTTTGATTTGGATATTTTTGTACAGTCAACTGTTAAATTTTGTTGGGACAGATTGCCCACACTCTTAAATGATAAAGAAAAATAAAGTAGCGTCTTTACTGACACCAATTGATTTTAGTACAATGGTAATCGTTTGATCCTAACATGGTATCGGAGCCAAAGGTCATGAGATCGAACCCTGGTTGGAACATTATTTTAAAAAAGAAATTGTGCAAGTGTTGTGAGAGATTGCCCACACTTTAAGGGGTGTTGGGAGAGATTTCCCACACTCTTGAAAAAAAATCGTGTAAGTGTTGGAAAGATTGCCAAAACTCGAGGGGGGGTGTTGGGACAGATTGCCCACACTCTTAAATGATAAAGAAAAATAAAGTAGCACATTTACTGACACCAATTGGTTTTAGTACAACGGTAATCGCTTGATCCTAACAAATTTGGAGATAATACCGAGGTACCAGTTCTTGGAAAAGGGAGAATCGCTTACACTTTAAAAGATGGTTCTTCTAATGCTATTTCTGATGTATTCTATGTGCCTAGTTTACGTCATAATTATTTGAGTATTGGACAATTGTCATAGAAAGGCTATAACATAGTCTTCAATCAAGGAACGTGCACAGTAAGTGATCCAAATAAATGACTCATAGCTAAGGTAAAAACATGATTAATAACCGTTTGTTTCCGCTGAAAATTAATTGTGGCAGTTTACCTTGTTTTAGTTCTCTGAGTTTTGATGATACATGGTTATAGCATCTAAGATTTGGACATTTGAACTTTGGAAGTTTAAAGTTTCTTGCGAGGAATAATAAGCCCGTATTGGGATTGCCAGACATTGACTTTCCTCATAAAGTTTGCGAGTCATGTACTTTGGGGAAACATCACAGAGATCCGTTTCCAAAGGAATAAGACATGGAGGGCAAGTACACCACTATAGCTGATTCATTCGGATTTGTGTTATGTTGAAGAACCTTCCAACATAGGTAGTAAGTATTTTATATCTTTCATTGATGACTTCATTCGAAAAGCATAGGTGTATTTTCTGAGAAATAAATCTGATGCCTGTGATATTTTTAAAAGTTTTAAGAAGTATATAGTAAAACAAAGTGGATATGAGATTAAAACTTTGAGAACAGGCAGAGGAACTGAGTATATTGTCTGTGATGATTTTCTGGAAAATAATGGTATCAAACATCAGATGACGGCCAGATATACTCCTCAGCAGAATGGAGTGGCAGAGAGGAAAAACAGAACGGTCATGGACATGGTAGGGTGTATGATGCATTCAAAGAAATTGTCTAAATCTTTTTGGGAAGAGGCCGTTGCTTGTGCCTTTTATGTGTTAAACATGTGTTCTACCAGAAGTGTACCAGGTGGAAAAACACCATATGAGGTATGGACAGGGAGGAAACCAAATATTGGACATTTGAAAGTATTTGGTTGTATTGCTTATGCCCATGTTCCTGATGTTTTGAGAAATAAATTGGATGATAAATACGAAAAGTATATTTCTATTGGATATTCTCATCAAACAAAAGGGTTTAAGTTGTTTAATCCTGAAGCAAGAAAAGTTGTTATCAAAAGGGATGTTATATTTGAAGAACAAGAAGCTTGGGAATGGTCACTTAAGCAAGTTGAGAAACCAATCAGTGCTTCTATTCCAATTGTTGGTTCTAGTACACAACAAACAAAACCACCAAGAGAGGAAATTGTGACTGAATCTTCATCTAGTCGTCCACAACGACAAAGACAGTTACCAGCTCGATTGCAGGATTATGTCATTGGAAATGATAATGACATGTCTAATGAAGAAATTGTTAATTTCACTTTGTTTGCAGATTGTGACTGATGTATTATTTTTATATGATTAAATATACGTTATATTATTATGTTTTATCAACGAATTCTATGTAAAATATATGAAATTATGATATAAATGTTATGAAATATTAATCTTTATAGTTTAGAGTAGTTAGTAGTAAAAATAGTAAAAAGTTGTAATTTTGTACCGATTTTAGTAAATCGGAGTGTCGTGTCAGATTTACGTGGGTATTTGTGGTATTTTATTGCAGATTTATAAACCGAGACCCCGAGAATTGACATATTGAAGTATAATCATATCTCTGGAATGATTTAGAGAGTGCCACAAGCTTAAATGGTCAATTGAATAGCTTAAGTGGACTAGTGGCCAATCAATCCGGTTAAGTAATAATTGAGAAATGTCTTCGACAAACGAATGGCTCATCAAAACGACATTTTCAGAAAAAGTGTTCTTCATGAAAGTTGTAGACTTTTCCGAGAGCTTTCCAATGCAATTTAAATTATGAAGATTGGAGGTCTACAACTTAAACAGTGATCAAGTGGCTAATCGATTTGAGTTAATAAAAATCCCGAAATAGCTTCGGAGGAACACGAGGTAATCAAGAAGGCGTTATCTGAAGAAGAGTCCTTCATGAAAGTTGTAGAGTTTCTCGAGACCTTAATTTTGGCATTTCGTTTGCAATTTTTGGAGGTCCAGAATTCGAGATATGAATTTTAGAAGTTTAATAATTATATATAAAAAATAAATATCTCAACGCACGTGCTTTGAAGTGATTAAGCTAGTGGATACAATCATTATACCGGACCGATCCGGCTTAATCTCGGACCGGTCCGGCCTTGAGAAGTTTGCCTATATAAAGAGTTGATCGAGAGAGCAAATTCGAGGAGTACCAAAATATATATATACATCCTATATATATATATATATATATATATATATATATATATATATATATATATATATATATATATATATATATCCTTTCTAGTTTTTGTTTAATTTCGTAGTTGTAAATAAGGTCTTACGCCGTAATAATGTAATTTTAGTATCGTTATAATGCTCGGGAAAATCTCGGAAGTTCGGTTTTGCTGAAGAAGTTGTAATGTCCGGAAAATACGATTTCTGAATCAACTGCCGTATTCGGGTAACTTTTCTGAAGTATTTATGTTTATGTTGTTTATTTTCATCTTTTTAGTCGTTGTAATGTTTTTAGGCTAAATATAATACTGGCCAAAGCTATGTAATCGGTTTTATTTTGATCTTTTCGTTAAAGAAATGTTGTTAAGTTAAAATGATTAAAATTGAGTTAATTGAATCTTTTTCTATTTTAATCGTATTCGTATTGACATATTTAATCGATCTGAGGAATTCATAATCTAATTATGAATTGACGCCTCGTAGTTAGGATATGAGATAAAAGATAGAAAAACCGGAGGGTAAAATTGGCCGTGTGAACAACGTGATAACGGAATCCGATTTCCTACCCGGGGGTAGATTTGTTTTGGGAGAAATGAATCTTATTATAATTTGTACTCGAGATCGTAATAATGTTAAATCATCAGTTTAATTGAAACTTAAACCGGAAAGTTGAATCGTCCGGCTTTGACAACCGGAGCCTTTTGAATAAAATTGACCGTTTGACGAACGGAGTGACTCCTTTTTATCTAAAGGTAGATTTGTACTCGGGACCTGTTCAGAAAAACCGTAACGATTGTGGACCTTGGACCGATGCAATGGACATATGACAATTTCATACGCTCGTGTGAGGATGAATTGTTTACCTCGAGAGTGCACCGTTTCATTTACTCAATTGGACCTAAAATAAAAGGAGAGATCGAACACATTTCATTTAATCGAAAGATCGTATAAACCAATTATATAAGTTTTGGCCAGTTCTCTAAAATTATCTGTTTAATATTTTGGTATCTATATATACTTATATCTATATATATATAAATTGCGGTTTATGCAGATCTATATATATTTATGTATTTATATATATATCATGTTAGTATAGTTTTTAATTTTCGTATTTATTTTATGTTGACTAGAATAGTAGTGATCTGTATTATAAAATTACGGTTTAGATCGAGTTAATAACAGCTCTTTGGTGTTTAACCACACGTAAAAGAAATTACCAAGTTCCCTGGAGGATTCGACACTCTGACTCACCATACTATCACTACAGTTTGACCCGGTACACTGCCGGTAAGGATCGTTTAACCCAGGAAAGGCCACGTCAGCTTTCTGGCGCCGTTTTCAGGGATAGGTTTAGGTCTGTCAGCTTTCTGGCGCCGTTGCCGGGGAACGTCGCTAATTTCTTTTTTTGTGTCTATGGTTACTACTTGTATTAGCTAAAAATTCTCGAGAATAAGTCAACACTTTTCTTATCCCATTTCTATTTTATTTTTCGTTGATACTTACCTTATAGGTAAGTTACCAATTTTTTCTACTACTATCTATTTCGTGTTATTTTCTATTTTCGTTAGTTGATGACCAGAAGTGGTAAGGCCCCGCTCACTCCTTATAAGCCTGACATAAACACTTACGAAAGGCAGTTAAGAGTAGAGAGTAAACGAGGTCATACTAGTCAGGGAAATCCTGACCAAGAATCATCTTTAAACAGAAATACGAGAATGGCTGAAATCAGTGATGAAACACCTGAACAAGGGCTGGAACATGCTCTAGGGCATGTACAGAACCCTATTAACCCTAATAATAATAATAATAATAGAAATAATCAGAATCGGAACCAGAATAATCGAAATAACCCACCAAACCCGAGACCTATCTGTGATCAAACCGTGAGAAGAAACCAGACTAATAATCCCATACTTTTACCTAATGAAGGAGCGAATAATTTCGAAATTAAGTCTCATCTTTTTGGTTTAATTGACGCAAGAGCCCAATTCCTAGGAGAGGATGATGAAGATCCACATCATCATCTCTATCTTTTTGAAGAACTGTGCAATACGGCCAAAAGTCAAGGTGCTCATAAGGAATTAACGAGGATGACTATGTTTCCTTTTTCTTTAAAAGGACGAGCCCGAGATTGGTTTATGTCTCTTCCACACCACTCACTAACAAGTTGGGAGGAGATTCAAACTCGAATTTACGAAACAATATTTCACTCCCGGACGAAATTTGGAATTAAAAGTCGAGGTTGCTAACTTTAGACAAGGATCTGAGGAAACTCTTGGGAATGCGTGGGAAAGGTTTAAAAAACTGTTAAGAGCTTGTCCCGATCATGGTTATTCCTTAGATACGCAAATTCAACTCTTCTGTCGTAAAATGAGAAAAGATTCACGTGCAGATGTAGATCATGCATGTGGTGGTTCGTTAATGATGAGTGAAGCTCAAACAGTTTACGATGCTATAGAAAAGATTTCCAAAAATAACAGAATGTGGGAAACCGGTTCTAGCACCAGAAAAGTAGCTTTTGCAGGAGAATGTACATCTAATACGGAAGTTCTAGCACATTTAAAAAATTTGAGTAGGAAATTTGATGGTTTACAACAGAATAAGAACCAAAGTTCAGAAAATAGTACACCAAATGAATACTCAAGTCATGATAATGTGTCATTAGGGAGTGAAGAACCAACAGGATACTCAAGGGAGGAGGTGAGTTTTCTTCAGCAGCATAGGAATTTGAACAATGCATATTCAAACTCGTTTAATGCTATTAGAAGAGATCATCCTACTTATCGATGGTCCGAAAACCCTAGTAAGCCAGACAACCGCCATATCCAAATCCAATATAGGAATCAAGTTTATCAAGAAAATACATCTAATCGAATTTACAAATATTACCTAGATCCTATCCTCAACATACCACTCAAAGTATACCAAGTAACTCGAGAATTCAACTCAACTGCGAAGGAGTTGAAAAATGGGAAAAACTAATGGAAAATATGATGGGTGTAGTATCTACTCAATCTAAGAATATGGAAACAATGATGACTTCTATTGGTACAGTCACTAAAGATATGAGTACAATGAAAACATCTATGAGTGGACATGATACCAGAATGAGAACTATAGAAGCCTCATTGAGGAATATGAAAGATCATTTGAGTAGGGAAGGTGAACGTAATAACAGCAGACCCCCAGGAGGATTACCAAGTAACACTGAAAGAAATCCGAGAGAGGTAAATGTTGTAGTTACGAGAAGTAGGAAGCTCTGTGGTAGTAATGGAGTTGAAAACTTTGGGAATAATGAAGTAGAAGATGATTTAGATGGAAAGAATGATGAAACTAAAGATGAAATTGAATTCACTGATGAGGAAGAAGAAATTATAGAGAATTTCTTGAAAAGGAATAGAAGTTCGGAACCTGAGAATGAAGGTGAAAAATGGGTAAAAATCCCTAGGATTTTGAAAGACCCTATGGATAAAGATTTAAGGACTTTATTCAAGGAACATGTTAGAATAGATGAAACTGGTAATAAGGATGAGAAACAGGAAGAACCGAAAGAGTCTGAAGTAGAGATTGATTCAGGGAACAATTTAAAGGAAAAAATTCAAGAACCTGAAACATGGAGACTAAGTAATACTCAAAGGTTTAAGGAGAAAGGAAAGGAGAAATTGACTAAGGAGCCAAAGGTTATAGATTTAGAATCTTTACCTTACCCTCCTAAAGATCAAATCAAAAAGGCAAAAATTGATAAGAAGTATGCTCGTTTCCTTGACACTTTTCGTCATCTTCATGTTAATATCCCTGTTATTGAAGCTCTGATAAATATACCTGCCTATGGAAAGTTTCTGAAAGATATACTATCAAATAAGAAAAAATTAGAGGAATATGAGAATATATGCCTAAATGAAGAATGTTACGCAATTACGCAAAGATAAGTTACCACCTAAACCGAAAGATCCCGGAAGTTTTACGATTCCATGTGAAATTGGAGGATTTCGTTTAAGAAGGTCTTATGTGATCTTGGAGCTAGTATAAATCTCATGTCTTATGAGGATTATAAGAAGCTAGGCATAGGAAAGCTTACTAAGATCGAAATGACTCGCAAATGGCGATAGATCGATTAAGTACCCTAAAGGGATTATTAAGGACGTATTGGTTAAAGTAGACAAATTCTATTTTCCGAGACTTTGTAGTTATGGAAATGGAAGAAGGTTATTCAAAGACCTCTTATTCTAGGTCGTCCATTTCTAGCTACAGGAAGAACTTTAATCGATGTTCAGAAAGGAGAATTAATTTTGAGAGTCAATGAAGATGAATTTGCTTTCAATATTTTCAAAGCTATGAACCATCCATATACATCACCAGAATCATGTTCTTTTATAGAAGATATTCATTCTGTCTATGATAATCAGTTACCAACTTTTGAAGACAGATTAGAAGAATGCTTAACTCTGTCTATCTATAAAGAAGATGAGGAAGACATTGAAATGAAAGAGATAATCCTTTCTCTAGATAAAGGAAGCTTTACTTTTAAGCCACCATGGCATAAGTATTTGGAGTTAGAACTAGAAGGACCAGTTCTTAAATCGTCAATAGAAGATCCGCCGAAGAATCTGGAATTGAAACCGTTACCTTTAAATCTGAAATATGCTTTTCTTGAAAATGATAATCTATTACCGATTATTATTTCATCAACTTTGACTGAGCAACAAGAAGATCAATTACTTAGAATGTTAAGCATAAGAAAGCTTTTGGATGGACAGTTGCCGATATTCGAGGTATTAGCCCTGAGATTTGTGTTCATAAGATAATTCTGAAAGAAGATGCTAAACCTTGTATTCAACCACAACGCCGCCTCAACCCGAATTTACAGTTAATCGTTAAGAAAGAGGTGATTAAGCTATTAGAAATGGGAATAATCTTTCCTATATCAGATAGTGAATGGGTAAGTCCAACTCAAGTTGTAACAAAGAAAGGAGGTTTCACAGTGAAAGAGAATGATAAGAATGAATGGATTCCAACAAGGGAAATTACAGGATATCGAATGTGCATTGATTTTAGAAAACTGAATGATCATACTAAGAAAGATCATCATCCACTTCCATTCATAGTTCAAATGTTGGAACGGTTAAGTGGACATAAATATTACTGTTTCTTAGATGGTTATTCAGGATATTTACAGATTTTCATTGCAGCAGGAGATAGGGAAAAGACTACTTTCACTTGTCCTTATGGAACTTTTGCGTATAAAAGAATGCCGTTTGGTTTATGTAATGCTCCTGCTACGTTTCAAAGATGTATGATGTCTATATTCTCTGATATGGTTGAGAAATTCTTAGAAATTTTTATGGACGACTTTAGTGTTTACGGAGATTCTTTTGGTAAATGTTTGTCGCACTTAGAAAGAGTGTTACAACGCTGTGAGGATACCAATTTAGTTTTAAACTGGGAAAAATGTCATTTAATGGTATCGAAGGAATTGTTCTAGGTCATAGAATCTCTGAAATAGGAGTTGAAGTTGATAAAGCTAAAGTCGAGGTGATTGAAAAATTACCACCACCAGTTAATCTAAGGACTCTAAGAGGATTTCTTGGACATGCGGGATTTTATAGGAGATTTATTGCGGATTTTTCGAAGATAGCAAAGCCTCTAAGTCATTTGCTTGAAAAAGAAGTACCTTTTAAGTTTGATAGTAAATGTATGGAATCATTTAAGACCCCGAAAGCGAAGTTGATTACTTGCACCGGTATTGGTAGCACCGATCGGGATTTGCCTTTTGAGATTATGTGTGATGCAAGCGATTTAGGTTGTAGGAGCATTTTTTAGGTCAAAGGTATAACAAAATTCTCAAAGCTATCTACTATGCTTCTCACACATTAAATGCGGCTCGGCTTAATTATGCAACTACGAAAAAAGAAGCTGGTTGGCTGTAATTTTTGCCTTAGATAAGTTTCGATCGTATATTGTTGGTTCTAAGGTAATAATCTACACAGATCATTCAGCTCTGAAGTATTTACTGAGTAAGAAGGATGCGAAACCACGTCTTCTTAGATGGATTCTCCTACTTCAAGAATTTGATATTGAAATTAAAGATAAAAAAGGAAGTGAGAATGTAGTAGCAGATCATCTAAGTAGAATGGAGACTGAGGAAGAGATAGGGAATGAAATTAAAGATTCATTTCCTGATGAACAACTATTTAGAATCGATATGCCTCCAACCATGCAGTTATTAAAGAACAGAATTCCTTCTAAGGAAATATCGCCCTGGTTTGGAGATATCATTAATTACTTAACCTGTGATTATATTCCGTCTCATTGGACTTGACAACAGAAAAAGAAGTTCTTTTACGACTTAAAATTTTATTACTGGGAGGAACCAGACCTTTTCCGTAAGTGTTCGGATGGGATAATCGAAAAATGTGTGCCCGATAATGAAATTTTAAGTATTTTATCGTTTTGTCATGATCGTGAGGCGGGGAGGTCATCATGGAGGTTGGAAAACTCGCTTTTAAAGTTTTACAATGTGGTTTTTATTGGCCTACACTATATAGAGATGCTTATACATATGTTAAATCTTGTGAATCTTGTCAAAAATGGGGAAATGTATCTAAAAAACATGAAATGCCTATGCAACCTATTTTAGAATGTGAGTTATTTGATGTTTGGGGTATAGATTTCATGGGACCTTTTCCTATATCTTTTGGAAAAAGATTTATTCTTGTAATGGTAGATTATGTTTCAAAATGGGTAGAAGCTGAAGCTCTTCCTACTAATGATACCAAGATTGTCATACGATTCCTTAAAAAGAATATATTTACCAGATATGGCATTCCAAGGGCGATCATTAGTGATAGAGGTTCACACTTTTGTAATAGACCATTTACTAAAATAGTTGAGAAATATGGTGTAACGCATAAACTAGGAACGCCCTATCATCCGCAAACTAGTGGTCAGGTAGAGGTGTCGAATAGAGAGATTAAAAGAATCGTGGAAAAAACAGTTGATTCAAATCGTAAAAACTGGGCAGTTAAATTAGATGATGCATTATGGGCATACGAACGACTTTTAAAACACCAATTGGTCGTTCTCCCTATAAGCTAGTCTTTGGTAAGTCTTGTCATCTCCCAGTTGAGTTAGAACACCGAGCCTTCTGGACTATTAGATTTTTAAATTTCGATCCTAAGGCTGTCGGTGATCATAGATTGCTTCAATTGACAGAACTAGAAGAATTTCGTCTCGATTCTTATGAAAACGCTCGAATCTACAAGGAACGCACGAAATCTTTTCATGATAAGAGAATCTTTAAGCGTGAGTTCCATGTAGGTGATCGAGTGCTTTTGTACAATTCACGTTTAAAGTTGTTTCCATCCAATGGCCACAGAGTAAAGTTATTTGTGGAGGGAGAAGGAATCACACTAAAAGAAGAAATAATGCTACTGATTGATCCCCCGACAAATTGAAAAAGCAGAGGAAAATAAAAGAACTGAAAAGCTGATAAACTAGAATCAACCGAATACCAGGTGCTATCTATCTTTACTCTACTTTTAATTATGTTTAAACTCTTTTCGTCTTTTACCGGATAGACGTAAAAGAACTGGATGCCTTTTTTAGATAGAATAGGAGTTTTTATTTTACTTTTAAAATTAGGCCTTGATAAAGATGTCGCGTTTTCTATAGAAGCTTTAGTTTTTGAACAAAACAAGAAATTGTTGAGAGAGATCAGATTGAGAGAAGTATGTAATGGAACATCAAGAAGTGCGATAGAAAGAAGGGCAAAGTTTCTAATGAGATGCAGAATCTGTGGAAAAAGTGAACATGTTGGACGCTGTGGGAAAAACACAACCAAATCCCAGGATGAGTGTTTGAATATTGTTAGGAAGGGAACGATTAGGTGGTTATCCGAAAATCCCGATGGAATTCCGAGAGATAATTCAAATGCTTCATTTTTAGGAGTTAGGTTGATCGAGCGTTATATCAGAACTCTGGAAGATTTAGAAATCGAAGAATCAGGAACCCCTTAAGTGTCGAGTCTTTTATTTTATTTTATTTTATAAAATTTTCGCATAACTTCTGAAAATTTTATAAAATTGGATCTTTATGAAATTTGAGAAGTTTTATAAAAGTTTTATAAAAGTTTTATAAAATTTTTTTTAGTTTTAATTTAGATGTTTTATAAGAGTTGATATAAATTTATTAAATTTTTATAAGCTTTTTATTAAAGTGTTATAAAGATTTTATTAAATTTTTAGAAATTGTTATAAAATTATAAAATTTCCTTCAAATTTTATTTTTAGTAAGTTTTAAATTTTATAAACTTATTTTTAAGATTTTAATTAAGTTTTATTAGAATTTTTATAAGTTTTCATCAAAAATCATAAAAAGTCAAAAAAAAAAAAATTCGAAAAAGTGGAAAAATTTGGGCACGGACCGATCCGGCCTTAACCCGGACCGGTCCGGGGTCTAAAATCATAAAAAGACGGGGACCCTTCTTTTCTTCTTCTTCTTCCCTAATTTTTTTCTAACAGCCGCAAAACACCCAAACCCCATCATTACGAAATTTTTTCACTTTTCTTCAACAAAACTTCATCTCACACTACACCACTACTTGATTTCTTCCTCTTTTCATCTCCTCTCTTATACAAAAGTTTGGAAAAATCAAAAAAGGATCAAAAACAAGCCACATTTCATTCCGGCGACTTTGCAACTTTTCCGGCCTACTTTTCAACGTTTTCTACATATTAAGGTATAATTTAGTTTATTTAGTTATCAATTTCGTATTTTTCATAATTTTTTAGATTAATTTCAACTGTTTTGATTTTTGAGTGTGTTGTGAAATTTTTATTTTTTGTTGTTTTTATTGTTGTTTTTGTTGTTGATTGGCATTACCAATATCGTAGAATGGCTGAGTCGAGTAGGAGAGTCTCTAAAAAGCGAAAATCGAAAATTCCTATATCAACTCCTGTCGTAGGCACGGTAATTTTATCATCTGAGGAAGAAGCCGTAAGCTTTGAAAAAACAGCATCACCTGAGGCTAAGAAAGCGTATGAGAACATTTATAGTAAATGTGATGTTCTGGTTGAAAAAGGATTAGACTTGGATGATTTAGGTGATGAAGTTAAAAACATTTTTACGAGACGTCAGTGGTTAGATTTAGCAGCCAGAAGGGAAGGGGAGATAAACACGACTCTAGTAGCTGAATTTTATTCGGTTTTATCTACATTGTCAGAAGAGCAGCTTACTCAGTCGCAAACTGTACCCTTACGAACCAGAAATATTCCTTTTAACCCTGCCGTCGTAAATGCAATTCTAGGAGTTGAGGTTTTTCCTGATGAGGAGGATTACAGAGCAGTTTATAATCTAGATGATCCTGCAAGCTTTGAGCAGACTGCCCTGAGAGCTCAGACTGTTTTTGACCCCACCGCTGTATGGGTTGAAAATCGATTTAATTACGGGAACTGTTTGAGAGGTTTAAGGGCAATTAAAAGGTTTATTAGCCATAATCTCTATCCTTCTCGTAAACATACTGCTTTTGGAAAGGAAGATGTTTGTATCGCTTGGGCGATGGTAAACGATGTTAGAGTGGATGTTGGAAAGGTCATGTTTAAAAGAATTTTTGAAAGTATTGTCATCGCCAGACCAGGGAGTCATCTATACTTCCCTTGTTTTATCTCTGATTTATGTCGTAGGTGGGAGTACCATTCTGCCGCTAATGACAAGTTATCTCTGGCCGATGGAAATCGATTGGACCTAGTTTGACTAGTCTTCCGGATGGTAGTATTAGATCTTTGATTAGACGACGTCAAACTCGGCCCGGCTCCACCGGTTTTACATCTTCTTCTTCTTTTCCATCTTTTTCTAGTCAGCCTCAACAAACTCCTTTCTCCAACACTATCACATATGACATGTTTCAATCTTTAGTGACAGATGTTGCACGTGGTCAAGCCAACATGGCTTTATATGCTGAGAGTAATAGGCAGTGGTGTGATGATATTCGTAGAGGTTTAAGAAGGAACGAGCAGTTGATTCGTAATCCTACTTTTGATGATCCTGCCTATCCACCTTGTCAGTCAGATCCTTATACCTTACCAGAGTGGGTAACACCTGTTCCACCACCTTCGAGCTTTCATCCATCGTCATATCCTTGTGGAAGCCAATCTAGTGGGACGGTGTATTTTCGACAGTGTTCGAGAGACCACAATGTCGAGTTGGGGAGGATTCACTGAGTTTGCACATGTCACGACTGGCATGAGTTCGATGGGTCTTGATAGTTCAGTTAGGACCACGACTACAGTTCAGCCATCAGCTTCTCAGTCGTTTCCGAGTTCGAGTTTTCAAGTTGATCCTGAGGAAGACTACGAAGAAGATTGAATTTAATAACTATGATTAATTAAACATTTTACTGCACATTTCATTTTATTCGACATTTGTCATTTAGATATTTGTTTGTTTTTGTTTTCGTTTAGTTTGATTTTACAATCATTTTTATTTGGTTTGTATTTTAAATCGGTTTAGTTTTTATAAAAACTATAAAAATCCCAAAAATAATTTTTGTATCATTGCTACGTCATTTTACAAAAATATAATGTGTCGTTTTATTCGTTCGTATCAAAGATATCATACTCTTTGTGAAATATCTTCAAAGTATTATGCAATGTTTCACACGTGAAGTAAAAAAACAAAACACAAGTTGTCTTTCACCTCTGTACCCTCAGTAAAAGTAAGATGAGGCCGGACCGGTCCGGCCTATTCCCGGACCGGGCCGTGAAGAAAAAAGGGTGAGTCATTCTTGAGTCCGTCTAATGCATCCACGTATGTACACTTTTTCATCTATTAAAGGAAGTAAGGGCATGAGTAAACATTCATTCACTACCTTTCCTTTTACTTTCAACTCTGTTTTTATATAATTTTAAATGTCGAACCACTCCTCACCGTCGGTTAATTCTTACAAGCCAAATACCCCGGATCTTCCGGAATCTCAAGCTTCCAATGAGAGTATCATTTTACACAATCGTTTTGCAAATTCTCCAATTCAGTTGGAGAAAGGTTTAAATGTTGATAAGATTGATCAATGGGGAAAAACTATCATTCGAAGTTTTGGTTGGAAAAAATTTGTCAGTACACCGAGAGGTAGGATAAATGTCTCGATAGTGCGAGAATTTTATTCTGCACTTATGACGACATCTATGATCGATATCACTCAGATTGTTCTAGTAAGAGGAGTGGCTGTTCCCTTCTCTTCATCTATTATCAACCAAATCTTTGAAATTCCTCCAGTTACGATGCCACATTTTGAAATGCAATGGGGACTACAAAATCCCTCTAATCATTTGAATAAAGTACACGAGTCGTTCCAATGCCTGTTCCCTCTTTTCGATACAAATCACGACATGTCAACACGAGCTCTACTTCCACATCTAAAGGCGTGGAAGCATTTCATAAATTCTCGAGTTTATCCCACCTGGGATTTTGGAAGTTTGGCTGAGAATGAAATGCTTCTACTTTATGCTTTGACATTCGGTGTATTTGTCGATTGGGGTATATTGATTCAAAGGACTGTGTTGGAATTTGCTATCACGAGAGGCAGTAGGGGAAAACCTATGCCTAATTCATGGATGATATCGCGTTTGTGTATTCTTCTGAATGGAGTAGAGGAGCTGGAGACGGATGAGATTTTTCCGTCTAGAGATAGTCGAGTTGGATTATTACCGGTTGATATACCGGGTTGTTCGTCCACCATCTAGAGAGTTGTTGGTAGTTTGTTGGTGATATTTAAGTTTTAATAAGTTCTTTAGTTAAATTTGAAGTTTTATTTTCTTTAGTTAAGTTTACGTTTTTCTTTTAAGTTTGTAATAATGTATCTTGTTTAATATATATGTCTTAGTTTTTTAAGTTTGTTTGTTATATAATTAGTATACGTTAAAAATGAACTCAATAATAACGATAATATATAATTTTAATTTTATTTTCCAACCTACTTATTTATTACTCATTGAACATCGGGACGATGCCACTTCGTAAGTGGGGAGTAAGAGTTAGGTTAGAAAATTCATTAAAATTTTCGAAAATTATAAAATTATAAAATTTTTATTACTTATTTTCAAATTTTTAGTAGTTAATATATAAATAAGAATAAGAAATGATATAATTTGGAAGAATAAGTTTTTAATTAAGTAAAGTATATTAGATATATTATAATTATATTTTATGCCTAATTTAGATTTTAATAAGATTTTAATTTTATATAATTGAGTAATTAATATTAGATATTGTTTTTATGAAATTATATAAGTATGTTGATATTTATAAGTAAAATTTTTAGAATCATTTTCAATATGAATTATGAGTTTGGAATTGGATTAAGTATGTTGATTTTTGGCACCACAAAAATATAACTATAGCCAAATAACCTACCTCAGCCTTGATTAGAGTGATCAAGACCTAACTCGAAATTGTCAATTGTGATTAAATAACCAAGCTTTAGCTAATTTTGGTCTACATTCCCTTGAAATTCCGCAAGTTTTGTACGTACTTATGAAAAAGAGATGGAGACATAAAAGCTAAGTTTTGGTATATGCTGAGATTGGAAAAATTAGATAAGTATTAGTATATTCGATCTTACCTCATGACACTTGCAATATAGTCGATTTTGGTAATAAGTTTGGATATATTAATTTTCTAAATTAAGAACGAAGCACCCTATTTACACAGAATTAATCGAATACCAGGTATCTTCCTTGTCTGTGATTAACAACTTAAAAATAAAAAGAACTGATCGGTTGTAGCTACCAATGATTGGAGTGAGTAGGGTATTATCACGAAATGTCATATATCACTATGAGGTAATTAAGCTCCCGATTGCCTGATGATAGTAGTCCAGCTAGGGTATTATCTAGAAATGTCCTATTGCTGAGAATGAAGGCACAAGATAAGATGAAAAAGAAAAAGTTGAATCATAAGATCTCAAGAATTATTACAAGTTTAAGGAAACCGGACTTGTAATTTTCGATCGAAAGAGTAGTACTCCGATCAATCTTGATGAAGCAATGCCTGTAAATTTGATTTTCTACACACACTCACGCTTTTAGTTCTTAATCTTGAAAAAAAAAAAAAAAGAAGAGAAAATCTGAAAAAAGATGCTATTAATCGAGATTACGTTTTTTTCAAGAATATGAAGATGTAGGTACGTACGACTTGCCTCTCTCTCTTTTGATTTCCCTTTTTCTGATTAACCAACATCTTGAGCCTGAACTTTATAAGCCATTTTTGTCGACTACCTGATCAATGTTTCCTATTCCAGAATTTCATAATAGTTGCGATTAAAAATAATTCTAATATTTTTATTTATACTTATTAAGTGTTACATGTACAATTTTATCTAAATAATATTTGATTATTAAGTTATTTAATTTATATACACTTTCTGTCTTCTTAAGATTTTAAATTAAGATAGATAATATATTTATAATATTGACAATATAAATTACATTAAAAACTGAAATCTGATCAATTATATTATCTTTTATTACCGCTTATTTTTGCTCGAGGACGATCAAAAGCTAAGTGGGGAGTAATTTGATGTATTATTTTTATATGATTAAATATACGTTATATTATTATGTTTTATCCACGAATTCTATGTAAAATATATGAAATTATGATATAAATGTTATGAAATATTAATCTTTATAGTTTAGAGTAGTTAGTAGTAAAAATAGTAAAAAGTTGTAATTTTGTACCGATTTTAGTAAATCGGAGTGTCGTGTCAGATTTACGTGGGTATTTGTGGTATTTTATTGCAGATTTATAAACCGAGACCCCAATAATTGACATATTGAAGTATAATCATATCTCTGGAATGATTTAGAGAGTGCCACAAGCTTAAATGGTCAATTGAATAGCTTAAGTGGACTAGTGGCCAATCAATCCGGTTAAGTAATAATTGAGAAATGTCTTCGACAAACGAATGGCTCATCAAAACGACATTTTCAGAAAAAGTGTTCTTCATGAAAGTTGTAGAATTTTCCGAGAGCTTTCCAATGCAATTTAAATTATGAAGATTGGAGGTCTACAACTTAAACAGTGATCAAGTGGCTAATCGATTTGAGTTAATAAAAATCCCGAAATAGCTTCGGAGGAACACGAGGTAATCAAGAAGGCGTTATCTGAAGAAGAGTCCTTCATGAAAGTTGTAGAGTTTCTCGAGACCTTAATTTTGGCATTTCGTTTGCAATTTTTGGAGGTCCAGAATTCGAGATATGAATTTTAGAAGTTTAATAATTATATATAAAAAATAAATATCTCAACGCACGTGCTGAAGTGATTAAGCTAGTGGATACAATCATTATACCGGACCGATCCGGCTTAATCTCGGACCGGTCCGGCCTTGAGAAGTTTGCCTATATAAAGAGTTGATCAGAGAGCAGCTCGAGGAGTACCAAAATATATATATACATCCTATATATATATATATATATATATATCCTTTCTAGTTTTTGTTTAATTTCGTAGTTGTAAATAAGGCCTTACGCCGTAATAATGTAATTTTAGTATGGTTATAATGCTCGGGAAAATCTCGGAAGTTCGGTTTTGCTGAAGAAGTTGTAATGTCCGGAAAATACGATTTCTGAATCAACTGCCGTATTCGGGTAACTTTTCTGAAGTATTTATGTTTATGTTGTTTATTTTCATCTTTTTAGTCGTTGTAATGTTTTTAGGCTAAATATAATACTGGCCAAAGCTATGTAATCGGTTTTATTTTGATCTTTTCGTTAAAGAAATGTTGTTAAGTTAAAATGATTAAAATTGAGTTAATGAATCTTTTTCTATTTTAATCGTATTCGTATTGACATATTTAATCGATCTGAGGAATTCATAATCTAATTATGAATTGACGCCTCGTAGTTAGGATATGAGATAAAAGATAGAAAAACCGGAGGGTAAAATTGGCCGTGTGAACAACGTGATAACGGAATCCGATTTCCTACCCGGGGGTAGATTTGTTTTGGGAGAAATGAATCATATTATAATTTGTACTCGAGATCGTAATAATGTTAAATCATCGGTTTAATTGAAACTTAAACCGGAAAGTTGAATCGTCCGGCTTTGACAACCGGAGCCTTTTAAATAAAATTGACCGTTTGACGAACGGAGTGACTCCTTTTTATCTAAAGGTAGATTTGTACTCGGGACTGTTCGAAAAACCGTAACGTTTGTGGACCTTGGACCGATGCAATGGACATATGACAATTTCATACGCTCGTGTGAGGAGGAATTGTTTACCTCGGGAGTGCACCGTTTCATTTACTCAATTGGACCTAAAATAAAAGGAGAGATCGAACACATTTCATTTAATCGAAAGATCGTATAAACCAATTATATAAGTTTTGGCCAGTTCTCTAAAATTATCTGTTTAATATTTTGGTATCTATATATACTTATATCTATATATATAAATTGCGGTTTATGCAGATCTATATATATTTATGTATTTATATATATCATGTTAGTATAGTTTTTAATTTTCGTATTTATTTTATGTTGACTAGAATAGTAGTGATCTGTATTATAAAATTGCGGTTTAGATCGAGTTAATAACAGCTCTTTGGTGTTTAACCACACGTAAAAGAAATTACCAAGTTCCCTGAGGATTCGACACTCTGACTCACCATACTATCACTACAGTTTGACCCGGTACACTGCCGGTAAGGATCGTTTAACCCAGGAAAGGCCACGTCAGCTTTCTGGCGCCGTTTTCAGGGATAGGTTTAGGTCTGTCAGTGACCCAGTTAGCTTTGAAGAAGCTTCGAAAAACAATTATTGGATACAAGCAATGGATGATGAGATTCATTCAATTGAGAAGAATGATACTTGGGAGCTGACAAACCTTCCACCAGGCAAGAAACCCATTGGTGTAAAATGGGTGTACAAAACAAAGTATAAAGCCAAAGGCAGGTATAAAGCCATATTTGTAGCAAAAGGCAGGTATTGATTATTTTGAGGTGTTCGCTCCTGTTGCAAGAGTTGATACAATTTGTATTGTTATTTCACTTGCTGCTCAAAGTTCATGGAAAATTTATCAATTGGATGTGAAATCTGCTTTTCCCAACGGTGTTCTTGAGGAAGAAGTTTACGTGGATCAACCTACTAGATATATTATTGATGGACAAGAAAGTAAAGTTTATCAGTTGAAAAAGGCATTGTATGGACTCAAACGAACCCCGAGAGCATGGTATACTCGTATTGAATCTTATTTTATTGAATCTTATTTTACGAGCATACCTTATATGTTAAATATTCGGATAGAGGTGATATCATTTTTGTGTGCATATACGTTGATGATCTTATTTTTACTGGTATAATGCACAAATTATTTCAGATTTCAGGGTGGCTATGACTAGTCATTTTGAAATGACAGATCTTGGTTTGATGTCTTACTTTATTGGCTTGGAGATTCACCAAATGGACAATGGAATCTTCATTTCACAAAAGAAATATACATTTGATATTTTGAAGAAGTTTAAGATGGATTGTGCTAAACCAATCATAACCCTGGTGGAAGAAAAACTAAAGTTGATAAAATATGGCACATGTGAATTTGTTGATCCTACGTATTTTCGAAGACTTGTTGGAAACTTGAGATACCTGACTTCGACTAGGCCAGATATAACCAATGGTGTTGGACTTATAAGTCATTTTATGGAGCCGCCGCGTCAATCCCATTTACAAGCAGCTACGCGGATATTGAGATATATCAGAGGTACACAGAGTAATGAAATATTTTATTCGTGTGATAATGATATTTCTCTTGTTGGATACACGGATAGTGATTGGGCCGGTGACACGGTTCAAAGAAAAGCACCTCATGTTATGCATTTTTCTTGGGATCATGCGTTTTCTCATGGTCGTCGAAGAAACAACAAGTGATTGCTCTGTCAACAGCAAAAGCATAATATACGACAGCCACAAGTAGTGCTACGCTGTGATGCCCCGTCCCGGATACCGAGTCCTTATCCGGAAATAACGCCCGGCATGCATATATTAACTTTTTAAATCATCAAAAGTAATATATACATAAGCCTCGTAACAATTAATCAGAGTAAAAGCGGAATAAATTAAATCTAAAAGCTTACTCGGAAAAGAAAGTCAAACGACAATCAAAAGGATCACCAAGTCCCAAAATCTACGTCTAAGAAAACTGAAACGACAAACAACGAAATAAATGTTGTTTGACTCATTACATCCCAAATGAAACGGAAACGGTACTAAGTCTATATCTCAAAATTGAATGACTAAAAGTGCATAAGATAAATGTCCAAGTCATCGTAACTTTAGAGCTCAAGCGTCAAGTCTATCAACTCCATCGTTATAACCAAAATCATCATCATCCTGTCAACCACCTTATCGGGGTGGGGACAATAAAGAAGAGGGGTACGTACAAACGTACTTAGTAAGGGATAGAAGAAACGGTACATTAAATAGCAATAAAGGTAGATACATATAACATGGCATTGTCTACAATCACTACCACATAGGTTGTAATAGTAGAACTCTCTCACCCTCTACTAGCTCCGTAGTATATCCTCACACAAATAAGGTTTGTTACATCAATACCAAAGGACACTACGCATGGTGAAAATGCACCATAACATGGTTTGCACCGTTCTGGGGGCATGGACTCGTGTTCCATGTGGGAGTTACACGTTGTCCCGTAGGAGTAGTAAGTGTCCCATGCTTCGATATCAAAAATGTGTCTCACCAATTATATTGACGTTTTAGCTTTTAGACATCCACATATGTATTTACGAGTTTAGATCTAACCATCTGATTCATTCACATAAAGGCTTCATAAGGACTTCTAGTCATAGACATCTAGTTACACTATCTAGCACGTTGTAAAAGGATTAATGACTACTAAGTCAAAGTCCCACAAGGCCTGAACAACGCCTTCCGGTGCTCCCACCTTCTCCCCGCAGAGGGTCTCAATTGTGGTGCAGAACCAAGGCTACCAGAAGTCGCAGTTAGACATTGTCAATTAACATATAATGTTCCATAAGAACATACAAACCACATTGTATCGTGTAATACACGTAAAGACACACCAATAATTCAATACTCTTCTACTGTAATATATACCACCGTATATAATACGTGTTAATTCAATTATATTAATTGAATACATGCCTAATCTTTTTTTTTTCTGTACACAGAATGCATATATAAATATATACATCTATCAATGGAATCCTTAAATAAATTTACATACATACTACTTATTTTTTTCTTTAAAAGCAACCTGCTGGGAATAGAGTGGTGCTACGGGCACATCCGTTTTACACAACGGTGTGCCACAACGGTGATCTTCACCGTTGATCTGTGTAGGATCTAACATCTGTATTAGATCCTACACAGATCAACGGTGAAGATCACCGTTGTGGCACACCGTTGTGGCACACGGATGTGGCTGTAGCATTGCTGCTGGGAATATGCCCAGTACCGTTCCCACAAAAAGTAATAATATAATAATAATATCTTTTATTTTTTATTTTTTAACTTACGGTGTAAAGTTCTCTCACCCTCTATTAGCTCCATAGTATATCGTCATACAAATAAGGTTAAAGTCCCACATCGGTAAAATAAGAGAATGCTCACCCCCATATAAGTGTGAGACATAAAGGTCTTGTCAACTCGGGTTAGCCTTTTTAGACCAAGCGAGGACGGCGGTCTAAGCAGTTGACCGGACATTTATGACTCATTTAGCGCTACCAGGTCCGGGGTCTGGAGGTGTTACAGAATGGTATCAGAGCCGACTATCAGACGGAACTATGCGCTGTACCGTACAAGAAACGGTGTAAGGATGACCTCTAGTTACCTTTGGTAGGGACGATCCGGGAACAGTCTCGGCTGTCCTGGCGAGGACGCCAGTCCCTTATAAGGGGGGGGGGGGGGGAGGAGAATGTAAAGTCCCACATCGGTAAAATAAGAGAATGATCACCCCCATATAAGTGTGAGACATAAATGTCTTGTCAACTCGGGTTAGCCCTTTTAGACCAAGCGAGGACGGCGGTCTAAGCAGTTGACCGGACATTTATGACTCATTTTGCGTTACCAGGCCCGGGGTCTGGGGGCGTTACATACGCAAGCATTGTGGTTGAGGCGCACTCTTGATTTTTTGCATCAACAATCTGAACCAACGAAAATTTATTGTGATAATACATCAGCTATTGAACTATCGAAGACTCCAGTTTTTCACAGACGTAGCAAGCACATTGATATGAAATATCATTCTATAAGAGAGTTGGTTTGTGAAATAGAGAGTGTTATTGATTCTTGTCCAACTAAAGAACAAGTTGCTGATAACTTCACAAAACGAGTGAAGATGGAGTCATTTACTACACTGGTGAAGATGGAATGATGAAGTTTGAAGATTTTGGTTCAAGGGAAACAATGTAGAGATGTGAATAAAATCTCTATGAGTGTAGCCTTACTTCTGTATCAATGGTTGCACCGTCTAAAGACTTTTCAAGTACATTAGTTTGACAAAAGATTACAACATGTACAGTATCAATTCTTGACTAGCTTGTTTGTGTTTATACTATGTGTATTCGGCTATAAATAGCCTTCTTCACCATTGTTAATGTATCAACAAAGTGAAAAGCTTAAGAACAAAGTGTATTCTAATGCAACATGTGTCTTTGTGTTTGTTGAATCTGTTGAAGCATTGTGTTGTGTTTCTACATTTAAGACTATGAACGTTGCTTGTTTTGCTTTTACATCACAATAGAGGATTTGGCCTCCTAATATTCATTTGCCGGATTTGTTTAAACTTAAAAAATTGTGTCTTTATTTTCTGAAAATCTACTTGTTAAAACACTTCTGTTTGTACAACAGATTCAATAAAATATATAAACACAACTTCAAAATACAAGCATCCGAATTTTCCTTTTACTAGTAAGAGATCGCTTCTGCAGTTCTGCCCATCACTTCTGTTTGTAATCTATAGAATTTATCACAATTTTTTTGCATAAGTTCTTTTAGAATTTATCTATATATTTTTTTCTCTTAGGGAATTCATATATACCAAGATCAAGATATACAGAGAGACTAATGAAATTTCTCCTTAGTCCGATCAATGTTTGTGCGCCATGGCAGCTATTGATAGTGGAATGCAAGCGACGGACCTAGCCAACACGGTTGCCACGTGGACCATCATCTTCGATCTGTTACTGTTTCCTCTCTTTTTTCCAGTTCCACCGACTCCATCCGGTGCCGGAAAAATTGTTGCCGGAACACGACGACGACGGCCTTGCCTCTCCTTGATAGCATTAAGTTCCATCTCCGGTTCGAATTTCACCGGTCCAAACATGAACATCATTCTTCGGGATTTATCCGACATTGAGGTCAAAGAAGTTATGTTCACCTTCTTCTTCTTCTGTACATGATATGAAGCCAGTGACGGTGACGGTGACGGTGATTGTTTGGAAGAATAGGAATATCGGATTGAACCCAGATCATGTTTGCTCGCTACAGCCTCAGATGGTCTGGAAAATGAATTTGATCTAAGAACTGTTAGATAATCCCTCTTTTGGTATTCATTAAGGTGTTCTTCATCGTCTTCTTCGCAGTAGAAAACGGTGTCTGGTATTGGGCTAATTGGTGGCTCAAACTGGAAGATGAATTCTTCTTCTGAGGAGGGATTTGTGGTACTATGTAGGCTAGCTGAGCCTTGGATCATGTTATTGAGCGTGGAGAAGTTGCGGAAGGAGAGAGTGCGTTCGTTGTCTTCTGCTTCGAATCTTGCCCTACAGTACTGTTCTTCATTTTCCATGGGATTTACTTAGAGAAGTGATCAAAGAGAAGTGAATACGATGACCGATTCGTATTTTGAGGTTGTAATGGTCGAGAGTTTAGATATATATATATATATATACATGCGATGCTATATTGCCATTAGTAAATTGATTACGTAATCATACATACACAACTACCCGTCGTGGACAAGTAATACAATCTGTATTGCACAATTGATTACTATAGGACAATTCTAAAAGTACCTCGGTTATTATTTCGACACTCGCATTTTACATGCAATTTTTAAATATGAATGTGGTGTCGAAAGTAAAAATGAAAGTGCTTTTAGAAACGCCCTTATTATAAGTCCACTATATAATTAATTAATCATACATCATAAGTTTAATAAAGTACATACAAGTAGTGTTATTTTTTTATAACGTGAAACGAAAGACCTAAATTCTACAGGAGGGAGAATCGAACCCGGGTAGTGTTATTTATTGTGAGCAAATAATTGTGTTTGTATCATTATTTTAAGTTGATTTTTTATGGACCCCGGAGAGTGAGTGAAAGGAGATAGGGGGAGGGGGCTTATCTATCTATTATTAATATTCAAGCCATTTTGGTTTCGGGTTGGATTGAGATTGAATTGAGTCATGAGAGAGAAAATAAAATAACATAAAGTAAAGTAATGATTATAAAGTTGAAATATTGTATTGAAATTTGTGTAGATGAAGAAATGATTGGTGAGAGAAATTTTAATAAAATATTATATTGATAAAGTAATGGTTGAATAGTGTAGGTGGTGAATAAAATGAATTGATTAATATTATTTTATTTATTGAAAGTAAAATGATTGGTGAGAAAAATTATAATAAAATAATAAAATCAATAAAATGATAGTAAATAAGATAGTGTGTGAATAAAATATTAAGTTGGATCCAAATTGATCCAACCCAGCTTGAAACCAAACATGGGCCAATTTAAAGAGCTCAACCGGTGCAATGTTGATTTGATACAACCTTCCGGTTGTTTTTTCGGGCCTTCGAATGTCTTAGTTTAATTGAAAAACAAAAAAAAAATGACGAATTTCCGGCCCATAGAGTTGCCCCTATATGCATGTATTATATCATTCTAAGCTTATTTGTTTAAATTATTAATGATAAACACATGAAATTATAAAGTTACACTTACAGGTTATTGATGATATAATGAGATCAATCAGTCATTGAATGAATGCAACAAAGGTTGTATTTTGTTTACGTAACACTGTAATAGTTTAAAAGAAATGAATTTGCTGATTAATGGACTTGGAGAGCAGAGTTGTAGGAATTGGACTAGGACCGGTTCTAGAAATGCATATTAATTAATTGAGGAAAGGGTCAAAAGACAAAAGAGGGGTTAATTGTGCATCTTCAAGAAATAATAAAACACATGTGGTGTACGTATGTAAGATAGGGATGGTCAGACAAACAAGTCAAGTTTGAGAGCTTCTCGAAGTCCATCAACATCAATTTGCTTTAAGAGCCAAAGAGTGTACTCCACGATGTATATACGGGCACCGCATAGTACGTATACTCGTAATAAAATTGTGACGAGTAGGGATAGACTTTTAAGGCATTATGTTATCTGATTAATATTATATGCATATTTTTGACTTTCTTCCATTCCATATTTCATATGCCGTCTTCCTAAGCTTTTTGTGAATCAAAGATCTATTTTGAGTGTAGCAAGCTCTATTGATAGATTCTGCCCAATATCTCTTAGGTAATCTTGATTCATCAATCACAGTTTGACGATGCTGGATCTCGTCTATAAATAAATCCAGGCCGTATTTTTTCTAGTGACAGTTAACTCAAGAATATGCCCTAAGAACAAGATGTAAAACGGGGGTGGTGTTTGTGATTTTTAGACTGAGCATGAGTTAATTCCCAGGTTGCCTACGTATCCTGTTAATCAATCAGGAATCAAGTCTTTCGTGGTTCCTTAAGGGTGTTTATATAGGGGATGACTCATCCATTTCCTTGTTCTACAAGGACTCATATTCTTAGTCCCTAAGAATAATCACTTGTGGATCCCCATAATTTAGGGATAACTTTGTACATATTTAAATGATAGGATTAGTATCATTATGTAACAGGATTCTTTCCATGTCTATGCTGGAGTTGCCGGAATCTGAATCCGACCCGAAAACCCGATTCGAATGAATTGAGTCGAGCCAGAACCCACACAGATTCATCTAGATCTTGATTAGATCAAGATCTATAGCGGAAGCCTGAATTTTACGATCTAATTAACTGATGAACGATTAATTAATACCTTAAAGAAAAGGTTACGAGATTACCCAACCGAATCGAGATGCCGTGATCTTCCGCATTGTATCTCCAAGCGACGACTGGTGGACGTCGATCCCGTATTTGAACCTCCTCGAATATGCCTTCAAGAAAAACCCAGTTTTTCTTTTTCCCAAAGGCTAAGACAAGAAAACATAATTTCTCTCATTTTTTATAAAAATATGGCGTTGGTTTTTCATCTAAAATGGCGTTGGATTCAAAATTAATTTTGTGTTAATAACCAAATAGTTTGATAGTTTATCTTATACCAACATATTTATCTTTCTTTTCCTTTAAGGAAAATAAAAACATTTATCCAATAGGAAAACAAATTTCTTATTTATCCAATAAGAAAACAAATTTCTTATTTATAATTATTTAACACATAAATAATTATATTATCCACAATAAATTAATTAGGAGAAAATTTCTTTTCCCAAAATCAAATATATATGGCGCCATTTTTATGCCATTTGGGATAATAGAAAATGTCTTTTCTATATTACATATTATATTTACCGTATAAATAATATCTACATATTCATTAAATAGACCAACTATTTAATTTATTCTCGAGGTTCCAAATACGAGAATTCACTCACATGTGAGGAGCCAGCCCGGGGACAATGGACCTATAACAAGTAGTTACAATAAATTGAATAAAATATTCATCGAACATAACATTTCTATTCAACTTATTAAGTCCGGAATTACGCCACCATAAATCCGAAATTGAACTCTATCGATTATAGATATAACTTATTCTCAGAAAGTCGAGTCAATAAGTGTCCATTGATAAAATCATTACATATAGACTAACCCTCCATAGACTATCCGTAATGAAGCGGGAATGTTTCCGTAAACCTTCTTCATTAGATCTTATCCTTATTTACCATTAACCCACTAGTGATCAATTAGTTCATAATACGAACTCCGCAGATCGATCAGTTTCTAGGATCAACAAATAAGGGGATTGTCTTCTACTTCCCACAGGAAGGAATGGATTCCGTATCTGTGAGACACATTCCCAGCTACTCATTCCCGATAGTGCCAACGTGAAAGTGATTCTGACTGCGCCTCTTAGCAATCCTTAACAAACACATCAAACCCTATCTTGAAACAAGCAGGAGTCTGCAATCACTTCAGGATTAAGGTTAATCCATATATGATCATCTTGTGATTTACTAAGATTTCTCAATCACGGAATTATATGAGAAATACAGATTAAATCGGTCCAGTCCTATATGACTTCATCATATATAAATGCCGCACTTAAATAACCAATAGCGACGGTCCGGATAAGACGGTCACACCATAAAGTGTTCTGGGCGCATTAATGGTGGTTTAATCAATAGACCCCATACTTTGATTAAGTTCACCACGGACTAACAATTCAAGTGTATCACCATAAACTTAATCCTCACGTGTGACACACACTAAGTTATATGGCTACATATGATACAACTCGAGGTTTTCAATAGTGTATTATTTATGAGCACGAAGCAAACAATAATATGAGAATAAAGCTGTCATTTATTAATTATAAAAACAATTACATAAATTGTCTTTCGGGCGCTACTTCCAGCAGTCTATCTGATTTTATTAAGCAAGTGTGCCAAATACGAATAAAGAAGGATCTGGCCGACCTGCATCGAACCCCTAGACCATATCGACCTGTACTGCTGTCACGGATTTTATCTATGCAAAACAACAAGTAATAATAATTTATAAATCCGGTATTCCCCAAGTGCAGGGATCGTAGTATAGCGATTAATACCGGAGTCGATCTCAGGGAATCGAGGTTGTTTAATCTAGTTCGATTAATTCTTCTAAAATTGTCACTACTATTTATTACTAAACCTAAACTAAAACGGAAAATAAACTGGACGAGAGGATTGTCAGTCCAAAGCCAGGAAAATATCGTTGCGAACAAAATAAAGAAAACTATAACTAAGAAAAACGATAAATCTATCTAACGAAGAACAAGCAATGATCCACCTATCTCACAACCCTCAATTCCCTCTCTAGATTGTTTAGTGATGATTTTAACTAAAGATGTGGTTCACCTAACTAAGGCATGAATTCCTACTCTCGTAGATAATTCGTCTTGCAATCTTTTATCTCTCGATCTTAAAGATTAGCGCTTTCAATTCAAAGGTGTAAGATTTATTCAATCTAGAAACCTAGATTTCTAACCTAATCAACTCTCGTTACTTATAGGTTAAAAGTCTAATCTTTCCTATGGTGATCTAGGTTTACATCGATTTTCATCATATAGTAAACATCAACATGCAATATATCTCTCGATTTCAATTGCAACATAACAAATAAACATCGAAAAGAAACAACTTTAAATTAAAAACTCACAAACATCCAAAGATTGAAATCAAGTTCTTTGTTGAGATTGGCTTCACATGCTTGTTCAAGGAAGCCTTAGCCTCTAATCATTGTAGAAATCGAACAAATAAACTAAAAGAAATTAAAGTGATTCTTAGTCGAAAATCGCAAAAAAGTCGCCCCGAGGGGCTGTGGCCGCCTAGGGTAATGTCGTGGTGATTAGGGTTGAAAATAACACGCATATTTATAGTTTTTAAAGTCGGTTTGCTTTGAAGGTCGGCCGTGGACGCCCGTCCTCAATGCTTTGGACGCCCGTCCATGCTCTCTGGACGGAGGGTGGACGCTCGTCTATGCAGCGTTTGAAGGCTCGAATGTAAATCGCATCTCGAACGCCGCTTCACTTTTATGGACGCCCGTCCACTACTCGGCTCCGGTATTTTGCTCATAACTTCACTTCTAGGGCTCCGAATGAGGTGATTCAAGATACGTTGGAAAGCTATTTAAATCCTCTACAACTTACATCAAGACAACTTTCCCTGAAAGTGGCTACAAAAGTGGACAAAATTCCCATGAAGTGCCTGGTTCCGGTTTCTTCAATAATTCTTCACTTAAACATCTTTCAACTCTTCCATCTTCATGTGATCATCGTTTAAGCTCCTTACTCATCATGAAAACGTATCTAACAACATGATAGAAACATGAAAAATGTAACATCATACGAATAAACATAAAACCAAAGCAATTAAACACATAATTTAATCACTTTTGCAATTAGACCCTTAAAAACATCACTCGCTTAATATTTCAATATAAAGGCCAATTCCTATGCAAATAATATAAATACGGGGAAAATCATCGTAAAATATATCGTTATAAAACGTACAAAATCACCCTTAACAACTCCCACACACTTAGCTTTTGCTCGTCCCGAGCAAAACAAAACAAAGTAAAGGCTCGAGAAAAGTATAGACATCTTAACACATATACCACAGATTCAAATAAATTAGATGTTCACCCACGTGAGTGTGTGCATAGCCATAACAAACTTCCACTATATCCAAACTCGAGAAACTCAAAGCAAAACTAGCTAATACCCCCTTGTAGACTAGTAATAAAGGACACTCATAAGATGCACCCTACAAACGTGATATATCCCGAAAAGAATGATCGAATATATCTAGGGCCTTTCTGAAATACTCAGAGGACAATCCCTACAACATATCTGTCAGTTTATACTGGGGATAAGGCAGACGATAACTTAGTCTTATATACATTTCATAACACTTTATCGCTTGATTTTACTTTTCGCTTAAAACACACATCGAATGAGCTCTTGCCCCGTCATAGCGAATAGGACATTTCGAGATAATACCCTACCTTACTCCAATCATAAGGCGGCTTCTTCGACGATCGTCGTGAGCTTTTAGTCATCATAGTGGTATAGGACATACGTGGTATACCCTACCTCACTCAAATCATCGACTAGCTTTCGACACACCCAATAATTCTTCATATTAATTCAACTTTTTCACTTTGACAATAGGTTACGTGTTACTTATCACATTCAAACTTCTAGATATTCACAGTACCTCATACTACGGTGCTAAATACAAACTACCATAAATCTCACGATATATACGTAGCACTAAGTACATGACTTATAAGAAAATCAAAAATTACTAATCCAAAACGGGGTATAACCTTATAAAAATAGCTCTTCATTCACTATGGCACGTGAAAAATAAATCAGGTGAAACAACTAACTTATCAAACATATGACATAAAGCATCGATGAATATAACAAAACCGAACAAAAACATGCATTGCTCACTCGAGACAAAACAAAAATTTTGAAAATTTAGCTCATTTTAGCATAGAAATAACATCATATAAGCAAATGGTCGATACATAGCGATCATTCCCCTCCCCCACACTTAAATAACAACATGTCCTCATGTTGTGCAGAAATAAAAAGAACGAAAGAACTTAGCTGATTGTCGTTCGAATGGGAGCAACTCTGGAATGATGCGCAGCACCCAGGAATGCTCGAGGATATCAGTAGATTGTGGACCATCCACCGGAAAACTTACACCGTCTGAAACTCACAAACGCTATCAAGACTATCCCGCACACTTGACAAACACGAAAAGTATCTCGGGGACGGGGGGGAATTATATCATATGAAACACAAGAGATAATCGTTTAGATGGAAAAATCACCGTCCAAGGAAAAGTGCGAACATCCAACCGTCAACCACAAATACGGAGCGATTCACGCAATACCCTAACTAGAACAAAACTAAACTAAGACACACAAAAGAAGAACAAAAGAAAATAAAAAAACAGATATCTAGGGTGCCCCCTAGTAGCGCTTTTGGTTTATGTCGTTAGCTCGACACAGTTGAAGCTCAGCCTGGATCAGGCCATTTAACCTTTCTTCCAGCCACTACATCGTGTAAGCTCTGATCAGTGGTGTGGCCGTAGAAACAACATCTAACGCATGGGGTCAAATCTTTGATAGCTTTCCAAGCACGTTTAATTTTCCCCATTGTAGACTTCTTCTTCTTCAGTCTTCTCTTTAACCGTGCCTCCCTTTTAAGCTCTTCCATATCCCAACTACCAGCGAACTTCCTCTCTTGGACCACCGCCGTCACCCTCGGAAAACAAATCGGGCGAAAACTCGTCAAACCGGGTTGACTTCGGGGTACCACACCCGAGGATATCGAGGAAATGAACGATCAAAGGTTTCTCTTTGGGTTGACCAATATAATGCTTGCACCTCGACCATTCACTCGAACGGCTGGTCATCATAACCTCTTAACTCTAAAACACCTCCGGGAATAATTTGCGAGAATCTCAAAGGGGCCGGACCATCGTGTCCTCAACTTTCCAGAAACGAGATGCAACCTGGAATTATACGAGAAAACTTGCTCCCCGACTTGAAATTCTCGATGCTTGATCTTTTCATCATGAAGGAGTTTCATTCTCGTCCTTACCGATCCCGGCACTCTCGTAGGCTTGGAGTCTAAACTCATCTAACTCATGCAACCTGCTGCGGTCGGTGTTTTCCACAAGATTGGGCATCGAAGTTTAAGAATTTAATGGCCCAATACGCTCTATGCTCTAATTCGATTGGCAAGTGGCATGATTTTCCATAAACCATCGATAGGGTGATGTACCCATGGGGGTCTTATAGGCAGTTCTGTACGCCCATAGTACATCATCCAACTTTAGACTCCGGTCCTTTTTCTATGATTCCTTCACCGTTTTCTCCAGGATCTTCTTCAAGCTCGGTTGCTTCGCTCAACCCGACCACTAGTCATCGGATGATATGGTGTGCCGGTTTTGACGAACACCATACTTTTCAAGAACTTTCTCTGGGGGTCGGTTGCGAAATGCGTCCCTTCATCACTGATCAAGGCGCGTGGACATCCAAACCTCACAAAGATATTCTTCTTTAGAAAATTCATGACCGTTTTATGATCATTGCGAGGAGTGGCTATTGCCTCCACCCATTTCGATACATAGTCTACGCAGACTAAGATGTATTTATTCCCACGGGAGGATGGGAATGGACCCATAAAGTCAATCCCCCATACATCAAAGACTTCGCATTCAAGAATGGGTTTCAATGGCATGTCAAACCGCCTTGTTAGAGTACCGGTTCTTTGGCACCTATCGCAAGCTTTACGAAAGCTTCCGTGTCCTTAAAGATCGTGGGCCAATAGAAACCGGACTCGGAAGACCTTCGCAACCGTTTTCCAAGGACCAAAGTGACCACCCGTGGGTCCACTATGGCATTGCTCGATTATATCGCGGTGCTCGGATTCGGGAACACACCTCCTTAGCAAACCATCTTTACTGATTTTGAAGAGGTAAGGTTCATCCCAAACAAAAGTTTTCATATCGAGAGAAAAATTTTCTTTCTCTTGATAGGACAATTTTGGGTCAAGATATTGGGAATGAAGGTAGTTGACGATAGAAGCATACCAAGGAATCTTAGGAGTGCACTTGTCTAGATGCATAACGTTCCGGAGAGGAGAGGAAAGGTCTAAATCTTCAGGTTCTTCCTCCTCTTCATCCTTCATTCTCTTATCCACAATCACCTCAACACTCTGGGGCTTCAACGGCTCTTCAATTGTGACTTCCTCCGGGTGATTTATCTCTAATGCAGGCACAGTGTCCTCTATATTCTCCAACACCGGGTGATTAACATCGTCAACCACCTCTAATGTCGGACCTTTCTTAGGACAACCGTTTTCATCATCACACCTTGCAGGAGGGAAGGAAGTCTCTAACCTTTGTAACTTAAGCCGATCCACATCATGTTCTAGCTCATCAATCGTCCCTTGTTGCCAATGGCTTCGATCTTGACCCAACAGAGAACAAGGATAGTTACTCATCCCATCATTTTTTGCTGGTGCATAGTTGTGGCTATATTGGAATTGATTTTCATAACTTGCACCATCATTGTCGTAAGCATCTCCTCCACCATAAGGGAGTGTGGGAGCTAGATCAGTGCATTGGTCTTGAACCATTTGCCTGAGCCGTCTCTCAAGATTCTTGAGTGTCCTATTTTGCTCCTCCAATTTAGCTTCAAGATCGTCCGATTGAGAGGGGCCTTGATAGTTACGAAAGTTACGTGGGAAAGATTGGCTAGACCGACTTTGAAACATAGGATCGGGACCGTTCGATTGAACCATTGATTTTGATTGGAAAAATTGATATTTTGGTTCGGCGAAGTTCGGGTTTTGATTGAAACTCGGTTTTGATTGAAACCCCGATTTTGAAAATTGTTGTGGCCGGAAGAACGATCGTTAAATTTCGATCATTCGGCCAAAGAAGGCGTTCGTCCACTTTGTTGGGACGAAAACGAGCGATATGTCCCACGTTGTCACAATTCGACATGTGACGGACCGAAATTTCCCCGATTATGGAAAGAATTGACTTGATATCCAGCGGGGGAAGAGATCGACACCGGCCAACGGCATGGCCGGGTCGACAACATCTTCCACGAACGAACGGGAGAGTTCGTGGAAAAGACGGGGTCGGATTCATAGGATTAAGCGACATTTGAAGAGATGCCATCTGCTGTTTCAGCATGGCGATCTTACTTTGCTCATCCATGTCCTCAATCCTAGATGGAAGATTGTATGAAACAAAAACAGAAATCTAAACTACGAAAAATTTAAAACAGAAAAACATAAAACACTAAAAAGGAAAAAAAAAAAAAACGTGTTGAAATCTTCTGAGCCCAAAATGGAAGGGAAAACAGTGGATTTTGACCTCGAAAACGGTGTCGGCCGGCCTCCGGCTGTCCGCCACGTCGTCGGCGTCGGAACGAGCTTTCCGAATTGGGGTCCTGCGCGCCAATCCGACACTCGAGCCGAAAGTTATGGCCAAAATACTAAAGAGTGCTAAAGCGATCCCTTTTATCCAAAAATTTGATCGTTAAAAACGTGGGGTCAGATAATTCAACCTCAGATGTCCCCGAATTAATGTGGAAACTAGAAAAGATAGAAACAAAAACCCTACCTACGAAAAGACAACGAAACGGGAGGACGGACGGGCGTTTGGAAATCCGAACGCTCGTCCGGAAGGTCGAAGAACGGGACGGGCGTCCAAATTTGATGGACGTTCGTCGACTTGGTAAAAACGATACAGAGTTGAGAATTTTAAAACGGACGGGCGTTTGATTGTTCAGACGCCCGTCTGGGACAGGAAAAAAAAAAAAACGAAACAGAGACAGAAAAATAGCAGGAAAACGGGGGACAGAAAGGGCAGAAAAACAGAAACAGATAGGAAAGTAAAAACGAGATAAAGTGGGAGAAACCTAATAGGAGACTACAAAACCTAAACGATTAAAAACCCTAATAACCTAACTCAAGTCTACCTAAAAACAAGAAATATAAAGAAATTAAAACAAGAAAAGCGGAACAACTTAGAAAAACTAATAAAACTGGACAACCGTACCGATTCCCCGGCAACGGCGCCACTTTTGTTGGGGGAGATTTTGCATCATTAAAACAAAAGAAAATTTATGAAACCTATACCTCTATGCAAAACTACCTCCTAACCGGCCGAATACCGGGTAGTTGCTAGTAAAGTTGGATAAGTACGGGTATCGATCCTCAGGGAAAAGGGCTATCGAATCTAATCTAATTAATCCTCTTTATTAACTAAAACCTAAACTAAAACAGAAAAGTAAACTGGACAGAGGATTGTTAATCCAAAGCCAGGAAGGATAAAAGCGATAAAAACATAAATAAAACTACATCTACGGAAGCGGTAAATCTATCTACTGAACAACCATAAACGAACCATGATCAACCTCTTCCCAACAACCATCACCCCACCGAAAGAAATAAGATCAACACGCATTCATTCACAAGTTATCTTGGATTATTATCTTATCTAAAGGAGCGTTTCCTCTTCCGATTTATCACGCCATTAATTAGTTTACCTTCCGGTCTTAACTAATATCGATACAAATCAAAGATATGGATTGAATCCTAATCTAACAACATTATCCCTCAACTTCCGTTTGTTGGAATAATAATTGTTAATCTCTCTCACGATAATCTAACGAATTCATTAACTTCCGTTATCTAAATTCGATTAACATACAGCCATACAAACATGAGAAAGAACAAGAACAACATAAGGAAATAAATACACGAAAAATCCTATCTTTCCGGTAACGGTGATATCCCTTAATTCAATTCTAGGATAATCTTGCATCGAATTAATTCTAATTGTGGTTCTCTCGTAAACCTAGATAATTAATCTACGAACTCTCGTTATGTATAGATTAAAAATCCAAACTTTCCTACGGTGATCTAAACTACACCGACTTCCGTCATACGGTAGCATCAAATCATACAATCATCTTTCGATATAAAATTGCACGATACAAATAAACATAGGAGAAGAAACAATTTAAATAAAAACTTACAAAATAATCCCAGAAAAAGAAATCAAGTGGCTGCAGAAAATTAGCTTCACAAAGCATCATCCATGGCTGCACAACACTTGAGCAAGAAGAAAGAAGGAAAAAGAAAACAAACTAACTACCTAATCTAACTAACCTCCGGCCGACCAAGCATGGAGCTTGGCCGGCCGGGCTGCTCTCAGCTCGACTTTAGGGTATAAGGAAGAAGCTGCTGCGTATGAATTATAATTAGGGTTGGGGCTGCTGCTGTTTTTATAGAATTTTGAGTCGGCTGCTACAGTAACCGCGGCCGGACGCCCGTCCATAATGTCGGACGCCCGTCCAGCTCTCCTGGAACAGATTCTGAACTTGTAACGCTCATATCTCGGGCCTCGTAAGTCGGAATGGAGTGATTCAAAATCCTGTAGAATCCTCTCTTCAAGCCCTACAACTCTTCTCTTGAGGTCCAGAGTCCAATCGGTTGTTATCATATCAAGAACTGCGTTGGAAGTTCAGCGCTACCCGGAATCCTGATTTTCTTCCTCTGGACGCTCGTCCCTTCAGCCTTGAACTTGTGCCAGACGTTCGTTCACTTCACGTCCAAACTCTCTGAATGTAAAATACACCTCTGAACGCTGGTTCCGCTTCTCAAACGTGCGTTTGAATCCGGACGCTCGTCTGCTTATAATGGACGTTCGTCTGCTTATAATGGACGTTCGTCCACTTAGCCTTGACATCGAATTTATTGATTTTTCCATCTTTATCTTGATTGATTTCTTTCCTTATCTCTTCCTATCTTCCATAAACTTGATTGATCCTCTATTATCTCGAAATTAGCTCTTTAGGATCACCTTTTCCAACATAATTGAGTATCTACAACAATAGGAAAACATACCAAAACATAACACAATTCCAAAATAACATAAAATCATACTTTAAGCACATAATTTGTTACATTTTCATATTTAACCATCAAAAACCTCATTTACTCAATTAATCAATTATAAGCTCGATTCCTATGAAAATAATCCAAATATGAGGGAAATTGATATATAAAACATATGTGAAAATCACTATAATTTGACCCTAAACAACAGCGTTACCCAACCTTCACTCTTACAGAGCCGACCTGCGGTGGTAAGTTAAGAAGGGCCGAGCTGACCTCCCACCTGGGGTTCAGGTCCGCTTCTTCAGTTAAACTTGAGGCTCCTGACCTTTACTACTTATTAATTCTCTATCTTCATTTATGACTTAGCCACTCTACATATGACACGTGTCAATGGCTAGTCCGACCCTCATCATAAACCCCAGATCTGGCTGAACTACTCATTGTGAGGTCGGATATGTTAGAGGTGTTGTTCGGCAACTGCCATCTAGACTTGTAGAATTTTACAATGGCCTTCTCTGCCAGGTGACAGAGTTACCGTTATGACGCTGTCATAACTACCTCGGGAATCGAGCCATTTTTGCCTACATTATTTGAAGCGGGACGGTTTCCGAGAACATGTCTTAGGGTTCATACCCCCATCGAATCAATTGTCCGATCAGTAGTTGGCTGATGCTGAATTTAAGGCCATAAAATATGGAAGTCTCGCTTCTTCAATCACACTTTGTATGTAACTTGGTAGGATTTCCTATATTTGATGACTTGTGGATGCAGGGATCCCTTATCGGTCATGGGGTCTTTGCAAGGCTTGCTACATCTTCAGCCAGCAAGGCGAAGTTGAAGAGGAAGATTGCCGACATAGAGAAGATGATCTTCGATCGTCGGCAAAAACTCAAGGACGTGACAAAGCCCAAGGACCAAGAAATTAGAGCTCTCAAGGAGCAGCTCTAGGCTCAGGTGGCCGAACTGATGGCTTTGGGAGCCAAGTATGTGGAATCCGACCTGCGGAGCTTGATTTAAGTCTATCCTGCAGACTTAATTGAGTCCGACCAGCGGAACAAGATCCGATCTCTGGGATGACTGACGTGGAGCTAGATGATGCTGGCTTCAAGGCCATGGAATACGTAAGCCTGCTTTCATTACTTGAGTCTTAGACTTTGATAGCATTTCTCATTTTTGTTGTTCTGTTATGCAGGGAACCTGGGTTGGCCAAGACGTTTTCCTTAGGTTGGGCAAGTATTCAGCCATAACTAGAGATTTGAAGAAGAAGGTTGCCGACCTGCGGCAAACCAGGGAAAAGCTGAAGGGTTATGTTAGGGAGATCACTTCTCTCCTGAAGCAATTCTAGGCTCGGATTGCTGAGGAGAAGAACGAGATGGAGTTCCAGCTCGGAATTCTAAGGCCATCAAACTATAAATCCTCGGAGGAGTTCACTCAGATTGAAGCTGCTGCTTACTCCGATCCTGAACCTTGGATATACATTAGGCGTGGATGAGGCAAAGGGTCTGGTCGCTGACTTTTTCATGGACAACCTTCCTAGAAAGGCTTTTTATAAGCATGGGATGAGCGTGGTCTGTGACACTCGGGTGAAGGACTTCAAGGCAGGGATAGGCATTGTGTTACAATTACTCTCGTCACCTTGCAGCTGCTCCTACTTTGGCTCCTACTTTTTCAGAGCCACAACAGACTTCAACCCCAAATGCATAGATAAGTAGGCTTATGGAGTTGTATTCTTAGTTTTTTGTTTTGAAATTTCATTTCAAATACATTGTAATCGTACAAATTGATAATGGAAGTAGAATTTTGTTAAATTTTCAGCCTTAACTTTATTTCGAGCACTTCCTTTAAGTACTTGCATTAATCCACACTTTCTTTAAGTGCTTCATCAATGGTAGGGCATCTTGCCCCCAAGTATTCCATGCATTAACTTGTAGTTTTGGATGGCATACTTATAGTTTTGTCATGTTTTTGCTCGGGTCTGTTCTGCAGACGACGAATGCAGTTGAGTCTGACTTGCAGACTTAAAGAGTTTGTTTTGAAAACTTCTTGAGTCCGACCTGCGAACTTAGGGATGGTTCTTTGAAAACACATTGAGTCCAACCTACAGACTTTGGTCGAGTCCAGCTTGTAGACCTAATGAGCTTGTCCGACAAACTTCGCTGAGTTCATCCTACGAAGCTCAGTTCGAGTCTGTCATGCAGACTTGGAATTTATCCTTTGCTAACTTTGCTGAGTTCAACTTGCGAAGCTCAGGTCGGATCTGTCTTGCAGACTTGTTTTTTAGCTGAGTCCGTAGAGATAATTGAGCTGGAGCAGGCATGACCAAACTTTGAGCTGACCCGAATGAGCTGGGAGCTGCTGTTCCATCTAGGATTGCTCAAGCAATTCAAGAGTATAAAACTTCAGATTAGATGGCTGGAGTTCTGAAGGCGCTGCTCCCCCCAATTTCTGTGGCATGGCTATACCTTAAGGGTCGACGAGGCCAAGATCCAGTTTGATGACCTTGGTGTGGGCCGTCTTCCCAATAAGAGTTCGTACAGAGTGGGCTCCAGCAAGGTCTATGATTACCGTTTGAAGGAGTTTAAAGATGGGGTGGACATTGCCACCCTGTATGTTCGTCGGGGTAATGCCCGGAAAGCTTCTGAGTCAACTCCTTCTTCCTCAGCTCCACCAATTGCCTCTGAACCGCGTTAAGCTCCGGCTCCAGATGCTTAGCTTTGTCTTTTAGACTTTTGTGCTTGTTTTTGCTTTGAAAAAATCCTCAGATTTGTAACCTGTAAGCTTATCTTGATAATATATGTTTTGCTAAGCTCTTTTGCCTTGGCTTGTTTTAAGTACTTATTGCGCTGTTTTTGCTCTGTAGTAGAGTAGGGTGCTCCCCCAGTATGCCATGCATTAATTAATAATTATATAGTAGGGCTTTATTGAATGTATGTCCTGCAGACTTAGAAAGTTTGACGTTGCAAACTTTACTGAGTCTGACCTGCAGAGCTCTGATCGGAATGTCTATCCTGCAGACTTAGGAAGTTTGATGTTGCAAAATTTACGAGTCTGACCAGCAGATCTCAGATCAGAATGTCTGTCCTGCAGACTTAATTTTTGGAATCTGATCTGTAGACTTAAATTTTTTTGAGTCTGTCATGCAAACTTTATTTTTTAGGTAGACTTGCAGACCTATTTTTTTTTGAGTCTGTCTTGCAGACTTACTCTTTTGAGTCTGCCTTGCAGACTTAATTTTTTGAGTCTGAGCTGGAGACATACAGACTTAATTTTTTGTTGAGTCTGGCCTGCAGACTTAATTTTTTTGAGTCTGAGCTGCAGACTTAATTTTTTTTATTGAGTCTAACCTGCAGACTTAATTTTTTTGAGTCTGACCTGCAGACTTTTTTGCGTCTGACTTGCAGACTTTATTTTTGAGTCTGACTTGCAGACTTAAAATATTTGAGTCTGTCGACTTAATTTTTTTTTGAGTCCGACCTGCAAAGATCGGATAGTGAGTCTGATCTGCAGACTTGTGAATTTTCCTAAATCCGTCCTGCGGAGCTCAGTTGTTCGGTCTTGCAAGCTTAATGAATCGGCTGAGTCCGACATGCGGAGCTCAGTTTGTCTGTCTTGCAAACTTAAAGCTTTTATCTTAAAGCCATTATGTATTATACACAATAAAGAAGAGAAATATAATATTGAAATAATACTGGTAAATTGAAATAATTTATTGAATTCAGGAACCTGTTCCAGACGTAAAGCTTGCGGGGATTGTTTGCATGCTGGCTTTGTGGAATGGTCCTTCCATTTCAATCTGCCGGTTGATATGCACCATTGCCTTGCACTTTAACAGCTTTAAAGGGGTGTCCTACGGACTTTGGGTAATCTGACCTACAGATTTGTAAATTTTGTTGAGTCCGACCTGCAGAGCTTAGTTCGTATGTCCCGTTGACTTAATGGATTTTGCTGCTGACATATGTTTGCTGAGTCCGACCTGCAAAGCTCAGATGTGAGTTTTTATCGATTTGAGCAGAGTCCGTCCTGCGGACTTAATGAGTTGGGCCTTTGCCAACATATTGATTCCGACCTGCTGAATTCAAAACATCATCCGTCCTGCAGACTTAATGAGTTGGGTCTTTGCCAACTTGTTGAGTCCGACCTGCGGAGCTCAAATTGATGTCTGTCCTGCGGACTGAATGAGTTTGTCCTTTGCAAAATTGTTGAGTCCGACATGCGGAGCTCGAATTTCTGTCTGTCCTGCAGACTTAATGTGTTTTAGCGGAGTCTGTCCTACGGAGCTCGGCTTGTCTGTCCTGCAAACTTGACGATTTTAGTTGAGACCGACCTGCGAATTCGCAGCTTGTCAGTTCTGCTGACTTAATGATTTTAGCTGAGTCCGACATGCGGAGCTCAATTTTTCTGTCCTGCAGACTTATAATTTTTTGCTAAATCCAACCTGCGGAGCTTAGTTTGTTAGTCCTGCAGATTTATATTTTTTGCTGAGTCCAACCTGTGGAGCTCAGTTTGTTAGTCCTGCTGACTTATATTTTTTTGCTGAGTCCGACCTACGAAGCTCAGTTTGTCAGTCCTGCTGGCTTATGATTTTTTTTTGAGTCCGACCTTCGGAGCTCAGTTCGTCAGTTCTGCTGACTTATATTTTTTTGTCGAGTCCGACTTGCGGAGCTCGGTTTGTCAGTCCCTCTGACTTATATATATTTCATCATCATCATCATTATTATTATTATTATTATTATTATTATTATTATTATTATTATTATTATTATTATTATTATTATTATTATTATTATTATTATTGCTGAGTCTGACTTGCGGAGCTAAGTTGGTTCGTCATGCAAACTTTATTAGTTTGTTTTTTGCAAACTTGATCAAAGCCATCACGTATAATGGAAAAGATATTTGCTATTGAAATAACATGAGTGTGATAACACATAATAGCAAAATTGAAACTGAAAAAAAAAAAGCAATTTAATAAAGTTTGTAACCTGTCCTAGAGGTGGAATTTGCGGAGATTCTTTGCATGCCAGCTCCGCGGAATGGTCCTTCCATTACAATTAGCCTCTGAGGGATCTCCTAGATCCTTCCCTTGGACTACTGCCTGGATATGGCCTGTTGGGCTGATCCATCAACGACAGCTGGTTGTTCCACCAGCGCTTGTTGTGCCGGATTCAAAGCGTTTTTTTGCTCCTTGCTAATGCTGGTTAGTGGTGTTGGGATCTGCTGCCACCCCTCCTCCAGCGTTTTTACCACCATCATTGGCGGTTTCCGTTATTATTTTTTGGTGGCATGATGATTGTGAATAACTGTTAGTAGGAGGCCCTCCTTCTAGCACCAATTGACGATGCTGGATTTGGTCTATGAATAAATCCGGGCCATATTTTTCCGAATGACAATTAACTTAAGAATATGCCCTAAGAACAAGATGTAAAACTGGGGTGGTGTTTGTGATTTTAGACTGAGCCTGGGTTATTTCTCAGGTTGCCTACGTATCCTGTTAATCAATCAAAAATCAAGTCTTTCGGAGTTCCTTAGGGTTGTTTATATAGGGGATGACCCATCCCTTTCCTTGTTCTACAAGGATTCGTATTATAAGTCCCTAAGGATAATCACGTGTGGATCCCTATAATTTAATGATAGCTATGGACATATTAAATGATAGGATTAGTGTCTTATGTCATATGATTCTTACCATGTCTATCCGATTTTATTAAGCACGTGTGCCAAATACGAATAAAGAAGGATTTAGCCGACCCGTGTCGAACCCCCTAGGCCATCTCGATTTGTACTGTGTTACCCGATCTTCACTCTTACCGAGCCGACCTACGGTGGTAAGTTAAGAAAGGCCGAGCTGACCTCCCACCTGGGGTTTATGTCTGCTTCTTCAGTTAAACTTGACACTCCTGGCCTTTATTACTTATTAATTCTCTATCTTCATTTATGACTTAGCCACTCTACAGATGACACGTAGCAAGGGCTACTCCGACCCTCGTCACAGTTCTTGCAGTTCTCTTTAAGGTTCTGTTTATTCTTTCAGCAACATCATTCTGCTGTGTGTCCTTGCAGCTGCCAATTAATGCAGAATACCATTTTCTTCACACTAAGATTTGATAACCTTGTTCAAGAACTCAGTTACTCTATCTGATCTTATCTTGAAAACTGTTAAGCTCTTCTTATTCTGCAATCTCTTTATCAACTCTGGTAGTATTAACAGAGTTTCTTGTTTCTTGGCCATGAACATTGCCCAGGTGTACCTTGAATGATCATCCACCACCACTGGAATATATTTCTTTCCACTTATGCTCAAAGGTGTAACTGATCCAAACAAATCCAAATGTACTAGTTCCAGAACTCTCTTGGTTGACAGTTGTGATTTTGACTTTAAACTTGACTTGATCTGTTTGCCTTTCTGACATGAATCATAGATGCCATCCTTCTTGTGTTCAGCATATGTAATCCTTATACAATCTTATTTCTTGCTAGCTGGTTGATTCCTTTGAAGTTTAGATGACAAAGCTTTTTATGCCACATCCAGCAGACCTCAGATTTGGTCAGCACTAGTAAGCATGTCTCTGAAACAGATGTTGACCAATTGATCACGTGTAAGTCACTAACGTCGATATTACTAGCAAGAATACTAGGTAAATCGTAGTATAGTAAATGCGAGTCAAGGTCGATCCCACGGAGACAATGCAAAAATGATTCTAACCTAATTAAGAAGCAACATAGAGGCGGTCATTGACCAACAATGAATAATAAGAAAACAAACTTGGTATTCCTCCTCCTCTTCTCACCGATCTAGTAAATTGGATTAGTTAATCGTTACGTTTACTTCCCCACAAAATTTCCTTAAATTAATCGTGAGCTTTCGTTTTAATTATCATTATCAACTACGGGTGCAACTCCTACTCCTATCTACTCCGACAATGGTAGTAGACAATCTATACGCAAGCTACCCTCCTTAATTGGTCCGTAATAGCCCATAAGCATAAAGATCTAGAATTGCCGATATCGAACGCTAACTTATACTGCTATCCCGCCTAGACAGCTTTCGACATTGATAAGCACGTTCCTAGGGTCCATCGGACTATGTCCAAACTTAGCACTTCACTATTCGTATTTCATACCAGTTTACGATTACAATAACCAGATTGGCCAGATCTAACCTACTGTTAATTAAACCTATCGATCAACGTAGCTGTAGTGAATCCCAGTTTTAGGTTTTCTAAATAATGCCTCGGTAAACCGGTATAGCCCGCCGGGTTACCGGTTTCGTATTCCTGGATCTACATTGCTCAATTACGATTATTATAAGTAAATTATGAGGTCTTTAAACATGCAGATTAACTAAAACACATAAATACGAACAGATCTACCATATTGAAGACAAAAAGGAACGTTCAAAGCTTCATACCTTCAACAATGGTGATCTAGCTCGATCTACTCAAGCTAGAGATGATGGAGGAAGGGAGGAAACCAGAAACAAATCTTCCAAAGCTTGAATAACATTATTTCATCAAAATTATATATATGATTGTAATACTAAAGAAAAAGTTATGAAGAACTCTGTAATTGCGGCCATATATAGATACAATGACCGACTTAAGACTCTCTAAAACCCTAACCGACCTAGATAATGCGGCAGAATCAGTTTCGTGTTCAACAAGTCACCGGTTTACCGGCCCTAGACCTAGGTAAACCGGGCCGACTTTTCTCCTTTTTCTTCAACAGGCTTCTTCTTGGATTTCAATCACTTGGCCCAATATATTTCTTTTGGTCCAGATCCATTCTCCAATGCTCCAGATTTGGTACATTTTATAAAATACGTAAAACGAGACAAAATAGTACCAAAACCTCGGGAAAATTACATAGATGCATAATTACGATCCTGGAAACACTCACATAGCATTTAACATATATTCCACATAATAATGAGCTTATCTATCCTCTCTTGAGCAGAATTTGGGGTGAATAAGGGTATAATTATTGGTATCATTTAGAGCGTTATCACCAATCAACTACATACATGTTGTTTCCTAGATAGCACTAGTTGGTTGGATTGGTTGCTTTGAACTTGCTGAAAACCTTCCTTGAAGATAACTACCTTGTAACCCAAATCATATAATTGACTTGTACTGAGGGGGTTGTATTTTAATCCTTCAACATAAGCCACATTCTGGATTCTCAATCCATCATTGATGATGGTTCCACTACCTCAGATCAATGCTGGTTTCTCCCTGCCATAAAAATCAACCTAAACCCTAGAGTTTGATGTCCGTGGGATAGTGCTTGTTTGACAAAAGCATGATAGTGCCCGTTTGACGACCCTAGAGTTGGATGTCCATGGCCTTCGTGATACTTTAAGGCGGTAGATCGCAAGACCATCCACCTGACCTCCTATCATTCTTCTAATCCGTTTATATTCTCCCAGGCCTTCCACACCCGCTAGACCTCTCACCTTTTCTGCCCCCATTGATGATACTCCCGATGTTGCTCCCCAGTTTTTATTATTATATATTCACCTGACTATGCACTATTTATATTTGGTATGTATATTTCGCTACGATCACTACTTTTTGCCCATGTTTTAGGGCTGTTTTGTGTATGCTACTTTATTTTCTCATTTAGCTTAAATGGGTTTTGGCTTACTTTTAGCTTGTTACTGCTATATCGAGAAGGTGAGTGACTTGCATGTTTGTTATATGATGCTGTTTGACATAATACTTGCGAGGTTTGTCTAAAATTTCATTTGCAGCTATTCGTTTCAATCTTCTGTGAGTTTGTTGTTCGAATTTGAGATGAAATTGATACATATCTCCATTTCCCAAGTTAAGTGTGGTCTTTCTCCTTTGTTTTATTTGATTGGTTAAATTGGGCAAATGATCAAGTCAAAGGAACCGCCTCAACACGCACATGAATCTCTGATGAGACCCTGGTCATTGCTTCAATCAATGAATCCACTACTATATAAGCTATATAGAAAATGTGGAAGAACCGTACAAGGTTCAGGAATGAACCTTTTAGATTTAATGTACTGCTCCCGCTGCGCCTCTAAGGCACTACTGTGTTTTGGCCCAGTTGTAGAATTTACAGTAATTTCTAGCTAAGAACATTTTTAGCTCACTGTATCACTTGATTAAAACGACTGCAAACCCATACTGTAGCTCCCACTATCTTCATAAGACCTAGGGTATACATCTGTATATATCTACATTTATTAGATTCCAAGTTTCAATAAACTAGGAACCCATCCTTAACACTTTTAAGGATATTTCGACATATACAGAATCACTTTCATACCTGGTCATGACTCTTCAGGAAGTATAAACATCTGGTTCAATTCACAATACTTATGATGGACCCCGTTGCAGAGGCAAAAGGTACCTTTCATAAGTATCATCTTTCACCTTATCTTTTATGACTGACGTCTTATCACAGATAAACCCCAAGAACACTGGCTAGCAGTGTCTCTTGGCATGGTCTATGCTAAACTCCTTTAGCACCTCATCTATGCTGGTGAACTATGATAACTAACCAGTATCTAAATCTATCACTATAGATAGCTATTTCTAAAATAAGAACTGCTACTTCCAAGAACTTTCGTAAAGACCTTGAACTACCAACACTAATTGACTGTGACATGGGATAACAAATCTCGAGAAAGATATGCAACACCTTACTCAAAAACTGTAACACTCTCACTAACCCTTCTGTACATTAGACATATCTTTCTTCTTGATGGAATCAAACTCTTTTGATCTATCAAAGCAAAGAACTTATTTAGAGAGACTTGTTTGAGTCCACAAATGGATCTCATAGGCTTACACATCACGTTGTCATCTATGAACATCAAGCCACTGGCCCAACGTTTTCAACACTATCATATAGCCATGATACGTAGCTACAACAAGCTCTATCTGAATAGATTTAAGCATAGCTGGTAGCACAAAGGTAATTACAAGGTTTACACCTCGTAGCCTTCAGCCTATCAACTTAGCCTTATGGAATCGTATTACCATCCATGTCAGTCTTTCACAAAGACATGCTACACCTTTTAGGGACATTCACTTCAGGTAAGACATACTAGGTTCACAACCTATTTGTCACATATGGAATCTAATTCAGATATTATGGCTCCAAGCCATATCTCTTAATCATGCCCTTCAAGCATTCTTGCATAAGTCGCGAGATCTTCATTCTTCAAGATGAACATACCAGTAGCCCTTTCAGGCGTGTAGTCATCTGTAGATTATAAAATACTTGTGTGCACTGAGTAGTGTCTTGCACCTCATCGCTATGTGGTTCATGTTCATGTTCCAACGGTTGAATATCTCTTTGTGGTTCTCAAACTCTTTTGAGATCTCATTTAATCCCAATGTTTCATTTGGAAGAAACACTTTCCCTAGAAAACAGTATGTTTGGAGACAAATAATTTTGTTCCACGGTAAGCAAATGATATCTAGCGTTCTTGCTAAGATATTCCACAAAGTTATATATGTCATACTATGCTCCAAGCCTTTCAGACATAGACTTCTTTCTAGAAGCACGCCAACCCTAAATCATCGGTTAATATGGATTTGATGTTCTCGTTTTCAATATCTGATATGGAATTTATTCAACCTTTATTTTTTGGAACTCGGTTAAGTATATGTATTGTATAAGGGCACTATCCCAAAATAGGTAAGGGATGCTTTGCATGGCTTAGTTCGCTTCTTTATCTTATAAAGTGCTATTTCCATTTTAGAAACACAATCTAATTGCGTATCCCAAAAATGGTATCCTTCCAGGGAGAATCTGATTCCCTTTCAGACAACTGCTGAAACACCCTTCATGTATTAATTACTTTAATCCAATTGAAGATTAATTTCTAAGTAGTTCATCAATCTCATATTCGTACTAGCTCAAACCATTCAGGCTTTCCGAATTGTTGTACATCACTAAGTACATTCAACTATTTCTACAATAGTCAAAGAGATTAATAAAAAATGATATCATTCGTGGCATTAATTGTCATAAGCCAACAAACATCAGTATGTTTAGTCTTTAGACAATTTTTCTAGAATTTATAGCATTTTCATAAAAGGGTATTTTAGTCATCTTTAGACAAGATACGTATTACCCACATGATTCATAATCACATGGTTTAGACATCATCATAATGACATATAATTACGCGTTTCTTCTCCACAGAGACTATGTCTAGAACAACCACAAAATATTATGGATAACAGCCATACAAAAATTTGGTTGAGATGTTATCACCCATATCAGCTATATAGTGACACCAATCCAGTATGTTAGATTCAGTGACAGTTCAATTTTATTGGAATAACATTTATTCCTTACAATTGTATTGTCAATTAAATCCAAACGGATAACTGAAAATCATGTTCTTCATAAGAACCGGAACACAATAACATTTATTTAGTTCCTTAATCATTTTACTAGACCCAGAATATTATATAGTAAATGCTGCAATGTTTGCTTCACTTTCCATATCTTAAAATATTCTATACATCTTTCTAATTTAATCATACTCGTAAGACATCATATATCTAAGAGTTGACTTGAACTTAGATTGATTTATCTCAACACACTTGCCTAGAATAGAGACTTCGATAAGATCTTTTATTTTAAGCACATGCCCTATCTTTCCTTTTAATCTTTTAAGCACTTGCAAATATTTCACAATTTAGTCTTCATAAGACTTAAGAGAAATCACAAGAGCTATGTCTTCAATTTTCTTTCGTAAAGAAAATCTAAAGTTTATTGAACAGTTTATTTAACGTTTTGAATCATATTCAAGACATGAACCATTTAATTAATCTTCAAGCAATGATTAAAGAGTTAAGTCAATACTTAACTCTTAAATTTTTTGAAAACAACCTTACCAAAATTCCCCGTGGTCAGTCACATTCAACGCATCTAATGTTTGAATCGTATGACAGAATGACCCATTGCATATCTTCGTATCCAATATGTGGTTAATTCGTTGAAACTTATTTCAAGTGTTTTAATCATATCATGAGCTTCCGTTTTTCATTAAAAATTAAAGTCTTGGAGCACTACATCAAGTATGTAGTCTCCTTGTCTCTAACTACTATAACGAAGTTGCTCGTGTCATTGCTTATTTTAAAAGGATTAAAATTACTTAACCATACTTTGAGAACGTTTCTCAAAAGATAACAGTCTTTAATTTGGTTTTAACAATCGAGAATAAAACATAGAAATAAAAATTCGCTAAAAACTACAAATGGTCTTTTGTTTTAGGGGTCAGAGTCCATAAGTATAGGTTTTAAACTTAAATAGTTGATAAGGACAGTCACTATATGTGTTACTACATTTTTGTACATGTGTTACTACACGTGTTACTACATGTTTGTCATTCTCAACCATTTTATATTAAAACCTGTCCTTTACGACCTTTAACCTTTTGTTTTATGATTTTGCTCCCACTAGTCAACTACTCCCAATTGACTTTCAACTACTCCCAAGTGGCCAAGATCCCATATAGTAACCCCAATTCCCGATGAGGGCCGATCAACCGGAATAATTCGAAGGGTAGGTAACCCTTTACCAATCACATCTATATGTGACTCTTGGTGGTTCACTAGTCAACTGTTTGACACTACACATCTCTATATGGTAGTCAACCCCTTGCCTCTAGAATAAGACGATCCTAACGAGGGACAATCACCGCAATATTGTAGTCAAGTCATAACCCAATATTTGCGAGATCTCATACGATCATATCTCAATAACGAAGATATACCCGAGGTAGGTCAACCCCCGACGAGGGCCGACCAGTTGGATCCGAACAAGAGCTCTTCACCTTCGCTATAATATTGAGAGACAATATTTCGACTTGATTTTTTGTTGTGGAAGTATTTATGTAAATTAGTTCACTTAATTAATTTTAATTACGGTCTCATCAAATATATCTATCTCTATAGACATACATCCTGCACATTCATGTAGATCATACCTAGTCATTCATCTATCGTATCGTATAAAATAAATAAATGCGTAAATTAACCGGTATGATCATAGATTTTTCCTAAGTGCGGTTTCGAATACAAACTGACGAAACCGCAGGTCACAATCCAAGGGTAGCTGCAACCGCCAATATGATCTTTAATGCGCCACCTTCAGTGGGATCTTCATTCGTCTTTCTTTGGTCTCCATCTTTTGCTCCATTCTTGTTACATAAAATCTATCTAATAAATTTGTACACCCGCCGCACACGGGGGGGGGGGGGGGGGGGGAGCTAACGGGAATGAGATAAATGCAGAAAATAAACTAGGTCACATCCTTCATAACGGCCTATGACAAATTTTGAACCAACAGAAAAATTTAAATCATTCACATCTATCCTATTGGTCGAGTCCATGATCAATCGGGGTCCATATAATCATATTATATCTACTATATCTAATCCATACAATAACATCTTATGAAAAAGATAAAATCTAAATTTAACAACTTGCGTCTTAATTAATCGATTAACGTTTAATCAATTAAATAATTTTATCCAATCAATCAACTAGTTAACATTTAATTAATAAAATGATTTTAATAGATATAAAATTAACGGTTAATTTTAAACGATTTTAATTTTAATTTTAATTAATTAAAACTATTCTAAAAATAAATCAAAATTAAAATTAAGTCTCTTTTGTTTCTTTCATTTTGATTCCTAATCAAAAGGGATGCTTTTGGTTTCCAAAACCAAAAGGCACCCACCTAGGCCCTTTCCAAAATCAAATATTTTGAAAAAGGGCCTAGACATATTCCAAACAAAATTTGGAAAGGCCTAGGTTAATCATAGGTTTATAATTGTGGACCACAAATCAACCCAATTATACTAAAGTGCCATGTGACATCCTAATGACCCAAACTATTTGAACCATTGGTTAACCACATGACAGTAACTAAACAAAGAGATATTACCAATCCCTACTGTGAACTATATTGAATCACAAATACAAAAAACAAAATTTTTGGAGATCCACCACCTTTGACCAGTCAACCGACGCCGGCAATAGTTTGCCCTGCCTCTGCCGCCGCCGACCAGCCGGCCGGTTGTGGATAACGCCGGTCACCTTTTTTTGTTTCGTTCAATCTAATTGTTTATGAATCAATATCATGCATCTTTTATTATGTGATTAAAAGCAATGAAAATTACTATGCAAATTAACTAATGCTTATTGCTTAAGCTCGAAACTCGCTCTGCTACCACTGTTAGGAAATCTACGCGGGAACGCAGCGGAAATTTATTTCCTTTCTAACCAGGATCGACTTTATTTAAACAACAATCATAAAAGAAGTAGACATATAATATACCTTGGATGATCTAAAACAGATCGTCGCTTTGTCTACGGTTGTAGTTTCTGCACGAAGCCGCCCAAGTGTTCTGCATCTACCGCTGATCCACACGAATAGCCCATCGTAATCCCATCATGGATTGCTACCAGTCTACCAGAAAAACTCGGTTGCTAGACTGGATTTTTCTCTCTCTCAAACTCTCTCTAGGAAGCTCTCTTATTTATCACAAGAACTATTTGTCTCTTGGAATTGTGATGTACAAAAAACCAAGCCAACCCCTTTCTTATATAGGGTGGGTGGCGCCCCTTGAGCCCCAAAAACGGATTGGGAGAAGCTTCCTAATAGAATGAGGAAAAATAAAACAATTTACTAGTAAAAGAAGAAAAAAATATATTTGATTGATTTATCTCATTAATATCTAATATCTTATATTAAATATTAAATATTTTTCTAAGATATATATTGTCAATATCTTATATTGAATATATCTCTATTATATTACCATAAATCAGTTTACACATGTGTGCAAATCTATACACATTAATATCAAAAATTAATATATGGTAATACCATTAATTAAATTGTACAATCCAAGTGTACCTTATACACTAGAAGGTGGCGCCCCATATTGCCATAAATTGGTATCCGGAATATTGTTTAATTAATATAATACTATGATTAATTAATTTGCAAAATACATGTGTATCAATATACACACACATGCGCCACATACATATACATTATATGTATATTTAATTAATCAACTTAATTAATATCTTATATTATATTTATTCATAATAAATAAATACCACCATATGAATTTATTACTATAATACTTTATAGTCGCGACAAACTTTCCTTATTTGGTTATCACTATAAAAGCATTTTAATCCGGCTAGATGTCCTTATGTGTGTGACCCGATAGGTTTCTGAATATGTTGGCCGTAGGCACAAAGTGCATTTGCTAAAATACCCTTCATAACAAAAGATCATAGAATAGCTTCTACCAACACACCGTGACCTCCAATCATCGGAAGAGTCAAATGCAATGACTACTACATTTCGTGTGAATCAGTTACCGTGTAAACAGAATCCTATCGCTGTTACAATATCTATACGGCCGTACGCCGATTGTCAAACATCAATGACCGTATCTTATAATCTGGATATCATGCTCTCTCTAAGTAACTCATTTACTTCCACCTTTGCAAAGATTCACGAGAGTAAGACGTTCCTTATAAGAAGACCCTTTCAGATATTTACTCCTAATCATGGGATACGCGATTTCCAGACGAGCAACAAGAATCCTATGCATGCTTCAGTATCACACCAATCACTACCGCATGATCGCCCCATGGCTAGGGGAAACCTCAATAGTGTCAAAGTATGACAATCCACACCGTGATGTCATGAAGACAATGGTCTTAGAATAATTACACAACCGCCACATAGTGCGACACTAAATAAAGTAAGTGGGTCAGTTTAACGTACGCATTCTCCAATACACGTCCACGTACAGTCCAAGTGCCTCAACACTTTGATAGACGAGATCTATCCCTACCTTCAATAAGATAGAATATATACAATACGTGCTAGTCTAATCGTACTATCAATGTCCCATTTAATAGTACATACGACTAGAGACATTTAAGTATCAAAACTTTTAACGTGAGTCGAGATCTCATCAACCATAATCACTATCATGGTTTCTCTTTCACAGTTTGACACTAGGGACGTTATTATACATACAATATCATAATTGGTCCGCTAAACAAACAAATATATAATAACTGAAAAGCCATTTATTATATGTATAAATATAAAGAAATAGTAAAAATGATCCGACCCGGACGGTTAATTTTAAACGATTTCAATTTTAATTTTAATTAATTAAATCTATTCTAAAAATAAATCAAAATTCAAATTAAGTTAGTTTTGTTTCTTTCCTTTTGATTCATAATAAGGCTCCGTTTGGTTTCGGACTGACTGGATCCATTTGGATCCAAGAAAGAGAAAGAATTATAAAATATAGTGATGTAATGATGATAAAGTTGAAAAGTTGTATTGAAATTTGTGTAGTTAAAGTAATGATTGTTGATTTGAAATATTATATTGAAAAAGTAATGGTTAAATAGTGTAATGAGTGTATAAAGTGATGGATTAATATTATTTTATTTGTTGATGTTGATTGATTGATGAAAGAATTTATAATAAAATAATATAATTAATAAAATAATAATAAATAAGTTAGTGGGGTGAATAAAATATTGGTTTGGGATCCAAATGGATCAACCTAGTCCCAAACCAAACAAGTTTCCAAAACCAAAAGGCACCCACCTGGGCCCTTTCCAAAATCAAATATTTTGAAAAGGGCCTAGGCCTATTTTAAACAAAATTTGGAAAGACCTAGGTTAATCATAGGTTTATAATTGTGGACCACAAATCAACCCAATTATAGTATAGTGCCATGCGGCATCCCAATGGCCCAAACTATTTGAACCATTGGTTAGCCACATGACAGTAACTAAACAAAGAGATATTACCAATCACTACTATGAACTATATTGAATCACAAATACACAAAACAAAAATTTTGGGGATCCACCACCTTTCTAACCAGGATCGACTTCGTTTAAGCAACAAACATAAAAGAAGTAGACATAGAATATACCTTGGATGATATAAAATAGATTGTCGCTTTGTCTACGGTTGTAGTTTCTGCATGAAGCCGCCCAAATGTTCGGCCTCTACCGTTGATCTACACGAACAGCCCGCCGAAATCCCATCATAGATTTATACCAGAAAAACTCTGTTGCTAGACCGACTTTTTCTCTCTGTCAAACTCTCTCTTCGAAACTCTCTTATTTTTCACAAGAAATATTAGTCTCTTGGAATTGTGATGTACAAAAGAGCAAGCCATCCCCAATCTTATATAGGGTGTGTGGCGCCCCTTGTGCCCCAAAAACTGTTTGGAAGAAGCTTTCTAATAGAATGAGGAGAAAGAAAATCTTTTACTAGTAAAATAAGGAAAATATATATTTGATTAATTTATCTCATTAATATCTAATATCTTATATTAAATATTTTTCCAAGATATACATTGTCAATATTTTATATTGAACGTATCTGTATTATATCACCATAAATCAATTTATACATGTGTGCAAATCTATACACATTAATATCTAATATTAATATTTGGTAATACCATTAATTAAATTGCACAATTTAAGTGTATCTTATACACTAAAAAGTGGCGCCTCATATTGCCATAAATTGGTATCCGGAATATTTTTTAATTAATATAATACTATGATTAATTAATTTGTAAAATACACGTGTATCAATATACACACACATGCGCCACATACATATACATTATATATATATTTAATTAATCAACTTAATTAATATATTGTATTATATTTATTCATATAAATAAATACTACCATATTAATTTATCACTATAACACTTTATAGTCGCGATAAACTTTTCTTATTTGGTTATCACTATATCCGTAGTTTAATCTGGCTAGATGTCCTTATGTGGGTGACCCGATAGGTTTCTGAATATGTTGGCCGTAGGCACAAAGTGCATTTGCTACAATACCATTCATACCTAAAGATCATAGAATAGCTTCTAGCAACACACTGTGACCCCTAATCATCGGAAGAGTCAAATGCAATGACTACTACCTTTAATGTGAATCAGTTACCGTGTAAATAGAATCCTATCGGTGTTAGAATATCTATACGGTCGTACGCCGATTGTCAAACATCAACGACCGTATCTTATAATCTGGATATCACGCTCTCTCGAAGTAACTCATTTGCTACCACTTTGCAAAGATTCACGAGAGTAAGACATTCCTTATAGGAAGACCCTTTCAGATATTTACTCCTAATCATGGGATACACGATTTCCGGACGAGCAACAAGAATCCTACGCATGCTTCAGTATCATACCCAATCACTACAGCATGATCGCCCCATGGCTAGGGGAAACCTCAATAGCGTCAAAGTATGACAATCCACACCGTGATATCATGAAGACCCTGGTCTTAGGATAATTACACAACCGCCACATAGTGCGACACTTAATAAAGTAAGTGGGTCAGTTTAACGTACGCATTCTCTAATACACGTCCACGTATAGTCCAAGTGCCTCAACACTTTGATAGAAGAGATCTATCCCTACCTTCAATAAGATAGAAGACATTCAATACGTGCTAGTCTAATCGTACTATCAATGTCCCATTTAATAATACATACGACTAGAGACATTTAAGTATCAAAACTTTTAAAGTGAGTCGAGATCTCATCACCATAATCACTATCATGGTTTCTCTTTCACAGTTTGACGCTAGGGACGTTATCATATATACAATATCATAATTGGTCTGCTAAACAAACAAATATATAATAATAGAAAAGCCATTTATTATATGTATAAACATAAAGAAAAAGTAAAAATGATCCGACCCGGTCGGATCCGGTCAAACCCGATTGGGTTTAGGACACTATTTCAACAAGTATGTTGTACGTGATTTCAAGACAAAGTATTATGCGAGTTCACTTCTACAAATTAGGATATAGATCACACTTAAGATAAGATAACAATCACAGTTTCAATAAAACCGAGACAATGAAAATATATATATCACACTTACAACTTTCTATCACACTTATTGAAAACTGAGATAAGTTATATTAATCAATCTCATTTTTAAAGTGTGACTTAATTGATATGATTTTTCTGTCACAGTTATTGGAAAACCGAGATAAAATATTTCAATCAATCTCATTTTTAAACTGTGATTGAATCGATATGATATTTCTGTCACAGTTTCTAAAAAGCGAGATAATTTATATCAATCAATCTCACAAACAGTGACAGAATTGATATGATATTTTTGTCACAGTTATTCAAAAAACGAGATAAATTATACCGATCAATCACACTTTTAATCTGTGACTAAATTGGTCTGATATTTTTGTCACGGTTATTGAAAAAGTGAGATAAATTATATCAATTAATCTCACTTTTAAACTGTGACTGAATTCATGATATTTTTGTCACAACTATAGAAAAAGTGAGACAAATTATATCCACTAACAAGAAAAGAGACATAGATCACACTTATCTAAAGATAATGATCACACTTTTAAAAAACCGAGACAAGTAAAATGTATATTTATCACACTTAATTTTTTTTATCACAGTTATTAGGTGTGAAAAAAAATGATCACACTTTTTTAGGTGTGATTGAAATAATAATAGATCTCGGTTTTTAAGTGTGATAACAACTACTAAAATAGATCACAGTTTTTAAATGTGTTAAAATTATAATCGATCTCGGTTTTTTAGGTGTGATTGAAATAATAATAGATCTCGGTTTTTAAGTGTGATAACAACTACTAAAATAGATCACAGTTTTTAAATGTGTTAAAATTATAATCGATCTCGGTTTTTAAGTGTGATAACAACTATAATAGATCATGATTTTTAAGTGTGATAACACCTAAAATAAATCACAGTTTTTAAATGTGTTGAATTATAATAGATCTCGGTTTTTAAGTGTGATAACAACTAAAATAGATCACAGTTTTTATTATCACTGTTTTTAAGAAAACTGAGACAGGAACATCAATCAATCACGGTTTTTAACTGTGATTAAAATAATATGATATTTTATAATGATATTTTAGATTAGTGTGGCCGAAAATGATAATAAAGTAGACATCGGCCCAGCGGTAATTAGTGTGGTTTCTTAATCCAGAGTATCCGGGTTCGAGTCTCAGTGGCAACAAAAAATATGTCTGCGTTTATTTTGTTTTCGAAAAAAAAGAATGATCACACTTTTTTAGGTGTGATTGAAATTATAATATATCTCGATTTTTAAGTGTGATAACAACTACTAAAATAGATCATAGTTTTTAAATGTGTTTAAATTATAATAGATCACACTTTTTTAGGTGTGATTGAAATTATAATATATCTCGGTTTTTAAGTGTGATAACAACTACTAAAATAGATCACAGTTTTTAAATGTGTTGAAATTTTAATAGATCTCGGTTTTTAAGAGTGATAACAACTATAATTGATCACGATTTTTAAGTGTGATAACAACTAAAATAGATCACAGTTTTTAAATGTGTTGAAATTATAGTAGATCTCGGTTTTTAAGTGTGATAACAACTAAAATATATCATAATTTTTATTATCACGGTTTCTAGAAAAAATGAGACAAAAACATCAATCAATCACAGTTTTTGACTGTGATGAAACTAATATGGTATTTTATAATGTGATCTTAGTTAAGTGTGGTCGAAAATTAAAAGAAAGAACGCATCGGCCTAATGGTAAATAGTGTGGCTTGTTAATCCAGAGTATCCGGGTTCGAGTCCCGACAAAGACAAAAATATATGTGTGCTTATATATTGTTTTTGAAATAAACACTTTTATTGGTGTGATTTAAATTATAATAGATCACGGTTTTTAAGTGTGATAACAACTAAAATAGATCACAGTTTTCAAATGTGTTTTAATTGTAATAGATCTCGGTTTTTAAGTGTGATAAAACCTATAATAGATCACGGTTTTTAAGTATGATAAGAACTATAATAGATCACAGTTTTTGAATGTGATAAAGTTATAATAGATTACGGTTTTTAAGTGTGATACCAACTATAATAGATCACGGTTTCTAAGTGTGATAACTATATAATAGGTCACGGTTGTAATCGTGATTGGATTAAAGTACTTTATGTCACACCTCAATATGCCACACTATGGAAGCCGTGACTAATGTGAATATATCACACTTAAAAACCGTGATCTTTATGCTTTTTTGTTGTAGTGGTTGACTATCAATATACTTCACTCTTGAACGTTGTTTCATTTTCTTGCACATTTAGGCAATGCAAACAAGTCTTGAGTATGTTTTGGCATGACGGAACCTAAAAGGATTTGCGAGTGAAAGAAGAACATCCGTTAACTACTGGATTTATCTGGTGGGGTAGGAAAAAGAAAGAAAAGAGAGGAATCTGCCAGAAAAAGAAAATGCTAAAGAAAGAAAAAACATTGGCAGGAGGGGTGCAAGTTCGTAGTTGATTCGATAGGAGATTCTTGACAGGCACCCACCATTGCAAGTCTCTTTCAATGATGAGACGAGATTGTGGCACATGCTGGTCTATAGTAGGGTATTTCCTACTACTCATGTTGCCTCATTTTTCTGGTCACGGACCCAACTAGTGTATTGGATTGAGCAGTTCCACCCTATTGATCTTGTCAAGTTGATCTTTGACTATATCCACGACATAGCCAGATCCAATAGGACCCATGCTATTCCATTCCCGAGTATGCTTATAGATTTCATGCACACGAATGCCTGCACAACATCACAGAAGATGAGTGCTTTGCTCCACCACAATTATTGAGAGTGAGTGTATTTGGAGCAATGAGACCTAGAGCATAAGCTGAAGGTGATACTAGAGGAGTAGATCATCCTCCACGTATCATGAGAGCCTCGGGAGCTGCCTTCACCCAGATGCAGTTCCTCAAGTGCATTTTTGAGCAATTGCAGAGGATGGAGGAGAGAAATAAGTGGGATAGTGCCCGTTTGACGACACTAGAGTTGGATGTCCACGGAATTCGAGATACTTTATGGCATCATGCCCTAAGACCATCCACCCGATCTCCTTTCATCCCTCCAGTCCATTTATATTCTCTCAAGCCTTCCACACATGCTGGACCCCCCACTTCTTCTACTCCCGTTGACTGGATCTTCGTGTGGATGAATGATACTCCTGATGTTGCTCCCTAATTTTTATTATTAGCTATTCATCTGACTATGCACTATATGTATTTGGTCTGTATATTTTGCTACGATCACTACTTTTTGCCCATGTTTTAGGGTTGTTTTGTGCATGTTACTTTATTTTCTCATTTAGCTTAAATGATTTCTGGTTTACTTTTAGATTGTTAATGCTATACCGAGAAGGTGAGTGACTTGCAAGTTTGTTATATGATGCAGTTTGACATAATAGTTGTGAGGTTTGTCTAGTGTTTCTTTCACGAAATTGTTATCAATCAATTTTATCTTTTAGCAGTTTAGTTATTTTGAGACGATATGTAGTCGTAAAATATTATGACAGAAATATAAATGAAATCATACACCACAACAAATAGTGATTTTAACAATTATAAACGTTATGCCATGAATGTTGTTTATCCTACCATTCCAATGATTTAATCTCACACATACAGTGCCGCCGTAAGGTAGGTCAAAGATGAGACGATTAAATTAAGACGATCTCTCTCAACAATTAAATTATTAAGAATCAAGCATCTCAATTTAATTGTTGACTACATTCATTTTTGGGTAAATGACCTTTTGCCCCCCCTGTGGTTTGTCAATTGAAGCTTTTGCCCCCTCGTGATTTTAAAATATATGGTTCACCCCCCAGGGTTTTAAACAAACCATCAACACTAAATTTAGGCAAGCACAAGAGAATATTCCGACGGAATATTCTTTTTTAAATAATATGCCAATTTTGCCCTTATATTAATCTTTTTCTTTTTATGTCATTTATTAAATAAAACCTACAGAACTAGCTTCTTCTTTGTTATGTATTATCATTTCCCAAAATTGACAATTGCAAGCGACGGGAACGACGAAGGACGAAGGACGACTAGATTTTCATGGGCTGTAATTTCCGGCCAAATTGACCATTCCGACCGCGATTTGCTCCTTATCCCGTCAAGGTAATTCATTTGCATCTTTTCCCCCCCATTTGCTGCTTCATTTTCCCCTGATTTGCTTCATTTTCATCAAGGTAATAGTGTGGTAGCGTCAAATTCTGGCTCAAAGTAAGTATGTGATTTAATAGATCACGATGATGAGCATGAATTCCCCATGTTTGTTTAATTGGCCTCCTGATGGTTGCATGTATTCAGACACAGTTCTAAGAAATCTTTCCGGTGGGCTTCACACCTCCGATTTTCCGGTGGGTTCTATTTTACTGCATTGGCTTTTAAGTGTGTGTGCTTTCTTCAATTTACTGCATTGGCTTTTATTTTTGGTTGATCCTCTTGGCTTTTACTGCATTTCGATTTTAGCCTCATTTGTTTGAATCGGATCAGAGTCAGTTTCTATAATTAATTGTTGATGGTATTCTTTGTTGGGAAGTTTGGGTTTTGATGATGTTGTCATCAAATACTCTGTTAATTAGAGTGTTGAGTTTATGGGGTATTGTTGTTATTTAGCTTCCGTCCACAGAAGTATCCGTTCGTGTATTAATAAAATTAACTAATTTTAAAAAAGGGTAAAAGAGTTTGTTACTCTCAACTAAGCCTAATGTTTTTGAAGATTAATGTGGTGATTTGTTGAGTTTATTTGATTTAGTCTGCACATTTAGAACACTAACAACACAGATCATGTTTTTACAAACTCTAAAGCAAATATGATAAAAGTCAACAGCCATTTCACCTGGACCCTACATATATTTATCGTTTTGAATAAATCTCCCTTGCATTTTCATTTAATTAATGCAATCTTCCACTTTAATCTAGAACCAAAAGTCTGTTTTTTTTTAAAATTTTTATTTCATCACAAAGAAATCCAACCTAGCTAATCATCTTAATCTAGAACCAAAAATATGTTTTTTTAATTTTTAATTTCATGACAAAGAAATCCAACCTAATCATCTTAATCATTGAATATATAAAAAAATTAGAAAAAAGAACAGGTCCCAGAAAACAGATAGAAACATTAATGGGGGGACATAAAAAGGTCTTATTCAATATATAAATCCAATCAAAAGTAAGACCTATCACGATAATTAAATAAGGATCATACGATTTTAAGATCTGGACCGTTAAGATTTTCATCTTTTTCACAGAGGCGCCTATAAAGAGACATATCTTAGAACTGTGTCCGAATACATGCAACCATCAGGAGGCCAATTAAACAAATAGGGGAATTCATGCTCATAATCATGATCTATTAAATCCCATACTTACTTTGAGCCAGAATTTGACGCTACCACACTATTACCTTGACGAAAATGAAGCAAATCGGGGGAAAATGAAGCAGCAAATCGGGGGGAAAAGATGCAAATGAATTACCTTGACGGGATAAGGAGCAAATCGCGGTCGGAATGGTCAATTTGGCCGGAAATTGCAGCCCATGAAACCCTAGTCGTCCTTCGTCCTTCGTCGTTCCCGTCGCTTGCAATTGTCAATTTTGGGAAATGATAATACGTAATAAAGAAGAAGCTGGTTCTGTTGGTTTTATTTAATAAATAACATAAAAAAAGATTAATATAAGGGCAAAATTGGCATATTATTTAAAAAAAGAATATTCCATCGAAATATTCTCTTGTGTTTGCTTGAATTTAGTGTTGATGGTTTGTTTAAAACCATGGGGGGGGGGGGGGGGGGGTGAACCATATATTTTAAAATCACGAGGGGGCAAAAGCTTCAATTGACAAACCACAGGGGGGGCAAAAGGTCATTTACCCATTTTTCAGCCAAGATATTTCCAAGAATATATTTGTGAGCGTGACCTACTGTTTCAGATTTGTAAGTACGCCTCGAGTATGCCGTTGTAAGGTAGGTTAGTGATCCGATGAGTACTCAAAATCTTATCCTTTCAGAGACCAATAGTTGAATTTTGATAGCGGTGAAGGTCATCCGTGTTGGAAAGGTGTCCTAAACCCAATCGGGTTGGACCGGATCCGACCGGGTCGGGTCATTTACAGTCTATTTAGTTCATGTAATAACTTTATTATGATTAATAAAAGCACTTATGTTATTATATATTGTTTATCTTCATATTGTTTGTTGTATATATATAGTAACGTCCCTAGTATCAATCATGATAGAGAAACCATGATAGTGATTATGGTTGATGAGATCTCTAATCACTATAACAAGGTTGGTACTTAAATGTCTCTAGTCTTATGTATTATCAAATGGGACATTGATAGTATAATCAGACTAGCACGTATTGGATGTCTTCTATCTTTTAGAAGGTAGGGATAGATCTCGTCTATCGAAGTGTAGAGACATTTGGACTGTACGTGGATGTGTATTAGAGAATGCGTACGTTAGACTGACCCACTTACATTAAGTGTCACACTATGTGGCGGTTGTGTAATTATCCTTTTGACCGGAGTCTTCATGGCATCACGGTGTGGATTGTCATGCTTTGACACTATTGAGATTTCTCCTAACCATGGGGCGATCATACGGTAGTGATTGGGTATGATATTGAAGCATGCGGAGTATACATGATTGGTCGTCCGGGAATCGCGTATCCTATGATTGGGATCGAATATCCGAAATGGCCTTCTTATAAGGAATGTCTAGCTCTCGAGAATCTTTGCAAAGTGGGAGTAAATGTGTTATTCCGAGAGAGCATGATATCCAGATTATAAGATACGATCGTTAATGTATTGACACTCGAGATACGATTGTATGGATATTGTTACAGCGATAGGATTGTAAGTTACACGGTAACTGCTTCACATGAAAGGTAGTAGTCATTGCTTTTGACTCTTCCGATGATTGGGGGTCACGGTGTGTTGCTAGACGCTATCCCGTGATCGTTAGATATGAAGGGCATTTTAGTAAATTGCACTTTGTGTCTACGGGCAACATATTCGGAAGCCTATCGGGTCACACACATATGAACATCGAGCCGGATTAAAATGCGGTTATAGTTGATGACCAAATAAGGAAAGTTTATCTCTAGACTATAAAGGTTATAGTGGTAAATTAATATGGTGGTATTTATTTATTATGAATAAATAAAATACAAGATATTAAATTAGATTAATTAAAGAATATTCCGGAAGCCAATTTATTGGCATATGGGGCGCCACTTTTGAGTGTATAAGATACACTTGGATTGTGCACTTTAATTAATAAGATTGCCATAATATGAATATAAGATATTAATTGATTTGGAAAAATAGATTTATGGTAATAAGATAATTATAATCAATATATGATATTGGCAAAATAAATTATAATTAAAGAGATAAATCAATCTAGTTGATTTTTCTTATTTTATTGGAAAAAAGTTTTCTTCTCCTACACACCATTGGGGCGCCACCTTCTACTACATATAGGAGGTGGGTGTCAAGCTCTTTTGTACAACACAATTGCAAGAGTTCATAATTCTTGTGTAAAATAGAGAGCCTTTCATAGTGAGTTTGTGAGGGAAGAAAAGGTCCGGTCTAGCAGCAGGAGTTTTTCCGATAGCAATCGAAGGAGGATTCCGGCGAGGGGTTCGTGTGGATTAGCGATAGAGGCCGGACGTGTGGACGGCTTGCGCATTGAACTACTCTCCGTTGTCGGTCAAAGCGACGATCTAGTAGATCATCTAAGGTATAACCGTCAAACTACTTAACGTGTTTATTGCATTAAACGAAGAACGATCTAGAAAAGGAAATCAAATTTTAAATTCCGCTGCGTAAAACTAGTGATTTCCTAACAGTGGTATCAGAGCCAGACTTCGAGCTTAAGCAATAAGCATAAATTAATTACGTAGTATTTAATCGATAGATGCAAGATTTGAATCACGAAACGTTAAAACAAAAAAAAACAAAAAAAAGGGTTTATGGGGGTCGGCCGACTGGCGGCGCCCCCATCCCTCGGCGGCGGCGGTGGTCTTTGGGCTGCCGTCCGTCGGCTCTCTTCTTCCAATGGGGGAGATCAACCCTATTCGTTTTGTGATATTTTATTGTGCATAGATATCTTGTTTGTTTAGTTGTGTCATATGACCAACCAATGGTTCAAATAGTTTGGACCATTGGGAAACCATATGGCATGTTGGCCTTTCCAAATTTTGATTTGGAATAGGCCTAGGCCCTTTTCAAATATTTGATTTGTAAAAGGCCTAGGCCTAGGCCACTTCCAAAATTTTGATTTTGGAAAGTGGCCGTGCCTAAACCAAAATTATTTGGCCTTTCCAAATATTTGATTTGGAATAGGCCTAGGCCCTTTTCAAATATTTGATTTGTAAAAGGCCTAGGCCTAGGCCACTTCCAAAATTTTGATTTTGGAAAGTGGCCAGGCCTAGACTAAAATAATTTGGCATTTCCAAATATTTGATTTGGAATAGGCCTATGCCCTTTTCAAATATTTGATTTGTAAAAGGCCTAGGCCTAAGCCACTTCCAAAATTTTGATTTGGAAAGTGGCCAGGCCTAAGCTAAACTTAGTTTTGGAAATAAAACAAATAGGAGACTTTATAATTTTAATTTTATTTTGAATAGTTCAAATTTAATTTAAATTAAAATCGATTTAAAATTAAATGTTAATTTTAATTTTCGATTAAGTCATATAATTATTTAAAAGTTATTTAATTATTTGATGTGATAAAATAAAGACGCATGAGTAGTTAAAATTAGAATTTAATCTTTTTCATAAGATAAAATTGTATGGATTAGATGTGTAGATATAATGTGATTATATGGACCCCGATTGATCATGGACTCGACCAATAGGATAGATGGGAATGTTTTCTTTATGTTGGTTTTTGAAAAATTGTCCTAGGCCGTTATGAAGAACGTGACCTAGTTTACTTTTTGCAATTATCCCATTCCCGTTAGCTCCCCCCCGTGTGCGCCTGGTGTAATCATTTATTATGTAACAAGAATGGAGCAAGAAGTAGAAGACCAAGGAGAGATAAAGAACCCATTGGCGTACATCAATAAAGATCCTATTGGCGGTTGCAAATACCCTTAGTTTGTGACCCGCGGTTTCGTCAGTTTGTATTTGAAACCGCACCTAGGAAAAGTCCATGATCATACCGGTTATTTTATGCGCGGAATTTTGTGTATGTTTTACTTTATATGATATCGTAGAAATATGCACATAGTAGATGAGACCACAATTAAACCAAATTAATTAAATGAATTAATTTAAAATTATTCCCACGTCAAAAATCAAGTCGGAACTGCCTCCCCATATTATAACGACGGTGAAGAGCCCTTGTTCGGACCCAACTCACCAGCCAAAGCGGGGGTTGACCTGCCTCGGGTATATCGTCGTTATCGAGATATGATCGAAAGAGATCTCATGAATATTGGGGTTAAGACTCGACTAAGAATTCTCTCGGCCACCAGCCAAAGCGGGGTCGTTTGGATTTTAGAGGCAAGGGTTTGGCTATTTTCATAAGATGAAATATTGTCAAAGAGTTGACTGGTCAAACAACAAGAATCGTATAAGATACGATCGACAAATTGTTGTCCACCTATTTAATTATTTTCGGCCCATCGGCCAAAGTTGGGGGTCGGGGTAGTTCAATGGGATCTTGCCCACTAAAGGAATTATTTTCTTGAAAGCCAATAGGGAATAGTTGGCTAGTGGGAGTAAAAACCTTATAGAATTTTTAAGTGCAAATTTATGGTTTTTATACATGAGCTTTTACTTATTTTATCTTTATTTATTGTTGTAGAAAATGTCAAACAAATTGAACCTTCGTTTTATCATCGAAAACAAGCTTGACGAGACAAATTTTCTCGATTGGGAAAGAAACCTCAAAATCGTTTTGAGGCACGAGAAGATTGGCTATGTCTTGGACGAGGCCCTACCGGAAAAGCCCGCTGAGGGTTCGGCTGCAGATGTTGTCGAGAAGTACAACAAGAACTGTTCTGACAGTACTGATGCTACATGTATCATGCTTGCTTCCATGACACCTGAACTGCAGAAACAACATGAGTCTATGGACGCCTACTCTATCATGGTCCACCTGAAGGAACTTTATGCTTCTCAGTCTCGCACTGAGAGGTACGAGGTCTCGAAGGCCCTGTTTAGTTGTAAGATGGCGTCTGGGACTGCTGTGGGGTCTCACGTGCTTAAAATTATCGGGTACATAGAGAGGCTTGGGAAGGCGGGCCACAAGTTGGAACGAGAGTTGAGTATTGACTTGATTCTCGCAATCTCTACCGATTCATTCTCGCGCTTCGTGATGAACTATCACATGAACAAGATAGATTGCTCCCTTGCGGAGTTATTGAACATGTTGAAGACTACTGAGAGCACTGTGGGGAAGGGAAAGCAAGTGTTGCTGGTCACTTCGAGCAAGGGCAAGGCAAAAGCCTAGAAGAAGTCCAAGAAGGCGAAGGCTGCACCTAAGCCAACGCCTAAGATAGCGAAAGACAAATCCAAGGATGCTTGCTTCCATTGCGGTGAGACCGGACACTGGAGGAGAAACTGCAAAGGCTTCTTGAGTACCAAGAAGAAGCATTCTGATGCTTCGACTTCAAGTATATTTATGATTGAGATCAACATTGCTTCTTCTAAGTCTAACCACTGGGCTTTGGATACTGGTTGTGGTTCTCATATTTGTACGAATATGCAGGCACTAAGAAGAACTAGAGATCTGAGGAAAGGAGAGGTGGACCTACGCGTTGGAAATGGAGCAAGTGTTCGTTGCGCGGCGGCGTAGGAGTTTAATTTCTTTCATTGCCCAAAGGGCTAGTACTAGAACTCAATAACTGGTTATTTTGTTCCGGCTCTTACGAAGAGCATTATTTCTATTTCTGCATTAGATGTTGATGGTTTTTCATTTACGTTTGAGAATAAATGTTGTTCTTTTTCACGTGATGGAATCTTTTATGGTACTGGCATACTTAGCAATGGTCTCTACATATAAGATATCAATGTTGACGTACTTAATATAAATAACAAGAAAGCTAAAACAAATGACTTGCATGAATCCTACTTATGGCATTGTAGACTTGGCCATATAAATAAGAATCGCATCTCCAAACTCCATAAAGATGGAATGTTGGATCAATTCGATTACGAATCATTTGACGTATGCGAAGCTTGTTTACTTGGCAAGATGACAAAGTCACCTTTTAGTGGCAAAGGGATAAGATCCAATGAATTGCTTGAGCTCATACATACTGATGTGTGTGGCCCAATGTCGATTCAAGCCAAAGGAGGATACTCTTATTTTATCACTTTCACTGATGACCATTCTCGCTATGGTTATATATACTTAATGAAGTATAAGTCTGAGGCCTTTGAAAAGTTCAAGGAATTCAGAAGTGAAGTGGAGAATCAACTAGGTAAAGAAATCAAAACACTTCGATCTGATCGAGGCGGAGAATACCTAGATGGAGAGTTTCAAGATTATTTGAAGAAGAATGGGATTCTACCTGAATGGACCCCTCCCGGGACGCCACAAATGAATGGCGTGTCTGAGAGGAGGAACCGCACCTTGTTAGACATGGTGCGATCCATGATGAGCTATGCAGTTCTCCCAAAATCGTTTTGAGGGTATGCTCTAGAAACCGCATCCTATACACTGAACCGAGTTCCATCAAAGACGGCTGACTCTACGCCATACGAGGTTTGGACCAAGAGAAAACCGAGCCTAGGTCATCTAAAACCTTGGGGTTGTCCGACTTACGTGAAGCGGATGATGCCTGACAAATTATAGCCCAGGTCTGACAAATGTCTATTTGTGGGATATCCTAGGGAAACCAAAGGGTACCAATTTTACCATCCCGAGGAACAAAAGGTGTTTGTTGCCCGGGATTGGCCACTTTCTAGAGAAAGAGTTTATTCTGGATAGGGTCAGTGGGAGTAAAATTGATCTTGAAGAAATTCGAGAACCACTTACGGATAACAGTCAGTTGATGGAAGTAGAGGACTTGCCACACGCAGATGTGACACCAGCCTCTACCGTGGACACAGTAGCACCTCGCAGATCCACCAGGGAACGCCATGAACCCGAAAGGTATACTGGCGTGTATCTCATGACTCATGGAAGATGAGGACCCTAGAACTTATGAGGAAGTGCTATTAAGGCATGACAAAGAGAAATGGCTGGAAGCCATGAATTCTGAAATGGAATCCATGAAAGACAACCAAGTTTGGAACTTAGTTGATCCACCTGAGGGAATAGTTCCCATAGGGTGTAAATGGGTCTTTAAGAGAAAGACCGACATGGACGGTAACGTGACTACCTACAAGGCTAGGTTAGTGGCAAAAGGTTATAAGCGAGAGACAAGGAGTTGACTATGACGAAACCTTTTCGCCATTTGCCATGTTAAAATCCATTAGAATTCGCTCGCTATTGCAGCATACCATGATTACGAAATCTGGCAGATGGATGTGAAAACAACTTTCCTTAACGGGAACCTGTCTGAGGAAGTGTATATGACACAGCCTGAGGGTTTCACAACCAATGACGCCAGGATGGTGTGTAAACTGCAAAGATCCATTTATGGATTAAAGCAAGCTTCTCGGAGTTGGAATCTTCGCTTATATGAGAAAATCAAACAGTTTGATTTCATCAAGAACGAAGATGAGCCCTGTGTTTACAAGAAGGTTAGTGGGAGTGCCATTGTGTTCTTAGTGCTTTATGTAGATGACATATTGCTCATAGGGAATGATGTGCCTATGTTACAATCAGTCAAAGCTTGGTTATCCAAGAACTTCTCAATGTAGGACTTGGGTGATGCAACCTATATTCTAGGAATAAAGATCTATAGAGATAGATCTAAAAGGTTGCTTGGTCGCTCACAGTCCACCTACATAGACAAGATGTCGAAGAGATTCGGCATGGAGCGATCCCAAGAAAGGATTGCTTTGCCCATGTCACATGGGGTCTACATCAAAGGGAATGAGTCCTAAGACAGAGGAGGAAAGGGCACAAATGAGTAAGGTCCCTTATGCTTCGGCAATCGGGTCTATCATGTATGTCATGCTATGCACAAGACCAGATGTCTCGTACCCTCTTACTATGACTAGTAGGTACCAGTCCAATCCAGGTGAGGGTCACTGGATTTCTGTCAAGAATATCCTTAAGTACATGAGACGTACTAGGGATATGTTCCTGGTTTTCGGGAACGATGATTTAGTATTACGAGGTTACACAGATGCCAGTTTCCAAACTGACAAGGACGACTTCAAGTCGCAATCTGGATTTGTTTTCATGCTTAATGGCAGAGCAGTGAGCTGGAAGAGTTCCAAGCAGGAGACTACTGCGGACTCTACAACGGAAGCCGAATACATAGCTGCCTCGGAGGCGGCAAAGGAAGTCTGTTTGGATGAAGAAGTTCATTACGAACTTGGTGTGGTTCCCTCCATTGAAGGTCCGGTACCTCATCTTGTGATAATAATGGAGCGATATCTCGCCCTAAGGAACCAAGGTCTCATCGAAGTCCAAACATGTGCTACGGCGCTATCACTTGATTAGAGAGATAGTAGATAGAGGAGATGTAAAGATAGAGAAAGTCCACACGGATGATAACATAGCTGATCCATTAACCAAGGCATTGTCTCAAGCTAAGCATGAGAAATATGTTCACTTGCACGGGCTTAGTCCACACGGGTTTAATTTTTATTTCATCACAAAGAAATCCAACCTAGCTAATCATCTTAATCTAGAACCAAAAGTATGTTTTTTTAATTTTTAATTTCATGACAAAGAAATCCAACCTAATCATCTTAATCATTGAATATATAAAAAAATTAGAAAAAAGAACAAGTCCCAGAAAACAGATAGAAACATTAATGGGGGGACATAAAAAGGTCTTATTCAATATATAAATCCAATCAAAAGTAAGACCTATCACGATAATTAAATAAGGATCATACGATTTTAAGATCTGGACCGTTAAGATTTTCATCTTTTTCACAGAGGCGCCTATAAAGAGACATATCTTAGAACTGTGTCCGAATACATGCAACCATCGGAGGCCAATTAAACAAATAGGGGGAATTCATGCTCATCATCATGATCTATTAAATCCCATACTTACTTTGAGCCAGAATTTGACGCTACCACACTATTACCTTGACGAAAATGAAGCAAATCGGGGGAAAATGAAGCAGCAAATCGGGGGAAAAGATGCAAATGAATTACCTTGACGGGATAAGGAGCAAATCGCGGTCGGAATGGTCAATTTGGCCGGAAATTGCAGCCCATGAAACCCTAGTCTTCCTTCGTCCTTCGTCGTTCCCGTCGCTTGCAATTGTCAATTTTGGGAAATGATAATACGTAATAAAGAAGAAGCTGGTTCTGTTGGTTTTATTTAATAAATAACATAAAAAAAAGATTAATATAAGGGCAAAATTGGCATATTATTTAAAAAAAGAATATTCCATCGAAATATTCTCTTGTGTTTGCCTGAATTTAGTGTTGATGGTTTGTTTAAAACCATGGGGGGGGGGGTGAACCATATATTTTAAAATCACGAGGGGGCAAAAGCTTCAATTGACAAACCACAGGGGGGCAAAATGTCATTTACCCATTTTCCAGCCAAGATATTTCCAAGAATATATTTGTGAGCGTGACCTACTGTTTCAGATTTGTAAGTACGCCTCGATTATGCCGTTGTAAGGTAGGTTAGTGATCCGATGAGTACTCAAAATCTTATCCTTTCAGAGACCAATAGTTGAATTTTGATAGCGGTGAAGGTCATCCGTGTTGGAAAGGTGTCCTAAACCCAATCGGTTTGGACCGGATCCGACCGGGTCGGGTCATTTACAGTCTATTTAGTTCATGTAATAACTTTATTATGATTAATAAAAGCACTTATGTTATTATATATTGTTTATCTTCATATTGTTTGTTGTATATATATAGTAACGTCCCTAGTATCAATTTGTGATAGAGAAACCATGATAGTGATTATGGTTGATGAGATCTCTAATCACTATAACAAGGTTGGTACTTAAATGTCTCTAGTCTTATGTATTATCAAATGGGACATTGATAGTATAATCAGACTAGCACGTATTGGATGTCTTCTATCTTTTAGAAGGTAGGGATAGATCTCGTCTATCGAAGTGTAGAGACATTTGGACTGTACGTGGACGTGTATTAGAGAATGCGTACGTTAGACTGACCCACTTACATTAAGTGTCACACTATGTGGCGGTTGTGTAATTATCCTTTTGACCGGAGTCTTCATGGCATCACGGTGTGGATTGTCATGCTTTGACACTATTGAGATTTCTCCTAACCACGGGGCGATCATGCGGTAGTGATTGGGTATGATATTGAAGCATGCGGAGTATACATGATTGGTCGTCCGGGAATCGCGTATCCTATGATTGGGATCGAATATCCGAAATGGCCTTCTTATAAGGAATGTCTAGCTCTCGAGAATCTTTTCAAAGTGGGAGTAAATGTGTTATTCCGAGAGAGCATGATATCCAGATTATAAGATACGATCGTTAATGTATTGACACTCGAGATACGATCGTATGGATATTGTTACAGCGATAGGATTGTAAGTTACACGGTAACTGCTTCACATGAAAGGTAGTAGTCATTGCTTTTGACTCTTCCGATGATTGGGGGTCACGGTGTGTTGCTAGACGCTATCCCGTGATCGTTAGATATGAAGGGCATTTTAGTAAATTGCACTTTGTGTCTACGGCCAACATATTCGGAAGCCTATCGGGTCACACACATATGAACATCGAGTCGGATTAAAATACGGTTATAGTTGATGACCAAATAAGAAAAGTTTATCTCTAGACTATAAAGGTTATAGTGGTAAATTAATATGGTGGTATTTATTTATTATGAATAAATAAAATACAAGATATTAAATTAGATTAATTAAAGAATATTCCGGAAGCCAATTTATTGGCATATGGGGCGCCACTTTTGAGTGTATAAGATACACTTGGATTGTGCACTTTAATTAATAAGATTGCCATAATATTAATATAAGATATTAATTGATTTGGAAAAATAGATTTATGGTAATAAGATAATTATAATCAATATATGATATTGGCAAAATAAATTATAATTAAAGAGATAAATCAATCTAGTTGATTTTCTTTATTTTATTGGAAAAAGGTTTTCTTCTCCTACACACCATTGGGGCGCCATCTTCTACTACATATAGGAGGTGGGTGTCAAGCTCTTTTGTACAACACAATTTCAAGAGTTCATAATTTTTGTGTAAAATAGAGAGCCTTCCATAGTGAGTTTGTGAGGGAAGAAAAGGTCCGGTCTAGCAGCCGGAGTTTTTCCGATAGCAATCCAAGGAGGATTCCGGCGAGGGGTTCGTGTGGATTAGCGATAGAGGCCGGACGCGTGGACGGCTTGCGCATTGAACTACTCTCCGTTGGCGGTCAAAGCGACGATCTAGTAGATCATCTAAGGTATAACCGTCAAACTACTAAACGTGTTTATTGCATTAAACGAAGAACGGTCTAGAAAAGAAAATCAAATTTTAAATTCCGCTGCGTTAAACTAGTGATTTCCTAACAATCCGTAGGGAGCCGAAATCAATGTGGTACAAGGCATCACCAATCTCTCACGTTGCTTGTGTTAACAGTAGAGGCCGTGGGGTCGGTTGTCACCTTCCCCGCCCCCACTCGTTATTTTAAAAAATATGTAGTTTTATTAGGATTTTTAGAATTTATTAATAATCTGAAAACAATAAATCATAAATTTTTAATTAATTCTCCCACTAGATTATCGGTTCCAAATACCGTCTAACTACTGTCACTATATTCATGATTTTCCAATTTTCCGGATTTATTTGAGTTCCTTGTACAGACAATAGACAACTAAAATTCACAAAGAATTTTAATAATCCTAATTGGTCATGATAAAAATTTTGTATCTTAGATCTAATAATGCGATAACAATAAATCATTAAATACAACCACCAACTTCTCGGTTCTAAATACCCTCTAGCTAGTGTCAATCGATATCCACACGAGCACCCTGCCGGAATCCCACCTTGGATCACTACTAGAAAAACTAGGTTGCTAGACCGACATTTTCTCTCTCTCAAACTCTCTATAGAAAGCTCTCTTATTTTTCTCAACAATTATAGAACTCTTGCAATTGAATAATGATGCAAAGGAGCTAGTCACCCACTATATTTATAGTGGTGACCTGCGCCCCCCTGTGTCCCATTCTCAATAGGAAAAGCTTCATGTTTGGAGTGTGGAGAAAGAAAATATTTTCTTAAATAAAATAAGGAAAATATTTTTAATTGATTTATCTCATTAATTTAATATCCTAAATTAAATTATCTATTAATTAAATTTCACAATCCATGTATATCATATATACATATATGTGCCCCATATATATATAAATGAATATATAATTAATCAATACAATTAATATCTTGTATTATATTTGATAGATCCCCGTAGGTTAGAAGTTTTGATGATACCAAAAGTAGTTGGTTTAGTAACCAAGTATAAGTTTTCTTAGTAGTGTGACATGATAATTGTATAGGTTTAGTTAGACTTAGTTTGTAATTGTTCATTAGTCTAAGTTGTGAAGACAAAGAAGTCCAGACTCTTAGTCAATCTCCTCCGATAGTCTACTATAAAGAAGAGCAATTCCGGACGAAGCCAAAAACAAACTAGTAACTCAAGCAAAAACTAGACGAGCAAAGCATCTACAAAACAGACGAGACACAATCAGTCAACGGATACAAACCTTCAAGTGACTATACGAAATATGAAGAGATAATTCAAAGGGCATGTATCCATCCAAGTGATCAAATTTGATCCAACGGCTACAAAATTATACAAATGAAAAAGATAGCATTTAATGATAAAAGGTACATTCTGGAAGCCATATAGTACAAACAACCAACGGGCAATAGCTGAACGGGCCTTTTTGAATTTATGACAGCTCAGCATTAAATGAGGACCACTCATTGGATCAATGGCACACCTACCCTACAAAGAGTATAAAGGAAAGATGAAGAACAACTGATAAATAAGTCGAAAAGGTTGGAAAAGATCTGAAACTGAAAACATCTAAGATACTCAAAGCATACATCATCATCTACAAGAGAAGCTAATCAATATACATCTAGAAATCAAGCAGATCATCAAAGGCACTTAAAGAAATATCTAGAGATCTACTTGATCCAAGAGCTGCACATCAAACTTCAAAGAAAGATCCAGCCAAGAGTAACCTATGAATTGAGTATTAGGGCTTCTGTGTTTTTCATGCTATGAAGTTGATTAATGCAACTCCCACACCACTGCCGAATCACACCTCATGAAATGTTATATGGCACCAAACCAGACTATTATGTGTTCAAAGTCTTGGGTTGCTTAGTTTTTTCTTGCACACTTTAGAAGTACATGACAATGTTTGATTCTAGATGTAGGACATGTCTCTATCTTGGCAATTCAACCATATTCAAGGGTTCAATACTCTTAGATATCACAAACAAAGATATATTTGTTGCTTGAAATACTCAATTTTATGAGACTTATTTTCCTATGTTCTAGCAGGTATTAGGAAAGGCTTAGAATACTCTTGAAATGCCAGTGCCATTACTAGTCATGGGCAGCTTTGATGATCAGATGACCAATCCAACACAGTATCAGATGCAGCTGAGGCTTCTGATGGAGAATTGTTCCATCCAACCAGGCACATGCACCTGTCTAGTTGAGAAGATCAACAATAACAATAAAGGTACCAAACTCTTATCATGGAGGTGTTCACACAGTACAACTGGCTCCACATCTGCTGAGTGAAGTAATGAGTCTTGGGAGACTCTCACCTGAGTATGCCAGATATGCTTGTGCTAGTGATGCTTTAACAAAACCCAATACATACAACCAAGCAATCAAGCATGATGAGTGGAAAGATTCTATGCAGAAAGAGATTGAAGCTTTGCAGACCACTCACACTTAGGAGGTTGTTGATTTGACACCTGTAAGAAACCCGTTGGATGCAAATGTGTATATAAGATCAATTATAATCATGATGGCTATGTAGAAAGATACAACACTAGATTAGTTGCAAAAGGATATACTTAGACCTATGGCATTGATTATGAAGAAACCTTTTCACCAGTTGTGAAGATTAGCATAGTAAGAATTCTGCTAGGAGAAACAACATCCAATAACTGGCATCTTCATCAAATGGATGTCAGTACAACTTTTTTTCAAGGAGATCTACATGAAGTAGTGTACACACAGCTTCCTCCAGGTTTCAAGGTTGACAAACCAAATCAAGTTTGCAGATTGACCAAGTCTCTATATGGTTTGAAACAGGTCAATATACAATGGAAATGCACGCTATCTGAGTCATTGGAGAAACAAGGTTTCGGTCAATCCAATAATTATCTCAGCTTGTTCACAAAAGGATCATGACAATACTTTATTGCCCTTTTAGTTTATGTAGATGACATTATAGCATCCCTTCCCAACAACTAGTTAACTCAGCAAGTCAAAGATAGCTTGCATAAGCAGTTTACCATCAAAGAACTTGGCAAATTAAGATATTTTTTTTGGGTATTGAGGCTGCAAGAACCCCTACGGGTTTTCCATTTCTCTGAGAAAGAACACCTTAAATCTTGTGCAAGAATATGAGTTTTTAGGAGACAAACATGCAAAGACACCTATAGAGTCTAAGCAGACCCTACATCACGGGGATTCATCTTTGTTAGATGACATTACTGCATATAGATCCCTAGTTGGTAAGTTAATCTACCTTACTTTTACTAGACCAGATATAGCTTTTGCAGTTCAGCAGCTAAGTCAGTTTTTAGACACTCCTACTGAAAATCGCATGAAAGCTGCTCACAGATTACTGAGATATTTGAAAGGAAATCTAGAATAAGTCATATTATTTCAAACAGAGAACAACCTATCTTGAAAGGTTTTACTAATAGTGACTGGGTTGGTTGTCCTGAAACCAGAAAGTCTGCTTCAGGATACATGATGTTTTTTAGAGATGCTCTTATTTCTTAGAAAGCAAAGAAGCAGACAACCATTTCAAGAAGTTTTCAGAAGCTGAATACAGGGCTATGACTATTGCTATGTGTGAAATCCAGTGGTTAGTTTTCATCTTACTGGATTTACAAATCCCTGTTCAGGTGCATGTTCTGCTGTTGTGTGACAATGCCAGTGTTATGCACATTGCTCATAATCCCGTGTTTTATCAAGGACCAAGCACGTTGAGATTTATTGTCATGTTGTAAGGGACAAAGTCAAGTATGGTTTTATCAAACTGTTGCCTGTAAATACCAAGAAGCAGATTGCTGATATTCTCACAAGGACTTAGATGCACCACTCTTTCATAACCTATTGGACAAGTTGGGGATTTCCAAGATATTTCCACCAAGTTCCATTGGCTAAACAAGTGTTGAGTGCAAGTTGATTAATGTATCAATCTCAGTTTGAGGGAGTGTGTTACAGTGTATGACTAAAGGAGTGCTGAGTGCAAGATGAGCCGCTCATCATGGACAAACATCTGAGTACACTCTACTCATCAACACAGACTCAACAGACTATTGAGGACTCTGCATGACACAACATGTCTTTATGAAGTTTGTAGTTAGAACAATTATTCTGTTATAACTGCCTTGTACTTAATTGATTCTTACGGTGTATGATACTATAAATAGCCTATGATCAACAACATTGTAACTTAACACATTCATTATTCATCGAGTAATAAGATTTTCACATTTTATTTTGTTGTGTTCTTAGTTTTTCCCTTAAATATGACTCTTCAGATTGAATTTATTCGTCTACTCAACTTTTTCTTCTGAACTTGACTGAATCACTCTTCTCCACTGTATCTTATCAGATCTGATTTAGGCTTCATATCCGAATCTGTATTTCATCGGATCTTAAGTTTGAGTGAGATCAGAGTACACGATATTTTTCATAACTTACAGTTTCATCACATCATATAACTTCAAGCCTTCATCACAAGTATTATAAATTTATTTCAAGCCATCACAGACTTACTTCAAGATAACTTTATAACCTTGATGTTTAAGTCTTCTCATCCGAGTCTGAACCCTCAGTCTTTGATCTTCAATACTGAGTCTGATCCCTCAGCCTTTTGATATTCAATAGTGAGTTTGATCCTTCAGCCTTCAAAACTCCTAAATGTCAGTCCAAAGATGATCTAAAATCTAAAATTGTGAAATGCGTTAAGTCTGGAACTGACATACAATCAGGGTTAAAAGCCTAATTAATTTTCTATTACAATGCTTAGTCTGATTAACCTATACTTTACAAATTTCTAATAAAAACCTATTCAATTCCATCCAATGTTTATTTGGCTTCTATTACAGCTGGTTCGACCCTCATCAAAACTGAAAACTCCAAACATAGATTGACAGTAACAGCAGTTGTAATCAGTTGAGTTAGTTAATGAAAGATCTTTAGTGTCAGCTCTCGAGTGCTTGTTTCTTTTCTTCCATGCTTTCTGATATGACATGTGACTTACGTAGGATTTACACTAAATGTCACCCGTCGAATATCCCATGTCTGGTTGCCAATACATGGGCATTACAAAATCTTTGGGTAGCCATGTAATGTGGTGAGGGTCGGACTAGCCCTCACCACGTGTCATCTTTATATTGGCTAACCATTAAATGAAGACATAAAAACTATAAAATTAAAGGCCAGGAGCCCCACTTCATGCCTAAGGGCAGATCTGAACCCCAGGTGGGAGATCGGTTCTGCTCCCCGAACCACCGCAGGTCGGCTAGGTCACAACGGAGCTGGGCCAGTGCAGTTCGGGCCGAGACGGCCTGTGGGGCTCGACACAGGTCGTCCCGAGCCTCCTTTATATGATAATTAGCCCATGTGCTTATAAGATAATTATGGGAAGATCCTATGGATCCTTTACCCATTAAGACTCTGATTTTGATATTTAAACTATCCATAATTATCCTTAAATTATAGGGATACACACGAGATTATCCTTAGGGATCAAGAATTATAATCCTTGTAGGACAAGGCTTTGGACGAGACGTCCTCTATATAAACAACCCATAAGAAACTACGGAGACTTGATTCATAAAACATAACAGGATACGCAGGCAACTTGGGAAGATACCCAAGCTCAGTCTAAAAACAATCCATCGTTCATATTACCCTAGATTAAACATCCAGGATTTATTGATAGACGAGATCCCGCATCGTCAGTTGGCACTAGAAGGAGGGTCTTCTATCGGTAATGGATCGAGGTTGTTCGTGATCAAGTTAATGGCAAAAACATGCCAAAAACGCAGTCTGATCGGAGCCTTATTTCCAGATATTGCACCGTTGGAACAAGAATTCCACCGTTCAGATTGAATAAAAAGGAGTGACGAACAATCCCTCCAAATTTTGTGCCGATCGGAGTCCGTTTACATGCCCGATCGTCACAAGAAGTTACTGCTGTATCACCAAAAACGCAGTAGTCACCAAAATCACAGTCAGATCGGAGACTTATTTCCGTAGATTTCACCGTTGGAACAAGAATTCCACCGTTCATATTGAAAAAGAAGAAGGGTCGAACAATCCCTCCAAATTTCGTGACGATCGGAGTCCATTTAGATGTCCGATCGTCGCGAGAAAGTTGCTTCTGTATAACCAAAAACGCAGCAGCCACCAAAAACACAGTCAGATCGGAGGGTTATTGCCAGAGATTGCACCGTTGAACAAGAATTCCACCGTTCAGATTGAATAAGAAGGAGGGAAGAACAAGCCCAGCAAATTTCGTGCCGATCGGAAAACGTTTACATGCCGGATCGTCGTGAGAAAGTTGCTGCTGTATCACCCAAAACGCAGTCAGATCGGAGGCTTATTGCCAGAGATTGCACCGTTGGAACAAAAATTCCACCGTTCAGATTGAAGAAGAAGGTGGGACGAAAAAGCATCCAAATTTCATGCCGATTAGAGTTCGTTTACGTACATGTCTGATCGTTGTGAGAAAGTTGCTGCTGTATCTAAAAAAACGCAGCAGTCACCAAAAACGCAGTCAGATCGGAGGCTTATTGCCAGAGATTTAACCGTTGGACAAGAATTCCACTGTTCAAATTGAAGATAAGGAGGGACAAACAAGCCCTCCAAATTTCGTGCCGATCGGAATCCGTTTAGATGTCTGAACGTCACCGAAAAGATGCAAAGGACAAACTCTATAATTCTGCAGGACAGACAGTTTAAATGATCTCTGCAGGTCGGGCTCATGACGAGCTCTCAGGCCCCAAGATCCGAGCTGAGCTCTCAAGCTCTCCAGTATGAGCTCTCTAATTACAAGCTCTCTATCAACGAGCTCTCTCGTTACAAGCTGTCCAGGTACGAGCCCTCATTGAAATTTATTCCTGTTTTTACAACTTAAATGACCTGTCTTATTTTGGAACTCACCCTACCGAACATGGCGGGTCTAGCTATCTTATTTTGGAACTCAACCTACCAAACATGGCGGGTCGAGCTATCTTATTTTGGAACTCACCCTAACGAACATGGCGGGTCAAGCTATCTTATTTTGGAACTCACCCTACTGAACATGGCGGGTCGAGCTATCTTATTTTGGAACTGTCCCTACCGAACGTGGCGGGATGAGCTTTTCTTATCAGTACATCATAAGACCGAGCTCGGCCTGGCATCATATTTGGACCTCTACTGAGCGAATCTGTAATAAGACCGAGTCGGCTCAGCATCATATTTGGAGCTCTACTGATCGAATCTTTAATAAGACCGAGCTCGGCTCGGCATCATATTTGGAGCTCTACTGAGCGAATCTTTAAAAAGACCGAGCTCGGCTTGGCATCATATTTGGAGCTCACCTCGATCAAATCTTCTATAAGACCGAGCTCGGCTCGGAATCATATTTGGAGCTCTCATTGATCAAATCTTCTATAAGACCGAGCTCGGCTCGGCATCATATTTGGAGCTCTCCTCGAGAAAATCTTCTGTAAGACTCGGCATCATATGTGGAGCTCACCTCGAGCAAAATTCTATAAGACCGAGATCGGCTCGGCATCATATTTGGAGCTCACCTTGAGCGAATGTTTTATAAGACCGAGCTCACTTCGGTATCAGACCGAGCTCGGCTCGGCATATCTTCTATAAGACCAAGCTCATCTCAGAACCATATACGAGCTCTTCAGCTCTCCAGATACAAGCTCTTCAGCTCTTCATATACGAGCTCACATGCTTTCCAAGTACGAGCTCTCCACAATGGAAGGACCATTCCACGAAGTTGGCATGCCAAAAACCTCTACAAATTACGTGTCTAGGACAGGTTCCAAACTTTTTTAAACTTCTTTGTTTTTTCATTTTCAATTTTGCTAATCGGTTATCACACTCATGTTATTTCAATAGCAAATCTCTTTTCCATTATACGTGATGGCTTTGATCAAGTTTGCAAAGGACAAACAAATAAAAATTCGCACGACGAACTAAGAGAGCTTCGCTGGTCGGAACCAACACAACTCATTAAGTCAGCAGGACTGACAAACTTAGCTTCGCAGGTCGGACTCAGCAAAAATTCATAAAGTCAGCAGGACTGACAACTGAGCTTCGCAGGTCGGACTCAACAAAAATTCATTAAGTCAGCAGGGCTGACAAACTGAGCTTCACATGTTGGACTCAGCACAACTCATTAAGTCAGCAGGACAGACAAACTAAGCTTCGCAGGTCGGACTCAGCATAAATTCATTAAGTCAGCAAGACTGACAAACTGAGCTGCAGGTCAGAATCGGAAAAGTTTGCAAAAGACAAACTTCTTATGTCTGCAGGACAGACGATCAGAATTGAGCAGCAGGTCAGACTCGGAAAAGTTTGCAAAGGAAAAACTTCTTAAGTCTGCAGGACAGACGATCAGAACAGAGCTGCAGGTCAGACTCAGAAAAGTTTTCAAATGACAAACTTCTTAAGTCTGCAGGACAATCATAACTAAGTACTGCAGGTCAGACTCAGAAATTTTGAAAAATTCAAACTTCCCAAGTCTACAGGACAGACGATCAGAATTGAGATGCATGTTAGACTCGGAAAAGTTTGCAAAGGACAAACTTCCTAAGTTTGTAAGAAAGACGATCATAACCGAGCTTCAGGTCAGACTCGGAAAAGTTGCAAAGGAAAAACTTCTTAAGTCTGCAGGACAGACGATCAGAACTGAGTACTGCAGGTCAGACTCAGAAAGTTTGAAAAATTCAAACTTCCCAAGTCTGCAGGACAGATAAATTTGAACTGAAGTCTGCAGGTCAGACTTAGAAAGTTTGCAAAGCCAAACTTTCCAAGTCAGTCGAATTAAAATAAAGTTTGCAACGGACAAACTCATTAAAGTTCACAGAACGGACTAGGTGAGCTCCGCAGGCCGGACACAGTCAAAATTATTAGGTTTGCAGAGCAGAACAACTGAACTCCGCTTGAAATAAGCTCTTCAAGTCAGACTGAACAAGTTTGCAACAGTCAAACTTCCTAAGTCTGCAGGACAAACATCGAATTGCAGAGCCCTGCAGATAAGTTTCAGAGGGAAAAAAATCTACACACGCTACTAAGTTAGCCATCCAAAAAGGTATAAGTTAATGCACGGCATACTGGGGGGAGGGGGGGCAAGACCTCCACTGCGGATCAGAGTACTTCAGGTAAGTGCTGAAAATAAAATGAAGGCAAGAAAACTTGCAAAAGTTTGCATATTTTAAAACTTGCAAAAAACTGTACTTGAAAATTTTGAAAGTTTTTCTCCAAAGGCTGCAAGACAGACTCTAAAACTTGAGCTCCGCAGCTCGGAATCTGAAGCTTGAGCTCCGCAGGTTGGACTTGAAAAGTTTGCTTAAGTCTGCAGGACAGACGTCAACTTTTAGAACTCCGCTGGTCGGACTCAACAAAGTTTGCAGGTCAAACTCGTTGAAATCACCTTCGTAGATCGGACTCACCAAGTTTGCAGGACAAACTCGCCCAGTCAGCAGGACAGACAAAAGTATGAGCTCCCTAGCTCAGCCTCCGTAAATTTTGTAGACCAAACTTCATTTGTTCGCTGATGAACTCAAACCGAGCTCCATAGGTCGGACTCCTCAGAATGCAAGTCTGCAGGACGGACAGAAATTCAGAGCACTGGATGTCAAGCTCGATGCATTTGCAAAGCTGAGCTCCGCAGGTCGGACTTACTCTAAACAGCCAGTTTACAGGTCAGACTCGCACGAATCCGCATGTCGGATAAATTTTTTGGGCTCCACGTGTCAGGCTCGGTAACTTTGCGAAGAAAACTTCCTTAGTCCCCAAAGAGACCCGAGCTGAGCTACGTAGGTCGGGCTCGTAAAAAATACAACGAAGCATAAACGAAATACAAGTTCAAAAACCTAAGAAGCATTAATGGCTAAGTTCTTCCTAGACTCTATAGAAGGAGTAAGATTCTCCATAGAAGCATTGGCATGGGGCAGCTCAGCAGGTGCAATTAAAGCAGAAGCAGCAGCCGCAGAAGGCGCTAAACATGGAGCCGCAACACGGCGGGAAGAATATTTAGACACAACGTCTACCCCTCCTTAGAACTTCTTCAGACGAGCTTCACATGCTGTACCCATGTCAGGTTTATACAAAGCCCTGTAAGGAAAACCTTCAAAGTACGATTGAAGAAGTGAGACCTACATATTTTATGGCCTTAAAGACAGCATCATCCAACGGCTGATTGAGCAACCGATTCGATGAGGGTTATAATTTATAAAACCCCAAACACGAACTCAAAAACCGTTCCACCTTAGAAGATGTGGGCATGAATGACAGCGTCATAACAATAGCTCTGCCACCTGGCAGAGTAGGTCATTGTAAAATTCTACATGTCAAGATGACAGTGGCCGAACAACACCTCTAACATATCCAACCTCACAACAAGTAGTTCAGTCAGATCTGGGGCTTATGACGAGGGTCGGAGTAGCCTTCGCCATGTGTCATCTTTATATTGGCTGACCATTAATGAAGACATAAAAACTATAAAATTAAGGGCCAGGAGCCCTACTTCATGCCTAAGGGTAGATCCGAACCCCAGGTGGGATATCGGTCCTGCTCCCCGAACCACCGCAGGTTGGTGGGCCAGTGCAGTTCGGGCTGAGACGGCCTGGGAGGCTCGACGCATCGGCCCGATCCTCTTTTATATGATAATTAGCCCATGTGCTTATAAGATAATTATGGGAAGATCCTAAGGATCCTTTACCCATTAAGACTCTGATTTTGATATTTAAACTATCCATAATTATCCCTAAATTATAGGGATACACACGAGATTATCCTTAGGGATCAAGAATTAGAATCCTTGCAGGACAAAGCTTTGGACGAGACGTCCTCTATATAAACATCCCCTAAGGAACTACGGAGACTTGATTCCTGAAACATAACAGGATACGTAGGCAACTTGGGAAGATACCCAAGCTTAGTCTAAAAACCATCCCTCGTTCATATTACCCTAAATTAAATGGCTCGGATTTATTGATAGACGAGATCCAACATCGTCATAACGCACCTTCACTAATTTAGTGATTTATAAAAATGTTGGAACTTTAATGGTTATTTAGCTCAAACCGGGTCTAAGTGTAAGTGACGAACAATCCACTTTAGGCTCGATTTTGAATGACTTATGGAATGAATTTCCGGGAGCTAAAACTATTATTGGAAACTACTAAGATAGTAGTTGATGTTAGGCTTTTTAATTACTTGATTCCGATATCGGGTGAATGAAAAATTAATGCCTAAAGGTAGAGTAATTTATGTGGGTGTTGTAATGGAAGTGTGTTCCATTTGTCCCACATAGGTAATGAAACTAAAGATGCTCACTATATAAGTGGGAGAGTTTCATAGAAGGGCAAGCCCCAAGGGGCAAGAGAATTTTGTGAAGGAGGGAGGACTTAGATGCTTGTTGGTTCACGCCCACGCGCCGCCGCTGCCATCCGGCCGCCTTGGCTTGGCCCATTATTAATTTTTTGGACCAGCTCAACGAAAATAATTCTGAATAAATGCAACTGTAGAACAATGCATCAGTTCGGAAATGTAAACAGGCATCAGTTCGAATTCCATAAGTTCATAAACAGAAAAATGGAAACTGCTCAACTGTCATTCTGAATAGTTGCAACCCGCTTTCTTGAGAATTTTTGAACATATGTTTCTGTTCATTGCCTCCTATACTCTGACTATATAAAGAACATTCCCGAATGAAAAACACACAGCATTTTACATACCATTACTCTGCAGAAAAAACACTCAAACACTTGCATTATCAGAGATATCAAAGGCCCTATCAGTTCGTTGCTTTCCTCATTCAAGTGCAAGAACCCGGAAAGGTAGACTGTTGTATCTTGGGAGACGTATTGCTATAAACTGTGTGCACCATAGGTGTTGGTGATTTAAGTATAATCACAAGCCATTGAGGTTATCGGGGTTTAGTACAAAGGTGGTTATGCTCGTAAAGCTAAAATATACGTATGGAGGTGCGGAGTGCACGCTTATATAAGTGTTTACGAGTGTACGGATGTGAAATGAAAATCCAAATTTTCTGATTGAGAGCTATCCGTACGGATAAGAATCTATCCGTATGGATGAAAGTTATCCGTACGGATAAGAATCTATCCGTACGGATGAAAGGCTGAAACTGTAAAATTTTGATATTGTGATTTATCCGTCCGGATGATAACTGCATCCGTACGGATGGGCACCTGTGGTCCAAAAACTGATTTTTGGTGTCTTTTGGCCGTTTTAACTGGGTACAACCAAATGGTACATTTTCTTTTGGTGTCTATCACTTAAAGGACGTATTCCTTTGCTCTTTTTCAGATCCAAGTGCTATATATAAACAAGTTTACATTGTTAAACATAAGAACAACAATTGTAAGCATCCTTGTTAGTCATTCTATATAACTCAACACTTCTAAGTGCTCTTTAATCTTTTGTCCAAAGTTTAAAGGTTGTTCTCTCAGTTTTATCTCACTTAAATATTCATGATACCCAGGACAAAGTATAGGGTCGAATAATTTAAGAAGGACAACGATTTATCGTGAAACGGAGAGGATCCAAATATCTTCTTTTGCAGGAATTCAAAGCATTGTCAATCATCTTCACACCCTCAAATTACAACATTCTTCTTAAATTATTGTTCTGATCACAATGGTGAATGCAAAGGATTTGATGATGAATTTCGGGAAACTAGACAGTTTGCACAACACAAAATGGAAATGGATGAATCCATTTCTGTTTCTAGTATCATTGATAAACTACCACCATCATGGAAAGATTTTAAGCATATGTTAAAACACAAAAAAGAAGAACTCTCCTTGGTTGAACTTGGTAGCCATCTGTGCATTGGGGAATCCCTCAGGGCGCAGGAGAATGTAAAATCCAAGGGAAAGGAAATCGATGAATCGACATCCATTCATGTAATGGAGGCCGGGGAGTGTTCCAAAACTAACAAGGGAAAAGGTAATGGTAATAAAAAGAAACCATTCAATGCTGGCAACAAAGAATCCGGAAAAAGGCCAAAGGGGGCCTGTTGGATTTGTGGAAAAAAGGGCACTACAAGGCTGATTGCCGAGTGCAGAAGAACGGAAAGAACAAAGGTCCAGAACAGGGGTCGAAAGACCAAGAACCACCCAAACATCAAGGTCAGAATGTTAACCTTGGTATTAATTCGGTTATGAATTATGTGCCATTTATTTCTGAAGCATTTTATGTGCAGGATGATGATGTTTCGTGGTGGATCGACTCGGGAGGAACAAGACATGTATGCAAAGATCAACGCTGGTTTGAAATCTGTTGGAAATAAAATTTTATGTTTTGATGATAATTCATCTTATTTATTATAATGTTATCTTAACCCAATTGATGAAGTGCTGAAGCCAGCTGTTATAGTGGAAAGCTAAAAGATGTCTAGAACTGAATGTATAAGATTTATTAGAGTCTGATCTTTGTATAAGTTACATCAGACAATCACTGTAATTGATAGTGTCGTAAAACTGAAAACTGGGAATCAATTAGAAAATTGGAAATCATCAAGACAAACAAACTGACTCAGAATACACCTACTGACGAAGGTAAGTTCGCTGAGAGTTACAGACTCGGTTGGCTTATCTTGAAGAATGAAGAACTGAGGGACACAGACTCAGTTATTGAAGAATGACAAACTGAGGGCACAAACTCAGTTATGAAGATTACAAGTCGAGACTATAAAGTTGGACTTCAGGCAAGATTGTGGTGACCTGAACTGACTTTATGGATCTTGTATGAAGACCTAAGAATCATACGGACAATGAATTCTTAGATGATAAAAATATCATGGTGTACTCTGATTAAGTCAATTATAATCAGATGAAAACTGGAGTACTGATTTTTGAAGAAGAATAAAATCTCAGTTAATGCTCCAAGTCGGTTAGGAAATCGACGGATGAAAAACCGACAAGGAAACTCGGTTTATAAGTCGGCCATCCAACAAGCCGAAAGTACAATCGAACGTTGTAAAGAAAGAAAATTCATTGGATGAATCACTGACACAGCAGGAACGGTCAGAAAATATAACCGTTGCAAGATATACGTTGATACAATTCAAATCAAAGTCAGATGAACGTTGGACTTCACACTATAAATAGAAGACTTTGCACAAACAAAAACAATACAACATATACAAGAATCAACAAGCAATTTGTGCACACTATTTGAATTGTCATCATCACTGAACTATAACAAGATCATATCTAGTGTTTCTTCAAGTGTTCAAAGCTACAAAGAATTTATCAAGAATTCAACACTCTGAAGAACCACAAACAAGAATCAATTTATTGATTCTCAGCCCAACTTTGATTCTATTTCAAAGGTTTAGACTGTGAAGCAAACCGGGAAGGTTTTGTCAAGGACGATTGTGACAAGCGATCGGGTAGACTTGTGTTTGTGGTGGTAGGCGGTGAAGAGGCAATCCTACCCTCTAAGGACCGGTGGTTCAAGCATTTGGAGAGCACAATTCTACCCGTTCTACAATTGTTTAGATAGTGAAGCTAGGGATTAGCCAAGGACTATTGTTTAGGACTTTTTGTAACAGTTCACCTCAAGAAGTTCTAGTGGAATTTTCCTCCGCACCACAGGGGAAGAGAGGACGTACAGGATTACACCACCTGGAACCTCTATAACATCTGCCTTATTTACTTTACGCATTTACTTACTTATTTAGTATTTACTTACATCATTGTGATACTTGATTGTTATACATCTCATAGTCACAACTGACATTCACCAGAATTCAGTTCACAACACTCGCCATAACGAACAACAAGATCAATATAAAGGCTAAAATTATATCCGCTGCCGGTTGACTCAGTTTCAGCTTAAGTCAGTTTGATTTAATCTCAGCTTAGTCAGCTCAACTCCACACAAGTTTTATCTAAATCCTAATTTGTTTAAAATCAAGTTTTTGGTGACAAGTTTATTCACCCCCCCTCTAAACTTGTGTCAGCCTTTCCAAGGGACCAACAATTGGTATCGGAGCAGTGTTTCTTTAACCAGATATCATTTGCTCGTTATCCTCTAGTTGTTCTTATTTGAAAGCTAAAATTTTAAATTAGTCTACAGTCAGTCTTCACTCACTCACAATGGATAACAATCAATATGCAAGACAAATGCTTATGTGCAACATGGACGATTTGACGAATTCAAACGTCGTATGCGAGCATTCCTAGCGGCTACTCATGATGAAATGATGGATGTACTCACCGATGGACCAATCCGGATCACCTACATGCAAACTGAAGGTGACAGACAAGTTCGAGTTCCAAAACCCAAATCTGAATGTACCAGTGATGATCGCAAGCGAAACAATCTCAACAATGTTGCCATGGACTTTATCCTCGGAACCCTTGACAAGAACATGTACTTAAAGGTGAAAGAATGCACAACGCCAAAGAAATGTGGGACAAACTTCGATTAGTTTGTGAAGGAACAGATTCAATCAAGGAAAATAAAATTTCCGTTGCAAAGCAAAAGTTCGAGAATTTCAAGATGAAATCTGGAGAAACCATTGATCAAATGAAGACAAGATTCAGTGCTATTATGGATGAACTAGATATACTCAAGATTGAATACTCAAAGAAAGTCATCAACACCAGAATATTGAAGGCATTGCCAATGTGCTGGAAAATGAAGGTCACTGCTATGGAAGAATCCAGAAGACTTGATGTAGAAGATTCATTCAAGATCTTTTCAGATCTGAAAGCTTATGAATTCAGTGAAGATTTCACAACCACAGCGGCAATAATCAAAGCTCTGGAAGAACCAAATACCACAAAGACTTGCAAGAAGATCAAATGAGATTCAAGAAAACTCATCTAACAATATTCATGAATTGGATGAAATGGAAGAACAAATGGCTCTAATGATGAATAGAATTCGAAGAATGAAGAGTGGACATCCAAATCACTCAAAATTTCATCAAAAGGACTCCTGAGAAAAGAAAAGATGATGAATACCTCTGTTTCAACCGCAAGAAACCGGGACACTATAAAGTGAATGTCCAGAACTGATCAAGAAGACACCACCAAGGAGAGTTGGTAGAAGAGCACTTCTTGCTGGAGATGAATCAGATTATGAAGCCGGTACTGAAAGATTATCAGATGATATAGCTTTAATGGCACACATGGAAGATCCAAATGAGGTATGTGAATCAAACTCTAAATATTCCTCAGCTCAGATTTCCATGATGAATGCATGTTCTTCGACTGCTGACTCCAATCCAAAAAATCTAGAATTAGAAGAAACTCTTGATGAATTGATGAATCAGCTAGTAACCATACAAGCTGGTTATGAATCAATCAAAGCTGAGAAAGAAAGTCTAATTCTTGAAGTTGAAAGATTGAAGTCTGAACTAAAAATGTTGAAACCGACTAAAAACTGATAAAGGAAAGATTCGACATCGATCTCTTGCATCGCGACGAAGCAAGAATCGAATCGTTTGCTCAATCAAGTTCAATTACTGGATTCAAATCAGGAAAACCATATGGAGACAAAACTGGGTTAGGATTTGATACACAGCAATCTTCGAAGAATGGAACTAGCAAAGCCACTGGGCTGAGTACCAAAACCGGTATTAAGTTTGTAGTTGAGCAAGTTCCACAAACTGAGAAAATTGCTTTGAACCAAGATAAAGCCGCATCACACAGATAAATCGCTTTTCTAAGAAGACAACCGTATCTACCTACAAAACTAAATCAAATGATAGACCAAATTTGTATTCAATAGAAACCGACACGGCAAATCAACCGCCGGATCCACAAAAACCAATGAAGTCAGGAACCAGAAAAATTACAATCAAAACAAATCCAAGAATGTCAATCATTCAAAGATTCACACATTCAGGGGGAAAGGAAGGTTGTATCCCTCTGATGATGATTGGAATTTTACTGAATTTGTTATTAAAACTAATAATGACAATCATTCTTGACCGAAAACTTATCACAAGTTTCAGTCCAAAACTCAGCAGAGGACTAATCTCAATTCTCAGCATAGGTCACAGTACAAAGGTCAGTATAGACCTCTGTACAGAAGGAATGATGGTTACCACTCCAGCTTTAATAACAAAAATCAACATGGAAACAAATTACAGTCAGAAGATCTGAGAAATCATATAAATAAGACACAGTCCAAACATAGATGCTATGGGAGTGTGGCTTACATATATGAAAACAAGTGCAACAATATCCGAAGAATTCCAAAAGGATATATTCCCAGAGTTGTACTGACAACTGACCCTCATGGACCCAAACCGAGTTGGGTACCTAAAAATTTTTAATTCTCACTTTGCAGATATATGGTACTTTGACGGTGGTTGCTCTAGACACATGACAAAGAGCAAAGACTCGTCTCGGTAATTTCGTTGAAAAGAATGGACCAAAAGTTAATTTTGGAAGTAAAGATAAACCAGGTTACACCAAGAGGTTTTGGCACCTTAATCGAAATGGACTTACAATCAAGAATGTATCCTATGTAGAAGGACTACACTACAATCTACTCAGTACAAGTCAATTTTGTGATATGGGATACAAAGTTACTTTTGATAAAGATTTCTGCGTTGTCATCAGCGAATCAGCTTATCAAGTTGTCCTAGCCGGAAGAAGGAAGGAAAATATGTATGTGGTAGACTGGACAACAGCCGTCGCTGAAACTTGTTTGCTTGTGCATACCAAATCAGAAATCAGTTGGCTGTGGCACAAGAAACTGAGTCATCTCAACTTTGATGACATCAATACACTTGTTAAGAAGCAGCTAGTCATTGGATTACCAGAGATATCATATAAGAAGGACAGCTTATGTGATGCATGTCAACAGGGAAAACAAACAAAGGCAAGTTTCAAGACTAAGTCGCAGCATTCAATAACCAGACATCTAGAATTGCTACATATGGACTTATTTGGACCTATTACACCAATCAGTATCAGTGGAAAGAAGTATACATTGGTGGTAGTAGATGATTTTTCAAGATATACCTGGGTCATCTTTCTAACCACGAAAAGTGAAACCAAGCAAAAACTCACAGAACTTCTTAAGAGACTTCAGAATCAGAAAGGAGTTTCAGTTGTAAAGATAAGATCTGATAAAGGAACTGAATTCATCAACAGTGTGATTATTGAATATTGTGAAGAAAATGGTGTTTTACACCAACTGGTACGCCACGGGAACACCTCAACAAAATGGTGTAGGCGAAAGAAGAAACGAACGCTCAAAGAAGCTGGAAGAACTATGATCTGTGAAGCTAAACTACCTGAAAGATATTGGGCAGAAGCAGTAAACACAGCTTGTTACACTCAGAACAGAGCTCTCATGAACAAGAGACATGAAAAGACTCCTTATGAAATTTGGAATGGAAGAAAACCAAATGTTTCATACTTTCATGCGTTTGGAAGCAAATGTTTCATACACAATAATGGAAAAGATCAACTTCACGTTTTTCAACCCAAAGCTGATGAAGGAATTTTCCTAGTATATTCAAGTGTCAGCAAAGCATTCAGAGTATTGAATAAAAGGACACTCAAGCATGAAGAGTCAATACATGTAGTATTTGATGAACCAAATTTTCCTGTGAAACAATCGAAGACCGACCGAACCGGTTCCTCGGTCTCGCTTACCAATCACACCGAACTGTTTTAGTTGATGTTGGAAGACTACAAATTTCGAATGTTCGATCAAGATCGGCCTCGGTTTCCAACTACTCAACCACTTGAACAACATCAATCTGACTCAATTGAACAAACTCAAGAACCAGTTTTTGAAGAATCAGTTGAACAAAGTACAAATCAACCAATACAAACTCACACACATAAATGGATGAGAGACCATCCTGAAGAACAAGTTATTAGTGACACTCAAACTGGGGTTCGAACAAGACATCAACTGGATGCGATGATAGCATGCTTTCTATCTCAATCGGAACCTAAAGAACTTGAAGAAGCCTTGAAAGACCCAGACTGGATATTGGCTATGCAAGAAGAACTAAATGAATTTGAGAGAAATCAAGTATGGGAACTGGTAGATAAACCAGTTCATGTCAATATCATTGGAACCAAATGGGTTTTCAGAAATAAACTTGATGAAGATGGAAATGTCATAAGAAACAAAGCCAGACTTGTAGCCAAAGGATACTCTCAAGAAGAAGGCATAGATTTTGATGAAACTTACGCACCAGTCGCAAGACTAGAAGCAATCAGACTTTTTCTTGCTTATGCAGCTCACAAGAAATTCAAAGTCTATCAGATGGATGTTAAAAGTGCGTTTTTGAATGGAGTTCTTGAAGAAGAAGTGTATGTTCAACAACCACCTGGATTTGAAATCAAGGATCAAACTGATAAAGTTTTCAGACTAAGGAAAGCTCTTTATGGACTTAAACAAGCACCAAGAGCTTGGTACGAAACTCTGTCTCAGTTTTTAGTAGATAACGGATTTATCAAAGGAACAATCGACAAAACATTATTCAGGATGAAGAATGGAGAAGATACTCTACTTGTTCAAATTTATGTTGACGATATCATCTTTAGATCAGAAAATGAACAACTATGTGAAAAATTTGCTAGTTTAATGAAAAGCAAATTTCAAATGAGTATGATGGGAGAATTAAATTATTTCCTAGGATTGCAAGTTAAACAACTAGCTGATGGAATCTTCATTCATCAAACCAAATATACAAGAGAACTTATCAAAAAGTTTGGTATGGAGAAATCCACTGGAATCTCTACACCAATGGGAACCAACATCAGACTAGATGAAGATAGAGAAGGTAAAGATGTTGATCAAACACTCTACAGAATGATGATTGGAAGCTTACTCTATCTTACAGCAAGTAGGCCAGACATATCTTTTACTGTCGGTGTTTGTGCAAGATTTCAGTCAAGACCAAAGGAAAGCCATCTCACAGTTGTGAAGAGAACCTTAAAATATCTAAAAGACACAGATGGAGTTGGTATTTGGTATTCGAAAGAATGAGAATTCAAGCTAATCTCGTACTCAGATTCAGATTATGCTGGATGCAAAGTGGACAGAAAAAGCACATCAGGCACATGTCAGTGATTAGGAAATAGACTTGTGTCATGGTTTAGCAAGAAGCAAAACTCGATCTCAACTTCAACAGTAGAAGCTGAATATATTGCAGCTGGAAGTTGTTGTGCTCAAGTTTTATGGATCAGACAACAATTAAGAGACTATGGGATAGAAGAAGGAACAATTCCCATAATGTGTGATAACACAAGTGCAATTGCAATTACTGATAATCCAGTTTTACACTCAAGAACAAAACACATTGATGTTCGTCACCACTTTATAAGAGATCATGCGAGAGAAAAAGGATATAACGAGCTCTTTATGTACCTACTGAAGATCAGTTGGCAGACATCTTTACTAAGCCACTGGACAAAGAAAGATTTGCAAAATTAAGAACTGAGTTGGGAATAATCAAAGTCAGTTAAGCCAGAGATTCGTCAAGGGGATTAATCTTTGTTATGTTGGGTGCGCTCACTTAACAAATTAGTCATTGACATCAACAATCTCAAACTGACAAATTGGAAGAATCTGACAGAACTGAACAATTTGATAGGAACTGAATTATTCCTAAAACTGACCTCAGCATCAATTTTCACTTTATTCAAAATTGGTCAAAGGTTGATAAGATAAAATCAACAGCGGTTATATCGCATTAAATTGCCACAGTTCTTTTTGTCAGGACTTCGTGTGTACACCCCACGATTGTCAGAAAACAGTACCTGTATCGGTTATCAAAACCATCATGGAATTTGAAAAGTTGTACCATCCAACCGCTAGAATATCCTACCTATTTATTTAATCTCTGTTCACACTATTTTTCTTATTAAGAAAAACATACTCTTTTCAAACCTACCCTTCAAATCAAATTTCTTTGTGTTCACACTCAAACATGGCCACTGCAATTGATTTAAAAGACAGATGATTAATCACAGAGCTGGATGAACTGACACTCGAAATGTATGAAGCTATGTGTCAAAACACTCTATTAGCCAGCTGTATACGAGATAAAATCGAAAAGCAACCAGGATTGAACAACATCCTCGAAGTTCGATTCAAAGAAAAACGAGATGTGGAAGGCATTTTGCAGTTTTGGAAAAATATGCGATTAATCAGGGACTCCTTGATTACAACTGTTCGAGGAGATCGCATTGTGTTCAATGAAAGAGTTATGAGATCACTCTTTGGGTTCGCAAATACAACAGCAACTTCAATAGAGTTAGCAACCCTACCATTGGAGAAAGAAGATTTTCTCGCTATGATCACTTCATCTACGGAACCAATCGTACCTGGTGTTCATGTCGACAAAATCAAGCCGGAATTTGGACATCTCAGCAGATGGCTCAGCAAACACGTCATTGGAAAATCCAAAGGGATTAATATACTTTCAGAAGAAAATATTTTGCTGATGAATATAATCTGGGAAAACATAGAATTTAATTGGGCAGGCTATATTGTCAATCAATTCAAGAAGCAATATTTAGCTGAATTAGAAAGTATGGCAAAAGCTCAAGCTGAAGGACAATTAACTGATGGCAGATTCCGACTGAAGAAAACTCTTAGTGGAATCATTCAGTTTTATTTGGAAAGAATTAAGGAAGGGAAGCAAGCAAGAGAAACCGTGACATCAAAGGAAATCACGAAACAACTTTCCAACATGAAGAAAAGCGATCAATCGTGTCTCGGCGACAAGAACCGAACAAAGAGGGACCAAGCGAAAATCGAATCCACGAAGAAAGATCGGTTGTAAGATGCTTGTACTGCGAAATCTCAAGTGAGATAGCACCAACGAGGGGAACAACAATTGACAACGAAGATATTCAAGATAATGTCAATGCTATTCTTACTTCTCAAACACAACAAAGCGAGTCAATTCAACAAACGGCACCGGTCTTGAAGCGACAAAGTCATAAGGTCGATAAAAATGAAACTTCAACCGAAGATTTTCGTGATGCCAGTTTACAAACTGAAGAAAAATCACTCTTGGAGAAATTGGAAGTAAGAGATCTTTACTCTCTGTTTCCTATTAAGGAATTTCTTGACAACTGTTTCAAAAGATTTACTGAGTTAGCAAAAAGAAGAGAATCAGGCACATCATCTAAAGACAGTTTCCAGAAAAAGGATGATAGGCCAAGAAAAGAAGCTGATGATACAACAGTTTTGCAAACAATCACTCAACCGCAACAACCAGTGACACAAACTGTACCACAGCAAGAAGCATTGTCAGTTGAAAACCAGACAACTGTTAATCAGCAAGCAAATGATGAAATCAGACAACTGATGGTCATTAATACTCAGGACAAGGATCAAGTGGAAACTACATATGATCCCTCTGATTTTCTATCTAAGAAGGAATTGGCCAAAGTTCATGAAAACTTGAAAATTGTACTCAGTCAAAGAGATACACAGAATGGTCTTTTATCAAACATCTCTGGATATCTTGATTATAGAACTAGAACTGATGTTTCGGTTCATGCAAGACTAGAGATGATTCACAAATCAAGTTCAAGTTCTGCGTCAGAGATTGTCTTACTCAAACAACAACTTGAAGATTCAACCGCAGTAGATAGAGAAACTCATGCTCAAGCTCATTGGCATATTAATCCGCATATCTATGGGTTAGAAGCTCAACTTAAGGAAGTACTTGATTCTCAACGACAAATTTCAGAAGATCAAAAAGCAACCCATGCCCTGGTAGATCAGTTATATGATGCCAAAAAGGGGAAGCTGAAGAAGAAAAGCTGAAATTACTCGGAGAAATGAAGCGACTTGAAGAAGAACTACAAAGATACGGATCGGATCCTCAATTTTTGAAGAAAGAGTTAACGATGATCAACTTATTGCAAAATACAATCAACCTGGAGACGAAGAGTTACTCTTACAAAGGATCACGTGGACGCAGCTTTATCAAAGACTACAATCCTATTAAAGCCAAATACAAGGACAGAACATTTGAGGAATCCTTGAACTACTTTTTGTCTGATATTTACTCAAAGAAAAAAATTGCACAACATAAGAAGGATCGAAGGTTTGAAGATAAACTGAAGATCAAAGACAAGGTTGAACAAATGAAAACCGATCTAACAGAATTTGAAAAATACTATCTGGAAGACTCAAGCTTACCCAAGCTAATTCAATGGAGAAGATGGAAAGAAAGTAGTCAAGTTGACTACAACAAGACCTTTTCAAAGGAAGACTCCAAACTTGAAGAAGATTTTCGTTTGTATGACAAGGCAAAAAGATATGACTTAATCATGCAAAAAGCTAAGAAGAGGCTCAGTCTTTAATCATAGATATTTGAACAAAATGCATGTATCCGCTTTTGCTCGTTCTATTGAAAACCAGTTTTCCAGTTTTACATTGTTTCTCATTGTTTTGATCTTTAAGCTTTTCTTTTAGGGAGAGTTTTGGCATCATCAAAAAGGGGGAAATTGTGGGAAATAAAATTTTATGTTTTGATGATAATTCATCTTATTTATTATAATGTTATCTTAACCCCATTGATGAAGTGCTGAAGCCAGCTGTCACTACAAAAAAACAGCAGTTTTGCGACGGAATTTTCACGACGGACTTTATTTCCGTCGCAAATTTACGTTTGCGACGGATGTTTTATTGTTTGCGACGGGACATTTGGCGTGACAGTTTGGTACCAATTTTTCCACTTGCGGGACATTTTGCGACGGAATTTTTATTATTTTGCGACGGAATATTTAATAAAATTTTATAAAATTATTTTATTATTCTGAACTTAGATTTTTGCGACGGAATTAGGGTTAGTTTGCGACGGACATTAAATTCCGTCGCAAAACGGCGGATATCAGTCGACTAATCCCCTTTTCTTCCTCATTTCTCTTCTTCTCCCCTCTTCTCTCCCGCCGCCCCCCCCCCCCCCCCCCCCTGCTGAAGCTGTTCTTCCGGCGCCACCTCCTTCCACCACCGCCGCAGCCACCCACAGGTAACCTCTTCCCTCCCCTCCCACCCCCTCTCCCCCCGGACCCGATTCCCCCCCTCCCCCCCCCCCCGCCGCGTATATATATGTATGTATATATATATATTTTTTTTATATATATATATATATATATATATATATATATATATATATATATATATATATATATATATATATATATATATAGTATGTAATTTTTTTATTTTTTTTTTCAATTTATTTTTTCCTTTTGTTATAAATATATATATATATATATATATATATATATATATATATATATATATATATATATATATATATATATATATATAGTGTATCATATGTAGTATATATTTATAGATATATATGTGTAGTAATTATAAGTTAGGAAAATGCTTACTTATGTGTATTAGTTAGATAAGTTAGGAAAATGCTTACATTATTGAAATGGTTGATATGGTTTGTTGAGATATTCTTGATATTGCACGATATTGAAATTGGGATAGATATGTATATTAGTTTAGAAACCGGATGTTGGTTGAATTGGTTTGTTGAATTTGGATTGAAATGATGATAAGTATGTGCTTACATGATAAGCATAACATACATAAGGTCCTCAAAGGGTGTTGTTCCTACCCGTTTGGAAAATGGTACTGGGGGGTACTTTGTTATCCGGCAAAGCCTCCGAATTATTTTGACGTCGAACCTTTGACCATGAATTGAAAATTTAGGTTAAAGTGTTGTTAGTTTCATAGTAAGTTGAGTAAAACCCGAGTTTGCAAAAGTGTTGAGACAACCTTCAAAGACTATTGTTAGTCTCATATTTTGTATGATATGATGTGTAGGATTGAAAATGAAGAGAATAGAACGTAGTTGGATGTACGAGAGGTTGGATGCTAACAAGAAATTTAACCCGGTATTTGTGAATGGTGTGGAGGAATTCATAAAACATGCAAAGCGATTAGATTCGTTTCGGGCAAATAATGGAATGATGAAGTGTCCATGTAGTAAGTGTAAGAACACTAAATTTTCGATCGAACATGACGTGAGATTACATTTAACTAAATATGGGTTTTGCGCAAACTACTATGATTGGGTGTGTCATGGTGAAGAGTTTCCCATTCCGATCAACGTTCAGCAAGAACGGAATGTGAACCCTTATCAGGACATGGTTAATGACGCATTACGTGATAGGATTGATCACGTAAGAGAAGAATTTCTTAACCAAGAGGAGAACAATGAGACACCAAACCACGAAGTTGCATCGTTTTTTGAAATGCTTTGAAAAACGCGAGAGGAACTGTATGTGATGGAAGTAGTGTCTCCGTACGCAAGCGGCTTCTAGGTTGCTCACTTTGAAATGTGATCACAACCTCTCTCACAAATGCGTTGACGGGGTTACCGGTTTGATAGGAGATATTCTTCCGAAGAATAACTTAATGACCTCGAAATTCTATCAAACCAAAAAGTTGTTAAAGGCATTAGAGCTACCCCGTGAGAAAATACACGTGTGTCCCGCGGGGTGTATGTTATTTTGGGAGGAGGACGCGAATCGGACAAGTGTCGGAAGTGTGACCATGATCGATATAAACCGAAAACGAACGCAAGAGGTCAACGTGTGCCTAACAAAGTGATGACTTATTTCCCGATTGGACCTAGACTCCAAAGGTTGTACGCCACGAAACATATAGGCAAGGAAATGAGGTGGCACGCGGAAAACCCCGGGACAAGCGGTATAATGGCCCACCCAAGTGACGCTTTGAAGCTTGGAAGCATTTTGACCAAATGCACCACGAGTTTGCTAAGGAGCCTAGAAATGTGCGGTTAGGACTTTGCACGGACGGTTTTGCACCTTTTGGTAATTTTGGGAAGAACTACTCTTGTTTGGCCGATCATGGTTACACCATACAATCTTCCGCCCTGGTTGTGCATGAAAAGACGGTTTATATTCTTATCGGTGCTTGTACCGGGGCCGAAAAATCCGAAAGGAAACCTCGATGTTTATTTGCAACCATTGATTAAGGAGTTGAAGCAGTTTGTGGGAAACGGGGTTGTTTACTTACGATGTATCCACAAAACGAAATTTTCATATGAGGGCTTTTGCACTAATGTGGACTATCAATGATTTTCCTGCGTATGGCATGTTATCCGGGTGGACTACGGCTGGTGTGAAAGCTTGTCCCTATTGTGGTGATGGAAACAAGTCGTTACGGCTCAAACATAGTGGTAAATGCACTTGGTTTGATTGTCATCGGCGAGTTTCTCCACGAAGACCATATTTTTCGCACTGATAAAGGTTTTTTGAAGTCCAAACAGTATGAACACGCGACTCCACCCCGTAGATTGAGTGGTGAGGAGGTATGGGAATTTGTACAACACCTACCAAGCATCATTGATGGCTCAGATTCAGACTTGAAACGGCTTAAAAACTCCAAGAATGGTTGGTGGAAAAGAAGCATTTTTTGGGATCTTCCGTATTGGAAAACATTGCTGCTTCGACATTGCCTGGATGTGATGCATATTGAGAAAAACTTCTTTGAAAAACTGATTGACACGGTTATGGACGTTAATGGCAAAACTGCTTGTGGTCCAAAATCTGCTAAAGATTTGAAAGAGCTTTGCAGAAAGCGCCCCGATTGTACACTTGTTCTTGACAAGCAGAAAAGAAAAGTGTTGTGTGAATGGGTCACCAAGTTGAAATTCCACGACGGTTATGCTTCGGACACGAGTAGGTGCGTAGATCATGATCAATACATTCTACGTGGTTTGAAAAGCCATGATTGTCACGTTTTTATGGAACGTTTGTTGCCAGTTGCCCTTCGAGAATTGATTCCGAAAAATGAGTGGAATGCATTGAGTGAGATAAGTCAATTCTTTCGAGACTTGTGTCTTTGCTACCCTAAAAATAGAAGACGTGATTCGTTTAGAGAATAACATTGCTTGAGATTATTTGCAAGTTAGAGAAGATTTTGCCTCCGGCGTTTTTTAACTCGATGGAGCATTTATCGGTACACTTGCCGTATGAGGTCAGAGTTGGTGGTCCCGTGCAATATCGATGGATGTATCCATTCGAAAGGTTTTTGAATCACTTAAAACAAAAGATTGGTAACAAAGCTTTCGTAGAGGGATCAATATGCAATGCGTATTTGTTGGAAGAGATTTCAAACTTCGTTCTATGTATTACGATGATCATATTGAAACAAAAGCAAAGAATCTTCTTGTTGGTGAGACTTCGGCATCGGCAATCGTTTCGATTTACACGAGTTATTCCGTGATCATAATGGTACAACAAGCTGGGAAGTGCAAGACGAGGTTCTTGGATAATAAAGAATATGACTTTGTGCACAAGTACGTATTGTCTAGCTGCGAAATCATGAAACCGTATGAACTGTAAGTACCTCATTACTACATATATACAATGCTTAACGAGTTTTTTCGAACAAATATACATTAACGACAAAATGATTCATTCTTAGATTGTTCGAGCAATTTATTCGTGTTCAACGACCTCGATTGACCTCGACGGATATTTGGAATAAACATGAAAATGAATTTACCAAATGGTTTGCACAACAAGCATCATTGTTGAATGATGATTTGCTAAAAGCTTTGGCAAGTGGTCCTTCTCGTCAAGTCAAAACTTGGAAACGTTATTCGATTAACGGCTACAACTTTCGGACATTCAACCGGGCAAGCGATATTGGTAAATCTTCGGTCAACAACGGAGTTTGTGTCGGTTCCACGGAAGGTGCCGACTATTATGGCACTTTAAATGAAATCATTGAGTTGGTGTATTATGGACATTCGATTGTCTACAAAGCCGTATTGTTCAAATGTGATTGGTTTGATAATTACGAACGGGGCATGAATGTGCATAAAGATTATAAGATAGTTGAAGTTCATCGTGGTAGGAAATATGGCGCTTATGATCCATTTGTTACGGCTTATCAAGTCGAGCAAGTCTACTATGCTCCATATCCAAGTTTGAAAAAAGACAAAGATCAATGGTCGGTTGTTTTCAAAACAAAGGCAAGATCGACTATCGATGCTCCCGTCGAGGAAACCGTTTTCCAAGAACAAGTGATCAATGATGTTTCCCGATTATCGATCCTCTTAACATTGTCCACCAAGATCTTGATGTCGATGTTGACTCCGATGTTGGGGATAATGACTTGGATGATGATGAGATGGCGGATTTCATTCAACAAGAAGTGGATGTTGAATCCGAGAATGAAGATGGAGAGGAAGAAGAATCGGTTGATGATCTAGATGCGATGAAGAGGAGGAAGAACTCTTCCATTCTAGTAGTGATAGTGAATAATAATGTATTAAATATTTTATTTTGTCATTATAGTGAATAATAATGTATTAAACATTGTAATTTATTATTAATTAGTATAAACGCCTTTTTATTATAATTGCATTTAGATTAGTATAAACGTCATTTTACGTGTCAAATAGATGTCGGGTAGAGGTAGAGGTAGAGGTAGACGCGGTAGGGGTAGTTCCCCCTCCCCCGGAGCGTCTTCCTCCACACGACTCACGGTTTGGATGATGAGATACACCGGATGACCGAGGAGGATTTGGGTGTCATTGTCAATGGTGACCTTGGATTGCCGGTTTTGGATCCCGAGGGGAGATGGTAAGTTAATACATATCTTGCTTTAATTTGTTTGTATTTTTATTTATATTTTGATTAACCAAATATATTAACAACTTATTGTTTTCAATATGACGGGTTTACCGACAACTATGTCAAGAAAATGGCCAAGACCGCCATAATCGGCGGCTTCAACACTTTTGCCACCACGTGGCATAATGCCGGCCCGGGAGCGACGGGATAGGTGGTGGCACGCATTTAGGGTACGTCGTTCATATAAATATAACTATATATAAATATAACTATAATTATAACTATACATATAACATATATATAACTATGTTGCAGGGTCATTTCAGCTTCGAGTTACGCCACGAGCGCCTGGTTAGGGAAGCTTTTGAGCGGTATGCTATCAACAGGGTCCGTGATTATATGTATCGGGCTCAAACAAACCCCCGTGCTAGGCTTTGGATGACCCCGGATATTCTCCGTCAGTTCGAGGAGTGGATTGGGAGTCCCGTAAGCAATTATTCAATATTTAATTAATAATACTTGTGTTTTATATATATATGTATGTACTAACTTGTTTATCTTATGTCGGAATAGGCATTCAAGGAAACATCTCGAAAAAGAAGATAAACCGAGCTTCTGGATCCGGTGAGGAAGGGAAGATCCCTGGGACACATGCTATGGGCAGACGCGGCGTTATCGATTTCGCTCGGGCCATGGAGGACAATAGAGAAGTGCCCCTATCAGTCGGAGATCTGGTGACTAGTTCGAAGAAGAAGAAGTCGGGCAACTTCGTCTCGAGGAAGTTTGAGAAAATCTTGGTACGTTATGTATTCTAAATATTATATATACATTATATATATATCATGTAATTATTGTTACTAACAAATTTATATCATACTTTGCAGGACGTCTTCACCTCGAAGAAGGCGAAAGCCCGGGAGACGCGACCGACACCCCGTCGACGAGTCGCGTCTTTATTACGAAGCCGGCGGTGGTTACGACAAGAAGGGGAGAGTTTTTGGCATGGGGTCGGCCGCCTCCATGTACTACGACATGCACTCGCTGCTCGACACTCGTCCGGCCGAGACATACTCTCCGGGCATACTCACCCGTCTCACCCGGGAGATGGCGAGAGAAAGACGATTAATGCGAAACACGGGCGAGGTTGGAGGAGCTAGAGAGAGACGAAAGCGTCGGGGAGAGACGGACTAGCGCGGATGGAGGAGTGGATTACCCGGCGGTTGGCGGCATCCCTCCGGAGGGATGCAACCCGGGTACGAGGCGGCACGAGAGATGACCGATCGATCACGGACTGGAGGAGGTGACATGGGTTTAGGTAGTACACCGGGTCCGACCGGGTGACATATTGCTTTATACATTTTTATTTATTTTGGCTTATCGTATCCCCTTTGACATATCGTTTTATCCCTTTGACATATCCCCTTTGACATATCCTCTTTGACATATCCCTTTGACATATCGTTTTATTTATTTTGGTATCGTATCCCCCTTTATATTGTTGTTGTTGATAGCCGGTAGCAATTGTAATGCTACCGGGGAAAATTATGGCTTTTTGCGGCGGTGGTTTGACCGGCTGCTGCAAAACAGCCATAATTTTCTGATTAATTTTAATTTTTGCGACGGAAATATTCCGTCGCAAAGTTGTATTTGCGACGGAAAAAGTGTATTTGCGACGGATATGTAAGGATCTAAAAATAAATAAATTATTTAATAAAAAATATTTGCGACGGATTATACAATTTTTGCGACGAGTTATACAATTTGTGCGACGGATTATATATTTTTGCGACGGATTATACAATTGTTTGCGACGGATTATACATTTTGTTGCGACGGAAATTATATTTAAAAAAAAATAAAATACGTTATTATCCGTCGCAACATTCGTCGCAAATAATTTGCGACGGATAAACCGTCGCAAAAACTCAGTTTTGCGACTAAAAAATGCGACAAATAAAAACCGTCGCAAATCCGTCGCAAATTAGGTTTTGCGACGGAATAAGCCTAGTTTGCGACGGTAACCTTCCGTCGCAAAAAGTCCAAATAAGTAAAAGATGTCCGAATGTATAAGATTTATTAGTAGTCGATATTTGTATAAGTTACATCAGACAAGCACTGTAATTGATAGTGTCGTAAAACTGAAAACTGGGAATCAATTAGAAAATTGGAATTCATCAAGACAAACAAACTGACTCAGAATACACCTACTGAAGAAGGTAAGTTTGCTGAGAGTTATAGACTCGGTTGGCTTATCTTGAAGAATGAAGAACTGAGGGACACATACTCAGTTATTGAAGAATGAAAAACTGAGGGCACAAACTCAGTTATGAAGATTACAAGTCGAGACTATAAAGTTGGACTTTAGGCAAGATTGTGGTGACCTGAACTGACTTTATGGATCTTGTATGAAGACCTAAGAATCATACGGACAATGAATTCTTAGATGACAAAAATATCATGGTGTACTCTGATTAAGTCAATTATAATCAGATGAAAACTGGAGTACTGATTTTTGAAGAAGAATAAAATCTCAATTAATGCTCCAAGTCAGTTAGAAACGACCGACAAGGAAACTCGGTTTATAAGTCGGCCATCCAACAAACCGAAAGTACAATCGAACGTTGTAAAGAAAGAAAATTCATTGGATGAATCAACGACACGAGAACGGTCGAAAAATATAACCGTTGCAAGATATACGTTGATACAATTCAAATCAAAGTCAGATGAACGTTGGACTTCACACTATAAATAGAAGACTTTGCACAAACAAAAACAATACAACATATACAAGAATCAACAAGCAATTTGTGCACACTATTTGAATTGTCATCATCACTGAACTATAACAAGATCATATCTAGTATTTCTTCAAGTGTTCAAAGCTACAAAGAATTTATCAAGAATTCAACACTCTGAAGAACCACAAACAAGAATCAATTTATTGATTCTCAGCCCAACTTTGATTCTATTTCAAAGGTTTAGATTGTGAAGCAAACCGGGAAGGTTTTGTCAAGGACAATTGTGACAAGCGATCGGGTAGACGTGTTTGTGGTGGTAGGCGGTGAAGAGGCAATCCTACCCTCTAAGGACCAAGTGGTTCAAGCATTTGGAGAGCAAGCAATTCTACCCGTTCTACAATTGTTTAGATAGTGAAGCTAGGGATTAGCCAAGGACTATTGTTTAGGACTTTTTGTAACGAGCTCACCTCAAGAAGTTTTAGTGGAATTTTCCTCCGCACCACGGGGAAGAGAGGACGTACGGGATTACACCACCCGGAACCTCTATAACATCTCGCCTTATTTACTTTACGCATTTACTTACTTATTTAGTATTTACTTACGGCATTGTGATACTTGATTGTTATACATCTCATAGTCACAACCGACATTCACCGAAATTCGGTTCACAACACTCAGTTTTCATAACGAACAACAAGATCAATATAAAGGCTAAAATTATATCCGCTGCCGGTTGACTCAGTTTCAGCTTAAGTCAGTTTGATTTAATCTCAGCTTAGTCAGCTCAACTCCACACAAGTTTTATCTGAATCCTAATTTGTTTAAAATCAAGTTTTTGGTGACAAGTTTATTCACCCCCCCCCCCTCTAAAATTGTGTCAGCCTTTCCAAGGGACCAACAAAATCTTTGAACCGGTGAATGATGGTTTCATACTAAAGATGAGAAACGAGTCGATGGCTGATGTAAAAGGCATTGGAAATGTTATTTTAAATTTGAGTTCTGGAAAATTTGTAAAACTATTTGATGTTTTATTTGTTCCGTGCATCCGGAAGAACCTTGTATCCGGTGCACTATTATGTAAATCGGGCTATAAACAAGTATATGAGTCCGATAGGTATATATTATCTAAACATGGTGTTGAAAGATCGTCTACAATTTTAGAACTTATCCATAGTGATTTGTGTGATTTTAGTGCATCACCGTCTTTGGGAAATAAGAAGTATGTGATTACTTTGATAGATGATAGTACTCGTTTTTGTTATGTGTATTTACTTAATACTAAAGATGAGGCACTTGATAAATTCATGATTTATAAAAGTGAAGTAGAATTGCAATTAAATTCTAGTATTAAACATTTTCGTACCGATAGAGGTGGAGAATACTATGATCCAACCTACTTCGGGTCGTGTGGTATTATACACGAGGTTACTGCACCGTATACGCCACAACAAAATGGCATTGCAGAGAGGAAAAACCGTACTCTAAAAGAGATGGTAAATTCCATGTTGTCCTACTCAGGATTAAGTAATGGATTTTGGGGTGAGGCCATGTTAACGGCCTGTTATTTACTAAACAGAATTCCTAATAAAAAGAATTCTGCTACCCCGTATGAACTTTGGTTCAAAAAGAAACCAAACTTAATTTATTTGAAAGTTTGGGGCTGCAGGGCGGTTGTTAGACTTCCCGATCCTAAAATTAAAATTTTAGGAGAAAGAGGCATCGATTGCATATTCATTGGATATGCAAGTCATTCAAAGGCATATAGGTTTTATGTTATAGAACCTAGTGATTCCGTGGTTGTACATTCGGTTATAGAATCACGTGATGCTATCTTTGATGAGAATAGATTTACATCTATTCCTAGACCAAAGAGCATTGCTCCTACAATAGTTGGAGTGGAGAATGTGGAGAACAATGATTCTCAAGTCGAGTCTTCTGAACTTCGAAGAAGTAAGAGGGCTAGAATAGCGAAGACATTTCCACCGGATTTTGTAACTTATTTGGTGGAAGGTTCGAGAAATGAAGTTGGATATCAATACTCATATTGTTACAATATTGAGGATGATCCAAGAACATTTTCTGAGGCAATGGGATCTCAGGATGTATCATTTTGGAAAGAAGCCATCAACGACGAGATGGATTCCATAATGGGTAACAATACGTGGATTCTTACGGATTTACCACGTGGTTGCAAATGGATTTTCAAAAGGAAAATGAGAGTCGACGGTACAGTTGACCGATATAAAGCCCGGTTAGTTATACAAGGCTTTAGGCAAAAGGAAGGTATCGATTATTTCGATATTTATGCTCCCGTTGCTAGAATCTCCTCAATCAGGTTATTGATTGCCTTAGCCGCAATTCATAACTTGGTGATCCATCAAATGGATGTTAAAACAGCGTTTCTAAATGGAGATTTGGATGAGGAAATATACATAAAGCAACCGGAAGGATTTATTATGCCCGGTAACGAGCATAAGGTATGTAAACTTGTGAAATCATTCTATGGACTTAAACAAGCTCCTAAACAATGGCATCAAAAGTTTGATGAGATTGTCTTGGCTAGTGGGTTTAAACTCAATCAGTCGGACAAGTGTATCTATAGTAGATTTGATGATACCGGCAACGGTGTGATAATCTGTCTATATGTCGATGACATGTTGATTTTTGGTACAAACGAAAATCAAGTTGATAAGTGTAAAGAACTCTTATCTTCTAGATTCTCTATGAAAGACATGGGGGAGGCATATGTTATTCTTGGTATTAAAATAAAGAGAAATCAGGGAGGATTTTCATTAACACAATCTCATTATATTGAGAAAGTGTTGAAGAAATTTAATTGTGAAAATTGTACTCCGGCAAATTCTCCCATGGAACCACATGAGAAACTTGGACCTAATAAAGGTGAAACCGTGAATCAACATGAATATTCACGAGTCATTGGTTGTTTGATGTATGCAATTAATAGTACACGACCGGATATTGCCTATGCGGTTGGGAAACTAAGTAGATATACGAGTAACCCTAGTAACTGTCATTGGAGAGCGGTTGTTCGTGTATTAAGGTATCTTAAGTCTACCAAAGACTTTGGTTTGACTTATATTGCATATCCTTCGGTGATTGAAGGATATTCGGATGCTAGTTGGATATCTAATGTAGAAGATCATTCTTCTACTAGTGGATGGGTGTTTGTTTTAGGTGGAGGTGCCATTTCTTGGGCTTCTAAGAAACAAACATGTATATCTAGCTCGACTATGGAGTCGGAGTTTATTTCCTTGGCAGCAGCCGGTAAAAAGAGGCAGAATGGCTTAGGAATTTGATTCATGAAATTCCTTTATGGCCTAAACCAATATCACCAATATCTATTCATTGTGATAGTTCCTCTACACTGTCTAAAGCTTATAGTCATGTGTATAATGGTAAGTCACCACACTTAGGCGTTAGACATAGTGCGGTACGTGAGTTGATCTCTCACGGGGTGATATCGGTTGTGTATGTGAGATCTCAAAGGAATTTAGCTGATCATTTGACAAAAGGATTAGCTAAGGACTTATTACAAAAGTCGGTTGTCGGGATGGGTCTACAACCTGTATAAGTTTCTGATAATGGGACGCCCAATTTCCCTTTGGTACAATGCCTTAGGCTAAATTCAATGTGGTAAGCCTGTTATTGGAAACTTGAGCACATGTATTAATCCCGAAGGTATGTGCAATAAACCTGTGAAGTTAGGTTGAAGTTTACCTTCTTAATGAATCTTTTGAGAGTGCTAATGCAGGTGCACGGTAAATTAAAGATTCACCTATATGAGTTTGAGGTATGGCCGCTTCAAGGAAAGTTGGGTTGACTTTCTATAAGCTCAAGAATGGATATGGACACAAGGCCGGATTTCAATAAATGGTGTCAAGAATAATACTTTGAAGTAGTCTCAATTCATGTGTATTGTTATGTACATGTATTCAAAATGTGTAAAGGGGTTCAATGCTTAGTCACACCCCAATACTCGAATATTTGCGTGTAATAATACTAGGTGGAAATTCAATCTTCGTGATATTTTCAGTTGGTTTATATTATGATTGTTGTTTATACTAAACCAAGGATTACACTTAAATGGGGGAGGAATGTTGGTGATTTAAGTATAATCACAAGTCATTGAGGTTATCGGGGTTTAGTACAAGGGTGGTTATGCTCGTAAAACTAAAATATAAGTATGGAGGTGCGGAGTGCACGCTTATATAAGTGTTTACGAGTGTACGGATGTGAAATGAAAATCCAAATTTTCTGATTGAGAGCTATCCGTACGGATAAGAATCTATCCGTACGGATGAAAGGCTGAAACTGTAAAATTTTGATACTGTAATTTATCCGTCCGGATGATAACTGCATCCGTACGGATGGGCACCTGTGGTCCGAAAACTGATTTTTGGTGTCTTTTGGCCGTTTTAAGTGGGTACAACCAAATGGTACCTTTTCTTTTGGTGTCTATCACTTAAAGGACGTATTCCTTTGCTCTTTTTCAGATCCAAGTGCTATCTATAAGCAAGTTTACATTGTTAAACATAAGAACAACAATTGTAAGCATCCTTGTTAGTCATTCTATATAACTCAACACTTCTAAGTGCTCTTTAATCTTTTGTCCAAAGTTTAAAGTTTGTTCTCTCAGTTTTATCTCACTTAAATATTCGTGATACCCAGGACAACGTATAGGGTCGAATAATTTAAGAAGGACAACGATTTATCGTGAAACGGAGAGGATCCAAATCTTTTCTTTTGCAGGAATTCAAAGCATTGTCGATCATCTTCACACCCTCAAATTACAACAATAGGCGGGGCAATTATGTCTTAAGGACATAGTTCTAAAATCGCCTCAGTCACAATAAGTTTTCGTGTTTACATTTTGCTTTCTGCATATTTTGTTCTATGTGTTGTAGTGTCATGAATATATGAATAAAGTATTCATGTTATGTGTTCATCTATTGGATTTATGTTTCTACAAATTGCATGCTCTTCATCTCTAAAAATTACAAACCTGTACACTACTATCTATATTTTCTAACAAAAACTTCTATTTGAATAATTCAAGTTTTTTTTTTTTCTTATGCAACTTTATTTTTATTGAGAAATCAAATAAAGAGCTACAAAGTTCATTGCCATATCCCGGTCCGTCCCAAATTTACGTGATAGAATGCATAACATGGCCTCCTTAAACCCTATGTGTGGCAAACCCAGAGTATGAAAATCCATCACATGGGGAAGAGTACTCGCTCTATGCACTCCCAATAAAATCCCTGCCCCATAAATAATTACATCAGTGGAAAGTAAAGTGGAATAGATGTTGTAACTCTGTCTTCTGCCTTGTGTATACGATCTAAGGAATTTGAGCCGAAGATCTCTTTGTGCCCTCGTCTGAACTTGGTTGAGCAACAGAGAACTGTGGTCTTTCCTGATGAAAATTCGACATGTCCGGTCCGTAACGTGAGCAGCCACACCCAGGTCAGAAGCTGCACCAAGTATATAACGGGGCATATCAGGTTGTCCCTATTCTTTTGGGTAGATTTAACATATATGATTATTATTTGTATTACTACTTTGTTCATCACATTACAGGCAGTGGTTCCACCTATGTTGTGCGGTTTCCTTTTCATTCTCAGCTGGCCAGGAGATGGAACATTACTTTGTGCAGATCGAAGAAGCTCCCTGAAGATTATAACCGTGCAGTTTGCCGGACGTTTAATCATGGTCATGGCCAACATGATTGTGCCCACCTATGGACTGTGCACATGATACTAGACACAAAGATGTTTTAAGCCCAATTCTGAGCTCATCCCTCCATCTTTCCATCTGGCATATATATATGCATCCTATGTGTCATGAAAAGTAACCTTTTTTTAGGGTGAGAAGTAACTTTTCAACATCGGTTCAGGTCTTCACAAGGCTCGATCAAAACCGGTATTCCTGTATTTATTGAAGCATCAAAATACCGAGCTTAACCCAACGAATGAAGCTTACCAAAGCGGTTAAGTTCAGGCCTTAGGACCATGAGGCTCAAGTCCCACCAATTCGTGTGGGTTATATATATGTCTCCACATTATGTGGTAATTTTGTTTAGGTGAAAAAAATAAAACATAATGACATAAAGATGCACACCCTAAACTAATAATTGCTCTGCAATAAAATTTTTTTTTTTTTTTTTTGTTTTTGTCTCTTAAAAATAGAAAAATATACGCTAAAACATAAATCACGTCAAAGTATGTCAATGTTCAATGTGTTTAACGTACATCATAGAATTTACATGCATTATGTGGTAGAACAGAACAATGTTAGACATATATTCATACTAGGTCCATACTCTATTGCCTGTCCTCACTTGTAAAGTTAAAAAGGTTCATACTAGGTCCATACTGTCCTCACTTGTAAAGTTAAAAAGGTTTTCAGATTTTGTAAGACTCTATCAATCAATTATAGTAAGTGAATCTCAGGAAACAAACTGTTATTATTGAATGGTAATCTAAACCAAATTTGTTGTACCGTCTCCAAACCCCGGGTCTGATAGCGTTAAATGAGTCATAAATGGTCCGGTCAACTGCTTAGACCGCCGTCCTCGTTTGGTCAAAAAGGGCTAAGCCGAGTTGACAAGACTTTTATGTCTCACACTTATAAGCGGGTGAGCAGGACTTTACTTTACCGATGTGGGTTTTTACATTCTCTCCCCCCCCCCCCCCCCCCCCCCCCCTTATAAGTGACTGGCGTCCTCGCCAGGAGGACCAAGACTTGTTCCAGTTCGTCCCTACCATAGGATTCTAGAGGTGGCCCCCACCGCCTCATTCTGTAACGCCTCCAGACCCCGGGTCTGGTAACGTTAAATGAGTCATAAATGGTCCGGTCAACTGCTTAATTAGACCGCCGTCATCGCTTGGTCTAAAATGGCTAACCCGAATTGACAAGACCTTTATGTCTCACACTTATATACGGATGAGCAGGATTTTACTTTATCGATGTGGGATATAAATTTACAATGAGACAAAATGAAAATGAACAAACAAAATCAGTCAAGTAACAAGAACAAATAAACAAGGATACCAAATCTTTGACCATATTAATTCCTTCATGAAAACAAAAAGGTCGAAGATCGTACTATTATTAGTATTATTATTTGAGAGGCAGGGAGGATTAATCTTTCCGGTTATAGCTAGTAGCTACAATATTTACTTAATCAATAAAATGTAATTTAAATCAATTTTGTCATTATTTTATTCTTTTAATTATTTGATGCATTTGTTGTTAACACAGTATATATGTGCTAGCTAATTTACAAATTAAAGCTGTCGAATTTTTTTTACCGAAAGTTTATGTATGATCATCATCTTCTGGGCTGTCTCCACATGGAGCAACCTCCATGCATGTAGTGTAGATTTATTCTCAAAATCGAATGAAAAATTAAAAATAAAAAATCAAAGAGAGATCATATATCTCTAGTAAGTATCGTTTCCATAAACCCCATTAGTATACTTTTTACCACAATTTTCCTATAAAAGGCCTAATATATATGCATTTATAAGAGAAAACACAGTTAATTACTAAACTTTCAATAACAAATTATTAAAGATACATAATAATTTATATAGAGAAAGAAAGATGGCTAGCAACTTTGTTTTCCTTGCCCTCATAGTCATCGCGTCTGCAGTTCCCTTCTGCGCTGCTGCTGAAGCCAAGGAGCGTTTCGAGTTGACATGTAAGCTCAATTATTTTGTTATTACATACTCTATGTTTTCTATACCAACAGAGGTCTTCTATAGTGCATTTTACGGTGATATATATATATATATATATATATATATATATATATATATATATATATATATATATATATATATATATTCTATGTTTACATTAGTTCGTGTAACGCCCTAGACTTCCCTCTGTTAGGGATAAGTGGGTCATAAATGATTTGGTCTACTGTTTAGACTGTCGTACTTGATTGGTCTAAAAGGACTAACCCGAATTGACAAGAGTTTTATGTCTCACACTTATATGGGGATGAACGCTGGACATTACTTTACAGATACGAGACTTTACAATAACAACATGGGTACATATGATGATATTGTTGTTGCAGATGGCAGGTCACAGAATGACGGGTATTATTTAGCTCCAAAGAAAACAATAATATTGAGGAACATGCTTACAATAACTTTCACACATGATGATACAACATGCATGAATGAGGACACATGCGATGAAAACACCGAATGTTCCCTTCCACAATGCATGTGCATTACAAAAATCAACCCAGACGCCCATCCATTTTGTATATCAAATGACTGCACCGGAAAACCATGCGTTAATGGTCTTAACGAATGTGTATATCCAGGTTGCACTTGTAACACTGATGTTCCTGAAGGTGAAGAACCCCATTGTCTTCCTGAACCTGAACCTGAAGTTATTTAAGAGGCTCGATCATCAATCACCCTTTTCGGTCTCATTTAATAATCACTCATCGTTACATACGCACGATGATCACATTTGTGGATATTACTATATATTATCAACGATTTCAGATATTAATAAAAATGTTTTTGATACACTTGGCCGGAAGATCGAGTGCCGCCTGTCCGGCAATATCAATTTTTTTCTTTTTTCTGATTGATGTTGCCTCAACAATACGGCATGTCTGATGTATGTATGTTTCATGTTTGGTGTTGTTCTTGAAATAATAAAGTTGATGCATATATGTGTCCCTTGTTTATATTTCAGTTTGTTTTCGTTATTACACAATCAGCCCTACACACCACTGCTATGTGGAAGAGACTCAACGATCCTTGTTGGATACTTTGGTTATTAAAAAAAAAAATAATGAACGGTGACACACAAAGCAAAAGAAGAGTCATGTATAATAGTATGTTACAATAAGCAGTCTAGAAATTACTACAGTTATACATGTGTTATTAGTAACATGGTTGGTGCATTGACCATGTAAATACAACATATATAATGACATTGACCTACAATCTATTAATTCATGTCACTATTTCTAAATGTGATTGCAAACACTGTCACTACATAAATTGAATACTACGTCAGTGTAGTAGAGTTAATGTCATTGCATAAATATTTTTGCTACGTCACTGTACCAAGTGTCACTGTTTCTAAAAGCTCTTTTTTATCCGCGATTTTCCTTTTTTGTCGCTCCACTCTAATGTCTCTGTATTCATCTCCATAGCCGTCTTAGTCGAACCGATATATCGGTGCTTTAATGTCGCACAGATTTTTCACTTTCGGGGGGATTTTGTCGTTAATTTTTTTTGGTGTGATCTAATTTGATTTTCCTGTGTTTCTTTATGTAAATTTTGTGGGAGATTTGTGATTATTATTTGGGTGTGATTCTGATTTGATTTTCTGTTTATGTTTATGTTTATTTTTTTGATAGCTTGTAGATAATTGTTTATGGGGTGTGGTCTGATTTGATTTTAATTAAAAGCCCAATTTTATTTTTTATTTTTAATTTGGAGTGTCAAGGATAATTCGATACATTAAAATGGATTCTTGTCATTATAAACCTTGTAAAGTTGATACCATCATATATATTCTCATGTTTCTATGCTTATTTAGTCATTTTGAACCCACCTCTCATATAATATAACGTATATAAATATTATTTGATTATAGCATTAATTGTACATTACTCTAGGTGTAGTAGGTGTATATCGTGTGATTGTTATTTATATGTAATTGTGCAGTTATTATTAGAATGTGAGAAGTTTATTAGCTGTTGAGTTGGCCTTTTGTGCCTTCATGATAGGCTAATTTAATACTCTTTTTGTCTAATCATTAAAAACATGATTATTTTACAATTATATCATTCTTTTATTGTCCTTAATCTTTTTAATAAATGTAGTTATGTGGTCATTTTAGGAATTTAAGAAGAATTTTTTAGTTTAAATATTAGTTGTGAGACATATTTTGAGACATCCACAAAAGGAATAAGTCTCAAATAATTTGGGACGGAGAGAGTAGCTATTTCTATTAAGAGTTTGGGTCTTTAGTGCTGTTTGATTAGTCTTTTGCCCTAAAGTTATTAGAGCACTCGAAGTAGATTCTGTAAATGATGTTAAATCTGTAATTTACAGATTTAATTCTTCAGATTTGTAAAGAAATAGGACTGCAATAGCAGCTGTTCACAAATCTGTGGTGTTCAGATTCAATGAAAAATGCGCAATATGTCCAGCACAAAATAGGATCTGGATCTGAGCTCTTTTTATGTTTTTTTTTTCTTTTCCTTATCTTCTCACCATATTATCTTCCAGCTATGTTTTTGAGTTTTCTAACATTTTTTTCCGTAATCTTTTATTCATGTTACAGTGTATTTTCTTTATTTCTTATATCTCATCATATCTGTAATTTTGTTCCAAATATAAGAGATAAATTTCAATATTTTTAATTTCTCAAATAAATTCAGAAAAAATGGCTCACAGACAATGACTAATAAAACAATAATATTAAAAAAATATTACTTAATATTGTATAGTGTTAATATTATAACATAACTTCAGATTGTGTGTCATATGTGTTTTTTTCCTGGCGTGTAGTTATTTTGTAGTTGTATCTATATTATAGTGGAGATTCTGATGCAGTTGATTCTTGGTTGAGATTTTGTAAAATCGAAAAAATGATGTTTGAATCTGTAAATTAGAGAATCTATGGAACGACACTAATGCAAGTGCTCTTACACATGGGGAACCGGTCATTATCCTCATTCTCATTTAAACATCGTATATATCTTCATATTTTTTTATCTCATGAGAAATGTGTGATATGTCCACCGACTATTGGAGGCAAGCAATATTCTCGGTGATCATTTTTATGGAAGAGATAGTTTTTGGGAAAACTTAATGATTTCATTGATAGAACAAACATATAAATACAAGTAGAAAATACCTACCATTAAGCCACTTCCTACAAATAAGGAAACATGGGATCATGGCCTAAAAACTAGAAATAACTACCCTAGTAATGGAGATCATGCGATAATGGGAAAAAAATATGGCTGACATAGCTTTAGGTAATAATAAAACTTAATTAACATAATAATTAATTTAATTCTTCTAACATTCTTTCCCTTAATCTGAGCTGACTGTTCAGATTACTTCACACATTCCCAGCTTGTCTCTAATCTTCAGAAATTGATCCCTCTTGAGTCCTTTAGTCATAATATCAGCCAACTGATCTTCACTTTTGCAATGTAGCATCACAATAACCCCTTCTTCACATAGATTCCTTAGAAAGTGATACTTCACATATATGTGCTTGCTTCTGTTGTGTAAGACTGGATTCTTGGATAACTTAATGGTGGAATTGTTATCACAATACAAAATGTTTCCAGTCTGCTGAACTACTCCCAGAACTTCCATCATTCTTCTTAACCAGATTAGCTGACATGAGCAGTGTGCTGCTGCTACAAACTCTGTTTCTATTGTTGATAGAGTGACTATTGGTTGCTCTTTGATGACCAGCTGATAGCACTTTTTCCATACATAAACACAAAACCAGAAGTACTCTTCCTGTCATCAACATCTCCTGCATAATCACTGTCTGAAAATCCAGTCAGCTGAGCCTTCCCTGCTGAACCATACATGATGCCAAGATTGATGGTTCCATTTTGGTATCTTAGGATCCTCTTCACATAGTTTAAGTGGTCTTCTGATGGTGACTCCATATATCTACTTGCCACACTTATAGCATACATGATGTCTGGTCTTGTTGCTGTCAAATATAGAAGGCACCTTATCATCAGTTTGTATAGGGTGGGATTCACCTTACCACATATGTACCTTCCTTGTTGAGTTTCACACCAGTTTCACAGGGTGTGAGTGCTGGGTTGTTGTCCTTCATGCCGAACCTGCTGAGTATTTCAGTCTCATACTTTTTTTGAGAAACATATATCCCTGATTCAGTCTGCTGAACCTCAATGCCTAAGAAATATTTCATTAGTCCCATGTCTGTCATGCTAAATTTGGTATTCATTGCCACTTTGAACTCTGTTATCATACTGAGTTCACTGCTGGTAAAGATAAGATCATCCACATACAAACAAGCAATCGGAGTCCTTCCCTTGCTGTTAACTTTCACATACAAGGTAGGTTCATATGGGCACCTTGTGAAACCTGCCTTCACAAAATAAGAATCAATACAACAGTACCAACCCCTTGGGGCTTGTTTGAGACCATACAAGGTTTTGTTAAGCCTATACTCCATTCTTCACATAACCTTGTGGCTGATCCACATATACTTCTTCTTGCAGCTGTCCATTCAAAAAAGCCGATTTTACATCCATTTGATGTACTTTCCAATGATTTTGAGCTGCCAAAGATAACACTAGTCTGATAGTTTCCATCCTTGCTATTGGGAAAACACTTCATTGTAGTCAATCCCATACTCTTGTTGTATCATTTGGCCACTGGTCTGGCTTTGTACTTGCTGACTTTACCATCTTCATTCAACTTTGTCTTGTAGATCCCCTTGACACCAATAGTTTTGTGTCCTTTTGGTAGATCTGTGAGGTTCCAAGTTTGATTCCTTTCAATGGCCATGATTTCTTCATCCATGGCATGCCTCCATTTGCTGTCTTTTGCTGCCTCCTCATAAGTGATTGGATCATCACTAGCAAATAAAGCATAATAGGTAGTCTCCTCTCCTTGTGGTAAACCTGATACCTCAAAATCTATCATCTAGCCTGGCCTTTTCTTAGTTCTTTGAGGTCTGGTTGCTGAACCCTCAGCTCCCGTTTCATGACTTGAGTCTGCTGTTTCATGACTTGAGTCTACTGAGTCCTGAGTCTGCTGGTATTGAGTCTGCTAGTATTGAGTCTGCTGTACCTCAACCAGTTCTTCATATATCAGATTCCGAATTGGGTGGAACTGTTCATTGTTTGCTTCCCGATTCCAAGTGTTCAGCTCATCCAAGTGTTTGCTTCCCGATTCCAAGCATTTTTGCTGACTATCCTCTTGGTTATAGGATTAAACAACTTAAATGCCTTGGATTTTTCACTGCTCCCCAAGAAAACAAATTTCTCTCCTTTATCACTCAGTTTCTTCTTGTTTGCATCAGGAATATGAGCATAAGCAATGCATCCAAAAAATTTAAATTGACTTACAGATAGTTTGATTGAGCTCCATGCTTCTTCTGGTGTCATGTTTTGAACAGAAAAAGTTGGACATGTGTTCAAAATATGCACACTCCAACTTACACCTTCAGCCCAGAATCTCTTTGGTACATTTCCATAAGCAAGCATGCTTCTTACCATATTCAGGATAGTCCTATTATTCCTCTCAGATACACCATTTTGCTGTGGTGTATAAGCTGCTGTCAATTCCCTTCTGATTCCATTACTGGTACAAAATTCTTCAAACTCTGCTGAGGAAAATTCTCCTCCTCTATCTATTCTCAAACACTTGATATTTTGACCTATCCCCTTTTCTCTTAGCAATTTGAAGTTCTTGAATGCATTCAGGGCTTCAGATTTTTCTTGCAAGAATTCAACCCAAGTTTTTTTGGAAAAATCATCAGTAAATGTAATGAAGTACCTCTTACCTCCATTAGATGATGGGTTGATTGGTCCACACAAGTCAAAATGGATGAGTTCTTACACTTGTTTTGCCCTCCAATATTTTCCTTTTGGCAGCGGATGCCTATGTTGCTTTCCTTTAGTGCATTCCTCACATACTTGTTGAGGAGTCTGGATCTATGGAAGCCCTTTAACCATTTCTTTCTACTTAAGAGTTTTCAAACCACCAAAATTTAGATATCCATACCTGTAGTGCCATAGGCAAGATGCATCATTCAATTCTTCCATAAGACATGCTTGTGGCTCCTTAATTTCCAAAGGAAACAATCTGTTGGCATTCATAGGAACTTTAGCTATAATTCCCTTGCTTGAATCCTTGATTTCACACTCCTTATTCTTCAGAATAATCTCATATCCCTTTTCTTGTAATTGTCCAACACTTAACATATTGCACTTCAGATCAGGAACATATAAAACACTAGAGATTGTTTCAGATGTCCCGTTTTTGGATCTGATGCATATATTTCCTTTTCCCTTAACCCTAACTGAGGAGTTATCTCCAAACTTCACCATTGAATGATAGGATTCATCCAAATACGAGAATGTTGCCTTATTACCATATATATGATTAGTACATCATGTATCAACATACCATACTTGGGGCGCTAAACTCTGCTCATGCTGTGTAGTCATTAGCAGGGTCTCATCCTCCTCTTTGTCAGCAAAGTGTGAACTCTGCTGAGTCCCTTTCTCCTTGTCTGCTGGCAATTTGGTGTAGCACTCTGACTGGTACTGTCCAAATTTGTGACACCTAAAGCATTCAACATTCTTTTTGTTTGCAGTACCTCTACCATCTTCATTCTTGGATGACTGAGAGTTGTCTTTGCTGTCAAAATCTCTGGATGTTCTCCCTCTACCTCTTCATTTGCCTCTACCCCAGCCCCTATAATTGCTATTAGAGGCAGTGGTTTTCAAGGCCTGCTCTTCATTTGATGATGTTGATCATCTCTTCATCTTATGTTCATGAACTTGCAAAGAGCTTTGCAATTTATCAAGAGACAATGCATCAATGTCTTTGGATTCCTCAATGGAACACACCACATAATCAAATCTTGAGGTTAGAGACCTCAAAATCTTCTCCGCAACTACTACATCCTTCATCTTTTCACCAAGAAATCTCATTTTATTGCAGATTTCCATGGTTCTGGCACAATAAGTTGAGACGGATTCACCCTCCTTCATTTGTAGGGTTTCAAAGTCTCTTGTTAAGGCCTGTAGTTGTGATCTCTACACTCTGGTATTTCCTTGGTACTTCCTCTTCACTGAATCCCAAACATCCTTTGATGACTCCTTGCTGAGAAAGTCTCCAAGATGGCTCTATCTATTGCTTGAAACAAATAGTTCTTGGCCTTCAGATCCTTGAGTTTTTTGCCCTCAAAATCTGCTCTCTGAGCCTCAGTTGGGGGTGGATTCCTGCTGGTTCAACCACTCATTGTTCAATAATGGTCCAATACTCCTTAGAACGCATGAAGTTCTCCATCAACATGCTCCAATGATCATAATGCTGTCCATCAAACCTGGGGATGGAAGCTTGAACATAATTTGTTTCGGCCATGGATCTTTTTCCAACTGCTGTTGAGATTATGGCTCCGATACCACTGATAACTTTTATGGAAGAGATAGTATTTGAGAAAAATTAATGATTTCATTGATAGAACAAGTATATAAATACACGTAGAAAATAACTACCACTGAGCCACTTCCTACAAATAAGAAAACATGGGATCATTGCTTAAAAACTAGAGATAACTACTCTAGTAATGGAGATCATGCGATAATTGGAAAATAACATGGCTGACATAGCCTTAAGAAATAATAAAACTTAATTAACATAATAATTAATTTAATTCTTCTAACACTTGGTATAATAAATTATCACATAAAAAATAAGGGATGTATTTTTTTTGGCTACTATGCATCTAATATTTTAAAAGTATGACATTTGTTAACGGGGATAAGGGTCCTAAATGACACAATATGAAAGATGTCAGTCAAAAAAAACTATAAGAAAAGATTTTTGACAAAAAGGACATTTCACTAGTGATAGTGAATTACGTTGATTTTCAGCACAAAACCAACGTAATTCACTTTCAAATTCATTATCATTTTTACTTTCACTAGTGAAATGTCTTTTTTTGACAAAAATCTTTTCTTATAGTCCTAAAATCCTGACATCTTTCTAAATGTGTCCTACTTAACAATTAACTATTGTTAACGATAGCACAATCGATTTACTCGGACATCATATTTTAGAAGAAAAAAATCGACTTTACAGAGGTCGAAATCTAATTTCGACCCCTATAGCGTCGACTTTTGCACATAAATTTGTTTGAGAAGAGGTCGAAATTTCTATGTGGTGCCTCAATATATAGTAGAATGAATGTGGTTAAATTAACGGCGTCCTTTAAAAAAATTAAGTGACAGAAAAAAAAAAGATGGGATCTGTTGAAGTACATTCCTCTTTAATAAATTCATATGTGATTTTGTCACTCCCTCCTTTAATTTTGTTGTGTCTGTTAGTTGTAGTGTACGAAAGATAATTTATGATAATTGTTTTAACTATTAATAATTGATAGATTTATTTATTATCTTATTATTTGCTTCGTACTTATAAATAACACAATACAGAAAACCCCAATGTTAGGAAATCTACGCGGGAACGTAGCGGAATTTAAAATTTATTTCTTTTTTATCAAGATCAACTTCGTTTAAAATAATAAACACATTAAGTAGTAGACGGTGAATACATTGCTTGATCTATAAGATCGAAGTTTTGACCGTCTAAGGAGAGTAATCGTGCGCGCAAGCTGTCCACGTGACCGGCCTCTATCACTATCCACACGAGCACCTCGCCGGAATCCTCTCTGGATAACTACTAGAAAAACTCGGTTGCTAGACGGGCCTTTTCTATCTCTCAAAAACTCTCTTCAAGAAGCTCTCTATTTGTCACAAGAATTATGAACTATTGGAATTGTGTTGTACAAAAGAGCTAGCCAACCCCTTGCTTATATAGGGTATATGGCGCCACACCTTGTCCCAATCCCATTGAGAAAAATTCTTGCGTGGAGTAATGAGAAAGAAAACATTTTACTAGTAAAATAAGGAAAATAGATATTCTAGATCTATCTCATTAATATTCAATATCTTATATTAAATATTTCCAAGATATATATTGTCAATATCTAATATTGAATATCTTTAATTGATTTATCTCATTCAATATCTTATATTAAATATCTCCAAGATATTGTCAATATATAATTTTGACTATCTTTATTACATTACCATAAATCTATTTATACATAAATCTATTAATATCTTATATTAATATATGATAATACCATTAATTAATTAATTTGCAAAATTCATGTGTATCATATACACACACATTTGCGCCTTATATGCAAATAATTGGCATCCAGAATATTCTTTAATTAATCAACACAATTAATATCTTGTATTATATTTATTCATAATAAATAAATACCACCATATTAATTTATCACTATAACACTTTATAGTCGAGATAAAACTTTCCTTATTTGGTTATCACTATAACCGCATTTTAATCCGGCTAGATGTTCTTATGTGTGTGACCCGATAGGCTTCCGAATATGTTGGCCGTAGGCACAAAGTGCATTTACTAAAACACCCTTTACACCTAACGATCATGGATAGCGTCTGGCAACACGTCATAACCCCCAATCATCGGAAGAGTCAAATGCAATGACTACTACCTTTCATGTGAAATGGTTACCGTGTAAATAGAATCATATTGCTGTAATAATATCCATACGGTTGTATCTCTAGTGTCAAACATCAACAACCGTATCTTATAATCTGGATATCCTACTCTCGAAGTAACATATTACTTCCGCTTTGCAAAGACTTTGAAGAATAAGGCATTCCTTATAAGAAGGCATTTCGGATATTACTCCTATTCGTAGAATACGCGATTTCCGGACGAGCAACATTAATCCTACACATGCTTCAGTATCACACCCAATCACTACTGCATGATCTCCCCATGGCTAGGGGAAACCTCAATAGTGTCAAAGTATGACAATCCACACCGTGATGCCTTGAAGACTCCGGTCTCAAGATAATTACACAACCGCCACATAGTGTGACACTTAATAAAGTAAGTGGGTCAGTCTAACGTACGCATTCTTTAATACATGTCCACGTACAATCCAAGTGTCTCTACATTTCGATAGACGACATATATCCCTATTGTTGGTCCCTTGAAAAGGCTTTAGTTAAGTTTAGAGGGGGGGGGTGAATAAACTTAACACTTAAAACTTTTTGGAGTTGACAAACTCGGAACTTCAAAGAAATGGCCGACGGTCGATAGTCCGTCGATACTCGCAGTCTCATCGACCGTTGAGTTTACTGAATTTGTTGCAGTGGAATTTATTAAAAATTAAGCCTTATTACTTGTTAAAATATGATACCAAGTATTAGATACTCAGTAGTGTAAGTGTGTGATTCAGTTGCTAGTTTCAGTAAGTTGATGTGCTAAATGTAGTAAGTTCAGAAATTAAATGCAGAAAGTAAGTAGGCAGTTTTTATAGTGGTTCCAGGTGGTGTAATCCTGTACTCCACTCTTCTCCTGTGATGTTGGAGGTAATTCACTAGAGATTCTTAAGATAGCAGTTACAAAAATCCCTAAGGAACTTGTCCTTCACCAATAACTATGGCTTCACAAATTGAACACTTGGAACATGTAGGATTGCTGCTCCAAAGTCTTCCACTGGTCCTTGAAGGGTAGTATTGCCTCTTCACCAGTTCCACCACAAACAACAGTCCTTGACACCCAAAGATGCTTCACTGTCTTCAGTAGATTCTTGTAAAAGAAAGTTTGAATCAAGTAAGTGATTCAGCTTTCAGCAGCTTGATCAGGATGATATGATTAGCAGCTTGATGTCTTCAAGTGTGTCAACTTGATGTAGTTTGAATGCAGATTACACTTGAAGAACTTGACTAGATCAGTAGCTTTAAGTTCAGTAGGGTCAGCAGGGTGATTTCTTGATCAGAATTCGAAGCTCAAGACTATCTGTTGTTTTTTCTCAATTTTCCATACTCTGTATCTGAATTAGGAGTCCTCTATTTATAGGTAGGAATCCTTGTGACTTATGTTTGAAATTCAAACATAGCCGTTTCAGATTTGTCCCATCTTGACTTGCTTTCTGTCCCTGTACATAGTACTGACACTGTCAGACTGCTTTTTGACAGTTTACAGTCTTTTCCACCCTTTGACTTGTATCCATTGGATAATCCTCTGTATCTTTCCAACGTCCATTTGATCTTAGCCATTGATTTGTTTGATAAAAACAGAGGTTGTTACATGTCCTTATCCTTGTATTCTTCCAATGTAACCTTAATTAAATCGAAATTTGTATTCAGCAGGTTCCTGTAAACATAAGTCTGCTGATATGCTTCTTAGTCAGCTGATCCATATTTTGCTGTGTTTAAAAACACTTCAGCTAACTGTCTTTTATCTAACTTTTATTTATGAAGTTAGATTACACCATTTTGATCATAACTAAGTTCCAATCACCATTTAATTTATGGAACTTAGACCTTGTACATAAGGTATATGTAATCAGTTTAGGTCATCACAGACTTCCTTAAATTCTGATTCCATATCCTTGACTTTAATTACTAAGTTTGATCCCTTAGCCTTCAATAACTGAGTTTGAGCCCTCAGCCTTCAGTCTTCAGCAGGTTCCTAAACTAGTCTACTGACTCAGGTACCCTACTGATATGACAAGTCTGCTGATGCAAGTCAGTTGACCATTTACAATGCTTGTTTGATCAAACCTATACAAAGATCAAACTCTAATAAGCCTATACATTTGATCTAGACATCTTTTTTCCTTTGCTCTATAACAGCTAGTCAGGCACTCATCACTAAAACTCAAAAATAAGTCCAACAATTTCCCCCTTTTTGGTGATGATGCCAATAGCCTCTTACAGCAAAGAAAAAATATTAAAAACAAAAACAGAACAAATTCAGTCATTTCTCATTATAATCATATTTGTTCAAAAGTATTACAGTCTAGATTCAGCAAATAATAAAGCAGATAAAGTATGCTGATCTAGTGTCTTCTTTCTCTTTCTTGTCTTTCCTTCTCTTGCTGTTCATGATAAGCTCTTATTTCTCTAACCATTTCTCTCATCCATTCATTTTCAATAAGAGAGAAATCAATGTGAGGAGTCACTTCTTTCCACCATTTCCATGCCTCAGGTAGAGTAAGGTTGATCTGATGTACTCTAAAGCCTAAGCGCATGTATACTTCTTTAAATTCATTCAGTAATTCCTTTGCTGATGTGGTAGGTAAAATCCTTCCACCTCTACCACCTCTGCCACCTTTGGATCTCATGGATTTGACTCTTTCTTCCTAAAACTTCAAACCCAAAAAAGAGTTTAGCCCTTAATGAAAGCCCTTGTCATGATAAGGTCTCCTCTTATTATAGTATAGTTTCTTGTACTCCTTGAAAAGATCATCAGTAAGTGGAAGTCTGCTAGGTGCAGGTTCTCTAAATGCATTGGTGTCAACTTCCCATATTTTCTGTGCAAAAATCCTAGCAGCCTTTTTTGCTACTGCTGTTTGGCTCTCTTCCCCCTTATTGACATCATCAACAAAACGGGACAGCATGCCATGAACACTTTCCTGTGTGATTACTAGATTATTCAGCTGACCCTCCATAATCTCAGTTCTAGTGTCAACTGCAGTTGTCCTTTCTTGCATTGTTTGCTCCAGTAGATTGATCCTCTCAGTGAACTTAGGATCCAATCGAGCAGGTTGAAGTGTTCCAGCAGGTTCAGCCACAGCAGGCTTAGGTGTCTCAGCAAGTTTATCAAGTTTTTGTTGAATAGAGGCAAATTGATCTTTCAAAAAATTGTCCTTTAGTGTATTACCTTGCTTAATCCCCTTCACATCTTGGGCAAGGTCAGCAAGAGCATACTGAGTGGAGGTAATATTGGAGGCAACTGTTTCTGTGGTCCTCCCTCTATTTTCCACCAGATTCATCAAATCTTCAAACCTCTGCTCTTGCCTATCAAGTTGAGTTCTTAACCTTGTTATGTCATTTCTGACAATCCTCAACTCATCCAAAATCTCTGCTGGTACTCCACCAGCCATTCCTCCAGCCATGTGTCCAGCAGCTTCATCAGCAGGCTCTTCAACATTGTATTGTGCCCTCTGTCTGCTGACAACCATGGCCCAGCTTATATCTCTCCCAGCAGGGTTAGGACCCTGGAACCCCTCTAGGATAGGATCTAGGGCAGGTTCCTCAAAAATGGGTACATATGCCTGTTGTGGTTCATCAGCAATATGTTCTTCTTCAGGCACTTGAAACTCCTCATCACTGTAGTCATAGTCCAGCAGCTGCTCATCCTCATCAACAACAACAGTCTGCTGACCATCTTTCCCTACAGTGGTCTTGTCTCCAGTTGGCTCCACTATAGCAGCCTGTTCAACAATAACAGCAGGGGTTTCCTCCAAACCCATAGATAGTTCCAACCTATATCCAGGTGCTGCTTGAACCTCAGCAACCTGTACCTCCGGTTCCAACCTTTGTTCAGGTGCTGTAAATCCTCAGCAGCCTGAACCTCCTCAAACAGCAATGGTGATCCTTCAAATCCCATTACCATGTCCAATCTCTGTGCAATCACTGTCTGCTCCTCAGTGATTAACACTCTCTGTACAAGAATTGCATGGAATTCAGCCATATTTTCTTCTTGAAACCCTTTAGCATGAGCAATCCTTCTTAGAGTATTAGCAGTTTTGGATAAGGTGCCCTCAGTGTCAATCCAGTCTTGATATTGAATTGAATCCTCAGAACTGACATCAGGTTCACTAAGATCAGTAACCCTTTCTTCATCCAAATCTACATTCTGCTGATCCTCAGGATGTTCAACAGATTCAACAACAAATAAAGCATCAGACACACCAACCAACCTATTTGCACCAATGTGTATACCCTCATTGATTAGTGCCTCCAGATCATCCATGGTAAGATCCTCCAGATCTTCCTCCATTTGACTAGTCTGCTGGCCCTCAGCAGACCTACCAGTATCAGTGGACTGTTGTATACTTGGTTCATTTAATAATGCAGTCCCACTGACTCCTCCTGGACCGGAGGATGGTCATCACTAGAATCAGATGATGAAGAGTCATCACTATCTGATTCATCTCTAGGATCTCTGAATTTGATACCCTCTTCCTTCTTTTGCTCATCAATAAGATCCATCAATCTTGCTTCCAACAAAGAGGTATCAACCGATCAAGCAGGTTCTCCACTCCTAACTTTCCAAAAGCCCACTCCTCAAAATCAGTCATTGGTTCAGCAGCTGATTTTTGTCTTTTATAAAATCCAAACTTCCACTGAAAGTAATCAGCCACTAGTTGGAGCTTTGGATCAACATACCCCTCTTTCTTCTTCTTCTTCACTTTCCTCTCAAAGGGCATGGTTGGCTTTATAGGAGCCGTGTGTCCACTCTGCTGACCTCCAAAGGTCCCAACAACCAGAGTCAGAGTTTCTTCCACGGATGCCTTTAGGTCAGTAGGTTGCTCAGATTGTACATTAGTGCCTACTACCTCCATCTGTTCCATACTGGGTTCCCCCTGGCTTACATGCTCATCAGCAGGGTTAGCAACAGATTGCTCTTCCCCCTGAACTATTGCAGAACCAGCAGGGTCTTGTACAGTCGTTTCAATCACCACAGCAGGTGCAGACTCAGTTGTCTGCTGTGGCTCTTCAGCAAGTTGCTCAAAAACAACTTGTTCAGCTTCAGTTGGCTCAAATCCTCTATAGGGGTGAACTCAACAACTTCTACAGTAGGCTCAGGTACAGCAGTCTGCTGTGATTCTCTAATAGGTTGCTCAAAAACAACCTCTTCAACATCAGTAGGCTTGATAGTTGTTAAAGGCTCAGCTTCAATAGCATTTTCTTCCTCTTCTTCTCTTTGTGCCTCTAGAATCCTCAGTTGTTTCCCCTTTCCAAGCTTCTTCTTCTTAGCAATTTCCTTCATCCTCTTGGAAATTTGCTCAGTATCAATCTCAGTAGCCTTCCTCTTTCTACTGATTTCCTTCTGTTGCTCTTTTACAACTTCAGCAACAGACTTCTTCTTTGCTACTACAGCAGGGTCAGTAACTTCAATTTCAACTGGACCCTCAACAGACTCAGCAGTCTCTGCTATTTGCTTCCTTGTCTTCCTAGGCTTCAACATTTTTGTGATCTTTCTAGTATCAGTAGCCTTTCTCTTCTCAGTAACCTTCTTAGGTGCAGCAGGCTTAACAACTTGCTTAACCTGCTCACCACCAGCATCATCATCATCACTTCATGTAGCCTCATCATCTACATCTTCATCATAATCTAATCTAGGAATAGGAGTAGCAACTTCTGGCTTATACTTGGATTTATTAATCTTTTCTGATGCAACATCAGGTATCTGGATGTGATTCAGCAAGGTCTGAATCGGTAGACCTAGGGGCTTTGTTTTGGACTTCCTTACACCATCTCTATCTTCGGTAAACACCTTCTTCATGTAGTTTATAAAGAATCTAGCCCAATCAAACTTCATACTTCTGTAGATGATGATCAGCAGGTCTATCTTAGGTCCAGACAGTGTATCTAGACTCCCAATGAATCCCAAAATGGTTTTGGCAATTAATTTGCTCAACAGATTATACTCATATCCAATGTGCTTCACATTAATGACTAGATTTGAAGGTATTTTCTCATTTGTTTTTATTGCATCCACAAACCTCATTCTTGGTAGATTCATTGCCTTTGGATTGGTGGGAGCATTGTTTCCAGGTCCAAAATGAAATACTTCTCTCGGTAGATCTAAAGATATTTCAATCTCTATTCCATTAACTGTTGTAGTGAAGGCCTCTCTTCCTTCATGTATAACAATATTCCTCCAGAATTCCAATACATTGATATATGAAATTCTCTCTAGTCTTCTATTGATAACATTCTCCAAACCAGCAATCCGTCTGATTCTTCGTCCTATGTTAATGGCTAGTTCAGTAGAGTGACAGTCAGTCACATAACCTCTTACACTTTGACTGGTGCCAATATGAACATCATCATTGTTTGCCATTATAAGTGAATGAGATGAAGAAGAAAGCTTTCAAATCTGCGTTCACACAAGATATTTGCAGAGAAATCACAATTTGAGAGTTGTAACTATCCTCTGTGTATAGTCTGTATATATAACAGAGAGTAGTGGTTGAAACTGTCAGAAACCATACTGTTCATGTACTGTATCATTAACCACGATTAAATTTGGAATCAATGAGATCTTGCCACGTGTCCCATGATTGATCCATAAATAATTGTAACCGTTCGATCGTGTAACTGCGGTTATAAAGATGAAATAAATATCCCGCTATTTTGCTTTTTGACTTTGGCAAGTTTGACTGAGTAACGTTTATTTCATTAGCCTTGTCATCAGTAGACTTGGCTCAGGAGCCTGCTGACAAAGATGTCTCAAGCCTGCTGACAGAATTACTCTGCTGATATTCAATTCCTCTTGTTTTGTCCAACTGATAATACAAGATGAAGTTTAATACCAATGAGTGATCTGTCAAGTGAGCTCACCCAACAGGACAAAGACCAATCCCCTTGGCAACTTCATTTGCTCAATTGTCCAAACATAAATAAGTACATGGAATTGTTGATACCAATGACTATTCTGCTAAGTGAGCTCACCCAACATAGCAAAGACTAATCCCCTAGGTGAATTCCAGTACATTGCTGATTAAAATTGTATCAGTCAACTTTTTTTTTATTCCAAGTTCAGTCCTTAGTTTAGCAAATATTTCACTATCCAGTGGTTTTGTGAAAATACCAACAAGTTAATCTTCAGTAGGGATGTAAAGAACCACCACATCTTTCTTTTCAACATGATCTCTTATAAAGTGATGTCTCACATCAATATGCTTGGTTCTTGAGTGCAAAACAAGATTTTCTGTGATTGCAATTTGATGACGGTTAAAATATACCTATTTATGTCATCAATTCTAACCTTAAATCGGAGTTAATTATATATATTTCGTATTAAATCACGTGTTTATATTTATTATTTAATGATAAGTGATTATTAATGTGATAATTGGTATTTAGCTATTTTTATTATAAAAGAGCAATTAATTGTGTGATAAATACTGATTTTGCAGATCATAACGAATCGGGAAGATAATTATCACGCAATCGAGGAATCTCAAGATAAAAGAGAAGAAAATCGGAGCATTGAAGAGAAGATTAATCAGATCAATTCAAAAGCATGGAGTGGGGAACAAGTCAGACGAACCAAAATTGAAAACGCGTAAAGAGGGAGGCTCGGTCGACCGAGCCATGCCATTCGGTCGACCGAGCGTAACTGTTCGGTCACCCGAGCCTAAATTGATAAATGCATGTCAATCTTCTGGATTCTCCCTATGTCGGCTACAACTCCTATATAAACAGCAGCCACGATGCTGAGAAAGACACACCATTACAACACAAGAGAGTTTATACAATTTGAGTTTTTAGTTTTAGTTTTCTTTTCTTTATGTTCGTACATTGTGGATTCATCGGATTCTCCGGTTGGGGAGCGCATTAAAGAGTGGGAATCACTCTCGTCTTCGAGGGTATGACTATTCAATTATGCAATCTTTATTTGTAGATCTGATGTATTTTATTATGGAGTAGTTTTTCTTGTATTGATTGCGTGATGTAGATTAATTTACGAACCCATGTGTTTAGGTTAGAAACGTTAAGAAGTAATCATGATTTGTACCAACACAGAACTGTGTTCGGTCGACCGAGACATGTCATTCGGTCACCCGAGTGCCGTCGTTCGCCTGACCGAGCGTGGTGATGTGTAGGGCAATATTATGATCGGCTTCGACTACGTCGATTCTCTCGAATTGGAATTAAAACGAGTAATTAAACCCGATCAACTTAATTATTTGTCATCATAATTTAACATGAAACCCAAAAAGTGATTGTTACTTAGGATATAGATTGAATCGGCATCTAAGAAGTACGCCTTACCCTAGGAATGTTGCTTAGATGAGGTTACGGTTTATACCGGCATCCCTAGTTTCGTAATTGTGTCAGAAGTTATATGAGATGGAGGCATTAAAAGGCGAAGTCACGTAATGGAGGCACGATGATTTAGATGGCCTAACCGGAGCTAAATCTACCTTAGGGGATGACTCCCGTAGTCATAATAATCAATCCTTAACGTTTGTTTTATCTCGTTATCATCCTAATTCACATGGGGGAGTTATAATCTACTAGCGTAATCAATAATGTTTGTTTAGATAATATCCACAGTATTATCCGTGTTTTAGTAGTCTTTAGTTTGTCTTTGTGGGCTTTTATGTGTCTTGTGGTTGTCACTATTTTATTTACTGCGTTTAGTTGGTCGTAGGCCGCCCTTTCAATTTAGTTCTAATAGGATAAAGTTGTGTTTTATTTGTGCCGAGTCTCTGTGGGATCGACCTCGACTCTATCTAGTTATACTACAATTGAACCTAGTTCTCTTGCTAGTATGTTAGTAGGCATCGAGTTAATAATTTAACTTGACCTCCATCACAATTGCACTTGTGTTGTCACACATAATTGGAATTTCTCTTTCTTCAATTCTATAATCCCTTAATTGTTGTCTTAACCAAAGTATTTGTGCACAACAACTTCCAGCAGCATTGTATTCAACTTCAGCAGTGGAAGTTGATATAGAATTCTGTTTCTTACTGAACCAGGAAACCAGTCTATTTCCCATCAACTGGACAGTTCCTGTGGTGCTTTTTCTATCAATCTTGCATCCAGTATAATCAGAATCTGAGTAGGATATAACCTTGAAGCTTCCATCTTTTGAATACCATATCCCTACTCCCAAAGTCTCTTTTAGATACTTGAGAATCCTCTTGACTACAGCTAAATGACATTCCTTAGGTTTTGATTGAAATCTTGCACAAACACCTACAGCAAAGGATATATCAGGTCTGTTGGCAGTAAGGTACATCAGACTGCCTATCATCCTTCTGTATAAGGTCTGATCAACATCTTTGCCTTCTTTGTCTTCATCCAATCTAATGTTTGTACTCATAGGAGTTTGATACCTTGGTGCTGTTTTCCATACCAAATTTCTTCAGTAGCTCCTTGGTGTACTTGGTTTGATGAATGAATATTCCATCTTTCATCTGTTTGACTTGTAATCCCAAGAAATAGTTCATTTCTCCCATCATACTCATTTGGAATTTACTTTTCATCAGATTAGCAAAATTTTCACATAGTGATTCATTTTCAGAACCAAATATTATGTCATCAACATAAATTTGTACCAGCAGGGTGCTGTCTCCTTCATTGATTCTGAAAACAGTTTTGTCAATGGTACCTTTGGTAAAACCATTGTCCACCAAGAATTGAGATAGAGTCTCATACCATGCTCTTGGTGCTTGTTTCAAACCATAAAGTGCTTTATTGAGTCTGTACACTTTATCTTATTGATCTTTAACTTCAAATCCTGGAGGTTCCTGAACATACACCTCCTCTTCCAGAATGCCATTCAAGAATGCACTTTTGACATCCATCTGATATACCTTGAAGTTTTTATAAGCAGCATATGCCAAGAATAATCTAATAGCTTCCAATCTCGCAGCAGGGGCATATGTCTCATCAAAATCTATTCCTTCTGCTTGTGAATAGCCTTTTGCCACTAGTCTGGCCTTATTCCTCACAATGGTACCAGATTCATCCAATTTGTTTCTGTATACCTATTTTGTACCAATTATATTTGCATGATTAGGCCTTTCCACTAGTGTCCAAACTTGTTTTCTTTCAAATTCATTCAATTCTTCTTGCATAGCAATTATCCAATATGGATCTGATATTGCTTCTTGAACAACTTTAGATTCCATTTGAGATAAAAAAAAACAAGTAAACATTGCTTCTAATTGTCTTCTAGTCCTTACACCTTGCTGTATATTGCCAATAACTTGTTCAGCAGGGTGATCCCTTAACCATTGTGGATTCTGGTTAGATTGATTCTCAGGAAGATCTTCTGCAGTAGGGTCTGCTGTAGCTTCAGGGGGTTCAACAGATCCTTGAACTGCTTCAGTTGTTGCATCAGTAGTATTACCAGCAGGGTGTTCAGCAGGGCCAGAGTCAGAAATCTTTAACTCATTTATCCTTTCCAAAATGTCAACACATTCTGGATCAGTGACTTGTTGATTCTCAGCAGGTTCTGAAGCTTCATCTTCCATTCCAGTAAACTTTGGTTCATCAAATACAACATGTATTGTTTCTTCATGTTTCAATGTCCTTTTATTCAGTACCCTGAATGCTTTGCTGACTGAAGAATATCCCAAGAAAATTCCTTCATCTGATTTTGGTTGGAATGTCTTCAATTGCTCCTTATGATTTAAAATAAAACATTTGCTTCCAAATGGATGGAAATAGGATATATTAGGTTTTCTTCCATTCCATATCTCATAAGGTGTCTTCAGCAGCTTCTTGTTCACTGAGGTTCTGTTTTGTGTATAGCATGCTGTATTAACTGCTTCAGCCCAATATCTTTCAGGTAATAATACTTCACAAATCATTGTCCTTCCTGCTTCTTTCAAAGTCCTGTTTCTTCTCTCAGCAACCCTATTTTGCTGAGGTGTACCAGCAGCATCTAGTTGATGTAGTACACCATTCTGCTCACAATAATTTCTTATAACTTTATTGAGAAATTCAGTACCCTTGTCTGATCTGATCTTTACTACTGTTAAACTTTTCTCATTTTGCAATCTCTTCAAAAGTTCAGGCATCTTTTGAAGTGTTTCACTTTTCTTGTTCATGAATACCACCCAAGTGTATCTTGAATAATCATCCACAACCACTAAGGTGTACTTCTTTCCTGTTACACTTGTTGGTGTTACTGGTCCAAATAGATCCATGTGCATCAGCTCCAAAACTCTTTTAGTTGATTGCTTAGTCTTTTACTTGAAGCTTGATTTTGTTTGTTTACCTTGCTGACAGGCATCACATATGTCATTCTTCTTGAATGTGATCTCAGGTAAACCAATTACTAGTTTCTTCTTCACCAACTGATTGATATCATCAAAGTTTAGATGATTCAACTGCTTATGCCATAACCAATTAAGTTCTGACTTGGTATGCACAATCATGCATGTCTCTGGAACAATAGTTGACCAATCCACAACATACATGTTTTGTTGTCTTCTTCCAGCCAACACAACTTGATCACCTCTCTCACTTATAAGTGCCTTTGTCAAAAGTGACCTTGTAACCCATGTCACAAAACTGTCCAGTGCTCAGTAGGTGGTAGTCCGGTCCTTCCACATATGCAACATTCCTGATTCTTAATCCATTTCTCACAAGTGTGCCATATCCTCTTGTGTATCCTGGTGTATTTTTGTTGCCAAAATTAACTCTTGGACCATCCTTTGCCACAAAATTTGACAAACAGTGCTTATTCTTTGTCATATGTCTGGAACATCCACTGTCAAAGTACCAGACACCCTACAAAACAAAGTTAATGCATTTTAGGTACCCAAAACTGTTTGGGTCCATAATGGTCAGTGGTAAGCATGACCCTTGGAAAATTTCCATAAGGTCTTCTCTTAAAAGTGTCATACTTTTGTTCATACATGTATTCTACACATCTATAAGGTCTAACAATTGGTTGTGTAGGATTCACATATGCCTTCTGGCCTTTTGGTATGTAATGATGTTTGAAGTGATTTCTGTTTTTAGAATCATTATCATAACCATTGGATTGCTGTCTGTTAGGAACAACCCCGTAATATGAAGTCTGCTGAGGTCCCTGCTGAGGTCTTGTATAAGTCCTCTGCTGAGTCCATTGCTGAGGTTTTACCCTAGCATTATGGTTATATCTATTGTTTCTAGCAGTGGGGGGAGGAATATTCCAATCATCATCAGTAGGGAACAGTCTACCTTTCCCCCCTGAGATAAGTATCCCTCAAATGATTGCCATTTTTAGGTTTAGGATTATTATCCTTGGATATTTCTGATTTTTGCCTTATTGTAGTCCAGCAGACTTGGTAGCAGGTCTGCTATCAGTAGGTCTAAAAGGTCCAGCAGTTCTACCTTTGGATTTACCCTTTTTGTTAGGTACTGATGTCCTTTTAGACTTCTGATCTTGCCTCTTTGAACCATTATCAGTAGTCTTCACTGCCTCAGCAACCTTACTAGGAGTTGGATCTTGTGTAGGCACAAACTTAGGACAAATTCTGGTACTAGGTTCAGTAACCTTACTTGATCCACTCTTATTGGATTGTTGAGTTCCAAATCCAAGGCTTGTTCTATCACCATAAGGCTTTCCAGATTTGAATGCAGTGGAGGAACAAGATTGTTCAGCAGATTCAGCAGCTACTGAATGTACAAAGCAAGCTTATGCTGAGTCTGTCCAACCTCTTTTTCCTTTCCTTTGAGAATTTTTAATTCAGCCTTTAACCTTTCAACTTCTACTTGAAGAGTCTCTTTTTCAGCCTTCACAATCTCATAACCAGATTGTATTTTCCTCAGTTGATTAAGGATGGCATCCAAAGTTTCTTCATTGTCAGAATTTTTAAGATTTGAACCACAAGTTGATTCACAATCACTTCCAGCAGGAGTGGTTATTGATACAGAATTGTATACCTCCTCTGTTTCATCCATATTTGCCATTAAAGCATAATCATCCATATCAGCAACAAGTGCCCTATCATCAGATTCATTTCCTTTTTCTGATTCTACTTCATATCCTGATTCATCTTCAACAACCATAGCTTTGTTGAATTTTACTCTTCAGTAGGTCTGGACATTCAGGTCTAAAATGTCCAGGCTTCTTGCAATTGAAGCAAAGATAATCAGGTTCCTTTTTCTGTTTTAGTTCAGGACAGTCAAGTTTGAAGTGTCCTGGTTTCTTGCATTGATAGCACAAGTAATCATTGTCTTTCTTTGGTTCTTCCTTCTTCTTTTCACTAAATTTCTTAGTGAAATTCCTTGGAGAACCCTTTCCTGTTTTCATCATTCTGATTTTCTTGCTCAGTAGGGTAATCTGCTCTTGCATCTCATCCAGTAGATTATCTTGAGCTCCCGATGTTTCTTCTTGATGTGTGGCAGCCAATGCAGTGGTCTTTGGTTCTTCCTTTTCAGTGGTGGGAACCAATTTCTTACTGAATTCATAGGCCTTAAGATCTGAAAACAATTTGAAGGTGTCCTCTTCATGTAGACTTCTCATTTCTTCTATTGCAGTCACCTTCATCTCCCAAACTTCTTTTACAGGTAATGCTTCCAAGATTTTTGAATTGATTTCTTCCTTTGAGTATTTACACTCAGTAGGGTGAGTTCATCCATGATTGCATTGAATCTTGACTCCATTTGTTCAATGGTTTCATTTGGTTTCATTTTGAACTCTTGGAACTTTTTCTTGGCCACACTGATTTTGTTCTTCTTGATTGCATCGGTGCCTTCACAGATTAATTGCAACTTATCCCAAAGTTCCTTTGCAGTCTTGCAATCCTTCACCTTCATATACATATTGCTATCCAAAGTTCTGTATATGATATCAATAGCAATGTTGTTGAGGTTTGCTCTTTTCCTATCTTCAGCGTTCCATTCTTTTTTTGGTTTTGGAATGTACTGAGTTTCTTCTCCCACTGTTACTGACTTGGTGATCTCCAGTGGTCATCTGTCAGCACATCCATCATCTCATCATGTGTTGTAGCTAGAAAAGCCTGCATACAACGTTTATACTCATCAAAACGATCTAAAGAACACATCAACATTTTTCTAGCATATTGGTTGTTATCCATGATGCAAAGCTTTGAAAATCAGAAACTTGAAAAGTTTTCAAAGTATTTTCACAAGCACAACAAGTAGGATTACTTCAGAACAGAAGCACTGCTCCGATATACGAATTGTTGGTCCCTTGAAAAGGCTTTAGTTACGTTTAGAGGGGGTGAATAAACTTAACACTTAAAACTTTTTAGATTTGACAAACTCAACAACTTCAGCAGCCTGCTGACTGGTTAGTAGTCTACTGATATTCAGTACTCTGCTGACTGTTGAGTTTACCGAATTTGTTGCAGCGCAATATATTAAAAATTAAGCCTTATTATTTGTTGTTAAAATATGATACCAAGTATTAGATACTCAGTAGTGTAAATGTGTGATTCAGTTGCTAGTTTCAGTAAGTTAATATGCTAAATGTAGTAAGTGCAGAAATTAAATGCAGAAAGTAAGTAGGTAGTTTTTATTGTGGTTCCAGGTGGTGTAATCCTGTACTCCAGTCTTCTCCTGTGATGTTGGAGGTAATTCACTAGAGATTCTTGAGATAGCAGTTACAAAAATCCATAAGTTGCTTGTCCTTCACCAATAACTATGGCTTCACAAACTGAACACTTGGAACATGTATGATTGCTTCTCCAAAGTCTTCCACTGGTCCTTGAAGGGTAGTATTGCCTCTTCACCAGCTCCACCACAAACAGCAGTCCTTGACACCCAAAGATGCTTCACTGTCTTCAGTAGATTCTTGTAAAAGAAAGTTTGAATCAAGTAATTAAGTGATTCAGCTTTCAGCAGCTTGATTAGGATGATATGATCAGCAGCTTGATGTCTTCAAGTGTGTAAACTTGATGTAGCTTGAATGCAGATTACACTTGAAGAACTTGACTAGATCAGTAGCTTTAAGTTCAGTAGGGTCAGTAGAGTGATTTCTTGATCAGAATTCGAAGCTCAAGACTATCTGTTGTTTTTCCTCAATTTTCCATACTCTGTATCTGAATTAGGAGTCCTCTATTTATAGGTAGGAATCCTTGTGACTTATGTTTGAAATTCAAACATATCCGTTTCAGATTTGTCCCATCTTGACTTGCTTTCTGTCTCTGTACATAGTACTGACACTGTCAGACTGTTTTTTGACAGTTTACAGTCTTTCCACCCTTTGACTTGTATCCATTGTATAATCCTCTGTATCTTTCCAACGTTCCTTTTATCTTAGCCATTGATTTTTTTGATAAAAACAGTGGTTGTTACCTGTCCTTATCCTTGTATTCTTCCAATGTAACCTTGATTAAATCAAAATATGTATTCAGCAAGTTCCTGTGAACATAAGTCTGCTGATATGCTTATTAGTCAGCTGATCCATATTTTGCTGTGTTTAAAAACACTTCAGCTAACTGTCTTTTATCTAACTTTTATTTATGAAGTTAGATTACACCATTTTGATCATAACTAAGTTCCAATCACCATTTAACTTATGGAACTTAGACCTTGTACATAAGGTATATGTAATCAGTTTAGGACATCACAGACTTCCCTAAATTCTGATTCCATATCCTTGACTTTAATTACTAAGTTTGATCCATTAGCCTTCAATAACTGAGTTTGAGCCCTCAGCCTTCAGTCTTCAGCAGGTTCCTAAACTAGTTTACTGACTCAGGTACCCTACTGATATGGACAAGTCTGCTGATGCAAGTCAGCTGACCATTTACAGTGCTTGCTTGATCAAAACTATACAAAGATCAAACTCTAATAAGCCTATACATTTGATCTAGACATCTTTTTGCCTTTGCTCTATAACAGCTAGTCTAGCACTCATCACTAAAACTCAAAAATAAGTCCAACACCTATTTTCAATAAGATAGTAGACATCTAATACGTGCTAGTCTAATCGTACTATTAATGTCCCACTTAATAGCTCATACGACTAGAGACATTTAAGTATCAAATCTTTTAAAGTGAGTTGAGATCTCATCAACCATAATCACAATTATGATTTCTCTTTCACAGTTTGATACTAGGGACGTTATCATATACATACAATATCATAATTGGTTCGTTAAACGAACAAATATATAACAGAAAGACATTTAACATATGTACAAACATAAAAAAATAGTAGAAATGATCCGACCCGGTCCAACCCGATTGGGTTTAGGACACTATTTCAACACCTAAGTCGTATCATATGTAGTCATATAACTTAGTGTGTGTGTCGCAAATGAGGATTATGTTTAGGCGGCTTCGGCACCACGGTTTTTCTTCCGGCACCACGATTCCTCTCGGCACCCTATAAATTACTTTTGACACAACTATATTATTTTTAGTATTTTTTTACTTCAAGCACCACCAAAAAAATAAAAATAATTACTGCTTATACCACAAATCTTAAAAAATATAATTTAGTCCTTTGATTATTTTAATGAAATATTTTAATCTATAATTGTTAACCTATATCAATAACAAACCACAAACTTAATTTTCATCCAAATCATCATCTATATTCATTTCTTTATACCAAAAAAAAACTATCTTCATCTCTATCTACATCTTCATCTTCATCCTCATCTTCATCCTCATCTCCGTCTTCATTTTCATCTTCATCTTATACAACTTTCTTCTTCATCAAAATTCATCTTCATCTTCTACAACTTTCTTCTTCATCAAAATTTTTCTTCATCTTCTTCAACCTTCTTCATCATCAAAATTCATCTTCATATTCTCCAACCTTTTTCACCCAAAGCAAAAATGGAATCAAAATTCATAATCTTGAGCATGTAATACAATAACACTGGAATACCATGCTCCGTGGCTTGAAACACCATTAAAAAAGGGAAAATGAAGTGTTTAAGAGTTTCCCGATCGGCAACTGGAATTTCCGGCCGGCATCCCATCGAATGTCGGTACGCATGACGTTCGTTTCAACAGTAAACGTCAACATTGGTGACGTTTTTGATGCAGGCGCATCTGAGGCGGAGTTTTCGGATTCCACATTGACTGCGATCGAATACATGGACAAAAGGGAGCGTTCGGACGGGCGTTAGTATTTTGGCCGTAACTTTCGGCCCCGTCGTCCGTTTTGCGCGCAGGACCCCATTCCGGAAAGCTCTCTCAGCTGTTTTCCCTTCCATTTCAGCCGCCGAAGATTTTTGCATGTTTTTCACAATTTTCTTATTTTATTTACGAATTCAATAAAGATCCGATTCCGGATCCGTGATTTCAGCATCGTGATTTCCGCGCTGATTTATTTCCGTAATAAATTCTGTAATTTTATATTTTTGGAAAGTATCGTATTCGTGCAGCTATAAAGTCCGGGCTTGTGGGATGATTTTAGTCAGACTTGAATAATATATCAAAATTTTCCTCTCAGAGCATATTCTGAAATCCTGTTTGTGAGTTCATCTCTTTTTCGCTTCCCTGTTTGCTTTTCCTTATACGCTCCGGTGTCAGTTTTGGAGTCAAGAACTGAAATTCTCTTGTTGCTAAAACGCCACCAACGCTTACGTTGGACTACAAATTAAACGTCAAGTGTGCCGACGATACTGACTCCAGAACTTATTGAATTCTGTATATTAAACGGTAGCCATTGAGACGTTGGTATTGCAAACCAACGTTAGACTTGATGACGTTCTGGCAAATAGTTGTTTCTTTATTAAAGGCTATCCCTTCTTTATGTTGTGCGTTAAACTGTTCAAAATCAATTGCACACTTGTTTATTTTGTAATCTAGTGTACAACTGCATAGCCTAAAGCATTCCGGGTCCTGACATGTTTTTGTCCGACTCTGATAATACTCATGTTGTATGTAAATTCCATGAACTTCTATTTTTTTATATAATATTAAATCAAGAAATTCATGAATCATTTCTTCTCTTTCCTCGAATTTTTGCCGTACTATACTAAAGATATGATTCCGTATAGTGATTGGTAATCCATTTATTTGTAAATGGGGATGGAAGAATATTTTTATCGGATCAAGTAATTTTGGTTCCGAATCTTTTTTATGGTTAATTGTAAGTCTATTTTTTAGGCTAACTATCTCTCTTTGTAGTTTTTTGTTAATGTATTTCAAGAGTTTTCCTCTCAAAATCCACTATTGGCTCATCAAAGGAGTCATATAGTTCTTGCCTGACTGTTTCTAAAATATAAAAATTGGCTTTACATTTTTTAAATGCCAATTTCTAAGCCTCTTTTAATGTATGAAATCCATAGAAAACAGGATCAGGAACATTAATTGATTCTGTCACTTGTAACCATGTTTTGTATATTTCCGGGGTTTTACCTTTTCATACCACAAAGTATTCAAAGTTACTCTTTGTTAGAAAGTATTCTTCAAGATTTCGTAAACATATCATATGTTTACTTTCATCATCTCTGTTTTGTTTGAGGTCATCAAGTAAACATTGATGATCTGCTGTTAATTTGTTTCCTCTTATACTTCTGTATTTGCTTCCATGCCTGGAAACTTTGAAGACATGCTTCATCTTTAACAAATCCAAAATTTCAAGTTTTAAATTATCATGTACAAGACTTTGGATAAAAGGTATTTCGTCATATTTCTCCGAATCTTCGAATTTAAAGTGTAAAGTTCTATTATCAATATTAAATTCAACGAACTTTCTTTCACAAGATATGGAGTGATTAATGCGATGAATGGAGTTCCCAAAATCACTTTATGACTTATATCATTGATAAGTACAAAAGGTGTTTTTAATAAAAGTCCATCTTTAATTATTGATGTTTCAAATCTTAAAATCAATTTGAAATTTAGAGTTATTATCGGCGGACAATTTGTCTGTTGTCCTTTGTTGGAACCTCTGTGGTACCAATCCTGGATGTATACAATTTAAATCAGCCCCTGTAGCAAACAATGCAATGGTTTCTATTCCGAAAATCCATAGAGAACTGTAATATAATTTTTATCAGATATTTTCTTGATGTTACTTCTTTAAGAAAAAGTATAAAATTTTCTGATATATTCTCTATTTTTGGGTCGTCTGCAGAATCCGAAGATTTATTATTTAAAGAAAGGATAATTTTTATATTCTCTGACGATCCAAAAATCGTCGGGGTAAACTTCTAGGGTTCTTTCTCTTGATGATAACCAAGGGATGCTCCTTCGATCCAGAAAATAGTAAAAGATGGGGTGTTTTGGTGGTGGTTCAGACTGCACTTGAGATGTTGTTTCTCAAGCTGCCTACGTATCCAATGCGTGAATTGGAATCCAGTCTCTGTAGTTCCTTAGGGATGGTTTATATAGAAAAGAGCTATGCCCTAAGGCGGTGTGGGCCTTGTCCTTGTTGGGCTTGGATTGCCGTGTTCCCTAAGGAAAGGATAAGGATTATTTGATCTCCTTGATTGTTGGAGATAATTACGGTATTTAAATATTTGTATTTAAGTGATAAAGATTGGAGCCTTTATGGCTCAGGATTCTTTCGTAGTTATCCATTTATCATAAACGTGGGGAATACGATTAAGGACGAACTCAGGCCGACTTAGGTGGCCCGAGCCGGTCTGGTTGAACTGACCTACAGAGGTCGGGGAGAATAGTCGAGTTGTCATGAGCTCGGGGTCTTGTGTGCAGAATAGAAGGTCTGAGAGGGACTTAAACCAACCGATAAGGTTGGTCAAAGGTTGGCTAGATTACAAGTGTTGGCCGACCCACACAGGTCGGGGCTGGATCCGGTCCTGGTCTCGAGGATTGGAGATCGGTGCTAGGTACGGTCGATCCGGGAGAGAAGGAGTGACTAGCCGGACTGGGTCACTCGGCGTCGTTTCTCTCTCCCTACTTAGTGTCGAGCCACTGAAAAGGTGCCACGTAGGTAGGTCCATTTTCTGGCAGCATCATAAGCCCTCTAGATCCAGCCGACCCTTGGTTGGTCGGTTCGGATATATCGAAGTGGTGGCTCGGCACGGATGTTTAACTTGTGGATTTTGAAGTTGATTTGGGGTTGCCAGGTGGAAAAGCCAGCTGCGATGTCATCACGGCTGTATCGGGAATCGAGGCGTTGCTGCCCACTATGGTGGTTGCGTGGCGGCGCTCAAGAACAAGGAAAATGTTGTGTTTGTGATTATGAGCTGAGCCGTGTAAGGCTGCCTACGTACCCTTAACTTGTTAGGGATCAAGCCCAATTTGCGTAGTTCTTCGAAGATGAGAACCCCCTTTTGTCAAGGGTGCGATGCTGCTATTTATAGGGCCACGAGTTGGCCGTTGGAAGAGCAGGCAGACTGGGAAGCTGCCGAACCATGATCGATCATGGAGTGCCGAGCTGAAGAGTTGGCGAAACGGGAGCTTATGGCGAGTCGAGAGCTTTAGGGTATGAGAGCGTTCTTTATGAACTTTGTTGCTTAGTTGTGTAGGCTTTGTTCGCGTTAAAGGATGGCGGACTTGCGGAGCGAGCGGGTCAAGCCCCCAGTGCTTGGCACCAGACTACTTGGTTGTTGCTTTATTTCCGTCACCTTAGCTCATGACAGGAATCGTGATGGTGCGAGGCGGTCGTGATCGTGCTGAGCTTGGTCCGGCCTATAAAGGGCGGATTGACTGGGCCGAGGGGACCTATCTGTTTCTAGGCTTACGTATAGGCTAGGTTCGGATCCAAAGAACGACATGGTGCAAAGTTGTACTGACTTGATACACCGTTGGTTGAAGTGACTTGTTCTAAAGCGATCTACTGAGATAACGTAAGGCTCATATAGCGTAGTGCACCGGTGTTGCGCTTAGATAGCAACCGGTTTCAAGCATGTTAGACTTGAGAGCGTAAGGACACAATTTTCAGAAGACTCGCTCGGGGGCGAGCTTTAAATATGATGCCGAGCCAGAGTCGGTCATGCAAAGCTCAGATTGCCTATCTTACAGAGTTTATTAAGTTTGAACTATGGAGTAGGAGCCGATCTCTGGGATGGCTGATGTCGAGCTAGCTAACGCTGGCTTCAAGGCCATGGAATACGCAAGCTTGCTTTTCTTATACGAGTGTTGTTTTTTGATAGAGTTTCTTACTTACAGGGAATCTGGATCGGCCAGGACGCTTTCCCTGGGCGGGGAAAGTTTACTGGAGATTTAAAGAAGAATGTCGACCTGAGGCAAGGTCGGTCTAACCATGTCTACACTTTGGGGGTGGATAAGGCAGAGGGGTGCCGACTTGCGGCAGACTAGGCTCTGTTGAATCCAAAGGTAAGGAGATTAAGGCCCTCCAGAAGCGATTTCAGGCTCTGGAGGCTGAGATTAAGTCATAAGAGAAGTTTGCTGGGAAGGTCGAGCTGGAAGCTACAATTCCAGCTCAGGTTGCTAAGGCCATCCGCGAATATGAGGCTTCGGAGGAGTTTACTCAGGCTTTGAAGCTATTGCTTACGCCGATCCTGAGCAATGGATATTCTTTAGGCGTGGATGATGCCAAGGGTCAGGTCGCCGACTTTGTCGTGGACAACTTTCCTAGCAAGGCTCTTTATAAGCCTGGGTGAGGATGCGGTTTATGACAACTGTCTGAAGGACTTCCGGAGGGAGTGGACTGTGTCCGAGTACTCCTGCCGTGCTGCGGCTGTTCTTACTTCGGCTCTTGTTTCTTTCGAGCCACCGTGGAGTCTAGCCCCCGGTTCTTAGGTCAGAAGGCTTGTGGACTTGTAGTTTTGGATGGCATACTAAAGGTTTTGTCATGTTTTTGCTCGAGTTTGTCTGACAGACACCGAATTCGCTAAGTCCGACTTGCGTACTTAAAGAGATCGCCTTACCAACTCATTGAGTCCGATCTGCGGAGTTCAAGTGAGTCCGACCCGTGGACTTTGGTTCGAGTCCGACTTGGGGACCTAATGAGCTTTGTCCGACAAAATTTGCCGGGTTTGTCTTACGAAGCTCAGTTCGAGTCTATCCTGCAGACTTAGGATTTATCCTTTTTATTTTTGCTTATATAGGGGACCTTAGTTGGTCCGGAGGTTTCCCGAAGGTTGGGTAAAGCCTCTGAGGAGTCTAACGTCAACAAGAAGAAGATTGCCGAGTCGAGGCACACCCGAGGGGAGCTCGGGGGTGCCGTCGAGCTCGGAGACATGGAGATAAAGGCTTTCCAGGATCAGTGTCTGGTCAAAGAGGCGGAGTCAAAGTCCGTGTCGGACCAGTTGGGTGCGGAGACAAAGGGTATGGAGCAGGCCGTGTCCGAGCTCCAAACAAAGTTGTACGAGCTGGTGAGGTATCTTTATCACGACGAGCCGGGTCTACGGCAAGCGGGTGAGGAACTAAGGCAAGAGTGGAAATTAAAGATGTTATTTCCTCGCTCAGGGATACGGAGATGAAGGTTTTGCGAGCTCAACTCCTAGCTCAAGAGGGTGAGTTGAAGTCCTTGGCAAGCGAGTTTGCTGATGAGAAGAAGATAAAGGAGAAGGGGGTTGCCGACCTCAAGCAAGGATGGCCGAACTGGAGGCCATGATTCCAGTTCGGTGTGCCGAGGCTATCCAGGAGTATAAGGTTTCGGCGGATTTCGTCGAGGCCTTGAATGTGCTACTGATCCCCGTCTTAAACTATGGGTATACCCAGGGAGTGGACGAGGCGAGGATTCAATATCCTTCTCGTGTGTTGGATGACCTTCCTAAGAGGGTTTATTACAAGCTGGACGACCTTCCGAATTTTGTTTGTTTTTTGAGTTTAGTTTATGGGTTGAGTAAAGCACAAGTGTTGGCTGACCTTAAGAGGTCAGGATCGAACCTGGCCGTTCGACCAGTAAAGTTGTCCCAAACAATGGCCGACCTGAAGAGGAGTAGGGCGAATGGTCAGCACAAGTTACTGTCTCTCCATACTTTGTTTTTTGAGTTTTATGCGTTCGTTCTTGTTTGTTGAACTTTGTTAAGTTTTGTTTTGTTTTGTTGTATTGTTTATACTGTTGAAGGGGTGAGCCCTCCAGTACTCTATTTACTGCCGTGGGGGTTCGGTTCGCACAGATCCAAGTTAATTACTGGCATCAGGCATACCCTTCTGAAGTTTCAGGATAAATTTCACAAATCAGATTAGGTATAGTTCTGCATCGAGCAGGACTGAATCTGATCGTGCTTAGTGTAAACCAACCTAGGCGAATAACATCAGGTTGTGATTCCATCCAAGGAATTTATGTATTTTCGTTTGTTGTTGACTGATAAGTCTTGTTTTGACTCTTCGTTTGCTGAGCCTGACGCGTGCGTTCGGCTCGTGCAGACTTAAGTTTTTTATTTACACTTAGTATGCCATTCTGAAGTTTTCAGAATGCACACTTATTTTTGTACGTAGGGCCGGGCTCTATTTGTGGGCTCGGGAATCTATCTCTTCATATTAACTTCATATTACGACGAGCAGGACAAAGTCTGGTCGTCTTTAATACAAAGTTAGCTTAGACTGATAACATTATGTCGATCAGGGCAGGATTGGCCTAACTAATTAGTTTTTAAGGGCGAATAAGTGAAAATTGCCCTAATATTTCTGAGTTATTATTATTGACAGGTTTGTTTTTGTTAGTCATTGTTGGAGGGGTAGGCCCCCTGTATGCCATGCACCGACTCGGACTGGTGGATGGCATACATGTTTGGATTATGTACTATGCCGAGCTCAATGCTCGGGTTTTAATTGTATCAAACTGTATAAGATTATTTAAGGGGCTTGTTGCACTGTGTGCAACTCTGAAGGTTCAGATTGCATATTTGCTTATATATAAGGCCGAGTTCTATTCGGGCAACAATAAACTAAGTACTAAACTCCGCGCCGTCCAAAGGTAACCTTAATCTTATATCAACTTATAGTAAACGGGGCTAAGCAAAATTGACCTTAAGACCAACTGATTTCTCGCGCGAGAGTTTTAAGGACGAGCGGGGGCCAGGCTAGTGCGACTTCTCGTTTGAAAGTACGGCGAGCAAGGCCAGGTTTGACTGACTTCTCACGTGTAAGTTTTAAGAATGAGCAGGGCCAGGCTAGTGCTGACGTCTCGTTTTAAAACACGGCGAGCAGGGCCAGGCAAGTGCTGACTTCTCGCGTGAAAGAGTTGCACATGTGTTTGTCCTGTAAAATCAATAAAAACCATGCGTAGTGAAAAATAATAGTAAATTAACGTACCGTTTGCTTATTGGTGTAATCTGTCAGTGCCGAACTAAAGTCGGTCTTATAGGAGGCTCGCCCGAAGGCGAGTTCCAAGAATAAGATAGTTCGATCACTTAAGTTGTAGAAAAACCTGGTAAGAGCTTGTATCTGATAAGTTTGAGAACTCGTATTTGGAGAGCCCAAATCTGGCGGCCTCGTATCCGGCCATTGACAAGAGCGTTTTCGGTTACATTATAAATTTCTTAGTCTTGTAGGACTTGATCATAGGAACGTCTCTGATGATACTCGAGTGTGCGTTATCCATGGATTCCTCACAGAACCGCTGGTGTTGAAGAATAAAACGTATATATATATATTCAGATCCTTTAACTCTCCCTTGGAATGTGTGTCTGCTTGAAGATTTCCGCCTGCTAAATAGCATGTAGTACACATATATGTGTTTTTTAGTAAGCAAGCAATATAGAGACATAATACATGCATAAGTTTGTGTCATAACAATCATTGACATATATTAATACATAAATCAAGTACATATTGAGATGTATATAATATACTGAACAAACATACATCTGCATAGAATACCCCAACTTGCGGTATAATGTATAAAATTGGATTTTCCAAAGCAAGTATTAGAATATGCAGTAAACACTTTAATTTAGACGTAAAATAAACTAGTGATCATAAACAGAATACTTTTACAGAAACATGAGGCAACTTTGACCATGGGCATACGAATATTTGTAGAGACATAGAGCAACTCGATAAACAAAGGTTTCGAGACTCAGATTTAGAGCATATGGCAGAGTTTATCAAGCACGTATATAAATAAATATTTGCACAGGAATTCAGAGATGAATGAATCTAATCTCGAAGACAGGTGAATCAGTTATTAAACGCCCAATTTGAAAGCCCTTTCAGACTTTAATTCGGCTCAACCAATCATAAGCATCAGTTATTTAGGTAGCAAACTTCAAATTAAATTAAAGTCAAATAAAGTACTGAAGTTTGCAAAAGGTAAAGAAAGCTTCCCTGATTTAGCCGATTCACAGGCTGAGTATTTTGATTGATGTTGGTAGAACATCGTTGGCCTCGGGTCATGGAGAGCTGGGGGAGTTCGGCTCGGATGTTGGAGAGCTCGGGAGGTCGGATCGGACGTTGGAGAGCTCGGGAGGTTGGCTCGGACCTTGGAGACCTTGGAGAGTTGAGGAAGAAAATCCGCAGCTTATTTTGGTGTTACAGTAGCAACTCACGGACGACGATCGGGCATCTAAACGGACTCCGATCGATACGAAATTTGGAGGGATTGCTTGTAGCTCCTTTTTCTTCAATATGAACGGTGGAAATTTTGTTTTGACGGCTCAATCTCTAGGAATGAACATTAGATTTGACTGCTGCGTTTTGGTGGTACAGCAGCAGCTTTGTGGCGTTGATCGGACATCGAAAAGGACTCCGATCGGCATGAACTTTGGAGGGCTTGCTCGACCCTCTTACTTATTCGATCTGGATGGTGGAAATCCTTTTCCAACGGCTGAATCTTTGGTAATTAGCCGCCGATGGGACTGCTGCGCTTTTTGGATGATACAACAGCAGCTTTCTGGCGACGATCGGGTATCGAAACGGACTCCGATCATCTTGAAATTTGGAGGGATTGTTCGTATCTCTTTCTTCCTCGATGTGAACGGTGGAAATTGTTTTTCAACGGCTAAATCTATAGAAATTAGCCTCTGACGTGACTGCTGCGTTTTTTGACGATTCAGCAGCAGCTGCAACTTTATGGCAACGATCGGGCATTGAAACGGACTCCGATCGTCATGGATTTTGGAGAGCTTATTCCCCACACTGTATTCTTCAATCTGAATGGTGTAAATCGTATTTTGACGGCTCAATCTCCGGAAATTGGCCGTAGATATGACTACGTTTTTTCTGTTAGATTCTGGAGATTTTCCTGGGGTTATCAAGCAAAGAGGCCCTCCTTCTAGCGCAAATTGACGATCCAAAAATCGTCGGGGTAAACTTCTAGGGTTCTTTCTCTTGATGATAACCAAGGGATGCTCCTTCGATCCAGAAAATAGTAAAAGATGGGGTGTTTTGGTGGTGGTTTAGACTGCACTTGAGATGTTGTTTCTCAAGCTGCCTACGTATCCAATGCGTGAATTGGAATCCATTCTCCGTAGTTCCTTAGGGATGGTTTATATAGAAAAGAGCTATGCCCTAAGGCGGCGTGGGCCTTGTCCTTGTTGGGCTTGGATTGCCGTGTTCCCTAAGGAAAGGATAAGGATTATTTGATCTCCTTGATTGTTGGAGATAATTATGGTATTCGAATATTTGTATTTAAGTGATAAAGATTGGAGCCTTTATGGCTCAGGATTCTTTCGTAGTTATCCGTTTATCATAAACGTGGGGAATACGATTAAGGACGAACTCAGGCCGACTTAGGTGGCCCGAGCCGGACTGGTTGAACTGACCTACAGAGGTCGGGGAGAATAGCCAAGCTGTCATGAGCTCGGGGTCTTGTGTGCAGAATAGAAGGTCTGAGAGGGACTTAAACCAACCGATAAGGTTGGTCAAAGGTTGGCTAGATTACAAGTGTTGGCCGACCCACACAGGTCGGGGCTGGATCCGGACCTGGTCTCGAGGATTGAAGATCGGTGCTAGGTACGGTCGATCCGGGAGAGATGGAGTGACTAGCCGGACTGGGTCACTCGGCGTCGTTTCTCTCTCCCTACTTAGTGTCGAGCCACTGAAAATGTGCGACGTAGGTAGGTCCATTTTCTGGCAGCATCATTCTCAATTTCAATTTTTCTATAATTCAATAATTCATCAAGTTCTGACCTGATCTCTATTATTTGTTTATGGAGATCATTAATTGTAATATCAATTTTAGGCTTTATTTTAAGAGTATCTGTTAAGTCATAAGGTTTCCTAGAATTAAAAGATATTGTATTATCATTATTCTCTAATAGATTTAGAATTTTTTCAATATTTATTTGTTGGAGGTTGGGACCACTTAAAATTTTTAATATTTCTATTTGGAATTCTTGATCTTTGGTGAGATGATCCTTTGGAAGAATTTTCAGCTCCAGACATATCATTGAGCAATACCGAAATTATATTTGCCACTTCTTCTTTTAAACTTAACTCTTGTAGTTTTTTTGTTCAGCCTACAATAGTTGGCAGTATATCCTTTTTTATGGCATTTGTAGCATTCAACATCTCTATACCCAGGCTTGTCATATTGTTTTGGCTTTATATTACTACGGTTTTTATAATAATTGTCTTTGGATTTTTGTGGTTTTCTCTTGTAGTATTACTTTCTTTGTTTCAAAATGGTCTTCTTTTGAAGGAGTATTGTGTGTCTTACTACAACTCCCTGAGCATTTTGAAGAAGTGTTTTGTGCATCAATAGCAAATTGATTGCTAAATGTTCCCAATTCTTGTTTGGTTTGTTTTAGTCCCCATTTGAGGTGTTTTTGGAGTTTTAAATCCTGGCATATTTTTAATCCTTCTTGTTGCATTAAGCATATCAATTGTCCGTAGGTGAAATCATCATAAGGGATTATTTGCTTTCCAAACTTTTTCCTGATCTTATTTCTGTCATCAAGGAGGGTTGGTAATCCTGCTAAAAAAAATTCTTTCCAAAAGGCTTGGCCCGAATCTTCCCTAAGCATTACCCTGGTTATGAAGGTATTTTTATAATACTGAAAATCACTGAGCTTCCTACACCTAAGGTTTGAGAGTAGTTCTGCATTTTTATATCATATATGGGATGTATCTCCAATGAAATGTAAATAAATTGAAAGTATAAGAGTATCAACGGCATTTTGTTCCGCAAATCCTCTAGAATCAATAATAATTTCTCTTTTGTTATTGGTTTTGATAGCACTAAGAATTCCTTCTTGGCTTGTTGGGGTTAGGTAAAAATCCAACCACCCTTTTAGTTGTCCAGAGAAACCTGATATAATGGTTTCTGCTATGGTTCTATCAGATACGGTGATGTTATGTTGTCTAAGAGTATTTGCATACATAGTCATTTGTTGTAGTATGCTCATTATCTCATATTCTGATTTTCCATTTATGTTCCAATCATAAATATAATCACTGCTAAAGTGTGTTTGTGATAAAGGTTTAACCGTGTTTAGATCTGGAACAGAATCCCATTCTATCTTATTTATCAAGCTTGGGGGTTCGGCATAAAAGAATCATTGTTTAGTGTGTTTACCCTTCTATTTGAAGATGCTTTAGTGTAAGGCGGGACCTACTGTTGTAGAACCATAACCCTGTGTAACTTTGTTTTTAAGCTTGTCTTTTATATATTGAACAACTTGTAAATATTCACGATAATTGTTATGGAATTCCTTTCTACCTTTAGTAGAAATTTGATAGGGCTTAAAAAGGGGGTTTTGGTGTTTAACATCTGTAGAAATTGTAATTACTAAATGGTTTTGCATTAGATCTTCAATCCATTCAAGTTGATTTCCTATTGTTCTAAGATGGATACTAGTAAAGTTGAGTTGTGTGATTATACTTTTCTTTCCATCTTTGTCACTTATTTCTATTGGGTTTTTGATAGGTATGGCTTCTACCTATTCTCTTTCAATATGTAGGATTGTCAGAATTATAACATCATAATGCATTGTTATTGATTCATAGAATAGCTATTACAATATATAGGGCCTCGAGTGGCTTGGCCAATAAGCTAATAATAAAAATAAATACAAAATATAAAATACGACACGATAAATATAAATATATCTCTAATAGGCCCCCTCAAGGTCATGGGAGCGCAGCGGACATGAAGCTTGAAACTTTGAGGCGTTGATGGCGGTCGGAGACTTCTTCAAAGGAGACAATAACCGGGGGAAGAAGGGGATGTCGGAAGAATAAAATCCTGGGACTCAATGGCGGGATGTACCCTAAAGAAAAACGATGATCAACCTGTGTTAACAGGAGGGAGGGATATACCTTTGCAGAAAATAAAATATTTTGGGATATACCCATGCTGAAAATAAAATTTGTAGGGATTTACCCTTGCAGAAAATAAAATCAACCTGCGTTAACGGGAGGGAGGGATATACCCTAGCAGAAATGTAAAAGTGTTGAGATATACCCAAAATAAAAACGATTGGAGGGTTGTACCCTAAAATTTAAAAGGGTGAAAGAAACGAGTCGAGCCGAATTTTGATCCCCTTGAAATTGGAACCAAAGACCCACGGCTGCTGCATATATATTTGCATAAATAATGCGGCTGAAAAATATTACCCTTATTTTTCTTTTTGCCCGGATTGGACGTGACCTATTGGAGGGCATAGGGCCCTATAGAGTCAAATTTGGGGTGCTGCTGCTTTGGAAAAAAAAAGAAAAAAAAAAACTGCTAGCTGTTGCTCGAATTGGATGTGTAGATGAACGGAAAAGAGGCTGAGCGGAGACTTGGAGCAGCGGAGACTTGGAGCAGCGGAGAAGTGGCGGTGCGGATTTTCCGGACCTGTGTCCGGCAATGGGTCACGCGGATTGGTGGTTGTTGCCAACGAACGGCTGCAAAATCTGAGGGAGAGTTGGGGTGGGAACTGCGTCTGTGGTGTGACCGGAACTCATGGGGTGAGCATCCGATTTGGAGTTGATGAAGCCGTTGTGGTGAGCAGCAAAGAGGCGGCAGCGGCGGTGGCAGTGGCAGCTGGTAGGGTGCTCTTGGAGCCGTGTTTCCGTCGACTGGAAGAAAGCAAAAGGCAGCAGCGGGGAGGATGCCATGGATGCCGGGGAGCGAAGCTTGAAGAAGGAGCCAATAAGGGTTTTGGCTATGGCTCGTGAATAGCAGGCTAGCAGCGAAAAAAAAAAAAAAAAAAAAAAAAAAGGTTTAGGACCGATGCGGCTCTAATACCATGTCAGAATTATAACATCATAATGCATTGTTATTGATTCATAGAGTGGCTTGGCCAATAAACTAATAATAAAGATAAATACAAAATATAAAATACGACACGATAAATATAAATATATCTCTAATAAGGATTACTCCTTAAAGAGGTGGATGGATGGATGAAATCTTTTTAGAGTCCTTTATTGTTTCTCATTCCACAATTCCTTTTTTTTCTCAGAAATTGGATTTACGTTGTTCTGAAAAGGATAAAATATTGAATTATCAAAACAAAATAATTCTAACCAGTCAAAGAACAAGATATATATTGACTCTATGCTTATTTACAAAGTCATAGGGTACTCTGCCTTATTGCTAAGAAGTTTCTCAGAAACCAATATCTTTTCTTTCGATTATGATTGGCGACAAAATCATCATGACAGAATTTTTTTCATCAATTTTAAAATCCCTTTCTAGAACATTTACATATTTTCCTAAATTTTCTGATACAGAAGAATATGTAGGACTGGTAGGAGTATCTTGGCTAGAAGAACCCTCATTAAGAACTTCTTTGGATGTAGAAATAGGTCTAGGTACCTCACTAGAATAATCAACCTTCCTAACCCAGGAATTTGGCATATTGGAATCGACTTCCTACGTTTTGTTGGAATATTTAATTGTGATCAGGGACGGACCTAGCATTATAAAGGGGGGGGTGCCCGCCCCACCGAGATCCGAAAATCGACATGTTTTTATAGGTAAAAAATGTAAAAACACTATTGATGCCCCCACTCGCCTTTTGAATTTGTTCCGGTGCCCCTACTGAGATTTTTTTCTGGGTTCGTCACTGATTGTGATATTCTTCCTAGATCAGTAGTGTCAGAGATAGAAGGGTTACTTGCAAATCTCGAGCTTTGTGACTTTGCAAAAGATATTCAGACACTTCCATCCGCATATTCAGTGACACAATGTAATAGATTATTTGGCTTTATAATTGTGCTAGGATATGGACTGGCTGCACCTTCAAGGAACCATTCAGGGTTATATCCTTCCAATGGGTAGTTTTAGGTGCATTTGCATTTGCACGAGAAAAATCTGTTAATAATAAAAGGGTTTCACCCTTCGGGCTTGTAGTTCTTGCTTGGGTGGCAAAAGCCAACATCATAGTCTTATAGTTTATTCTATAGATGATTGCTATGGGTATAGAATTATTGATCCTTCCAGCAGCCTATAGTTATGAGTTTTAACTTGCAAAACTAAACTTTTTAGAATATTTTTTTCTGCATGAGAGATTGATAAATTTGGAAAGCAATTAAAAGATATTGGTCTTGTACAGAGACTGGACTCAATTGAACTTAGAAGTGAATCTTTGTATCCAGTATGCCTAGCATCTCTAAGCAAAACAAGCATAGAAGTATTTAAGCTTTCCTTTGTGAGAGGTTTAATCCCACCTTGGACCAAACCGATATTTATGTAGATGTACTTCCTTTCTCTATGCTTTTGTAGAGTTTTTGGAGTAAGCAAAGAAATAGTTTCAAAGGGTTTTTGTATTTGTATATCCCTTTTTCAGTTTTGACTGTGTGATCAGATATTATCGGAAACCATGGTTATTAACATGTTTCTTACTTATCTTAGGAATTTTTCAATTGTCAATTGATTCATTAAAATCTTCAATAACGTATTCTTCAGTGTTTATTATCTTTTTTGAACGATTACTAGACAATTTTGAAACGGAATCAGACGAAGCAGAATCATAGTGGTGCGCATGCGAGAGCATCTCTAGGTTCGACCTCTTGTATAAGAGTTGTATTCTTACTACGGTCCCTAAACAAAATAAGGATTTATTTGTAAAATCCCACATCAGGAAATTAGCAGAAAGCTCACCTCCATATAAGTGTGAGACATAAAATATCTTGTCAACTCGGGTTAGCCCTTTTAGACCAAGCGAGGACGACGGTCTAAGCGCTGACCGGACAATTTATGGCTCATGTAGCGTTACCCGGCGCCGTGTCCGGGGGCGTTACGAATGGTATCGAGCCGACTATCGACGGCCCTAAGCGCCGCACCATATAAGAAAGATGGTGTAGTTGCCTCCGGGTAGGGACGATTCGGGACCGGTCTTTGTAGAGCCGACTATCGACGGCCCTAAGCGCCGCACCGTATAAGAAAGATGGTGTAGTTGCCTATGGTAGGGACGATCCAGGGACCATTTTTGGCTGTCCTGGCGAGGACGCCAGTCCCTTCTAAGGGGGTGAGAATGTAAAATCCCACATCAGGAAATTAGCAGAAAGCTCACCTCCATATAAGTGTGAGACATAAAATATCTTGTCAACTCGGGTTAGCCCTTTTAGACCAAGCGAAGACGACGGTCTAAGCAGTTGACCGGACAATTTATGGCTCATGTAGCGTTATCAGGCGCCAGGTCTGGGGGCGTTACATTATTGCCTTCACCTGAGGACTTACGCTCCTTCTCAACCGTTCCGGGTAAATACGTTCAGACATACAGTATTGTTGAGGCATCATCAAGCAAGAAAAAATATATATGATAGGGCCGGACAGGTACTCTTCCAAGCGTATCAAAAACATTTTTATTAATTTCTGAAATCGTTGATAATATATAAAGATAGTAACGATGAGTGATCATTAAATGACACCGAAAAGCGTGATCGAGCCTCTTAAATAACTTTAACTTGATTGTTCTGTAGGAAGACAATAGGGATCTTCACCTTCGGAACATCAGTGTTACAGGTGCAACCTGGATATACACATTCCTTAAGATCATTGCATGGTTTTCGGGTGCAATCGTTTGATATACAAAATGGATGGGCGTCTGGGTTGATTTTTGTAATGCACATGCATTGTGGAAGGGAACATTCAGTGCTTGCATCGCATGTGTCCTTACTCATGCATGTTGTATCATCATCAGTGAAAGTTATTGTATGCATCCTCCTCATTATCGTTTTCTTTGGAGCTAAGTACCCATCATTCTGTGACTTTCCATCTGCAACATCATGATATGTATGTACATATGTTGTTATACATACACATCGCCATTAATTAATACATGCAATTGCTAAATTAATGATTTGAAACAAGGTCATGATCGATTAGCCTCAAAATTTATTACACAACACAAAAGTAGAGAACTGGGAATGCAATCTACGTCCACATGTGGTATGGTGCACGAACTCTGATGTCTCACGTTGAATATGGGAGAAGCACTATCAAGTGTGAGACATAAAATGTCTTGTCAATTCGGGTTACCAGAGTGAAGTATGGGAACGTTACAATTGGTATCAAAACCGACCACCAAACGGAACTAAGCGTCACGCTGTGAGAAACAGTGGGGGCACCAATAGATTCCTCTGGTAGAGAGAAGCACATTGGTTGTAGGCGAATGTAATATCCCACGTTGGATGTGAGAGAAGCACATTACCTTGAGCCATAAGAGGCCTTGTCGATTCGGGTTAGTCTTTGTAGACCAAGTGATGACGACGGTCTAAGCAGTTGAAAAATCATTTATGGCTCACTTAGCCCTACCAGAGGGAAGTCTTTACGGTGTTTGGTGTTGTGAAGAATATGCGGGCGCGTGCATATATATATATATATATTGTTGGAGAAATTATCAATCTAGCATACTGTATAACATGTAATTCAAGCAAAGACGAAAACAATAAATTGGACAGAAAACTTATTGAGTGAGTCGAGTGCAACACTCTGTCATTAAACACACACACACACACACACACACACACACATATATATATATATATATATATATATATATATATATATATATATATATATATATATATATATATATATATATCATATCTACGTAAAAATTAATGCACTACAAAAAACCTCTGTTGGGATAGAAATGAGTTCATATACATACCTATTGATCCATGCTTACCGTACATACTACTAAAATAGTGCATCGATCACTATTTTAGTGCACCCAGTTATTGTTTGAGTGCACCTAGTTAATGAAGCGGGGGAAATCTGCTATTAGGTAATACTAGAAACCTAACTAGAAACCTGCTCCTCAATTTGTAGTTGCACTGAAACAATAATCAGGTGCACTAAAATAGTGATCAGATGTACTATTTTAGTAGTATGTACGGTAAGCATTGATAGTATGGTATGTAGGGGAACCCAACCCTATATATATATATATCATATCTACGTAAAAATTAATGCACTACAAAAAAACCTCTGTCGGGATAGAAAAGAAAACACAGAGAGCATGTAATAACAAATAATCGATCTTACAGGTCAAATCGAAACGTTCCTTGGCTTCAGCAGCAGCGCAAAAGGGAACTGCAGACGCGATGACTATGAGGGCAAGGAAAACATAGTTGCTTGCCATCTTTCTTTCTCTATATATCTTTAATAATAATTTGTTTTTGAAAGTTTAGTAATTAGTTGTGTTTTCTCTTATGCATATTAGGCCTTTTATAGGAAAATCATGGTAAAAAATATACTAATGGGGTTCATGGAAACGATACTTGCTAGTGATCTATCTTTGAATTATTATTATTATTATATTATATTTTTTGTTTTTTTTTTTCGATTTTAAGAATAAAATCTACACTACAAGGTGGTTGCTCCATGTGGAGACAGCCCTGAAGATGATGATCATATATACAGAAACTTTCGGTGAAAAAAAGTCGACAGCTTTAATTTGTAAATTAGCTAGTACATACCTGGTTGACAGCTTTAATTTGTAAATTAGCTAGTACATACCAGGTTAACAACAAAATGGGCTAAATTACAATTTTCGTTTTGTAACTAGACACGTTTTGCAATTTTGGTCATGGTTTTTCTCCGACGACAATTTCAGTCCTATAAGTATTTTCTGGCCAAAAAATTGCCATTCCACGTCAGCACAAATTGCCACATAAACATTGTTTTGCAAATAATAAAATGTTGCAATTGGGAGGGGGAGGGGGAGGGGGGTTCAAACCTACAACCTAAGACTAAAATTCTAGTCACTTCTCCATCCAAGCTACATCCACATATGTGATTTAATGAACAACATATTTTTTAAAGACATGTTCAGTATAAAAATATTATATAGAATCTAATAGTATATATATATATATATATAGTATTCGTTATATGTGGTGATAAATTTATTAAATGTTTATTATAAGTAATATAGGAGGTTGTTAATTTTATTTTTTATGTATAATATATAGGGCCAAAGACCCAAAAGTATACAAAACGGACTTATTAGACTTATAAGGACAAAAAGGAATCTGTTGGACTTATAAGGACACAAATTAGATAGATAGACCCAAATACCCTTAATGAAGAAAAAAAAAAAAAAAAAGAAAAAAGGGGGGGAGAAGAGGCGCTGAAGTCAGTTTTTTTTTTTTTTTTTTTTTTTTTTTTTTTTTTTTAACGATGTATTGACAATCGCGATACAATGACTACCGCCGATACATTAACCACCGCGACGCATTAACCACCCCGATGCAATGACCACCTCGATGCAATGACCATCCTAATGCATTGACCACCGCGACGCCCGATGTGATGACCATCGCGATGAAGAGACACCGCGATGAAGTGACACCACGATGTAGAGACACGGCGATGAAGTGACACCGTGATGCAGAGACACCGCAATGCAGAGACACCGCGATGCAGTGACCACCCCCGATGTAGAGACACTGTGATGCAGAGACGCTGCATTGCAGAGACACCTCGATGAAGTGATACAGCGACGTAGTGACCACCCGCGATGCAGAGACGCCTCAATGAAGTGACACCACGATGCATTGGCCATGCCAGATCCATTGATCACCTCGATACAGTGACCACCTCCGATGCAGAGACACCACGATGCAGTGACCAACCCAGATGCAGAGACACCGCGATGCAGTGACCACCCCTGATGCAGAGACATCACGATGTTATAACATTTGACGATGTAGAGACATCGCGAATAAGAGACACCGCGATGCAAAGACACCGCGATGAAGTGACACCACATTACAGAGACACCACGATGAAGTGACACCGCAATGCAGAGACGCCGCATTGCAAAGACATCGCGATGTCATAACATTTGACGATGCAGAGACACCGCAATGCAGAGACACCGCGATGCAGAGACACCGCGATGAAGTGACAACGCGATGCAAAGACACCGCGATGAAGTGACACCGCATTACAGAGACACCGCGATAAAGTGACACTGCGATAAGAGACACCGCAATGCAGAGACACCGCGATGCAGAGACACCGCGATGAAGTGATACCGCGATGCAGTGACCACCCCCGATGCAGAGACACCCCCGATGCAGAGACACCGCGATGTAGAGACACAGCGATGAAGTGACACCGCGATGCAGAGAAACCGAGATGAAGTGACACCGCGATGCAGTGACCACCCCCGATGCAGAGACACCCCAGATGCAGAGACACCGCGATGAAGTGACACCGCATTGCAGAGACAACGTGATGCAGAGACACCACGATGCAGAGACACCGCGATGCAGAGACACGGCAATGCAGAGACACGGCTTATTGTATCAATTTATTCAGTGACGTCTTATTGTAACGATTTGTGTAGTGGCATCAATGTCACTTCATTAATTGTCTAATGTATGCAGTGACATCTGCAGTGACATCAATGTCACTTCATTAATTGTGTAATGTATGCAAGGTGACATCCGCAAAGTGACATCTATGTCACTTCATATTAGATAAACTTAAATATGAGAAGAGCTTTGAGAACCCGCAATTTCCACCTCATTTCTCCAACATTATCCATACACCAAAAAAAATCCCATCTTTTTTCATTTCTCAACACATTTCCCACAAGCCCAGTTTACTAATTTCTTGTAATATCACATTCCAAAAAACACAAGCTAAGCAAAACACAAGCTAAGCATTCAACAATAACAACAATGAGCTCAAGTGTTTTCACATGCCACCCAAAGAAAATCGGGACGGATGATGTTATCTTCCTCTCGATTTCACTTCCAAATATGATTTCATTCCAACGGAATGAAAATGGATGATTTTCATTCCATCCAAAATTCAATGGAATAGTCGGAATGGAATGAAAAAATAAATCCTACAATGAGTTCCATTGCCACCATATACTCTTCCATCAATTATTCAAGGATAGCATAGGATCAAACTAATAACCCCACTTCACAGATAACCTGCAAAATGAGACTATTTACCTATAAGGAAATGGTAGCAACATAAGAAAGATGATAAAGTATAAACTGAAAGTTCAAAATGGAAATTATTAATTAAAACATGTCATGTCATGGAAAGTAGAAAGAAGATCGAGATGCATGAAACGCCAGTACTCATCAAATTCAGGAGGCGACTTTTGTATATAGTAACCAAATCTAATACATAGTACAATCATCCTAAAACTTTGCCAGAATTAAAGACAAACAAGGACAAAGACCCATACCAAAAACCAGACAACTAATCACTTCACAAAGCTTAAAAATGCAGACCAACAATACAATCTTTTGTTCTTACAAATAGCATCAATTGCGCTGAATTTATTCTGTTTTTTTCGACCATTTTGGTCCCCAAATGGGGCAAAAATCGAGGAAAAAAACTGGAGCAGGTTCGGGTACAAAACTGAAGAATTTGGGTGAAATTGTTCCAATTTCTGGGTCGGATTTGATTAAGGAAAGGGTCAGATTAAAGGAATTGGAGATGCTGAACAGCGAGACCTCCATGAATGGTGCAATTTCGGGTTCGACTAAATCTCCTTCTTCAGGTGCTGAATCTCTGCGTCTTGCCCCTTTTGGTAATGCTTCTCCAACTAATTGTATTAAAATATTGAATAAAAGCTCTGTGGTGCCGGTTTCTGTTCCACCGGAAACTCCATGTCCGATGAGCTTCAAGAATAAATTAGATTATGGGTATTTTGGTACATGTAGATATATTATGTCCTTATAAGTCCAACAGATTCCTTTATGTCCTTATGGGGCTAATAAGTATAAAAAACTATACTTTTAAGTAATTAACCCTAATATATATTGTATAATGCATGTGACTGAATATATGCTTGTTTTTTTATATCAAATTTGTTGATTAAGACGGTTATGACAACGAAAAAAATGCAGCTAAATCATATGGTTTTCCAGCATTGAAGTATTGGGTACTAGTAGAGAAACTAATATGACAAAAAATAAACATGTATTAAGTAGTGGTACTAGTACCCAATACTTCATTGCTCGAAAACCATATGATCTAGCTGCATTTTTTCCGTTGTCATAACTGTCTTAATCAACAAATTTATAAATAAAAAAAAAACATATATTAAGTCACATGCATTATACAATATATATTATATGTGTTTAAGAAATATGTTGTTCTTTAAATCAGAAATGTGGTTGTAGCTCGGATGTAGAAGTGTTTAGATTTTTAGTCTTAGGTTGCAGGTTCGAATCCCCCAAATTGCAACATTTTATTCTTTGCAAAAAAATGCTTATGTGGCAATTTATGCTGACGTGGAAAGATGACGTGTCAATTTAGGATGACATGGCAATTTTTTTGGCCGGAAAATGTGTACAATCAGCATTTTCCGGCCTTCGGGACTATTTTTGCAAAAAAAGACCACTTATAGGACTGAAATTGTCGCCAAAGAAAAACCAGGACCAAAATTGCAAAACGTGTCCAGTTACAGGACGAAAATTGTAATTTAGTCCAACAAAATGCATCAAATAATTGAAAGAATAAAAGAAATGACTAAAAAGAGAGAGGATGTTAACCTTTTTGTTTTCATGAAGGAATATGGTCAAAGATTTGGTATCCTTGTTTTTTCTGTTCGGTTAATTACTTGAATGACTTGGGTTTGTTCATTTTCATTTAGACTCTCAATGCAAAATTGGTTTAGATTACCATTTTATTGAATTTTTTTGTGGAATAACAGTTTGTTTTCTGAGGAGCACTTATTTTGATATAGTCTTACAAAATCTGAATACCTTTTAAATGACTAAAAAAAGAGAGGATGTTAACCTTTTTGTTTTCATGTAGGAATATGGTCAAAGATTAATTTTGTATCCTTGTTTTTTCTGTTCGGTTAATTACATGAATGACTTGGTTTTGTTCATTTTCATTTAGACTCTCATTGCAAAATTGGTTTAGATTACCATTTTATTGAATTTTTTTGAGGAATAACAGTTTGTTTTCTGAGGAGCACTTATTTTGATATAGTCTTACAAAATCTGAATATCTTTTAAGTTAAACCCTAACCATGAGGGTCCCCACTCTCCCTGTCCCACGGGATGAGTGGAGAATGTTAATCAGGATCCCCCAGTAGCTCAGAATCGTTGGGCTTGCTTTTATTACGCATGCAAGAGGGAATAATTCGCCCCTTGTGGGAATCGAACATCTAACCTCCCGGTAGGCTGCACCACGTACCCATGCCAACTGGGTTATGTCCTGGGGACAATCTGAATACCTTTTAACTTTACAAGAAGAGGATATTAGTCAGATTTTTTTTGTGATTGACAAAAATAGTGTAGCAAAAGAGTGTTTTTTTTTGTGATTGACAAAAATAGTATAGCAAAAGAGTGTATTTCTTCTAGTAGTTTCATGTAACAATTGTACATTTTGAAGACAGTTGTAGATATTTAAATTAGCTTTTTCAATTTAACTTGAATTATTCAAATCAAAATTTAATAATTTACTGAATTAGTGAAGACGTGTTTGATGATTACTTTATGTTATGACGGCCACCCAAAGATTCTTGGCCGTCGCCAAAACAGTGCCTCAAACATTCTTCATCTTGGTGGCTACCTAAAAGTTACTAGTAAAATCAGGCACCGTGCCCAGCACGGCGGCCCATTCCATATGATTTAACCTGTTAACCTATATGATTTGAAGAAGGAAATTCCATTTCTAAATTTATTTCCCAAAAGTGCCTAATCAATTGGAAGCCTTTAATCATTTTCATGACAAATTGTTAGAATTTTTGTAGAGAGTTGAATGGAGAAAGCTAGGATGATGAGTGTGAGATGGAAAAATATTGATAAGTTGGAGAGATTGGAGAAAGGAATTTGATTGTATTGATTGCTTGGTTCCTCAAGTACATGGTGGTGGTGCTATTTATAGCCCCCATTGGAAAGTTCAAGTGTCTAATTGAGTTTTTTTAGTCCTTTCTTAATTTTGAGTAATCTCTTTCTTGTTCTTAAGCTATAGACACGGTAACCTTTTGATTGTGTACTATAGCCTAAGAAAATACCTTTCTCTGTCTTTTCATCCAGTTTGCTCCTTTTCTCTTTTGGAATGTGAACATAACAGATGGAGCCGATGACTCTAAGATGTTTTGCTGATGGCTTTCGCCCACTCCAGGCTTCTAATGGTGTTTTGTCTTCAACGGCTTTGGTTGGACATCTGTTTAGCAAGTAGACTGCAGTATGCACTGCCTCTGCCCAAAATGTTTTCGGAAGGCCTTTCTCCATTAGCATAGCTCTTGCTGTCTCCATGACGGTTCTATTTTTGCTTTCCGATACACCATTTTGTTCCGGAGCGTATACAACTGTCAATTGATGCTCCACGCCTTCATCTTCACAGAACTTGTTGAATTCTTTAGATGTATATTCTTTGCCTCGATCACTTCTTAGGGTCTTCATGTTGTGACCACTTTGTTTCTCGACATAGGCAATATTTCTTAAATATTTCATATACTTGCGATCTTTCATGCATAAAATAAACTCATGTCATCCTGGTAAAATCATCAATAAAGAGAATGAAGTACCTATTTTGTTCATGTGAAGGAGTGCGCATTGGGCCACAAACGTCCGTGTGCACCAATTCTAATGGCTCCTTCGCTCTCCAAGCTTTTCCAACAGGAATTGGTTGTCGGTGTTGTTTCCCGAGCATGCATCCTTCTCATACACGATCGGGTTCCTTTATAGTGGGTAGGTCTTTCATCATGTTCTTCTGATGTAGTATTCTTAATCCATTGAAATTGAAGTGACCAAGCCTTCTGTGCCATAACCACGAGTTGCCAACTTGTGCCTTCATTGCGACATCTCTTGCATAACTCCATTGGATCGGAAAGCATCGTTTTTCCTTCATTTTTATTTTTGCAATTTGAAGGGATTTATCTTTTTTTTATCATATATTGTACAAGAATCTCCTTCAAAATGCAACGAGTATCCTTTCTCCATCATTTTCCCGACACTCAATAGATTTTGATCTATACTCGGGACCAAGAGCACCTCATTTCTGTATCGCTTGCCCTTCTTTGTGTTAATGACAATAGTTCCTTTTCATGTAGCCTCCATAAAGTCGTTGTTTCCTATCTTAATATTTATCTTGAATTTTTCAAGACGGCAGAAGATGGATTCATCTTTTATCATGTGATTGCTGCAGCCACTATCAAGATACCATGTATCTTTCTTCTCCTATGTTGCTACTTGACAGGCATAGAAGAGATTGTCTTCGACGTCCTTTTCCTCAGAAAATTTGGCTCAATGATTCCTTTTTGATCGACATACCTTCTCGACGTGACCAAATTTCTTGCAATTTTTGCATTGTGGTTTTCTTTTAAACCAACAGTCTTTCTCCAAATGGCTTTTCCTCTTGCATATACCGTAAGGAGAAAATGTTTTGTTTTGGAGGCTCTGTATTTTTAGAACCTTCATTTGATCTCCGATCATTTTGTTTAGATTTCTGTGACGGCGTTTTGAACTTAGATTGAAAAGCATTTTCAGTTGTGCCTTCGTGACGCCTTTCCAATCTATGTTCATGAGCTTCTAACGAACCCATCAATTCTGAAGCAGTCAATTTTTCCAAATCTTTTGACTGCTCAATAGCTGTAATGATTGGGTCATTTTTTCTGTACATGTAATTAATATTTTTCCACAATTTTCTTTTCTGGGATGTCTTCTCCATTTGCCCGCAATTGATTTGCTAATGAATCGACTCTTGTGTAGTAGTCTTTAGCATTCTCTGACTTTCATTTTTAAATTCTCGTAATTTCTCCTCAATGAATGGAGATTCGAGACTCGTACCTTTTCATTGCCTTGAAACTTCTCCTGCAACTTATCCATTGCTTCTTTAGCCGTCTTGGCACTCATGATTCTTGGAAACAATTCTTCAGTCAAGCTCTGAAGGGCTAATAATGCTTGAGCAGCTTTCCGCTGATTCTCCTTGAGTTTTTTCTTTTGTGCGGTAGATAAATTTGAGATGTCGTCGGGGATGCTAAATCCCTTACTTACGATATCCCATAAATCTTGAACACAAAAGTAGGTTCTTATTTTAATGAACCAATAGTCGAAATTTTCACCTCGAAAAATTGGAACCGGAATGGATGAGCGGAGTGTGTAATCTGCCATGATATTGATTTCGCCCAGTTGTAGTTGTGTCGAAACCGAGCTCCGATACCACTTGTTAGAATTTTTGTAGAGAGTTGAATGGAGTGTTGAGACTACTCTCGAAGACACTACGTGATTATCATTAGTTTATACACTTATGTTATATTTATCTTTCATTAATTATTACTTCACAAATCATTGTCCTTCCTGCTTCTTTCAAAGTCATGTTTCTTCTCTCAGCAACCCCATTTTGCTGAGGTGTACCAGCAGCAGCTAGTTGATGTAGTACACCATTCTGCTCACAATAATTTCTTATAACTTTATTGAGAAATTCAGTACCCTTGTCTGATCTGATCTTTACTACTGTTAAAATTTTCTCATTTTGCAATCTCTTCAAAAGTTCAGGCATCTTTTGAAGTGTTTCACTTTTCTTGTTCATGAATACCACCCAAGTGTATCTTGAATAATCATCCACAACCACTAAGGTGTACTTATTTCCTGTTACACTTGTTGGTGTTACTGGTCCAAATAGATCCATTTGCATCAGCTCCAAAACTCTTTTAGTTGATTGCTTAGTCTTTTACTTGAAGCTTGATTTTGTTTGTTTACCTTGCTGACATGCATCACATATGTCATCCTTCTCTAATGTGATCTCAGGTAAACCAATTACTAGTTTCTTCTTCACCAACTGATTGATATCATCAAAGTTTAGATGATTCAACTGCTTATGCCATAACCAATTAAGTTCTGACTTGGTATGCACAATCATGCATGTCTCTGGAACAACAGTAGACCAATCCACAACATACATGTTTTGTTGTCTTCTTCCAGCCAACACAACTTGATCACCTCTCTCACTAATGACAATACAAGTGCCTTTGTCAAAAGTGACCTTGTAACCCATGTCACAAAACTGTCCTGTGCTCAGTAGGTTGTAGTCCGGTCCTTCCACATATGCAACATTCCTGATTCTTAATCCATTTCTCACAAGTGTGCCATATTCTCTTGTGTATCCTGGTGTATTTTTGTTGCCAAAATTAACTCTTGGACTATCCTTTGCCACAAAATTTGACAAACAGTGCTTATTCTTTGTCATATGTCTGGAACATCCACTGTCAAAGTACCAGACACCCTACAAAACAAAGTTAATGCATTTTAGGTACCCAAAACTGTTTGGGTCCATAATGGTCAGTGATAAGCATGACCCTTGGAAAATTTCCATAAGGTCTTCTCTTAAAAGTGTCATACTTTTGTTCATACATGTATTCTACACATCCATAAGGTCTAACAATTGGTTGTGTAGGATTCACATATGCCTTCTGGCCTTTTAGTATGTAATGATGTTTGAAGTGATTTCTGTTTTTAGGATCATTAGCATAACCATTGGATTGCTGTCTGTTAGGAACAACCCTGTAATATGGAGTCTGCTGAGGTCCCTGCTGAGGTCTTTTATAAGTCCTCTGTTGAGTCCTCTGATGAGTCCATTGCTGAGGTTTTACCCTAGCATTATGGTTATATCTATTGTTTCTAGCAGTGGGGGCAGGAATATTCCAATCATCATCAGTAGGGAACAGTCTACCTTTCCCCCTGAGATAAGCATCCCTCAAATGATTGCCATTTTTAGGTTTAGGATTATTATCCTTGGAATATTTCTGATTTTTGCCTTATTGTAGTCCAGCAAACTTGGTAGCAGGTCTGCTATCAGTAGGTCTAGAAGGTCCAGCAGTCCTACCTTTGGATTTACCCTTTTTGTTAGGTACTGATGTCCTTTAAGACTTCTGATCTTCCCTCTTTGAACCATTCTCAGTAGTCTTCACTGCCTCAGAAACCTTACTAGGAGTTGGATCTTGTGCAGGCACAAACTTAGGACCAATTCTGGTACTAGGTTCAGTAACCTTACTGGATCCACTCTTATTGGATTGTTGAGTTCCAAATCCAAGGCTTGTTCTATCACCATAAGGCTTTCCAGATTTGAATGCAGTGGAGGAACAAGATTGTTCAGCAGATTCAGCAGCTACTGAATGTACAACAAGCTTATGCTGAGTCTGTCCAACCTCTTTTTCCTTTCCTTTGAGAATTTTTAATTCAGCCTTTAACCTTTCAACTTCTACTTGAAGAGTCTCTTTTTCAGTCTTCCCAATCTCATAACCAGATTGTATTTCCCTCAGTTGATTAAGGATGGCATCCAAAGTTTCTTCATTGTCAGAATTTTTAGGATTTGAACCACAAGTTGATTCACAATCACTTCCAGCAGGAGTGCTTATTGATACAGAATTGTATACCTCCTCTGTTTCATCCATATTTGCCATTAAAGCATAATCATCCATATCAGCAACAAGTGCAGTATAATCAGATTCATTTCCTTTTTCTGATTCTACTTCATATCCTGATTCATCTTCAACAACCATAGCTTTCTTGCCAGATCTTTTTTGTTGAATTTTACTCTTCAGTAGGTCTGGACATTCAGGTCTAAAATGTCCAGGCTTCTTGCAATTGAAGCAAAGATAATCAGGTTCCTTTTTCTGTTTTAGTTCAGGACAGTCAGGTTTGAAGTGTCCTGGTTTCTTACATTGATAGCACAAGTAATCATTGTCTTTCTTTGGTTCTTCCTACTTCTTTTCACTAAATTTCTTAGTGAAATTCCTTGGAGAACCTTTTCCTGTTTTCATCATTCTGATTTTCTTGCTCAGTAGGGTAATCTGCTATTGCATCTCATCCAGTAGATTATCTTGAGCTCCTGATGTTTCTTCTTGATGTGTGGCAGCCAATGCAGTGGTCTTTGGTTCTTCCTTTTCAGTGGTGGGAACCAATTTCTTACTGAATTCATAGGCCTTAAGATCCGAAAACAATTTAAGGTGTCCTCTTCATGTAGACTTCTCATTTCTTCTATTGCAGTCACCTACATCTCCCAAACTTCTTTTACAGGTAATGCTTCCAAGATTTTTGAATTGATTTCTTCCTTTGAGTATTTTACACTCAGTAGGGTGAGTTCATCCATGATTGCATTGAATCGTGACTCCATTTGTTCAATGGTTTCATTTGGTTTCATTTTGAACTCTTGGAACTTTTTCTTGGCCACACTGATTTTGTTCTTCTTGATTGCAATGGTGCTTCACAGATTAATTGCAACTTATCCCAAAGTTCCTTTGCAGTCTTGCAATCCTTCACCTTCATATACATATTGCTATCCAAAGTTCTGTATATGATATCAATAGCAATATTGTTGAGGTTTTCTCTTTTCCTATCTTCAGCGTTCCATTCTCTTTTTGGTTTTGGAATGTACTGAGTTTCTTCTCCCACTGTTACTGACTTGGTGATCTCCAGTGGTCCGTCTGTCAGCACATCCATCATCTCATCATGTGTTGTAGCTAGAAAAGCCTGCATACGACGTTTATACTCATCAAAACGATCTAAAGAACGCATCAACATTTTTCAAGCATACTGGTTGTTATCCATGATGCAAAGCTTTGAAAATCAGAAACTTGAAAAGTTTTCAAAGTATTTTCACAAGCACAACAAGTAGGATTACTTCAGAATAGAAGCACTGCTCCGATACCAATTGTTGGTCCCTTGAAAAGGCTTTAGTTACGTTTAGAGGGGGTGAATAAACTTAACACTTAAAACTTTTTGGAGTTGACAAACTCAGCAACTTCAGCAGCCTGCTGACTGGTTAGTAGTCTGCTGACTGTTGAGTTTACTGAATTTGTTGCAGCGGAATATATTAAAAATTAAGCCTTATTACTTGTTGTTAAAATATGATACCAAGTATTAGATACTCAGTAGTGTAAATGTGTGATTTCAGTTGCTAGTTTCAGTAAGTTAATGTGCTAAATGTAGTAAGTGCAGAAATTAAATGCAGAAAGTAAGTAGGCAGTTTTTATAGTGGTTCCAGGTGGTGTAATCCTGTACTCCACTCTTCTCCTGTGATGTTGGAGGTAATTCACTAGAGATTCTTGAGATAGCAGTTACAAAAATCCCTAAGTTGCTTGTCCTTCACCAATAACTATGGCTTCACAAACTGAACACTTGGAACAGGTAGGATTGCTTGCTCCAAAGTCTTCCACTCGGTCCTTGAAGGGTAGTATTGCCTCTTCACCAGCTCCACCACAAACAACAGTCCTTGACACCCAAAGATGCTTCACTGTCTTCAGTAGATTCTTGTAAAAGAAAGTTTGAATCAAGTAATTAAGTGATTCAGCTTTCAGCAGCTTGATCAGGATGATATGATCAGCAGCTTGATGTCTTTAAGTGTGTAAACTTGATGTAGCTTGAATGCAGATTACACTTGAAGAACTTGACTAAATCAGTAGCTTTAAGTTCAGTAGGGTCAGCAGGGTGATTTCTTGATCAGAATTCGAAGCTCAAGACTATCTGTTGTTTTTCCTCAATTTTCCATACTCTGTATCTGAATTAGGAGTCCTCTATTTATAGGTAGGAATCCTTGTGACTTATGTTTGAAATTCAAACATAGCCGTTTCAGATTTGTCCCATCTTGACTTGCTTTCTGTCCCTGTACATAGTACTGACACTGTCAGACTGCTTTTTGACAGTTTACAGTTTGTCCACCCTTTGACTTGTATCCATTGGATAATCCTCTGTATCTTTCCAACGTCCCTTTGATCTTATCCATTGATTTGTTTGATAAAAACAGAGGTTGTTACCTGTCCTTATCCTTGTATTCTTCCAATGTAACCTTGATTAAATCGAAATATGTATTCAGCAGGTTCCTGTGAACATAAGTCTGCTGATATGCTTATTAGTCAGCTGACCATATTTTGCTGTGTTTAAAAACACTTCAGCTAACTGTCTTTTAGCTAACTTTTATTTATGAAGTTAGATTACACCATTTTGATCATAACTAAGTTCCAATCACCATTTAACTTATGGAACGTAGACCTTGTACATAAGGTATGTGTAATCAGTTTAGGACATCACAGACTTCCCTAAATTCTGATTCCATATCCTTGACTTTAATTACTAAGTTTGATCCATTAGCCTTCAATAACTGAGTTTGAGCCCTCAGCCTTCAGTCTTCAGCAGGTTCCTAAACTAGTTTACTGACTCAAGTACCCTACTGATATGGACAAGTTTGCTGATGCAAGTCAGTTGACCATTTACAGTGCTTGGTTGATCAAAACTATACAAAGATCAAACTCTAATAAGCCTATACATTTGATCAAGACATCTTTTTGCCTTTGCTCTATAATAGCTAGTCTAGCACTCATCAATAAAACTCAAAAATAAGTCCAACACCTATCTTCAATAAGATAGTAGACATCTAATACGTGCTAGTCTAATCGTACTATTAATGTCCCACTTAATAGCTCATACGACTAGAGATATTTAAGTATCAAATCTTTTAAAGTGAGTTGAGATCTCATCAACCATAATCACAATTATGATTTCTCTTTCACAGTTTGATACTAGGGACGTTATCATATACATACAATATCATAATTGGTTCGTTAAACGAACAAATATATAATAACAGAAAGCCATTTAACATATGTACAAACATAAAAAAATAGTAGAAATGATCCGACCCGGTCCAACCCGATTGGGTTTAGGACACTATTTCAACACCTAAGCCGTATCATATGTAGTCATATAACTTAGTGTGTGTGTCGCAAATGAGGATTAAGTTTAGGCGGCTTCGGCACCACGGTTTTTCTTCCGGTACCACGATTCCTCTCGGCACCCTATAAATTACTTTTGACACAACTATATTATTTTTAGTATTTTTTTACTTCAAGCACCACCAAAAAAATAAAAATAATTACTGCTTATACCACAAATCTTAAAAAATATAATTTAGTCCTTTGATTATTTTAATGAAATATTTTAATCTATAGTTGTTAACCTATATCAAATAACAAACCACAAACTTAATTTTCATCCAAATCATCATCTATATTCATTTCTTTATACCAAAAAAAAAAAAAAACTATCTTCATCTCTATCTACATCCTCATCTCCGTCTTCATCTTCATCCTCATCTCCGTCTTCATCTTCATCTTCATCTTATACAACTTTCTTCTTCATCAAAATTCATCTTCATCTTCTACAACTTTCTTCTTCATCAAAATTCTTCTTCATCTTCTTCAACCTTCTTCATCATCAAAATTCATCTTCATATTCTCCAACCTTTTTCACCCAAAGCAAAAATGGAATCAAAATTCATAATCTTGAGCATGTAATACAATAACACTGGAATACCATGCTCCGTGGCTTGAAACACCATTAAAAAAGGGAAAATGAAGTGTTTAAGAGTTTCCCGATCGGCTACTAGAATTTCCGGCCGGCATCCCATCGAATGTCGGTACGCATGACGTTCGTTTCAACAGTAAACGTCAACATTGGTGACGTTTTTTATGCAGGCGCATCTGAGGCGGAGTTGTCGGATTCCACATTGACTGCGATCGAATACATGGACAAAAGGGAGCGTTCGGACGGGCGTTAGTATTTTGGCCGTAACTTTCGGCCCCGTCGTCCGTTTTGCGCGCAGGACCCCATTTCGGAAAGCTCTCTTCGACTCCGACCCCATTTCGGAAAGCTCTCTCAGCTGTTTTCCCTTCCATTTCAGCCGCCGAAGATTTTTGCATGTTTTTCACAATTTTCTTATTTTATTTACGAATTCAATAAAGATCCGATTCCGGATCCGTGATTTCAGCATCGTGATTTCCGCGCTGATTTATTTCCGTAATAAATTCTGTAATTTTATATTTTTGGAAAGTATCGTATTCGTGCAGCTATAAAGTCCCGGCTTGTGGGATGATTTTAGTCAGACTTGAATAATATATCAAAATTTTCCTCTCAGAGCATATTCTGAAATCCTGTTTGTGAGTTCATCTCTTTTTCGCTTCCCTGTTTGCTTTTCCTTATACGCTCCGGCGTCAGTTTTGGAGTCAAGAACTGAAATTCTCTTGTTGCTAAAACGCCACCAACGCTTACGTTGGACTACAAATTAAACCTCAAGTGTGCCGACGATACTGACTCCATAACTTATTGAATTCTGTATATTAAACGGTAGCCATTGAGACGTTGGTATTGCAAACCAACGTTAGACTTGATGACGTTCTGGCAAAGAGTTGTTTCTATATTAAAGGCTATCCCTTATTTATGTTGTGCGTTAAACTGTTCAAAATCAATTGCACACTTGTTTATTTTGTAATCTAGTGTACAACTGCATAGCCTAGAGCATTCCGGGTCCTGACATGTTTTTGTCCGACTCTGATAATACTAATGTTGTATGTAAATTCCATGAACTTCTATTTTTTTATATAATATTAAATCAAAAAATTCATGAATCATTTCTTCTCTTTCCTCGAATTTTTGCCGTACTATACTAAAGATATGATTCCGTGTAGTGATTGGTAATCCATTTATTTGTAGATGGGGATGGAAGAACATTTTTATCGGATCAAGTAATTTTGGTTCCGAATCTTTTTGATGGTTAATTGTAAGTCTATTTTTTAGGCTAACTATCTCTCTTTGTAGTTTTTTTGTAATGTATTTCAAGAGTTTTCCTCTCAAAATCCACTATTGGCTCATCAAAGGAGTCATATAGTTCTTGCCTGACTGTTTCTACAATATAAAAATTGGCTTTACATTTTTTAAATGCCAATTTCTAAGCCTCTTTTAATGTATGAAATCCATAGAAAACAGGATCAGGAACATTAATTGATTCTGTCACTTGTAACCATGTTTTGTATATTTCCGGGGTTTTACCCTTTCATACCACAAAGTAATCAAAGTTGCTCTTTGTAAGAAAGTATTCTTCAAGATTTCGTAAACATATCATATGTTTACTTTCATCATCTCTGTTTTGTTTGAGGTCATCAAGTAAACATTGATGATCTCCTGTTAATTTGTTTCCTCTTATACTTCTGTATTTGCTTCCATGCCTGGAAACTTTGAAGACATGCTTCATCTTTAACAAATCCAAAATTTCAAGTTTTAAATTATCATGTACAAGACTTTGGATAAAAGGTATTTCGTCATATTTCTCCGAATCTTCGAATTTAAAGTGTAAAGTTCTATTATCAATATTAAATTCAACAGAACTTTCTTTCACAGTATATGGAGTGATTAATGCGATGAATGGAGTTCCCAAAATCACTTTATGACTTATATCATTGATAAGTACAAAAGGTGTTTTTAATAAAAGTCCATCTTTAATTATTGATGTTTCAGTCTTAAAATCAATTTGAAATTTAGAGTTATTAGCGGCAGAAAATTTGTCTGTTGTCCTTTGTTGGAACCTCTGTGGTACCAATCCTTGATGTATACAATTTAAATCAGCCCCTGTAGCAAACAATGCAATGGTTTCTATTTGAAAATCCATAGAGAACTGTAATATAATTTTTAACAGATATTTTCTTGATGTTACTTCTTTAAGAAAAAAGTATAAAGTATTCTGATATATTCTCTATTTTTGGGTCGTCTTCAGAATCAGAAGATTTATTATTTAAAGAAAGGATCAATTTTATATTCTCAATTTCAATTTTTCTATAATTCAATAATTCATCAAGTTCTGACCTGATCTCTATTATTTGTTTATGGAGATCATTAATTGTAATATCAATTTTAGGCTTTATTTTAAGAGTATCTGTTAAGTCATAAGGTTTCCTAGAATTAGAAGATATTGTATTATCATTATTCTCTGATAGATTTAGAATTTTTTCAATATTTATTTGTTGGAGGTTGGGACTACTTAAATTTTTTAATATTTCTATTTGGAATTCTTGATCTTTGGTGAGATGATCCTTTGGAAGAATTTTCAGCTCTAGACATATCATTGAGCAATTCCGAAATTATATTTGCCACTTCTTCTTTTAAACTTAACTCTTGTAGTTTTTTTGTTCAGCCTACAATAGTTGGCAGTATATCCTTTTTTATGGCATTTGTAGCATTCAACATCTCTATACCAAGGCTTGTCATATTGTTTTGGCTTTATATTACTACGGTTTTTATAATAATTGTCTTTGGATTTTTGTGGTTTTCTCTTGTAGTATTCCTTTTTTTGTTTCAAAATGGTCTTCTTTTGAAGGAGTATTGTGTGTCTTACTACAACTCCCTGAGCATTTTGAAGAAGTGTTTTGTGCATCAATAGCAAATTGATTGCTAAATGTTCCCAATTCTTGTTTGGTTTGTTTTAGTCCCCATTTGAGGTGTTTTTGGAGTTTTAAATCCTGGCATATTTTTAATCCTTCTTGTTGCATTAAGCATATCAATTGTCCGTAGGAGAAATCATCATAAGGGATTATTTGCTTTCCACACTTTTTCCTGATCTTATTTCTGTCGCAAAGGAGGGTTGGTAATCCTGCTAAAAAAAATTCTTTCCAAAAGGCTTGGCCAGAATCTTCCCTAAGCATTACCCTGGTTATGAAGGTATTTTTATAATACTGAAAATCACTGAGCTTCCTACACCTAAGGTTTGAGAGTAGTTCTGCATTTTTATATCATATATGGGATGTATCTCCAATGAAATGTAAATAAATTGAAAGTATAAGAGTATCAACGGCATTTTGTTCCGCAAATCCTCTAGAATCAATAATAATTTCTCTTTTGTTATTGGTTTTGATAGCACTAAGAATTCCTTCTTGGCTTGTTGGGGTTAGGTAAAAATCCCACCACCCTTTTAGTTGTCCAGAGAAACCTGATATAATGGTTTCTGCTATGGTTCTATCAGATACGGTGATGTTATGTTGTCTAAAAGTATTCGCATACATAGTCATTTGTTGTAGTATGCTCATTATCTCATATTCTGATTTTTCATTTATGTTCCAATCATAAATATAATCACTGCTAAAGTGTGTTTGTGATAAAGGTTTAACCGTGTTTAGATCTGGAACAGAATCTCATTCTATCTTATTTATCAAGCTTGGGGGTTCTGGCATAAAAGAATCATTGTTTAGTGTGTTTACCCTTCTATTTGAAGATGCTTTAGCTGTGGCAGGACCTACTGTTGTAGAACCATAACCCTATGTAACTTTGTTTTTAAGCTTGTCTTTTATATTTTGAACAACTTGTAAATATTCACGATAATTGTTATGGAATTCCTTTCTACCTTTAGTAGAAATTTGATAGGGCTTAAAAATGGGGTTTTAGTGTTTAACATCTGTAGAAATTGTAATTACTAAATGGTTTTGCATTAGATCTTCAATCCATTCAAGCTGATTTCCTATTGTTCTAAGATGGATACTAGTAAAGTTGAGTTGTGTGATTATACTTTTCTTTCCATCTTTGTCACTTATTTCTATTGGGTTTTTGATAGGTATGGCTTCTACCTATTCTCTTTCAATATGTAGGATTACTCCTTAAAGAGGTGGATGGATGGATGAAATCTTTTTAGAGTCCTTTATTGTTTCTCATTCCACAATTCCTTTTTTTTCTCAGAAATTGGATTTACGTTGTTCTGAAAAGGATAAAATATTGAATTATCAAAACAAAATAATTCTAACCAGTCAAAGAACAAGATATATATTGACTCTATGCTTATTTACAAAGTCATAGGGTACTCTGCCTTATTGCTAAGAAGTTTCTCAGAAACCAATATCTTTTCTTTCGATTATGATTGGCGACAAAATCATCATGACAGAATTTTTTTCATCAATTTTAAAATCCCTTTCTAGAACATTTACATATTTTCCTAAATTTTCTGATACAGAAGAATATGTAGGACTGGTAGGAGTATCTTGGCTAGAAGAACCCTCATTAAGAACTTCTTTGGATGTAGAAATAGGTCTAGGTACCTCACTAGAATAATCAACCTTCCTAACCCAGGAATTTGGCATATTGGAATCGACTTCCTACGTTTTGTTGGAATATTTAATTGTGATCAGGGACGGACCTAGCATTATAAAGGGGGGGTGCCCGGCCCCCACTGAGATCCGAAAATCGACATGTTTTTATAGGCAAAAAATGTAAAAACACTATTGATGCCCCCACTCGCCTTTTGAATTTGTTCCGGTGCCCCTACTGAGATTTTTTTCTGGGTTCGTCACTGATTGTGATATTCTTCCTAGATCAGTAGTGTCAGAGATAGAAGGGTTACTTGCAAATCTCGAGCTTTGTGACTTTGCAAAAGATATTCAGACACTTCCATCCGCATATTCAGTGACACAATGTAATAGATTATTTGGCTTTATAATTGTGCTAGGATATGGACTGGCTGCACCTTCAAGGAACCATTCAGGGTTATATCCTTCCAATGGGTAGTTTTAGGTGCATTTGCATTTGCACGAGAAAAATCTGTTAATAATAAAAGGGTTTCACCCTTCGGGCTTGTAGTTCTTGCTTGGGTGGCAAAAGCCAACATCATAGTCTTATAGTATATTCTATAGATGATTGCTATGGGTATAGAATTATTGATCCTTCCAGCAGCCTATAGTTATGAGTTTTAACTTGCAAAACTAAACTTTTTAGAATATTTTTTTCTGCATGAGAGATTGATAAATTTGGAAAGCAATTAAAAGATATTGGTCTTGTACAGAGACTGGACTCAATTGAACTTAGAAGTGAATCTTTGTATCCAGTATGCCTAGCATCTCTAAGCAAAACAAGCATAGAAGTATTTAAGCTTTCCTTTGTGAGAGGTTTAATCCCACCTTGGACCAAATCGATATTTATGTAGATGTACTTCCTTTCTCTATGCTTTTGTAGAGTTTTTGGAGTAAGCAAAGAAATAGTTTCAAAGGGTTTTTGTATTTGTATATCCCTTTTTCAGTTTTGACTGTGTGATCAGATATTATCGGAAACCATGGTTATTAACATGTTTCTTACTTATCTTAGGAATTTTTCAATTGTCAATTGATTCATTAAAATCTTCAATAACGTATTCTTCAGTGTTTATTATCTTTTTTGAACGATTACTAGACAATTTTGAAACGGAATCAGACGAAGCAGAATCATAGTGGTGCGCATGCGAGAGCATCTCTAGGTTCGACCTCTTGTATAAGAGTTGTATTCTTACTACGGTCCCTAAACAAAATAAGGATTTATTTGTAAAATCCCACATCAGGAAATTAGCAGAAAGCTCACCTCCATATAAGTGTGAGACATAAAATATCTTGTCAACTCGGGTTAGCCCTTTTAGACCAAGCGAGGACGACGGTCTAAGCAGTTGACCGGACAATTTATGGCTCATGTAGCCTTACCAGGCGCCAGGTCTGGGGGCGTTACAGAATGGTATCAGAGCCGACTATCAGACGGCCCTAAGCGCTGCACCATATAAGAAAGATGGTGTAGTTGCCTCTGGTAGGGACGATTCAGGACCAGTCTTGTAGAGCCGACTATCAGACGGCCCTAAGCGCTGCACCGTATAAGAAAGATGGTGTAGTTGCCTATGGTAGGGACGATCCAGGACCATTTTTGGCTGTCCTGGCGAGGACGCCAGTCCCTTCTGAGGGGGTGAGAATGTAAAATCCCACATCAGGAAATTAGCAGAAAGCTCACCTCCATATAAGTGTGAGACATAAAATATCTTGTCAACTCGGGTTAGCCCTTTTAGACCAAGCGAGGACGACGGTCTAAGCAGTTGACCGGACAATTTATGGCTCATGTAGCGTTATCAGGCGCCAGGTCTGGGGGCGTTACATTATTGCCTTCACCTGAGGACTTACGCTCCTTCTCAACCGTTCCGGGTAAATACGTTCAGACATACAGTATTGTTGAGGCATCATCAAGCAGAAAAAAATATATATGATAGGGCCGGACAGGTACTCTTCCAAGCGTATCAAAAACATTTTTATTAATTTCTGAAATCGTTGATAATATATAAAGATAGTAACGATGAGTGATCATTAAATGACACCGAAAAGCGTGATCGAGCCTCTTAAATAACTTTAACTTGATTGTTCTGTAGGAAGACAATAGGGATCTTCACCTTCAGGAACATCAGTGTTACAGGTGCAACCTGGATATACACATTCCTTAAGATCATTGCATGGTTTTCGGGTGCAATCGTTTGATATACAAAATGGATGGGCGTCTGGGTTGATTTTTGTAATGCACATGCATTGTGGAAGGGAACATTCAGTGCTTGCATCGCATGTGTCCTTACTCATGCATGTTGTATCATCATCAGTGAAAGTTATTGTATGCATCCTCCTCATTATCGTTTTCTTTGGAGCTAAGTACCCATCATTCTGTGACTTTCCATCTGCAACATCATGATATGTATGTACATATGTTGTTATACATACACATCGCCATTAATTAATACATGCAATTGCTAAATTAATGATTTGAAACAAGGTCATGATCGATTAGCCTCAAAATTTATTACACAACACAAAAGTAGAGAACTGGGAATGCAATCTACGTCCACATGTGGTATGGTGCACGAACTCTGATGTCTCACGTTGAATATGGGAGAAGCACTACCAAGTGTAAGACATAAAATGTCTTGTCAATTCGGGTTACCAGAGTGAAGTATGGGAACGTTATAATTGGTATCAAAACCGACCACCAAACGGAACTAAGTGTCACGCTGTGAGAAACAGTGGGGGCACCATTAGATTCCTCTAGTAGAGAGAAGCACATTGGTTGTAGGCGAATGTAATATCCCATGTTGGATGTGAGAGAAGCACATTACCTTGAGCCATAAGAGGCCTTGTCGATTCGGGTTAGTCTTTGTTTGATGACGACGGTCTAAGCAGTTGAAAAATCATTTAAGGCTCACTTAGCCCTACCAGAGGTAAGTCTTTACGGTGTTTTGTGTTGTGAAGAATATGCGGGCGCGTGCATATATATATATATATATATTGTTGGAGAAATTATCAATCTAAGATACCGTATAACATGTAATTCAAGCAAAGACGAAAACAATAAATTGACGAGAAAACTTATTGAGTGAGCCGAGCGCAACACTCTGTCATTAAACACACACACACACACATATATATATATATATATATATATATATATATATATATATATATATATATATATATATATATATATATATATATATCATATCTACGTAAAAATTAATGCACTACAAAAAACCTCTGTTGGGATAGAAAAGAAAACACAGAGAGCATGTAATAACAAATAATCGATCTTACAGGTCAAATCGAAACGTTCCTTGGCTTCAGCACCAGCGCAAAAGGGAACTGCAGACGCGATGACTATGAGGGCAAGGAAAACATAGTTGCTTGCCATCTTTCTTTCTCTATATATCTTTAATAATAATTTGTTTTTGAAAGTTTAGTAATTAGTTGTGTTTTCTCTTATGCATATTAGGCCTTTTATAGGAAAATCATGGTAAAAAATATACTAATGGGGTTCATGGAAACGATACTTGCTAGTGATCTATCTTTGAATTATTATTATTATTATATTATATTTTTTGTTTTTTTTTTTCGATTTTAAGAATAAAATCTACACTACAAGGTGGTTGCTCCATGTGGAGACAGCCCAGAAGATGATGATCATATATACATAAACTTTCGGTGAAAAAAAGTCGACAGCTTTAATTTGTAAATTAGCTAGTACAAACCAGGTTAACAACAAAATGGGCTAAATTACAATTTTCGTTTTGTAACTGGACACATTTTGCAATTTTGGTCATGGTTTTCTCCGGCGACAATTTCAGTCATATAAGTATTTTCTGGCCAAAAAATTGCCATGTCATCCCAAATCGACACGTCATCCTTCCACGTCGGCACAAATTGCCACATAAGCATTGTTTTGCAAAGAATAAAATGTTGCAATTGGGGGGGGGGGGGGGGGGGGGGTTTCAAACCTACAACCTAAGACTAAAATTCTAGACACTTCTCCATCCAAGCTACATCCATATATGTGATTTAATGAACAACATATTTTTTAAAGACATGTTCAGTATAAAAATATTATATAGAATCTAATAGTATATATATATATATAGTATTCGTTATATGTGGTGATAAATTTATTGAATGTTTATTATAAGTAATATAGGAGGTTGTTAATTTTATTTTTTATGTATAATATATATTGTATAATGCATGTGACTGAATATATGCTTTTTTTTTTATATCAAATTTGTTGATTAAGACGGTTATGACAACGAAAAAAATGCAGCTAAATCATATGGTTTTCCAGCATTGAAGTATTGGGTACTAGTAGAGAAAGAAACTAATATGACAAAAAATAAACATGTATTAAGTAGTGGTACTAGTACCCAATACTTCAATGCTCGAAAACCATATGATCTAGCTGCATTTTTTCCGTTGTCATAACTGTCTTAATCAACAAATTTATAAAAAAAAAGCATATATTAAGTCACATGCATTATACAATATATATTATATGTGTTTAAAAAATATGTTGTTCTTTAAATCAAAACTGTGGTTGTAGCTCGGATGTAGAAGTGTTTAGATTTTTAGTCTTAGGTTGCAGGTTCGAATCCCCCAAATTGCAACATTTTATTCTTTGCAAAAAAAATGCTTATGTGGCAATTTATGCTGACGTGGAAGGATGACGTGTCAATTTGGGATGACATGGCAATTTTTTGGCCGGAAAATGTGTACAGTCATCATTTTCCGGCCTTCGGGACTATTTTTTTGCAAAAAAAGACCACTTATAGGACTGAAATTGCCGTTAGAGAAAAAGCAGGACCAAAATTGCAAAACGTGTCTAGTTACAGGACGAAAATTGTAATTTAGCCCAACAAAATGCATCAAATAATTGAAAGAATAAAAGAAATGACTAAAAAAAGAGAGGATGTTAACCTTTTTGTTTTCATGTAGGAATATGGTCAAAGATTCTTTGCAAAAAAATGCTTATGTGGCAATTTATGCTGACGTGGAAGGATGACGTGTCAATTTGGGATGACATGGCAATTTTTTTGGCCGGAAAATGTGTACAATCAGCATTTTCCGGCCTTCGGGACTATTTTTGCAAAAAAATACCACTTATAGGACTGAAATTGTCGCCAAAGAAAAACCAGGACCAAAAGTGCAAAACGTGTTCAGTTACAGGACGAAAATTGTAATTTAGCCCAACAAAATGCATCAAATAGTTGAAAGAATAAAAGAAATGACTAAAAAAAGAGAGGATGTTAACCTTTTTGTTTTCATGTAGGAATATGGTCAAAGTTTTGGTATCCTTGTTTTTTCTGTTCGGTTAATTACTTGAATGACTTGGGTTTGTTCATTTTCATTTAGACTCTCAATGCAAAATTGGTTTAGATTACCATTTTATTGAATTTTTTTGAGGAATAACAGTTTGTTTTCTGAGGAGCACTTATTTTGATATAGTCTTACAAAATGTGAATACCTTTTAAATGACTAAAAAAAGAGAGGATGTTAACCTTTTTGTTTTCATGTAGGAATATGGTCAAAGATTAATTTGGTATCCTTGTTTTTTCTGTTCGGTTAATTACATGAATGACTTGGTTTTGTTCATTTTCATTTAGACTCTCATTGCAAAATTGGTTTAGATTACCATTTTATTGAATTTTTTTGAGGAATAACAGTTTGTTTTCTGAGGAGCACTTATTTTGATATAGTCTTACAAAATCTGAATATCTTTTAAATTAAACTCTAACCATGAGGGTCCCCACTCTCTCTGTCCCACGGGATTAGTGAAGAATGTTAATCAGGATCCCCCAGTAGCTCAGAATCGTTGGGCTTGCTTTTATTACGCAAGAGGGAAGAATTCACCCATTGTGGGAATCGAACATCTAACCTCCCGGTAGGCTGTACCATGTACCCATGCCAACTGGGTTATGTCCTGGACAATCTGAATACCTTATAACTTTACAAGAAGAGGATATTAGTCAGATTTTTTTTGTGATTGACAAAAATAGTGTAGCAAAAGAGTGTATTTCTTCTAGTAGTTTCATGTAACAATTGTACATTTTGAAGACAGTTGTAGATATTTAAATTAGCCTTTTCAATTTAACTTGAATTATTCAAATCAAAATTTAATAATTTACCGAATTAGTGAAGACGTGTTTGATGATTACTTTATGTTATGACGGCCACCCAAAGATTCTTGGCCGTCGCCAAAACAGTGCCTCAAACATTCTTCATCTTGGTGGCTACCTAAAAGTTACTAGTAAAATCAGGCACCGTGCCCAGCACGGCGGCCCATTCCATATGATTTAACCTATTAACCTATATGATTTGAAGAAGGAAATTCCATTTCTAATTTTTTTTCTTCCCTAAAGTGCCTAATCAATTGGAAGCCTTTAATCATTTTCATGACAAATTGTTAGAATTTTTGTAGAGAGTTGAATGGAGAAGGCTAGGATGATGAGTGTGAGATGGAAAAATATTGATAAGTTGGAGAGATTGGAGAAAGGAATTTGATTGTATTGATTGCTTGGTTCCTCAAGTACATGGTGGTGGTGCTATTTATAGCCCCCATTGGATAGTTCAAGTGTCTAATTGAGTTTTTTAGTCCTTTCTTAATTTTGAGTAATCGCTTTCTTGTTCTTAAGATATAGACACGATAACCTTTTGATTGTGTACTATAGCCTAAGAAAATACCTTTCTCTGTCTTTTCATCCAGTTTGCTCCTTTTCTCTTTTGGAATGTGAACATAACAGATGGAGCCGATGACTCTAAGATGTTTTGCTGATGGCTTTCGTCCACTCCAGGCTTCTAATGGTGTTTTGTCTTCAACGGCTTTGGTTGGACATCTGTTTAGCAAGTAGACTACAGTATGCACTGCCTCTGCCCCAAATGTTTTCAGAAGGCCTTTCTCCATTAGCATAGCTCTTGCTGTCTCCATGACGGTTCTATTTTTTCTTTCCGATACACCATTTTGTTCCGGAGCGTATACAACTGTCAATTGATGCTCCACGACTTCATCTTCACAGAACTTGTTGAATTCTTTAGATGTATATTCTTTGACTCGATCACTTCGTAGGGTCTTCATGTTGTGACCACTTTGTTTCTCGACATAGGCAATATTTCTTAAATATTTCATATACTTGCGACCTTTCATGCATAAAATAAACTCATGTCATCCTGGTAAAATCATCAATAAAGAGAATGAAGTACCTATTTTGTTCAGATGAAGGAGTGCGCATTGGGCCACAAACGTCCGTGTGCACCAATTCTAATGGCTACTTCGCTCTCCAAGCTTTTCCAACAGGAAATGGTTGTCGGTGTTGTTTCCCGAGCATGCATCCTTCTCATACACGACCGGGTGCCTTTATAGTGGGTAGGTCTTTCATCATGTTCTTCTGATGTAGTATTCTTAATCCATTGAAATTGAAGTGATCAAGCCTTCTGTGCCATAACCACGAGTTGTCAACTTGTGCCTTCATTGCGACATCTCTTGCATAACTCCATTGGATCGGAAAGCATCGTTTTTCCTTCATTTTTATTTTTGCAATTTGAAGGGATTTATCTTTTTTTTTATCATATATTGTACAAGAATCTCCTTCAAAATGCAACGAGTATCCTTTCTCCATCATTTTCCCGACACTCAATAGATGTTGATCTATACTCGGGACCAAGAGCACCTCATTTATGTATCGCTTGCCCTTCTTTGTGTTAATGAGAATAGTTCCTTTTCATGTAGCCTCCATAAAGTCGTTGTTTCCTATCTTAATATTTATCTTGAATTTTTCAAGATGGCAGAAGATGGATTCATCTTTTATCATGTGATTGCTGCAGCCACTATCAAGATACCATGTATCTTTCTTCTCCTATGTTGCTACTTGACAGGCATAGAAGAGATTGTCTTCGACGTCCTTTTCCTCAAAAAATTTAGCTCAATGATTCCTTTTTGATCGACATACCTTCTCGACGTGACCAAATTTCTTGCAATTTTTGCATTGTGGTTTTCTTTTAAACCAACAGTCTTTCTCCAAATGGCTTTTCCTCTTGCATATACCGTAAGGAGAAAATGTTTTGTTTTGGAGGCTCTGTATTTTTAGAACCTTCATTTGATCTCCGATCATTTTGTTTAGATTTCTGTGACGGCGTTTTGAACATAGATTGAAAAGCATTTTCAGTTGTGCCTTCGTGACGCCTTTCAAATCTATGTTCATGAGCTTCCAACGAACCCATCAATTCTGAAGCAGTCAATTTTTCCAAATCTTTTGACTGCTCAATAGCTGTAATGATTGGGTCATATTTTCTGTACATGTAATTAATATTTTTCCACAATTTTCTTTTCTGGGATGTCTTCTCCATTTGCCCGCAATTGATTTGCTAATGAATCGACTCTTGTGTAGTAGTCTTTAGCATTCTCTGACTTTCATTTTTAAATTCTCGTAATTTCTCCTCAATGAATGGAGTTTTGAGACTCGTACCTTTTCATTGCCTTGAAACTCCTCCTGCAACTTATCCATTGCTTCTTTAGCCGTCTTGGCACTCATGATTCTTGGAAACAATTCTTCAGTCAAGCTCTGAAGGGCTAATAACGCTTGAGCATCTTTCTGCTGATTCTCCTTGAGTTCTTTCTTTTGTGCGGTAGATAAATTTGAGATGTCGTCGGGGATGCTAAATCCCTTACTTACGATATCCCATAAATCTTGAACACAAAAGTAGGTTCTTATTTTAATGAACCAATAGTCGAAATTTTCACCTCGAAAAATTGGAACCGGAATGGATGAGCGGAGTGTGTAATCTGCCATGATATGGATTTCGCCCAATTGTTGTTGTGTCGAAACCGAGCTCCGATACCACTTGTTAGAATTTTTGTAGAGAGTTGAATGGAGTGTTGAGACTACTCTCGAAGACACTACGTGATTATCATTAGTTTACACACTTATGTTATATTTATCTTTCATTAATTATTACTTGGAGCCCAAGTATTTTACACACTATATATTGTACCTATGCTCAATCAATTGAATCAATGAAATCAGTTTGTATTACACAATTATTACGGTATCAGAGAGTTAATCGATCCCGATTCTCATGCCTGCCACGATTCTCCTTCCCTTCAGCCCAGCCGCAACTCCCATCTCCCAAAACCCTAAATCTTCAAGCTCCCCAAACCCTAACAATGTCTGAAGCCTCCTCCACCACCCACACCGCCGCAGCACCAACCACTCCAACGCTTCCAACGTTCAGCCCCTCCTCCACCATCCACATTCTGAAATTAAATAGTTCAAATTATCATCTCTAGCGAGCTCAAATTGTGCCGTATCTTTACGGGCAAGGTGTTTTTGGATACGTATATGGCTCCATTAAAAAGCCGCAGCCAACACTCCCTACTGCCGCCGGTGCATCCTCTCCAAATCCGGCGTATGATACATGGATTCAGCAAGACAATCTCATTCTCAGCACCATTACCTCCTCTCTCTCGGAAGACGTTCTCGCCCAAGTCTATCATGCATCCACATCGGCTGAAATTTGGACAGCACTCCAGACGTCCTTTGCTTCCTAGAGCCGAGATCGGCTCGTTCATCTACGTACTCAGTTGGCCTCCATGCGAAAAGGGTCCCGTCCAGCTGCTGAATATTACCGCACCATCAAGCGCATCTCCGACGACCTTGCCATGGCCGGCCACCCATTGTCCACTGAAGATATTATCACATATTTATTGGCCGGATTAGGTCCAGATTATGACTTCATGGTGACTCTCTTATCAGCTCGTGAGGAGTTAACGTTGGAGGAGGTTTATTCAGTCCTTCTAACCACCGAAGCATGGATTCAGCAACACCATAATACTCCATCCCCGCCGGTGCTATCTTCTCCTCCGGCCGCTGAACATCATTCCCAGGCTGCTGTGAATTACTCTCGTGCTGCAAGTCCTTATCCTCCCAATAATACTCATGTACGTGGAAACTCAGGATCACAGGGGCGTGGCCGTTCAGCCCAAGGCCATGGCTCCGGCCGTGGCCATAAATATCCACCGGGTCAAGCCCCGACTTGTCAACTTTGCTTCAAGCTAGGTCATACAGTGCAAGAATGCTGGCATCATTTTGAAACAGACTTTCAACCTTCACCTCCTCCGCAACGCAACCCTCACCCACCGACTGCCTATAATGCACAAGCCCCTAATGACATTCCTTCTGGTTGAATTCTGACACGGGTGCCACACATCACATGACCAATGACTTTCGCAACCTCAACCTGCGTTTTGAACAATATGATGGCCCCGATAACATTCACATTGGAGATGGTTCAGGTTTTCCGATCACTCACTATGGTTCTTCCACTTACCCTACCCCTACTCGTACTTTTACGCTTTCTAACGTGCTTGTGGATCCTTCCCTAAAAACTAATCTTTTATATGTCCACCAGTTTGCTTTTGATAATTGTGTCTATTTTGAATTTCATGATTCATATATCCTTGTGAATGACTACTCGGGTCGCATCCATCATAAAAGGTTCTTAAAGGACGGTCTCTACCATTTTCTTGAAGCCTTCAACACATTCCCAGCCCAAGCTCTTAACACCACCACCACCTCATCTGCTCAATGGCATCAGCGTCTTGGACATTGCTCCCAGCCCGTTTTATGTTGTGTTTTGCGTCTTCAACATATTTCTATTTCTAATAAAGCTTCTGGTCTTGTTTGTGAAGCATGTCAGTTGGCTAAAAGCCATAGGTCTCATTTGTCTGTGTCTTCATTTACTTCTTCTGCACCTTTGGATTTGGTTTATTCTGATGTATGGGGCCCTTGTGCCGAACCTTCTATTCATGGCAATAAGTATTATGTTAGTTTTTTAGATGATTTTACCAAATTTCTTTGGATATACCCCTTACGCTTAAAATCTAATGTTGAACAAATTTTCTTGCAGTTTAAAACATTAGTCGAACGCCAATTTAACACCACTCTCAAATCTTTCCAATCTGACTGGGGTGGCGAATTTCGACGTCTCACCTCTCACCTCATTCCCTTGGTATCCACCATCGTCAATCTTGCCCTTATACCCATGAACAAATGGGTGCCATTGAGCGTCGCCATCGTCAAATCGCAGAAATCGGTCTATCCATCCTGGCCCAGTCCAATCTCCCGTTACCATACTAGGAAGATGCCTTCATTACTGCCACGTATCTTATCAACCGTCTTCCTACCCCCGTCCTCTCCAACAAGTCTCTATTTGAAATAGTCCATGGTCGTGTCCCTGACTATTCCTTTTTACGCGTCTTTGGCTGTGCTAGCTGGCCCTACCTCCGCCCTTACAATAATCACAAAACAGATTTCCGTTATAAGACATGTATCTTCTTTGGTTACAGCCCGAACCATCATGGCTATAAATGTCTCGATCTTACTACCGGTCGAATTTATGTTGCTCGCCATGTCATCTTCGACGAGTCCTCCTTTCCTTACCAAAAATCATCCACTCCTCTTACTTACTCTGATCTCACAGTTCCCTTGCCTTTACAACTACCCTCAATCACCCTCGCACCACCCTCTCCGCGGCCCACTTCCTCACCGAGCTCTCCTTTCCCCAGTCCTTCTACTCAATCGAGTTTATCATTATCTCCCTCCCCCTCTTCCATCCCAGAACCACCCTCGGCCTCCTTTTCTCCATCTGCAGACCCACCCTCAGCCTCTCCATCTCCGCCTCCCCCTCGCATGGTTACTCGCACTCAAACCAACACTCTCAAGCCTAAGCACAACCCCGATTTCATCTGTTATCCTCTTCCCCGAGGCTACCTCACCACCTCCACCACTCCTGAACCTACCAGTTAAACCGAGGCCTCTAAACATCGTGTTTGGTGTGATGCAATGCAGGATGAAATTAATGCTCTGATTCGTAATGACACTTGGGATCTTGTTCCTCACTCCCCCACTATGAATGTAATTGGTAATAAATGGGTTTTTCGTGTCAAGTCTCATGCAGATGGCTCTATTGACCGTCACAAAGCTTGGTTAGTTGCTAAGGGCTTTCATCAGACTGAGGGCATTGACTTTCAGGAAACCTTCAGTCCTATTGTCAAGCCTATCACCATTCGGCTTCTGCTAACGCTTGCCCTCACTCGCAAATGGTCCACTCGCCAGGTCGATATTCAAAATGCATTTTTACATGGCTATCTAACAGATAATGTCTTCATGCAGCAACCCGCAGGTTTTGTCCACCCTGATTACCCCGATCATGTGTGCCGCTTAAAACACAGTCTTTATGGTTTACGTCAGGCACCTCGGGCTTGGTTTTCTCATCTTATTGAGGTTCTGCTTGCATATGGCTTTCATGCGTCCAAGGCAGACGCTTCTTTATATATTTACTCACGTGGTTCTGAGCAAGTTTATCTTCTTATCTATGTGGATGACATCATCATTATGGGTCCTCCGACGCATTAATTCAGCAGGTTCTTGATCACTTATCATCTCATTTCCTGGTCAAGGACCTTGGCCCTCCCTCTTATTTTCTTGGGATTGAGGTCTTGCCTGTCTCTAACGGCCTTTATCTAACACAGTGCAAGTACATTTTACAGCTTCTCGAGAGGGCCGGCATGACTACTGCCAAACCTTGTCTTACTCCTATGGCTTCCCACTGTCATCTTCAGCAACTCGGCAGCCCCGCCTTCTCGGACCCCACATTATACCGCACCATTGTTGGAGGCCTCCAATATCTCAATTTCACACGGCCTGACATCGCCTTTACAGCTCACCGCGTCAGCAAATTCATGCACTCCCCCACCGATGATCACTGGATGGCAGTCAAACGCATCCTGCGCTATCTTAAGCATACCATCTCTGATGGCCTTCACCTCACTCCGGCCTTTTCCTTTGCGCTGCATGCCTTCACCGACGCTGACTGGGCTGCTGACTCTGACGACCGTCGTTCTGTCGGAGCTTACTACATCTTCCTTGGCTCTTCCTTAATTAGTTGGCGTTCAAAAAAACAGCAGACCGTCTCCAAGAGCAGTACTGAGGCAAAATACAAATCTCTCTCCAACACTGCCGCTGAAGTTCAGTGGATTTGTGCCCTTCTCCGTGAGTTGTCTGTGTCTCTGGCTACCGTCCCTATTCTGTGGTGCGACAACATTGGTGCCACTTATCTCGCAGCTAATTTTGTCTTCCATGCTCGCACCAAGCATATTGAGATTGATTTTCATCATGTTCAGGAATTGGTTGCCTCCAAGCTGGTTCAAATTGCATTCCTTTCTTCCAAAGATCAGCTCGCCGACATCCTCACCAAGACGCTTGGAAATCCTCGTTTCACGTTATTGAAGTCCAATCTCCACGTCCACTCTGTTCTCATGGGATTGCGGGGGCGTGTTGAGACTACCCTCGAAGACACTACGTGATTATCATTAGTTTATACATTTATGTTATATTTATCTTTCATTAATTATTACTTGGAGCCCAAGTATTTTACACACTATATATTGTACCCATGCTCAATCAATTGAATCAATGAAATAGTTTGTATTACACAATTATTATGGAGAAGGCTAGGATGATGAGTGTGAGATGGAAAAAGATTGATAAGTTGGAGAGATTGGAGAAAGGAATTTGATTGTATTGATTGCTTGATTGCTTGGTTCCTCAAGTACATGGTGGTGGTGCTATTTATAGCCCCCATTGGATAGTTCAAGTGTCTAATGGAGTTTTCTAGTCCTTTCTTAATTTTGAGTAATGACCACTAGATACTACATGCTTCTAGTAGCTTCCATTATAGTGTAGCAATATTTATCTAGACTCTTACATACAAGTAGAAGCTTCTACACTAGAAATGCATTTGTAGAATTTTCATACAATCTAGATATTTTTTCCTTTTTCTAGAAATATGTAGTACCATTCAACACAAATGAAAACTCATTTTAGATCTCACAAATACATACTGCCAAGAAATATCATAAATAGTTGATAAGCTAGTAGCTGAAAGTAATCTTAAGAGGAATGGAAGCATCTCATTATCATACATATACAATATAAAAATTCATACAATATACTTAATTTCATGACACAATCTTTTTTGCAAATGGCTGCATGTGCCTTTTTGGGGTTATGGTTGTGCCTATGACTACTCAATTTTTCATCATTCTAAAAGCTAATGGTTGCATTTTATTATTTTTTATGGTCTTTTCCATTCATAAATCATGAAGGATGTTTCTATGAACAGAAGAGGATCAGTGAAGCATACTGTATTACTCGATTTTTTAATTTAAAAAAATTCAGCACCATAAGTTGTTTTTTCAAGTGAGAAACCAAACAATGAAAACCATAGTGAAATGATGAAAAGGGAAACTTGAGAAAATATTCTTGAAAAGATGTTTATTTGTGTGGTATGCTTCAAAAGATAACATTTGAAAAATATGCCTGTAAAGCAATACGTAGCGATTCGGTAGCGAATACGTAACGAAATGCTTTTAAGGCATATTTTTCAAATGTTATTATTTTGCATATCACACAAATTATTTACTTTTTAAGCATATTTTTTCAAGTTTCCCAATGAAATAATAGAAACATTTCTGAAACAACTCGCCTGTATCGTAGAAACAACAATAACTGCTTTGATTCGTTCCTGCTGCAATAAATGAGGGGTTTAACATCAAATTGTGAACAGAGGAATGAGTAAAATGAAACATGCATTAGGAAATAAAACACCAGAGCAAAATTTAACAACTCGTTTTCTCAAAAAAAAAAAAAAAAAAAAAAAAAAAAACTCGCTATATAGTAATGAACAATGAAAACAAGTAAACAGGTATTTAATAAATTAATCTACTGAACAATTAAGCATAGGTTAATTCACAGAAGGCCACTTTTTAGTTTACCTGTTGGATAACCCTTTCCTAGTTCCTACAGCATAAACAATTACATTTTAAAAACAAACGGATCAATGGGATAATACACAATTGCCCTTGTCAATTCCGTTGTACGATCAGCAAATAAGCACCATACGTACAGCTTTGCTTCTGACGGAGGTCGGATCGGCACCTCACCACGTTTCATCCCTATAATAATCCAACGATAAATGAGGATAGAGAAAGTCCAGCCTGAGGTATATAACCTCCCGGATCCGAGCCATGCAAGCTCGGTTACTCTCCCGACCTCTGCAGGTCGGCTGATGCACAAGGTTAGCCTACTCATGCCCGACCCCACGGGTCAGCATACTGTTTTTGAAGCTTTTGCAGGTTGTCATCAGGAGAAGAGCCCCGAATTTATTGCCCGACGAATTCCAGCATCGTCAGTTGGCGCTAGAAGGAGGGCCTCCACTGGCAGTCTCACAAAAAGCTTCAGAATCAACATGGTAACCACGCGACAACAGACGGCAAATGGTAACCACGCAAACAACGCGACAGATTCAGACGCCAATAACCAAAATCTACAGTAGGAAGAGGTCGTTCTCGATGCTACCCATCAGGCACTAGTGGATCAGCTTGTAGCCCTGGATGATGCAACCAAGCAAGCCATCTTGGACGCTGCCTTGGGAGAGGAGGATGAGGAAGATGAGGATCTGGAAGAAGAGAATCCTCTGGACGAAGATTCGCAGGAGCAGGATCTGCAGGAAGAAGAACTATTGGAGCAGAACTCGTTGGAGCAGAATTCAGAGGAAGATGACCCCAACGACGAAACATGGGAAGAAACATTTCCTTCACCAAGGCCTAAAAAGGCCAGAAAGGATGACCACTCATCCTTGTCTAATCTTAGGAAACAGCTGATAGTCCCTCAAGCAATGGACGCAGCCAGAGCTGAATTAGGCATCATAGCAAGAAAGAGAGCAGCGCAACTAGCCCTTGAATCCCCTTTCTCTGAGCGGGTGGATAGCTATCCTCGTCCTACAAGGTTCAAAATACCGAAGATGGAACCTTATGACAGAACAAAGGATGCCTAAGATCACCTGTTTCAATACCTCACGCATATGAATCCCGACTGCACCCCGGATGAGATGAAGTGCAAGGCTTTCCCTGCGTTACTCACTGGCCGAGCTCGAGAGTGGTTTAAAAGAATCCCGGATAGAACAATCTCCAACTTTGAGACATTGGGGAAGATTTTCCTTAACGCCTGCATTACGGCTAAGCCGTTCCATAGAAACGCTACCCATTTTTTAATTCTCAGGCAAGACTGAGGACCCTTCTGATAAGAAACGAAGATTAGCTGGAGATCGGACGCTGAGCTCGACCACAGACCGATCTGAGAGAATATATGCTTTACAACGCCGGGATTTCCCGATGTTGAACAGGCCACGCGAATAGGTCCTTGTAGTTCTGGAAAGAAAGGGTTTAGCACGAACCCCCCCTTCGATGCGAAGTCCTCTAGAAAAGTGGGACCAAAGTAAGTTCTGCACATATCATAAGGACACCGGGCATGATCTGGACGGTTGCGGAGACTTTCAGAGAGATGTGGATGCGGCAATTGTTGAATGGAAGTTGGATGAGGTCGTGGACCGACCTCATTCTAACGAGCAGTGGGATCGGTGTTATTACCCACGAAGGAACTTTAATCAAGACAGGGGGCACCAGGGTGAACCCCAGAGAAGAAAAGACCGATCTCCAGAGGGAGATCGACAGACAACCGCCCGATCAATACCATCAACACTATCGTGGGCGGCCCTAGTAACACATTCAGGGAAGTCGGCAGTCCTAAAGCTCGACCTGGGAGCTCACAGACGAACAAAGAGGGTCAAAACCTTACTCGGGAAGTGACTTATGGTCCTAGGGACCCGCTCCCGCTGGTTACGAATAACGAAGGCTTAGTCATTGAAGTTGTGGTGAACAAGAATCTGGTGAAGAGGGTTTTCGTTGACACAGGTAGCTCTGTCATTGCTCTTTACTTTTCAGCTTTTTAATCGATGAATCTCAAAGAGTCCAAGATAACTCCTGTTTCGGCATCACTGCTTGGATTCGCTGGTCCCCCTGTTCATCCTGTAGGAATGGTACGGCTTGCAACAACCTTTGGAAGGGAGCCTTATGGTTACTTATGGTTACATATGTCGTGGTAGGACCCTTATGGTTACATATGTCGTGGTCAAGGTCTCATCAGTGTATAACATCATTTTGGGAAGGCCCGCTCTAATCGATCTCCGGGCCATAATTTCCCCTGCCCATATCAGCTTGAATTTTCCGACCGCCGAGGGCTCAGTGGAAATCAAAGGGGATCTACAGGTCGCCAGAAGTTTCTATGCGGCCACAATAAAGAGCAAATGAGTAGTCTTGGCTTTAAGAGCTCGGAAAGTTCCTTATATCTGTTGTCTTTTATTCATGCAATTATATTTACGCTTGTTTTGTTTACCGGTCCTTGGGTTGGAACTTTGTTTGAATAAATTACGCTCTAGGAGCGCCTAGTTTTTTATTTTTTAAAAATATGCTTGTCTTGCCTTATCATTACAAACGACCATTTGTGCATATGAAAAAAATTAACCAACCTCCCCAATTTGTATATCCAAAACATTAATGCGAGAAGTCAGTCCGACTTGGCCCTGTTCCCCACTTCTTAAAAATGAGAAGTTAGTCAAGTCTGACCATGCTCGTCCGAAGTGTCAACACAAGAAGTCATTCCGACCTAGCCCAGCTCGCCGTTCATTAAACACGAGAAACCAATCACATCTGACCCTGCTCGTCCAAAACATTAATGCGAGAAGTCAGTACAACATGGCCCTGCTCGCAACTTTTTAAACATGAGAAGTCAGTCACATCTGACCCTGCTCGTCCAAAACATTAATGTGAGAAGTCAGTCCGACCTAGCCCTACTCGCCACTTCTTAAAAACGAGAAGTCAGTCAAATCCGACCATGCTCGTCCGAAGCGTCAACGCGAGAAGTCAGTCTGACCTGGCCTTGCTCGCCATTTCTTAAACACGAGAAGTCAGTCACATCTGACCCTGCTCGTCCAAAACATTAATGTGAGAAGTCAGTCCGACCTGGCCCTGCTCGCCATTTTTTAAACACGAGAAGTTAGCCACATCTGACCCTGCTCGTCCAAAGCATTAATGCAAGAAGTCAGTCCGACCTGGCCCTGCTCGCCACTTCTTAAAAATGAGAAGTCATTCAAATATGACCTTGCTCGTCCGAAGAGTCAACGTGAAAAGTCAGTCCGACCTGGCCCTGCTAGCCATTTCTTAAACACGAGAAGTCAGCCACATCTGACCCTGCTCGTCCAAAACATTAATGTGAGAAGTCAGTCCGACCTGGCCCTGCTCGCCATTCTTAAACATGAGAAGTCAGTCACATCTGACCCTGCACATCCAAAACATTAATGCGAGAAGTCAATCCGACCTGGCCCTGCTCTCTATTTCTTAAAAATGAGAAGTCAGTCACATCTGACCCTGCTCATCCCGAACTTGATAGAAATCAGTCCGACCTGGCCCAAATCACCATGAAATTAAAAAAAATTAAAACCAGATGGACCCAACTCGATTTGATTCGATGTCTGACCTACGACAAGCCAATGTCCATGCCCCGGATACCGGGCTCGGCCTTATGAGTGCAACATACACACAAAAACACAAGTATGCCATCCCAAACCATAGGTTAAAGAATGGCATACCGGGGGCAACATACTCCATCAACAATAAAGTGAACAAAAATTACTTAAAAAACAAATGCATTAACAAAAGCATTCTCGTCATCAAATAAAAATTCACAGTACATCTGAAACATCCAAAAAAGAAAAATCCCTAAGCCCTGTTGATCTAGGAATCTAGGGTCGGATTCTTCTGCTCGGGAAGATGAGTCGAATTAGAGGCGGCAACAGGCTTGCCAGAATACTTGGACACAATGTCCACCCCCACCTTGAAGTCCTTCACCCATTCATCGTAAGCCCTGCTCATCCTTGGCTTGTAGTAAACCTTCTTAGGAAGATTGTCCACAACGAGGGCAGGAAACTGGATCATCGCCTCGTCCACACCTTGGGTATAACCATTGTTTAGGACAGGAATGAGCAGCACCTTCAAAGCCTGTTCAAAGTCCCTCGAGGCTTTGTACTCCCAGATAGCTTCGGTGCATCGGACTGAAACTGTAGCTTCCAACTCGGACACCTTCTCCTGGAGTTCGGCAACAGCCTGCTCATTTCCCCTTTTTTTCCTCAACAAGCTCGTCCGCTAAAGACTTCAGCTCGGCCTCTTAGGTCAAGAGTTGGGCTTGGAGAGTCTTCATCTCCGTATCCTTGAGCTCGGCAACCGCCCTAAGCTCCTCCTGTGTTTGCCTCAACTCTGCAATCCTTTTCTTTTGTTCGGCTGAATCTACAGAGGCGTTCCCCAATCTCCGGAAAACCTCCTGACCGACCAAGGTTCCCTTCACAATTAAGCAGAAAAGGTTAATAAGGCCCTCAAAAAACTTAGCACTAAAATAAGAAGTAAGATTACTTACAAACTCCATGGATCTAAAACCCACAGCAGCCAGCTCCTCATCGGACATACTGGCGATCTGTTGCTGTTCGAAAGCAGCTTCCTCTCTTTGAGGACCAGATTGGTCCTGAGCTCTTCCTAGAGCCTTCGATTTGCCCCTCTTTGTAGGCCTGCTCTCTTGCGGGGTCGCGGCTGGCCCAGACTGCCCCTTCTTCCCAAGGGACAGGTCCCTGTCTTTTAACTTCTCTGGAGGATCAAGATTTGCTTGCCCCTGAGATGGGACAAGAGAGGAGGTGCCTGCCGCGGTAGCATCCGCGGGAGGCTCCTCTTCCACCACGTTCCCGGAATAAAGGATCGGCTCAGGTTGATAAACCATAGTTTCACCCTCGGCTCCCGCCAGCAGGTCAGCAAAGTCAGCCACTGTAAGCGGGAACACCTTATTAGTCAAACATGCAAGCATAAATATAACAACAAAAGTGCAAAGAAAAGACCTTACAGGACTTCCACTCAGCCTCATCAAACTCCTTGTAAGGGCTAGGCCCGGCATCCTCTAACCGAGCTGCCATAATCAGCTCGTTATATAGGTCCTGCCACTCAACGGAGTATCCAGAATTGTGGATCTTTTCCACCAGCTTGTCTTCCAACTCGGGATGTTTATCTTTGTCCATCTCTTTCATGTTCCACCAGCTCAGTTCCGGATGATTCTCATGACGGACAAAGAAGAATAGCTCCTTCCATCGCTTGAAAGAGTCTTTACCTTTGGGGATGATAGGGACATCGGCACTACGACCCGTCCTCCCGGAAAAATAATACCGATAGGGGTTGTCCTTCACCCCTAGACAGTGATAAAAATACATAAATTTCGTTACGGTGAACCTCATATTGAGCAACCGACACCAAATCGCAAACCCAATAATGGCCCTGACACCATTGGGGGCTATCTGGGAAAGCCCCAGTTCATAATAACGGAGCAACGCGAGAAGAGCCGGGCAGAAAGGGAACCTCAGGCCAACCTAAAAAAACTCCTTGTGAACGGCACAAAATCCCTCCGGTGGGTTAGGGGCAAACATGTGTGGCTCTGAGGGTAACATCGGAGAATACCTTTCCCTGTTAATCCACTATAGCTCACAGAGTTCATCCAAGTCTCTCTAACGGAGAATGGATTTAACGTCCCTACCGTCGGTAATGGCCATCTCTAGGTCTAGGGTTCCGGTGAAATTAGTTTAATTTGTTTCAAAAGATAATCAAAAGGCAAGCTACAACAGAAGCTAAATTGCGAAGAAGAACAAAGAAGCAACTTACTTGCAAAGTTGGATTGAAGATTGGAAGGAGAAGAATAGCAATCAGTAGTTGAATTCTGGTCTTTAGTTTTAATAGAGAACGATATAATGAAACGATTGATATGATGGGGTTATAACCTACCACTCGCCTCGAAAAATTCCCGTAATTAGAGTTAGTAGGCAAAGACGCCTCGATTATCAGGATAGCTGTAATTGCGTCCCTTGCCACCTGGCATCCTTAATTCAAAAAATCTACGACTAGATGACCGAGCCAAGCTGCAACCTAAGCAGATCCGAGCCGACTTCAACAGGCTCGGTTGGATCTGTGGGGCTTATGATAGAGGTCGATCAGCACATCACCACGTGTCATCCCTATAATAATCCAATGATAATTGAGGATAGAGAAAGTCCAGCCTGAGGTATATAACCTCCCGGATCCGAGCCATGCACGCTCGGTTACTCTCCCGACCTCTGAAGGTCGGCCGATGCACAAGGTCACCCTACTCATGCCCGACCTCACGGGTCAGCATAAGTCCCTCTCGTACTAAAACTCTTACACACGCATAAGAGTCAGATAAATATGGAAAGATTCTTTAATCATAAAGGCTCTAATCCTGGCATTCAAATATGCTCATCATTATCTCCTAAAATCAAGGAGATCAAATCATCATTATCCATTCCTTAGAGAACACGAAATTAGAGTCCACCATGGACACGCTAGGGCACAGACCCCCTCTATATAAACAATCCCTAAAGAACTACGAAGACTTGTCTAATACACACATTGGGTAAATAGGCAGTTTGAGATATGGTTTCTCAAGTGCGGTCTAAACCACCACCAAACCCCCCTATTTTTATCGTTTTTACTGTTTTTGAAGATTTTGCAGGTTGTCGTCAGGAGAAGAGCCCCGGCTTTATTACCCGACGAATTCCAGCATCGTTAGCTTCCTCAACATCAAACAACAGAAAATGGTACACAATAAAGCTGAATCGATGTTAACGGTGATAGAGTGAACAGTACTCGAACAATCTTGACCGTGGAATTTATCGGGATATTGAATATCTTTTCCTTGGATATACCCGGAAGCGTACTTTGGAAGCCTCGGTTTACTTTATTTTTTTACAAACCTCTGTTTACTTTTTTTTGAATTAAAAGGATATTTATTGTATCAGATCGTGGGAAATAGCATCAATTACAAGAGGAGGCGACGACGTACCCGGAACAGGCATATTTCCCTCACGCTTGACAAAAGAGAAACTAGCTGCTCTATTTACTTTATTAGTTTAGATTATGCGTATACGGGAAGCCTCATTACTTTTAGTCTATTAATCAACCCACCAGTGCAGATCAACTGACATTATGAGATTTAATAAATTGGGCCTATAACTCTGTGCCTAAATAACAAAATAATGGGTCAAAACTTAGGAAAAGCCCAAAATGGCTGAAAACAATCAAAAAAAGTTGCTGAAAATAATTCCCGAGGTGCCACATCACCATTTCGTTCCTTGCTTATTACATAGAAAATAATGGGGCAAAACTTTACAAAAGCCCAAAATGGCTGAAAACAATCGAACAAAGTTGCTGAAAACAATTCCTGAGGTGCCACGTCACCATTTCGTTCCTTTCTTATTATATAGTAGAGATAGAGATAGAGAAGTAGAGAAAAGTTATATGGTGAGATTTAACTTTACTACATATCTATACACCTTTATCCATTTGTTGTTAGCTTAATTGGAAAATAATAAATAATTTGGACTATAATGATTTATTCATTTTCATGTTCTGGATGATCTAAGGAACACTCTAGAGAAATCTGGAGAGATATATATATGATCAATGTATTTTTTTTATAGGTGAATTCACCCCGTTATCTTTCATTTTGTGGAATTACATATGTTGAAGTTTATATATAAAATATTGACGAGGGTCGGACTAGCTCTTACCAAGTGTCATTCATGGAATGACTACATAATAAATAAAGGAAGAGAAAATTAACAACATTAAAGGCCAGGAGACCAATATCGAGTTGTAGAGCAGGCCAGAACCCTAGGTGGGAGGTCTGTCCCGTACTCCCGATTCAACCGACGCAGGTCGTGTAACGCCCCGCTCCTGGATACCGAGCCCTTATCCGGAAGAGAACGTTCGGCGTGTATAACATTAACTAAATCTAACCTTATACACAAGCCTCTACGTCGTCGTATCAAAATAAAGCAGACAGAAGCAAAAAAGACTCAGGTAAATAGATTACAACCATTCTAAAGATAGAAAGTGGTAACTTACAACAGCGGTTCCTTACAAAAATACGAAGTACAAAAGTTACATCATTGTCGTACAAAGAGTTTAAGGAAAGTAAAATAGTTTAAAAATAGATACAAATTAGTCTAGTACAATATATAATGGACATGAAAGAAAACTCAATAGGACTTCATCATCAAAAGTCGTCATCTACTCTTGGTCAACCTGTTCGCCTTCTCACCCCACAATGCATTCAAAAGAAACATGCAAAGGAGGCAAGTACAAAAGTACTTAATAAGAGTGAGAAGCTAATGAACAATTAAGTTCTACAACAAAAAGGTTCATATTATTAATTCATCTTTATATGACCGACTCGGTCTAGGGATCACTTCATGTCCATCAACATGTTGTGACTATACGTTTCTATCTTAACTTATCTTGGTTACGTCAGCATTCAAGGGCACTACACATGGTGTGTATCCACCTGAAGATATACTTGGTAACTAACGGTGATTTACACCGATAGCTCCAGGGTCTCCCCGGTATGCTTTTTCTTTCAATGAATCCACTACCCTTCAGCCTTTTGAGCCAGTAGCGTTGTTCACCTTTAGAACGTATCACATCGCCGATATGAATCGGTACCTTACCAAGAATAGCATGACATTTAATCTTTTTACTACACAAGTATGTAGTTTATTAATTGTTGTTAGCTAGCCACATAAGTATTTTCAAGTAAGCTCCCTCACATCCACTACTCTCTTTCCTAAGACAAGGCACAAGCCTATCATGCTCTTCAGACGGTCCCGAACTTCAACTCTTAGGAAGAGTACATTCGGTGCCGGAACTAAATGCATCACAAACTCAATCAAGGCTTGTTCAGGTTCATTTAGTGTTATCGTATCAAGAAACCACATTTAAAACTAGACATGGGACTTAAAACAACTTTCCACAAAGACAGTAGCCAATGCGCACACATAGAGCTTAATGCGCACGCATTGAGCTCTCTGCAACATTCTGGGAGGTTATGCCAGGGCAATGCGCACGCATTGCCTACTGTATGCGCACGCATTCAGTCGGAGACGGCCCTAACTTCAGTTTTCTTCTCTAAAATGATTCCCAACCCTTTCCCCACATGATCAACCTCAAGTATCACAAATTGGCAGCAGTAAAACATGATTCAAACATACTTTAACATGTCATAGCATAGCAACAACATATAAACATGAATCCTTGCTACAAACAACATTAAAACTCAACCTAACCATTGTAAAGCCGTAATTATTCTTTAGGAAGAGCCTCTTACTTTAAATGCAAACAATATTCAAATAAAAAAGCCAAGCAACTGCTACAACTCTTGATCCTCAAACCCGAAACCTATTTGATCAACAAGATACCCTTAAAATCATAGTTTTCTTGAAAAACCCGAAATGCAAAAATGTTTAAAACTGAACATTACCCGGATTAATTGCTATGATCTTTTTGACAACTCATGGCTGTGAATTATTTTACACATTATTTTCCAAGTTGGTTAAACATTTCCATATCACTGACACATGAGGGACGTCTTTAGATACACTTTATCTTCACATCAGACTCTAACCGTCCTCTTCTTTCATTTTCCCAACTCTTCTGCTTGTCTTGAGCCAACTTGAGGTTGCGACGATCCACTTCAATCTTCTTGTTGGCTTGTTGTGTCAACTCAGGTCTCGTATTCTGTCATTGCTCCACTTCAACCCAGAAAATTGGAGTTCTGTGCTTTCTTCCATGCAGAGCTTCAAAAGTGGCATCTGGATGTTGACGTGGTAACTATTGCTGTAGACAACGCTTCTATCTCTATCTTCATGAAAGATCATCAGTAGTATTGTTCCAGCTCTCTGTACATCTTGGTTGCTCCTGGATGACTGCAACTTCTATCTCATGGCTCATACATCACCTTCTTCCTCAGATCTTCCGCATTCAAAACCTGAGCCGATTCCGATGCCATAGGTTGCCATCTTCCTCTGACTTGTGACCACTGGTGGGTTTGGTTCTTGGCCACTCGCTTGTAAATGTAAACCACTGGATCTTCGTCTTGTTCCTATACAAACTCATCAACTGCCTCGAAACTTGCAATCAGCGGTTCAACACACTTTATAACTTGCTTTGTATCGCAGAAATATGGACTGCCATTGAAACTTGCTTTGCGTCACAGTCAAGGGCAAAGCTTATGCAGATCCGTATGCAACTCATATCAACCCGAAGAGGAAGGCAATGAGGCATTCAAAACACAAAAGCAGTTGTTGATAACTGCCCCAATTCTGGTAACCCTAGATTGGGATAAGCCTTTCGAGGTAACGTGGATGCAATTGATACGGAAGTTGGAGCTGCCTTAGGACAAAGAGAGAATAAAATCTTTAAACTAATTTATTACGCCAGTCGCACCCTTAATAGTGCACAGAGGAATTATGCGACTACAGAGAAATAGCACTTAGCTGTAATATTTGCATTTGACAAGTTTAGGTCTCACCTTGTAGGGTCTAAGTTCACTATTTACTCGAACCACGCAGCTCTGAAGTATCTTTTAACCAAACAAGACTCCAAGCCTAGGTTATTTAGATGGATTCTACTCCTACAGGATTTTGTGTTGAAATAGTGTCCTAAACCCAATCGGGTCAGACCGGATCCGACCGGGTTGGGTCGTTTACAGTCTACTTAGTTCATGTAATAAGTTTATTATGATTAATAAAAGCACTTTTGTTATTATATGTTTTGTTTATAAACCAATTATGTTATTGAATATATATAGTAACGTCCCTAGTATTAAACTATGATAGAGAAACCATGATAGTGATTATGGTTGATAGGATCTCTAATCATCTTAATAAGTTTGATACTTAAATGTCCCTAGTCGTGTGTACTTTCAAATGGGACATTGATAGTACGATTAGACTAGCCCGTGTTGGATGTCTTCTATCTTATTGAAGGTAGGGATAGATCTTATCTATCGAAGTGCAGAGTCACTTGGACTGTACGTGGACTTGAATTAGAGAATGTGTATGTTAGACTGACCCACTTACATAGTGTCGCAGTATGTGGCAGTTGTGTATCCTGAGACCGGAGTCTTCATGGCATCACGGTGTGGATTGTTGTGCTTTGACAATATTAAGGTTTCTCCTAGCCATGGGGTGATCATGTAGTAGTGCTCGGGTATGATATTGAAGCATGCGTAGGATACATGTTTGTTCGTCCGGGAATCGCGTATCCTATCAGTAGGAGTAAATATCCGAAAGGGCCTTCTTATAAGGAATGTTTAGCTCTCGAGAATCTTTGCAAAGTGGGAGTAAATGAGTTATTCTGAGATAGCATGATATCCAGATTATAAGATACGATCGTTAATGTACTGACACTCAAGATACGATTGTATGGATATTATTACAGCGATAGGATTCTATTCACACGGTAACTGTTTCACATGAAAGGTAGTAGTCATTGTTTTTTACTCTTATGATGATTGGGGGTCACGGTGTGTTGCTAGACGCTATCCCGTGATCGTTTGGTATGAAGGGCATTTTCATGATTTGCACTTTATGTCTACGGACAACATATTCAAGAGCCTATTGGGCAACACACATAAGAACATCCAGCCGGATTAAAATGCGGTTACAGTGATAACCAAATAATGAAATTTTATCTCGACTATAAAGTGTTATAGTGATTAATTAATATGGTAGTATTTATTTATTATGAATAAATAAAATGCAATATATTAATTATATTGATTAATTAAAGAATATTTCGGATGCCAATATTTGGCTAAAGGGGCGCATGCTATATGTGTATTAGATACACTTGTATTGTGCAATTTAATTAATGAGATTACCGTACATTAATATTAGATATTAATTGATTTTTGGAAAATAGAATTATGGTAACAAGATAAAGATATTCAATATAAGATATTGGAAATATCTAGATTTATTTAATATGAGATATTGAATTAAAAGAGATAAATCAATCATAGTGATTTTTCTTATTTTATTAGGAAAATGTTTTCCTCTCTCTTCCATCTGCTAGAAAGCTTTTCCCAATCAGTTGGGGAGACATGGGGCGCAGGTCACCCTATTTATAGGAGGCTTGGCTATCACTTTTGTATCATCACAATTCCAAGAACCTAATAGTTCTTGTGAAAAATAGAGAGCTTATTCTAGAGAGATTAAGAGAGAGAGAGAAAAAGGCCGGTCTAGCAACCGGATTTTCTTAGTAGCAATCCAAGGAGGATTCCGGCGAGGAGTTCGTGTGGATATCAATAGAGGCCGGACACGTGGACGGCTCGCGCACATTAATACTTTCCGTTGGTGGTCAAAGCGTCGATCTTTTAGATCTACAAAGGTAATCACCGACAACTACTTAACATGTTTATTGTATTAAACGAAGTCAATCTTGGGATCGAAAATCAAAATTTTAAATTCTGCTGTGTTAAACTAGTTGATTTCCTAACAGTGGTATCAAAGCGAACTTCGAGCTTAAGTAATAAGCACTAATTAAATTGCGTAGTAATTAATTATGATAGATGCAAGATCTAAAATCACGAAACAAAAAAAAATATTTCGATTGGGGGGCTCGGCCGAAGAGGCGGCCCCCTCCACGGCGGCAACCGCCGGCGGCGTCGGTGGCTCTTGAGCTTCCGGCGTCGGCCGGCCAAACCACGGGGAGATCGATTTTGTTTTCGTTTTTGTGATATTTTATTGTGCATTGATATGTCCTTTGTTTAGTTGTGTCATGTAGCTAACCAATGGTTCGAATAGTTTGGACCATTGGGATGCCACATGGCAATAAAATAATATTGGCATTTTCAAACATTGTTTGGAATAGGCCTAGGCCCTTCCCAAATATTTGATTTGGAAAAAGCCTAGGCCTAGGCCCCTTTCAAAATTTGGACTTTGCAAAGGGGCCAAGCAATCAACCAAATCTTGTGTGGAAAGATGCATTTTGGTTTAGGAAACCAAAGTCATCCATTTTGGTATAGAACCAAAAGGAAAGGAAATAAAAGAGACCTTTTAATTTTGAATGGTTCCAAATTAATAAAATTGAAATTAGAATCAATTTAAAATTAAATGTTTATTTTATTTTCGATTTAAGTCATTTAATTAATTAAAAGTTAATTGATTATTTGATGTAATAAAATAAGACGCATAAGTAGTTAAATTTTAATTTGATCTTTTTCATAAGAATAAAATTGTATGAATTAGATGTGTAGATATAATGTGATTATATGGACCCCGATTGATCATGGACTCGACCAATGGGATAGATGTGTAAGGTTTACTTTCTATTGGTTTATCAAAAAATTGTCCTAGGCCGTTATAAAGAACGTGACCTAGTTTACTTTCTGCATTTATCCCATCGCCGTTGGCCCCCCCCCCCCCCCCATGTGCAGCGGGTGTAGTAATTTATTAGATAGATTTTTATGTAACAAGAATGGAGCAAAAGTCAAAGACCAAGGATGTCAAGAAAAGATCCCATTGGACAAGACGCATTAAAGATCCTATTGTTGGTTGCAGCTACCCTTAGATTGTGATCCGTGGTTTCATCAGTTTGCATTCAAACCGCACCTAGGAAAAGTCAATGATCATACCGGTTATTTTGTGCGCGGAATTTGTGTATGTTTTACTTTATACGATATCGTAGTAATATGCACGTAGTAGATGAGACCGTAATTAAATAAAATTAATTTAAAATTACTCCCACCTCAAAAGAATCATGTCAAAAATGTCTCCCCATATTATAAAGAAAGTGAAGAGCCCTTGTCCAACTCATCAGCCAAAGCAGGGGGTTGACCTACCTCGGGTATATCGTCATTATCGAGATATGATCGTATGAGATCTCACGAATATTAGAGTTATGACTTGACTAAGAATTCTCTCGGCCACCAGCCAAAATAGGGATGTTTGGATTTTAGAGGCAAGGGTTTGACTATTTCATAAGATGAAAATTGTCAAAGAGTTGACTAGTCAAAGAACAATAGTCGTATAAGATACGATTGACAAAGAGTTGTCTACCTATTAGGCTATTTTCGGCCCACCAGCCAAAGCAGGGGGTCGCGGTAATTTAATGGGATCTTGTCCACTAAAGAAATTAATTTTTCTTGAAAGCCAATTGGGAGTAGTTGGCTAGTGTGAGCAAAACCTCATAAAATTTTTAAGTACAAATTTTTGGTTTTGAATGCATTAACTTTTACTTATTCTATCTTTATTTATTTTTGTAGAAATGTCAAAAAAATTGAACCTTCATTTTATCATCGACAATAAGCTTGACGAAACCAACTTTCTCAACTGGGAAAGAAACCTCAAAATCGTTTTAAGGCATGAGAAGATTGGCTATGTGTTGGATGAACCCATACCTCAAAAGCCCACGGAGAGCGCGGCTACAGATGCTGTCGAGAAGTACAACAAGCACTGTTCTGACAGTACCGATGCTACATGTATCATGCTTGCTTCTATGAAACCTGAACTGCAGAAACATCGTGAGTCAATGGAAGCCTACACAATCATTGGTCACCTAAATGAGCTCTATGCTTACTGAGAGGTACGAGGTCTCGAAGGCCCTATTTGGTTGTAAGATGACATCTGGGACTGCTGTGGGGTTGCACGTGCTTAAAATTCCAACTTGTGGCCAAGTTTCTCAAGCCTCTCTATGTACATCTGGGACTGCCGTGGGGTTGCACGTGCTTAAAATGATCGGGTACATAGAGAGGCTTGAGAAGCTTGGCCATAGGTTGGAACGCGAGTTAAGTATTGACTTGATTCTGCAATTTTTACCTGATTCATACTCGCAGTTTGTGATGAACTATCACATGAACAAGATAGATTGCTCCCTTGCGGAGTTATTGAACATGTTGAAAACTGCTGAGGGCACTGTGGATAAAGGAAAGCAAGTGTTGCTTGTCACTTCTAACAAGGGCAAGACAAAGGCCCAAAAGAAGTCCAAGAAGGCGAAGGCTGCCCCTAAGCCAACGCCCACGATAGCCAAAGATAAATCCAAGGATGCTAGCTTCCACTGCGGTGAGACCGGCCATTGGAGAAGAAACTTCAAGGGGTTCTTTGATGACATAGATCAAGTGAAATTAAAATACTTGACCACTATAAACCAATACTAGCAAGAGGACTAGGTCCATCGTAGTATAGCTATAGCGAATCATGGTCGATCCCACAGGGAACCAAATTGTGGGTCATTCTATAAATAATTAATTAAGCATGGCAAGCACATAAAACGGTCTATGACCAACAAAGAACAAGAAAAGATAAATTGACACGACTCGACACAACTCAAATAAATACAACATAATTAACCTCCCCAATTATTACATTATCGTTTGGATCCAGAGACTATATATAGTTAAACTAAACTCACGAACTATTAATCCGATTCGTATCTCTTTTATATTGGCTATGGGAGTCATCCCCTAAACTAGATCTAGCTCCGGGTAGGCCATCTAGATCACTATGCTACATCAGGTGACTTCGCTTTTTAGGCCTCCATCTCATATGACTCGCACGCTTACAAAACTAGGGATGCCGATATTAACCGTATATCTCACCTAGGCAACATTCCTGTAATTAGGCGTACTTCCTACGCGATCGCATCAGTCTCCGTCCCATTAACACTAACTTTTTAGGTATCATGTTAATCTACGATTTACGTATAATCAGGTGCGCGCAATTCCCTAATACAGCACATATCTAGATCTCGCTGAAAGTCCCGGAAGATCAATTCATGAGCCGACCTAAGAGCACTATATTGGTATTTCCTCACTACGCGTTTTAATTAAAACAGACGAGCAACGAAGCCGTAGTCATACCTACTAAGATAAGAAATTCTAGGTGGACAATCACACCATAAAGACGTGGCTAGACTGACTCGGCGAAAAACTAAATCTTAGCGTTTCTCTATACTTATCGGATAAAATAGAAGCTCATAAAGTAATTATATATACCTACTAGAAACACGATTATTAATCGAAATAAAATCATACATAGATCACAAAACATAGACGTGGGCGTGTGGATCCTTATAGACGAGGAGTCCCCACTGCCTCACGTCACAATCCTAGATCTACCTCATTTAACTAAGAAATAACAATCTCAAACGATAAATAATAATTGGGGGAATTAATTAAAAGAACTAAGAGAAAATAAATACAAGAACTTACATAATTGAAGAACTTGTAAAAAACTGCTCTGAGCAAAACTGAAGATTTTTATTATGACTTGTGTGTATTGTGTGTGTGGCATGTGTATGTATGTACAAATATATAGGAGTAAAAATTACTTAGGATAAGCCTTAACCAATCTGAAATAGATTTCCTAAATCCAAAAGAAGTTTGAAAACACATTAGGATAATTCCCGGTCGATATTTGGATAAGGGCAAAAAATGCGCCCCCCTTGCATGCGTCCCCCCTAAAGTCGGCGCCAACTCCATTGGATTGGCTTGCCGGCTTTTGTCTTGCCTCACTCCTCTTTTTCGTGCTTATCCGATCTTTATCTTCAATGCATCCGTATTTTCTTGGATTTATCTTGTAGTTTAATTCTTCCATTTATAATTATCCTCCAAAAATTATCTCAATCTACAAAATAAATAATTATCCCAAAATAAATCATATTTAAATAATAAAAACGGATAAATACCAAATTATATTTTATAAATCACATAACATTAAATAATAAATATAAACATGTGATTTAATATAAAATATATATTATTAGGCCCGATTTAAGGATAATGTTTATGACTTTTACGGGTATATTTTGACCGTCATCAACTACCCCCCACTTAGACTTTGATCGTCCCGAACAAAGCATCGATAAGTCATTCCCCAAGAAAACATTTTCTATGGTCAAATCATACTTACACAAGAAACTCGAGTCAACTCATACCATTCATGCTCATAAGGTATCCATTATTCACTACTCGTCATGAATCGAAGTGATGTGTGCATGTGCATTCAGTTTTATATATTCATGGCAAGATTATAGTTTAAGCTAACTTCGCAATCTCAACCTACCGACATCAGCATTCCCATTTCTTAAGCCTCGCATAGGTAAAGGCATGGTGCAATAAGCAAGAGCATTGTCTAAGAGGTTTTTGGACTTGGAGACCGAGAAAAATACTCGAAGCCTCTTAAAAATAGAAATTTTTTTTTCGTTTTCATATTTTCAAGCTTTAACACATCTCAAGAAAGAAACTTTCTTTAAAAGTAAATTATGCATTACAAGAATCCCCTTTCACGGATTGGTCAATAGCATGAATATTACCACAAGCGCGAGGCTACTTTGGTAATGTTACTACAAGCCCAGTGTTCAACATTTTGTTAAAACACAGATAAATCTCAAGCTTATTACTCCGCTTAAATGGCTAGAAGATAAAAATACATCAGTCGATAAATATTGATACTAAGTCTACATAACCAATCATCTATGCAATGTACACATAATTTCTTTAGTTATTACAATTTGCGCGGTAAAACTCGATTCAAAGATTGAGTAATCGAATAATAAATAACTACTTGCAACGATCGGCATGAATATCCTCAAATTTGCATTCACATAAGTATAAAATGATCACGTAGTCATGCACTTGGTTCCTTTCCTATCAATTCTTATCTAGGGACTCACAATTCTAAGGGTACGAGATAAATAATATGGCATTTATTAAATAAAAAAAAAAATTTATTTTCAAAAATTTTCTATCATACCGTTTCTTTTAATTTTTAATTATAGCACATCATAGCTAAGTCTCCTACCCCCACTTAAACATGTCATTGTCCCCAATGACAAAGAAAAAATGAGAATTTAAGAAAAATACTTAGCTCTAGAAACGGTTCTCGAGTAAGAAGCAGAATATCGGAGTAGTCCAAGCACGTCGAGGAATATAAGCAAACCGGAGATCGAACACGAAGTTCCATCACTGCAAAATAAGTCTTCAACAAAGCTCGAAATTGGTTACAGCGTCATCTCATAAAAATAATAATCATTTTCAAAACATTAGAATTAATCCCAACTTGCTCTCAGTACAACTTTGCGATTTAGAAACAAACAGACTCGATGCAGGACACGCCTATGCAACTTCACTTCACGTTAAAACGAGTCGAGTAAAAAAAACTTTTGCACATCCTTAACCCAATGGTCATTGGAACACGGCAAAAATTTTAAAAAACCTCAACTGTTTTAACTTTACTTTTATTTAAAAGAAAAGAAAAACCTAAAAATCCGAAAAAATATTACAAATACCTTAGAGATAGAAATAGTTCTGAATTTATAGTCTTCAGCTCGACTCTCCAAATATCATCATTCCTCTGAATTATTGTCCTTAGCCTTCCAGATCTTCACCCCGGTCGGCCTTCACTGAGATTTGCCTTCCTTCTTTGAGAATTCGGGCATTTCCTTTGGGGGAAAGACCTAAGAAAATGCAGTCATCCTTACTGTCTAAACAAGCACCAACCTCAGCTTCTGCCTCTGAAACTAGTGATCTTCGAGATCGAACTCTACGAGTTTGCTTTTTCACCCTTCTCCGTCTATCTTTTAACTTTAAGCTTTCTCTATCCTCAGCGAGTCCTTGGGATAGGGTAGACCCATCTCCAAACACGGATTCTGCCTCGTCTGCTAAAAGCATTGAGGTGTCCGCCGGTTCCTTACGATGGGATTGAGCGTCTTTGTCCCTTTGTAAGATACACAGGAATTCTGACTCGCAGTTTCTTGGGGCAGCGTCAACCATATCCGTATCTTCTTGGCTAAGAATTAGAGAAGTCTCATCCGCACCATCAACCGTCACAACTGAAATACTCGGCGGGAGCAGAAATCAGGGTCTAAGGATGTTATGAACTTCTAAGCCCTTGGCATCGAACAGTGTGAGCTCGAATTTCTCCATTTCCACTCTTGCCTTCGAGGTTGCCATAAATGATCGGCCCAGTATTAGTGGGCAATTGAGATCCTCCTCTACGTCCATCACGACTATGTCGACTAGAAAACGAAGGCTCCCAATCCCTATAGTCATGTAGTTTAAGGCTCCAGTGCGCACGGTACGAAGACCATCTCCAAAGCGAATATCCATCGTGTTGTTCATAACCGTGTAAACTCCAATCCTCTCGCAAACGCTATGTGGAACTATGTTCAAGCTCGACCCGGAGTCAATCAATGCTAAGCCAGCTCTCTTCCCATCTAAGACTACGTCAACGATAAAAGCCCCAGGATCTCCTAACTTGGGAAGTAGTCGAGCGCGATCCTTTAGGTCTTCTGCCTCAGGATGGCAGGGTACTATGGGTTTATTTTTTAACTCAGACTCAAGGTCAGAATCAGAGCTCGGGTATTCGGGAGTTGAGGAAAGAGTGGGTAAGTACTCGGAGTCAAACTCCGAACTTGAGCTAGAATCAGAATCGGAAATAACAATTGGAATACCGGCATGTATACCCTGAAAAAGATCGAATTTCTTTGCTTTCCCTTCCTCTTGTCTCTTTCTTTTTCGTTCTTCTATTAACGTTTGCCTATCCGGCCGTACTGGCGTGGTTTTACGTGTGACTTTGACTTCTTCATTCTTTGCGGCAGAAACTTGATTGGTCGACATTTTTTTTCTCGAACAATATCCAGTGGAATAATTAATTTATCTGGCTTGCTGTGGACATAAAAGAAAAAAAATACAAATGTCAGTAACCTAACGGTCAGCATGATTATCCATGCTGCCGCCAGACCTACAGACTACAAACGGGGAATAACAGACACACACAAAAAAACGAATTTTAATTTTTTTTGTTTTTTTATTTTATTTTTTTTTAGCAAAACTGACAGCTAGCCAGATGGACTCTGAAAACGTAAAAGCAGACTTTGAAACATAAAACTTGACATGACTTAATAATTATTTATACAATTGACCGTTGGTTCCCCGGCAACGGCGCCAAAAACTTGATGACGTAGATCAAGTGAAATTAAAATACTTGACCACCATAAACCAATACTAGCAAGAGGACTAGGTCCATCGTAGTATAGCTATAGCTAATCAAGGTCGATCCCACAGGGAACCAAATTGTGGGTCATTCTATAAATAATTAATTAAGCATGGCAAGCACATAAAACGGTCTATGACCAACAAAGAACAAGAAAAGATAAATTGACACGACTCGACACAACTCAAATAAATACAACATAATTAACCTCCCCAATTATTACACTATCGTTTGGATCCAGAGACTATATATAGTTAAACTAAACTCACTAACTATTAATCCGATTCGTATCTCTTTTCTATTGGCTACGGGAGTCATCCCCTAAAATAGATCTACCTCCGGGTAGGCCATCTAGATCACTATGCTATATCACGTGCCTTCGCTTTTTAGGCCTCCATCTCATATGACTCGCACGCTTACAAAACTAGGGATGCCGATATTAACCGTATTCCTCACCTAGGCAACATTCCTGTAATTAGGCGTACTTCCTAAGCGATCGCATCAGTCTCCGTCCCATTAACACTAACTTTTTAGGTATCATGTTAATCTACGATTTACGTATAATCAGGTGCGCGCAATTCCCTAATACAGCACAGATCTAGATCTCGCTGAAAGTCCCGGAAGATCAATTCATGAGCTAGCCTAGGAGCACTATATTGGTATTTCCTCACTACACGTTTTAATTAAAACAGACGAGCAATGAAGCCGTAGTCATACCTACTAAGATAAGAAATTCTAGGTGGACAATCACACCATAAAGACGTGGCTAGACTGACTCTGCGAAAAACTAAATCTTAGCGTTTCTCTATACTTATCGGATAAAATAGAAGCTCATAAAGTAATTATATATACCTACTAGAAACACGATTATTAATCGAAATAAAATCATACATAGATCACAAAACATAGACGTGGGCGTGTGGATCCTTATAGATGAGGAGTCCCCACTGCCTCACGTCACAATCCTAGATCTACCTCATTTAACTAAGAAATAACAATCTCAAACGATAAATAATAATTGGGGGAATTAATTAAAAGAACTAAGAGAAAATATACAAAAACTTACATAATTGAAGAACTTGTAAAAAACTGCTCTGAGCAAAACTGAAGATTTTTATTATGACTTGTGTGTATTGAGTGTGTGGCGTGTGTATGTATGTACAAATATATAAGAGTAAAAATTACTTAGGATAAGCCTAAAGCAATCTGAAATAGATTTCCTAAATCCAAAAGAAGTTTGAAAACACATTAGGATAATTCCCGGCCGATATTTGGATAAGGGCAAAAAATGCGCCCCCCTTGCATGCGTCCCCCCTAAAGTCGGCGCCAACTCCATTGGATTGGTTTGCCGGCTTTTGTCTTGCCTCACTCCTCTTTTTCGTGCTTATCCGATCTTTATCTTCAATGCATCCGTATTTGCTTGGATTTATCTTGTAATTTAATTCTTTCATTTATATCCTCCAAAAATTATCTCAATCTACAAAATAATAATTATCCCAAAATAAATCATATTTAAATAATAAAAACGGATAAATACCAAATTATATTTTATAAATCACATAACATTAAATAATAAATATAAACAAGTGATTTAATATAAAATATATATTATTAGGCCTGATTTAAGGATAATGTTGATGACTTTTACGGGTATATTTTGACCGTCATCATTCTTGAGTACCAAGAAGAGGCATAGTGATGTTTCGACTTTCTAGGCGTCCAATCTTACCGGCAGTGTACCATGTCAATTGTAGTCTAGTCTAGCGGTCAAGGTCGTATCCACGAGGATTGTGAGGTTGAACACCGAAAAACTATTATTATCTTGATCTAAGTCGCAATAATACAAGAAGGTAAATGGATCGAAAAGTCTACTACTACAAAGGGTGATAAATGATAAAAAGCCAAGACAATGCAATGATCAAGTATATCTCTACTAGTATCATGGGAATGAACTACCTACCAACCTTCAATTAGTGTTCAAGTGTGTGTTATCGGTGCACTCCTAAGCAAGTAATTTCCCCTCATACGAGTGGATGAAACTACTATATGCCTCCTCCTTGGTCTAGGGACCCTAAACCTAATGATTCAACATGATGCGAACTCAAATGCAATGACAATGTCAATATTCCCCGGATAAGAAATCGAGTTCCACTTAAGGTCAATTTTACCTTCCGGTTCTTCTATCCCTTCTCCCACACCAAGCATCTCCTTTCGGTCTCAACTAGGTGTGTGTGCAAATGCTAGGTGATCAATCCAACACAAACAAGCAATACAATGTAGATAGGAAAAGATAAACAACACATAAAGCTATGATATACAAACTAACATTCCCAATCAACCAATAGGGATAATAACTATCACAAAAACATAATCTTGGCTAGCAAAAGCTTAGCTTCCCATGGCTATGAAACCACAAATGTCACTTAGGGGTTTCATAACTATGAAATAAACACTAAAAGTAAGAAGAAGTTACCAAATCAAGATTGCAAGAACTTCAAAGAAGACAAAACCATAAACTCCTCAAGGTTCTTCCATGGAGAAAACAACACCCAAGAGATGAAATTCTTCCACAAAATCAACTATAAAAGATCGAAATAAGGTTGATTCAATTTTTACAAGTAGAATTAATGGCTAAACTATTGCTAAGGTTGGGCTAGAAGAGCCCTTGAAGAAGTTGTCTTCAAGCTTGGAGAGTTAAGAAACAAGGTGGAGTGGAAAATGTGTAAAAAATAGATCTAAAATGAGGTTAAAAATCTGAAAATGCTGATCTGGCGCGCGCCGGAAGTAGTCACAGTGCACACCGGAATCCTCTCTGGAAAATTTCCGGCGTGCGCAGGTCCTTCACAGAATCTCAGAAAAATGGCTATAACTTGAGTTGTAGACCTCCGAGTGATGTGATTCAAAATGTGTTGGAAAGCTCGTTTCTTGATCTACAACTCGCATGAAGAAGACTTCTCCAGAAAATGCCGCTAAGCTAGGTCAAATGTCCATTGAATGTATGCTACTGTAGAAACGCAAAAGACAATTGATCTGTTTGAATTTGTTAGCTTCCGGCTCACTCTTCTAGCTCTCAAAAGACGTGTTTAGGCTCAACATGTGTTGTCCATTAGGGTCTTGATCAACCTATAATCCTGCAATCCAACACCAAAATACCAAGCGTAAACCCGACACGACGCTCCGGTCACTATAACCGGTACAAAACCCATCAAAATATGATATTTTATATAATAATTACTCTCTACACACATGGTTGAAACTAAGAAAATAATGACTCAAGTTGATACGAAAACATCAATAAATACATGAGAAATGGGGATAAAACATCGTAAAAAGTATCATCTAGTTGACTTACATCAACCACTCCCCACTTAGCTTTTGCTCGTCCTCGAGCAAATAAAGCGATAAAACAACTCAAGTCAAGAGATAGGATCATACAACATCAAGAAGTAAGAGCTCAACTAGATGATGCAACCAAATGTACATATAACCACATGTTAACCGTAATCTAAGAAAGTAGTGGAGTGTGTGTGTGTGAATACTCCTCAAATTTGTTACAAAGAAACCAATTATGAAATCATGCATGAAAGACTTATTAGGTGCAATCCATAGGCTTAAGAATGATACCAATATCCACTAATCGTGGCATTCAGGGTCAAGAAGTTAGATCGGGTAGGACTTGCAAGCTTGTAACGTTAGGCCCGGGTAGTTGGCTAAGCGGAGGGTAAAAAGGATATATCAAGAGAACAAGCAAGATAGCAAGCCTCTACACCTACACTTCCAAAATTGTCAAATTGGTATCTCTTCTTCTTCTTTTGCAAAAATCGTCGAGGTGGCCGCCTTAACAAGGAACAAAAAAAAATAAAAAGCACTGCTTCAAATCAATACAATTTCCCCAAGCTTGAGTTACTTGACTTTGATAAACTTGTCTTCTTCTTGACTAACCATTTATTGAAATTTATTTACAACTTTATTGAATTTTGAAATTTGGATTTTTTTTTTGAACTAACACCAATGGACTCCAAGCTTGATAGATACCATCTCAACTTTGTGCCAAACAATGTCATCCAACTCTCAACTCCCAAAGTCATCACCACACAATACATAGAAACTTGCTAAACTTACGGGACATCAAGAGAATGTAGACCAAAATTAGGCTAAGGGTCGGATAATAATGAGGCTAATCACGAATGGCTTGCTTCGAGTGGGGTCTCACCACTCTACAAAGGCTGAGATAGGGACAGGTAGAAAATACATTTGGGAAGGCCATTTGGCTATGGTCGAGTCAAAGAAATTCCATAACCGTCATCCCTAACTCCGACTCCAAAAACCTTTCTATTTCACCTCGAAAGGATATCAAGCCTAAGTTCTAGTTGCATGATTGCACAAAATTTACATGTTAACAAAATATCAGAATATACATACTCATAGAATTCACACAACAACCAAAGATTCACGATTAAAATGCACTTACATGTCATCAAGGTTACACACTTCATTGAGGTACTCACTCTATCAATTGCAAAACCGTAGCTTTCAACAAAAGGTGGTTTTTCATGCTTTAAAATGCTCGAAAAATGATCAAGACTAAGTGTTTCTCAAACATTTAATGACATTACCTTTTGTTGGAAAAACTACGTTCCCACTCCCCACTCCCCACTTAAGAACTTGCATTGTCCCCAATATAAAGTGAGTGGTAAGAAAGTAGTTTGGGAAACAAAAGGGAATCAAAACTTGTCAAAACAAGTACCGGGGTGCTATAAAAGGGAGGGTGGGTGGGCATGAAAATGAAAGATAACCAGTGAAACGACAAGCAATCCCAAGTACTAGCAAAGTATCAACCAAAATGTAGAGATAAAAGGATCATTGGCCACACTGTGCCTTAGAATGGAGTTATACGGTAGAAACATGGATTATACAGATCATCAAGTATGGAGTTATACGGTAGAAACATGGATTATACAGATTATAGTGCATGGATACCACTAACAATTACCCACATAAGCATGTAGAAAATTTCAAGCACAAAAGCCAACCGGAAGATAATGCTTAAGGAATAATAAGAAAGATAGTACCCGTAAGTGCTAAATTTATAGTCTATAGCTAGACTTCTTCATCTTTCAATGCGCGGGTGGTGGGTTATTCTTATGCACCGCATCCGTCTTTTTCATCAAAACCGGTCTCCAATATAGTGTAGACGAATGCCACCAATCCCAACGATTCTTGACCTTTTCCTTTGATCTCCGAGCTTTCGGTTTGTGAGATTTCACATTATTGCTAGAGTCGTCTTTTTCAACTACCTGCATGTTAGTACGATCCACAACAAGGGGACACGAAGTGTCCACAAAAGAACAAGATTCTAGTGTAGTGTGTGGATATTTCAATGATGTGTAAATGTTGAAGATAACGCGCTCATCATTCACTCCCAAACTAAGCTCTCCCTTACAAACATAGATCACAGCCTCCCCCGTTGCTAAAAATGGTCTACCGAGGATAAGGGGTGTAGTGTACCTTTCCTTCATATCCATAACAACAAAATCTACGGGGAAGTAAAATTTGTCAACCTTCACTAGTACATCCTCAATGACTCCCTTTGGACATTTTATGGATCTATCCGCAAGTTGGAGAGTCATCTTCGTATGCTAAAGCTTGCATATGCCAAGTTTCATGAAATCATTATAGGACATGAGGTTTATGCTCGCACCGAGATCACAAGCATTTTCTTAAACAAAAATCCCTCAATCTCACATGGGATAGTAAAACTCCTGGGGTCTTTAAGTTTAGGAGGGAGCTTGTGTTGAAGCACGGTGGAACACTCCTCACTTAGACAAACTGTCTCATATTCTTCCAACCGTTTCTTGTTGTAGAGTATGTCCTTTAGAAACTTACCATACGCTGGCATATTTCTGAGTGCTTCAATGAAAGGGATATTAATATTCAAGTGCCGAAAGTGTCAAGAAAACGTGCATACTTCTTATCCAACTTCTTCTTTTTAATTTCCTCTCTAGAGGGATAGGGTAATGACTCAAGATCAATTAAAGTAGGGTTAGAATGTATAACTTCCTTGCCCTTGTCGTTTGATGAAGATGGTGAAGCTTCCTTGAATGTTTGTGCACTTCTTGGGCGCCATGTGTCATCATTGTACACATTTTTCTTCAAAATCTGCTTTGGATGTTGTGCTGCCCTGTCGATTTGAACTAAGGTGGGTTTGGTTTGAGCCAGATGAGGTTCGGTTTGAATCAGCCCTTCCAAACTTGATTCCTTTCCAACATGCTCATTGAATAGTGTTCTTAAATCCCTAGCTCTTGGATTCTTCAACAATCTCGGAACCTTAATCCATTCCTCTTCTTCTTTTTCTACTTCAACATACCCATCATTTCTCAAGAAACCATCAACGATCTCTTCCTCTTCTTCACTCAACTCTTGGTCTTCAAATTCCTTGTCCAAGTCATCTTCAACTTCATTGTTTCCATGAATTTCCACCCCATTACTTCCACAAACTCTCCCACTTCGAGTGATAATGGCATTGACTTCTCTCGGGTTTCTCTCGGTGTTGCTTGGTAATCCACCCGGGGGTCTACTACTATTTCTCTCATCGTCCCTAGTCAAATGGTCTTCAATACCTCGAATTGATGCTTCCATAGTTCTCATTCTTTTATTTTGACTCACCATGGATGTTTTCAAATTTCCAACCTCTTGTGACATCACATTAATAGAAGTCATCATTGTTTGCATATTAGCGGCTTGAGTAGCAACAAATCCCAAAATATTATCCATCAACTTATCCCATCTATCTGCCTTTGATTGCGGACTTTGTTGAATGGGGGCATGTTGGGTAGGAACTTGTTGGTATATAGAAGGCAGTGGTGGTTGTTGGTAAGAGGGATTTTCTTGGTATTTACCTAGTTATTTCACATTGGCGTTGACGGATGCCTTTTGTTGTTATTCAAGAGATGGTCCGGGTCCATGATTTGTTGACTTATTGGACCAATGGAAAGTGGGATGATCTCATGATATTGTTGTATGCGTTGGTGTAAGCATTGTTGAGCTTCCGGTGTTGTTGCGTAAAGCTCACTTCTTCCTTTGAATATTCACCGGGTTTCACTAATCCCAATGGTACCTTATCATCCTCATACTTTCATAAGCCTCATTACAAGGCTTTTCACTCCCCGAACTCTTGCTAGCTTGAATTCCATCAACTTTCTTACTGAGGGATGCCAATTGTGCCAACACTTGCGTTTGAATGGATGATTCTCCCACAAAAGCAACTTTCCTTGTACTTGTACCGGTTTCCCACATTAGGTTATTTTTTGAAATTTTCTCAATGGCATCATAAACATCTTGTGCCACACCCATCATCAAGGAACCATTACAAGCTTGATCAACCTCCGCACGTGCCTCTTTCCTCAACCTTCGGCAAAAGAATTGAATTTGTATATCCAAAGAATATCCGTGATCGGGACATGACTTCAACAACCTCTTAAATCGTTCTCAAGCAACATCAAGTGATTCTTTGGCCCCTTGCTCAAAACTAGCAATCTCAACCTTCAACTCCAAATTCCAGCCCGGAGTGAAATATTGCTTCAAGAACTCATTTTGAATGTCTTCCCAACCGGTCAAGGAATGGTGAGGGAGTGACATAAACCATTCTTTAGCTTTACCATTCAGTGAAAAAGGAAACATCGAAATCCTTGTTAATTCTTTATGGATGTCATGACTTTTCGCCATATTGCAAAATTGCTCAAACAAGTAGAGGTGGTGATGTGGGTCTTCATGATCCTCACCAAAGAATTGGCATCGAGTATCAATTAAGCCAAAAAGATGAGATTTCACCTCAAAATAGTTGGCTCCATTATTGGGTAAGTGAATGGGGTTATTGGGTTGATTCCTTCTCACGCTTTGGTCACAAATGGGTCTCGGGTTTGGAGGGTTATTGTAGTTGTTTTTCCGGTTGTTTTGGTTTTGGATGTTTTGGTTATTGGGATTTTGGTTATTGTTGAGTGGTGGAAGATTGTTGTTGTTTGGTGGTGGTGGATTTGGATTTTCTGGATTTTGGGCATGGCTTTGGGCACGATTGAGACCTTTCTCTTCTTGTGCGTCTACAAAGTTCTCATCCATCTCTACTTCTTGATTAGATGACTCTTGTGAAGAACTTTCACCTCGATTAGGCTCTTGGCTTGCTTGACTACCTTTATTTTCGGCACTCAAACTTCGAATGTAAGTGTTGATATCCAAACGATATGAAGTGAGCAGTGTCTTTCCTTGTCAAGAACGGGTCATCCACTACAAGATAGAAACAACAAGAAAATAATAAAACAACACTTAGTGACTTACCAAGAGGTAAGCACCAAAGAAACAAAATAGAAAGACGATTAGAAAAGATTGGCTTATTCTCAAGAATTTTGAGCTAGTATAAGTATCAACCGTTACACAATCCCCGGCAACGGCGCCAAAAACTTGATCGAGACTTTCTAGGCGTTCAATCTTACCGGTAGTGTACTGGGTCAATTGTAGTCTAGTCTAGTGGTCAAGGTCGTATCTACGAGGATTGTGAGGTTGAACACTGAAAAGCTATTATTATCTTGATCTAAGTCTCAATAATACAAGAAGGCAAATGAATCTAAAAGTCTACTACTACAAAGGGTGATAAATGATAAAAAGCCTAGCCAAGACAATGCAATGATCAAGTATATCTCGACTAGTATCATAGGAATGAACTACCTACCAACCTTCCATTAGTGTTCAAGTGTATGTTATCGGTGCACTCCTAAGCTAGTAATTTCCCCTCATACGAGTGGATGAAAATACTATATGTCACCTCCTTGGTCTAGGGACCCTAGACCTAATGATTCAACATGATGCGAACTTGAATGCAATGACAATGTCAATATTCCCCGGATAAGAAATTGAGTTCCACGTCAATTTTACCTTCCGGTTCTCATATCCCTTCTCCTACACCAAGCATCTCCTTTCGGTCTCAACTAGGTGTGTGTGTGCAAATGCTAGGTGATCAATCCAACACAAACAAGCAATACAATGTAGATAGGAAAAGATAAACAACACAAAAAGCTATGAAATACAAACTAACATTCCCAATCAACCAATAGAGATAATAACTATCACAAAAACATAATCTTGGCTAGCAAAAGCTTAGCCTCCCATGGCTATGAAACCACAAATGTCACTTAGGGGTTTCATAACTATGAATAAACACTAAAAGTAAGAAAAGAAGTTACCAAATCAAGATTGCAAGAACTTCAAAGAAGACAAATGCATAAACTTCTCAAGGTTCTTCCATGGAGAAAACAACACCTAAGAGATGAAATTATTCCACAAAATCAACTATAAAAGATCTAAATAAGGTTGATTCAATGTTTACAAGTAGAATTAATGGCTAAACTATTGCTAAGGTTGGGCTAGAAGAGCCCTGAAGAAGTTGTCTTCAAGCTTGGAGAGTTGAGGAAGAAGGTGGAATGGAAGAAGTGTAAAAAATTGATCAAAAATGAGATCAAAAAGCTGAAAGTGCTGATTCTGCAATGTTCCAGCGCGCGCCGGAAGTAGTCACGGCGCACACCGGAATCCTCTCTGGAAAATTGCAACTTTCCGGCGTGCGCCGGTCCTTCATAGCATCTCAGAAAAATGGATATAACTTGAGTTGTAGACCTCCAATTGACGTGATTCAAAATGCGTTGGAAAGCTCGTTTCTTGATCTACAACTCTTGTGAAGAAGTATTCTCCAGAAATTTAATCTAAGCTAGGACAAATATCCGTTGAATGTATGTTGTTGTAGAAACGCAAAAGACAATTGATCCGTTTGAATTTGTTAGCTTCCGGCACACTCTTCTAGATCTCAAAAGACGTGTTTAGGCTCAACACATGTCATCCATCGGGGTCTTGATCAACCTATAATCCTGCAATACAACACCAAAATACCAAGCGTAAACCCGACACAACGCTCCGGTTAATATAACCGGTACAAAACCTATCAAAATATGATATTTTATATATAATTACTATTTACACACATGGATGAAACTAATCAAATAATGACTCGAGTTGATACGAAAACATCAATAAATTCATGAGAAATGGGGATAAAACATCGTAAAAAGTATCATCTAGTTGACTTACATCAGATTCTCATATTTGTACGAATATGCAAGCACTAAGAAGAACTAGAGAACTGAGGAAAGGAGAGGTGGACCTATGTGTTGGAAATGGAGCGAGTGTTGGTGCGCTAGCCATAGGAGTTTATTTTCTTTCGTTGCCCAGTGGGCTAGTAGAACTGAATAACTTTTATTTTGTTCTTGCTCTTAAGAAGAGCATTATTTCTATTTCTGCATTAGATGTTGAAGGATTTTCTTTTACGTTTAAGAATAAATGTTGTTCTTTTTCACATGAGGGAATATTTTATGGTACTGGCATACTTAGCAATGGTCACTACATATTAGATATGAATGTTGACGTACTTAATATAAACAACAAGAAAGCCAAAATAAATGACTTGAATAAATCTCACTTATGGCATTGTAGACTTGGCCATATAAATAAGAATCTCATTTCCAAACTCCATAAAGATGGATTATTGGATTATTTCGATTACGAATCGTTTGATACATGCGAAGCATGTTTACTTGGCAAGATGACAAAATCACCATTTAGTGGCAAAGGGATAAGATCCAATTAATTACTTGAGCTCATACATATTGATGTGTGCGGTCCAATGTCAATTCAAGCCAAATGAGGATACTCTTATTTTATCACCTTCACTGATGACCATTCATGCTATGGTTATGTATACTTAATGAAATATAAGTCTGAGGCCTTTGAAAAGTTCAAAGAATTCAGAAGAGAAGTTGAGAAACAACTAGGTATAGAAATCAAAACACTTCGATCCGATCGAGGTGGAGAATACCTAGATGGAGAGTTTCAAGATTACTTGAAGGAGAATGGGATTCTACCTAAATGGACCCCTCCCGGAACGCCTCAGATAAATGGCGTGTCTGAGAGGAGGAACCGTACCCTGTTGGACATGGTACGATCCATGACGAGTTACGCAGTTCTCCCAAAATTGTTTTGGGGGTATGCTCTAGAAACCGCATCCTATACACTTAACCGAGTTCCATCAAAGACGGTTGATTCTACGCCATACGAGGTATGGACTAAGAAGAAACCGAGTCCGGGTCATCTAAAACCTTGGGTTTGTCTGACTTACGTGAAGCGGATGATGCCTGACAAATTAGAACCTAGATCTGACAAATGTTTGTTTGTGGGTATCCTAGGGAAACCAAAAGGTACCAATTTTACCACCCTGAGGAACAAAAGGTGTTTGTCTCCAGGACTGGCCACTTTCTGGGGAAAGAGTTTATTCAGGAAAGGGTCAGTGGGAGTAAGATGAATCTTGAAGAAATTCAAGAACCACTTACGGATAATAGTCAGTTGATGGAAGTAGAGGAGACGCCACACATAGATGTGACTCCAACCTCTACCGTAGACACACTAGCACCTCCAAGATCTACCAGGGAATGCCATGAACCCGATAGATACACAGGTGTATACCTCATGGAAGATGAGGATCCTAAAACTTATGAGGAGGTGTTATTAAGGCATGACAAAGAGAAATGACTGGAAGCCATGAATTCTGAAATGGAATCCATGAAAGACAACCAAGTTTGGAACTTAGTTGATCCACCTGAAGGAATAGTTCCTGTAGGGTGTAAATGGGTCTTTAAGAGAAAGACCGACATGGACGGTAATGTTGTCACTTACAAGGCTAGGTTAGTGGCAAAATGTTATAAGCAAAGACAAGGAGTTGAATATGACAAAACCTTTTCGCCCGTTTCCATGTTAAAATCAATTAGAATTTTGCTTGCTATTGTAGCATACCATGATTACGAAATCTGGAAGATGGATGTGAAAACAGCTTTCCTTAACGGGAACATGTCTGATGAGGTGTACATGACACAGCCTGAGGGTTTCACAACTAATGATGCCAGGGTGTTGTGCAAACTGCAAAGATCCATTTATGGATTAAAGCAAGCTTCTCGGAGTTGGAATCTTCGCTTTGATGAGATAATCAAACAGTTTGATTTCATCAAGAACGAAGATGGGCCCTATGTTTACAAGAAGGTTAGTGGGAGTGCCATTTTGTTCTTAGTGCTTTATGTAGACGACATATTGCTCATAGGGAATGATGTGCCTATGTTACAGCCAGTTAAATTTTGGTTATCCGGGAACTTCTCCATGAAGGACTTGGGTGAAGCAACCTATATTCTAGGAATCAAGATCTATAGAGATAGATCTAAGAGGTTGCTTGGTCTGTCACAATCCACCTACATAGACAAGATGCTGAAGAGATTCAGCATGGAGTAGTCTAAGAGAGGATTGCTGCCCATGTCGCATGGGGTCTACCTATCAAAGGAAATGTGTCCTAAGACAGAGGAGGATAGGGCATAAATGAGTAGGATCCCTTATGCATCGGCTATTGGGTCCATCGTGTATGCCATGTTGTGCACTAGACAAAATGTCTCGTACCCTCTAAGTATGACTAGTACGTACCAGTCAAATCCAGATGATGGTCACTGGATTGCAGTCAAGAATATTCTCAAGTACATGAGACGTACTAAGGACATGTTCCTGGTTTTCAGGAACTCTGATTGGTATTACGAGGTTACACAGATGCCAATTTTCAAACTGACAAGGATGACTTTAAGTCACAGTCTGGATTTTTTTTCACGCTTAACGATGGAGAAGTGAGCTGGAAGAGTTCTAAGCAGGTGACTACTACAGATTCTACAATGAAAGTCGAATACATTGCAACCTCGGAGGTGGCAAAGGAATCAGTATGGCTGAAGAAGTTCATTACTGAACTTGGTGTGGTTCCCTCCACTAAAGGTTTAGTCCCACTGTACTATGATAACAATGGGGCAATTGCTCAGTCAAAGGAACCAAGGTCTCATCAGAAGTCCAAACATGTACTATGGTGCTATCACTTGATTAGAGAGATAGTAGATAGAGATGATGTAAAGATAGAGAAATTCCACACGGATGATAAGACAGCTGATCCGTTAACGGAGAGCAAAATACTTAACCGCTAACTTTCATCGACAGAGTATCGGGTCAACGGGAGTATAGTGGTCACAAGGTCGAATCCACAGGGAGTAATGTCTAAGTACCAAAGCTGACTTATAACTTAGTTCAGGTCAAAATAATAGTGGAGGATTGTATGCTAATGTAGAAATAAAGATTATACTAACGGTTCTACTTCAAGATATTAAAAGGTATAGCCGAACTATGATCCCACGAGCTACTTTTACCCCTAAGGAAAGACTTGACAGGGAGCCTGTCTTAACCGACCTACCTATCCTATGTATTTTAACGACATCCACGGGTGCCAACTCCTAATTCTAGTGATTAGACTGAACAACTCGATCTAACCTCCCTATGTGAAGCTAACCGACTCTCCCTTTAGAAAACCGATTATCCTAACATGATTAAGCTTTAGAGTTGCTCGAACAACGATTACAAACCTCTGTATTGGAAACGGACCTAACAACTAGGCCGAATCTACGCAACGATCCTAAAACCCCTTTTCCCACATCTCACCGCAAAATGCATCTATAAGTTCGATGTGTGTGACAGTGAACTAGGTGATCAATCTAATTAAAAGATGTTAAAATAAGTTTTAGGACGTGGATTAATCGTTTAAACATTCAATTACGCACTACACAACTCCCAATCTCATCCCCCTTAGGGTTTTCGCTCGCTTTCACATAATTCTACACATGCAATTAGCTACTCATGATTATGCTAATGACGGAATAAAGAAAGGAAAACATGATAGGAATAATAAAAGAGAAATAATTCATTACCATATAACTGCAAAAAAATCTGATCCACAATGTATGACGAAATAATTACACCAAAAAGTTGAATCTTTTGTTCTTGAAAAGGATATCTAAGCTATAACAAGTGTGTAGAATTGAAGGGAGTAATCTATGGAATCAAAGGATTGAAAGGTGATCAAACTACACTAAAATCGCACCTAAATCGCCTAGGAAAAGTCTAAAGACGGCCAAAGATCTATAGGGGCTGAATGAGCTGCATATTTATAGTGTAGGTCGAAAATCCGTTTCTGTCGGTCACAAACGCCAGTTTGCCTCCTGTCAAACGCTAGTTTGCCTAGAAATCTTGATGCTATTAGGGTTTCTCCTTCCATGGATGAGCGTTTGCCATAACTTGAACGCTAGTTCATGGATCATGCCTTGAGGGACAAACGCCCGGTTGCAGTGTCTGAACGCCAGTTTGTCTTGAATGAGCTTTTTGATTCGAGCTGAACCCATCCAAATGCCAGTTTGGGAATAATTTGAACGTTAGTTTTGCTAAAAGCTCAACTTTCAGTATCAAAGCTACTTCTGTCAAACGCCAGTTTGGCCTGGCCAAACGCTAGTTTGAGGTATGGTAAACGCCAGTTTGCCTTGATTTCACTCCAAACTTGACTTTTCCTCACTTTCATGCTACTTTTGTGCACATTTCTCATCCCAAAAACATCATCTTCCGGGACCTCGAGTCACCTAAGTCCTGCAATAACATATACGAACAAACAACACGCGTAATTCCACAATACAAAAGTGCTCGGAAAAGAGTCAAATATCACTAAAAATGAGGAGTTTACTATCGATATGACAGTTTAACTCCCCGTGCGTATAAGTCTTGATATTACTCTCGAAACAGTCTATATCTACCCAAAACATGCCAATAAAGTGATAAACGGGGGTTAAACTGCACACCAAAGTACAGTAAAGTTGACTCCCATCATTAACCAAGGCATTGTCACATGCTAAGCATGGGAAACATGTTCACATGCACGGGCTTAGGCAGATGGGTGATTGGCTTCAGGACAAGTGAGAGATTGTTGAAATAGTGTCCTAAACCCAATCGGGTCGGACCGGATCCGACCGGGTCGGGTCGTTTACAGTCTACTTAGTTCATGTAATAAGTTTATTATGATTAATAAAAGCACTTTTGTTATTATATATTTTGTTTATAAACCAATTATGTTATTGAATATATATAGTAACATCCCTAGTATTAAACTGTGATTGAGAAACCATGATAGTGATTATGGTTGATAAGATCTCTAACCATCTCAATAAGTTTGATACTTAAATATCTATAGTCGTATGTACTTTCAAATGGGACACTGATAGTACGATTAGACTAGCACGTGTTGGATGTCTTCTATCTTATTGAACGTGAGGATAGATCTTATCTATCGAAGTGCAGAGTCACTTGGACTGTACGTGGACTTGTATTAGAGAATGTGTACGTTAGATTGACCCACTTACATTAAGTGTCGCAGTATGTGGCAGTTGTGTAATTATCTTGAGACCGGGGTCTTCATGGCATCACGGTGTGGATTGTTGTGCTTTGACACTATTGAGGTTTCTCCTAGCCATGGGGCGATCATGCGGTAGTGCTCGGGTATGATATTGAAGCATGTGTAGGATATATGTTTGTTCGTCCGGGAATCGCGTATCCTATCAATAGGAGTAAATATCCGAAAGGGCCTTTTTATAAGGAATGTCTAGCACTCGAGAATCTTTGCAATGTAGGAGTAAATGAGTTATTTCGAGAGAGCATGATATCCAGATTATAAGATACGTCCGTTAATGTACTGACACTCAAGATACAGTTGTATGGATATTATTACAGCGATATGATTCTATTTACACGGTAACTGTTTCACATGAAAGGTAGTAGTCATTGCTTTTTTACTCTTCCGATGATTGGGGGTCACGGTGTTGCTAGACGATATCTCGTGATCGTTAGTTATGAAGGGCATCTTTTGTAATTTGCACTTTATGTCTACGGCCAACATATTCAGAAGCCTATTGGTTTACACACATATGAACATCTAGCCGGATTAAAATGTGGTTATAGTGATAACCAAATAAGGAAAGTTTATCTCGACTATAAAGTGTTATAGTGATTAAATTAATATGGTAGTATTTATTTATTATGAATAAATAAAATACAAGATATTAATTATATTGATTAATTAAAGAATATTCCGGATGCCAATATTTGGCTAAAGGGGCGCAGGCTATATGTGTATTAGATACACTTAGATTGTGCAATTTAATTAATGAGATTACCATATATTAATATTAGATATTAATTGATTTTCAGAAAATAGAATTATGGTAATAAGATAAAGATATTCAATATAAGATATTGGAAATATCTAGATTTATTTTATATGAGCTATTGAATTGAAAGAGATAAATCAATCATAGTGATTTTCCTTACGTTATTAGGAAAATGTTTTCCTCTCTCATCAATCTACTAGAAAGCTTTTCCCAATCAGTTGGGGAGACATGGGGTGTAGGTCTCCCTAATTATTAAAGGCTTGGCTAGCTCTTTTGTATCATCGCAATTCCAAGAGCCAAATAGTTCTTGTGAATAATAGAGAGTTTATTCTAGAGAGATTTAGAGAGAGAGAGAGAGAGAGAGAAAAAATGCCGGTCTAGCAACCGGATTTTCTTAATAGCAATCCAATGAGGATTCCGGTGAGGAGTTCGTGTGGATATCAATAGAGGCCGGACACGTGGACTGCTCGCGCATATTACTACTCTCCATTGGTGGTCAAAGCGTCGATCTTTTAGATCTACAAAGGTAATCACCGACAACTACTTAACGTGTTTATTGTATTAAACGAAGTCGATCTTAGAATCGGAAATCAAAATTTTAAATTCCGCTGCGTTAAACTAGTTGATTTTCTAATATTTTGATGTGGAAATCAAGGATAATAAATGGTCTGAGAACCAGGTGGCTGACCATTTATCGAGACTAACACTGTTGGAGGAAGAACAGACTACTGAGATTGAGGAGCATTTTCCTGACGAACAAACCTTTGTCGTCTCAGTAGTGGCTCCAATTGAGTCTTAGCCCAGGCATAATACATCAAGCGTGGGGAAGGTATACCCAAGGTTTGTGTTGGACTTATTTTTAAGTTTTAGTGATGAGTGCCAGACTAGCTGTTGTAGAGCAAAGGCAAAAAGATGTCTAGATCAAATGTATAGGCTTATTAGAGTTTGATCTTTGTATAGGTTTGATCAAACAAGCACTGTAAAAGGTCAGCTGACTTTCATCAGCAGACTTGTCTATATCGGTAGGGTACCTAGGTCAGTAGACTAGTTAAGGATCCTGCTGAAGACTGAAGGCTGAGGGCTCAAACTCAGTTATTGAAGGCTAAGGGATCAAACTTAGTATTTAAAGTCAAGGATATGGAATCAGAATTTAGGGAAGTCTGTGATGACCTAAACTGATTACATATACCTTGTGTACAAGGTCTAAGTTCCACAAGTTAAGTGGTGATTGGAACTTAGTTATATGCAAAATGGTGTCATCTAACTTCATAATAAAAAGTTAGATATAAGAGAAGTTAGCTAGAGTGTTTTTATAAACACAGCAACATTGGAACAGCTGACTAATATACATTTTAGCAGACTTACATTAACAGGAACCTGCTGATGTATATCTCGGATTAGTCAAAGGTTACTTTGGAAGATTACAAAGAAAGGGACAGCTAACAACCTCTGATTTTATCAAACAAATCAATGGTTAAGATTAAATGGACGTTGGAAAGATTCAGACCTTTATCCAATGGATACAAGTCAAAGAGTGGACAGACTGTAAACAGTCAAAAAGCAGTCTGACAGTGTCAGTACTATGAACAGTGACAGGAAAGCAAGTCAAATAGGACAAATCTGAAACGGCTGTGTTTGAATTTCAAACATAAGTCACAAGGATTCCTACCTATAAATAGAAGACTCCTAATTCAGATACAAGCGATGAACATTGATGAAAATTAAGGATCTATCTTGACCTATCATATTTCAATCGATCAAAACACCCTGCTGACCCTACTGAGCATAAAGCTACTGATCAAGTACAACTCTTCAAGTGCAATCTGCATTCAAGCTACATCAAGTTTACACACTTGAAGACATCAAGCTGCTGATCATACCATCCTGATCAAGCTGCTGAAAGCTGAATCACTTACTTGATTCAATCTTTCTTTTACAAGGAATCTCCGAAGACGGTGAAGCACATTTGTGTCAAGGAATCGTTGTTTGTGGTGGATCCGGTGAAGAGGCAATCCTACCCTTCAAGGACCAGTGGAAGACTTTGGAGCGGCAATCCTACATGTTCCAAGTGTTCAGTTTGTAAAGCCATAGTTATTGGTGAAGGACAAACAACTTAGGGATTTTTGTAACAGCTACCTCAAGAATCTCTAGTGAATTACCTCCAACATCACAGGAGAAGAGTGGACTGACGGGATTACACCACCTGGAACCACTATAAAATCTGCCTACTTACTTTCTGCATTTATATTCTACATTTAGTATATCTAGCACATCAACCTATTGAATCTAGCAACTGAATTCACACACATACACTACTGAGTATCTAATACTTGGTATCACATTTTAACAACAAGTTACAAGGCTTAATTTTTGATATATTCCGCTGCACAAATTCAGTAAATTCAATAGTCGCAGACTACTGAGTGTCAGCAGACTACTGGGCTATCAGTAGGCTGCTGAAGTTACTGAGTTTGTTAACTCCTAAAAGTTTTAAGTGTTAAGTTTATTCACCCCCCCCTCTAAACTTAACCAAAGCCTTTTCAAGGGACCAACAATTGGTATCGGAGCAGTGCTTCTGTTCTGAAGTAATCCTACTTGTTGTGCTTGTGAAAATACTTTGAAAACTTTTTCCAGTTTCTGATTTTCAAAGCTTTGCATCATGGATAACAACCAGTATGCTAGAACAATGTTGATATGTTCTTTGGATTGTTTTGATGAGTATAAACGTCGTATGCAGGCTTATCTAGCTGCAACACATGATGAAATGATGGATGTGTTGACTGATGGACCACTGGAGATTACCAAGTCAGTAAGTGGGAGATGAGACACAGTACATTCCAAAGCCAAAAAGAGAATGGACTGCTGAAGATAGAAAAAGAGCAAACCTCAATAATATTGCTATTGATATTATATACAGAACTTTGGATAGCAATATGTATATGAAGGTGAAAGATTGCAAGACTGCCAAGGAACTTTGGGATAAGTTGCAATTAATCTGTGAAGGCACTGATGCAATCAAAAAGAACAAGATCAGCATGGCAAAGAATAAGTTCCAGGAGTTCAAAATGAAACCAAATGAGACCATTGAACAAATGTAATCAAGATTCAATGCAATCATGGATGAACTCACCCTACTGAGTGTGAAGTACTCACAAGAAGAAATCAACTCAAAAATTTTGGAAGCATTACCTGCAAAAGAAGTTTGGGAGATGAAGGTGACTTCTATAGAAGAAATGAGGAGTTTTCATGAAGAATACACCTTCAAATTGTTTTTAGATCTTAAGGCCTATGAATTCAGCAAGAAGCTTGTACCCTGAGACTGAAAAAGAAGAGCCAAAGACCACTGCATTGGCTGCTTCATATCAAGAAGAAACATCTGGAGCTCAAGATGATCTACTGGATGAGATGCAAGAGCAGATTGCCCTACTGAGCAAGAAAATTAGAATGATTAAAACTGGAATGGGTTCTCCAAGGAATTTCACAAAGAAATTCAGTGAAAAGAAGAAGGAAGAATCAAAGAAAGATAATGATTACTTATGCTATCATTGCAAGAAACCAGGACACTTCAAACCTGACTGTCCTGAATTAAAACAGAAAAGGAACCTGATTATCTTTGCTTTAATTGAAAGAAGCCTGGACATTTTAGACCTGATTGTCCAAACCTACTGAAAAGCAAAAGTCAGCAAAGAAGATCTGGCAAGAAAGCTGTGGTTGCTGAAGATGAATCAGGATATGAAGTAGAATCAGAAAAAGGAAATGAATCTGATGATACTGCACTTGTTGTTGATATGGAAGATTATGCTTTAATGGCAAATATGGATGAAACATAGGAGGTATACAATTCTGTATCTATTAACACTCCTGCTGGAAGTGATTGTGAATCAACTTGTGGTTCAAATCCTAAAAGTTCTGACAATGAAGAAACTTTGGATACCATCCTTAATCAGCTGAGGATAATACATTCTGGTTATGAGATTGTGAAGGCTGAAAAAGAAGCTCTTCAAACAGAAGTTGGAAGGTTGAATGCTGAGTTAAGAGTTCTCAAGGGTAAGGAAAAAGAAGTTGGACAGAATCAGCATAAGCCTGCTGTACATTCAGTATCTGCTGAATCTGCTGAACTATCTTGTTCATTCACTGCATTCAAATCTGGAAAGCCTTATAGTGATAGAACAGGGCTTGGATTTGGAACTCAAAATTCCAACAAGAGTGGATCCAGCATGGTTACTGAACCTAGTACCAGAATTGGTTCTAAGTTTGTACCTGCATAAGATCCAACTCCAAGAAGGGTTGCTGAGGCAGTGAAGCCTACTGAGAAAACTTCAAAGAAGCAAAATCAGAAGTCAAAAAGGTCAACAGCACCTAACAAAAGGAATAAATCCAAAAATAAGGTTGTTGTACCCTCTAGACATGCTGACAGCAGACCTGCTACCAAGTCTGCTGAACCACAAAAGGTAGAAATCAGAAATATTCCATGGATAAGAATCCTAAACCCAAAAATGTTAATCATTCAAGGGATACTTATCTCAGGGGGAAAGGTAGATTGTTCCCTACTGATGAGGATTGAATATTCCTGCACCTACTGCTAGAAACAACAGGTATAACCATGCTGCGGGTAAAACCTAAGTAATGGAATCAGTAGAAGACTCAGCAGAGGACTTATATAAGACCTCAGCAGGGACCTCAACAGACTCCATATTACAGGGCTGTTCATAACAGATAGCAAACCTATGGTTATCCTAGTGCTTCTAACAAAAGAAATCACTTTAAACAGCATTATATTCCAAAAGGCCAGAAAGCATATGTGAATCCTACACAACCAATTGTTAGACCTTATGGATGTGTAGAATACATGTATGAACAAAAGTATGATACCTTTCAAAGAAGACCTTATGGAAACTTGCCAAGGGTCATGCTTACCACTACCTATTATGGACCCAAACAGGTTTGGGTACCTAAAATGCATTAACTTTGTTTTGTAGGGTGTCTGGTACTTTGACAGTGGATGTTCCAGACATATGACAAAGAATAAGCACTGTTTATCAAGTTATGTGGCAAAGGATAGTCCAAGAGTGAATTTTGGCAACAAGAACACACCAGGATACACAAGAGGATATGGCACACTTGTGTGAAATGGATTAACAATCAGGAATGTTGCATATGTGGAAGGACTGGACTACAACCTACTGAGCACTGGACAATTTTGTGACATGGGATACAAGGTCACTTTTGACAAAAACACATGTATTGTCATTAGTGAAAGAGGTTATCAAGTTGTGTTGGCTGGAAGAAGACAACAAAACATGTATGTTGTGGATTGGTCTACTGTCGTTCTAGAAACATGCCTGATTGTGCATACCAATTCAGAACTTAATTGGTTATGGCATAAGCAGTTGAATCATCTAAACTTTGATGATATCAGTCAGTTGGTGAAGAAAAACTGGTGATTGGTTTACCTGAGATCACATTCAAGAAGGATGCTATATGTGATGCATGTCAGCAAGGTAAACAAACAAAATCAATCTTCAAATCAAAGACTAAGCAATCAACTAAAAGAGTTTTGGAGCTGATGCACATGGATCTATTTGGACCAGTAACACCAACAAGTGTAACAGGAAAGAAGTACACTTTGGTAGTTATGGATGATTATTCAAGATACACTTCTCAATAAAGTTATAAGAGAATATTGTGAACAGAATGGTGTACTACATCAACTTGCTGCTGCCGGTACACCTCAACAAAATGGGGTTGCTGAGAGAAGAAACAGAACTCTAAAAGAAGCAGGAAGAACTATGATTTGTGAAGCATTGCTGCCTGAAAGATATTGGGCTGAAGCAGTTAATACAACATGCTATACACAAAACAGAACCTCAGTGAACAAGAAGCTACTGAAGACACCTTATGAGATTTGGAATGGAAGAAAACCTAATATATCTTATTTCCATCCATTTGGAAGCAAGTGTTTTATCTTGAATCATAAGGAACAATTGAAGACATTCCAACCAAAATCAGATGAAGGAATTTTCTTGGGATATGCTTCAGTCAGTAAGGCATTTAGGGTACTGAATAAAAGGACACTGAAACATGAAGAAACAATACATGTTGTATTTGATGAACCTAAGTTCACTGGAATGGAAGATGAAGAATCAGAACTTGCTGAGAATCAACAAGTCACTGATCCAGAATGTGTTGAAGTTTTGGATAGGTTTAATGACTTAAAAGTTTCGACTCTGCCCCTGCTGAACATCCTGCTGGTAACACTACTGATACAACAACTGAGGCTGTTCGAGGACCTGCTGAACCCCCTGTTGAAGAAACAGCATACCCTACTGAAGATGATGTTCCTGAGAATCAATCTAACCAGAATCCACAATGGTTAAGGGATCACCCTGCTGAACAAGTTATTGGCAACATACAGCAAGGTGTGAGGACTAGAAGACAGTTAGAAGCAATGTTTACTTGCTTTCTATCTCAAATAGAACCTAAAGTTGTTGAAGAAGCAATATCAGATCCAGATTGGATAATTTCTATGCAAGAAGAATTGAATGAATTTGAAAGAAATCAAGTTTGGACACTAGTGGAAAGGCCTAATCATGCAAATATAATTGGTACAAAATGGGTACACAGAAACAAATTGGATGAATCTGGTACCATTGTGAGGAATAAGGCCAGACTAGTAGCAAAAGGCTATTCTCAAGTAGAAGGAATAGATTTTGATGAGACATATGCCCCTGTTGCAAGATTGGAAGCTATCAGATTATTTTTGGCATATGCTGCTTATAAAAACTTCAAGGTATATCAGATGGATGTCAAAAGTGCATTCTTGAATGGCATTCTGGAAGAGGAGGTCTATGTTCAGCAACCTCCTGGTTTTGAAGTTAAAGACCAAGAAGATAAAGTGTACAGACTCAATAAAGCACTTTATGGTTTGAAACAAGCACCAAGAGCATGGTATGAGACTATATCTCAATTCTTGGTAGACAATGGTTTTACCAAAGGTACCATTGACAAGACTCTTTTCAGAATCAATGAAGGAAACAACACCCTGCTGGTACAAATTTACGTTGATGACATAATATTTGGTTATGAAAATGAATTGCTATGTGAAAAGTTTGCTAATTTAATGAAAAGTAAATTCCAAATGAGTATGATGGGTGAAATGAACTATTTCTTGGGATTGCAAGTCAAACAGATGAAGGATGGAATCTTCATTCATCAGACCAAGTATACCAAGGAGCTACTGAAGAAATTTGGTATAGAAAACAGCACCAAGGTATCAACTCCTATGAGTACAAATATTAGATTGGATGAAGATAAAGAAGGCAAAGATCTTGATCAGACCTTATACAGAAGGATGATAGGCAGTCTGTTGTACCTTACTGCCAGCAGACCTGATATATCCTTTGTTGTAGGTGTTTGTGCAAGATTTCAATCAAAACCTAAAGAAAGTCATTTAGCTGCAGTCAAAAGAATTCTCAAGTATCTAAAAGAGACTTTGGGAGTAGGGATATGGTATTCAAAAGATGAAAGCTTCAAATTTATATCCTACTCAGATTCTGATTATGCTGGATGTAAGATTGATACAAAAAACACCAAAGGAACCTGTCAGTTAATGGGAAATAGACTGGTTTCCTGGTTTAGCAAGAAACAGAATTCTATATCAACTTCCACTGCTGAAGCTGAATACATTGGTGCTGGAAGTTGTTGTGCACAAACACTTTGGTTAAGACAACAGTTAAGGGATTATGGAATTGAAGAAAGAGAAATTCCCATAATGTGTGACAACACAAGTGCAATTGCAATCACAGAAAATCCTGTTTTGCACTCAAGAACCAAGCATATTGATGTGAGACATCATTTTATAAGAGATCATGTTGAAAAGAAAGATGTGGTGGTTCTTTATATCCCTACTGAAGATCAACTTGCTGATATTTTCACTAAACTACTGGATAGTGAAAGATTTGCTAAACTAAGGACTGAACTTGGAATTATAAAAGTTGACTGACACATTTTTTATTAGCAGTGTACTGGAATTCACCAAGGGGATTAGTCTTTGCTATGTTGGGTGAGCTCACTTAGCAGATTAGTCATTGGTATCAACAATTCCATGTACTTATGTTTGGACAATTGAGCAAATGAAGTTGCCAAGGGGATTGGTCTTTGTCCTGTTGGGTGAGCTCACTTGACAGATCAGTCATTGGTATTAAACTTCATCTTGTATTATCAGTTCTACAATACAAAAGGAATTAAATATCAGCAGAGTAACTCTATCAGCAGGCTGCTGAGACAAATATTTATCAGCAGGCTGCTGGGTCAAGTCTACTGATGACAAGGTTGCTGAAGAATACGTTACAGTCAAACTTTACTAAAGTCAAAAAGCAAAATAGCGGGATATTTATCTTATCTTTATAACTACGGTTACAAGGTCGAGCGGTTACAACTCCTTTTGGATAAGTTATGGGCCACGTGTCAAGATCTCATTTATTCAAAATTAATCGTGGTTAATGCTATAGTACACGATCTGACAGTTTCCAACCACCACTCTCTGTTATATATACAGACCTGCACACAGAGGATACATACAACTCCCAAATTCAGATTTCTCTGCAAATATCTTGTGTGAACGCAGATTTGAAAGCTTTCTTCTTCCTCTCGTTCACTTATAATGGCAAGCAAGGATGACGTTCATATTGGCACTAGTCAAAGTGTAAGACTGAAGAGAATTTCATATGTAAATGTATTGGAATTCTGGAGGAATATTGTTAAACATGAAGGAAGAGAGACCTTCACTACAACAGTCAATGGACGAGAGATTGAAATATCTTCAGATCTACTGAGAGAAGTATTTCATTTTGGACCTGGAAATGGTGCCCCTACCAATCCAGAAGCAATGAATCTGCCAAGGATGAAGTTTGTGGATACAATAAAGACAAATGAGAAGATATCTTCATCTCTAGGCATTAATGTGAAGCATATTGGATACGAGTACAATCTACTGAGCAAATTGATTACCAAGACCATTTTGGGATTCATTGGGAGTCTAGATACACTATCTGGACCTAAAATAGACCTTCTGATCATCATTTGCAGGAGCATGAAGTTTGATTGGGCAGGATTCTTTATACACTACATGAAGAAAGTGTTTATTGAAGATAGAGATGGTATAAGGAAGTCCAAGGTCAAGCCCTTAGGTCTACTGATTCAGACCTTGTTGAATCATTTTCAGATACCTGATATTTCATCTGAAAAGATTAACAAATCCAGATATAAGCCAGAAGTTGCTACTCCTATTCCTGGATTAGATGATGATAAAGATGTGAATGATGAGGCCACAGAAAGTGATGGTGATGGTGGAGATGATGATGCTGGTGGTGAGCAGATTAAGGAAGTTGCTAAGTCTGCTGCACCTAAAAAGGTTGCTGGGAAGAGAAAGTCTACTCATACAAGGAAAATAACTGAAATGTTAAAGCCTAGGAAGACAAGGAAGCAAATAGCAGAGACAACTGAGTCAACTGAGGGTCCAGTTGAAGTTGAAATTATTGATATTGATGAAATTAAAAGGAAGAGGAAAGCTGCTGAAGCTGATTCAGAGCAACTTTCCAAAAGAATGAAAGAGATTGCCAAGAAAAAGAAACATGGGAAAGGGAAACGATTGAGGACTCTAGAGGCTCAGAGGGAAGAAGAGGCTATTGAGACTGAGCCCTTAACAATTATCAAGCCTACTGAGAAAGAACAGGTTGTTGTTGAGCAACCTACTGGAGAAACACAGCAGACTGCTGAACCCGATCCCGCTTGTAGAAGTTCCTGAATCCTCTCCTATAAAGGCTGCTGAGCCTACTGAAGTTACACAAATTGTTGTTGAGCAACTTGTAGAAGAACCACAACAAACTACTGAGTCTACACCTGCTGTGGAAGTTGAAAAGTTGGTACAAGACCCTGCTAGTTCTGCAATAGTTCAGGGGGAAGAGAAATCTGTTGCTAACCCTGCTGATGATCATGTAAGTCAGGGGGAACCCAGTGTGGAACAGATGGAGGTAGTAGGCACTAATGTACAATCTGAGCAACCTACTGACCTAGAAGCATCTGTTGAAGAAACTCTTAACTTACTTGTTGAGACCTTTGGAGGTCAGCAAGGTACTCAAACTGCTCCCAGAAGGCCAACCATGCCATTTGAAAGAAAGGAGAAAAAGAAGAAAGAAGGATATGTTGATCCTAAACTCCTACTAGTTGCAAACTACTTTCAATGGAAGTTTGGGTTCTATAAAAGACAAAAGCCAGCAGCAGAACCAATGACAGATTTTAAGGAATGGGCTTTTGGGAAGTTGGGAGTGGAGAATTTACTAGATCTGGTTGATACCTCTTTGTTGGAAGCTAGATTGATGACTCTCTTTGATCAACAAAAGAAGGAAGGGGTATCAAGTTCAGAGATCCTAGAGATGAATCAGACAGTGATGACTCTTCATCTGATCCTGATGATGACCATCTCTCTGGTCCAGGAGAAATCAGTGGGACTGCTCTATTACATGAACCCAGTTTACAACAGTCCACTGATACTGGTAGGTCTAATGAGGGCCAGCAGACTGGACAAATGGATGAGGATCTGGAAGATCTCACCATAGATGGTCTGGAGGCCTAAATAAATGATGGGATAAATCTTGGAGGCAACAGACTGGTTGGTGTTTCAGATACTTTATTTGTTGAAGAACCTGCTGAGCATACTGATGATCAGCAGACAGTAAATTTGGATGATGAGAGGGTTACTGATCATAGTGAACCTGATATCAGTTCTGAGGATTCAGCTCAATATCAAGACTGGATTGATAATCAGGACACTCTATCCAAAACCGCCAATTTTCTACGAAGGATTGCTGATGTTAGGGAATTTCAAAGAGATAATATGGCTGAATTCCCTGCAATTCTTGTACAAAGAGTGCTTATCACTGAGGAACAAACAGTGATAGCACAGAGGTTGGACATGGTGATGGGATCTGAAGGATCACCATTGTTGGTTGAGGAGGTTCAGGCTGCTGAGGTTCAAACAGCACCTGAACAAAGGTCGGAACTGGAGGTACAGGTTGCTGAGGTCCAAACAGCACCTGGACACAGGTTGAAACCAGAAATGGGTTTAGAGGAAACCCCTGCTATTATTGTTGAACAGGCTGCTGTAGTGGAGCCTACTGGAGACAAGGCCACTGTAGGAAAGGATGGTCAGCAGACTGCTATTATTGATGAGGATGAGCAGCTGCTGGACTATGACTACAGTGATGAGGAGTTTCAAATGCCTGAAGAAGAACATATTGCTGATGAACCACAACAGGCATTTGTCCCAGTTTTTGAGGAACCTGCCCTAGATCCTATCCTAGAGGAGTTTCAGGGACCTAACCCTGTTGGGAGAGACATGAGCTATGCCATGGTTGTCAGCAGACAGAGGGCACAATACAATGTGGAAGAGCCTGCTGATGGAGCTGCTGGACATATGGCTGGTGGAGTACCAGCAGAAGCTTTGGATGAGTTGAGGGCTGTCAGAAATGATATTACAAATTTAAGAACTCAACTTGACAGGCAAGAGCAGAGGTTTGGGGACTTAATGAATTTAGTGGAGAATAGAGGAAGAACTACTGAAATTGTTGCTTCCAATATTACTTCCACTCAGTATGCTCTTGCTGACCTTGCTCTGGATGTAAAAGGGATCAGACAAGGAAATACAATGAAGGAGAAGTTTCTGAAAGATCAACTTGAAGCCATTCATCAGAAACTTGATAAACTTGCTGAGGCACCCAAGCCTGTTGTGCCTGAGCCTGCTGGAACACTTCAACCTACTGGATTGGATCCTAAATTTGCTGAGAGGATCAATCTACTGGAGCAGACAATGCAAGAATGGATTACTGCAGTTGACACAAGAACTGAAATTATGGAAGGACAACTGAGTAATCTAATAATCACACATGAAAGTGTTCATCGCATGCTGTCCCATTTGGTGATGATGTCAATAATGGGGAAGAGAGCCAAACAGCAGTAGCAAAAGAGGCTGCTAGGATCTTTCAAAGAAGAGATGGGAAGATGACACCAATGCTTTTAGAGAGCCTGCACTTGGCAGACTTATACTTACTGATGATCTTCTCAGAGAATATAAGAAGGTTTACAACAGCAAAAGGAGACCTTATCATGACAAGTGCTTTCATGAAGGGCTAAATTCCTTTTAGGGTTTGAAGTTTTGGGAAGCAAGAGTCAAATCCATGAGATCCAAAGGTGGCAGAGGTGGAAGAGGTGGTAGAGGTGGAAGGAGTTTACCTACCATATCAGCAAGGGAATCATTGAATGAATTCAAAGAAGTATACATGCGCTTAGGCTTTAGAGTACATCAGATCAACCTTACTCGGCCTGAGGCATGGAAATGGTGGAAAGAAGTGACTCCTCACAATGATTTCTCTCTTATTGAAAATGAATGGATGAGAGAAATGGTTAGAGAAATCAAAGCTTTTCATGAACAGCAAGAAAAGGAAAGAGAAGAAAGAGAAAGAAGACACTAGATCAGCATACCTACACATGCTTTTTGCTTTTGTTGAATCTAGACAGTAATACTTTTGAACAACTGATTACAATGAGAAATGACTATATTTGTTCTGTTTTTGTTTTTAATCCTTTTGCTTTGCTGTAAGGAGGGTATTGGCATCATCACCAAAAATGGGGAAATTGTTGGACTTATTTTTAAGTTTTAGTGATGAGTGCCAGACTATCTGTTATAGAGCAAAGGCAAAAAGATGTCTAGATCAAATTTATAGGCTTATTAGAGTTTGATCTTTGTATAGGTTTGGTCAAACAAGCACTGTAAAAGGTCAGTTGACTTTCATCAGCAGACTTGTCTATATCAGTAGGGTACCTAGGTCAGTAGACTAGTTTAGGAACCTGCTGAAGACTGAAGGCTGATGGCTCAAACTCAGTTATTGAAGGCTAAGGGATCAAACTTAGTATTTAAAGTCAAGGATATGGAATCAGAATTTAGGGAAGTCAGTGATGACCTAAACTGATTACATATACCTTGTGTACAAGGTCTAAGTTCCACAAGTTAAGTGGTGAATGGAACTTAGTTATATGAAAAATGGTGTAATCTAACTTCATAATAAAAAGTTAGATATAAGAGAAGTCAGCTAGAGTGTTTTTATAAACACATCAACATTGGAACAGCTGACTAATATACATTTCAGCGGACTTACATTAACAGGAACCTGCTGATGTATATCTCGGAATATTCAAAGGTTACATTGGAAGGTTACAAAGAAAGGGACAACTAACAACCTCTTATTTTATCAAACAAATCAATGGTTAAGATTAAATGGACGTTGGAAAGATTCAGACCTTTATCCAATTGATACAAGTCAAAGGGTGGACAGACTGTAAACTGTCAAAAAGCAGTCTGATAGTGTCAGTTCTATGAACAGTGACAGAAAGCAAGTCAAATGGGACAAATCCGAAATGGCTATGTTTGAATTTCAAACATAAGTTGCAAGGATTCCTACCTATAAATAGAGGACTCCTAATTCAGATACAAGCGATGAACATTGATGAAAATTAAGGATCTATCTTGGGCTATCAGATTTCAATCGATCAAAACACCCTGCTGACCCTACTGAGCATAAAGCTACTGATCCAGTACAACTCTTCAAGTGTAATCTGCATTCAAGCTACATCAAGTTTACACACTTGAAGACATCAAGCTGCTGATCATATCATCCTGATCAAGCTGCTGAAAGCTGAATCACTTACTTGATTCAATCTTTCTTTTACAAGGAATCTGCTGAAGACAGTGAAGCACATTTCTGTCAAGGACTGTTGTTTGTGAGGGAGCTGGTGAAGAGGCAATCCTACCCTTCAAGGACCAGTGGAAGACTTTGGAGCAGCAATCCTACCTGTTCCAAGTGTTCAGTTTGTGAAGCCATAGTTATTGGTGAAGGACAAACAACTTAGGGATTTTTGTAACAGCTACCTCAAGAATCTCTAGTGAATTACCTCCAACATCACAGGAGAAGAGTGGACTGACAAGATTACACCAACTGGAACCACTATAAAATCTTCCTACTTACTTTCTGCATTTATATTCCGCATTTAGTATATCTAGCACATCAACCTACTGAATCTAGCAACTGAATTCACAGACATACACTACCGAGTATCTAATACTTGGTATCACATTTTAACAAGAAGTTACAAGGCTTAATTTTTGATATATTCTGCTGCACAAATTCAGTAAATTCAACAGTCAGCAGACTACTGAGTGTCAGCAGACTACTGAGCTATCAGCAGGCTGCTTAAGTTGCTGAGTTTGTTAACTCCAAAAAGTTTTAAGTGTTAAGTTTATTCACCCCCCCTCTAAACTTAACCAAATCCTTTTCAAGGGACCAACAGTTTGCAAATATTGTGAATTATCTCGTGGAACAAGACCTACCACTAGAATTCACAAGCATCGACAAGAAGAAGTTTATTACAGACTTGACGCATTATTATTGGGATGATCCTTACCTGTATAAGATGTGTCCCGATAACAATTTGAGAAGATGTATTCATGATGATGAAATTCCAAGTATCCTGAGCTATTTCCATTCAAGAGAAGTTGGAGGCCATTATGGGTCAGATAAGACATCAGCTAAGGTCCTGTAGTGTGGATTTTACTGGCCAACAATATTCAAGTCTGCTTATGAGTTCACCAGAGCATGTCATTCCTGTCAAATGACCGGTAATATTTTGAAGCGGAATGAGATGTCACTGCACAGTACCTTAGAGGTAGAACTATTTGATGTGTGGGAAATTGATTTTGTCGGACCATTTACGTCGTCGAAATCTAATCATTACATCCTGGTTGCGGTCGATTGTGTTTCAAAATGGGTAAAGGTGGTTGCCTCGCCTATAAATGATGTCGGGTTGTCCTGAGATTCCTTAAGAAGAACATTTTGATGAGGTTTGGGGTGCCAAGAGCCATAATTAGTGATGGAAGGAGTCATTTCTGTAATAGATTGTTTGAAAAACTAATGATGAAGTATGGGGTGAAGCATAAGATTACGGCAGCATATCACCCCCAGACGAGTGGACAGGTAGAAGTCACAAATAGAGAGAGATCAAGAGAATTTTGGAGAAAACTGTGAATCCCACGAGGAAGGACTGGTCTCTGAAGTTAGATGACGCTCTATGGGCGTATAGAATCGCTTATAAGACCACCATTGGGATTTCACCATATACTCTATGGGCGTATAGAACCGCTTATAAAACCACCACTTACCAGTTGAACTAGAGCATCGTGCCAAGTGGGCTACTCGGTTCTTGAATATGGACGAAAGTTTAGCTAGAGAAAAGCTATTAATATAGTTAAACGGATTGGAGGAATTCAGATTACAAGTATATGAGAATGCGAAGATCTACAAGGAAAGAAGGAAATGCCAGCACGATAAAAGGATTCTAAATCGCACCTTTAACGTTGGAGATAAGGTGTTGGTATACAATACGCGTCTTTGTCTTTTTCCTAGAAAGCTGAAATCTAGATGGTTTGGACCATATGTCATCACAAAAGTCTTCAATTCGGGTGCGTGTAAGTAAAAGAGAAACACTCTGGGAGGATTTACACAGTGAACGGCCATAGGCTGAAGCATTACCTAGAGTCTAAGTACGATGCCGAGTTGGAAGTCTCTATGTTGGACTACCCGATTTACAAGTGATGGAGCTTTATAGTACAGTCGAGCCGGCGACTATAAACTCAGAACTACTTCTGATAAACCTTTATTTTATTGCTTTTGTTTATTTTAGAGTATTGAGTCAATAAAGTAGCATGACAATCGCATGGTTTTTTCATCACATGTATCTTTCGTCATCTGACTTTGGATATATGTGGTTTTTTCCTTCACAATTTTCATGTAACACCCTCGTAAAAGTTTTCGTGTCTTGCGATGGTCAATCAAGAATAAACGGCCTAAACTGTTTTTGCGCATTCCTTGTGTATGCACAATTACCGCCACCTTACTTTCTTATTGCCCTTTTGTCCCGGATTTTATCAATATAAAACAACAAGTAATAAACCGGTTAACCTCAAGTGCAAGGATCGTAGTGTAGAGGCTATGCCGGGTCGATCTTACGGGGAACTAGACTGTTGTGAACCCTAGCTTTTGTTTTACCTAAATTATGTCACGAAACTACTCTAAACAGGGAACTAATTTAAACAAATATGCATAAAAGGAACTAGACAGAGGATTGAATCCAATGCTAGGCAAGATTGAAAGCAATAAAAACTAACTAAGTCGCAGAAAAATAAAATAAACTAAACTAAGCTAAGCAATTTGAGTCAAGTGATTTAAATCAAATTTTAACGAACGAACAAGCAATTGTTCCACCTATCCTATCAACGTTTGATACTAGTTCGGATTATTTCGTGATCTCTACTCAAGTTGTGATTCACCGATCTAGGGCATGAACACCTACTTTCGTAGACAAGTTCGTTTTCTAATCTTCGATCTTTCAATTAAAGATTAAGTCTTTCTAACCCAGGCGTGAAATCTTTCAATTTCTAATCTAGAGATTCAATCTAATAACTTTCGTTGTGATTAGATTAAAGGTCTAAACTTTTATCATGGTGTCCTAAGGTTGACATGACTTTCATCAAGCAAACAATAAACAAAGGCACGGATCTTTCGATATAGCATGCAATCAACATATAAAAACATGATAAAAGTAACAACTTTGATAGACACTCACAAAATAATCATGAACCAGAGATCAAACTGTTGAAACGGACGGCTTCACAACGCTCGTTCAAGGAGGATTTAGCCTCCTAGCATCCTTTGCACATCGAATTGTTGAATAAAAAGTACATGGAATTAATTAATCTAATCTAGGAATTAAATTGCATAAACTGGGGGAAAATAGAGTAAAAACGCAGCCTGAGCCGCCCCTATGAAATTAGGGTTCGAATTGTATATATGAGATTGAGAAATCACGCCTATTTATAGATTTTTAGGTCGGTTTAGGCTAAGGCGGTGCTTGGACGCCCGTCCACTATCTTGGACGCTCGTCCAGCAGCTTCTGGACGGAGGTGAACGCCAGTCTGATCAGCGTCCAAACTCTCTCGTATGTAAATCGCATCTCGAACGCTCGTTCGGTTGAGCAAACGCCCGTCCACCATGGACGGACCGTGGACGCTCGTTCGGCTCAGATGAACGCTAGTCCAGCTTCGCTCAAGACTTGATAATTCCATCTTTATCTTCATTTCTCATCTCTATCTCGATTTAGCTCGAATTATATCAACATTTGATCATCAATTTAGCCTCCAACATGTATCTACATCACATGAAGACATCGCAAAACGTAACACAATCCAAATACTCATAAAACCATAATCAAAACACGTACACAACCTCATTTTGCGAATAAACTAATTAAAATCTCACTTGCTTAATAAATCATTTAAACACTCATTTTCTATGCAAAATATACAAATATAAGGGAAATCATTATGAAATATAGCATTATAAAACGTACAAAATCACCCTTAACAACTCCCCCACACTTAAACTTTGCTCGTCCCGAGCAAAACAAAAACAAGATAAAGGCTCGGAAAGAATATAATCACCTCAACACATATACCATAGACTCAATAAATCAGAAGTTCACCCGAGTGTGTGTGCATAGCCATAATAAACTTCCACTAAATCCAAACTTGAATATTTCAAGCAAAACCAAATAATACCCCCTTCAAACTAGTAATAAAAGATACTTATAAGATGCACCCTACAAAACGGAACATATCCCGAAAAAGATGATAGAAAACATTTAAGACCTTTCCGACATACTTAGAGGATAATCCCTACAAGATATCCATCGGTTTATACCGGGGATAAGATTAACGATAACTAAGTCTCATTTCATTCTTTTCATACCAATTCTTAAGTTGATTCAATTGATTTCACATTTAAACACACATCGAATAAGCTATTGCTCATCATAGCGAGAATAGGACATACGTGGTATACCCTACCTTACTCAAATCATAAAGCGACTTTTCCCGATCGTCGTGAGCTTTTGGTCATCATAGTGGAATAAAACATTTCGAGATAATGCCTTACCGCACTCAAATCATCGACCAGCTTCCGACACACACTATTGATTTCATTATTAACTCAACTTTTTCAAATGACATTAGCTACGTATTACTTATCACATTCAAACTTCTAGATATTCACAGTACATCGTACTTGGAACTAAATACAAACTATCATAAGTCTCACGATATGAACATTACCACTAAGCACATGACTTATAAGGAATCAAACATCACTAATCAAAAGGGGTATAACTTTATAATATAGCTCATCATTCACTATGGCTCGTGGAAAATAATATCGGGTGAAACAACTAACTTACGGAACATACGGCATACAACATCAATGAATATAACAAACCGAACAAAAACATGCTTTGCTCACTCGAGACAAAACAAAAATTTGTAAAATTTAGCTCATTTTTGCATAAAAATAAAATCATGTAAGCAAATGTATAGATACATATCGACTTATCCCGTCCCCCACACTTAAATTACAGCATGTCCTCATGGTGTGCAAAAAAATAAAAAGAAACAGAAAACTTAGCTGATTCGTTGTTCGAAAGGGAGCTATTCTGGAAGTGGGTCGACCTCACCCAGAAATGCTCAACGAATCCAGTAGACTGTGGACCATCCACCGGACTACTGAAATCGTCTAAAGCTCACAATCACTATCGAAAATATCCTGCACACTTGAAAAACAAAGAAATACCTCGGGGGATACAAGGGATTAAACCATATCGCGCAAAAGTGATAGAGATAAAGATAAGAGGAAATCGTAAGCAAAACAACACTTCGACCCTGTATAAGATTAGGACGGCTGACTGACAAAAACAACACAATCCGAATAAGATTAAAACAACTAGAACACGGAAAAATAACCAAAGAAAGAAACTAATATAATAAGGGATATCTAGGATGCCTCCTAGTAGCGCTAATGGTTATTGTCGTTAGCTCGACACATTTGAACCTCAGCCTGGATCAGGCCATTTAACCTTTCTGCCAGCCACTACCTCGTATAAGCTCCGGTCCGTAGTGTGGCTGCAGAAACAGCATCTAACACATGGGGTAAAATCTTTTATAGCCTTCCAAACTCGTTTAATCTTCCCCATGGCTGATTTCTTTCTTCTCTGATTCCTCTGATGACGTTTAAGCTTTTGCTCTTTTTCATACTCCTCCATATCCCAACTACCCGCTAGAACTTCGCGATGAACCAATACCGTCATTCTCGGAGAATAAATCGGATGAAAACTCGTCAAATTCATTGACCTCTCGTAACACCACATCCGAGAATATCGAGAAATTTAACAATCAAAGGTTTTTCTTTAGGTTCACCAATGTAGTGCTTGCACCTCGACCATTAACTCGAAACGGTTGGTCCGGATAACCGCGTAGTTCTAGAACACCTCCAGGAATGATTTGGAGAATCTCAAAAGGACCGGACCAACGTGTTCTCAACTTCCCGAAACAAATGTAACCTAGAATTGTATAAGAGAACTTGCTCGCCGACCCGGAATTCTCTCTTCTTTATCTTGGCGTCATGGAGTAGTTTCATCTTCTCTTTACCGATCCCGGCACTTTCATATGCCCGAAGTCCGAACTCGTCCGGCTCATGTAACCGCTGAAGTCGATGCTGTCCACAAGTTTGGGCATCAAAGTTTAAAAACTTTGTGGCCCAATAAGCTCTATGCTCTAGCTCGACAGGCAAATGACATGGTTTCCCGTAGACCATTTGATATGGAGATGTACCCATAGGAGTTTTATAGGCGGTCCTATAAGCCCATAATACATCATCCAACTTCAGACTCCAGTCTTTTCTATGACTATTCACCGTCTTCTCCAGGATTTTCTTAAGACTCTGGTTGCTTCGCTCAACCTGACCACTAGTCATCGGATGATATGGTGTGCCGGTTTTATGGCGAACACCATACTTCTTGAGGACTTTTTCCAAAGGTCGGTTGCAAAAGTGTGTCCCTTCATCACTGATCAAGGCACGTGGACATCCAAACCTCACAAAGATGTTCTTCTTCAGAAATTTCATGACCGTTTTATGATCATTGTGAGGAGTGGCAATTGCCTCCACCCATTTCGAAACATAGTCAACGCAGACTAAGATGTATTTGTTGCCACAAGATGATGGGAATGGTCCCATAAAATCGATACCCCATACATCAAAGACTTCGCATTCGAGGATGGGTTTTAAAGGCATGTCAAAACGCCTTGTCAGAGCACCGGTTCTTTGGCACCTATCACAAGCTTTACAGAAAGCTTCCGTGTCCTTAAAGATCGTGGGCCAATAGAAACCGGACTGGAAGATCTTCGCAACCGTTTTCCAAGGACCAAAGTGACCACATGTGGGTCCACTATGGCATTGCTCGATTATATCGCGTTGCTCAGATTCCGGAACACATCTTCTCAGCAAACCATCTTTGCAGATCTTGAAGAGGTAAGGTTCATCCCAAACGAAATACTTCATATCAGAGAAGAACTTCTTCTTCTCTTGATAAGACATTTCAGGGTCAAGATAACGGGCATGAAGGTAGTTTACAATGGAGGAGTACCAAGGAACGTCTGGAGCGCGGCCATCTATCAACATGATGTTTTCTAGAGGAAAGTAAAGATCTATATCATCAGGATCACCCTTTTCCTCACTTAACATCCTAGAAACATGATCCGCCACTACGTTCTCACTGCCCTTCTTATCTTTGATTTGAACGTCAAACTCTTGGAGGGTCAGTATCCAACGCAGTAAGCGCGGTTTAGCCTCTTTCTTTGTCATGAGATAGCGCAGCGCAGCGTGGTCAGTCCACACGATCACTTGAGCTCCCAACAAGTAACTACGAAACTTGTCCATAGCAAAGACTACGGCCAGTAGTTCCTTTTCAGTAGTAGTATAGTTAACTTGAGAAGGATTTAGTGTGTGACTGGCATAATAGATAGGCTGGAACTTTCCGTTAAGCTTTTGCCCTAGATCGCACCAACCGCATAGTTGGATGCATCACACATAAGCTCAAAGGGTAGGTTCCAGTTAGGCGATATAAGTATTGGAGCAGAGATCAGTCTACTCTTAAGCTCCTCAAACGCGCGCTTGCAATTCTCATCAAAATCAAAAGTAACGTCTTCTTTGAGTAAAGTAGACAGGGGCTTGGCAATCTTTGAAAAGTCCTGGATGAACCTCCTATAGAAGCCGACATGCCCGAGAAAACCTCGGACTTCACGTACGTTCTTAGGATAACTCATCTTCTCAATGGCTTCTACCTTGGCCCTATCTACTTCTATACCGTTGGCGGACACTTTGTGGCCAAGGACTATCCCTTCATCGACCATAAAATGGCACTTTTCCCAATTGAGTACTAAGTCCTTTTCCACACATCTAGACAACACCTGATCAAGATTATTGAGGCAATCATCGAAGGATTGACCAAAGACCGAGAAATCATCCATAAAAATCTCCATGCACTATTCAACTAGCCCGTCAAAGATTGCCATCATACACCTTTCAAAGGTGGCCGGGGCATTACAGAGACCAAACGGCATCCGCCTGTAGGCGAATGTCCCATAGGGGCAAGTGAAAGTGGTCTTCTCTTGGTCAATAGGATCGATGGGTATCTGAAAATATCCCGAATAACCATCCGAAACGAGAGAATGCGTGCCCCGCCAGACGCTCAAGCATCTGGTCAATGAATGGAAGGGGGAAGTGATCTTTCATGGTTACCTCATTGAGCTTGCGATAATCGATGCAGACTCGGTAACCAGTGACAAGTCTCAATGCAATTTCCTCTCCCTTCTCATTCTTCTCAATCGTAATTCCACCCTTCTTGGGAACTACCTGAGTCGGGGAAACCCATTCACTATCCGCGATGGCATAAATGATTCCCATGTCCAGAAGTTTGATGATTTCCTTTTTAACAACTTCTTGCATGTGAGGGTTAAGCCTCCTTTGGGGCTGTCTTACACATTTAGCACCCTCACTAGTCTTGATCTTGTGCATGCAGATGCCAGGAGATATTCCTCGGATATCTCCTACTTGCCAACCAAATGCTTTTTCATTACGTTTCAAGACGTTGATTAATTTCATCTCCTCTATACGAGACAGCTTGGCGGATATAATCAATGGAAGCCTGTCACCTTCTCTTAGAAACACATACTTTAGATGTTTAGGCAACGGCTTCAGCACTAAATCTTTAGGGGGGTCTTCTAAACTTGACTTGAGATCTCCACTTTTCAACTCGATATCACTAAGTTTACTCTGTGGTCCCACCGCCAAAGCTTCCCCTTCTAACAATTCTTCCTCAAAGTCAGCTGCTAATTGATCTAGAATAACCACACCATGGCTATTCAGATTATCGATCAATCGCTCATATTCCGCTTCCACAGCCTTGACTTGCTCGTCCATACAGTCATTGAAGTCATGAAATGACTCCTCAATGGAAAAGCCGGTTGGAGAACCAGAGGGTACTTGAATAGATTTAGAGACACTATAGCTCACCTCTTGGTCACCAACTCGAATAGTTACTTGCCCACCATCGCAATCGATGAGGGCTCTAGCTGTGGATAGGAAAGGTCTCCCAAGAATCAGGGGGACTTTCTCATCTTTTCCCATATCTAAAACGTACCAATCAACAGGAAAGGTAAATCTATCGATCTGGACTAAAATGTCTTTCAGAATCCCTGAAGCTTTCTTAGAAGATCTATCGGCGAACCGAAGGTTCATGGAAGTGGGTTCTAGAAGACTTTGTAAACCCAAGTTGCTCACACACAGACAATGGCATTAGGCTGATGGATGCACCCAAGTCACATAAAGAATTTGGAAAGACTAAGCCCCCCATCTGCAATGTGAGCACGAATTTCCCGGGGTCACCTCTTTTGATTGGTAAGTCTGGATAATTGATCATTGAACAATCCTCACCAATTGCCTGATCCATTTCTGCTAACTTCTTTTTCGAAGACACAACATCCTTGATGAATTTTGTATACTTAGGCATCTCGACCAAGACCTCGGATAATGGCAGATTTACCTGAGTATTTTTCAAAAGGTTAAGCACCTTTTCATATTTCTTATCCTCACTCAGAGGGATGTTGCTCTTCCTCGGTGGAAATGGAAGCTTCTTCAACTCACTCTCAGAAAATACTTTCTTTGAGGAAGCACTGACAGCTTTGTCTTCCATGTCCTTCCACCTTACAACTTTTTCAGACTTTTTATTAGTCAGGGGATCACCCTCCTAACTTTCACTTGATTCTTCATTCCTCAGGGGAACAGCCACCTGAGGACTTACAACTTCTTCACCTCTCAGGGGATCAGCCACCTAAGTCTTTTCTTGCAGAACGGGGGAACGTAGATGCTCAACTTCCCCTCCTGCCTTACCACTGGCAGGAGGGGCTAGTGGTTTCCCTGGTTAGGGGGACCACTCAGTTGAGTACCACTTCTTAAGTTCATTGCACGGCCTCTCCTCCACCGTATGGAGGTGAAGGAACCAAGTCAGTGCATTGGCCAAGATTCAAATCAGTATGAGCTACATGACCACCTTTGGGATTTCTCTCCGTGAAGTTGGGCATCTGCCCTGATGGTCTAGAAGCTTGCTGGTCGCCATTTGCTTCTCAAGGTGCTTGATCGAATTCATCAACAATTGGATATTATTATTTTGCTCCCTCTGGAAGTTATTATTCTGCTCCTTCAGTTCCTTCTGATAGGAGTCCAATCTAGCTTCAAGATCATCGACGCGAGAGGGCCTTGAGAGTTCGAATGTTTTGAGAGAAAGGTTGGCTAGACCGACTTTGAAATGCGGGATTTGGATTGTTAGGCCAACTTTGATTTAACCCTTGATTTAGATTGGAGGAATTCAAGCTCGGGTTCGATTAAAATTAGGGTTTCGATTGAGATTCGAGTTTTGATTGAAGCTTTGACGGAAACCCCGATTTTGAAAATTGCCCCGGCCAGAGAATTGATTTCCAAACCTCTGATTCGGCTGGCCATTGAAGGCATTGATCTCTGCGTTCTGTCCAATCATAGGACAGAAACGAGCAGTGTGCCCATATCGTCACATACTTGGCATGCGACTTGATTATACTGTCCATGATTCTGGACAGTGATGTATTATTTTTATATGATTGAATTTACGTGATTTTATTACGTTTTATTGACAAATTCTATGTAAAATATCTAAAATTATGATATAATTAGTATATAATATTAATCTTTATAGTTTAGTATAGTTAGTAGTAAAAGTTAGTATTTATAGTAAAAAGTTGTAGTTTTTGTACCGGTTTTAATGACCGGAATATTGTGTCTATTTTACACGGGTATTTTGTGTTTATTTCATTGCAGAATCCTAAGATGAACTGAAATCCCGAGTACAGACACTTTTTGAAGTCAATTCAAGTTGTTAGAAGGGAGTTATAAAGCGTCACCGATATAAATGATCAAGGGAATAATTGTTTCGAATCTCGAAAAAGGACGTATAATACAAATGGCTCATCGAGAATACGTTTTCTGAAGAAATGATCTTGATGAAAGTTGTAGAGAATTCAACGAGCTTTTCAACGGAAGTTCGATTATGTCATTCTGATATCAAGAATTCAAGTTACGATTTTTAGAAGATAGTGTGAAATTATATATAATTATATATAATTACAACACATGCTAAGTAATGATTAGAGGGTAACATGGGGGCACATGCTTGCAACTAACTGTAATGATTGCCATCATTACACCGGACCGATCCGGCAGATTTTCAGGACCGGTCCGGGAAGGAGCTATTTCTATAAATAGGGGAGATCAGAGTTCACTTTCATTGTACCAATATATATATACCATATCCTATATATATTCTCTCCCTCCTCTTTCTCTTTTTCTTTTCTTTTCTTTAGTTTGTAAATAGGCCTTATGCCAAAATAATGTAGTAATAGTAGTATCGTAATAATGTTCGGGAAATTCTCGAAGTTTCGGTGTTGCTGAAGTCGTTAAATACCTGGGAAAAGACGATTTCTGAGTCAGCAGTTGTAATCGGGTAATTTCTATAATAATTATGTTTATGTTTGTTATTTTCTTCTTTTTAGTTTTTATAATGTTATTAGGCTAAATCTAATAACTAGCCAAAGTTATGTAATCGTATTATTTCGATCTTTTCGTTAAAAGAATGATGTTAAAATAAAATTGATTAAAATTGAGTTAAAATGAATCTTTTTCTATTTCGCTACGTATTGATAATATATTCGGAATGAAGTAATCAATCGGGATGAATACCACATATAACTCGACGATGAACCGACCGGAGAAGTCGGGATATGAGTAAAAATAGAAAAACCGGAGGGTAAAAATGGCCGTCGATTAACGGAATCCTATTTCCTACCCGGGGGCGATTTGTCCCGGAAAGATAAATCTTATTAAAATTTGTACTCGAGATCTTAATAATGTTAAAATCACGAGTTTAATTGAAACTACACCGTTTGTATTAAATCGATCCGCTTGACAACCGGAGCCTCTTGAATAACATCGGCCATCGACAAATGGAATCACCTCTTTTATCCGGGGTAGATTTGTACTCGGTACTGTTTTGACTAACTAAGTTTAGCATGGGGCGCTTGTGGACATTGGATCGATGACAATTTGACATATGACAATTTCATACGCTCGTGTGAGGAGAAATTGTTGACATTAGGAGTACACCGTTTCATTTACTCAATTGGACCTAATAAAAAGGAAGATCGAACACATTCTATTAATTGAAAAGATCGAATAAATTGATTACATATACTTTGGCTAGTCTAGTCTATAAACTATATATTGGTATCTATATATTTATATATATATATATATTTTACTATTTATGTACATCTATATATATTTATATATCTATATATATTATATTAGAATAACTTTTAAATTACGCATTTATTTTATGTTGGTTAGAGTAGTAGTAATCTGTGTTATAAAATTGCGGTTTAGATCGAGTTAATAGCAGCTCTTTGGTGTTTAACCACACTTAAAAGAATTACCACTTTTTTCCCTGAGGATTCGACACCTGACTCACCACTTTATCACTACAATTTGACCCGGTACACTGCCGGTTAGGATCCGTCTAACCTAGAAAAGGTCTGTCCCTTTCTTGACGCCGTTTCTAAGGTCTGGTTTTGGTGACGTCAGCTTTCTGGCGCCGTTGCCGGGGAAACAAAGTCGCTATTTTTTTTTTGTGTCTATGGTTACTACTTGTATTAGCTTAAAAATTCTCGAGGATAAACCAACACTCTTCTTATCACATTTCTTTTTTTATTTTTTCGTTGGTATCTACTTTCTTTTAGTACCAATTTTCTTCTTCTTTAAAACTCGAGCATTTTTCTATTTTCGTTAGTTGATGACCAGAAGCGGTAAAGCCTCACTTACTCCTTATAAGCCTGATATAAACGCTTACGAAAGGCGCTTGCGGATAGAGAGTAAACGTGGTCAAACCACTTAGGACTCCTTGGAAAATCTCCAACGGAATCATCTTCTAATAAAAATAAAGAAATGGTGAAACTAGTGATGAAACAAACGAACGAGAGGCTAGATCATGCTTTAGGGCATGGCCAAAACCCCGTTAACCCTAATAATAATCGAATAATAGGAACAATCAAGATCGAACCGAATAATCGTAACAATCCGCCAAACCCAAGACCTATCGTGATCAAACTGTTAGGAGAAACCGGACTAATAATCCCATACTTTTACCTAATGAAGGAGCGAATAATTTCGAAATTAAATCTCATCTTTTTGGTTTAATTGACGCAAGAGCCCAATTTCTAGGAGAAGATGATGAAGATCCACATCATCATCTCTATCTATTTGAAGAACTCGTGCAATACGGCCAAAAGTCAAGGTGCTCATAAGGAATTAACGAGGATGACTATGTTTCCTTTTTCTTTAAAAGGAAGAGCCCGAGATTGGTTTATGTCTCTTCCACACCACTCGTTAACTAGTTGGGAGGATATTCAAACCGAATTTACGAAACAATATTTCACTCCAGGACGGAATTTGGAATTAAAGGTCGAGGTTGCTAACTTTAGACAAGGATCGAAGAAACACTTGGGAATGCCTGGGAAAGGTTTAAAAAATTGTTAAGAGCTTGTCCCGATCATGGTTATTCCTTAGATATGCAAATTCAGCTTTTCGTCGTAAACTAAGAAAGGATTCACGTGCGGATGTAGATCATGCATGTGGTGGTTCGTTAATGATGAGTGAAGCTCAAACGCAGTTTACGATGCTATAGAAAAGATTTCCAAAAATAACGAGAATGTGGGAAACCGGTTCTAGCACTAGAAAAGTAGCTTTTGCGGGAGAATGTACGTCAAATACGGAAGTTCTAGCACACTTGGAGAATTTGAGTAGAAAGTTTGATGGATTACAACAAGGAAAGAATCAAAATTCAGAAAATAGTATGCCAACTGAATACTCAAATCATGATAATGTGTCATTAGGGATAGAAGAACCAACAGGATATTCAAGAGAGGAGGTGAGTTTTCTTCAGCAACATAAGAATTTGAACAATGCATACTCAAACTCGTTTAATGCTATTAGAAGAGATCACCCAACTTTTAGATGGTCTGAAAACCCTAGTAAGCCAGGACAACCGCCGTATCCAGTTCAGTATAAGAATATGAATAATAATCAAGCTTATCAAGGAAATACATCTAATCGAATTTACAATCATTACCTAGATCCTATCCTCAACATACCACTCAAAGTATACCGGTAACTCGAGTTCAACTCAACTGCGAAGGGGTTGAAAAATGGGAAAAACGATGGAAAATATGATGGGTGTAGTATCTACTCAAGCTAAGAATATGGAAACAATGATGACTTCTATAGGTTCATCGGTAAGGATATGAGTTCAATGAAAACATCTATGAATGGACATGATACCGTAATGAGAACGATAGAAGCTTCATTAAGGAATATGGAAGATCATTTGAGTAGGGAAGGTGAACGTAACAACGGTAGACCTCCGGAGGATTACCAAGTAATACTGAAAGAAACCCAAGAGAGGTAAATGTTGTAGTTACGAGAAGTAGGAAACTCTACGGTAGCAATGGAGTAGAAAACTTCGGGAATAATGAAGTAGAAAATGATTTAGATAAAAATGATCAAACTAAAGATGAACTTGACTTTACGGATGAGGAAGAAGAAATCATAGAGAATTTCTTGAAAAGGAATAGAAGTTTGGAACCTGAGAATGAAGGTGAAAAATGGGTAAAAATCCCTAGGATTTTGAAAGATCCCATGGATAAAGATTTAAGGAATCTATTCAAGGAACATGTTAGAATAGATGAAACTGGTAATAAGGATGAGAAACAGGAAGAACAGAAGGAACCTGAAATAGAGATTGATTCAGGGAACAAATTAAAAGAAAAAATTCGAGAACCTGAAACATGGCGATCAAGTAATACTCAAAAGTTTAAGGATAAAGGAAAAGAGAGAATGACTTCGGAACCAAAGGTTATAGATTTAGAATCTTTACCTTTTCCACCTAAAGATCGAATTAAAAAGATTAAGACTGATCAGAAGTATGCTCGTTTCCTTGATACTTTTCGTCATATTCATGTTAATATCCCTGTTATCGAAGCTCTGATAAATATGCCTGCCTATGGAAAGTTTTTGAAAGATATACTATCAAATAAGAAAAAATTAGAGGAATATGAGAATATATGCCTAAATGAAGAATGTTCGCAATTACTCGGCATAAGTTACCACCTAAACTGAAAGATCCTGGAAGTTTTACGATTCCATGTGAAATTGGAGGATTTCTGTTTAAGAAGGTCTTATGTGATCTTGGAGCTAGTATAAATCTCATGTCTTATGAGGATTATAGAAAGCTAGGCATAGGAAAGCTTACTAAGACTGAAATGACTCTTCAAATGGCAGATAGATCGATTAAGTACCCTAAAGGAATAATTGAGGACATATTGGTTAAGGTAGACAAGTTCTATTTTCCAGTAGACTTTGTAGTTATGGAAATGGAAGAAGGATTTTCGCGCCACTTATCTTAGGACGTCCATTTCTAGCTACAGGGAGAACTTTAATCGATGTTCAGAAAGGAGAATTAATTTTGAGAGTCAATGAAGATGAAGTTGCTTTCAATATTTTCAAAGCTATGAACCATCAATACACATCACCAGAATCATGTTCTTTTATAGAAGATATTCATTCTGTCTATGATAATCAGTTACCAACTTTTGAAGACAGATTAGAAGAATGCTTAACTCTATCTATCTATAAAGAAGATGAGGAAGACATTGAAATGAAAGAGATAATCTTATCTCTAAATGAAGGCGCTTTACTTTTAAACCACCATGGCATAAGTATTTGGAGTTAGAACTAGAAGGACCGGTTCTTAAATCATCAATAGAAGATCCGCCTAAGAATCCGGAATTGAAACCGTTACCTTTAAATCTGAAGTATGCTTTTCTTGAAATTGATAATCTTTTACCAGTTATTATTTCATCAACTTTAACGGAGCAACAAGAAGATCAATTACTAGGGATGTTGAAAAAGCATAAGAAAGCTTTTGGATGGACGATTGCCGATATTCGAGGTATTAGCCCGAGATATGTGTTCATAAGATAATTCTAAAAGAAGATGCTAAACCTTGTATTCAACCGCAACGCCGCCTCAACCCGAATTTGCAGTTAATCGTTAAGAAAGAGGTTATTAAGCTATTAGAAATGGGAATAATTTTTCCTATATCAGATAGTGAATGGGTAAGTCCAACTCAAGTTGTACCAAAGAAAGGAGGTTTCACAGTGAAAGAGAATGATAAGAATGAATGGATCCCAACAAGGGAAATTACAGGGATATCGAATGTGCATTGATTTTAGAAAACTAAATGATCATACTAAGAAAGATCATCATCCACTTCCATTCATAGTGCAAATGTTGGAACGTTTAAGTGGACATAAGTATTACTTGTTTCTTAGATGGTTATTCGGGATATTTACGATATTCATTGCGGCGGGAGATAGGGAAAAGACTACTTTCACTTGTCCTTATGGAACTTTTGCGTATAAAAGAATGCCGTTTGGTTTATGTAATGCTCTGCTACGTTTCAAAGATGTATGATGTCTATATTTTCGATATGGTTGAGAAATTCTTAGAAATTTTTATGGACGACTTTAGTGTTTACGGAGACTCTTTTAATGGCTGTTTGTTACACTTAGAACGAGTGTTACAACGCTTGTGAGGATACCAATTTAGTGCTTAATTGGGAAAAATGTCATTTGATGGTATCGAAGGAATTGTACTAGGTCATAGAATCTCGAAGTAGGAATCGAAGTTGATAAAGCTAAAGTCGAGGTAATCGAGAAATTGCCTCCACCAGTTAATCTAAGAACGCTAAGAGGATTTCTTGGACATGCGGGATTTTATAGGAGATTTATTGCGTATTTTTCAAAGATAGCAAAACCTCTAAGTCATTTGCTTGAAAAAGAAGTATCTTTTAATTTTGATAGTAAATGTATGGAAGCATTTAAGACCCCGAAAGCGAAGTTGATTCTTGCACCGGTATTGGTAGCACCGGATCGGGATTTACCTTTTGAGATTATGTGTGATGCAAGCGATTTAGCTGTAGGAGCTGTTTTAGGTCAAAGGTATAATAGAATTCTCAAAGCTATTTACTATGCATCACATACGTTAAATGCAGCTCAACTGAATTATGCAACTACAGAAAAAGAACTGTTGGCTGTGATTTTTGCCTTAGATAAGTTTAGATCGTATATTGTTGGCTCTAAGGTAATAGTTTATACAGACCATTCAGCATTGAAATATTTACTGAGTAAGAAAGATGCGAAACCACGTCTTCTTAGATGGATTCTCCTACTTCAAGAATTTGATATTGAGATTAAGGATAAAAAAGGAAGTGAGAATGTAGTAGCAGATCATCTAAGTAGAATGGAAACTGATGAAGAAATAGGAAATGAAATTAAGGATTCGTTTCCTGATGAACAACTGTTTAGAATCGATACTCCCGCAACCATGCGAGTTATTAAAGAAAAGAATTCCTTCTAAGGAAAATTCACCTTGGTTTGGAGATATCATTAACTACTTAACCTGTGATTACATTCCGTCTCATTGGACTTGGCAACAGAAAAAGAAATTCTTTTATGACTTAAAATTTTATTACTGGGAGGAACCAGACCTTTTCCGTAAATGTTCGGATGGGATAATCAGAAAATGTGTGCCTGATAATGAAATTTTAAGTGTTTTATCGTTTTGTCATGATCGTGAGGCAGGAGGTCATCATGGAGGTTGGAAAACTACTTTTAAAGTCTTGCAATGTGGTTTTTATTGGCCTACACTTTATAAAGATGCGTATACATATGTTAAATCTTGTGAATCATGTCAAAAATGGGGGAATATTTCGAAAAAACATGAAATGCCTATGCAACCTATTTTAGAATGTGAGTTATTTGATGTTTGGGGTATAGATTTCATGGGACCTTTCCCTATATCGTTTGGAAAAAGATTTATTCTTGTAATGGTAGATTATGTTTCGAAATGGGTAGAAGCTGAAGCTCTTCCCACTAATGATACCAAGGCTGTCATACGATTCCTTAAAAAGAACATATTCACTAGATATGGCATTCCGAGGGCGATCATTAGTGATAGAGGTTCACACTTTTGCAATCGACCATTTACTAAGTTAATTGAAAAATATGGTGTAACGCATAAGTTAGGAACGCCTTATCATCCGCAAACCAGTGGTCAGGTAGAGGTGTCAAATAGAGAGATTAAAAGAATCATAGAAAAAACAGTGGATTCAAACCGTAAAAACTGGGCGGTTAGACTAGATGATGCATTATGGGCGTACGGAACAGCTTTTAAAACTCCGATTGGTTGTTCTCCCTACAAATTAGTCTTTGGTAAATCTTGTCATCTCCCAGTAGAATTAGAACACCGAGCATTCTGGGCTATTAGATTTCTGAATTTCGATCCTAAGGCCGTCGGTGATCATAGACTACTTCGCTTAACGAAATTAGAAGAATTTCGCCTTGATTCATATGAAAATGCTCGAATCTACAAGGAACGCACGAAATCTTTCCATGATAAGAGAATCTATAGTCGTGAGTTCCATGTAGGTGATCGAGTGTTATTGTACAATTCACGTTTAAAGTTGTTTCCGGAAAGCTTAAATCAAGATGGACGGGACCATTTAAAGTAACACGAGTTTATAAATGCGGAGTTTGTTGAACTAACGATGGGAATACAACTTTTATAGCCAATGGTCACGGGGTGAAACTATTTCGGAAGGTGAAGAAGTCTCTCTCATAAATGAAGTGATGTTGCCGATCGACCCTCCGAAAGATTAAAAAGCGATGCTTTCGAAAAGCCGAAAGTATCAAATTAACCAGGTTTTATCTTTACTTTTATATGTCTAAACTAGTTTCGTCTTTTACCGGATAGACGTAAAAGAACCTGGATGTCTTTTTTAGATAGATTAGGAGTTTTTGTTTTGCTTTTGAAGTTTGGTTTTAATAGAGATATCGCCTTTACTATAGAAGCCTTAGTTTTTGGAAAGAACAAGCAATTGTTGAGAGAGAAAAAATTGAAAGAAGTTTGTAATGGTACGTCGAGAAGCTCGATAAAGAGAAGGGCTAAGTTTTTAAGGAAGTGCAGAATCTGTGGAAAGATTGAACACAGTGGGCAATGTGGGAAAAATATAACTCAATCTCAGAATGAGTGTTTGAATGTAATTAAGAAGGGAACGATTAGGTGGTTAACCGAAAATCCCGATGGACTTCCAAGACTTAATTCAAACGCTACGTTTCTAGGATTTAGTTTGCTTGAACGGTATGTTAGAAATCCGGAGTTTGTAGAAATTGAAGAATTAGAAACCCCGTAAGTTCAAGTCTTTTATTGTTTTTAGTTTTATAAAATTTTTGCATAACTTTGAAAATTTTATAAAATTGGATCTTTATAAAAATTAAGGAGTTTTATAAAAGTTTTATAAAAAGTTTTTTAAGTTTTTAGATATTTTATAAGAATTAATATAAATTTATTGAATTTTTATAAACTTTTAAATAAGTTTTATAAAGATTTTATAAATTTTGAGAAATTGTTATAAAATTTATAAATTTTATTTTCTATTTTTATTAAGTTTTTATTGAGTTTTATAAGTTTTATATCAAAAATCCAAAAAAAATAAAAAATTTCGAAAAAATCATAAAAATTTCACACGGACCGATCCGGCCCTTAAACCGGACCGGTCCGGGATCGATTTAACCTAAAAAGACGGGATCTTTTCTTTCTTCTTCATTTCTCCTCTTTTCTTCAACAAGAGCCTCGCACCACCACCTCCACCCCCAAAAATTTTCTTTTTCTCTTCAAAAATACAAATTACACTAAACCATTACATACATTCTTCCTCTTTTTCTCTCCTCTCTTCAACACAAGTGAAAAATTCGAAAAGATCGAACACAAGCTCCATTTCATCCCGGTGGCTTCTACGACTTTTCCGGCCACTTTTCACCGTTTTGTTCACTATAAGGTATAATTTGTTTACTCTAGTTATTAATTTCATGATTTTTGTAATTTTTAGATTTATTTTCAACTATTTTGATTTTTAAGTGTGTTGTGACATTTTATTTGTATTGTTTTTTTTCGTTGTTTTTGTTGTTCTTTTGTTATTCCAAAATTCGTAGAATGGCCTCATCTAGTCGCAAAATCTCTAAGAAAAGAAAGCCTAATATTCCAATAGAAGTACCAGTCGTAGGTCTTAAAGATTTAACACCGGAAGAAGAATCGTTAGTTTTGTTTGCTACTGACTTCACCTCAAGCTAAGAATGCTTATAAGAATATCTATAATAAATGTGGAGTTGTGTTGGAAAGAGGCTTAGATTTTGATGACTTAGGAGAGGAAGTTAGGCGTATTTTTGCGAGACGCCAATGGTTGGATTTTGCAGCTCAGAGGACGGGAGAGATCAATACTACCTTAGTGGCGAGTTTTATGCGCTTCGTCTACTTTGACACCCACTGAGGGTAGTATGATAGAGTCTATTCCCCTTAGGTCTAGACATGTGTCTTTTAGTCCGGAACTTATTAATGCTGTTTTAGGGGTAGAAGTTTTTCCAGATGAAGAGGATTACAGAGCTGTTTATGGATTAGATGATCCTGCTATGTATGAGCAGATTGCCTCTAGAGCTCAGAGGGAATTTGATGCTACGACGAGTGGGTGGACAACGAGATTTAATTATGGGAAGTGTTTTAGAGATCGAGGGCAATCAAAAGATTTTTGAGCCATACTCTCTATCCCACTACCAAACACACCGCCTTTGGTAAAGAAGATTTATGCATTACTTGGGCGATGATTCATGATATTAAGGTGGATGTGGGGAAGATCATGTATAGAAGGGTTTTCGAGTTTATTGTTACTGCCAAGGCAGGGAGTCACATGTACTTTCCTGGCTTTATTTCGGATTTATGTCGTAGATCAGGAGTTCCTTTCCTATCTAACGACAAATTAACTATGGCAGATGAGTCCTTGATAGGCCCTAGTCTGAGGAGGTCTCCAGAGGGTTCGATAGACTCGATAGTTAGGCGTAGTGCACCTCCACCAGTTCCACCAGTTTCAGCATTTTCATCTTTTTCTGAGCAGCAGCAAACTTCTCTCCCAAACACCATTACATACGATATGTTTCAATCTTTAGTGTCAGATGTAGCCCGAGGACAGGCTAATATGGCTTTGTTTGCTGAGCAGAGTAGGCAGTGGAGTGATGATTTACGTAGAGGGATGTTGAGACATGAGCGAGATGCATCTTGATCCTTCTTTCGATAAAGCGCCTATCCGCCCCGTCAATCTAACCCATATACTTTACCGAATGGATAGCACCTATTCCACCATCTCAAAGCTTTCATCATATGCCAAATCCTTTTGGAAGCCGATCCTAGTGGTCGGGGTGTCTTTTATACGGGTTCTCGTCTTGTTACATCTAGGCCGGGGAGGATTTTCGGATTTTGCAAGGATGACGTCAAGTATGAGTTCGATAGGTCTCGACGGTTCGGTTCGGACCACGACTACGTTTCCACGATCGGTTACGTCATCGGTTCCAAGTTTGAATGATCCAAGCTTTATCCAGTGAGGATGATGATGTTGACATTATTTGATTTCGTACAACTTTGTTAGTTTTAAACATTTTAAATACATTTATTTTATTTTACGCATTTTAAATACTAAGTTTGCTAATTTAATAGTTTTTCGTTTTCATAATCGTTTTATGTCGTAGTAGTAAATTTAATCATTTTTAATAGTATTTAAATATTTCATAAAAAATCTAAGAACAAAAAATATTTTCATATGTCGTTTTTAAAAATATAATTCGTGTATCGTTTATCCGTATCATTTAGATATGTTTTATTAACTTATTTAAACTCTAATAGCCATAGCCTATTAAAGATAAACAAGCAAACTTGAACTTTACAACCTGTACACGCAGGGCCGTCCCTGGGGGCAGGCCAACAAGGCCGCGGCCTAGGGCCCTTGCCGAAACTTGTAATTTTAGGGCCCACGTTTTTATGTAATAGAAGTGTATTTTAGATCGATTTTTTTTTTACTGAAGCCCAAAAAACGGTAAAAGCAAATTTATAGCCGAATTCAGTGAAAAGAATGTCTAATCAAAGTTGTGATATGTTAATTTTTTCAAAGGGTCTAGGCCCCTAAATCTTTTTGGCCTAGGGCCTCCGATTACACAGGGACGGCCCTGTGTACACGGTAAAAATATCTTAAAGCCGGACCGGTCCGGTCAGTTTCAGGACCGATCCGGGAGTTAAATTTGCTTAGTCATGATTGAGAGTGTTAATATGCAGCCACGTATACTCTCAATTTTGTCCATTTAAGGAAAGAAAGCTGAGAGTGAAAAATTGCAAATTCACTCGCTACTTTCACCTTTCTATCCGTTTAATTATTTTCATCTGTTTCAACTAAAATGTCAAACCGGTCATCACCATCAGTCAATTCATACGATCCGGAGGCAGTAGATGTTTTTGTCCCGGAGTCTAGCGCTTCAAATGTTAATTTGTTGGTGAATGCGAGGTTTGCAAATTCTCCGATATTGGTAGAAAGGGGTATCAATTTTGAAAAAATTGATCAGTTCGGAAGGGATTTAATTCAGAATCAAGGATGGAGAAAATTTGTTAAGCATCCTCGAGGAAGAATTAATGTTTCTATTGTTAGGGAATTTTATTCACTCTTTCTACTCGTTACTACGGTAGATCCGTCACGACTTATATCCGTTCGTGGTACACTTATTCACTGTCACCTCATATTATCAATCATATCTACGAGATACCGATTTTCAATCAAATCCATAATCTTCATTTTGAATATCAATGGGAATTAGGGAACTCTTGTCACGTTGTCAACTATGTCACGGAAGCTTTTCCGTATTTGTTTCCAGAGATCGATCAAAATTACGACTCTACCACTTCAGCTCTACCTGCTCATCTGAGAGCATGGAAACACTTCATTAACTCACGAGTCTATCCGACTAGTGACTTTGCGTGGGTTAGTGATAATGAGATACTTTTGTTGTTTGCGTTGATAAGCGGAGCTCATGTGGACTGGGGGATTTTGATTTTTAAGACGGCAGTAAACTTTGCAGTGGAACGGTATAATAATGGAAGGCCGATGCCTTTTGCTTGGTTAATTTCAAGGTTATGTATTCATTTGAATGAAGTCCCTGAAATTGCTTCTGACGAGATATATCCGTCTCGTGATTATCGTAGGGGATTGCTACCGGTAGAGAATCCGGGTTGTTCGTCAACTATTTGAGATAGTTGTTGTTAGTTTTTATTTAAGTCTATTTAAGGTTGGTTTGCTTTAATAAGTTAGTAAGTTGATTAAGCTTAGTAAGTTAGTTAGTAAGTTTGTTTTATTTTGAATCTTTTAGTTTGTAATAGTTTCTTTTGTTTAATATATATGCTTTTGTTTAATTTTTGTTGTAGTAAACATTATTCAATATTAACGATCATCTATAATTTTAATTTAATTTTCGAACCTACTTTTTCATACTCATTGAACATCGGGACGATGCCACTTCGTAAGTGGGGAGTAGAGTTAGGTTTGAAAATTTCATTAAAATTTTCGAAAAAATTAAAAAAATATTTTATAAAATATAACCTTTTTCATATAAATTAGTACTTTAATTACTTATTTCTTAGTTTTAATTTTTCTTGAATGATTTAAGTTAGTTAATATATGAATAAAAATGATATAATTTGAGAAGATTAATTTTTGATTTAGTAAAATATATTAGATGTATTATGAATATATTTTATATCTTTTATAAGATTTTTAAGATTTTGAGTATGTATAACTAAATAATTTTTGTCAAATATTTCTTTTATGGAATTGTTCAAGTAATTTTTATATTTATAAATAAATTTTTAGATAATTTTCTTTTTAAGATAAATTATGAATGTGGAATCAAAATTAGGAATGATGATTTTTTGGACACCACAAAAATATAACTATAGCCAAATAAATTTCTACCCGAATAAAATTTCCAATTTTTGACCCCACCTCAGCTTTTTAAAGGGTGATCAAGACCTCACTCGGAATATAGCCATTTTGATTAACTAGAAATTTCCGACCCTTAGCTTGTTTTGGTCTACATTTCTTTGACATCCTTCGAGTTTGTACGTACTTATGAGAGGAGATGATGACAAAAGAGTTAAGAGTTGAGGAAAATGGTATATGCCGAGATTGGAATGAGTTCGATATGTTAGTATCCTATGAAAAAAATTATATTAAGAATTAAGGCACCATTTTTACACGAATTAATCAAATATCGGTATCTTCCCTATCTTTGATCGACAATATAAAAATAAAATATATCGGTAGTAGCTACCAATGATTTGAGTGTAGTAGGGGGTTATCTAAAACGTCCTATATCACTATGAGGTATAAAGCTCCCGATTTGCCTAATGATAGTAGTCCAGCTAGGGTATTATCTCGAAATGTCCTATTGCTGGGATGAAGGCATAAAAAAATTATATTTAAAGAAAAAGTCGAATCAAAAGATCTCAAGAATAATTACGGGTTTAAGGAAACCGGACTCGTAATTTTAGATCGAAAGAGTAGTACTCCGATCAATCTTGATGAAGCAATGCTTGTAAAATTTGATTATTTTTTTACACACACTCACGCTTTAGTTCTTAATTTCTATAATAAAAAAAAAAATAAAAAAAAAAAAAAGAAGAGAGAAAATCTGAAAAATAGTTGGAATAAAAGGATGTTACTAATCAGAACTGTTTTTGATCAAGAATGTGAAGACGTAGGTACGTACGACTTGCATCTTTCTCTTTTTGATTTCCTTTTCTATCTTTTCGATTAACCAATGTCCTATCCTAATATATTAAGCCAATGTGTCTTCTATCTGACTTAGTTAATGATTCCAGAAATTCGTAATAATCGAGATAGAAAGTATTTCTAATATTTTATTTATATTTCGAATTATTGCATGCATGTTTCCATCTAATTCATATTTGATACTTAATTCATTTAAGTTATATAATCTTTCTTTCTTAAATTTCTATAAAATTTATAAATTATATGTTTGTAATATTGACGATATATATTACTTTTGAAATTTTAATCTGATCAATTATATTATCTGTTATTTATATATTACCGCTTATTTTTGCTCGAGGACGATCAAAAGCTAAGTGGGGAGTAATTTGATGTATTATTTTTATATGATTGAATTTACGTGATTTTATTACGTTTTATTGACAAATTCTATGTAAAATATCTAAAATTATGATATAATTAGTATATAATATTAATCTTTATAGTTTAGTATAGTTAGTAGTAAAAGTTAGTATTTATAGTAAAAAGTTGTAGTTTTTGTACCGGTTTTAATGACCGGAATATTGTGTCTATTTTACACGGGTATTTTGTGTTTATTTCATTGCGTAATCCTAAGATGAACCGAAATCCCGAGTACGTACACTTTTTGAAGTCAATTCAAGTTGTTAGAAGGGAGTTATAAAGCGTCACCGATATAAATGATCAAGGGAATAATTGTTTCTGAATCTCGAAAAAGGACGTATAATACAAATGGCTCATCGAGAATACGTTTTCTGAAGAAATGATCTTGATGAAAGTTGTAGAGAATTCAACGAGCTTTTCAACGGAAGTTCGATTATGTCATTCGATATCAAGAATTCAAGTTACGATTTTTAGAAGATAGTGTGAAATTATATATAATTATATATAATTACAACACATGCTAAGTAATGATTAGAGGGTAACATGGGGGCACATGCTTGCAACTAACCGTAATGATTGCCATCATTACACCGGACCGATCCGGCGATTTTCGGGACCGGTCCGGGAAGGAGCTATTTCTATAAATAGGGGAGATCGAGTTCACTTTCATTGTACCAATATATATATACCATATCCTATATATATTCTCTCCCTCCTCTTTCTCTTTTTCTTTTCTTTTCTTTAGTTTGTAAATAGGCCTTATGCCAAAATAATGTAGTAATAGTAGTATCGTAATAATGTTCGGGAAATTCTCGAAGTTTCGGTGTTCTTTGAAGTCGTTAAATACACGGGAAAAGACGATTTCGAGTCGGCGGTTGTAATCGGGTAATTTCTATAATAATTATGTTTATGTTTGTTATTTTCTTCTTTTTAGTTTTTATAATGTTATTAGGCTAAATCTAATAACTAGCCAAAGTTATGTAATCGTATTATTTCGATCTTTTCGTTAAAAGAATGATGTTAAAATAAAATTGATTAAAATTGAGTTAAAATGAATCTTTTTCTATTTCGCTACGTATTGATAATATATTCGGAATGAAGTAATCAATCGGATGAATACCACATATAACTCGACGATGAACCGACCGCAGAGAAGTCGGGATATGAGTAAAAATAGAAAAACCGGAGGGTAAAAATGGCCGTCGATTAACGGAATCCTATTTCCCCCGGGGGCGATTTGTCCCGGAAAGATAAATCTTATTAAAATTTGTACTCGAGATCTTAATAATGTAAAATCACGCTTTAATTGAAACTACACCGTTTGTATTAAATCGATCCGCTTGACAACCGGAGCCTCTTGAATAACATCGGCCATCCGACAAATGGAATCACCTCTTTTATCCGGGGTAGATTTGTACTCGGTACTGTTTTGACTAACTAAGTTTAGCATGGGGCGATTGTGGACATTGGACGATGACAATTTGACATATGACAATTTCATACGCTCGTGTGAGGAGAAATTGTTGACATTAGGAGTACACCGTTTCATTTACTCAATTGGACCTAATAAAAAGGAAGATCGAACACATTCTATTAATTGAAAAGATCGAATAAATTGATTACATATACTTTGGCTAGTCTAGTCTATAAACTATATATTGGTATCTATATATTTATATATATATATATATATTTTACTATTTATGTACATCTATATATATTTATATATCTATATATATTATATTAGAATAACTTTTAAATTACGCACTTATTTTATGTTGGTTAGAGTAGTAGTAATCGTGTTATAAAATTGCGGTTTAGATCGAGTTAATAGCGCTCTTTGGTGTTTAACCACACTTAAAAGAATTACCACTTTTTTCCCTGAGGATTCGACACCTGACTCACCACTTTATCACTACAATTTGACCCGGTACACTGCCGGTTAGGATCCGTCTAACCTAGAAAAGGTCTGTCCCTTTCTTGACGCCGTTTCTAAGGTCTGGTTTTGGTGACGTCAGACAGCATTGACTTGATAAGGAACAGGGGAATTAAATTGACACTGGCCAACCATATGGCCAGTCTGAGAGCAATTCTCGCAGTACAGAACTTGAGAGTTCTGTAGAAATGAAGAGTCGATAACTCGGATTTGGAGATGTCGTGAGAGTAGCCACCGTTCGTTTTTCGGCATGGCGATTTCATTTTGCATTTTCACCTCCTCGATCCTATGAGGAGGAGGTGGTGCTCGAACGACTTGAAAGGAGGGGGCATAATTATATTTGGCAATGTCTTCGAACAATGCCCACCCCTCTTGAGGCGTTTTCCTCGGGAATGCCCCACCTTTGATGAACTATTGACCATGCCCTTGGTGAGCTCGGTCAACCCACCGAAAAAAATATTGACTTGCCTCTCGCAAGTCTAACCCATGGTGGGGGCATTTACGAAGAAGAGCCTTAAATCTCTTCCATGCCTCAAAGAATGATTCTTTTCCGTTTGATAAAAATTGTATATTTCCCTTAAACACTTTGGGTTTGTCTTGGCGGGTGGAAAGTATTGGCTTAAAAATTCTTTTTCCAATGCAGCCCAAGTGGTAATGGATTCTACGGGGAGAGAGCTATACCACTCTTTAGCTTCTCCCTTCAAAGAGAACGGAAACGAGTGTAAGTTTAATCGCATCCTCACTCACACCTTGAATGCGTGTCGTACCACATATCTCCGTAAATGTGTGTACGTGTGTGTGAGGATTTTCGAAGGGGACCCGTGAAACATTGATGCATGCCGCATCATCCGAATGAGTCCCGGTCGTAACTCGAAAGTACGTGCGAATGGCCGGGATAACAATAGCCGGGTTGACTGTGACCGCGCCAGGCATGGCGTAGTCTGCCAACGTACGTCTATCTTCGGCAGCCATTATTACAAAATCAGGTGGTTGAAGCCTAAAAATGAAGAATTTATTTTTCTGGAAAAATTATTTTCCCGCCAAATTTCGGGGAAAAAGAAGCAAAAATTTTCTTGGTAAAATCAAATTTTTTTTCCAGGACTCCTGACACCGTACTGGTTGCGAAAACACAAAAAAAATTCTTGCCTAATTTTCCCGCCAATTTTTTTTTTTTAAACACTCAAGCAAGAGGACAGACGGGCGTCCAAGGTCCTGGACGGGCGTCTGCCTGGAGGTTGAAGTGGATGGGCGTTCAGAAAACCGAACGCTCGTCTGAGGGGTCAGAAACAGAACAGAGTTGAAATTTTTACAGTGGACGGGCGTTCATAGGTATGGACGCATGTTCATATGCAAAATTTTCCAGAAAAAGAACAGAAACGATTTCAGAACAGAGAGAAAAGTAAAGAAAACAGAGCAGGAAAAACAGGGAGAAAAAAATAATCACTAACAGAAACTTTAACCCTAATCTAAAACACCAATATCCTAACTACTTAAAGGTTAATCTTCCTAGGAATCGACCTAAAAACAGGGATTAAAACGCAGAAAACAGAAAGAAAGAAAAAAAAAAAAAAAAAAAAAAAAAAAAAACAAACAAAAAAAACAAAAACTAGGCAAACCGTCCGGTTCCCCGGCAACGGCGCCAAAAACTTGTCCCGGATTTTATCAATATAAAACAACAAGTAATAAACCGGTTAACCTCAAGTGCAAGGATCGTAGTGTAGAGGCTATGCCGGGTCGATCTTACGGCGGGGAACTAGACTGTTGTGAACCCTAGCTTTTGTTTTACCTAAATTATGTCACGAAACTACTCTAAACAGGGAACTAATTTAAACAAATATGCATAAAAGGAACTAGACAGAGGATTGAATCCAATGCTAGGCAAGATTGAAAGCAATAAAAACTAACTAAGTCGCAGAAAAATAAAATAAACTAAACTAAGCTAAGCAATTCGAGTCAAGTGATTTAAATCAAATTTTAACGAACGAACAAGCAATTGTTCCACCTATCCTATCAACGTTTGATACTAGTTCGGATTATTTCGTGATCTCTACTCAAGTTGTGATTCACCGATCTAGGGCATGAACACCTACTTTCGTAGACAAGTTCGTTTTCTAATCTTCGATCTTTCAATTAAAGATTAAGTCTTTCTAACCCAGGCGTGAAATCTTTCAATTTCTAATCTAGAGATTCAATCTAATAACTTTCGTTGTGATTAGATTAAAGGTCTAAACTTTTATCATGGTGTCCTAAGGTTGACATGACTTTCATCAAGCAAACAATAAACAAAGGCACGGATCTTTCGATATAGCATGCAATCAACATATAAAAACATGATAAAAGTAACAACTTTGATAGACACTCACAAAATAATCACGAACCAGAGATCAAACTGTTGAAACGGACGGCTTCACAACGCTCGTTCAAGGAGGATTTAGCCTCCTAGCATCCTTTGCACATCGAATTGTTGAATAAAAAGTACATGGAATTAATTAATCTAATCTAGGAATTAAATTGCATAAACTGGGGGAAAATAGAGTAAAAATGCAGCCTGAGCCGCCCCTATGAAATTAGGGTTCGAATTGTATATATGAGATTGAGAAATCGCGCCTATTTATAGATTTTTAGGTCGGTTTAGGCTAAGGCGGTGCTTGGACGCCCGTCCACTATCTTGGACGCTCGTCCAGCAGCTTCTGGACGGAGGTGAACGCCAGTCGATCAGCGTCCAAACTCTCTTGTATGTAAATCGCATCTCTGAACGCTCGTTCGGTTGAGCAAACGCCCGTCCACCATGGACGGACCGTGGACGCTCGTTCGGCTCAGATGAACGCTAGTCCAGCTTCGCTCAAGACTTGATAATTCCATCTTTATCTTCATTTCTCATCTCTATCTCGATTTAGCTCGAATTATATCAACATTTGATCATCAATTTAGCCTCCAACATGTATCTACATCACATGAAGACATCGCAAAACGTAACACAATCCAAATACTCATAAAACCATAATCAAAACACGTACACAACCTCATTTTGCGAATAAACTAATTAAAATCTCACTTGCTTAATAAATCATTTAAACACTCATTTTCTATGCAAAATATACAAATATAAGGGAAATCATTATGAAATATAGCATTATAAAACGTACAAAATCACCCTTAACACCTTTGCATGTTACTCAAGGTTGTTTTGGAGCATTTGCGATACATGATGATGGAGCAACTAGGAACTAATGGACGCCAGTCATGTTCCGCGATTCACTGAGACACTTGGACAGCCAATACCAGAGCTAAGTACCTTATCTCTTTTATGAACATGTCCTATGTTGCATGAACTAGTGACTTATTAATTGATATTTTGCCATTTTCATTCAATTTTTGAGCACATAATCTAAGTGAGGAGTGTTTAGATGAGATGATTAGACCGAGAATCAATACTTGTCGGTGGATATACTTTAACCGATTGTTGTAGTATGATGGTAGCAATTATGATGCCACAAACGGTAAAACGGGATACAACGGTCTTGTGACAAAGAGAAAAAAGTTCGGAAATCTGCCAAAAAGAAAAAGAAAATAAAAATACATTCAAAAAGCATAAAGGTAGTGAGGGAAGCAAACTCGGAGCGTAAGACACACGATCCTCGCATAAAAATAAAAACAAACGAGATCCTCTGAGTAGTACTCGTTCCCCAAGTCTGCCGGACTAACCAAGGTTTCATATTGTTTGCCTAAGTCTGAAAGCAAGAAGAGCGAGTGTGCACATAGGTAAGTTAAGATTGTGAGGTCGCTATAACTCTACCCTCTTCATGAATGCGCTATCACGAAAGATTTATCACATGACACATTGATGCATTGGTAGGTACTGATTAATAGGAAACTTGTGAATTATTGCATGGTACATGTTCTGCCTGAAATCTTTATTGATTGTGTGGTAGTTAATAGGGATTACTCTTGGAGGTACATTCCGCCTTGATACTCTGCTCGAGGACGAGCAGAAGGCTAGTGGGGGTAGTTGATGACACTCAAAATGATACATATTACGGCATCTACATTTCACCCATTCTAACATAAAAGTAGTTGTTTTCGACCATTTATATGAACCATTTGTAGTAAATGTTATATGTTGGGTTCATAAGTCGAGCAATTTGCATTTAACGTTTATATTCCCCGATTCGATATTATTTCATGTATTATTTGACTAATTTCAGGTTACGAGATTTGGGCCAAGTGCTTGGACCGATTATAGGGTGGACTGGGTAGAAGAATTGGTCCTAGGGTATTCCAGAAATTTTAGTTAAGTCGGCAGAGCAGAAAGGTACGAAAATACCCTCGTAGTTGCGGGAGGGGTTGACGTAGTTGCGCGAATTTTAGAAGCCTTGGGAAACGCATTTTCTTGGATGATGGGTAGTTTCTAGGGATTAGCACCCGTAGCTAACAATGAATTAAAATTTAACAACGAGGATGATTGATGCATTATATGGGGGAATAACTAATCACTCGTAGTTAGAACTAATCTTTAAAAACTTATAGTAGTATAACTGTGCTTGCTCTTGTTGATTTATCTGTCACCACTTTTACTCTTCCTTCGTTATAGTTGGTCGTAGACCGTGTTTTTGATACTCAATCTTAATTAAACGTATCTTACGAGTCTCTGTGGGATTCGACCTTGACTCACCAGTTCTCTACTACAATAGACCTAGTCCTATTGCTAGTAGTCCATGCTTACACCACGGCGTGATCACCCTTCGTATTAATTTACTTTATGTTCAGTGGTTTGCTTTAGACAATTCATTATATTTCAAATTTCACAACTCTTATTTTCTTGTTAAGGACTACTCGGGCCGTATCCATCATAGGAGTTACCTGAAAGATGGCCTCTATCACTTTTCCAGCATGTTCAACAAACCCACTGCTCATGCTTTACTTTACTTCTTTGATTCCTCTTCCCTATGGCATCAAAGACTTGGTCACTGCTCCCAGCAAGCCCTTTCTCATGTTTTACGTACTTTAAAAATTTTTGTGCCCAATAAAGTACCAGCTCATGTTTATGTTGCTTGTCAGTTATCGCAAAGTCATCGTCACCCCCTCCCCGTCACCAACTTTACTCCGATGTTTGGGGTCCTTGTGTTGAACCCTCGATTTATGGCTCATGTTATTACATTAGTTTTGTGGATGGTTTTTCGAAATTTATTTGGTTCTTTCCCCTTCGTTTGAAATCTGATGTTGAAACCGTTTTTGGTAATTTTCGCAACTTTGTTGAACGCCAATTTAACCATAAAATAAAAGCACTTCAAGCCGACAGGGGAGGTGAATTTCAACGCCTCTCTCGTCATCTTACTACCTTAAGCATTGGGCATCGTATTTCTTGCCCTCACACGCACGAGCAAATGGGTGTAGTTGAACGTCGCCACCGTCATATAATTGAAACTGGTCTCTCCCTATGACGGAGGTCAGATTCGTACATCGCCACGTGTCTTCCCCACATCAAATCAACAATAGACGAAGACAGAAAAAGTCCACCTTTAGGGCCAGGAGCCCTAAGAATCCGAGCTGAGCCCAGCTCGGCCATCCTCTCCAACTTCTACAAGTCGGCCAAAGAGTAAGGAGTCCGCCAACTCAGCTCAGATCTCACAGGTTGACCTGATTCCACCTTGGACCAAACTCCCCACATGCATAATTGATCAGGTAAACATGGAAAGAATCCTTAGCCATAAAGGCTACTATCCGATATTCAAAATCACCGAGATTATCTCCTATAATTAAGAGGACTAAATCATAATTATCTTTTCCTTAGGGAACATGAAACCGCAGTCCACCAAGGACACGGCCCATGCAGGCCTAGGGCACAAGCCCCTCTATATAAACGATCCCAAAGGAACTACGATGACTTGATTCCTGACAAATTCACAGGATACGTAGGCAGCTTGAGATACAACATCTCAAGTCCAGTCTAAACCACCACAAATTGCCCTCTCTTTATCGTTTTTGGTGTTCTTGAAGCTTGTGCAGGTTTTCACGAGGATCAAAAGCCCCCGGATATAATACCCAATGATTTCCAGCATCCTCAATTGGCTCTAGAAAGAGGTCCCCCTTTTACTGGCATTTTTATTCAATGCTTCATCACCATCATGGTTACCACCAGAAATCAGGCCGTAAATGGCAACAATAACAATGATGCCTCGGCCTCCAACACCAACAATCACAATCAGGAGCATGAGAAAATGGTCCTCGACGCAGCCCACCAAGCATTGGTGGATCAGCTGGTGGCTATGGATGATGCCACCAAGCAAGCGATCCTCGATGCTGCTCTAGCAGAGGACGATGAAGAGGATGTAGATCTGATAGAAGAAGATCTCATTGAAGAGGACTTGCAGGAACAAGATTTGCAAGAAGAAGATGATGATTATGAGGCAGATGAGTCTCAAGAGGAAACACCACCTCCACCTCCAAAGCCTAAGCGAGCCATGAAGGATGACCATTCGTCCTCTTCAAAAGCAGTTTCTAGATCCCTACGCAATGGATGCGGCTAGAGCCGAACTTGACATTATATCAGGGAAAAGATCTACGCTCATATCCCTCGCATCTCCTTTTACCGAACATGTGGATAACTACCATCGACCTGCAAGGTTCAAATTGCCAAAATTGGAGCCGTACGACGGAACCAAAGACCCATAAGATCACCTATTTCAATACCTGACTCACAATAACCTGGACTATGTCGCAGACGAGATGAAGTGCAAAGCCTTTCGTGCACTACTAACGGGTCAAGCTCGCGAATGGTTGATGACGGTCAAATTATACCCGTAAAAGTCATCAACGTAGACCTTAAATCGGGACGAATAATATATATTTTATGATAAATCACACGTTTATAGTTATTATTTAATGTTATGTGATTAATAAAATATAAATTGGTATTTATCCATATAACTCGGTATTTATCTATTAATAAGATATAATTTGGTATTTATCCATTTTTATTATATTTATCCGTTATTATTTAAATATGATTTATTTTGGGATAAATATTATTTTGCAGAATTTGGATAATTATGGAGGATAAATACAAAAAGGAGAATTTAATCACAAGATAAATCCAAGAAAATCAAGATGCATTGAAGATAAAGATTGGATAAGCATGACAAAAGCCGGCAACCAATCAAATGATGGCGCCAACTTCCACACGCCATTTAGGGGGCGCATGTCACATTTTAATGATCGGCCGGGAGTTATCTCTTATTTGTTTGACATTTTGAAGTATATCTCTTATTTAGCTTGAACACCTATAAATAAAGAGGCATACTACACGCCATATGTACACCATAGAAATACAATATTTTCAATACAGTTCGTTGTTTTCTTTATTTTATTTTATGTTCGTTCATTACGGAGTCGTTAGAATCTCCGGTTAGAGATCGTATCGAGGAGTGGGAATCACGCTCGTCTTCGAGGGTAATGTCTACTCAATTATGCAATCTTTATTCGTAGATCTAATTTATTTCATTATGGAGTAGTCTTTTTGTGTATTGATTTCGTGATGTAGTTAATTATCGAACCCATGTTTATGTAGATCTGAGACGTAAAAGACGTTTCACGAGCAAATCGGTTCGATCCGAGCTTGTTGGCGGCGAGCTTATGTCTCGTTGGTAGCAAGATCTGTGATGTTCTTGATTTGTCCGTGAACGGCTACGACTACGTCGGGTTCTCTCGCTTTGTAATTCAAACGAGTAATTAAACTTGATCAACTTAATTATTTGTCATCGTAATTTAACATGAGACCTAAAAAGTGATTGTTATTTAGGACAGAGATTGAATCGGTGTCTAAGAAGTACGCCTAATCATAGGAATGTTTCTTAGATGAGGTTACGGTTTATACCGGCATCCCTAGTTTCGTAATTGTGTCAGAAGTTATATGAGATGGAGACTAAAAATGTGAAGTCACGTAATGGAGACACGATGATCTAGATGGCCTAACCGGAGCTAGATCTATTTTAGGGGATGACTCCCGTAGTCAGAATAATTAATCTTAAATGTCTTGTTTTGTCTCGTCGTCAATCTACATAGCATGGGGGAGTAATTACTACTAGCGTTATCAATACCGTTTGTCAATTATTTATAAAACTTATAAAAACAAGTGTCTTAGTGTCGTTGTGTCCTTTGTTGGTTTTGTGTTTCTATTGTGTCAATTTTATTTCGCGTTATTTGTTGGTCGTAGACCGCCTTTTATTTGCTTTTTAGTTTAAATAAGTCATATTTCGTTTAAGCCGAGTCTCTGTGGGATCGACCTCGACTCTATCTAACTATACTACGATTGAACCTAGTTCTCTTGCTAGTGTGTTATTTAGGTATCGAGTTATTTTTATAACTTGACCGACATCAAGTTTTTGGCGCCGTTGCCGGGGACTCGTGTCATTAAATCAAATATAGCTTATTTTATTAAAAGTAAATTCGTAAATATTGTGAATAGAGTCTGTATTAATTTCGTTTTTATTATTTAGTCTAATTAAAGGCCTAGCCTTTAGAGTTTTTAATTGTTTTATTGTTTTTTTTATTTTATAGTACGCTACTCGGAAATCGAAGGAACCACTTGAGCCTTATAATCCTGAAATAGAGAAATTTGCAAGGCGAAACAGGAAGTTAGCTAGAGAACTGGCTAAGCAAGGAGAAGAGGATCCAAATCTTGAGGAAAGCGAGCACGAATCGGAAGAAGGACATACAACTGATCATTCTGAGCATTCTGAATCTGAAACAGAAATGGAAGACATTCCTGTCAATCCAAACCAGGTACCTAATCCTGTTCTTAATCCTGTTATCAATAATGCTAATAATGCGAACAATCTTAATGCTAATAATGGAAACCAAGCCCTAGTTCAAGGAGCGAGGCGCACTTTGCAAAGTTATGCAACGCCCACTATTGAGCAATTCATCCCTGCTATCGTAGCACCGCAAGATGCTGCGGAAGTCTATCACCCTAGGCCTAATGTAATCCAAATGGTGACCAACTATTCCACTTTTCATGGAGTCCAAAACGAGGATCCTGGTGTTCACGTGACAAATTTCTTGGAAATCGTTAGCACTGTGAAGCCAGAACTAATCCCGGAGGGGAACATTCGTCTTAAGCTTTTCCCTTTCACTTTGAAAGATAAAGCTAAGCAATGGCTTCTCTCTCTAGAGGCTGGATCTATAACTACTTGGGAACAATTGTTGCAAAAATTCATGAATAAGTATTTTCCTTTAGGAAAAACCTTTAAGTTACGCCAAGACATCTTAGGATTTAAGCAACAACCTGGGGAGAGTTTTGATCAAGCTTGGGAGCGTTTTAAGGAAGCTATGAGAAAGTGTCCTCATCATGATATCTCTCTTTGGCTTTTAATGCAAACCTTTTACCATGGATTGAGAGAGACTGAGAAAATTAGAGTAGACGCCTCTAGCAATGGAGCGTTTGTTCTTTTATCTCCTGAGGAGGCACAAGGAAAGATGGAGCAAATAGCAATGAATAGTCAATGGGGAGGCAATGACATAGCTACTGTAAAGATGGCCGCTGACATATTTGATGATAGTGCATCTACCAAAATCTTAGAACAACTGTCTGTAATCAACAGTAAGGTAGATGGAATGCAAGAGAGGATGGCAAGAGTAGAGAAAGGGACTGGAATTGAGGTGACACCTCAAAGTGAGAATGCTGGTACGGAAGAAGCCAATTATATCGGGGGAGGGTACAAGCCTAATCATAACCATCCCGGATTCCGATATAGCGACATTAATGCGGAGAAAGGCCTAAACCGCCTACCACTTATGTACCACGGCAAACTAAAACTTTTGGTTGGGAAGCTGCGATAGAAAAACTGAGTAATGTCGTTACTGACAATATGGGACAACTTTCAAAATCAATGGCTGATTTAGCCACTAACTTTAGCCAATATTGTCAGAAGACCGATGCTAAGGTGACCAACCAAGAAGCTATAGTCCAAAATCTCACTCACCAAATAGGACAATTAGCTGAGCAAGTCTCAACTAGACCTCCTGGAGGATTGCCAAGCAATACGGACAAGAACCCTAAGGATTTGAATGCGATCATGACTAGAAGTGGGAAAGAAGTAACTCCACCATCTTTGAAAGAGAAAGAGAAATCCGTAGAAAGTAAGGATGGTGAGCCAAGCAAGGAAGCAAACACTTCTGGAACCTTGCCTGAGCAAGAAACCTATAAGGAACCTGCTGGCCCTAGAGTTGAGCTTTATAATAATAAGTACCCTATTTTCACTGATGTCGATCCTTCAACCCTACCTTATCCTCCACCCAAACCTAAGCCGAAGGTTGATAACAAGAGGTATAAGAAGTTCATTGATATTTTTAGAAAGCTACACATCAATATACCTCTAGTTGAAGCACTGGCCGAGATGCCTGAGTACACAAAGTTCTTGAAAGAAGTTTGTCTCTACTAAGAGGAAACTCTTAGATTTAGAGACCATTTGCCTAAATGAGGAGTGCTCAGCCATTCTTCAACATAAGTTACCCGCTAAGTGCAAGGATCCGGGAAGTTTTCTCATCTCCTGCACCATAGGTAACGTATGTTTGAATAAAGCCTTGTGTGATCTAGGAGCGAGCGTGAATCTGATGCCTCTATCCATTTTCCAAAAGCTGGGCATGAAGGACCTTAAAAAGACTTCAATTACTTTGCAATTAGCTGATCGTTCAGTTAAGGAACCTTGTGGAGTGGTTGAAGATGTGCTCGTAAGAGTTGAGAAATTTGTGTTCCCTGTCGACTTTGTTGTGCTGGATATGGAAGCTAACTACGAAGTGCCCTTAATCTTAGGAAGACCTTTTATGGCCACTAGTAGGACGCTTATCGATGTTTACAAAGGAGAGCCGGTGTTAAGAGTAAATGGAGATCAAATAGCATTCAACGTGCTTGACACTATGAAGACACCTGATGATGAAGAGGATGCATGTTTCATGTTGGATTCTGTTGACAAACTTGTCAATGACTTCCAACAGTATGAGGATATTAAGGATTTCCTCGAGGCTACCCTAGAGTTAGAGGATGAAGTGCCATATGAAAGGAGTGAGGAAGAGAAAGTGGTATGGCCGGGATGTAGTAGAGGTACACCTATACATGTTGAAGAGATGAAATCTACCGAGGTTGAGAAGTACTATCACGGACCAACATGGCATAAGTACTTTGAACTTAAGTCCGATCGGTCAAAAGTTAAAGACCTCGTTAGAAGAACCACCTACCAATCTGACATTGAAGCCTCTGCCTGCACATTTGAAGTATGTATTCCTTCAAGATGAGACCTTGCCGCTTATCATTTCTTTAGCCTTGAGTGAAATACAAGAAGAAAAGCTGATGAGAGTGTTGAGAGAGTATCGCGGAGCATTTGGATGGACTATAGCTGACATCAAAGGCATTAGTCCGAGTGTTTGCATGCATAAAATCTCCGTCGATCCTGCAAAGAAAGCGGTTGTACAACCCCAAAGAAGGCTAACTCCACAATTGAAGGACGTGGTTAGGGATGAAATTATTAAGATGTTGGAAATGGGGATCATCTTTCCTATCTCTGATAGTGAATGGGTTAGCCCGATCCACGTAGTTCCGAAGAAGGGAGGTTTTACAGTACAAGCCAATGAGTTAAACGAGTTAATTCCTGTTAGACTCATTACTGGTCATAGAGTATGCATTGACTTTAGGAAACTGAATGATGCTACTCGTAAGGATCACTTCCCTCTTCCCTTCATTGACCAAATGCTAGAGAGACTGAGTGGACATGCATTTTATTGCTTTCTTGACGGTTACTCAGGATACTATCAAATTCATATCTCACCCGAGGATCGTGAGAAGACCACCTTTACATGTCCATATGGAACCTTCGCTTACAATAGAATGCCCTTTGGTTTGTGCAACGCACCAGCAACGTTTCAAAGATGCATGATTTCTCTATTTGCTGATATGGTTGAAGATTTCCTTGAGATCTTTATGGACGATTTCTCCGTATTTGGAGATGATTTCGATTCATGTCTCACGCATCTAGCAAGAGTGTTGAAGAGATGCGAGGAGACGAATCGGTGCTTAACTCGGGAGAAATGTCATCTTATGGTTACTTGAAGGTATAGTACTTGGCCACCGTATTTCAAAGAACGGTATAGAGGTGGATAGAGCAAAAGTAGAGGTGATTGAAAAACTACCTCCACCAACCAATCTTAAGACATTGCGAGGTTTTCTTGGCCACGCAGGATTCTATCGTCGGTTTGTGAAGGATTTTTCCTTAATCTCTCGACCTTTTACTGAGTTATTGGCCAAGGATGTGCCATTTGTGTTTACTAACGAGTGCATGAGAGCTTTCAATAAGTTAAAGAACATGCTTATTACTGCACCCGTTTTGATTGCGCCTGATTGGAATCTACCTTTTGAGTTAATGTGCGATGCAAGCGATACAAATTTGTAGGTGCCGCCTTAGGACAAAGGAAAGACAAGATCTTTAGGCCCATCTACTATGCCGCGAACTTTAAACGCTGCTCAAAGGAACTATGCAACTACTGAGAAAGAGCTTCTGGCTGTTATCTTTGCTTTTGACAAATTTAGATCCTATCTAGTAGGATCTAAAGTCATTGTTTGGACTGACCATGCGGCTTTGAAGTATCTTTTAGCCAAACAAGATTCCAAGCCAAGGTTATTAAGATGGATTCTACTATTGCAAGAATTTGATGTAGAAATCCGTGATAAGAAAGGATCTGAAAATTTGGTTGCAGATCATCTTTCCCGTTTACAAATAGAGGATAATGAGCCAATAACCGAGATTGGAGAAACATTTCCTGATGAACAACTATTCTCCATCACGGCCATACATGGAAAGGATGATTGCGCCGCAAGTATCTTCGCGTATTGAGGTTGTTAGGGAGAAGAAACAACCATGGTTTAAAGACTTTGTGAATTATCTGTCCGCGAAATACTTACCACCAAATCTCAACCCCCAAGAAAGAAAGAAATTCTTCAAGGATCTTAGGCACTATTATTGGGAAGAGCCCTATTTGTTTAAACTAGGATCCGACAATGTCTTTAGGAGGTGCGTGCCGGAAGAAGAAATATATGATATCCTTAGACATTGCCACGCTTATGAGGCCGGAGGACATTATGGAGGAGACATGACTGCTGCGAAAGTTCTCCAATGTGGTTTTTACTGGCCGACCTTGTTCAAAGATGCGCATCAATATGCTAGATCTTGTCATCTTGCCAGATGACGGGAAATATCTCGAGAAGAAATGAAATGCCACTGAAGAATATCCTAGAGGTGGAACTCTTTGATGTTTGGGGTATTGATTTTGTGGGACCCTTTACTTCGTCTTTGTCCAACCGCTATATCTTAGTTGCGCCGACTACGTGTCCAAGTGGGTTGAGGCCATTGCTTCGCCTACCAACGATGCCAAGGTTGTACTAAAATTCTTAAAGAAAAATATTTTTACGCGGTTTGGAACCCCTCGTGCCATTATAAGTGATAATGGAAGCCATTTCTGTAATAGGCCGTTTGAAAAGTTGATGATTAAGTACGGGGTTAGACACAAGTTAGCTATCGCTTATCACCCTCAAACAAGTGGACAAGTTGAGGTTACAAATCGAGAAATAAAGCGCATTTTGGAGAAAACGATGAATACGACCGAAAGGATTGGTCATTGCGATTAGATGATGCTTTATGGGCTTACAGATCGCTTATAAGACGGCCATTGGTATGTCTCCTTATAAGATTGTTTTTGGAAAAGCATGTCATCTACCGGTTGAACTTGAACACCGTGCCATGTGGGCTACGCGTATGCTGAATTTTGATGAGAGTTTAGCTGGAGAAAGAAGGTCGTTAGAGTTGACTCGCCTAGAGGAGTTTCGTCCGGAAGCTTATGAGAATGCAAAAATCTTTAAGGAGCGCACGAAGAAATTTCATGATAAAAAGATATTGGACCGCACCTTTAAGGAAGGCGATCCGGTTCTTCTTTACAATTCGCGTTTGAGACTCTTTCCCGGCAAGTTAAAATCACGATGGTATGGCCCTTATAGAGTGAGTAAGGTTTTCCCTTCGGAGAGCTGTCGAATTATTGAACCTTAAAGACCAATCCACCTTTGTGGTTAATGGACACCGTGTGAAACATTATGTTGGTCTTGGTCAAGGAAAGGAGGAGGAAGTCTTCACTCTTGAAGATCCCACCTATACTTAATCCATCGTTGAGTTAAGTCGAGCTGGCGACTATAAACTCAGAACTATTTCTAAAAAACTATCTTTTGTTTTTGTTTTGTTTGAATAAAGTAGCATGCGACTGCTAAGGTTTTTTTCATCTCGCCAAGTTCCGATTCTAAGTTCGGAATAAACGAGGTTTTTTCCTTGATAGCCGACATGTGAGTTTTATAGTTTTAACTCTTTGGTTTTCCATGTCGTTGGTTGTATGAAATAAAGAGGCTTAAATTGTTTTTGGATATTCTATATCTGATTACTGCCACATTATTTTATAACTTCCATTGACATGCTATTAACGGTTTCGTGGAGTTTCTGTTTGGTTTGCTTAAACAGGTTTTCGATTGCTTCTCCACGACATGCTTGTTCTACAACTACATTCTGCATCTGCTTGAGAGCCGTTTCCAGAGCTAAGTCTTTTTCTTAAATTCTCATTTTTCTTTGTCATTGGGGACAATGCCAAGTTTAAGTGGGGGGTAGGAGACTTAGCCATGATGAAAATTGTAAATTTTTGAACAAATGCCAAATTAATTATCTCGTACCCTTAGAATTGTGAGTTCTTATACATAGAATTAATAGGGAAGGAACCAAGTTGCATGATTACATGATCATTTTATACTTATATGAATGTAAATTTAAGGATATTCATGCCAACTATTGCAAGTAGTTATTTATTATTTGCTTACTCAATTTGAATCGACGAATACCGCACAAATCATAATAAATCTGAAGAGTTATGTGTACATTGCGTAGATGATTGGTTATGCAGACCTAGAGTCGGTATTTATCTGCTGATGTATTCTTATCTTCTAGCCATCTAAGCGGAGTAATAAGCTTGAGAATTATCTGTGTTTTGACAATGAGTCAAACACTGGGCTTGTAGTAACATTACCAAAGTAGCCCCGCGCTTGTGGTAATATTCGATGCTATGCATGATCTAAGATAGGGGGATGCTCTAAAAAGTTTTCTTCCTTGAGATTGATAGTATTTGAAAAATATGAAGATATGAAAAGAATATTCAAATTTTTAAGAGGCTTGAGTAATTTTCTCGGTCTCCAAGTCCAAAAACCTTATGGATGACGCTCTTGCTTATTGCACCATGTCTTTAACCATTGCGAGGCTTAAGAAGTGGGAATGCTGATGTTGGTAGGTTAAGACTTCGAAGTTAGCATAAACTTTAATCTTGCCACGAATATATAAAACTAAATGCACATGCACACATCACTTCGATTCATGACGAGTAGTGAATAATGGGTACCTTATGAGCATAAGTGGTATGAGTTGACTCGAGTTTCTTGTATAGGTATGATTTGACCATGGAAAATGTGTCTTGGGGAATGACTTATTGATGCTTTGTTCGGGACGATCAAAGTCTAAGTGGGGGTAGTTGATGACGGTCAAATTATACCCGTAAAAGTCATCAACGTAGACCTTAAATCGGGACGAATAATATATATTTTATGATAAATCACACGTTTATAGTTATTATTTAATGTTATGTGATTAATAAAATATAAATTGGTATTTATCCATATAACTCGGTATTTATCTATTAATAAGATATAATTTGGTATTTATCCGTTTTTATTATATTTATCCGTTATTATTTAAATATGATTTATTTTGGGATAAATATTATTTTGCGAATTTGGATAATTATGGAGGATAAATACAAAAAGGAGAATTTAATCACAAGATAAATCCAAGAAAATCAAGATGCATTGAAGATAAAGATTGGATAAGCATGACAAAAGCCGGCAACCAATCAAATGATGGCGCCAACTTCCACACGCCATTTAGGGGGGGCGCATGTCACATTTTAATGATCGGCCGGGAGTTATCTCTTATTTGTTTGACATTTTGAAGTATATCTCTTATTTAGCTTGAACACCTATAAATAAAGAGGCATACTACACGCCATATGTACACCATAGAAATACAATATTTTCAATACAGTTCGTTGTTTTCTTTATTTTATTTTATGTTCGTTCATTACGGAGTCGTTAGAATCTCCGGTTAGAGATCGTATCGAGGAGTGGGGGAATCACGCTCGTCTTCGAGGGTAATGTCTACTCAATTATGCAATCTTTATTCGTAGATCTAATTTATTTCATTATGGAGTAGTCTTTTTGTGTATTGATTTCGTGATGTAGTTAATTATCGAACCCATGTTTATGTAGATCTGAGACGTAAAAGACGTTTCACGAGCAAATCTGGTTCAAATCTGAGCTTGTTGGCAGCGAGCTTATGTCTCGTTGGTAGCAAGATCCGTGATGTTCTTGATTTGTCCGTGAACGGCTACGACTACGTCGGGTTCTCTCGCTTTGTAATTCAAACGAGTAATTAAACTTGATCAACTTAATTATTTGTCATCGTAATTTAACATGAGACCTAAAAAGTGATTGTTATTTAGGACGAGAGATTGAATCGGTGTCTAAGAAGTACGCCTAATCATAGGAATGTTTCTTAGATGAGGTTACGGTTTATACCGGCATCCCTAGTTTCGTAATTGTGTCGAAGTTATATGAGATGGAGGAGACTAAAAATGTGAAGTCACGTAATGGAGACACGATGATCTAGATGGCCTAACCGGAGCTAGATCTATTTTAGGGGATGACTCCCGTAGTCGAATAATTAATCTTAAATGTCTTGTTTTGTCTCGTCGTCAATCTACATAGCATGGGGGAGTAATTACTACTAGCGTTATCAATACCGTTTGTCAATTATTTATAAAACTTATAAAAACAAGTGTCTTAGTGTCGTTGTGTCCTTTGTTGGTTTTGTGTTTCTATTGTGTCAATTTTATTTCTGCGTTATTTGTTGGTCGTAGACCGCCTTTTATTTGCTTTTTAGTTTAAATAAGTCATATTTCGTTTAAGCCGAGTCTCTGTGGGATCGACCTCGACTCTATCTAACTATACTACGATTGAACCTAGTTCTCTTGCTAGTGTGTTATTTAGGTATCGAGTTATTTTTATAACTTGACCGACATCAATGGTTGAAAAGGATCCTTCCAAGAACGATCTCCAACTTCGAAACGTTGGGGAAGATGTTCCTTAATGCTTTTATCACGGATAAGCCGTTCCAAAGGAATGCCACCCATCTGTTCACCCTCAAGCAAAAAAAAGATTAGACCACGCTGCAATATCTGAAGCGATTTAATGAAGAATCAATGCAGGCTCAGGACGCCGATGACCACATCCGGATCACTTCTTTTATGGTGGGGTTATGAGAGGGAAGGCTGTACGCCAAGTTGAATATCAAGCTCCCCAAGTCAATGAAAGAGTGCATGGAGATGGTCTTTAAACATTGTCAAGGATAGGAGGCAAACCAACAGAAGAAGGAATCGGAGAAAGGAGAACACAAGAAGGAGAGGTCATATGTACAATCAGCAAGAAAAGGAAATCGACTTAGGACTGAGCAGCCAGTTCAGCCACAGACCGGTCTGAGAAAAGACAAGCCGTACAGCGTAGGTACTTCCCTCCGCTAAACAGACCGCTTGAGCAGCTTCTCGCCATTATGGAAATAAAAGGTCTGGCCTGCACTCCGCCACCCATACAAAGTCTCCTAGAAAGAAGGGATCAGAGCAAGTTTTATGCCTACCATAAGATGTTGGGCACGACCTAGACAGTTGTAGAGATTTTTAGAGGGACATTGATGTTGCAATCATGGAAGGCAAGTTAGATGAGGTCATAGATCGGTCTCAGACCGTTGAGCCGTGAGGTCGGCGAGACTATCAGCGAAGGAATTTCAACCGGATCGGGGTAGACAAGGAGAATCCCAGAGGATAAGAGATCAACCCCCAGTGGGAGATCGACAGATAGACAATTGCCCCGTTAATACTATCAATACCATTGTGGGCGGCACCAACAACACATTCGGGGAAACAGGCAACCCTAGCACTTGACCTGCCAACTCATCGGCAAACAATAGAGATCATAGGCCAGCTCAGGAAGTGACCTATGGTCCTAGGGATCCACTTCCGTTGGTTACGAACAATGAAGGCTTGGTTATAGAAGCAGTGGTGAACAAAAACCTAGTCAAGAGGATCTGTGTAGATACCAGAAGTGCTGTCAACATCCTCTACTGTTCGGCTTTCTTGTCAATAGGGCTTAAGGATTAAGAGCTAACTCCGGTCTCGGCACCATTGTTCGGATTCATTGGACCCCCAGTCCATCCTATGGGGATGGTTCGACTTGTGACAACATTTGAGCAGGAATCAAAGGGCAGAACCCTCATGGTCACCTATGTCGTAGTTTGGGCCACATCAGCATATAACATCATCTTGGGAAGGCCCGCCCTGATCGATCTCCGAGCTGTAATCTCCCTAGCTCACATCAGCCTAAAGTTTCCTACTGTAGATGGATCGGTTGAAATCAAAGGGGATCTGGAGGTCTCCAGGAACTGCAATGCGGAAACAATAAAATCAAAGGAGTAATCTTGGCTTAACGAGTTCATCAGGAATCAAAGGGCAGAACCCTCATGGTCACCTATGTCGTAGTTAGGGCCACATCAGCATATAACATCATCTTGGGAAGGCCCGCCCTGATCGATCTCCGAGCTGTAATCTCCCTAGCTTACATCAGCCTAAAGTTTCCTACTGTAGATGGATCGGTTGAAATCAAAGGGGATCTGGAGGTCTCCAGGAACTGCAATGCGGAAACAATAAAATCAAAGGAGTAATCTTGGCTTAACGAGTTCATCAGGTTCTGCGCAACTACGACTCGCTTTTTATTTTATGCAATTTCATTCATTGTTTGAACAGATCTTTTAAGGCCTTGTTTAAGCCTACGAGGTAGATTTCTTCGTAAAAACAAACGTTGAGTGAGTCTCAGCACTGCCAAGTTGAGCTCAGCCTAAATAACGCGAGAAATCATTCTTATTTGGCCTAGCTCGCCGTAAACAAAATGTGGGAAGTCAGTCCAATATGGCCCAGCTCACTTAACGTAGAAAATCAGTCCAATCTGGCCCAGCTCGCCATAAACTAAATGCGGGAAGTCAGTCTAATCTGGCCCAGCTCGCCGTAAACTTAACCCGGGAAGCCAGTCTAATCTGGCCCAGCTCGCCATAAACTAAATGCAGGAAGTCAGCCCAATCTGGCCCAGGTCGCTAAAAACTTAACGCGGGAAGTCAGTCTAATCGGGCCCAGCTCGCCATAAACTAAATGCGGGAAGTTAGTCCAATATGGCGCAGCTCGCTAAAAACTTAACGCGGGAAATCAGTCCATTCTAGCCCAGCTCTCCGTAAACTAAATACGTGAATTCAGTCAAATCTGGCCCAGCTCGTTGTAAACTTAACGCGAGAAGTCAGTCTAATCTGGCCCAGCTCGCCGTAACCTAAATACAGGAAGTCAGTCCAATCTGGCCCAACTCGCTAAAAACTTAACGTTGGAAGTCAGTCCAATCTGGCCCAGCTTACCGTAAACTAATGCGGGGAGTCAGTCTAATCTGGCCCAGCTCGCCATAAACTTAATGCAAAAAGTCGGTTTAATCTAACCCAGTTCGCCATAAACTAAATGTGGGAAGTCGGTCCAATCTGACCCAGCTCACTAAAAACTTAACGCGGGAAGTCAGTCCAATCTGGCCTAGCTCGCCGTAAAATAAATGCGGTAAGTCAGTCCAATCTGGCCCAACTCACAGGAAACTAAATGTGAGAAGTCAGTCTAATCTAGCCCAGCTCACCGTAAACTTAACGTGGGAAGTCAGTCCGATCTGGCCAAACTCGTTGTAAACTTCATGAGAGAAGTCAATAACATCTGGCTTAGATCGACGAAAATCAAAACAAGGTTAATAAACTCGCCGAGAAAAAATATTTGAACCCTATCACATCAGACTCAGACAGGCGAATGTCCGAGCCCCGCATGTCGGGCTCGGCCAAATATGAACAACAAGCACACAAATACACAAGTATGCCACCCAAAACCATAGTTTAATGAGTGGCATACTGAGGGGCAATATACCTATCTACAATAAAGTAAACAGAAATTACTTAAATGAAATGCATTAGCAAAAAGCGTTTCCATTATCGAGCAAAAATTCACAGTACATCTGAAATTTCAAAACAAAAAGAAAAAGAAAAATCCATAAACCTACTGATCTAAGAGTCTAGGGTCGGATTCTTATGCTTCTCGGAAGGAGGATCCGAGCTGGGGGTAGCAACAGGCTTGGCGGAGTACTTGGACACAATGTCAACTCCCGCCATGAACTTCTTCAATCGCTCGTCATAGACCTTGCTCATTCCCGGTTTGTAATAAATCCTCTTGGGAAGATCGTCTATAACCAGGCCAGGAAACTGACCCCTGGTTTCATCTACTCCCTGAGTGTATTCGTGGTTTAGGATGGGAATGAGAAATACCTTCAAAGCATTGGAAAATTCCTTTGAAGCTTTGTGCGCTTGAACAGCCTTGGCACTTCGGGCCGGAACAGTAGCCTCCAACTCAGCCAATTCCGTTTTGAGCTCGGCCGTAGCCCGCTCCTTCTCCCTTCTCTCCTCGGTAAGTTCATCTGCCATGGTCTTCAACTTGGCCTCCCGAGTCTGAAGCTTCTTGTGGAGATCTCGATCTCCTTATCCTTGGACTCAATAGTTCCACTCAGCTTTGCCCGGCCGTCCCTCAGAGTGGCAACCTTCTTCGAGAGGTGAACAGTGTCGGCAAAAGCTGTTCCCAACTACCGGAAGACTTCGTGCCCAACCAGAGTCCCCTACACAAAGCAAAAAAAATATGTCAAGAATGAAACGATGGCTAAGCACAGTCATAAGACAGAAAAAAGGAACTTACAAATTCCATCGACTTGAAGCCGATCACGGACAGCACCTCATCGGACATCTTGCTGAGCCGCTCCTGATCAGAGGAGAAGTCTTCCAGGCCTCCGTGCACCTGAGATCCCTCGTGGAGGATGCCGGTTCGGCCCATCTTGGTAGGCCTCTCCTGTGGATTGTCAACAACCCTTGATCTGCCTTTTTTCTGGAGATGCAGACCATCTCCATCCTTCCCTCCCAGGTGAAACGTATCCTGGGCAGTCGGATTAGCTTCCTCCGAGACCAAGTGGTTGGAGGGCGGCACTGTCGAGGCAGTGTCCTTGGCACCCAAAGACTGAGTAGGAGGCTCCACACTTCCCGTCCTCTCATAACTATGTCCAGCATGGCTGACCTCAACCTCGGCACCAGCTTGCAGTTCAGCAAAGTCAGCCACTGCAAACAAAAACAAAATGGTTAGTTACCGAGACAAACAAGTGTAAGAACAAAGCACAAGTTGTAAAAAGAAAAAAAAACCGTACAGGAAGTCCACTCTGCTTTACTAAGGGCATTATAGAGGCTAGGCCCTGCGTCTTATAACTGAGCCGCCGTGATAAGCTCATCATACAGATCTTTACACTCGATAGAGTATCCAGATTCATGGATCTTCTCCACTAGTTTTTCGTCAAGCTCCCTCGAGTTCATCCTTATCAGCTCCCTCGAGTTCATCGACTTAACTCAGGACGATCATCGTGCCTGACGAAGAAGAACCGTTCCTTCCACCGCTTGTGAGATGAATCACCCTTAGGGATAATAGTAACGTTGCTCGGACGCCCTATTCTCCGAGAGAAGTAATACCAATTCAGGTGGTCCTTCACCCTCACATGGTGGTGAAAATACCTAAACCTCTTCACTGAAAACTTGATATTAATCAACCGGCACCAAATAGCAAACCCAATGATGGCCCTGACACCATTGGGGGGGCTATTTGGGTAAGCCCTAGCTCGTAATAATAAAGTACGGTGAAGAGAGCCGGGCAGAATGGGAGCCTGAGGCCAACCTCGAAGTACTCCTTGTCTACAGCACATAACCCCTCCGGCGGGCCATGTGCGAAAAGGTTGGTATCAGAGGGCAACCTGGGTGCATATCTCTCCCTATTGATCCTGTATGACTCACAGATTTCATCTAGATCTCCATGAGAGAGAATGGATTTGACACCCCCTACTACCGGTAACGGCCATCTTGGTATCTTGGGTTCCGGTGAAGGTCAATTAAGCTGACTAAGGGGAATAACATAGAACAGACTCTAACAGAGCAAGAATACGAGTAAGAATGAAGAATGTCTTACTTGTAAAAATTAGAAAGTAGGTAAGTTGGAAGGGAGAGCAATCAACAGCCGGATCTCAATCTTCTAGTTTAATAAACAACGATAGTGAGAAATGATTGATATGATGGGGTTATAATCCCTAACACGTCTAGGGAACCGTCCCAATTCAAATTAGTAGGCAACAATGCCTCGAATCCTGGGATAGTTATGACAACTTCATAACAGCGGTCCTACCAACTGGCAAACATGGTCCAAGAATCTACAAGTTCAGATGACCGAGCTGAGCTGCAACCACGACAGATCCAATCTGACCTCAGTAGTTCAACTGGATCTGGGGGCTTGCAACGGAGGTCGGATTAGCACCTTGCCACATGTCATCCCCACAGCGATTCAACAATAAACGAAGATAGAAAAAGTTCACCTTTAGGGCCAGGAGCCCCAAGAATCCGAGTTGATCCCAGCTCGGCCATCCTCTCCGACTTCTACAGGTCGGCCAAAGAGTAAGGAGTCCGCCAACTCAGCTCGGATCTCACAGGTTGGCGTGAGTCCACCTTGGACCAAACTCCCCATGTGCAAAATTTATCAGGTAAACATGGAAATAATCCTTAGCCATAATGGCTACTATCCGATATTCAAAATCACCGAGATTATCTCCTATGATTAATGGGATTAAATAATAATTATCTCTTTCTTAGAGAACACGAAACTCTTGTAGAACCACCTGAGTATCTCAGGCCCAGTGGGAGTAATTGGAACTACACGGAGAAGAGTCGAATGAATAGGAAAGTTTAAACTTTCAACGCAAAGCTGAGTAATTTAAGGGTGATTCCTTAAAAGGTAGAGAGTTAACCAGACCGTGATCTCTCTTACCACTCAGTCTTGCTTGATTTCGTCAGAAATTGGGAAATAGGGGTGATTCCCTAAGACTTCCTTGCCGAACAACGGAATCTGAATTCATTCAGAACAGAAGGGTTTTAGCTAAGAACAAATAACGGATTCATTACAAAGCAGAAAATTGGGGTGATTCCCTAAGATCTTTTTGCGAGACTAACGGTATCTTAATTTATTCAGAAAGAACTTTTGGTAGGATGCCTGCCATAGCTTATATCCTTTGGGGATTAAAGCAAACCTCTCGGTCATTTCAAAGTCATATATTTTAATATGTGGACTTGACCAGAATATTGATAAGTCTTTCATAGACTGGGCATCAATATTAGTAAAGTAGTATGTAGATTACTGTTTGTGAATGGTAACACTGAAACAGTTGGAAACAACATGGGTGTGTTATCTGAAGTCAGAGTCTGACATGCCATCGGGATTCATTCTAAAGGATTTGATTCGCTCAAATTCTCGAGAATCGATCATTGGCAATCCCATCCATTCACCTGGTTAAGATATTCTTGCATTTATGCAACATTCAACGATGTAGTCTACCCTACCTCTCAGGAATGGTTATCTAAACCTGCAGATGAATACAAAATAGGATGTTTAGTGAATCCTCAAGTCTCTTCGAGAGAATGAGGAATAATATGCTGGTATATTCAGGTGCAAACTAGAATATAAGTGATAACACTGATTCTGGCTTTAGGTCGGATTAAGGATGATCGTTAAGTCGATCTTGTCCTCAGTGTTGACTCAAAGGTATATTGAAAGTGTACCACCGGATTAGATGGAAAGGCGATGTTTCGATCCCAAAGATTGACACAAGCCACCAACCTACCTGATCAGTGTACCAAGTCACATGATATTTGGATTCTAAGTACGCGCCGGGTCACTGACCTACCCTGCGACGGCAAACCCGGGTCGTGCTTGGAAGGATGAATTACTAAGATGTGCTTGGAGGGAATGATTCTTGGGGATATGTCTCACTTGTTTTGAGCAAGTGGGAGAATGTTGTAGATATATATATATATATATATATATATATATATATATATATATATATATATATATATATATAAGGGTGTCTTTGTAAAACAATTAATCCACTTGCCTTTCGTGCAAGTGGGAGATTGTTAGGTGTAGTGCCCGAAAGACAATTATATAATTGGTTTTATGACAGAATTAATTATTCATCTTATTATATGCATGAATGCTTATAATTAAGACACTACTGAAAACCCTAAGTACCTCGTTTATGTAATCATATAACTCAGTGTATGGCTATACACAAGAGGATTGAGTTAGTTGGATGTACTTAAAATTAACTTGGTCCGTAGCGTTTATTAATCTGAGTACGGGTCTCAAGATTAATTTGCTAATAATGCACCCAGAACACTTTAGGTGTGACAGTCTTATCCGGACTGTCGGTAATAGGGTACCTTGTGGGGCATTTATATATGATGATAATCAAATAGGGCTGGACCGATTTGATTTGAGTTCTCGATATAATTCCATGGTCGAGAAGTCTTATCGAATCACAGAATGATCATATATGGATTAATCTCAATCCTGACGTGATCGCAGACGACTACTTAGACTAGGGTAGAGTTTGATGTGTTAGTAAGGATCACTTCGTAGTATGTGGTCCAACACTTCTCGGCTGGCTCTATTTTAGGATGAGTGAGTGGTCTGTGCTATCACAGATATAGAATCCATTCCTTCCCGGGGGAAGTAGACAGACAGTTCCCTTATTTGTTAATCCTAGAAACTGATCGATCCGCGGAGTTCATATTATATTAGTTATGAACTAATTGATCACTAGGGGGTTAATGCTAAATAAGGATAAGAGATTTCGAGAAGGGTTTACGAAGATATCCCGAATCGAAACGAACAGTCTATGGAGGATTTATCCATATGTAATGATTATATCAGTGGACGCTTATCAACTCATAGTTGAGTATAAGTTATCTATATTCGGCAGAGTTCAGTTTCGGGTTTATGATGGTGTAATCCCAGAATTAATAGATTGAATATTATTGTTCGGTCTGACGGATAATATTATTTAATTTATTGTAGCTACTAAATATGGGTCCATGGTCCCCGACGTGGCTCCTAACATAGCATATGTTTTCTCGTCGTTTCACATCAATTAATATTAAATAGTTGGATTGGACTGTTTAATATATATGTGGATTAATTGTTTAGTTGGACTAAATAATTAAATACATGGAAAAGATATTTTTCGTGGACTCGGCCCAAATTAGTGTGTTGACTTCTTGACCTAATTGGTCAAGAAGAAAGTGGCGTGTGATGCTTGGTCGATTATCAAGAAATTTGTTTTCTTGATAATTATATGATACAAGTGATTAAATTATTTATTTGTTAAATAATTTAAGGAAAAGAAAATCTTTTATATATCCTCATTAATTTGGGAATATTCTAGATTTATCTTTTAAGGAAAATGAGTAATTTGATTGATTTTGTATTAATTAAATAAATCCTTGGAGAACAAGGATTACTCTCCTATATAAAGAGAGTTCTCCCAAGCCAATAATCACAACACAATTTTCGAAATTGAGGAAGTACTAAGGCTTAGAATTTTCGGCCTTAAGTACTTGGGTGCGAGTTTTAGAAAACTTCGGGTTTTCTAACGTAGGATATCGAGGAGGTCAAGCGGCTTGAATCACCATCCACTTGGTGTTGCTTGGAGATACACGTTGGAAGACTCTGGCTTCTCAACTAGGCTCTCAACTAGCTTGGATTGAAGATTGTTCTAGACGTTTATTCACAATAAACAGGTAAGCAATCTAAACCCCCTCGTAGGATTAGATCTATTATTTTATGTGCTTTGGTTGACTAGATCTAGATCTTGTACTTTCCGCTGTGTAATCGGGTGGATCTTGATCCATCCGGCGATATTACATCCTACAAGTGGTATCAGAGCCTTTGATCTATCAATCAAAGTATGTGAATTTTAGATCTATGAGTGGAAAAGCATGTTTCAGATGTTTTTGGTTTTCGTTTTGTTTTTTATGCAATTCGAAATATATCATGTTGTATGCCTTTGTGATTGTCGTGGTTGAAGAGATGGATTGGTGTTGGTACTGTTTACCCGTAGATCTATTTTGTAGCTCTCTTGATTAGTATCAATTGAGCATAGGATTTGTATTTAATTTTTGCAATCGAAAATAATATAAAAGTTAGAATCTTTGTAATTTAATTTTGATCCGGGTCGAGACGACGAAGATCATGATGTTGAAGATCATGGTGTTGAAGATCATTAAAAAGGTAAAACGGGAGTATGCCGAATTGTTTGTTAAATTAGGTCTCGGCAATATTTTTTTTGGCGGCAGCTTATTTTTAACCTAATTGTTTTATACATCTTTGGCCGAAAGGCCATAGCTTTAAAAAAATAGGGAGACTTGTTGAAAAGGACACATTTTAAACTTAATGGGTCTAGAAGGACAAGGTAACACAAAAACATACATGTTTTAATAATATAGATATATTTTAATATATTGGTAAATTACGGCCTCCTCTCCTCGTCATTCGTGGTTCGTGTCAAGATCGAAGCTTTGAAGATCCGGAAGTTTTCAAGATCAAGATTCGAAGATCGAGATTTGAAGACTTAGAATTTATTTACGTTTTCCTTAGAAAATAGGTTAGTCGGGGGTACCAACGGTCCATCTCGGTGTTTAATTTTTCCGTTTATTTTTTTCGTGTATGATCGAAATTATATGACAGAAACCAGAAAATTGCCATGACATGCATCATATCATGATTCCACTCCAATGCATACATGTAGCTAGTTTATTTCGAATTAATTAGGCATGTATAACTCGTATAATTAGTTAAAAAGCTTTTTTAATTAATATGTGGTAGTTAATTAATTAAGTAACTAATTATTAAAACCGAGGAACCGGGTTTTGTCAATCGTTACGATTTTAGTGATGGATTCTCAGTGAATCCCACTTAGATATATCGTTGAGTTTTCGGTGAACCTATCTTAAACAGAAACGAGATTACGCTTTGGGTGACAATTTAGAAATCGGAAAATCTTCGTACATGGGTTCGGAAATGGTCTAACCATGGTTGGGCGAGTTCAACTGAGCTACGGATCGATTGACTCCCCTCCACGTGTGACGTTTGCATGGGGGTTCGACAAGACTTAGCATATCCGATAAGCCTTCGGGCTAAACGGGGCTTCTCTGGCCGGATCCGACCGACAGTCACATATGTTCCAACGAATAAGACGGCGTAGGCTTGCCTACTTAACCGACCCTGTTCGGAGTGCTTTGATTCATTGTTTCTTATTGTCAAGACCGAAACCGTAATAAGTAAACCCACCACTTTTTTCAAATTATTGAGTGGGAGCGGGGAAGGCGACAGCCAACCCCACGGCCTCTACTATAGATGCAAGCATGTGAGAGAAGGGTGACGCCTCGAGCCGCTTTGATTTCGGCCCCCTACGGATGGTGTTCACCCCTATCAAAATTCAAGGCTTGGTCTCCGAAAGGATAGGATTTTGGGTACTCGTCGGGTCACTGACCGACCCTACGGCGGCATACTCGGGGCGTACTTTGAGATCTGATATAGTAGGTCACACTCTTTATTGATATTTTTGAAATATCTAGGCTAGAAAAAGGAAGGTAATCGATGATTAAGGTCCAGGATGTCTGATTCCCGTGAGATGTTCGATTCTCGAAGCTTAATCATTGAGAGAGATTGTCTCAGTTTAACCGTCACCTCTTTGACCTACCCTGTGGCGGCACTGAGGTGCGAGGTTAAATCCTTGGAATGGTAGGATAGATTTTAAACAAGTTTATTATTCCTAAAATAAAAATCTAGTAGTGAAAATTTAATTTTTGAATTTAACTTTCTGTCATTTTGTTTACAACTAAATCTCTAGGCTAAGTAATAGGACTTCATTAAAAATGTGGAAAGTAACAAGTACGTTGTAATTATCAAGAATGCAGTTAATTTTTCGGAAGAGATATTTCCCTTGAGCCTTTAAAAACTTAAGTGACATAGTATAAGGATGTCACTCGTGTTGAACGAGAGACGACCATACTTAGTTTACAAAAGATGATATAGGACTATCAGATAAATTCATTTAGTGAATTTTAAAAGTGCAATTACACAACAAATTTCTAAAGTGAAAAATTGGAAAATCATATACATAAGGCGTTGCCAGTTAGACGGTATTTGGAACCGATAAACTAGTGGGAGCCTTAGCCTTATGATTTGTTGTTTTTCTGAATCATTAGAAATGTGTAATAGACTGCACAGGAGTTTCTCCATTTATCGGAAAAATAAGAATAAAGCGTTGCTAGTTAGACAGTATTTGGAACTGATAAACTAGTGGGAGCTTAGTTCTGAGTGATTTTCTAAATCTTGAAAAATCATAAATACAAAGTGTTGCTTTTTTTTTTTGAAAAACAAAGTGTTGCTAGTTATACGGTATTTGGAACCGATAAACTAATGGGAGCTTTGGTCTTATGATTCGACGATTAGAAAAATCGATAGTCCAAGCAAGTAACACTGAACATCCCACAGTTCAAGAGTAGTGTCTACTCAAACGAACTGCTAGTTCAAGACTGTTTCCATTTAAGGAAAGTCGAGAATGGGAAAGAATATTTATACGTGTTAGTCATCTAAACTAAGTAGTTTTAAGGCTAAACCGGAAAATTAATAAATTGGAAATTAAAGGATAAGGAAAGTGATTTCAGATCACTGACCAATGCATCCTTAGCAATTTTCTCAAAAAGCTAAGTTCTTTGGAAGAACTAGGTAGCTTTGCTTTAAACGATAAATAAAATAGACAACGGGAAGTTATTTCAGATAGACTAGTGGGAGTGATATAAGGAAATGAATCTCGGATTCAATTCTTGAGTATCACAGAAAATTCATTTTTTGTTTTCAGATTCGTTGGAACGAACGTATTCATTTTCAATAGGATAATTTGTTTGTCTTATTGACGATGAATATAACATCCGTAGCACAAACCCAAGATTCTGACTTTTGTTTGATAAAGTCAGAACCACTAAAACATGCTGAATGGGTATATGTAACACATCTTAAAATATATAAACGCAAATGGTTTCCGTATTTCGATAGGGATCGCAGGCTAGAAGGACAAAATAAGATACAAAATGGGAAAAAAGGACAAGAAAAAAAGATATTGGTTGAGAAGGACAAAAACGCGCATGTTACTACATGTGTTACTACATGTTGCTACAACCACATGCAGTAACACATGTAGTAACAGGCGCGTTTTTGTCCTTCTCAACCACAATCTTTTTTTCATGTCCTTTTTTCCCATTTAAGATTAAAAGTGGTACTTCACAACCTTTTCCTAATTTCGATAAACGCTTCTTTCTATTCTATTAATTAGTGCATATTCCCTAAAGACAAGATCTGAAGACTGGCTTAGGGTGATTCCTATCTCCCAGTCAAAGGAACACTGTCTCAAAGGAACAATGACTAAGTTTCCTTTCAATCAGGAAAGGGAAATAGATTTAAAGATGTAACATAGCTTGTTCATAACAACCTTCGGGGTCATATGAAAGGTACAAGCTAGTGGGAGCTTTTGAAGTAGTGACATCTTGTCTGACAACTATTCGAGACTCCAGTAAGTTTATCCAAATATTTGGAGGAAATCTCTGATTTCACCAGAGATAGAGTATTCCATACTCAGAAATAGGTTATTGCGTAGTCTTCGGGAATGACGCTCGGCCTGCCTCCGAGTGAAATGTTTTCACTAAAGGATACACCATAAATTTGCCTTATATAGTTATTGATGTACTACGATACGCTGCTGAACTCATTTAAGATATTGGTTGCAAAATAACGGTTTACGTTGTAACAAAAAACCGAGAGGTCTACCTAAAAGATGCCTACGCATTTCTGGATAAGGAGTGAATTTAGTTCACCCCACTTCCGTAAATATAGACATTTAGCATTTAGTGCTTGAAGGTAGGACTGGAAATTTTGCGTACACGTTCAGATCGTGAAATATCTTAATGCATTAAGTAAAGGTTGATTATAAAACTCGTAAAATCAGAGAATGACGGTTATACTGTCAAACTCGGTCTGATAAGAGTCTATAGATCACAGCTTTAGATCTTGAAGTATTTGTACTCGAGATGTTACTAACTGATTTGTTCAGTCCACATCCAACGCCGGCAGTTGGTGATAACACTAATATAAAAAAAACTACGGAACTAGATCGGCATATCAATCCACCCCGAACGTAGTGGGAGTATGGTTTGTCCATTACCCATTGCAAGACCTTACGGTCTATAGGGAAAATTGATGACCTATAGTCCTTCGTGGGCTGTATAGGATCCTGATCATAGAGGTCGGTTTAAAAGCCATAACCCTGTGAATGGAGTTTGATACTCCAGTTTTGTTGAAACTCTTGTAGAACCACCTGAGTATCTCAGGCCCAGTGGGAGTAATTGGAACTACACAAAGAAGAGTCGAATGAATAGGAAAGTTTAAACTTTCAACGTAAAGCTGAGTAATTTAGGGGTGATTTCCTAAAAGGTATAGAGTTAACCAGACCGTGATCTCTCTTACCACTCAGTCTTGATTGATTTCGTCAGAAAGCGGGAAATAGGGGTGATTCCCTAAGACTTCCTTGCCGAACAACGGAATCTGAATTCATTCAGAACAGAAGGGTTTTAGCTAAGAACAAATAACGGATTCATTACAAAGCAGAAAATTGGGGTGATTCCCTAAGACCTTTTTGCGAGACTAACGGTATCTTAATTTATTTAGAAAGAACTTTTGGCAGGATGCCTGCCATAGCTTATATCCTTTGGGGATTAAAGCAAACCTCTCGGTCATTTCAAATTCATATATTTTAATATGTGGACTTGACCAGAATATTGATAAGTCTTTCGTAGACTGGGCATCAATACTAGTAAAGTAGTATGTAGATTAGTGTTTGTGAATGGTAACACTGAAACAGTTGGAAACAATATGGGTGTGTTATCTGAAGTCAGAGTCTGACATGCCATCGAAATTCATTCTAAAGGATTTGATTCGCTCAAATTCTCGAGAATCGGTCATTGGCAATCCCATCCATTCACCTGGCTAAGATATTCTTGCATTTATGCAACATTCAACGATGTAGTCTACCCTACCTCTCAGGAATGGTTATCTAAACCTGCAGATGAATACTAAATGGGATGTTTAGTGAATCCTCAAGTCTCTTCGGGAGAATGGGGAATAATATGCTGGTATATTCAGGTGCAAACTAGAATAAGTGATAACACTGATTCTGGCTTTAGGTCGGATTAAGAATGATCGTTAAGTCGATCTTGTCCTCAGTGTTGACTCAAAGGTATATTGAAAGTGTACTACCGGATTAGATGGAAAGGCGATGTTTCGATCCCAAAGATTGACTCAAGCTGCCAACCTACCTGATCAGTGTACCAAGTCACATGATATTCGGATTCTAAGTTCGCGCCGGGTCTTTGACCTACCCTGCGGCGGCACACTCCGGTCGTGCTTGGAAGGATGAATTACTAAGATGTGCTTGAAGGGTATGATTCTTGGGGATATGTCTCACTTGTTTTGAGCAAGTGGGAGAATTTTGTAGATATATATATATAAAGGGTGTGCTCTAAAACAATTAATCCACTTGCCTTTCGTGCAAGTGGGAGATTGTCAGGTGTAGTGCCTGAAAAACAATTATATAATTGGTTTTATGACAGAATTAATAATTCATCTTATTATATGCATGAATGCTTATAATTAAGACACTACTGAAAACCCTAAGTACCTCGTTTATGTAATCACATAACTCAGTGTATGGCTATACACAAGAGGATTGAGTTAGTTGGATGTACTTAAAATTAACTTGGTCCGTAGCGTTTATTAATCTGAGTACAGGTCTCAAGATTAATTTGTTAATAATGCGCCCAGAACACTTTAGGTGTGACAGTCTTATCCGGACAGTCGGTAATAGGGTACCTAGTGGGGCATTTATAGATGATGATAATCATATAGGGCTAGACCAATTTGATTTGAGTTCTCGATATAATTCTGTGGTCGAGAAGTCTTATCGAATCACAAGATGATCATATATGGATTAATCTCAATCCTGACGTGATCGCAGATGACTACTTAGACTAGGGTAGAGTTTGATGTGTTAGTAAGGATCACTTCGTAGTATGTGGTCCAACACTTCTTGTTGGCTCTATTTTAGGATGAGTGAGTGGTCTATGCTATCACAGATATGGAATCCATTCCTTCCCTCGGGAAGTAGACAGACAGTTCCCTTATTTGTTAATCCTAGAAACTGATCGATCCACGGAGTTCATATTATATTAGTTATGAACTAATTGATCACTAGGGGTTAATGCTAAATAAGGATAAGAGGTTTCGAGAAGGGTTTACCGAGATATCCTGAATCGAAACGAACATTCTATGGAGGATTTATCCGTATGTAATGATTATATCAGTGGACGCTTATCAATTCATAGTTGAGTATAAGTTATCTATATTCGGCAGAGTTCAATTTCGGATTTATGGTGGTGTAATCCCGGAATTAATAGATTGAATATTATTGTTCGGTCTGACGGATAATATTATTTAATTTATTGCGGCTACTGAATATGGGTCCATGGTCCCCGACGTGGCTCCTAACATAGCATATGTTTTCTCGTCGTTTCACCTAAATTAATATTAAATAGTTGGATTGGACTGTTTAATAGATATGTGGATTAATTGTTTAGGTGGACTAGATAATTAAATACATGGAAAAGATATTTTTCGTGGACTCGGCCCAAATTAGTGTGTTGACTTCTTGACCTAATTGGTCAAGAAGAAAGTGGCGTGTGATGCTTGGTTGATTATCAAGAAATTTTTTTTCTTGATAATAATATGATACAAGTGATTACCTTATTTATTTGTTAAATAATTTAAGGAAAAGAAATCTTTTATATATCCTTATTAATTTGGGAATATTCTAGATTTATCTTTTAAGGATAAGGACTAATTTGATTGATTTTGTATTAATTAAATAAATCATTGGAGGACAAGGATTACTCTCCTATATAAAGAAAGTTCTCCCAAGCCAATAATCACAACACAATTTTCGAAATTGAGGAAGTACTAAGGCTTAGAATTTTCGGCCTTAAGTACTTGGGTTTGAGTTTTAGAAAACTTCGGGTTTTCTAAGGTAGCATATCGAGGAGGTCAAGCGGCTTGAATCACCATCCACTTGGTGTTGGTTGGAGATACACGTTGGAAGACTTTGGCTTCTCAACTAGGCTCTCAACTAGCTTGGATTGAAGATTGTTCTAGACGTTTATTCACAATAAACAGGTAAGCAATCTAAACCCCCTCGTAGGAGTATATCTATTATTTTATGTGCTTTGGTTGACTAGATCTAGATCTTGTACTTTCCGCTGCGTAATCGGGTGGATTTTGATCCATCCGGCGATATTACATCCTACATTCTCAGCATAGCTACAAATGCCTTGATCTCCAAACCGGAAAATTTTACATCTGCCACCATGTTGTCTTGGACGAATCAACATTTCCTTATGTCTCATCCCCATCCTTACCCACGGTTGACTCACTTACGGTACCTCTACCTGCCCAACTGACCCCTCCCTCTGTGCCACCTCATGTTCCTTTTCCAAATGCAATATATGAAGCAACACCGCCATCTCTGTCTCTTCCTTCTCCAATTTCTGAGGCATCCCATGCCTCAACTCCCGCGTCTTCCTCTAGTGCCGAGCCTTCCCCCACGGCCCTTTTCCTTCCGACCTGCACAATGATGACCCGTGCTCAAACAAACTCTCTCAAGCCCAAATCCCTCCACCCCGATTATATTCGTTATCCTTTACCCAAATCTCTTCTTACCGCTGCCGCTACTTCTGAACCCACAACCTTCACCGAAGCCACCAAACACCGGGTTTGGCGAGATGCTATGCGTGATGAGATCAATGCGTTAGTTGAGAATGACACTTGGGAACTCGTTCCCCATTCTTCTGGGATGAATGTAATTGGTAATAAGTTGGTGTATCGTATTAAACAGAATGCAGACGGTCGTATCGAGTGCTACAAGGCTCGCCTTATTGCAAAAGGCTTTCATCAGGCTGAGGATGTTGACTCATGACACATTTAGCCGGGTGATTAAGCCCACTACTATTCGGCTTTTATTATCATTGTCTACTAATAATAATTAGACTCTTAAGCATGTGGATATTCAGAACGTGTTTCTTCCTGGTTACTTTATGCAGCAACTGTAAGGCTTCCATCATCCGGACTATCCAGACTATGTTTGTCGCCTCAAGCAGCAGGCTCCTCGGGCCTGGTATTCTCGGTTCACCTCAGCCCTCACTACCTATGGTTTTGTTGCATCCAAGGCCTACACTTCTCTATATATTTATCATTGTGGTACTATTTCTATTTATGTTTTGATCATGTAGATGATGTCATTATCACAGGTTCTTCTTCGGATGCGGTTAATCATGCCATTCGGCACTTGGGTTCTCAATTTCCAGTTAAAGATCTCAGCACTCTCTCTTATTTTCTTGGCGTTGAAGTCTTACGCACTTCTGATGGCCGTCACCTAACACAACGAAAATATATTGTCCAGCTACTTCAACGCGCAGGTATGGTGATGTGATCCATCCAGAGATATTTTATTTGTTTTTTTTATTTTAGTTTCCGGTGTTTTAATGAATAAAACGGCCTTAGGCCCGTGTCAAAAGTTGCCCATATGTTAGTATATTGGGTCAAGTGTTTATTTTTAGCAAATAATAGTCATTTGGACTTATTAGGGTTGAGTTATATTTGTTACAAAATAAAGTGGCGAAAATTACATTGTAATTTATCCCACATTGCTTAGGAAGTTATTTGTCTTTTATTTTGTAGCCTATAAAAAGGCATACTACTTGTAATATTAAGAAGATCAACAATATTATTGAAATTCGCTTAAACTTTTAAGTTGAGAGCTTTTCTCTTCTTGCCGTTTTAATCGCGGGCGATTAAGACAAAATCACTTGCGAGTGAGTGATCTCTTTGTCGTAGAGATTACACCCTTCAAGAACGAATCAGCGTTTTGAGCACGCGTTGTTTATTCTTGGCCTTAGCCTAGGTCGAGGACACTAGGTTTAGGTATCTATAGCTCACCATTGATCCCTTGAGTCGTTTCCTGGAACCGTATCCGCATCAGTTGGTATCAGAGCCCAGTGACCGAGGTATCAAATATCCCCGTTTTGATTTTCTTGTTTCAATTTCGTTCTTTTATCAAAAAAAAAAAAAATTATCGTTCCTGTTCTTCTTGCATCGTTCATATTCAAAAAAAAAAAAAAAACAAATAAAATATCTCTGGATGGATCACATGCAAGCCTAAATACTCTGCCGTTGGTTCACATGCAAATGAGTACTCTGCCGTTGCCGGGGATAAAATAAAGATTAGGTCGATATCAGTAAATCACATGAGTATTTAGGATTAGGTCTTTTTATTTTTTATTTTTTATTTTTTTATTGTCTTGTTGAAGAGTCACACCACCTACTCTGGTAGTGGTAGTGACTTGATACCTTGATTGTGTTCTTGTTTTTTTCCCTGAGTCGCAGGTATGGATCCATATGGCCAAGGAGGCTACTTCCCCCACTCATTTGAAGGATTTAATTTTGGTGGTATGGGTTTCGGAACACAACCATATTATCAGTTCAACTCCTACACAACACCCTACAACAATGAGTGGGAGAGTCCTCCAAGCTCTCAATTTCAGCACCCCACTGCTTATCCGCAATACTTTCAGCCGCCACAGGTTACTCCATCGTCGAAGAGCACAACTGAGATTTTATTGGAGCAACTTAGTCAGGATCTACAAGAATTGAAGGATTCCCAACACCGCTTGGAATCTGAGGTGGTTGATTTGGCAAGCCGGGTAGGGCAGTTGGTTGAGAAGATGAGGCTTGAGGGAAGTATTAAAGAAGAAGAAGGTTTTCAATCTCCACCGTCTCTCCCGGAGGTAATCACACCTGAGGAATTCCATGAAGAAGGTATGAATACTGTCCCCATTGAATTATCAATTCCCTCTTCAGTGACCCCTGTTGAGACACAGGTAGAGGTGAGTCCTTTTAAGTCTTTCGATGCTTTTGTTGAGCCAACTTGTTACTATGTGGTGCGTGCATCCCTTTTGATTGGCATATGCTCTGTTTCTGGGAAAGTGATTTCATTGTGTTGCACGATGAATTCCTTGAACCAATCTTGGTGGTGCGGATTGAGCCTCTTGTTTTTCTTTTCATATTTTGAGGGGGTGCTCAATTCATATGATTTGTGTAGGGAGAAGCAACGGTTTGCTCTCCTTTGGTATAACTATCCTTAGCATAATTAGGGGTAGAAAGTCGAACTAAGGACTTTAAACTTAGAATGTTTCAGGTAGTATTTTTTTTTTTCTTTTCACTCGTGTTTCTTTGTTTTTCTTTTAGTTTCTTAATATGTCGAGCAAACGACATTAAACAAAAGCGCTTATGGGAGGCAACCCATTTTTTTTCTTAGTTTTTTAGGTTTGTTTTTTTTTAGGAGTGTGATGAAAAATTGACCTCGCATTTCAAATTCCATTTCATGCTTTGTGATAATCGATATTTTATTTGTTCTATACCTCTCCATACTTGTGCTTACCTACACTTAAGGTTTCGGCCTTTTGTCGTAGTGGACTCTTGGTTTCTATGTTGTGATTGTATAGGTACCCTGGGAGATACATTGGAGGTTGTCACTTTGTAGAGTTCCGCCCTGTTGCCGGTTCAGCTAAGTCTTTCCTAACTTTATCACTCACACACCGAGGACGGTGTTTTGTTTTAAGTGGGGGGTTGTAGACTTAGCCTCACTTGACTGCTTGTGTTTAAATTCCGTGCATCGAATAAGTTATATACTTGGTGTTTGGTCTAAATGAGTAAAATTGAGCCATTTTTAAATTTTTTTCATGAATTTGATGTTGCGAATTATATGTGAATTCATGGTACTCTTCGGTTAATTATTAGTCATGAGTTGAATGCATGTGAGGCAAACCTTCATCTTGTTGTGTAAATAGAATTTTTGTGCACGTAATAGCTTCCCTTTCATGAGTTGTGGTTAGTTAGTGAATGCTTATAGATGACATAGAAATTAATCTGTTACCTAGAACTTATACCATTAACTTCGAGGCGAAATAGAAAGGTCAATCTTGGTAGATTAAGGGATGACGGTCATGGCATTTCTTTGATTCAACCAGAGCCAAATAGCCAGCCATGTACATAATTTCCACAGAAAACCCTCTAAGCCTTTGTAGGGTGGTTAGACCCCCACCCGAACTTAGCCATTCGTTGATTAGCCCATAATTACCAACCCTTAGCCTTTATTTGTGGTCTACGTTTCTTTGGCACCCTACGAGTGAGTTTTAATCTTATTTTGAGCACACTTGCTATCACAAGTGTGGGGTGGTGAAGATTTGTATCAAATTATGGTGTTGGTGGATCTATTGTACTACGAATGAGAAGGGGTAGTGAAGTATGTTGGCGTTTGGTTTGTCAAAAAAAAAATCAAAAAAAAAAAATCAATCAAAAGATATAAAAATAAAAATAAAAAGTTGAATAAAGTTGAGTCAAGAAATGTGGATGAAAGTGTTCGAGTTATTACTTCCAATGTAATGAATGGCGATGGGATGAAGTAAATTGGAGTGAGTGTTCTTGAATTCTTGGTGGGCTTGTTCTTGGTGACGGCTATTTTTGCAAGCGATCTTGGAGTTTCATGTTGGTGACAACTATTTTTTGCATTTTACTCCTGTTTATGATACGGTGTTGAAAGGAGGTGAGCTATGGGTTAAGTGTAAGACGCTCTGATTAGACTCACTCGTTTTTCTCTTTTGATATTCCTTTTATCCTTTCGTTTAGCCCCGTCCCTGGCCTAACGTTACAACCGTGCAAGTCCTGCCTGACCTTAGTTAGCCTTGATTTGACCTCGATTAGTGGAGATGATTATGAAGTATAAGCCTATGGTGTAACACCATTAGTCATACACTTATAATCTGAGCCGGTTGACCGTGATTAATGATTGAGAAGCTATGCACACAAACACATTCTGTTTCCATGATGAGATATGTTTTGCCTCGTGTCTATTCGCTTGTTGACTAGTTTTTACTCGTTGAATATATTGGTTTCCCGTATGATCGCAACGTTGGCCTCATGATTTATTTTTGAATCGCTTGATTTACTCGAGGGCGAGCAAACGCTAAGTGGGGGGTAGTTGATGAGAGTCAACTTTGCTATAATTTCGTGTGCATTTTACCCCATATTTGTAGTCTATTCGATGTTATTTTGGGGTAGTTATGTGGTTTTTATAGCACTCTCACCATTAGTTGAATCACGAGATGATAGGACGTTTACGTCCGAAATCTCTATGTTTTTGGTGAATCATGTGCGTTTTATTGGCATTTGTCACGCTTGGGTTTTCTTGTTTTTATTTGTTATAGGTGCGGCGTGATAGAGGGCGTGACGATGATTACAACAGCACGAAAATCGTCTAAAACGGAGTTCGTATGAGAAAATGACGCAAGATTCAAGTTCGGGTGTTCGAATAAAAATAAATAATCTTAATAAAATCATGTATCAAAAACAGAATGTATCACATCCAGGGTGTGACGGAGGCTGTTTTTAGCAATATTTGGTTATTATCGGTTCAAAAGAAAAAAAAAAAGAAAAGAAAAAAAGGGAAAAAGAAAAAGCTGTTTATGTTATTGGTCAAATGGGGCCCACGCCTAATGTCAAGACTTTTGATGCGGCCAATGCAGTAAAGCCTGGGGTGACGCGGTGAAAATATTTTCGGATAATTTCCGGAAATTATTTATAAGCCACTTAGGTCAAATTTCAACACAATTTTTTCATATCACAATTTTATTTTCTCTGCAGCAGTTTTTCTTTTCCCCATTAGAACAATTTACTTTTATTTTGTCTGCAAAAATTCCTTAGAACAATAGAAACTTTTCTTCCGTTATTTTGTGATTGGAACACAACGAAGTGACGATTCGATTGGTGAATTGCTTCTAGTTTTTTATTGGTAATTTTCTTTATCTTTTTCTGATGCCTATTATGTATTTCTTGATTTATTTCGGCGATTTTATTATTAGTATGAGTAGCTAAATTTCTGATAGCTAGATTATGTGATGGATCGCGAAATTGATGCCTAAACGATGATCTAGGGAGATGAGTAGGGCATAAAAGTTTAATCTTTTGAATGTTTGTGTTCTAAAATTTGATCTTAATGCTTTTAGTGGAGTCGCGAACCATTAATTGATTTTACACACGAACTTTATAAATGTATTTTGCGAGGGAGTGTGCGAAATAGGGTTTTAGGATTGCCATGCACGAACTAGTCGAGTTTTTCGCAGCCTGTTCCTTGGTAAGGTTATTCTAGCTAAGCCGTGAACTCGGTGGATGCGGAGCGTTTCATTGTTTTTATCATATTAGGTCAATTAAATCCCATAGAAGGGACATTGAACCGAGTATAGAATGGTAACTAGGTTGTGGTATTAGCGCCTAGGGACCGCTTAGGAGATTGCACCCACAACACATTCATTAGAAACCATTGGTTGGTTGGGAGGTTAAGGCTCATCCCTAGTGATTCGGTAAGGTGTTAAGAGTAGTGTTCCTGATCATAGTTTAGCTATTCATTCTATCATATATTTTAAAGTTATAACTTTTTATTTCATTTTCTAGTTATAAATATTATTTTCACCCCGATTGTGAGCCTGAACTAGATACGAAAGTGGTTGTGATACTTGACCAATTCCTCGTGGGATACGACCTTGCTCGCCGTTGTAGTACAACCGACCCGGTACTCTGCCGGTTAAAGTTGGTTTACATACTCCTAATACTCAAGATTATGATTATTTTATATATAGGCTTGCATGTGATCCATCCAGAGATATTTTATAATTTTACTCAAGATTATGATTATTTTATATATTTTTTTTTATTTTTTTTTTGATGATGATGCAGGAACGAAGGCTGGAAGCAAGATTATTGTTGTTTTTTTTTTGTTTTTGAATATGAACGATGCAAGAAGAACAGGAACGATAATTTTTTTTTTTTTTGATAAAAGAACGAAATTGAAACAAGAAAATCAAAACGGGGATATTTGATACCTCGGTCACTGGGCTCTGCTACCAACTGATGCGGATACGGTTCCAGGAAACGACTCAAGGGATCAATGGTGAGCTATGGAAACCTAAACCTAGTGTCCTCGACCCAGGCTAAGGCCAAGAATAAACAACGCGTGCTCAAAACGCTGATTCGTTCTTGAAGGATGTAATCTCTACGACAAAGAGACTACTCACTCGCAAGTGATTGTGTTTCAATCAGTCACAGATTAAAACGGCAAGAAGAGAAAACTCTCAACTCAAATAAAAGATTCATCATTGGTTGATTATTCTTATAAAATTACAAGGAATGCCTTTATATAGGCTACAAAATAAATGACTAACCAACTCCTAAGCAATGTGGGATAAATTACATAGTAATTTTCGCCACTTTATTTTGTAACAATCCTAACTCAACCCTAATAAGCCCAAACGGCTATTATTTGCTAAAAATAAACACCTGGCCCAATATACTAACATATGGGCAATTTTTGACACGGGCCTAAGGCCGTTTTATTCATTAAAACACCGGAAACTAAAATAAACAAAACAAATAAAATATCTCGGAATGGATCGTATGCTAAGCCTTGCGTCTCTCCTATGACTCCTAAATTCCGTTTGATTCGTGAAGATGGGCCAGCCTTCTCTGATCCGTCTCTTTATCAAACTATTGTGGGCAGGTTGCAACATCTTCAGTTCACTCGGACCGACATTGCCTTTGCTATCCGTAAAGTGAGCAAGTTTATGCATGCTCTGATTGACTCTAATTGGGCAGCTGTCAAGCGAATCCTTCACTACTTAAAGCACAATATTTCTAATGCCTTGTTTATTTCCCAGCGGTCCATTACTACTCTCCATGCGTATTCTGCCACCGATTGGGCTATTGATTCAGATGATCGCCGCTCCGTTGGCGCATATTGTATTTTTTTTTTGGGTTGTAATTTAGTCAGCTGGCGTTGCAAACAACAACTTACAGTCACCAGTAGTAGTACAGAGGACGGATATAAATCCATCTTGAACGCGACGGCTAAATTACAGTGGCTTACTCTGTTACTTCATGAAATGCGACGGCCTCTCATCTCTACTCCGGTTCTATGGTGTGACATCATCGGGGCCACGTACCTCGCTGCCAATACCGTCTTCCATGCACGCACCAAGCATATTGAGTTGTATTTTCATCATGTTCGTGAACTTGTTGCTGCAAAACTTGTGTCCGTCGCATTTGTCTTGTCTAAAGATCAAATTGCCGATGCACTTACGAAACCGCTCAATAATCCGCGATTTTAGACTCTCAAGATCAATCTCCACGTGCTTCCTCTTACCGTGGGATTGCGGGGCCGTATTGAGGATATTATTAAAGATAAATAGTTGTAGTATTTATTTAGAAATTATTTTGTATTTATCGTTTGCTTCCTCCCTAAGGTATAGAGTATTATATAAACACGTTGTACTCAGTCAAATCTTCAATGAGAAATAATTATTTTCACTGTCAATATGTAACACTACTGATGGACCAGGCCTCCCATTTCGTTGGCATTTTTTCAAAGGGAGTTGTTAACTTCAACATTCGGGATACCGTAGTCATATGCAATTTTTTCCAAAGCGAGTTGTTAAGTTCTACATTCGGGATACAGGGTCATATTCGATTTCTGAAAAAAAAAAAAAAGAATGAATGTAAGTTCAACATTTGATTTTGATATATGAAATGTCGAACATTAACTCAAGTGTGGTACGTGTTACGTAGATTCAGGGGCGGATCCACCTTAATTCTAAGGGGGCACTCGCCCCCCTCGGATCTGGAAAATACACAACTATATATATGTTATGTATCTTTTTCGCCTCCCATAAAAATTTTATTTGCCCTTATTATCTATAATAAACCGATAATTTGACATAAAACTTTTATCATGTAAATAAAAATACATGGTTATTATCAAAGTGATACATTTACGAAAATATTAATCGATTTCGGAACATTGGTTTCTGTGGAAATACTATGGTTAATATTACATTATTATTATACTCATAACATGTTACATTATAACGTGTTACTTTGTATCATGAGACATATTAATTGCATTGAATAAACAATTAATATGTCCCAATAGTTATAAAGTAACTATCCTTTGTCCTATTATGTAATAGCATAGACATAGCCGACTCTAGCATTTATTGTAGCCGGCTCTAGTTACTTTTACTTTACTAGCTAGGATCCTCTCTTGTAAGGATCCTCTCTTGTACCTATTTATACTCATTCTTTCAACATGAATAAATAAGTTGGAGTTTACTCAAGTATTATTACTTTCTCAAACTCTCTTCATGGTATCAGAGACTTAAACTCCCGAAATCCGCGCAAACTCTCGACACCTGCTTGAATCAAGAATGTCTTCACTATCTCGAAGCTTCCTCACCTTCGCTTGAGTCCCACCGCCTCGACAGACCGGGGTCACCGAATCTTCATCTTATACTAATCATAGACTTGATGGCAACAACTATTTGCTATGGTCAAGATCTATGAAAATGTACATCTCTGGACAAGGTAAGATGGGATACCTGTCCGGCTCTAAACCTGCCCCTGCTGAAGATGACCCAGGATTTGAATCATGGGATACTGCTAATAATCAAGTCATGACCATTCTCACAAGATCAATGACAAAAGAGATTAGTGAGAACTTTATGATGTATGATACGCAAAGGAAATGCGGGATAATGCCGGGGATCTTTACTCCAAGAAAGACAATACATCAGAAGTGTATGAACTTGAAGCTCAGATCTAAAACTGCAGGCAAGGAGATATGTCTGTAACTCAATACTTCAACCAACTGTCTAGGGCATGGCAACACCTAGATATGCTGGAAACTCACCCCTGGAATGATGTCAAGGATGCTGCCCTTTATAAGGACATTATTGAGAAAAAGAGAGTATTCAAGTTTCTTACTGGACTGAATCCCGCCCTTGATGATGTTAGAGGAAGAATCCTTGCCACAAAACCTCTCCCCAATCTCAAATCCATGTTTGCTTGAAGTCAAACATGAGGAAAGCGAGGAGGAAAGTGATGCTTTCGAACTCCCTACCGACAACCCCGCCGAGAGTGCTACCTGCCGACCATCGGGAAGCTGCCGAGGTTACGAGACCGTCGGGAAGCCTGCGATAGAACCGGAAAGTTGTTCTGTGAGCACTGCAAACGCACAAATCACACCAAGGACACTTGCTGGAAGCTACATGGCATGCCTAAATCTCTCAAACCTACCAGGGAAAGTCAGGGCAGGCATGTCCATGAAGAGGAGAATGACAACAAGTTGAATGCTCAGTTTGCTGCTTTCAAAGCTTTCCTCACTCAACAAAAAGAAGGTAGTACCTCTACTGACACGGCTACTCAGGCTAGTGCAGGTAAATTCTACTCTTCTATTAGTAATGAAACATGGATTGTTGATTCTGGGGCCTCCTCCCATATGACTGGTAATAAAAACCTCATAACTCACCTTATGCCATGTCAACAAATTCACAATGTTAAGACTGCTGATGGATCCATTTCTCGTGCAAAAGGTTTTGGAAATGTTAAACTCACTAATAAGATATGTCTAAAGGATGTCCTATTTGTTCCAAAATTAGACTGCAATCTCATATCTGTCAGTAGACTTGCAAAAGATTTAAATTGGACTGTTGTTTTTAATAAGAATCAGTGCACTTTCCAGGACCCTTCTTCACAGGAAGTGATTGGGAGGGCTAAACCCTGCTTAGGATTGTATGTGGTCGACCCTGCTGAAGACAGAAGACTGAAGACTGAATCTGCCTCAGCAGCCTGCACTCAAACCTTAGATAATATCATGTTATGGCATTATAGACTAGGACATCCAAGTTTTGGTTATTTGAAGTCTGGTAATTCTGAATTATTTAAAGGATGTAATGTCAATGATCTTCAATGTGATATTTGTCAATTTGCCAAACTTACCAAATCTGTGTATGCCAAACTACCTCATTTGCCTTCCACACCTTTCACTTTAATTCATAGTGATGTATGGGGACCTTCAAGGGTAAAAAGTATAACAGGAAAAAGGTGGTTTGTCACTTTCATTGATGATCATACCAGGAACACATGGCTGTTTTTAATGAAGGATAAATCTGAAGTTGGACCAGTATTTCAGGAATTCTACAACATGATCTCTACTCAATTTGACACTAAGATCAAGATCTTAAAGACGATAATGCTCTTGAATACTATGAGTCTAACCTCGGTAATTTCTTGATGAATAAGGGGATTGTCCATATCGGCGGTTGTGTGGAAACACCTCAACAAAATGGGGTTGCTTTGAGAGAAAGAACAGGCACCTACTTGGAGATGGCTAGATCAATCATGTTCACTACCCATGTCCCAAAGTATATGTGGGGTGAAGCTATATTAACTTGCCACTTACTTAATCAACGGACTTCCCAAACGAGTGTTAGGCTTCAAAACTCCTATCCAAACCCTCCCGACCACACACTCATGCCCTCATCTTATCTCCCAATTACCACCAAAAATCTTTGGTTGTACTTGCATTTGTTTATATCCATGCCCAACACGAAGCAAACTTGATCCCAAAGCTCACAAGTGCATTTTCCTAGGATATGCAAAGGACAAGAAAGGTTACAAGTGTTACTCTCCTTCGAAAAGAGATTTTACAATTCTATGGATGTAAAATTCTTTGAAAGGACTCCTTACTACGACAAGTCCACCGAGGCGATCACCGATGGAAACCCGATTGAACTTGACCTAAATCCTTTCCCTCGGCAAACTCTTGAACCTCGGCACCCCACCGACTCTCGGCGGCCTGCGATCCTCGGAACCTCCCGAACCGAGTCTGCGACCCGAGCTCGCGAACCGAGCCTGCGACACTCGGCAACCTGCGAGTCACGGCGGACGAACCTCGGCACCCCACCGACTCTCGGCGGCCGCGACGTTGATGACGGACCTATTGCTATCGGGAAGGGAAAGAGATCTTGCACTACCGACCACTCTATTCATAATTATCTATCCTATGATCGGTTATCACCGTTTTTGCCATGTTTACACAGGACTTGGATTCTCACTCTATTCCTAAGAATATACGGGAAGCTCTCCAACATGATAAGTGGAAGGCGGTATCATCAAAACCGAAATGATCGCTCTCCTTGACAACCATACTTGGGATCTCACCTCTCTCCCACATGGAAAGAAGACGATCACCGCAAATGGTCGTTCACTATCAAGTACAATGCGATGGTACTATTGACAAATACAAAGCTAGACCGGTTGCAAGGGGATTCACTCAAACATATGGCCTTGACTACAAGGAAACCTTTGCACCCGTGGCAAAACTAAACACCGTCGAGTGCCGATCTCAATTGTTGTCCAACTTGATCGGCCTCTACACCAATTGGATATCAAGAATGCTTTCCTAAATGGTGACCTTACGAGGAAGTCTACATGAATGTGCCTCCCGGTTTTTCCAATACTCACACTCAAGGGAAAGTTTGCAAATTGAGGAAATCTCTATATGGCCTAAAGCGGTCCCCTGAGCCTGGTTTGGCAAACTCACTACTTGTGGTTAAAGCCGCTGGATACCATCAATGCAACTCGGATCACACAATGTTTATCAAAACAACAAACCGAGAAAAGGTCCATTCTTATTGTCTATGTGGATGATATCATCCTTACCGGTGATGACCCCGTTGAGATCCAACACTTGAAGACCCCGCCGGCAAAAGTATTTCAAGTTAAAGATTTGGGCTACCTCAAGTACTTTCTTGGTATGGAAATAGCTAGGAACGACCGGGGTATATCTCGTTTCACGGAGGAAGTATGTCTTGGACTCGCTTGAAGGAAAGCGGCATCTTTGGGATGCAAACCCGTTGTATCCCCAGGTAGACCCCGAGTAATACCCTCGTTTGCATGGTGACATTGCTTTGTCGAAAGGATCAATATCAAAGACTTGTAGGGAAACTCATTTATCCGTCCCATACAAGACCCGATATTGCATATGGCGTCGCTTGGTTAGCCGGTTCATGCATTGCCCTACCGAGCAACATTGGGATGCGTGAACGGGATACCGAGGTACCCGAAGTCCACTCTGGCCGGGCTTACATTTCACCAAGTCTCCGATAGATCAATCAAGGTCTACACCGATGCTTGATTGGGGTGGATGTCACATTGACGAAAGATCTACCACGGCTATTGCTCATATGTATGGGGAAACCTAGTTACTTGGAGGAGCAAGAAACGACCCTCGTGTCAAGAAGCGATCTTGAAGCCGAACTCGGGGCACTTGTACTTGGCATTTGTGAAGCTCGTGGCTAAAAAGGGTACTCACCGAACTTCAAAGAACCTCTTCAAAGAACCTATCACACTCTGTTTGTGACAATAATTCACCTTATGCATGGCGAGAGGATCCATCCATCATGATAAAACCAAACATGTGGACATTGACGGACACTTCCTAAAGGAGAAGATTGATGCCAAGATTATTCAACTCCAAGTATGTTCCCTCGGCGGATCGAATGCGATATTCTCACCAAGGCCATACCACCACTTATGTTCAATGCGGATTGAGTAGCAAACTTGGTCGTATAAACATATACAACCCGGTTTGAGGGGGTGTGGAAATACTATGGTTAATATTACATTATTATTATACTCATAACATGTTACATTATAACGTGTTACTTTGTATCATGAGACATATTAATTGCATTGAATAAACAATTAATATGTCCCAATAGTCATAAAGTAACTATCCTTTGTCCTATTATGTAATAGCATAGACATAGCCGACTCTAGCATTTATTGTAGCCGGCTCTAGTTACTTTTACTTTACTAGCTAGGATCCTCTCTTGTAAGGATCCTCTCTTGTATCTATTTATACTCATTCTTTCAACATGAATAAATAAGTTGGAGTTTACTCAAGTATTATTACTTTCTCAAACTCTCTTCAGTTTCCTTTAAGGACAATGTTTGTAGTGTTTAAATATTTATTGATAGAAGTAGAAGGGTTAATGTATTCGGATCATGCACTATGTTGTAATTTTTAACATATAAAGCGAAATGTATAGTCGTGTTTTTTTTATGATGTATAGTAGTTTTTTTTCCGAATCGTAGGGACAGAAAAAATAAAAAATAAAAAATAAAAAATAATAATAATAATAATAATAATAATAATAATAATAATTTTTTATTACAAAAAATCTTTAGAATTTTCGCCCCCGTCGCCTGGGATCTGTTGGGGAGTTCGAGTAGACCAGAACAATGGTATCAAAACAATAAAAGAGATAGCTTGATATAAAACGCAGAGTCGAGTTAGAGGCTCTTTCCTGCGAAAATTATTCGTTCCCTTAGATTGCCTCCGGGTGTAACGCCCCGTTCCCGGACACCGAGTCCTTATCCGGAAAAGAAACGTTCGGCACGTATAAAATAAAAATAAATTCATTTTATACGTAAGCCTCTACTACGTCGTATCAAATTAAAGGCAAAACGGAAGCAAAACTCGGGTATATAAATTTTTTCCCAAAAGAAAGAGTAGAAAAGAAATCTAAGGGTAGAAATGTAAAATTTTTACATTTGGAAAAGTATGAAAATCCCAAAAGACAGAATACAACAAATCGTCAAAACCGGCGGTCTACCTCAAAAGTAACGAAAGTACAACCAAAGAAAAGCAGAATAGAAACATCTTGATTCTTCAACGAGCGGCGTCAAACGTCGTCGTCAAACTCTTCCTCGAAAACCTGTTCGTCTTCTCGTCCCCAAACACATAGAAAAAGTATGCATTCGAGGTAAGTACAACGTACTTAGAAAGAAAGAGAAGCTATGAAAGCAATCATAGTTATAACGAAAAGTTAATTATTTAATTAGTTGATTAAATGAGACCAACTCCATCTAGGGTTCACTTCATGCTCATCAACACGTTGTGACTAACTGTTTCTAACTTAGCCTATCTATGTTACAACCACACTCAAGGGCACTACGCGCATCCGCCTCAGCAGAGTCCCTCTGTACTTAGGGTCTTTGGCCTACAGAGTTCTTCCACCTCGGGGACACTCTTTTGCAACATATTAGTGGATCACACCAATACCCACGAAGTCTAGAAAAGATAGACTCCGATAGCACGCACACCTCAGCAGAGTCCCTCCGTACTTAGGGTCTTTTGACCTACGAAGTTCCTCCACCTTCAGAGGTAGCACATGCATCGCGATTTAGCCTCGGTGCCTAGCCAAGAGAGACATGTTGTTTAATCTTTTACTAGTCACATACGTTGTTTATTAAATTATTAACTAGCCACCTAAGTGTTCTCAAATAATCTCCTCACACATACTACTCTCTTCCTAGACCACTAGACACGGACAAGTCCTAGCACATACACAGACATTGATGAATCCTAATTCATCAAAGCACAAGCCTATCATGCTCTTCCGACGGATCCGAACTTCAACTCCCTTTAAGGTTACATTCGGTGTTTTAACTGAACGAATCAGAAGCTCAATTCAGGCTTGTCTATGTTTATACCATATTAACATATCATATATAAAGGTTTCATGTAGTTAAAGCATGTTTTCAAGGCCGAACAAAGAACTAACATAGAAAGGAGGCGGTACAAAAACGGACGCCCGTTTAAAGACTTGGACGCCCGTTCAAGCTTACGGACGCCCGTCCACCAAACCCATTTCAATCCCGAATGTAAAATTGCACCTCGGACGCCCGTCCAATACAACCGACGCTCGTCCAAGGTGGAACCTAGGCTGGACGCTCGTCCCGAATACCGGACGCTCGTTCACCTGGGTTCGACCTAAACCCTAACTTCATCACCATGCGATTTCCAGATCGTATTTCAACCAAAAACCAGAAAAAAAAAAAAAAGACAACACATTGAGCACATAAACCTCATCTAACACTACCATAACCTCTATAGACAATTACCAAAGAAACAACTCAAAGCTCTAACACATAAATTGCCTTAGATCATGATCAAATCCTTATAGCCAACAATTGAATTCATAGGACTGGTTTTCCTTACCTTAAGCAGCCATAGAACTGATCCAAACAGCCCTCAAAAATCTGTTGCTTTGCAACCGAACTGATACCAAAGCGATGCTCTTATCACGACGATTCCGAAACTCTTGCGTGATCTGAAAACGGTTAACGGATGCTTCAATTATCAAGAAAACTCCTTGGCCTTTTCTCTCCTCAAACTTGCGCAGAGATGGGGGGGAATTCTTAGACTGAATTTCTGATTTTAAGGTAGGTCTTAACATAATAAAGGAGTCAATCTTTTCCTTAATTGCCCTTGATCACTAAAAACTGAATTTTCTTTTAATTATATATATAAAACTCGAAATTATATATATAAATATGTCCAAATAATTAACTCCGAATAAAAAGGAAACCGAACCTAATATTTTGTTTTCGCAAAAAGACACGTCTCCGCTTTTCCCGAAAATCGGAATATTACATTCTCCCCCCCTTAAAAGGAGTTTCATCCTCGAAACTAGAACATACCTGGTAAATCCCCAAACTCTTGGAACTCACTAAGCATGTCGCTTTCCACTTCCCAAGTTGCCTCCTCGGGTGAATGATTGCTCCACTGAACTAACACCAAGGGGATCATCCGTCTCTTAATCATCTTTTCCTTCCGGTCTAGAATCTTGATCGGTCTTTCGTCGTAAGCAAGGTTATCTTGTAAGATTTCTGGATCAACCGTAGTTTCAACATCATTCCTCGTCAGACACTTTTTCAACATTGAAACGTGAAACACATTATGGACTCTCGACATTGATTCTGGCAACTGAAGCTTATAAGCTAACGTCCCAACTCTTTCCAAAATCTCAAAAGGTCCAACATACCTTGGACTTATCTTTCCTTTTTGTCCAAAGCGTTTCACTCCTTTCATCGGTGAAGTCCGGAGGTAAACTCTATCGCCGACTTCAAACTCAAGAGGTCTTCTTCTAACATTAGCCCAACTTTTCTGCCTGTCTTGAGCTGCCTTCAGATTCTTCTTGACCAACTGAACCCTTTCCTTTGCTTGTTCAACCATCTCTGGCCCTGTAATCTGTCTCTCCCCGACTTCATCCCAAAACAGTGGCGTGTGACATCTTCTCCCATACAACGCTTCAAACGGCGGCATGCCTATACTTGCATGAAAACTGTTGTTGTAGGCAAACTCCGCTACCGATAAGTAATCATCCCATGATCCGCCTACCTCCAAAACGCAAGCTCTCAACATGTCCTCGAGTGTCTGGATGGTCCTCTCAGATTGTCCATCTGTCTGAGGATGAAAAGCCGTGCTCAAATCCAACTTGGTCCCGAAGGCTTCTTGCAGGCTCTTCCAAAACCGACTTACGAATCTCGAATCACGGTCTGAAACTATCGAGATTGGAACTCCATGTAGCTTCACTATATTGTCCAGATATAGTGTCGTCATCTTCTTCAATGGCATGTCAACCTTGTACGGTAAGAAATGGGCAGATTTGGTCAATCTATCCACAATTACCCAAATTGCGTCGTGTCCGCCTCTTGTCTTAGGTAATCCGGTGATGAAGTCCATTGTGATCTTATCCCACTTCCATTCCGGGATATCCAATGGCTTAAGCATTCCACCGAGTCTTCTATGCTCCGCCTTAACCTTCTGACATACATCACACTCGGCCACAAACTTGGCTATTTCCACTTTCATCGAGGGCCACCAAAATCTTTCCTTTAAGTCTCTGTACATTTTAGTAGCACCCGGATGAACCGCAAAAGCTATCCTATGTGCTTCTTCCATAATTCTTTGTCTCAAGTCGCCAACATTGGGTACACATAGACGATCCCGATACCACAGATTTCCACTCTTATCCAACACGCAACCAACCGTAGGCTTCTCCCTAGCAACACGCTTCAAATCCAACAAAACCGGGTCTTCGTCTTGCTTTCCCCGAATATCTTCCATCAACTCTGACATTGCTAACAACGGTGCCACAAACTGCCGGTCTTCAATCTGATCGAAGCTTCTGATTTCCAACCCATCTAACCTTTCTGCCACTACCTCAACACTGAAAACTGTAAACACTGGTTTCCTGCTCAGAGCATCTGCCACTACATTCTCTTTACCCGGATGGTACTGAATATCCAAATCATAGTCCTTAACGAACTCTAACCATCTCTTCTGTCTCATATTCAGGTTCTCTTGTGTGAAGAAATACTTTAAACTCTTATGGTCCGTGAAGATCCTCGCTTTAACCCCATATAAGTAATGCCTCCAAGTCTTTAAGGCAAATACCACCGCTGCCAACTCTAGATCATGTGTCGGGTAATTCTTCTCATGCACCTTCAACTGTCTAGATGCGTAGGCTATCACTTTTCCTCCTTGCATCAACACACAACCCAAGCCCTGTCCCGAAGCATCCGTGTAGACATCGTAGTTATCAAAAATCTCCAGAACTGCTAACACTGGTGCCGTAGTCAACTTACTCTTCAAGGTATGAAAGGCCTTATCACACTCATTAGTCCATTCAAATTTCACATTCTTCTGTGTCAGCCTGGTGAGTGGAGTAGCTATCTTCGAAAAATCTTGTACGAACTTCCGGTAGTAACCAGCCAACCCAAGAAAACTTCTTACCTCTGAAACTGTGGTAGGTTTAGGCCAATTCTCAACTGCCTCGATCTTTGCCGGATCAACTTGAATGCCATCTCCAGAAATGACATGACCCAAGAAACTCACTCGATCCAACCAAAAGTCACACTTAGAAAACTTTGCATACAACTGATTCTTCTTCAGTGTGTCCAACACTATCCTTAAGTGTTCCTCGTGTTTCTTCTCATCCTTAGGGTAAACTAGGATATCGTCTATGAACACTATCACGAACTTATCCAAGTACGGCATGAAAACTCGCTGCATCAAATCCATAAATGCAGATGGAGCATTAGTGAGTCCAAAAGGCATGACAAGGAACTCATAATGTCCATATCTTGTACTGAAAGCCGTCTTCGGTATATCTGCTATCTTAACCTTCAATTGATGATACCCGGACCTCAGGTCGATCTTGGAAAACACTCTCTTACCCTGCAACTGATTAAACAGATCATCTATCCTTGGTAGAGGATACTTATTCTTGATGGTAAGGTTGTTCAGCGCTCTGTAGTCGATACACATTCTCATGCTGCCATCTTTCTTCTTACCTTAATTAACAGATCCCAATAATATATCTTCATAATTATCTCTTTAAATTATAAGAATCGTAATTCCAGTCAAACACGTATTTTTTGTGATTTATTCATAAAAAATCCCTTATGGCAAAAATTCCCTTAAATAAAATGTCGGGATTTTACATTCTCCCCTTCCTAAAATAAGTTGTCCTTGAAACTTACCACGACCTATGTTTCCTATAACTAGGCCGTCCCGGTGGAATCCGGGGCCTAAGGCCAAAATTATTTTTTGGGGATCTTAAATTAGTAAAACAAAAATCAAAATGCAAAATAAAATAAAATATTATAAGCATTACAAGATAGATTTTTGGACATCAAAATAATTAGCAAAAAGTATCACTTAAACACTTGTCTTCTAACACTTTTATAGACAAAAGTAGTACATCAAAATGGTTAGCAAAATGTATCATTTAAACACTTGTCTTCTAGTACTTCTACAAGCAAAATAGGACATCAAAATGGCCAGCAAAATGTATCACTTAAACACTTGTCTTCTATCACTTTTAGAGGCAAAAGCACTAATTAAACTTGGGTAGTCAATGTCATCTACCAAATCTTTTTCAATCGACAACATAGCCAAACCGTTCATCATTTCTTGAGACATTGTGGAACGAAGGTAATTCTTAATCAATTTCAACTTTGAAAAACTTCTTAATCAATTTCAACAAGATTGCAAGTGTGGGTTAACAACAAGCCAAAAACAAACCATAAAAATAATTATAATAGAAAATTCCAAAGCTTATAACAGTTCGAAACTCAGAACTCAAAACTCAAAAGTTAACCACTTATATAGACAATAGTTATCTATCTTTCTTTCTTAAAATTGCAATAACAGTTTAATAAACCAAGTGTTCTCTCATGGTATCAACTATACTGGTCAAAAAAAATAAGTTAAATTAAAGACATCAACTATGCGGTCTATGCTTTCTAATTTATTCTATAACTGATTCATTCATGGACAATCAAAGTCAAAAATCCCAAACCGACAAACATTATCAATGTTACAGTCTTCCAGAATCCAGATTCAAATTGCAAATCATACAAATATAAAATAAACTAAATAGTTGTTCATACGAAATTAAAAAATTTAAATAAAAAAAACTTGACAGCGTAATAGGCTAATAGCATTCAGCAGAAGCAGTGCGGAACTTACCGAGAAACGGAGAAAGATTGCGAATTCGCAACTTTGACCGTATAATTTGGATGATATTTTAACCCACATTTATCTGCATCTTCATATTGGAGATTTTTAAATTTGTCTTTTGAGATGAAATTCGGGAGAAGAGAACTAGAGAATGAGGGTTTTCTTTTGGGACTTGGGAGGAAAGAACGAGCCTGTTTGATTATGTGGATGTGGAAGTATTGGATTTTCTTAATTAAGATAGGTTTATCATTTATGTTTTTTTTTATACATTTATCATATATAAAAAATTGAATTTGAACTAGATCAGAAAACCGTGTGTGAAGACAGAAGGATTTGGGTTGACTGTATTAGCCCAAAAGATAATATAATAATTTAAAATACACAAAATATGTTACTATTGGACTAAAACATTTGGAGGCCCTAAAGTTTTGCAATTTGGTGGAGGCTTAAGGCAAAGGCTTGGTGGGCCTACCAACAAGGTCGGCACTGCCTTTAACACAGGTGTTGTGCACTCTGATTGTGATTACCTATTCTAAAATAATATACCACTTAAAAATTCAATCTTACTTTATCACAAATCAAACCAACCTGACATCCAACCCTAGGGAACTACATTGCTCCATTCTTAAGCTTGCTCTCCATGCTCATCATCCAACTCGTCTTCAACCTGCATTTCTTGGTATTCCAAATAAAAGATTGAGCACTGGCCACACTCTCAGAAAGGAGAAAGATGATCAAAAGAGAGATTCATGTTTGTCGGATACTAGGAGACATGGCAGGAATTTACTTCATTCAGTTCACAAAACCATTGAAAGCATAACTTGTAACATAAGAAAACTACTTTAAAAGCATAAATTGAAGAATACATAAAACGTATTTGAAAACATGTCTTGAAACACAAAGAGATACACTCAAGGGGTGGAGCCAGGATTTTAATCCGGGGTGGGCTAATGGCCTATATCGAGTTCTTCAGGTGGGCTGGATTAAGAATATTTTATGGATCAAACTAGACTACATAGATTTTATAGTGTAATATTTTTTTGTCCAGATAGACTTAGCCCCCTTTGTCTAGTATATGGCTCTACCCTTGATACAATCTAAACCCATCCTCAAACAATGCATAGAAAACATGACCCATTAACTACGTACAATTCACATTGCACGTACTTGTTCCTTTCATTAACTACTTACTTAACATATTCGTGTTCAACTGATCAAACTTACGTAAGCTATTTACCATCATGTACTATACTAGCATGTTAATGTCTTATCTATCATGTTCGTGGTACCTAGCATACTCATGTTCTTGTCTTGTCTTTCGTATTCATGTTTCATTACATAGCACTAATCGCTTAACTTGAGGGCGTGTTACGACACGGGGAATATGATTATTCATAAGTCCAACGTGGGGCTGGGTCATGGTACCCCATTCGCTAGATCGTCTTAGAAACAATATGAGGAATACAACTAGTCACACATCCGACATGAGACTTTGGGGCCCGCAGTACTCTGTTATGTACATGGCAAGGTCACTAACTAAAAACAAGTATGAGCCCATAAATCACATGGTTTTCACGTTAAAGTCCATATCTAACATGCATGGGCATCCAAATGCCATAATAACACCGAACTCTCATCTCACATCCACTACTCGTAACTTAAAAGAATAAAACAGTTTACAGAAAATTAACTAGGAAACTGGATAACTTTCTGAAAACATAGTTTAGCAGATACCCGATAACACATAATCGTGTTTAATTTTGTGCAGTTTAACCGAAAACGGTATTCAAAACAACTTAAAAACATAATTTTTAGACCAAAAAATGGAACCTTTTGATAAAAAGAACTCATTTCCTTAAGGTTGAACCGAACAACAACTAAACTTGAGGTTATTAATAATCTATGCGGAAACGATAACAGAAATTAGTACTACGAAAAAACGCCGTGATTACAAAAATCCTAACAACTAAAGATCCAACCTTTAATGCTAAATCTAAAATTAAAACTCTTAAAAGACAAATATCATAACTTAAAGTTACACGTAATTTATTCTTGAATCGGATTAAAAAACTATGTACCGAATTATCTTCTTTATATTCACTATCTTCTCTTTTTTCTTTCTTTTCTTTTTCCCGGCGCCGTTCAAAGCCTATGTTCATGCCTTGTTCACTCTTATACCCATCCGGCACCTTCTTCTTATCTTTTTTTCTTTCTTTTGTTTATCACGATACACAACACATCTATTTATAGTGTGTAAAAATTCTCCAAGTAACTTATCTTAATTAACAGATCCCAATAATATCTCTTTATAATATCTCTTTAAATTAGAAGAGTAGTAATTTCAGTTAAACACGTACTTTTTGTGATTTATTCATAAAAAAATCACTTATGACAAAAATTTCCTTAAATCAAATGTCTGGATTTTACATTCTCCCCTTCTTAAAAGTAGTTGTTTTTTAAACTTATCACGACCTATGTTTCCTTCAACACAGCTGTTGCGCACTCGGATTGAGCTTACTTATTCTTAAATGATATACCACTTAAAGATTCAATCTTACTTTATCACAAATCAAACCAACCCGACATCCAACCTAAGGGAACTACTCCTTCACTCTTACTATAGAAATTCAAGCCTATTGTGTTATGTACCAACATTCTAAGAGATCTATACCTCAAAGGATTACATATTGCAAAATTCAAATCGTAGATAACAGTGTTTACACCCAAGCTTTCCTAACTTAGGTTTTCCCAAGTTTCCCTAACATAGAATCTGATATCAACTGTAGTGCCAATGTCCTGAATACTGAGTCCTTATCCGGAAAAAGAACGTTTGACACGTGACATTTAAAATAAACTCTAAATACCACGTAAGCCTCATGTCATATCAGAGTATTTAAAGAACACGCTGAAAAAAACATGCAAGTGACTCAGGAATTGACTCTTAAAATCTTCCAATTTCTAACTCAACTGATTACAACTATTGTCAAACTAAATCATAAATAGGTAATAACATTTGGTACAACTCGATCTAACTAAAAATGAAATTGCTGAAACATAAAGAACTCCATTGCTTCATTCCTGAGCTTGCTTTTCGTCCTCATCATCCAACTCGGCTTCAACCTGCATTTCTTCTTATTCAAAATACAAGAGTGAGCACTGGCCACATGCTTAGTAAGGAGAAAGAAGATCAAAAGAGAGATTCATGTTTGTCGGATGCTTGGAGACATGACATGAATCTTTTTCATCTAGTTCACAAAACCGTTGAAAGCATAACTTGTGTCATAAGTAACTACTTTAAAAGCATAACTTGAAGCATACATATAACATATTTGAAAACATGTCTTGAAACACAAGGAGATACACTTTAAAACCATCCAGGAACAATGCATAGAAAACATGACCTATTAACCACATCCAGTTCACCTTGCATGTACTTGTTCGTTTCATTAACTACTTAACATATTCGTGTTCAGTTGATCGAACTTACGTAAGATATTTAACATCATGTACTCTACTAGCATGTTAATGTCTTATCTGTCATACCCATGGTACCTAGCATATTTGTGTTCTTGTCTTGTCTTTCGTATTCATATTTCGTTACATAGCACTAATCGTTAACTTGAGGACGTTCTGCGACACGGGGAACATGACTAGTCATACGACCAATGTGAGGCTGAGTCACGGTACCTGATGAGAGTCAACTCGACTCTGTTTTCTACTTATTTTGTGCCCCGTTACGACTCGTTTTGTGCTATTCCGGGAGTTTTTGGCTAAGTCTTGGTGCTTTTTACACCATTTTGCTCATTCCGGGACTCGGGTACATAATCCGTGAATCTCGGCCTTTTTCTGTGTTGTTCATTCATTCTCGGTCACCCTAGTGTCCCGTAGGGGTTACATTTGGTATGTACTTTGATGTTTTTCAGGAACTAGGTACTCGAGAATGCCTAGAAAACATGACACGTAGCTTCGGAATGCAAAGAGGCTCACTTTGGGGAAATTACATGCTAGGCGTGCGCCTAGCATTCCTTAGGCGCACGCCTAAGACCCTGAAAACAGGCCAATGTTTCAGTACGTGAATTCCATAATAATCAAAACCTAGGCACACACCTAAGAAAGGCTAGGCGCACGCCTAGCAATGGGTCTGCATCTGGGATATTTTGTAAAAGTTGTCAGGCGTGCGCCTGGCATTTCATAGGCACACGCCTAGCAGGCTTTTTTGACAAACACTCTAAAAGCTAATTTTTGAGTTTTGGATAAAGAGAGACTACTTTTTACAGCATTTTTAGGCGATTTTCTTCTCCAAGAACACCATAGTTTAGCTTTTCAAGCTTTCTTAGCATAATCTTTTGTAACAAACACTTGGATCATCTTGGATTGCAAAGTTATAAATTCAGTTTGCTCGTTTTCAGATTTCGATCGGTTTTCAATTCGTGTAGGTATTTCTAATCTTTATCTTTGTTTGATTGTTCCTCTTTTATGATGAAATCTTGTGTCTCGATAGTTAATATGAGTAGCTAATTGCCTTATAGCCGAGTTATGCGATAATCATCGAAACTAGATCCTAGCTTGTTCATGAGTTATTCTTGATGGTTGATTTTATTATTCTTGGTGTGTTTGTAGTCCTAGAACTTATTCGTAAATGACTTTTATTGAACTCGCGACTCGATAATCGTGTATCACGCGTCTTCTTTACATATGTATTTTGCGAGAGGATACGGGAAAAGGGGTTGTAGGATCACTGTGTAAAACCGACTGAGTTGTTCAGACTCGGTTTCGTTGTGAGGTTTTATATCGACTTGTCGAGCGTTTCATTGACCATAGACCGTGTTAGGTCAGTTAAATCCAGTCAGCGGACTGTTAAACCTAACATAGGAGGGTAGATTATTGAAATAATGTCTATTCTCGGAAATAGGAAGCGACACCCTACGTTTGACGTCAAGACGTTTAGGTAAATCGAGAATATCTTCGGACTTAGCTAGGGTTTGGTATGTAGTTGATTGGATCATAGCTCGGCTATCGCCTTTAATCATTTACAACTCCTGTTTTAGTTAGTCGTTACGAACGTAGCAATTTAGAATTCAGTAACCTTTTCAAAAATCTTATTGACCTAAACTAGAGATGACACTAGCTTTGGTACTTAACTAAATTCCCTGTGGGATTACGACTTTGCTCGTCAGTTTTATACTACAACCGATTCGGTACTCTGCTGGTCAAAGTTGGTTATACTATAAAACGGCCATCAGTACCCCCTTCAATACATCATCTTAGAAACAATATGGGGAATACAACTAGTCACACGTCCGATATGGGGACTTAGGGACCCATGGTACTCTATTAAGTACATCGTAAAGTCACTAACTAAAAACAAGTAGGAGACCATCAAACACATAGATATCACGTTAAATTCCATATCTAACCCACGAGGGCATCTAAAGGCCATAACAATACCGAACTCTCAGCATATATCCACTACCCGTAACCAAAAAACATAAAACAATTTACAAAAGAGTAACTAGAAAATAGAATAATGTTCAGAAAACACAGTTTAGCAGATACCTGGCAACAGATAATCATGTATAGTTTCGTACAGTTTAACAGAAAACGGTATTCAAAACAACTTAAAAACATAATTTTTAAACCAAAAACGGAACATTTTTATCCTTACCTTAAAGGCGAACCAAATAGAGACTAACATTGAGTTCTATGAATAATCTATATGATGATGATTTAGGCACATAAATAATAGACATAAAATATACACATAATTATTGTGTATCACATGTTTTGTAAAATAAAATAAAAAACCAAATAATCAAAAAAGCTGGACCATATATTTTAGTTTCGGGGATGAGTTGTGTATATCCCCGGTGCCTAAATAATTTTTGATAATCTATAAGGAAACGATAAGAGAAATTACTATTATGAAAAAACATTCGTGATTTGAAATCCCTAACAATCAAGGATTTAACCTTTAACTGACTAATGACAAACATACTCTTAAATAAAACTGACTAATGACAAACATACTCTTAAATAAAAGGTCGAAATTTTACAAAACCTTTGCAAACAGTGTGAACAATATTACCCATTGACAATTTAGACTTCAATAATTTAGTCCAAAACATTGAAACTTCAACTTTTTCTGGCGTTATTTCTTAACTTATTAATCTGATTCCACTTTAGTATTTTGAACAGTCCCTTCGATCCATGTTCTTCGTCTTTGCATTTGCATGCACGCAATTTCTTCAACTTCTTCTCCTCCTCTTTCTCTCCGCCACCTTGCGGCCCCCACTTCCCAGAAAATATCCTCGATATCGACTTACCCACCCGAAGCTTCGGCCAATGTTTTTCTTCTCCCACGGGCAGCGGCTTCTTCTTTTGGGAAATCAGATCCAATTCTGATCTGAAATCGGAAACCGATGATTTTTCTTGCATAATTGTGTTTGTATAAGATGGTTTCCCACTTACAATGATGTCTTTTTCTTGTACAGAATCCGAAACTACGGCGGCAGCAGCCGCCGTGATACTCCAATCGTCGCTAATGAACTCAAAAGATGGTTTGGGGGAGAATTTTGAATTAGGCTGTTGTTGTGACTCCAGTACTGGAAACAGATCAAAATAAGTTGTAGCATCTACAATCGTGTTGGAGTAATCACCGAAAGATAGGTTTTCTTCTTTGTTACCCATTACTTTTCAAACCAAGCGAAAAAAGAAAAAAAAACGATAAAAAAGAATGCAGTGTTAATTAGATAATTAAGGGTTTGATTTTGTTTGGGTGTGAATGTTTGATGACAATCTAAGACTATATATATATATATATATAAGAGGTTTGAGAAGGTCAATTAGATTTTGAAGGGAATCTATGTCGAAGTTATTGTAGTAATTACTTTACCAGGAAAAGACAAAAAGGTCGGGCGGCAAGGAATTGAAGCATATGAAGTGAAGTGTATTATTCTGTTGTGGAATTTAAATAAGAAAGTAAACGGGAAGAGGCAGATGAGAAGGATTATTTGAGTCTTAAAATACAGTGGTTTTATGGTGGTCCAGGACCACTATGTCATACTTATCCACCAATGAAATGTCTTATAAGAAGGGTAAAAACGTCAATACATGGGATTTATTTTACACGGTGGACCATTGTGTTATTTGTCATTTTTCTATTGGTCCTGGATCACCAAATCATCATTGATCCAGGACCATAATAAAATTTCCCCTTAAAATATGATAAACCATTAAACAAAGATTTTTTTTTTTTTTTTTCTGATAAACCCTCTGGTTCAACGTACATTTGGCTCGGTTTGGATTAGAACAACACAACGGAGAAGGAAATAAATGAACGAATGATTTCAAGCCTGTTTGTAGTTTTGGAATAATCATTCAAGTCTATTTCTAGTCTTGCAATTACTAAGTTGAAAGGAAAGGAAATATTGGAATAATGGAAAACATGTTGGGAAAATCAAAAGAAAAGAAAAAAAAAATTTGATAAATATATATATATATATATATATATATATATATATATATATATATATATATATATATATATATATATATATATATATTTCCATATTTTGACGTAATAAACAATATTAAACAAAGAATATTTTAGTCAACAAATAGAATGTTTATTTAATGTCACAAATTTTGGAATGTTAATGGTTCAAATCCTACCTTGTCTGGCAAGTCAATGTTGGAAAAATAGTAAGGATTGCTTAAACTTAATAATTTCACATGAAGCAATTGCATAAGTAGAAAAATAGAAAGTATTAAACAAGAACTTAAATGTGCAATATGACTTTTATTCATACGAACACATAAATCAAATATAGAATAAAAAATGCATAAAGCAAATGTAAAACGAAAACTTATTTAAATTGAGGCGAGTTTGGAACTTTGTCCTTAGGACATTATTTTTGATACTATGTGCACACGGATATGGCAATACGTCCCCCAAGATGCAACAGTCTATCTTGTTCTAGTCTTTGCACTTAGATGTGAACAAGCAACGAACTAATCTAGCTTTGATATCTCTGACTTGTGTTTATGCAGAAAAAGTATTTTTATTTTGGTAGAGTTTCGGAATGCAGAAAAGTTCTATGTTGTTTGCATTTAATGCATTGTGATTATATAGGAAGAGCAAAGCTGTTTGGAAGAGAAGCATCTCTTCTTGGTACTGTAGTTATGTTTTCGATCGTTGTTTCGCAATCTTTTGATTTTGTTGGTTACGATTCCGATGTTTTGTAGTTTTTGATGTTTTTGTTTCAGCTATGTTATTTTTCCTCTACTGATTCAATAGTTTATTTTGAGTAGTGATAGTGGCACAACAAAATTGCACAACATTGTGCACAACACATTTTGAGACCATTGATTATGATTTAGAACCTATTGAATCATATAGGCCCCATAAAAATCAGTAGCTTAAAAGTATTTTGTGTCATTTGTTGTACATATTTTGTTATGCCACAAACATTTCATTTTTATTTTTTTGACATTTATAATATGTTGTTAGATATCAGGCTTAGTTTTTTTTTTTTTGTGTGTGATTTGACGTATGTCATATATAAAAATTATATTTTTTCAAATAAAAAGTGGACCCTTCTTCAGATTTTTCCCTGGGCCCATTAAGTTTTAAGAACGGCCCTAGGTACACCGTTATTCAATCAAATTCACGAGTGGTTTGCGGGTATGTTTAAGTTACGATGTTTATTGTCTTTTAAAAGTTTCAATTTTAGATTTTGGATTAAAGATTTTGTCTTTAATTATTAGTGTTTATGAATAATTGACCAAGAATCGAAAAATGGGAATGAAATCTAGAGTTCCGAATAAGCGGATCGAAGTAGTCAATTTTAGGAATAATTGTTGTTAGTTGTTGTTCTGTTCGTAGTTCGGCTCGTCTTTAAGATAAGAAGTTCTTCTTATCAAAAGGTTTCGTTTTTCAGTGTAAAAATTATGTCTTTAAGTTTTTTTAATACTGTTTTATGTTAAACTATACGAAACCAGACATGATTATTTGTTTCCGGGTATCTGCTAAACTGTGTCTTCAGAATGTTATTTTGGTTTTCTAGTTGTTTTTCTGTAAGATGATCTTTGCGTTTTGGTTACGGTCAGTGGAAGTAAGTTGGAAGATCTTTAGTGCCAGTTCTCGAGTCTCTTGTTAATTTGTTTCTTTTTCTTCCACGCCTTCTGATACGATACGAGTCTCTTGTTTGTTTGTTTTCTTCCACGTTTTCTGATACAACACAAGGCTTACGTGAGATTCTTGGTTTAGGGTTTACTCTAAATTAAACGTGTCAAACGTCTTTTTTTTTTCTTTCAGATAAAGACTTAGTATCCGGAACATGAGCTTTACACACAATAGGTCATGAAGTCTCATCTTAATCCTTTTTTTTTAGGTCAAGGTCCTATATTTGTTTTCAGGGTAGGTCATTTCCCAAGCCACTTGATTATTTTTTTTATTTTTTTGTTTAAAAGTCGTAATAGCACTTTGGTATCTGCATCAGCATATGATGCGCTTGTATGCATATATATATTAAGTCTGCTTATCCACTGGCTATCCTTACGCTATGTTTGTGCATTAATTATGTCCCAGTCAAACTCCGTAATGATATGCTTGGCCGTTGAATGGCCGGACAGTGAGCATTTTACTTTGGACAGTGTTATCGGTATCACGATAAATTTAGCAGAGCATCATATTCTAGGAGAAATTCGGCTTTGCAAAAATCGATACCTCTAAAGTCGAATTTTGAGTTTAAATTTGAAATTGAAGTAGTCAAATGTGACTACGTTATCCCGATAGTAGATTCAATATAATACCAATAACAGTGTCATTTATTTTTGCATTTGAATTTTTTTTTTTTGCTTTGGAGATACCGTTGTTTTACCTGGTCAAACAATCAAAACCGGAAGATAGATATTACTACTTCTTTAATATGATGGTGCTGAAAAGTGAAAACGTCAATAAATGAATTTGAAAAGATCCGGTATATCTAAGGACTAAGGAGATATAACTACTATGAGTATGACCGCTAGATTTTTGTGGGGATGCTTGTCATGTAAAAGTGGACATGAAAAAGTGTTCGTCCCAATGTAGGAACTAAGGGCATCTATAGGTGGGAATGTGAAGTTGGGCGTCACTAGTATTTTGTCAGAGATGACTTGGGCTCGTTAGGAATTCCTTGTGATTGTGCTTGCTTGGCTTGAATTATGTTGGCTTGAGGACTGGCCTACCTACAACGAAAAACCCAACCCGTTGATGATAGGGACTTACACATGTTACAAATAAGGCTATGTTTGGGAGAATTCATGTAGCCGAGGTAGGCTAGATGAGGAAGATTCGGGAGAAGTCTGACTGGAAGTAGGGGAATGCTCAGACGGAGTAGAGGTGATAGGACTCTCGGCCGATGGTGAGGATGAGGGCTCCAATGTGAATCCATGTGGAAGGAGCTGAGGAGAATTTCAGGGATGGCAAGGCAAGGGCCAGTGAGAGAGTGGCAGTTTCGGGAGTATAAGAGGTGGAACTGACGATGTGCGAATGTAAGGAAAGGAAGACTCACGATGACAACATGATGGGAAATATAAATGCGACCCAAGCTAAGATCTAGGCACTTGTACCTATGATGATTGGGACTGTAACCAAGAAAGATACATGTCTTGGAGCGGAAGTCGGTTTTGTGGTTATTGTAGGGGTGAAGATGAGGCCAACACGCACAACCAAAGACACAGAAAGGGAGTAGTCAGGGAACGTTGATAGACCATTTCATAGGGAGACTTGTAGTCAAGGACTTTGGTGAGAAGACGGTTGATGATATAAGTGGCAGTAAGAAACCCATCATCCCAATAAGGAAGAGGCAAGTTGGAGTGAGCTAGTAAAGCAAGACCAATTTCAACAATGTGACGATGATGCTCAATGGCACCACTCTGTTCGGACGTGTGTGGACAAGACAAACGAAGGTCAATGCCTATGAAAGTGAAATATGTATTTAGACGACGATATTCTCCTCCCTAATCAGTTTGAATATATCTGATTTTGGTGTTAAATTGTCGTTCGACCAATGCACTAAATTGAGGAAAAATAGAATTCACATCAGATTTGAGACGTAAAGGATAAAGCCACCGAAATTTGATTGGTGTAATGATCAAGAAAGCTAACATTATGTTTAGAATCATAAATAGAATCCTTGGCACATGGGTCCCATACATCAGAATAAATCAAATCTATAGGATGCGAAGAAGTAAAAGACGACATAGGTAACGACTAACGATGGCTCTTGTCCATTTGACAAGCATCACAGACAGACGCATGGCTGATGATGGTGCCGAGATGTTATTGTGACGAAGAACCGGACGAAGAACTGGAAATGAACAATGTCCTAAATGTTAATGCCATTGAGTGACAGAGGAGCAACAGGAGGCAAAAGCTTGAGCAGGAAAGTGACTAAAAGATTCGGAAAAGTGATAAAGGTCATCTTTAAGGTAGCCCCGATGTTAAACTGTGATATGCTTAAAAAAATTCGAGCTGAAAAAATGTTGGACCTAGCGCTCCTGCAGTGGCTGTAGCACAGGTCTAGTGGCCTAAAAGCTTTTTCAAGTTGTTGTTCAGTTCAGGTTCGTTTATATTACTTCCAACAGAAAATATAGTGATAGGTTAAGTTTCTTGTATCAAAAGAAAACATTTAAAACACCGATCTATTCTGACCTGAATTTGGTCATGAAAACTTAGTGTTTTTCATCTATAAATTGGTCATTTTTTTGAAACATACATAGTGTTCCTTTATTTTGACATGACGTATTTATTTGGCCTGTAAACAGATTCAAAATGTTTCCGAAACTTACATAGAGGTATCGCATTATTTTTTACTTGGATTTGGTATGGATAACGTAATCATTTGGGCCTGTAAAATGGTAGGTAGCGTTTTCAAACTAATATAGTGTCGTTTATTTTGACTTGAATTTGGTCTAGAAAACATAATCTTTTTGGCATGTAAAACAGTCCGAAACGTAAATAAATACCCACTCACATGTACTAGCGTATGAAATTGTCCGGAACGTTGATAGACCATTTCATAGGGAAACTTGTAGTCAAGGATTTTGGTGGTAAGACGGTTGATGATATAAGTGGCGGTAAGAAACACATCATCCCAAGTTGGAGTGACCTAGTAAAGTGGGACCAATTTCAACAATGTGACGATGACATTGCTCAATGGCACCACTATGTTCAAATGCATGTGGACAAGACAAACGATGGTCAATGTCTATAGAAGTGAAATATGTATTTAGACGACGATATTTCCCTCCCCAGTCGGTTTGAATATATTTGATTTTGGTGTTAAATTGTCGTTCAACCAATGCACTAAATCGCGGAAAAATAGATTCCACATCAAATTTGAGACGGAAAGGATAAAGCCACCTAAATTTAATTGGTGTAATCATCAAGAAAGCTAACATAATATTTGGAACCATAAATAGAATACTCGGCACATTGGTCACATACATCATAATAAATCAAATCTAAAGGATGCGAAGAAGTAAAAGACGGCAAATGTAACGACTAACGATGGCTCTTGGCCAATGGTGCTGAGATGTTATTGTGACGTAGAACCTGACGAAGAATTGGATACGAGCAATGTCCTAAATGTACGTTTATGCCATTGTGACATATGAACAACGGGAGGCAAAATCTTGAGCAGGAAAGTGGCTAAAAGATTTGGAAAAGTGGTAAAGGTCATCTTTAAGGTAGCCCCGATGTGAAACTGTGATATGCTTAAACAATTTTCGATATGAAAAAATGTTGGACCTAGCGATTCTGCAGTGGCTATAGCACAGGTCATGTGGCCTAAAAGTTGTTTCCGGTTGTTTTTCAGTTCAGGTTCCGTTATATTATTTCCAATAGAAAATATAGTGATAAGTTAAGTTTCTTGTATAAGAAGAAAACATTTAAGACACGCCGATCTATTCTGGCCCGAATTTAGTCATGAAAACTTGGTATTTTTGGTGTGTAAATTGGTCAAAAACATTTTTGAAACATACATAGCGTTCCATTATTTTGACATGAATTTGATACAAACGATGTAATTTTTTTGGCCCGTAAACAAGCACATAATGTTTCTGAAACTTAGATAGAGGTATCACATTATTTTTTACTTGGATTTGGTATGGAAAAAGTAATCGTGCGGGCTTGTAAAATGGTAGGTAACGTTTTCAAAACTTGTGTCATTTTATTTGACTCGAATTTGGTGAAATCATAATCCTTTTGAATGATATAAAGCTCTTGACTCGTTTTTTTGTTAGAATGGCGTGCGTCTTGATTCTCAAAAGTAAGCCCACTCTCACAGTATCACCCTAGTAAGTGTAAAACTTTTTTTTTTTTTTTTTTTTTTTTTTGGCAGATCAGTGTAAAACATTTTAAGCGTGAAAATATATTCCTACCTCTTTAGAAGATAATAAACTAATATTCCCTCCGTTTTTTTTTATATGCCACCGAGAGAAGAATCACACAAATTAAGAAAATAATTAATATGTGTATTGGAAATGTATTTTTTTTAGGAAAAATTAGGTATAAGTCCACTTTTTTCCCCTTAATTAAGCATTAATCCACACATCTTTTTTTAGTTGCAATAAGGACAAATAATTTTAGTCGGACTAAATTACCCTTATATTCCAACACGCTATTTCTTCTTTCAGAGGCAGGCCCATCGCATCTACGCAAACAACATGCTCCACCTCCGTTTCCAGTTGCACTTTCCTAATCTTATCAATGAATTTCACATCGCCGGAAGCTATGGCGACTTGAATCACCGGACGAGGCAAATTCAGATCTGAACGAATGTTTGCAATTAGCTGTTCCATTTTTTCTTTGTAGCAATTTGCATCATGATCTGACGTAGCATCACTTTCCCCTTGGTACCACGACATTGCTTTAATTTCACTGCCGCCGCCGCCGTCGGTGGAGGTAGAGGTAGCAGCTTTGCTCTTCACTTTTGCTAATTTGTTAGCTGTTGGAAGGTGCATCTTTGATCTGATTTTGTGTCCGGAAGACATTTTCTAAATTGTTGTGTTGTTCTTGAATGATTTTTTATCAAGTACGGGACGCACAATTTGCAGTGCTTTTCAACTTGAGATTTCATATATTTGAGCTTGCTTGCGTTTAGGTGTCTGCGTAATTAATTACAGCTCTCATTTCTGCTTGCATTATCCTTTTTAACGTGCTTTACATTTCAAAAACCAAATCTTCTTTTGTGTATTATATTATTCAAGCTTCTGAATTGATATATGTAATTGGCAGCACAGCTTTCCTTATTGGACCTGTGCAACAAATGAGGATGATGCTTGATCCTAGCCGGATTTATGCCACAGTTATATATCTGGGTTGTGTTGTTCTTGCTTTGATATGTGCTCTTCTGGTAAGTGTAGACACAAACATTAATCTCCTAAGCTCTTGTGGCATTCTCAAAACAAAGCCCAAACTGTGATTTTCATTTCTAAGCTTTTTTAGTTTTATTACTGGTGATTAGAAAAAGCTTATCCTAAATCAAGATTAGGATGCTGTGTTACTGATACTGTGTTCCTTATATGATTTGATGCTCTTCTGGGTTTCCCTTTACACATTCCTTCTTCTAAGTACCTTTCGATGTCATGTGGCAGTCTTTGAGCAACAAGCAAAAGCAAGTTGTTGTTCTGTGTTATTATTATGCTACTAATTGGATAAGGGAACTGGTAAGTTTTGAACTTGATAAAGTTGTTTTGCATTGCATCGCTCGAAATCCCGTCTTTGTTCAAGTTGTTACTCCATAAGCTAATAAAATGGATAGTAAAGCAGAGGTTAATAAGCAAAAAAGCTATGATTCAGGTTACTATTTGGATGAATGTGTTGAAAAAGGCGACTCGGATACGTCTTTTGAAGAATTTTTCAAAAATGCAGCTGTTTATGAAGCCAAGAACAAGTGGCCTAATGTGATTGAACCCAAGAACAAGAAGAGGCCTAAAAGAAATGATCCTAAAGAAAAAGTAGTATCGAAACATGCTCCGAAAATAAGTAAATATGAGTGCTTGAACTGTAAGAAGACATTCAGTTCATATCAAGGACTTGGGGGACATAGACCTTGGAACAAAAAATCGAAAGGAGAGTCATTTTGAGCCTGATACTGATACTACTGATACTGATACTTCTGATACTGATACTGCTGATACCGATACTACTGATACTGATACTACTGATATTGTGTGCCTTAATGCAATAGATAGGCCTAGTTCATAGGCTTACTATGTGCCTTGGTGTGCTGAGGTTTTTGATCTACATTGTATCCTCATGTAATAGATAGGCCTAGTTCATTGGCTTATTGAACTTGTAATTCATCACCTTGTGAATTCCGGGCATGATAATTTAGTTCTTTGAACTTGAATATCCTTCTTATAATTTGGCTGATAGTTCAGACTCTTTTAGACTTGTATTGATCTTCTATGTATTACCTTTTAGTCTGATGTACCTATTGTACTAAACTATAGTCTGTTGTACTGATCTTCTATGTATTACCTTTTAGTCCGATGTCCTTTTTAGGCTTAATTCAAGTCATTAACTACTGAACCTGCATGTTATAAACACCACAACTTAATCAAGTTATCTCGTTAATGATTCTATCTCTTCCGAATTGTATCATATAAACCAATTTAACACGGTGTGTTAGTGTATCCGGATTTTGCATTTGGAGAATGATCTTTATCTCTGGATAAAGACCTTACAGCAAATTCAGGTGATTAAATAGCTTTGATGATGGTAATTAGAGACTAAACAAGTAGAAATCCTGTTTTTTCTGAGTTTGTTAACAGTCTGGTGGAATGTTCTCCTGCATATTCTTGTATAATCTGATACTGATACTGATACTAGTGATACTGATACTACGATACTGATACTACTGATACTGATACTTTGTGTTAGTGTAAATGCTGCGATTAAATTCGGCTTTCAAATACTACGTCGAAAAGGTATCAAACGCGGTCTCAAAATGAAGATAAAAAAAAAATATGAACTTTGGTGAAACAATTTTGATGATCGGTGTTCTAAATCAAAAGTTACGGTCGTTTATAAGAAATAGCTCTCCGGTTAGTACAAATATTTTTTCGACTTTCAAAATATACGTCGGAAGGGTATCGTATTTGGGCTCAAATTAAAAAGCCAAAAAAAATGAATTTTGGTGAAAAAATTTCGATGATCGGAGTTGTAAATCAAAAGTTACGAATGTTTGAAAAAAAAAAAAAAAGATATCAAACGATTCAAACATGAAGGCTGAAGCGGATGAAAGTTAAACTGAAGCATTTGAAACGCGCGTCAGTTGAATAAAAGGGTATTTTTGTCCGCCTGAAATTGTTTGTCCTTTTTGCAACTAAAAAAATGTGTGTGTCCTATTTATTTATTTTGTGCCAAAAAGAGGACTTTTGGCTCTTTATCTCTTATTTTTATTGGAAATATAAATATTTTGTTGGTAAAAGAGTATTTAGTATTGGAATTGTGTTTTTTTATTGGAAATGTAAATATTTTGTTAGTAAAGGAGGAAAAAATAATAAATGATGCATTGGAAATGTAAAATGACAGATAAATAAAAAAATGACAATTTCTGAAATGTAACAGATAAAAAAAACGGAAAGAGTACTATACGGCCCTGTTTGGTTTTGGGCTAGGTTGGATCCATTTGGATTCAACTCAATATTTTATTCACTCAACTATCTTATTTACCATTATTTTATTAATTCTATTATTTTATTATAATTTCTTTGATCAATCATTTTACCATCAACAAATAAAATAATATTAATCAATTCACTCACTACACTATTTAACCATTACTTTAACAATATAATACTTCATTCAAATTTCTCTTACCAATCACTTTTTCATCTATATAAATTTCAATACAACATTTCAACTTTATAATAATCATATTACTTTATTTTATTTTATTTTATTTTCTCTCTAGAATCCATTCAACCCACTCCAACCCCAAACCAAACAGGGCCAGGAACTCGAACTGAGACATTCGTTTAATCACTCGAGCTAAATCTCATTGCACGGAGAATCTACAATGGAAAACACAGATAAAATTAAAATTTAAGGGAAGTGACTTGTGTAAGTTTAATTTTTTTTTCTCCAAGACTTGTATAAGTTTAATTGAAACTCTTTTTCCTAAGATACGGTTTTAAGAAAAAAAATCTAATTTGGTTGTTTAAAGTGGATTTTAAGAAAGGTGTGGTTTAGGTGTTTTTATGGGGTTCAAACGTTTAACGAGGTTCGGAGGTTTAAGCAGGGGTTTAATTAAACTTATTTATTCAAAAGTCCTGATAACTTTAACGGGTGTATTAAGGTCGTATCAAGTAGGATGACAATTTCGATCCAATCTGGTGGATATCCATACGACCCACCCGTTAGGGTAGGGTATTTTTTTAGGATAGAGGAGGGTATGAGTTATATTTTTCAAAACTCGCCGTGGGTAGGGTAGGGTATGAATATGTGTTGTCTATCCATCATAATACTCACCCGACCAACGGTATATATATATATATATAGACACACACACACACTACACATCATGATTAAACAATAACTACTTAGATTACCTAAAAGTAAGAAAACAACAAAACATCTCACTAAAAAAGAAACAAAATAACAATCACAAATAAATGTAATTTAAACAAAACTACTATTCTCCTTACATTTCAATTCCCGAGGTCAAAAATCCGGTGTGTTATGTTCCAATCGATTTTACCGTACCGTCAAAGTCAAGGGTGAAAGGTCCAATTTTTTTTTAATCTTTTGCTTTTTTGTTTTTAATAATGTATTTTTTAATCTAATATATTCTTCCTTAATATCAATTGTCCTATCCAAAATCCTTGTCAATCCTGTTTTAGTGTATATTTGTATGTTTTTTCTTCACAAGTCATGAAGCCAAAATCCAGGTTATAGGTGATTTTTTTTTTATATTCTTCTTTTTACTTGTTCCGGTGTATGTTTAATCTAATATTTTAAGAAAATCCAATTGGAATTATAAGGCACTTTTGCTTGTTTATTGTTTTTCTCCATAAGAAATAGACAAATGTATTTATGTTTTTGAGTACAGATAAATAAATTTTGTCACCTCTGTGATATTTGGGGAGTCTACGTGATATATTGTCATGAATCATGATCATAATTCTTGAATTTTCTTTATTCAATAAATTGTAGAATTTATATGTCATTTGTCATGTGTGAAACTTGTAACTTACATAACAAGTATCACGTTATAGGGGTTCAACAGTTTGATACACAAGGACAAGGCACAAACGCATTCAAATATTGTTGGAGTTTTTTTAAAGCTAAATTGAGTTTTGGAACAAGTGGGGATCAGTCCACTTTATACTCGATTTTAAATGTACGGAATCCATTTCCGCGAGCTAAAAACGGTTTTGGAAACTACTAGATAGTAGTTGATATTAGACTTATGAATCACTCGATTCTGATATCGGGTGTGTGAGAAATTAATGCCTAAAAGTAGAGTAAAATGTGTGGAGTGTTATCAAATAATGTGTATTCATTTGTCCCACATTGGATGTATGACTCAAGTAAAATCACTACTTAAGGAGTAGTGTGGCACTTAGAGGTATGCCCCAAGGGGCTAGAGAATATTTTGAATGAGGGAAGACGTAGATGCTTGTTGATTCAGAACCCCACATGCGCGCGCCGCCGCCGTCCATCCGGCCAGTTCGGGATTGTGGCTTGGTCTTTGGCAAGATAATTTTTTGAAGGAGGGAAGACGTAGATGCTTGTTGATCCAGAACCCCACACGCGCGCGCTGTCGCCGTCCGTCCGACCGGCCGGTTCGGGATTGTGGCTTGGGCTTGGGCCAATACTAATATTTTAGGGCCGGCTCAACATTTGAGTTTCTGAATCAAACTGAAACGAATCAGAAGTAACATTTCGAAGTTCAATCGATCTGAACTGAAGCATCTGTTCGAATGGCTTGGCATCAATTCGCAGGAATAGACACCTGCTCGAAATTCTGTTGGTTGACCAACAGATAGCTTCCTTAACTTCCATTTTTGAAAGGTTGCTACTCTACCATTTTTATGCCTATAAAAAGGAACATTCCTGAATGAAATTTGAGACAGAAAATTCATTTTTCATTGCCAAAACTCTGCACAAATATTTTATGCATTCATTCAAGTCAAGAGATAACGAGGCCATATCAATTCGCCGGCTTTTCTCATTCAAGTGCCAGAATCCGGAAAGGTATTGATTGTTGTATCTTGGGAGGCTTGTTGCCATTATCCGTGGGTATGTAATCGGGGCAAGAAAGTCTTAAGAAAAACGTTCTATCCCGCCTCGATCAAACAATAAGTTTTCGCATTTACTGTTGCTTTTTGTCATTCAATTCTATGAGCATATGTGTATGTTGTATGAATGTGAATAAAATGTTCTGCAAAGTGTTTATTCATCTCTGTTGTTGAATATTACCTACTCTATTTGGAAAGTTTCTATAAACGATAAAAACATATTACTATAAACGAAAAATCAGACAAACTATTTTTCTAACAAATATCACTTTCTAAGGATTCAACACATAATTTTTTTTGAAATGATTCAACACATATTTTAAGACTTGATTTTGTGTATTTACGTCAACATTTATTACTCACATTTTCTTATCATATGAAATTTGGATGATATACCAGATATCCATGGATATCCATGAACCCGTGGATATCCACATTGTGGGGCATGGGTAAGAGAATATCTACCCGTATGAATAATGGGTAGGGTATGAGTAGGAATTAAGTGATGGTAGGGTATGGATATAGTAAAATCCGTGCCACCCGTACTCATTCCATACTATCAAGTGGCATAATTTGTATTCATTTATTCATATTTTATTTAATATAGGTGAAAGTAAATAGAAATGAATTATCATAATGCATTACACTTGATGCAATTGTTGTATCATAAAATTTATCAATTACATGTCCATACATAAAAAAAATCATGAAAAAAAGTATTTGAAAAAGTAAATTAAAAAAATGTCTTTTTTAAGAGATTTTACATCCGTCTCAAAATAAAAGTCAAATCTCACACGGATTAATAAAATAAATTAAAGTTATAATTTTTTTGAAGAATAATGTTATTAAGTTTTAGTTTATGAAATCCAAAATACTCTTTGACCAGCATTAATTCAATGATTTTAGAATTTGAAAAGTTGTTGAATGATAGTAATGAATTAAGGTAGGATGAGAAAAAAAATATACTCCCTCCGTCCTATTTTATTTGTCATGTTTGACTTTTCACACAGATTAAGAAAAATGTAGTTAATGCTTTGAATCACATTAAATGATCCAATACTTTTACACTTATGCCCTTTAAGTTGTTGTTGGAGCATTTAATGCTACACACTTTTTATTGTAAATATTGTAAAGAGAGAAGAGTATTTGAAGAAATTTAAGAATTAATGCACAGAGTGGACACTTATTTTGAGACAAACCAAAAAGGAAACATGGACAAATAAAATGGGACGGAGGGAGTAATCCGTGTTATCGTAATATTTTGAATGACTTATGGCTTGTTTGTATCGAATGATCGGAATAGAATGGAATAGTCTTCACTCCATTTCAATTCTTGATATGATTATAAAGTAATTGAATTAAATAAAAATGTATTCCAATTGAATGAAAAAAAATCCATTTTCATTTATTCCAAAAATGGATGGAATGCAATGAAAATCGACAAAACATGTAGTGATGGGGTAAAAGTGATATGAGGTTGGGTGGGATAGGATTTGGTGAGGTGAGGTAGGATGAGTAGGGTGGGTTGTGGGTTAGGGTGGGGGTAGAGTAAGGTGGTACAATATATGGATTAAAGAGTGTTGATACAAGAGGATGTGTTCAATTGAACACGGCTCAGCTCAATGCAGTAGTCAACTCAACACAGCTGATAGTGTCAGGTCAGCTGATTAGGCAGCAAGCAACTTAGCTCAGCTGCGTAACATAGCTAGGCAGTTATTCAGTTGTAACAGACTTGTAATTTTCTTTTAACTGTTTCATGAGGTGTATGTTATATAAATACACCATGATCAACCGCATTGCAACTTAACTTATTCATTATTCTTGAGAGTTTTATTGCTTTTTTGTGTTTTTACTCTATTTTAGGAAGAAACTTGAGAGTTTTGTTCATTTCTTCTTGTGTTTTTCACTAATTCTTGAGAGAATTATGTGCAAATTATTACTTTTTGATCAGTTCTTGGTCATATCTTGTTGTTTTTCTTTAATTTGCGTGATTGGAAATTTGTTCTTGATAGCCATGGCAGCCAAGAAGCATGAACTCAGTCCTTCTAGTCTCTTTTACGTTCATCCCAATGAGAGTCATTCATCAGTACTGGTGCAACCACTGATGAATAAGAATAATTTTCATCCATGGAAGCTGTCCTTGGAGATGATTCTGATTACAAATAAAAGATTGGCTTTGTTGATGGTTCAATCAAAAAACCGGATACAAGTTCTATTGATTTTCAAATTTTAAATTTCGTTTATAATTTTTTCCTTCTCCGTTGACATCCTCTTTGGGGTAATTCTGCTTAGAGATTTCTTATTACAACGGACCGTTAGATGATTGTCACGTACACAAACAAATAAAACACTACTGTGCTTGTTTTGAGTTGGAGTTTTTTTTTTTTTTTTTTGGGTTTTTTTAGATAAAGTAATTAAAGTAATGATTAGAAAGTTAATATGTTTTTTTGAAATTTGTGTAGATTATGAAATGATTGGTGAAATAAAGTAGAATAATGAATAAAATAATAGTAAAAAATGTAATAAAGTTGATAAAATGAAATGATGAGAGATGATTTAATATTTTTTTATTTGTAATTCAAGATTTGATTGGTGGGAGAATTGTAAGAAATGATTGGTGATGTGATGTAAAAAAAAACAAAAAAAAAAACTCTTGGCAAAACAAACACAACCTATTATCTTTTTTTTTTACACATATCAGTCATTCGATATTTCATTTTAATAGAAAGTCCCTGAATGAAAATTGTCCTCCTCGTTGATGCTAAAATTTGAAATTAAATGAACCATTTTAATCGGTAATTAACGGTCGAGTAGTGATACATCTAATATTTCTTCTATCACTATATTTTACACAACATAATCAACACTACATATTTTATTAAGTTATATCATAATAAATAATTAATTTAATCAATGGATATCAAGCAGCTATGTATAGTGCACATATCATTTTCTTAATGGCCAATCTTGAAAAGTGAAAAGAGAAAAGTGAAAAATGAAAGGTGAAAAGTGAAAAGTGAAAAGACAGGAAATACAAACAAAAACAAGCACTGTGTTTTCTTTTTCCTTGTTTCTGAAGCCCAGTTGCCAGGAAAGGGGAAAGATTTCGTTTGAAATTTATAATAATAATACAAAAACAGAAACCCCTTTCTGCACTGCAGTTCTTCTCTTCAGCCCACAGCGAGCTCACACACAAATGTAGAAACTGAGATTCAAAATCTTTCGATCTCTGTGTACCAAGAGCATCTTTGCAATGATCTGAACTCAAAGTTGGAAGAGGACGATACACTTGAAGGAGAGAAAAAAAAATACTCAAATTTTTCGGTTTTTTGTTTGATTTTTCTTTTGTGGCGATGTATAAGAACCAGCTGCAGGAGCTGGCGCAAAGGAGCTGCTTCAATTTGCCATCGTACTCATGTATTAGAGAAGGTCCGGATCACGCGCCGCGGTTCAAGGCTACTGTTAATTTTAATGGCGAGACGTTTGAGAGTCCGCAGTACTGCACCACGCTTCGCCAAGCTGAGCATTCTGCAGCTGAGGTTGCGCTCAACGCCCTAGCTGGCCGTGGACCTTCCAACTCCCTAGCTGCCAGAGTTTTGGTAGGTTTTTTAAATTTTTTTCGTCTCACTCCTTGTATTTCAGTTAGAGTTAGGGTTATGATATGATTACGCTGTTTATTTTGTTCGCAATGCTTTTCTTTTTCCGTTTAGTGCAATTTGTTGAGATCCCTTTATTGCTCTTGCATCAATGAATCGAGTGTTTTGACTTCATTAGGTATGTGGAAAGTGAAAATGGTAATAGTTCTTTGGCACTGCTTACATTATGGATTTTGCTGCTATTGTAATGAGAACATAGCAAAGGGACATAAGAAAATGTGGCTGAGTTATCCGTTATCTTACTCATTTACATGTTTTGATTCTTTCCTTTGACCTACAATACTGTAAATACTTGTGTTGTCATCAGTTTTGGCAAGTCTGTGTTGTGGCATTTGGTTGGACTAGTTAGAATTCGGAATATGTTATGTCATTGACTATCCTTTCGTGACATATACAACAAAAACTGGTGATAAAGCGTTCAACCCAGGGGATTGCATATGAAAGGGTTAACTGTGTCCCCTATGCCCTTGTTCTTTTAGCATTTGTCCTTACCTTTGAGGATATAACTCCATGTCATGTTCTATATACTGTATTCCGTTTGGGGGATAACATTCGGCAGCATACTGAAATCGACTTTCAGAATGTCTATTATACTTTTAAAAAGCCATTATGCTTTTCTATGGTCTATAATCAACTTTTAAAAAGTCGAATGTACATAAGCAACTTTTTGAAAGTCGATTTTTGGTGTGGTACCGTGGTAGATGTCGTGTCACAATAGGTTGGGTATGGTGCCTTGAGAGGGTACCCTCCGTTTAAGATGGAAAATGTAGGAAGAAGGGAATCACAACCTCCATTTTATATGAGATACACGGATGCAAGGACTATAGATAATTTAACATTTCTACTATACATGGAAAAACATGTATTGTGCCCACCCTCGTAAATTTCCTCTAGCCCTTTTCCAATGATTAGATTATCGACTTGATTGGACTTGAGTACTTATCCTGACTTAGAGGTGATGTCTACTACTTTGCACCAAAAGATGATAAGTATGAGGGTTTTCCTTGACAAATTGACACATTTGAGGAAAATCCAAGTTCTTTGTCAACTTAAAATTTAATGAATAATATGTGTAGCAATAAAAACCATAGCGCATGAAGAATTCTGCTGCAACTCAACCAATCCATAGTACATTCTTATCTCAAATTGTCGTCACCGACTCACCGGAGTGATAAATACCGTGTTCAAAGAATTTCCTTTGGTCCTTAAGCTAATCACAGGTGAAAAAGGTTAACAGTTTGCTTAGAGAGGCATATACTCCCAAATACTTCTCTGTGTGTCTATATATGTTTTTTTTTTTTTTTTTTTTTTTTTTTTGTGTGTAATCTGGAATATAATAACATCAAAATGCAATTAAAGAACAGATATTAAAGTTTATTCTTCTTAAATTATGCTGATCGGTATACTATGATCACAAAAATAGGTCAGATGTGTTACAAGAAATACGCAAGTGCCTAAACAGAAATGAAAAAAATATCGTTAGGTACAAAAATCATGAGTATTATGAATGTTCCTTCTTCTTTTGGTACTCCTAACACGATTGTCCTTAGGCATCAATTTCAAAACCCCATCCTACCCTGCCAATTCAAATTTGGACGGGATCTTCTCTAAATTTGTTAGAAGGATTATTGTATTCTAACAGCTTTTGAATGCTTTTGGTGAAGCATATCTTGCTTCCTCACACTTCTTTGCTTTAAGCATTTCTAATGTTCCTTATAGTCACGCTGTTCGATTTGGACTCATCTGCCATTGCTCCTCTTGATAAATACGTCCAAAGCCTACTGATAAAGAATATTTTTATCCTACAACCGGTGTAAGTGTGTTATACCAGACGATCCACACATTCCTACTCTCTTTCACATAGTAAGGGTGTGTATGTTGAAAGCGAGTAGAAATATGTGGTCACAATGCTTACACTTGGTACAACGGTTGTACCATAAAATCCCTCACGGATAAATCATAGAAATCTATTCCCTCGGCAGTAGTTAATTTTCCTGTTATATAGAGTTTCTATGTCGAAGAAGGTTTTCCCACCTTAAAAGCTACTACCTCCGTCCCAAAATAACCGTCACTTAAAGGCATTTCACATTTCTCAAAAAAAAAAAAAGGGCATTTCACACTGATTAAGAAACGAGCGCTGCTATCCCTATTTATACAAATTTCTTGTCAAGGAGTAAATCTGAGTCAAATAGCGGTGGATGTTTTTTCATTTCTTGCATGGAAAATCAGCATGAGTTAATGCTCACTATTAAAACTTCAAACCTCACTCTTCATAATTAAAAATGATTGGATATCTAATAGGGGTAGGATGGGAAAATATCATTAATTACTGCGTTGTTTTTTTTTTTTTTGCTGAAGCGGCATATAATACGGGAAAAACATAAAGTGCTAAAGTGACAGATATTTCATGATGGAGGTAGTACATAAAACAAATTTCTGGCTTTGTCTCAAATAAGTTGCTTCAACTTGTCATCATATCTTGCACTGGAGAAAGCCCTGATCATGCTTATCGTTTTAAGGCTTTGGTCAGCTTTAATGGCGAGACCTTCATGTCCTAACTTTTTTCTCAACACCACGTCACCATGAGCATTCTGCTGCTGTGATTTCCATTGCTGCTTGTGGACCCCCAAACTCACTGGATACTATAGTTTTGGTGAGTATGTTGATCCTCTATCACGAGGTCATCGAGATTTTTGTTTATACCTTTAATGCATCACGTTTTTTGTTTTTTCATGTCTATGTTGTAAGCTAACAAATATATGCATGTGTCTATACATACATATGCACACTGATGTACTCATGAAGTAACTTACTGTTGGAAGTGCAGTTTCGGTTCGGTTATTGCCCTTTGCAAATATCCTGCAGTGTTATTAGTTAGGTAGGTTAAAATTTATAGTCTTTTCATTCAATTGCCTCTTTGGCAGTTGAGTCATTGGGAGTTTAAATTTCGCCGTTTTTATACCCATTATATATTTTCTTTTGAAATAGAGATTTTTTTTCCTCTACATTTTATTCTCTGCACATACATACTGCCTTCTCCTAAATAACTGTAGTGTTAGCCAAAATAATCAATCCCTTAATGTTTGTCATTTTAATGCGAAGAAATCAGCATTATCTTTTCCCCTCACCACCCTAGTTTATTATCCATTCAATTACTTTCCAAACTTCACCATCATTGTGTTAGTCGAAGGGTATTTTAGAATCTATGAACTAAAATTGATGACATCATCAACTTCGTTAATCTGTGTGAAAACCTCAAAAGAGAGAATTATTTAGGGACGGAGGTAGTATAAATTTATGCTTATAGCTTTGTACACAAATACGCGCACAGTGTGTCTGTGTGTGTGTGTGTGTGTATTCAGCCCTTTATGTGTTTATGTCAAAGTGCTCAGTCTCAGATGTCAACTCAACAACTCTCGACACGTGGGCTTGTGTGGGTTGCAATTAATAACGGTGTTCATGTAAAGTTTATTTGATTTTCTAAAACACATCTTTGATGAGGCCAAAATATAGATCTTACTCTTTCATTTGAGTTTTCAAAGGTGGACATATATTTCTGTGCAGTAAAATATATACTACACATAATGTTAACAGAGTATGGATTACAATGAGCTAGACCAAAAAAGTAGGTTAATGTTTTCAATTAATATTAAAAATTGTTAGTGTGACCGTCTTCATACAGAATATTTTGTGAGTTGGCGGCTAGTTCACTGTAAGTAGTATGTTTGTTATTGCATGTGTTTTAGTAATAGTTTCTAGTATCTGAATTGACATACCTACCAAGTGGTTTGTATTGTCATTGTAATTTACTATGATTCTCAATGATTATTACATACTTTTCCCATCGAGCTCTTCTGCGTCAGTATCATTAAACCACTTGAACTGAACGATGCCTTTTAGTGCTAGTGCTAGTCCACGTCCTCTGCAAGCGGCCCTCTTTTTGGTTCGTTAGTTTTGTTCTTTCTGACCCTTTACTGTTGGGAGTAAGTAAAAACTGAAAAGTGCCCCCCGGAATTGCTTTATGTAATCGATGTTAAAATCTTATGTGTTGTTCGTTAGAATAAATACATGTATAAAATACACTTTTACCTAACAACTTAAACTTTAAGGTGAGTTTGTAAGTTTGACAAAATGGCCATTTGAATTGTTTGTCTGTTTGTAGGCACCACATAAGCATTTTTGGTTTACCCTTAGCTCTGTAGCTTCTACTCTCGTAAAATGATTATCATTGGCTTTAGGCAGTGCAGATAGTAGACTTGTTAGTTTTCCCTACCATTCCTTCCTTCCTTTCCTTTCCTTATTAACAGTTGTTTTAGTCTTTAGAGATTTTAACTAACTGTCATTTAAGATTAGCAATGCATCATTCGTTGCTCTTTTTCCCAAATTACCCCCACGTTGTTAGGTGGGAGGAAAAAAGTACGCAAAAGTCATTCTTTTTGTTAACCTCTGTGATTTGTTTGCCATAACATAAAAAACAGTTAAATATGAACTTGGGCGTACTCAAATTATCAACAATGAAATAGTGAATTGTATAATGGAGACCAAAAGTATGCGAGCTTATGCTTTAGGCATTGAACTTCTTATTCATTTCAGGTTGTTTTTGTTACTTGAAAATACAAAAAGTGATGAAAATTTTAAAATTGTGTATATGTAGTGAAAAGGTAATTTGCAAGCCATAAAACCTTGTTTGCTTTGCCAGTAAATGTCAATCATTCAATGATCGCGTAACTGCTTAGATTGATCCACAACGTCAAGTACATTTCATCGATAAGCGCTCCCACAATATATACTCCCTTTCATCAAATTTTGTATGTTCTACGATCATGGAAGATTTCGAAGAGTGAACAAAGATAAGAAATCTGCAGATTTCATTTATCTTTCCATTGGGATGTTAAGTTGGCATTTATCAGTTGGAGTATTAAAAGTCTTGTATTTATCTGTCAAACTCAAACCAATTGTTCAAGTTTCTTTATGGGTATTCATGCTTTTTTGGTAGTTGATTTTTGATACTGTCAAACCTTGTGACTGACAGGATGAGACAGGGGTATATAAGAATCTCTTACAGGAGGTTTCGCAAAGGGTAGGATCATATTTGCCAGCATACTCAACCTTTAGATCAGGCATGGGACACCTTCCTGTATTTACCTGTACCGTAGAGTTGGCTGGAATTATATTCACTGGTGAACCTGCCAAGAACAAGAAGCAAGCTGAAAAAAATGCTGCCATGGCTGCATGGACATCTCTGAAACTACGTGAGTGCTAAATCCTCTAAAATTTTTAGAACTGTTCTTTTTTTTGCTTGTCTACAACTCTTTCAACTCTTTCAAATGGCACCTAAACTTGGGGTGAGGCGAGAGAAATCGCAAGGTGACCTAGGCCGACTAAAGTCACTAAACGTTGCTTTTGTCTTGCATTTTGATCACCTAAGCGAGTGCCTTTCTAGACTTTTGTGTATTTGCAGTAGCATATAATACATCAAATGTTTAATAGTACATACAACATAATGACCAAATTTTGTACGGAATAATTCTGTGTTGAGAGATGATTTGAAATGTTCCACCTCCTTTCTGGGTTGAGAGATGTTCTGAATTTCACTACAGATTACCATCTCTCTGCTGGAATTTTTTTGTGAATATGCATGTGAATGTGCTCAGATTCATCACGATTTACTTCTGAAATTGTTCAAAATTTAGGTGTGCTCACAGTTTATCCGTATCACTACACTCAGTGTCCAATTAGAACAGACAAATGCCATAACTAGCAAGAACTAAATGGAAGCAGGAAATATGGATGCTCACTGAATTTGGCCGTTTGTTAGAACCACTTCATTTTTTCTCCTTGGTATTTCCTGGAGTGGCCAGGTGTCGACCAGGCAACCTTACGAGGCCTCTTTGCCTAGCCGACAAGGCTACCAGGGAAGCCTCTTCACCTTGTCATCGCCTTGCGCTTTAACAAGTGTGGTCACTTAACTGTGGTGATAAACACTTCAGGAAAAGTGTGCATCTAAATGAACATGGTGATAGATAATTTTATGTAATTGCTTGATTAAGACCATAAAAAAATTCAACTTCTATCGTACCTCTTCTACGTGTCATCTTTGACCAGTCACATTACTGATCTTGTTAAAGTTGACAGAGCCACATGATGTTTAGATGGGAATTTGGGACCCTTCAAGAACCCATTATATTCTAAGATTTACTCCAACACCTGTCAATTTGTTTTTAATCAATCCCCCCCCCCCCCCCCCCCCCCCCCCCCCACACACACACACACACACCCACCACCACTCCTTTCCCTTGTCAATAAGTTCCTTCATGTAAATAACATCACCACCTGCCCCTGCCAGATAGTTTCCTCCAAAATCCCCTCCCATTTATAGTCACCAATGCCATTTACCACTTTGTCTGCCGGTATTGACCTAATGTTAAAAGCTAAGTAATATTGCCCCACCGCCAGTTTTTCCGTTGTACTCTCTTTTCAATGAAGCCGCAGCAATTTGCGTGTCCACAATTATTAAAGTAAATAATTAAGTTACCATCTGGCTACCAATTCCACAGAAACTCCATTAACTAAGTCTGACTGTAGTTACTGCCACTAACCATGGGGTCTTTTCTCCACTGCTACAATATTCACCACATTTGTGTAATGGAATTCATCACTTTTTATTGTGCTCCTTGGTTTGTGTCTCTTGTATGCTTCAGCTATTGCTTTTCCTAACACCGGCTTTTGGTTATGAGAGAATGATCCTATTAATCCCCCCCCATCCCTCTTTCGTTCTGAATACGCTCATTTAAACGAATGTAAGGTGCAATCCGGATCCTGATTTATAAAACAACAGACTCGAAAGGCCAGGCTTCTGTCATAGGAGTGTATAGTCATTTCTTTCTTTAGCTATAATTTTTACTACAATATGAGTTTATGTATGTGCATGTTCCCGCTTGTCTTTTGTGATTCCTCCTTTTACCTCTTTGTCATAGCAACTTCTGCTTTCTTGGTTATTGTACTTTTTTTTTTCCCCGAGTACTAGCTACACAGATATTTGTGCTCAGCTTTGACATTTTTCCTGTGACATGTTCAGTCGTGCAACAATTTGAGACTGGAGCACCAGAAAAGGTTAAAAGCGACGAGCAGGAACATGTTACTGTTGCACGTGCCCTGCAGAAGTACCTTGTGCATGCTAGAATGGCTAAAGTACCTTTCCCAATTAGGTTTCAGACACAGAATCCTAGACCACCACCTACACAGCAACCTCAGCCTACATCTTCCAAAATTCTTCCTTTCATTCGTTCTAGACCTTATCACAGTAAACCTTTTATGATGTCTACTGGAAACAACGGTTCTATAAGCTCCCAGATTAGTCCTCAAAGCAGACCCAACATCGCAGCATCTGCAAATGAAACGATAATGAGTCCAAAAGCATCTCAAGGTCAGCAGTCAACTACTGCCTGGGATGATATCATTTTTCCAAGAACCGACAACACAAGGGTTAGACCTCAAAGGTTCCCTGCAGCTGGAGCCGCACCTTACATACCCATTCGACACTTTACTCCACACCATAGATTCGCTCCACCGGTGACGATACGTAATGCAATTCCTGTTTTCTCTACACCACCTCCTGCAGCGGCTCCAAGGATGACAAGACCTGCATCACCTGTCCTTGTAAGGCCACCTGTGCCGGTATTACCTCCACCAGTATGCTTGGAGAAGCTGTCATTGTCGGATTCAACCATTCAAGTGGAGGAGTCTCCACATTCTAAAGCTTCCTCAGTTAAATCCAAGGAGGAGGTAGTTTCTAAAGCTCTTGAATCTCCATTAGAGAACCCACCAAGTTCTGTATCAGTGTCGGGAAAAACTCCAACTGTTCTCCTCCCCGAGGAGTCTTTGAACACTCCACCAGCTTCTGAAGTCCCGGGGAATCCCGTGGAGCCACCTATTACTAAGGTTTCTGTAATCTCTCCTTCCAGCTCAGCTGATACAGAAATCCTACCAAGGTTGCTGCATACAGAGAAGCATCCAGATGCTAAAAAGATGTGAAAGGTTTAGATGTGTTAAGTAGAGAAAGCTTTATTAATGGGGGGTTATACTGAAATTTTATATGCTGGCTGCAATGTTATGTTGCTTTTTTTTTTTTTTTTTTTTTTCTTTTTTCTTTTTCGTAGTAGAGAAATGGGTTCGTCTTGATTATTAAGGCTGCTGCTGTGTATTTATTGAGGATTTTGACTGGTTAGTTTGGATGGAAATTCGGGTGAATTCGCAATGTATGGGCAGTTAAAACTACTATCGTATGTGTTTGAATCCGAGATGCCTCGCCTTATTTTGTCCTATGGTGGATTTGAGCATACGATTTGATGTTTCATAGTAAGAGAAGTTTCAGAATGGGAGATTATTGTGTGGTGTCTCCACACGGTGCGGAGACACCGTGTGGCACACCACACACCTTCATTCTGTATTAAAATTGTGTGGTTCTGATCGTTTCACCCGTCACTTTACCACAAAATCCGTCACCACACAATAACTTCCCTTTCAGAATTGGTTGCTAAGTACTGTATGCACAAAGTAGTATCTAAGTTTGTTTGTTTTTTGTTTTTTATTTTTTGTTTTTTTAATTTTTATTTTTATATTTTTGTTTGTTTGTTGGTTTTTTTTTTATTTTTTTTTATTTTATTTTTTTAGGGTTAGTATCTAAGAATTAAGATTGAAACCTCCCCCCCCCCCCCCCCCCCCCCTCGGTCTATATATGGACGTGGTCTATTTTATTATGTTGATATTTTCTTGCTATCATGTCATGTTGAATTACAATTTATTAGGAGATACGGAAAGATACCATATTGAATTACAATTTATTAAGAGATTCGGGGAGAATGACAAAATAAGTATTTAAATTGGGAAAAGAGACGAGCTCAGTTTCAGATAAATGACAAAAATATCAAGTAAAAAATGTACTATATTCTCAAAATATAAGTTCGTTTAGTTTTTTGAATTTATCTCATACTTCCTCCGTTCCGTAATATAAGTCTTTTTGCTCATTTCACGCAGTTTAAAAAAACCTAATAAATGAGGTACTTTTTAATATTTCAATGTAAAATATTGTATTATTTTCTGGGACGGACTAATAATATTACATTGTTTAGTGTAAAAGTGAAAACAATGCATTTAATTATGTATTATTTTATGAGAAAGACTTTTATTTTGAGACACCACTAAAAAACTAAAAGGACTTATATTACATGACGGAGGGAGTAATATAAAACAATTTAGAATACTAATGGAGTATTTATTACTATTTTCTTCCTTTTACCTCTAATTTATATGTTTTTGGTGGGAGGTCCTAAATAATTAAAAAATCAGGATCAAAGGAAGCACATAAATAATTAGGACAAAACTGTAGTATAATGCCAGAATTACCCTTTTTCTAATTCTCTTAATATTTTTTTTTCCTGTTTCTAATTAATCTATTAACCATATACCCTAGCTCTCTCTTCTTCGATGAACTCCCTCCCATGGCTACCACCGACTTGTCCGGCGACACTTCTCCACCGGCCACCACCCTCCAAGCCTCTTCCTCAGCCACGCCCTCTTCCATTATAGCCCTGACTTTACTGGTTCATGCACCAAGCTTTCATCCTTCTTCCTCAATTACACCAAGCTTGAATATAGAGAAGCAAAAATGGCAGATCCGGATGAAGGAAAGGAGGCGGAGAGATCAGAAAATGACAAAAACAATGGAAAAAAAGCTACTTCGACGGTGGTCGCTGGCAAGCTGCAATTTCCGGCAGATCTGAAATTTCCGGCAAGCTGCAATTTCCGGCGGACATTTTGCAGCAGGTCACTGTATTAAATTTTTTTTTTTTGAAAAAAGTGTAGGGTTTATGGTTGTTACTATTAATTGGGCTCGATTTGAATCCCGCCGCAGAAGCTTCGATCCGGGAGAAGACGATGTTGGTTGGTATAAAAAGCTTCAGCAGTCGGTTGTAAAAGCTTCGCCGGAGAAGCTTCAGCATCCCGCCGGAGAAGGTTGGTTGTGCGATGTTGCTTTGGAGAAGCAGGCTGTTTTTTTTTTTTTTTTTTTTTGAAAAAGTTTAGTGTTGTTGCTATTAATTTTGTAAAGTTACTACATTTTTTTGATGTAGTTTATCTCTTTTATAAAATACTATTTGTTTATTGACCGTTACGACATTTTACGGGTTGTTACTACCTCTTTTTAGGTCATTACTACTTGTTTATGGATGTTACGACATTTTAATGTTACGGGTACATTTACTCCGTTCCGACATTTTACGGTACATTACTACTTACTTTTTAACAAATAAGGGTCCGTTACTACTTGTTTTTAGACCGTTACTACTTTTTCATTGGATGTTACGACATTTTATGCACTTGTTTCTTGACTGTTACTATTTGTAGAAGGGTAAAAAGTAACAAGGGGTATTTTTGTCCAAATATTTTGTTTTTGTCCTTTATAACAGCTGAAAAATAAGAATGTCATTGCACCCATTTATGTGTTTTTTTGTCCTTGTAGCCCCTTCCCCCTCTAATTTATTGTACACACACCTGTTTTATAACTATTATATTAATGATAGTTAAAGGATATTCCAGAATTTTACTATTAAAATTAATAACACTTAACTAATTTTTTAATCCGTATAAAAAAGGTCTAAAAGCACTTGCAGTAGATACTGTAAATCATTTAAACACTCTATTGTAGAGATTTTAACAGGAAAAATAACACTGCAGCAGATACTCTATTTTTTACTGTAAACTATAGATTCTGTAAAATTTTCTTTACATCCACCGCATTCATCCAAGTTTTGAATATTTTCCTTTATATCTTCTGCATTATGTAAAATAAAGAGTCTGATGCATTTCATCTTAAATAAAGATTTTGTAAACTAGAAAAACATGTATTTAAAACTGTATAATAGAGTATTCGTTAAGAGTATCCGATATGAGTGCTCTAAATGGATTGATATTTTGGGACGGAGTTGTATTTACCCTTAATTGAGCAACCTTGTGGGGTTAGGAGTAAAGCATCCCGAGGTTGGCGCATCTCGTTGAGCGTGGAGTAGCATTGGGAACCCTAATTTTTTCTTCGGAGCCCTTTCTTTTCCCGTCCGGCATAGCGCTTCGCTTCCGGTTTTTCGGAAGAATCCAGCGAGAAAACTACAAGCGCGCTCCGGCTTTCGAACCTCCCTTCTTCGTTGATCTAGGGGAAAAGGAAGCGTCTACCAGTTGGGAAGCTAGACATCAAGTAAGTGGCTTGATGAGGATAACTAAGCTGACACGCCGGAGTTGGCTGCTGGCTAAAAAGAAAAACGAAACAAAGCAGATTCCTTTCGGCACATGTGTCGTTGCTATACGGAAAATTGAGAAACAATTGCATTTTCTCTCTCTTCTATAATTTTCAAATACAATATCTACCATTTTCCTTTTTTTAAACCAACAAAAGAAATTCCATTCAGAAACTAGAAAAGAAAAAAAACTTAGTACAAGAGTGCAACCGCTGTTCCAAAGGATTTACGCAAGGATCTAGCAAACTTAGATAATTATGAGTAATATGACTGAAAGAGAACAACAGAAAGCTACACTTGAGATGGTTGACATCTACAAAAATAACAACACAAACCGTTTTGGTAGATATTGTTACAGACTTACAGTATATGGTTAAAAAAGTGTTGGATGCAAGAGGATGTGCACACATTCAGAATCCAAGACAGTTAGCTGAGATGATTCATACATGCTGTTGAGCTTACTTGAAGAGATCGGCTTAGTAGGTAGACTTCAACTGAGTTTATACGGTTTTCTGTTATAACTGTTTGTAACTTCTTGTAACTGATTTGTGAGGAGTATCATCTATAAATACTCCATCACCAACCACATGGTCATTTATCTTGTTCATTATTTTTTATTAATGAGAATTCTGGATAATATTTTGGTTTGTGTTTTCAATTTCATCGATTTCAACATGATAAGTGCATTCTTTGCTCAATTTGTGCCGACTCTGGTGTTGAGTAAAAGAAACTTGAGAGTTTTTCTTCGAGATTCCTGTTGTATTCATAGAAACTTGAGAGTTTTCTGTGAATTTTCCTTTGTTCATGAGTTAGAATCCAATTTTTGATCAAATCTTGATCATTTTCCTTTTAGTATTCTGCAAAATTTGTGTGGATACTGTTCTTGTCAGCCATGGCAGTGAAGAAGCAAGAATTGAGTCCCTCTAGTCCCTTTTATGCACATCCCAATGAGAATCCTTCACTGTTACTAGTTCAGCCATTGATGAATGGTAACAATTATCACCCATGGAAGATGTCCATGAAAATGGTGCTAATCACAAAAAACATGGGGTTTGTCGATGGTACAATCAAGAAACCAGAGGTAAATTCCGTTAATTTTCAAGTCTGGAGGCAATGTGACACAATGGTGAGGACTTGGATTTTAAACTCAGTAGATAATACTATTTCTCACAGTTTGATGTATTTCAAAAGTGCCCAAGATGTGTGAAAAAATCTTGTTGATAGGTTTGCAAGTGTTGATGCTTTTAGACCTTCTAATCTTTTTAAAGAGAAATGAATTCCTTGAAACAAGGATCTCATCTGTGAATCATTATTTCAGAAAATTGATGGTTCTTTAAGAGGAAGTCAAGACTATAAGTCAGTTCCTACTTGCACATATGAGCCTCAATGACATTGTAATGCCATAAAGACTCTATTGAATCACATGAAAGCATAACATGTGATAAGCTTTTTGAAAGGATTAAGGGATGAATTTGAGCCAATAGTATCTCAAGCCATGTTAATGGTGCATTTTCTTGGGATTCAAGATGCTTTTGCAATGACTTTTAAGTTTGAGTAAAAAAACTTTTGTGGCTAACAAAGCAAAGAATCAAGATTCTATAATCTTGATGCTCATAAATCTGTACATGCTAGAAGTGAAAGAGATGACCAATTTGGGTAAGATCCAGTCACTTTAGCATAGCAGATCAGTCCAAGAACTTGCCTGCAAACAGTTCCAAGACTAAGAGCTTTAAGAAAGTTCAGTGCACTTTTTGTGGCTTTAATGACCATACTGAAAATAATTGCTACGAGAAGCATGGCTATCCATCTGATTTCAAATCTAAGGGCGGAGCCAACATAGTTGATCAGACAAATTCAAATCAGTCTACTAGTGAGGAGAATCAAGAGGTTGGATAGGCTAGGACTGGACTTCAAGGTCTCACTTCACAACAGTTTGAGAAGCTGTTGAATCTTCTTAATTCAGATCTATCAAGCCATGATGTGCACCAGTTTCATGCCTTGAATACTCAGTTATCACCTGCTCAAGGATCATGTGACCCTAGTTTTGTAAAACCAACACAATGGATCTTGGATTTTGGAGGCACAAATCATATTGTGAATTCTCTTCCAAAATTAAGTAATCCTAAACCTCTTAACATGAAAGTAGAATTACCTAATGGCAGTAATGTACAAATGACTCATATGGGACAAGTCATGATCATCACTTATCTGACTTTGCATAATGTTCTATACATTCCTGGTTTCAGATTTAATTTGTTGTCCTTACCTGCACCAACTAAGCACTCAGATTGCATTGTTGACAAGTGTGTTTTGCAGGACAACAAGAAAAAATAAGTGATTGGTTCGGTTGAGATGAAGAAAGGCCTTTACACTCTTATTCAGAAGCCTGTTGGCACAACAACTGTTTCATATTCAGTTTGTAATTCAATGGAGAATAATTTTTTGTCTCATACAGTACATGAGAAACTTATTTGGCATTGTAGATTAGGACATCTACCACACAAAAGACTACAAGTCATTAGTTATGCTTCATCTGATGTAAAACACTAAGAACGTGACTTGTGTTTTGTTTGCCACATGAAAAAATTAAAGAAAAAACCATTTTCTTTAAGCACAAATGATGTTAATTCTGCTTTTGATCTTGATCATATAGATATTTTGGGGCCTATGAGGCATCCTATTGTGAATGGTAAACCTTATTTTTAAATGTTGTTGATGACTTCACTAGGAATACATGGGTGTTTGTGATGAGACAAAAATCTGAAATTTCGGATTTGGTCATATCTTTTTTCCAGAACTAATCTCACTCAGTTCAATAAAAATCAAGGTTATTGAACTGATACCGGAGTTGAGTTTAGAATGGAGTCTTTTTACCAGGAGAATGGCATTATCCATCAGACCAGTTGTGTAAGCACACCAGAGCAGAATGGTATTGTTGAAAGAAAACATAAACATCTGCTCAATGTGTCCAGAGGATTACAATTCCAAAGCAACTTGCCAATAGAATACGGGGGATACTGTTTGTTACATGCTATCAAACTTATCAATGCAACCCCAACACCTTTGGTGAATGAAATCAGCCCTCATCAAATGTTGTTTTGCTCCAAACCTGATCATATTGTATTTAAAGTGTTTGGATGCCTATTTTTCTCTTGCACACTTCAGCAGTTTCGAACTAAATTTGATTTTAGATGCATAACTTGTTTATATCTTGGCAATTCTACAACCTCCAAGAGAGCTATTTTGCTAGATATCACAAATAAAGATATTTTTGTTGCTAGAAATACTCAATTTTATGAGACATATTTTCCTCTGTTTAAACAGGTTCTAGGTAAGGCTAGGTGTCCCACATACATGCCTCTACCATTTTCTATGTCAGAATGGATTCCAGACAAATATTTTGCAGACTCTGCTAGAAATCAGTTAGCCAAAGAAAATTCAGTTTCCCAATAGTCCGTTAAGACCAGAGAAGAAGCAGTTGCAGTGGGATTGCACTTGCTCCATTGAGGAGATCAACAAGGATTAGAAATCCACATAACTTTTATCAGGGAACTGTTAATGTTGTTCAATCCCCTCATTTGCTGAGTCAAGTTACGAGTCTAGACATACTGTCAGCTAAGTATGTCAAACATGATTGGGCCATTGATGTAGTTTTTGAGCCAAAAATATACAATCAGGCCATCAATCATGGTGAATGGAAAGAGGCAATGCAAAAGGAAATAGAGGCATTGCAGAATACTCACACATAGGAAATTAAGACTTTTCCACCTGGAAAGAAACTCATTGGTGGATGCAAGTAGGTGTTTAAGATAAAGTACAATCTTGATGTATCAATAGAAAGATACAAAGCCATAGTGGTAGCAAAGGGCTACACTCAGGCTTATCGCAGAGATTATCAACAAACTTTCTCTCCAGTTGCGAAAATCACCATAGTCAGAGCATTGTTGGCATTGGCATCATGCAACAATTGGCATCTCAATCAGATGGGTATCAATACAATGTTTTAACATGGAGATCTACATGAAGAAGGCTACATGCAACTTACTTAAGGCTTCAAGATTGACAAACCAAATCAGGTTTTCAGGTTGACTAAATCTTTGTATGGTTTAAAACAAGCTAGCGGACAATGAAACTGCAAGTTAATAGAGTCCCTGGAAAACCAGGGTTTGTTCAATCCAAGAATGACCACAACTTATTCATTAAAGGGTCTGAAAATACATTTATTGCTCTATTGGTCTATGTAGATGACATCATAGCAGTCAGTCTTGATCTAAACCTCAAACAACAAGTTAAAGACATCTGATGACAAGATCAAGTGATAATAAAATACTTGACCACCATAAACCAATACTAGCAAGGGGACTAGGTCCATCGTAGTATAGCTATAGCGAATCAAGGTCGATCCCACAGGGAACCAATTGTGGATCATTTATATACAAACAATTAATCATTCATATCAAGGACACAAAGGCGGTCTACGACCAACGAAAGACAAGAAAAGATAAAGGACACGACTCGACATAACACATAACATACAAGTAATTAACCTCCCCAATTACTATGTTATCGTTTGGATCTAGAGATTCTATATAACTAAGCTAAACTCGACAACTATTAATCCGATTCGTATTTCTTTTATATTGGCTACGGGAGTCATCCCCTAAACTAGATCTAGCTCCGGTTAGGCCATCTAGATCACTATGCTACATTACGTGACTTCGCTTCGTAGGCCTCTATCTCATATAACTCACACGCTTACAAAACTAGGGATGCCGATATTAACCGTATTCCTCACCTAGGCAACATTCCTGTGGTTAGGCGTACTTCCTATGCGATCGCATCAGTCTCTGTCCCATTAACACTAACTTTGTAGGTATCATGTTAATCTATGATTTACGTATAACTAGGTGCATGCAATTCCCGAATACAGAACAAATCTAGATCTCGCTGAAAGTCCCGGAAGATCAATTCATGAGCCGACCTAGGAGTCCTATATTGGTATTTCCTAATAATACGCTAATTAAAATAGACGAGCAACGTAGCCGTGTCCATACCTACTAAGATAATAAATTCTAGGTGGACAATCACACCATAAAGACGTGGCTAGATTGACGCGGCGAAAACCTAAATCTTAGCGTTTCTATATACGTAACGGATAAAATAGAGATTTATAAAGCAATTATATAGATCTACTAGAAACACGATTGTTGATCAAAGTAAAGTCATACATAGGTCACGAGACATAGGCGTGGGCGTGTGGATCCTTATAGACGAGGAATCCCCACTGCCTCACGTCGTAATCCTAGATCTACATCGTTTAACTAAGAACAAACAATCTCAAACGATAAACAATAATTGGGGGGATCTAATTACAACAAACAAAGAAGAAATAAATACAAATAACTCACATTATTGCTGCTGGAAATTTGTATAAAAACTGCTCTGAGAAACTGAGGATTTGTGTTATGAGTTGTTGTTTTAGATGATACAATGAAAGGGAGTTTATATAGGCTGTAAAACCGACTTAGAATAGCCGTCAGCCGTCCTAATTCGTAAATCTTAAACCCTAACGAGATAGAAAACGTGTCTCCAAAGTAAGGGCAATTTGGTCAACTCGCTGGCAGCCAGAGCAGGGCTCGCTGCCAATGAGCCTGAGGATTCTGATGGGCCTCTGCCTACTTCGCCTGGTCCGTTCCTGGTCCGTTTCTGTGCATTTTTCTCCTCCGAAGTCCATTCCAATCGATTCCAAATCAAGCCCATGTTGGGGAGATTTTGCATCATTAAAACAAAAGAAAATTTATAAAACCTATACTACCATGCAAAACTACCTCCTAACCGGCCGAATACCGGGTAGTTGCTAGTAAAGTTGGATAAGTACGGGTATCGATCCTCAGGGAATTGGGATGTTGAATCTAATTTTATTAATCCTCTCAATTGTTACTCAAGAAAACAAATAAACGAAAGAACGAACAAATAACACATAGAACAAGTAAACTAAATCTAAGCTAAAACGAAATAAAACTAAACTAAACTAACGATACATGGGCTCAAACAATGTACAAACTAAGTGATCTCAATCCTAGTTCATCTCATGATTTTAATTCAAATTGTGGTTTCACCTTTACACGAGACACAAATCCCTAATCTCTTAGTGAATCCGTATTCTCAAGCTCTGAAATCCTACTCTCGTAGTGAATTCAATTTATCAATCTCTCCACTCTCGAATGTTGAGACCGATATTCCATACAAAACTCGGGGTAGATTCAGGTTAACTCTCGTATTTTAGAACCTAACAACCTAGATAATTAACCAATTAATTTGTCACATAATTAATGATTAAAGATCCTATCTTTCTATGGTGATCTAGTCTACGCAACTTCCGTATGTTGTAAACGTATCAATAGCAAACTGATCTCTCGATCTAATTCACATAATAGCATCATAATCATAGAACGATACAAAATAAATTAAAGATCATAAAAAACGAATAAGGACTGAATAAATTAAATAAATAAACTCACGTAGTTTGGTACATGATTGAATCCATGAATCGAAAACGGAAGAAAAACGACATCCTAATCTAACCCCGGATCACCCGAGCACAAGGCTCGGGTGACCGGCCTTGAAGCTCCCAAGTTGCCTGCCACTGCTTCTGTCAATAATGCGGCTGTATCAAATTGTGTTAATATAGTATCAGAATAATAATGAATTAGGGTTTAATGCATGCACATATTTATAAGGAAGCTAAGGCGGCTGGAATAAAAAAAAATAACTAAGGCGGCGCTGCTTTTGTTTAAGTCGGTATTGCTGGAAGTCGGCCATGGACGCTAGTCTAAACTTCTAAAATTCATATCTTGAGTTGTAGACCTCCAAAAATTATGATCCGAATGTCATAAAAAAGCTCTCTGAAAACTCTACAACTTTCATTAAGGACTCTTCTTCAGAAAACGCCTTTTTGATTAGCCCGTTGTATTACGAGTCGTTTTCGGGATTTTCCCAAGCTTTATTTCATCTTCATCCTCTTGTATCTCTTTCTTTCCACACGATCACATTCACTCATTTCTAGAATCGTGCGGGACTACTTTAATCAAAGGGGTCACTGAGGACGCCCTGAGGATGAAACTTTTTCCCTTCTCACTGAAGGGAGAAGCGAAAGAATGGTATAAATCTTTACCAGTCGACTCCATTACTTCGTGGGAGGAGTTGGAGAAAGAATTTCGAGCCGTACTTTCCACCCGCAAAGACGGCTCATCTTCTCGAATCGATATTCACTTTTGTGCAAGGCGAGAAGGAATCGTTTTGCGATGCATGGAAACGATTTAAGTCTCTCTTGAGGAAGTGCCCCCACCATGGGCGGATAAACAAAGATTGGTCAACACTTTCTATAGTGGTTTGACTGAATTGACTAAGGGAATGGTGAATAGTTCTGCTGGAGGTGCATTTCTGAGAAAGACACCTGAAGAGGGATGGACGTTGTTTGAAGATATTGCAAAGTATAATTATGCCCCTACCTATAAAGGTGCATCTAGTCAGAAGAGCTCGACTCCAGGGAAGTATGAGGTAGATGAGACCACACTTATAAAGGCTCAGTTAGCCGCACTACAGAAGCAAGTGGCGGCAATGAATGTTCAAAGTCTTGTATGTGACAACCGCCATGGCCAAGGCCATCGCAAGATGTCGGTGCGCTTGACCCGATCTCTCAGGTCAAAGCTGTGCAAAACAATGTTGTTTGCCAAAATTGCGATACTATTGGGCACACATTCCATCAATGTCCTCTATTGCTGCATTCAGAGGAGGTGAATGCATTCGCTCAAAATTATCGACCTTTGGGTCGAATCGAACACTCAAGGGTTTAATTACTGGAGTGACCCTTCTAGGGTAGCAAATCCCCATCAGTTTCAGGCCCTTAGGCCTAATCTGAGCAATTTTCAATCCAACTCTCGACCGGCATGGAACAATAATCCACCGGTCAATCAAAATCAAAATCGAATCAATCATTTCGATCTTAGAACAAAAGTTGAGTGAGCAAGCCACGGCCAACACTCGCTTGGCAAATGCATTGAGTACTCGACCAAGACAAATGAGGAATTTAGAGGTGCAAATGGGACGATTTCGGGCAAGAAGCAAATCGACCTCAAGGTCAGCTGCCGAGTTTTACTGAGAAGAACCCCCGAGGGGTTAACGTGATCCAGAATGACCAAAATACTTGCACCGATCTGGCTGCACCATGGAACTATGGTCAAGATGAGTTGAATGTCGTAAATCTGAGGAGTGGGAAAGCGGTTGGCGGTCAGGCCAACCAGGGAAACGAATAGCCCCTCCTGCGAGCAGAGAGGCAGGATGGGAAGATCTTCTTTCTCCTCGAAGGATCTTTGGGACGGTCGTTGAGCCAAGTGAAAAAGGAAATTCGAAAGAAATGTGAGAGTTGAGAATACCGCTTCGAAAAGAAGTCGGATTCTAAGTTGAGTTCGGGAAGCATGTGAGGTGGAAAGATAGGGAAGACAAAGCAATCAATCATAAGACGAAGAAAGAAGAACTTCACCGAGGAGGACTTTGCTTATCTCCCTTACCCACCTAGCAAGAACAAGTCGTCATTAACAATCGATAAGGAGTATAAGAAGGTTATCGATTTGCTCAAGAATACCGAGGCAAACATTCCATTAGTTGATCTTTTGGTAGGGATGCCAAAGTATACAAAGTTTATAAAGGACGCAAAGTGAGTTCGAAGAAGAAGCTTCAAGAGCTCGAGCACATAGTGTTGAATGAAGAATGCTCCGCAATCGGCCGTACTAAACTTCCCGTGAAGTGTCCCGACCCCGGTAAATTCACGATTTCGTGTACTATCGGGAACAGGGACTTCCACAATGTTTTATGCGATTCGGGAGCATCAGTCAATCTGATGTCTACTTCAATCTTCCAATCTCTTGGATTGGATCAATCTATTACTCTTAGACCCATTTCTCTTCAACTTGCGAGATAGAAGTGTGAAGTATGCAAGGGGAACTGTAGAAGATGTGTTGGTCAAGGTTGAGAACTTCATATACCCGGCTGATTGGGTAATCATGGACATGACCAATGATGAGAAAACCCCCTTGATCCTTGGAAGACCTTTTCTTGCAACCGCCCGTGCCTTACTAGATTCCTACAGTGGCGAGATAACCCTACATTTGGAGGATGAGAGTGTAAAGTTCAATGTGGGCAATGCAATGAAGCACGCATCCAGTGACACTTGTTTAGCTATTGAGGACGATTTCACTGATGAGTATGATGAACAAGTGTTCATGGGTAGTTGGGATGAGGAAGAATTCAATAAACAATCTGCAACTTGGACTGATGAGGAGTGGAAGAAATTTTTAGAAGAGATTGAGAAGGAGGAAAAGGAAAGTTCTGATTACCAGGAGATGGTAAGAAAGAAAATGAGGAAGAGGCATGGTGACATGGCCGTATTTGAAAAAGGAGATGAAACCCCGTCTGTGGGAGGCCATGATGCTTCAGAGCCCTTATGATAAGCTTGGAGATCTGGAGCTTAAGGGCGATAAATTAAGACCAAGTGTGGAGGAGCCACCATCGGATTTAGTGTTGAAACCCTTGCCTCAACACTTGAAATACATTTTTTTGAGTTACGGTGATAAGCTCCCTTTGATTATTTCATCTAAGTTAGAACCAAAGGAGGAAGAAAAGCTTATCAAAGTGCTGCAAGATAATATCCTCGCCTTTGGTTGGCAAGTGGGAGATATCAAGGGGATAAGCCACGATATCCGTATGCACAAGATCGGGACCGTGAGGGATCGAAGAAAGTGCGACGACCCTCGGAGAAGGCTAAACCCTCACATGCGGGAGGTCGTTAAGAAGGAAATCATCAAATTGCTTGACATGGGTATCATCTACCCAATAGCCGATAGTGAATGGGTGAGCCCCACTCGGGTGGTGCCAAAGAAAGGAGGGATCACCATCGAGAAGAATGAAAAGGGGGAAGAGATTGCCCTACGGCAAGTCACCGGGTACGAGTTTGCATCGATTACGTAAGACTAAATGAGGTAACTCTAAAAGACCACTTCCCCTTGCCATTCATTGACCACTCCTTGAGAGGCTTAGTGGCAAGCAATTTTATTGTTTTCTAGATGGCTATTCGGGATACTTTCGGATAGCTATCGACCCCACCGATCAAGAAAAGACTACCTTCACCTGTCCCTCAGGCACCTTCGCTTACCGAAGAATGCCATTTGGTCTCTGCAACGCACCGGCTACATTTCAAAGATGTATGCTGGCTATCTTTGATGGTTTAGTGGAGAAGGTGATGGAGATTTTTATGGATGACTTCTCTCGTGTTCGGGGACAGCCACCACTTGTTTACACAATCTTGATAAAGTTTTGTCCCGGTGCATAGAGAAGGACTTAGTCTTAAATTGGGAGAAGTGCCACCTGATGGTGGAAGAGGGAATTGTTCTGGGACACAAGGTGTCCAAAGAAGGTATTGAGGTCGACAAAGCGAAGGTAGAAGCTATTGAAAAAATGACATACCCCAAAAATGCAAGAGAAGTAAGAGGATTCTTGGGTCATGTCGGCTTCTATAGGCGATTCATCAAAGACTTTTCTAAAATAGCCAAGCCTTTGTCATCTCTCTTAAGAGAAGACGTGAAGTTTATTTTCACCCATGACTGGAAAGCTCCCTTCGAGCTTATGTGTGATGCTTCTAATTATGCAGTCGGCGCGGTGCTAGGTCGAGAGTGGACGGAAGGTTCCGACCCATCTACTACGCTAGTCACACTTTAAACCCAAATAAGTAAATTATGCAACAACCGAGAAGGAGTTGTTGGCGTAGTTTTTTCCATGGATAAATTTAGAAGCTACTTGCTTGGGTCGGAGGTCACGGTCCGGACGACCATTCGCATTGAAATATCCGTTGAACAAGGCCGATGCCAAGCCTCGTTTGTTGAGATGGATCCTGATTTTACAAGAGTTTGATGTTCATATCCGGGACAAGAAGGGTAGCGAGAATATGGTGGCTGACCACATGTCTCGGCTGACCGACGATCCTCAGGTAGAGTCGGATGAGATTGGAATTGATTTTCCAACTGAGCAACTCATGACCATTGATGTGTGCGAGGTTGCTCCCGCCCGTGCCGGAAAAGGTTCTCCTTGGTTTGCACCTTTTGCAAACTTCTTGAGCGGCGTATATCCGGACCCCGACTCGACATATCGGCAAAAGAAGAAATTCTTTTCGGATTTGAACTATTATGTGTGGGACGATCCCATTCTCTTCAAGCATTGCAAGGATGGATTGCTCCGTAGGTGTGTCCCCGAGTTCGAGCGAGAGGACATTATGGAGCAATGCCATGGTGGACCCGTGGGAGGTCATTATGGAGTGGGAAGACTAGCTGCGAAGATTTTTCGATCCGGTTTCTACCGGCCAACAATTTTTAAGGATACAGAGAACTTTGTAAAGGGTGTGACCGGTGCCAACGCACCGGTAAACTTTCTCGGCGAATGGACATGCCCCTCCACCCCATCCAAGAATGCGAGGTTTTCGACGTATGGGGTATTGATTTCATGGGACCGTTTCCATCCTCGTATGGGAACAAGTACATTCTGGTCTGCGTCGACTACGTGTCAAAGTGGGTTGAGGCGATAGCAACACCGCGGAATGACCACAAGGTGGTCAAGAACTTCCTAAAGAAAAATATTTTCACGCGGTTTGGCTGTCCACGAGCCCTCATCAGTGACGAGGGAACTCACTTCTGCAATACTCCACTAGAAAAGATCTTAGAACGATATGGGGTAAAACACAAAACTCGCTACCCCTATCACCCTCGACGAGTGGACAAGTTGAAGTGAGTAACCGAAGCCCGAAGAACATTCTTGAGAAGACGGTGAATTCTAATAGGACGGACCGGAGTCGAAACTGGATGATGTGCTCGGGCCTACGGGATGCCTTTCAAGACTCCTATTGGCACGTCTCCGTTTCGGATGGTTTATGGCAAGGCCTCGCCACCCGCCAATCGAGCTTGAGCACGTAGCGTTCGGGCTATTAAATTCTTGAATTTCGATAGCCGATTATGCGCAGAAAAGCGATTATTGCGGTTGCAGGAGCTTGATGAATTCAGACTCCAGGCCTATGAGAGCTCGAGAATCAGTAAGGAAAGGACTAAACTGCTTCACGACAAGAAAATCAAGATCAGGGAATTCAAAGCGGGCGAGTGGGTTTTACTGTATAATACCAGGTTACATCTGTTTCCTGGTAAGCTACGCAGCCGTTGGTCTGGCCCATTTGAAATCTTTCAGGTATTCCCTAGTGGAGCGGTTGATTTGAAAGATAAGCAGGGCGGGTTGTTCAGAGTAAATGGTCATCGGTTAAAACACTATATCGGTCAACAAAAGGAACGACCGGTGGTCTTCTATCTGAACGACGTCCCTAGTCAAGCCAGCTCCGATCCTTCGGCACCCGATGATTTACATCTCTGTGAGTTCTTTGATGATGTTGTGCTCCCTGAAGTTGCACCTCGGCTTGAGAAACAGAAACGTAAAAAGAAGAAGAGACGAATCATAGGTACGAAGTGGATACAGAAGTTTGATGATATGGCCAAGATGTTGGCGAGACTTTGTTCCTGTGGGTTCCAGCCTGTTGACTCCGAGAATGTCGAGAATAATTCCGGGATGAGGCTTCACTGGCCTGACCCCGGTTGAGTTTTTATTGGTTAGTCGAGCTCCCGACTATAATTAAGCCCTACTAGGACGGTAACCTAGATATCTTTTTCTTTTTGTTTGTAATTTATTTTTGCTTTGTTTCTCTTGTTGGTTGCTAACGTTTTCCACCTAGCAGTTTCTGACTATGGATCTGTACTTGGACGATTGCCCACATCATGACCCCTGTTTGTTTCTTTTTCTTTCCTCATGTACCCAGTATCTCTCGATATTACATTTGTGCACTACATTTCACATAGATTCGGTTATTATCAATTTTTGCATTGCTTCGCTTTGTTCCATGATATTGCCTTGTCTATCATCTTTTGTGCCCCTATCCCCGAGGTACGTCTTGTTTCCCCATGTGTGCGGGATATTTGCGATAGCGATTGTGAGCTTTCGGATGATATCGCCACCGGTGGATGGTTCACGCCATCGATTTCATCAAGCAATTCGAATCGACTCCGGACCACTTCCGAATTGCAACTTTCGAATTACAACCACTAAGTTTTTCTTATTTTGCACATGCCGAGGACATCATGTAACTTAAGTGTGGGGGAGGGTTTATTGGTTTGTTTTACTTGGGTTGTTTTACATGTTATCTAGTTTTGCTCCTTTGAAAAATTTGATAAAATTTTTGAAAATTTGTGAGTCCCGAGTAACTTCAATGACATGCTAGTTTTGTAATTTGGCACCTTTAATTGTTATCGTAGTCATATCATGTTCTAAGAATAGGTTTGGTAGATCGATACTCACTTGAACCTCGGTACACGAACTCGTTAGATGAGGAACCAAAAATATAAAATAATCTCCGGTTAGTTAAGGGATAGCCAATTCTCGCCGCAGATAACCACTTACTTAGTGCCGATGAAAGTTGGGAACTCGTACTCTACTCACGCTTAGAATCTAAGTACCTTAGTGTTCTTGAGAAACTTAAAGGTCTTGAATGTGTTAGAAATGATACCTGACCGGGAGTTTCCAAAGAGTTTGAAAAAAAATTGAAAAATTTGAAAAATTAAATTGCGGAGGTTGTTTGTGACTATCACCTCGAGTCCATTTGGATACTGCCCCAATTGGGGAGTGTGGTTTACCTTGGACAGTATAGGTTTGAGTGATCTCAGGGTGACTGCCTCTAAAGTAGGGGAGAGTGTTATACTTTTGAGACGCGATGATGGAAGAAAATATAGGCCTTTTGGAACTCTAAGTCGAGTTGATCTAAACCCAGTAGAGACCTGAAAGGTATTTTCTTGGCACCAAGTAAAGGAATTTAAATGTGAGTTGGTTACTTTGTTCTTGATAAATAGTTTTTGTAGGGTAAGTGATGTAGACAGAACGAACTTCGTTTATTTAACCGGATGAATGTTAGTGCTTGATTTAATACATCAAGAGAGGATCGGTGGAAGTTTAGCGGGTTCAGCACACACAATCACTGAGTGAGTTCGATTTGCTAGATACTAGCTTGATGTGAGCATGACTACATCTCGTGTCGAATTATGTGGGTTTTTGATAGTTTGTCGTTGTTTGTTTTGCTCGGGGACAAGCAAAAAGCTAAGTGTGGGGGAGTTGTTTAGGGTATATTTTACTATATTTTCGGGCTTAATCCCTAAACAATTTACCTTGTTTTTAAAGGAAATAAATGAGAAAAGCATGTTTTTAACCAATAAATTCATATAATGTTCATTGAGAGGTTATAATTTAATTAGGAGGAAATATTGGGATTAAATGTTATTTTGTTACACATTTTATTATTATTATTATTCGATGACTTGGTGTAACAATAATTTTGTAGAAAATAAAGAAATGCAAGGGGATATTATTTATTGAGAAGATTTATGTCATTCAATCAAGGATTTCAAAATAAAGAAGAAAATCGGATCGCATTTGAAGAATAAATCGATCGAGCGAAAGAGTGGAGTGGGGAACACGGTATACGAAGCACGGTGTGAACGCGCCGAAGTGGCACGCTCGGTCGACCGAGCCTTGCTATTCGGTCGACCGAGCCAAGTGGTTCGGTCTACCGAGGCTCGCAAAATCAATCCGACGCGTTTTCTAGATCCTTCACTATGTCGGCCACAAACTCCTATATAAGCGAGATCCATTCGAGCGTAAACGGACATCCGTAAACATCGTAAAAATTAGTATAGCAATTAGCAATAAATTAGATTCATAGATAGTCTTTCTTTTATTTTTCTTTCAATTTCAATTCAAAAAATAAGGATGTTTTTGAAGAAGATGAGTGGCTAAAGGCCCGAGGCTAGAACCACCAATGTGAAGCCACCATCGCCGGAATAAACAAGGATTTTTGCATTTATTCGTTCTAGTAAGTTTCTTGTTCTTCCTTCATGTTTTGAATTGTTTATGTGCAATGTGTATGACTATACTTGTGTTGCATGCCGATTGAATTTAGACATACGATAGTTGATAAATTCATAGATTGCCGTGAAGGAGAGTGATAATATTTCTTCTAACAAACGAAAGTTGAGGGAGAATATTGTTAGATTAGGATTTCATATCCATATCTTTGTTCCGTATATTCGTCGCCTGCATCGAGAGGTGGACTAGTTAACGGTGTTAAATCGAGAGAGGAAACGCCTTTTTAGTAGATAATAATCCAAGGCTTGCAAACGAATGTGCGTCTTTCTTGTTAATTTCGGTGGGGTGGTGGATCAACGGTGCTTCTAGTTGTTTAATTATAATTGTTACGGAAAGATTTGTTACGTGCTAGTTTTTATTTTCAATTTTCAAACTCTTTGTTTTTTTTTAACCCAAGATCGTAGTCATCAACCTTACAAAAAAAAAAAAAAAAAAAAAAAAAAAAATCCTAGTTCATCTCATGATTTTAATTCAAATTGTGGTTTCACCTTTACACGAGATACAAATCCCTAATTCCTTAGTGAATTTAATCTCAAGCTATGGATTCCTAATTCCTTAGTGAGTCCAATTTATCAATCTCTCATCTTCCGAATGTTGAGATCGATTTACCAAACAAAACTCGGTGTAGATTCAGGTTAACTCTCGTATTTTAGAATCTAACAACCTAGATAATTAACCAATTAATTTGTCACATAATTAATGATTAAAGATCCTATCTTTCTATGGTGATCTAGTCTACGCAACTTCCGTATGTTGTAAACATCAATAGCAAACTGATCTCTCGATCTAATTCACATAATAGCATCAAAATCATAGAACGATACAAAATAAATTAAAGATCATAAAAAAACGAATAAGGACTGAATAAATTAAATAAATAAACTCACGTAGTTTGGTACATGATTGAATCCATGAATCGAAAACGAAAGAAAAACGACATCCTAATCTATCCCGGATCACCCGAGCACAAGGCTCGGGTGACCGGCCTTGGAGAGCCCCAGAAAAGCTGCTGCTTTGTGGTGTTTGCGGCTGGAATAATGTGATTTGTGTAGTATCAGAATAATAATGAATTAGGGTTTAATGCATGCACATATTTATAAGGAAGCTAAGGCGGCTGGAATAAAAAAAAATAACTAAGGCGGCGCTGCTTTTGTTTAAGTCGGTATTGCTGGAAGTCGGCCATGGACGCTAGTCTAAACTTCTAAAATTCATATCTTGAGTTGTAGACCTCCAAAAATTATGATCCGAATGTCATAAAAAAGCTCTCTGAAAACTCTACAACTTTCATTAAGGACTCTTCTTCAGAAAACGCCTTTTTGATTAGCCCGTTGTATTACGAGTCGTTTTCGGGATTTTCCCAAGCTTTATTTCATCTTCATCCTCTTGTATCTCTTTCTTTCCACTTTAATCTTCAATCAAACATCATTTAGACCTCTTCCATTCCACATTTGTGCACCTAAAAGATGACAAAACCGAGCAAAACGTAAAACCATACAAAATAGATAATAAAACCACGATATTTACTCGATTTTGCATTTTAACTATTCAAAACGTCATTTGCTCAATTAATCGATTATAAGCTCGAATTCTACGAAAAACATCCATATATGGGGAATATTGACATAAAATATATCCTTATAAAACACTACAAATTGACCCTTAACAACTAGTTGTTTAGGGTATATTTTACTATATTTTCGGGCTTAATCCCTAAACAATTTACCTTGTTTTTAAAGAAAATAAATGAGAAAAGCATGTTTTTAACCAATAAATTCATATAATGTTCATTGAGAGGTTATAATTTAATTAGGAGGAAATATTGGGATTAAATGTTATTTTGTTACACATTTTATTATTATTATTATTCGATGACTTGGTGTAACAATAATTTTGTAGAAAATAAAGAAATGCAAGGGGATATTATTTATTGAGAAGATTTATGTCATTCAATCAAGGATTTCAAAATAAAGAAGAAAATCGGATCAAGCATTTGAAGAATAAATCGATCGAGCGAAAGAGTGGAGTGGGGAACACGGTATACGAAGCACGGTGTGAACGCGCGAAGTGGCACGCTCGGTCGACCGAGCCTTGCTATTCGGTCGACCGAGCCAAGTGGTTCGGTCTACCGAGGCTGCGCAAAATCAATCCGACGCGTTTTCTAGATCCTTCACTATGTCGGCCACAAACTCCTATATAAGCGACATCCATTCGAGCGAGAAACGGACATCCGTAAACATCGAAAATTAGTATAGCAATTAGCAATAAATTAGATTCATAGATAGTCTTTCTTTTATTTTTCTTTCAATTTCAATTCAAAATAAGGATGTTTTTGAAGAAGATGAGTGGCTAAAGGCCCGAGGCTAGAACCACCAATGTGAAGCCACCATCGCCGGAATAAACAAGGATTTTTGCATTTATTCGTTCTAGTAAGTTTCTTGTTCTTCCTTCATGTTTTGAATTGTTTATGTGCAATGTGTATGACTATACTTGTGTTGCATGCCGATTGAATTTAGACATACGATAGTTGATAAATTCATAGATTGCCGTGAAGGAGAGTGATAATATTTCTTCTAACAAACGAAAGTTGAGGGAGAATATTGTTAGATTAGGATTTTATATCCATATCTTTGTTCCGTATATTCGTCGCTGCATCGAGAGGTGGACTAGTTAACGGTGTTAAATCGAGAGAGGAAACGCCTTTTTAGTAGATAATAATCCAAGGCTTGCAAACGAATGTGCGTCTTTCTTGTTAATTTCGGTGGGGTGGTGGATCAACGGTGCTTCTAGTTGTTTAATTATAATTGTTACGGAAAGATTTGTTACGTGCTAGTTTTTATTTTCAATTTTCAAACTCTTTGTTTTTTTTTAACCCAAGATCGTAGTCATCAACCTTACAAAAGAAATCGAAAGCAAAAACACTATTTTCGTACAAGTCCCTGCGGATACGGCCCGGTTTCATCACTATAGCTGCGAACCTTCGCACTTGGGGTTGACATCGGTTTTATTTATTATATTTTATCACTCGCTTTGCATAAAACCGCAAACAAGTTTTTGGCGCCGTTGCCGGGGACTTGGCACGGAAATTTTTCGTTTTCAGTCTCTGTAATTTCTGGACGGTCGCTAATTCCGGTGCGTACTAATCTTTCATAAAAAAAAATTTAAAAAAAAAAATAAAAAATTCAGTTCGGTCGACCGAACCTGACCTCTCGGTCGACCGAGAGTTATTTTATTTTATTTTTTTTTTCTCTGTTTCTGTTCTGTGATAGTCTTACAGTATTCTGTTCTGTTATATTTGCGTTTTTCGAGCCTGTTTCGAGTCTGTTTTAGTTTAGTTTTTAGTTGTTGAGTCTAATTAAAGGATTACACTTAATTTAAAAAAAATAAAAAAATAGGAATAATTATTTTGACCCGAACATTTTGTTCGAACGTGGTTTATGCAAACTCGAACTCACGGGGGACCACTTTTATATAACCCGGAGCTAGAGCGAACCATCGTTCGACCGAATAGACGTTTGGCTCGACTCGCCGGATCGACGGACGAGGCAAACGATCCTGAAGAATACGTTGAGGAAGAAGCCCAAGTTGAGGAAATGGCGAGATCAAAGGACATTGGCGTACTATGCCATGCCATCTACCGTGAAAGTAAATCTCGCAATCGTGATTCCCGAAATCACGGCCGATAATTTTGAGCTCAAAACCTCTTTAATCAACTTGGTGAGAGGTTCCACATTCCATGGCTTCTCCACTGAGGATCCACACGATCACATTCACTCATTTCTAGAATCGTGCGGGACTACTTTAATCAAAGGGGTCACCGAGGACGCCCTGAGGATGAAACTTTTTCCCTTCTCACTGAAGGGAGAAGCGAAAGAATGGTATAAATCTTTACCGGTCGACTCCATTACTTCGTGGGAGGAGTTGGAGAAAGAATTTCGAGCCGTACTTTCCACCTCGCAAAGACGGCTCATCTTCTCGAATCGATATTCACTTTTGTGCAACCGAGAAGGAATCGTTTTGCGATGCATGGAAACGATTTAAGTCTCTCTTGAGGAAGTGCCCCCACCATGGGTGGATAAACAAAGATTGGTCAACACTTTCTATAGTGGTTTGACCGAATTGACTAAGGGAATGGTGAATAGTTCGCCGGAGGTGCATTTCGAGAAAGACACCCGAAGAGGGATGGACGTTGTTTGAAGATATTGCAAAGTATAATTATGCCCCTACCTATAAAGGTGCATCCAAATGAAGAGCTCGACTCCGGGGAAGTATGAGGTAGATGAGACCACACTTATAAAGGCTCGCTTAGCCGCACTACGTAAGCAAGTGGCGGCAATGAATGTTCAAAGTCTTGTATGTGACAACCGCCATGGCCAAGGCCATCGCAGATCGCGCGCCTTGACCCGATCTCTCGTGTCAAAGTCGTGCAAAACAATGTTGTTTGCCAAAATTGCGATACTATTGGGCACACATTCCATCAATGTCCTCTATTGCTTTGGATTCGGAGGAGGTGAATGCATTCGCTTCTCAAAATTATCGACCTTTGGGTCGAATCGAACACTCAAGGGTTTAATTACCGGAGTGACCCTTCTAGGGTAGCAAATCCCCATCGCCCGGCCCCTAGGCCTAATCCGAGCAATTTTCAATCCAACTCTCGACCGGCATGGAACAATAATCCACCGGTCAATCAAAATCAAAATCGAATCAATCATTTCGCATCTTAGAACAAAAGTTGAGTGAGCAAGCCACGGCCAACACTCGCCTGGCAAATGCATTGAGTACTCGACCGACAAAGATGAGGAATTTAGAGGTGCAAATGGGACGATTTCGGGCAAAGAAGCAAATCGACCTCAAGGTCACCGCCGAGTTTTACGAGAGAAGAACCCCCGAGGGGTTAACGTGATCCGTAATGACCGAATACTTGCACCGATCCGGCCGCACCATGGAACTATGGTCAAGATGAGTTGAATGTCGTAAATCCGAGGAGTGGGAAAGCGGTTGGCGGTCGGTATTGTTAAGGCCATATTTATATGATTATTAAGGGTTTATTTCATTATTATTTTCCCCACATTTGCGTAATTTACATGATTATTAAGGGTTTAAGTGTAATTATTAGGTAAATGTCATTTTAATATGGTTATTTGCAAAATTGGTTATTTTAAGTGTTTAATTGATTTAATTATGATTATTTGGATTTCATTACATTTTGCAATGTTCATTTATCTTTTAGGAGACTTAATTTCGAGATGATCAATCAAAGATATGGGAAAATAGAAGAGATAAGGAAAGAAATCAATCAAGATAAAGATGGAAATATCAAGGAATCCGTTCGCATCAATCCGTACGAGCGTCCATGCAAATTCCAATATGGACGGGCGTCTTGTAATTCGGACGAGCGTCTAGAGAAGAAAAGTTGAACAGAGAGTTTGGACGGAATCTCGAACGAGCGTCTTGATAGCGTCTAAGGCATCTTGAACGGGCGTCCATATAAGCGAACGAGCGTCCGGTGCCGACTTAACCCTAACCGACTTAGAGCTCTATAAATACAAAGAAGAAATTTCCAACCCTAAGAACATACTTTTTTACGCAACATTGAGATCGCAATTTTACACCAAAAAGCTCGGCCGAACCCTAATTTCACAGAGATGCAAATCTCCCAACCAACAATCATCTTCAACATGATTGTTGGCTAGAAACCTTGCAGTGAGTCGACGGAGGAAGCCTATCAACAACAAAACCAACTAGAGAGTTCGATGCTTAAGTTTAGTGAGTTTAATTCATAGTTTTTCATTACTTTGGATCTGTTTTATATTGTTTAAGTTTTATTGAATTAAGATTTGATGAAACGATCTATGTTTAATTTATGCTTGAATAAATTTATGAAAGTTTGTTTATTTGAGTTCTCTTTCGTTCAAAGTAATGCATCTAATTGTGTTTTAAGAGATTATGCATGATTAGTTGAGTAAGAGTTTGGAAACAATCTCGTGATTTCGTGTTGATTGCATGTTTAGTTTATTTGAAAAGATAAACGAAACCCTAGAATTTGGTTGAAGAAATTTAATTGAATTCGTGAATAAATCACTACTAAAAACTATGTCTTTTTAATCACCGTCTAGTTGGATTGTTGGTTGATAGTGGAACCTAGTCGCCTCGCCGTGTTTTCCCTTTATTGTTTATTAATCAAATCGTTTAGATTAAGTTTAGTTTAAGTTTTAGTTTTTAAACCTTTAGATTTCCCGCAACTTTTCTCGCACTTTTTGTTTCGGCCAGTAGTTGGACGTTCGTCCGCAATAGCGTACGCCCGTCCGTTAGATTCCGTTTTCGACGCTCGTTCACTTTAGTGAACGCTCGTCCGGCTTTCTCGTTTTCTTATTTTTCTCGCTTGTTTTATTTCGTTTTTTAGTTTTAATTCTTAGGTTTAGGTTTTAGTTAGTTTCAAATTTTAGTTTAGATAGATAATTGTGACATAATTGATATAGATTTATATTTGAATCCGATAAACATTCCACTCCCTTAGACGACCCGTAAACACCCTATACTACGATCCTTATACTTGGGGTGTTTCGGTTATAAATTGTAAAACTCGTTTTTACCGAACAAGTTTTTGGCGCCGTTGCCGGGGAGTCGGTAACGGTTGTCGGATTCTATTTAGGATAATTTTCTGAGTCAAAAGGGTCGTTTTTAGCACGCAAGAGTATTTTGGCCGTAACTTTCGGCTCGAGTGTCCGTTTGGAACGCAGACCCCAATTCGGAAAGCTCGTTCCGACGCCGACGACGTGGTGAACGCCGTAGGCCGTTCAGTGCGTTTTTTCGAGGTCAAAATCCACTGTTTTCCCTCCATTTTGGCCCTAGAAGATTTCAACACGTTTTTTTTTCCCGTCTTAGTGTTTTTCTAGTTTTTTTTAGGTTTTCGCAACCGAACGAGCGTTCGATAACTTGAACGCCCGTCCACCTCAATTCGTCTTCTGAACGAACGTTCATTCATCCGAACGAGCGTTCGCTTCGAACGAACGTCCATTCATATTGGACGCCGCCCGCCCGTTCAATCCTCACTGTTTTTTTTTTTTTTCTTTCTTCTCTATCCTCTCTTCTCCTCTCTTTTCTTTTCTCCCTCTAAACCATCAAACCTTTTCTAAACCTGTTCTAATCAACCTAAGGTTGATTTCTTCCTTTTCCTTTCTTCTGGTTTATGCAAACGAGAAGTAAGAAGGGACTTCTGATCTTTGATCCTGAGCCTGAACGATCTATCCTTAGAAGAAGGCTTCTCCCCGATTTGGACAAAATGGCGGATCAAGATCCACCAATTCCAAATCCCGATCCCCAAGCTCGCTAAATTTACTCCTTCAACAAATGCAAGCTCGCAAAGAATGTTGAATCGCAAGTCGGCATAAATCAACAACTTCAACAATTCCGCCAAAACCAAACTTAATCGCTGAACCAGACCCCTACACCCCATATCTTAATCAAGATTTTCTCGAGGGACATAGACCTATTCGTCCACCCGATATGGGGGAGTAAATTTCGACCTTAAAAATGGAGTAGTTGCACTAGTCCAAAATAGCTCTTTCCATGGCACCGCTCAAGAAGACCCGCACGACTTCTTGTCCACATTCGTACAAATCGTGGAAGCAGTGCCATTATCCCGGTGTTGATTCCGAGATCGTAAAGTTGAAGCTATTTCCTTTTGCTTTGAAAAGTGAAGCAAGCAGATGGTTTAAGTCATTAGCCCATCATTCTCTCCATACATGGAATGATGTCAAAAGAGCCTTCGCTCTTAAGTGGGTTTCACCAGGCAAGATTATGGAGATGAAACGGGAAATAGCTACTTTCGAGCAAGCTTGGAGGATGAGACTCGTTGGCAAAGCTTGGGAAAGATTGAACCTTTTGATGAGGAAATGCCCCAATCACGGATATGACAGACATACGAGTTGTTGGAACTGTTCTACGAGGAGTCTCTCAACCTAATAGAGACTATCTTGACTCCACAAAATTTCATGGATCCTTCTTAGGGGGAGGTGATGAGACCGCTTACGCAGTAGCCGAGACAATTGCCAAGAACAACATGTGGTCGACTCCTAAGAAGACCAATATTGTTAAGAAAGAAGGTACCGCAAGCAATCCCGATACACACCGTTGGTTGCTCGATGGAATCGATAAGCAAGCACCGGCCAATCTTCGATGCAGCCCTTCGAGGTGAATTATCTTGGAACACAAAAGTGTGGACCGAGATGACGGAGGAGGTAAACTTAATGGATAATCAAAACCAACCCTTCCGAAACTTCAACCGTAACCGAACTATTCAGATTTCAAAGGCAAAACTTCAATCAAGCCAAGTTACCACCGGCCCTTCAAATTCAAATTCTTTCAACTCGAACTATCAAAGGCCGCCGTAACTCCCAAAGGCCTCAAGGTGGCCGGAATCAAACTCGTAACAACAATCATACCACCTCATGTGTCCCTCAACACAAATTCGATGAGCCGGTAGACATGGTGAAGACTCGTCCACTAGTGTTAAAGCAATTGAGAGACAAGTTGGTCAAATGGCGTACCGCAAGCAAGCGTACCTCACGGTAAACTTCCGAGTTATACCGAGAGAAATCCGAAAGCCGATGTGAATGTTTGCACCGCCATTACACCTCAAATGGGAGTACGGGCAAGAAGAGGAGTTGAACGAAGTAACTTTGAGAAGTGGTAAGAAGGCCGGACCCGGCAAGATGTCGGGAAACGAGTAGCCCCTCCCGACGCCATGAGTTCGTGAGGGGGAAATCGTAAACCACATGCCGAAGAAAGCAACGATGATGAGCTTAGTGACAATTCTTCGGTGGACGAAAATAATTCGATGAAGAGGAAAGGAAGGAGAGTCGTGAGGCCGTACCCCTGACTAAGAAAAAGGAAGAAAAGTTTGTGAGATGGAAGGATAAGGAGGATGAGGCGATAAAGAATCAGGATACGAAGAATGATAAAGCCCTTCCTTATCCCCCAAAAAGGAAAGAGAAAGCCCTCACTAATGACAAGCAGTATGATGGGGTGAGGAGGATACTTAGGGACACTAAAGTGAGTATGCCCTTAGCTGAGGTATTGTCTGAAATGCCTAAATGTACTAAGTATCTTAAAGAATTCTGTGGGAGCAAGAGAAAGCTTCAGGGGATGGCTGAAGAAGTGTTTCGAGAAGATTGCGCAATGGTTTCACGTAAAATTGCCGTTAAGCGAGGTGACTCGCGTACCTTCAATCTCCCGTGAGATCGAAGGCCATTTATTCGAAAATGTATTATGCGACTCGGGGCCTCTATTAATGTGATGCCATTAAACGTATGCAAAAAGCTCGGGTTAGATAAAAGGATGCGGGAACGCCCGATTTCTCTTCGATGGTAGATAAATCTAGCCGGACCGCAGCCGGTTGTGTAGCTAATGTGCTCCTTCAAGTTGAACATTTAGTCTTCCCTACCGACCGGGTTATTCTAGACTATCCACCCGATAAGGAGATGCCTCTAATTCTAGGCCGAACCTTTTTAGACACTTCTAACGCTCTCATCGACTTCGCAAAGGACGATGACATTACTCTTAGAGTCGGTGACACATCTGTCACCTTCACACGAGGGACACATCCTGAAAGAGCCGTAATTGATGAAATATCGTTTGTCGAAGCCATATATGAGGACGGAGGAGATGCCTATTATGAAGATGCAATGGAGCTTACAGAGATAGGTGTTTTTGAAGTCATGGACATTGAGGATCCGGCTGACTGCGGACCACCTTCTAATTCATTTCCAGCCGTAGGCATTGACGAGTCATCTTCACTCGCTCATACTGAGCCTGTTATTGAGTTAGAAGCATGGAGATACCCAGCGACAAACGATGATTTCAAAGAACTGAGTCAGGAAGACTTCATCCCTGGTGAAGAAGAAGCTCTGATGGGTAGTTGGGACGAGGTAGAGTTTTGGAGAGAAGCTACTCATTGGGAAGTAGATGATTGGGAAGAGCCGCGTAAGAGCTTAAAGATGAAGAGTTAAGAAAAATGATCGATCACAAGAAAAAGGAAGCAAGTGTTGACCGGAGGATTCCGATGGATGATTTGATCCAATACCTTTCGGGGTTGAGCCTCGGGAAGATGAGGTGTTCTACCGTCAACCACTTCAAGCTCATAAGGAGAAAGGTGGCCCGTTAAAGTCTAGTATTGAGCAACCACCTACTGATTTAGAGCTCAAACCGCTTCCAAAACACCTTAAGTATATCTTTCTTAAGGATGAAGATAAATTGCCTTTGATCATTTCTTCGAAACTCGACCTCGAGCAAGAAGCACAAATGATAGAAGTGCTTAAGAAAAACATCCTCGCGTTCGGTTGGCAAGTGGGTGATATCCGAGGGATCACCCGTACATATGCATGCATAAAATCCGAACGGAGGAAGGAGCTAAAAGGTAAGACAACCTCGCCGAAGGCCGAATCCGCATATGCAAGAGGTTGTCAAGAAAGAAGTGATAAAGTGGCTCGACATGGGAATCATCTATGCAATCGCCGACAGCGAGTGGGTCACCCTACTCAAGTTGTGCCAAAGAAGGGCGGAATCACAAGCCGAAAAGAATGAAAAAGGGGAGGAAGTTGCCTTGCGTCTCGTGACAAAGGCGTAGTCCGTATAGACTATCGTAGACCGAATGAAGTCACCGCAAAAGATCACTTCCCCTTACCCTTCATTGACCAACTAATTGAAAGACCGAGTGGTCACAAGTATTATTGTTTTCTCGATGGATACTCGGTTACTTCCGCATAGCCATCGACCCCAATGACCAAGAGAAGACAACGTTTACGTGTCCATCCGGTACTTTTGCTTTTCGTAGAATGCCATTCGGTCTATGCAATGCACCCGCGACTTTTCAACGGTGTATGTTGGCCATTTTCGATGGACTTGTTGAGAAATGCATGGAGGTCTTCATGGATGACTTCTCGCCTACGGCGATAGTTTTGATGAAATTTTAGAAAACCTAGATATGGTACTCCAACGTTGCGTTGAGAAGAATCTCGGTGCTTAACTCGGGAGAAATGCCATTTTCTAGTAGACGAAGGAATCGTTTTGGGACATAAGGTGTCCAATGCCGGTATTCAAGTTGATAAGGCTAAGGTCGAAGCCATTGAACGGATGACGTACCCAAAAACAAGAAAGAGGTACGAGGTTTTCTAGGACATGTTGGCTTCTACAAAGCGTTTCATTAGAGACTTTTCTACGATTGCCAAGCCTTTATCAAATCTCTTGAAGGAAGATGTCGATTTCTTGTTCGATGCAAAGTGCAAAGAAGCTTTCAATTGTTTGAAAGATAAGCTTATCGCTGCCCCTATTTTAGTTGCACCCGACCGGACCAAGCCTTTCGAGTTGATGTGCGATGCCTCTAATTACGCCGTAGGCGCAGCTTTGGGTCAAAGAGTTGATAAAAGGTTCAGTGCCCATCTATTATGCGAGTCGTACCTTGAACCCGGCTCAATGCAATTATACTACGACCGAGAAGGAATTCTTAGCCGTCGTCTTTGCCATTGACAAGTTTAGAAGTTATCTTCTCGGGTCTCAAGTGATTGTATGGACAGATCATGCAACTTTACGCTACCTTATGGATAAAGCGTATGCCAAACCAAGGTTACTTAGATGGATTTTAATTCTACAAGAGTTTGACCTTGTGATTAAAGATAAGAAAGGTAGTGAGAATATTGTGGCCGATCATTTATCTCGCTTAGTAAATGAGGGTGCGTAAAATCACAATGATATAGGCATTGATTTTCCGACCGAGCAATTGATGAAGCTTGAAACGGTTAGGCCGTGGTATGCCGACTACGTCAACTATTTAGCGAGTGGTCATTTAGAGGATATGACGTATCGTGAGAAGAAAAAGTTCTTTTCTCGATCTCAAATATCTCGTATGGGAAGATCCTTATTTGTTCGTAGTCCGTAAAGACGGGTTGCTTCGACGGTGTGTTCCCGAGCATGATCGTTGGGATATCCTAGAACAATGCCATAAATATCCTACCGGAGGTCACTATGGAACACCAAAGACGGTTGCAAAGATCCTTCAAGCCGGATTCTACCGGCCGACTCGTTTAAGGATGCGAAGCCTTTTGTAAAGGTTGTGATAGGTGCCGCAGAACCGGACGGCGAGTAGTCGGATGGAAATGCCACTTAAGCCCATTCTTGAATGCGAAGTTTTCGATGTATGGGGCATAGATTTTATGGGACCCTTTCCATCCTCATGTGGTAATAAGTATATCCTCGTCTGTGTGGATTATGTTTCCAAGTGGGTTGAAGCCATAGCTACCCAAACTAATGATCACAAGGTTGTGAAGAAATTCTTGCGAAGAATATCTTTACTAGATTCGGCGTCCGAGAGCACTCATTAGTGATGAAGGTACTCACTTTTGTAATGCGCCGCTTGACAAGATCCTTGAGAAGTATGGTGTCAAACATAAGGTTGGTACACCATATCATCCTCAAACTAAGGCCAAGTCGAGGTAAGCAACCGAGCTTGAAAAGAATTTTAGAGAAGACCGTGAACAATAATAGATCTAATTGGAGTCTTAAGCTGGATGACGCTTTGTGGGCTTATCGTACTGCATTCAAGACCCCGATGGGCACGTCACCCTTCCAAATGGTTTATGGCAAAGCTTGTCATTTACCCGTCGAACTTGAACACGAGCTTTCGGGCAATTAAATTCTTAAATTTCGATAGCCAACTCGTGGGGAGAAACGGTTGTTACAATTGAACGAGCTCGACGAATTCGTACTCCGTGCGTACGAGAATGCTAAGCTTAGCAAGGAAAGAACGAAGATGCTCCATGACGCTAAGATCAAGGACCGAGAATTCAAAGTTGGTGACATGGCTTTACTCTATAATACCGTACTTCACCTGTTTCCGGTAAACTCAAGTCTAGATGGTCCGGTCCCTTTGAGATTCTCGAGGTTAATCCAAGTGGAGTAATTACTTTGAACGGGTATGGTAATCAAGCTTTCAAAGTGAATGGTCATCGACTTAAGAAATATTTTGGGCAACCAAAGGAAAAGCCTGAGACTCTTTATTTCCAAAGAAGAGATGAGAGTACAGAAGTCCTGATTTGTGAGGAGATTCCATCTTATTTCTTTGATTCGTATGATGACATTCCTATATCCACCCGTAAGGTACCTTCGTTGAGACTTCGATCATACCACTATGCCTATGCCGATCATCCGCAAGAACAAGAAGAAGAGAGTCGTTGTAGTTTGGAGAGAAAAGTTTAATGATCTTATAGCACACTTGACTTGTTGTTGTGGTGAAAATCATTTCCGCCCCAATACTCCCGATTCCGATACCGAGGTGGCGGCCGTTAAACCAAAGTGGCCCGATCCGGGTTGATCTTTTGGAATCCGTGTCAAGCTATTGACATTAAAAGAGCGCTCCTGTGAGGCGCCTAGTTTTCTTTATTCGTTTCCTTTTCTTAGGTTGTTTTGTTTTATTGTTTTAGAAATAATACTTTAGTTGATTTTGTGTTGATGGTTATTCCTCCTACGTTCATTGTGAGTGTTTTGTGTTATGTGTTGCTCATATACCCCGTGTACCCCGAGATTATATGGTATGTCGAGTGTGGCGTATACTTTTGAGCAGTTCACAAGCTTTTATGTCCAAGTTGTTGTCTATTCGAGTTGTTGCGGTATACTCATGCTCCGGCCTCGACCTCCGCCAACTTTCATCCGACAACCACCGTTGAAACCAAATAAGTTTTCTTTTTCTTTTATTTTGCACATTCCGAGGACATAATGTGATTTAAGTGCGGGGGGGTGTTTGGGTATGTTTTTATGTTTTTATCCTTTGAAATATGAGTAAAATATGAGTAAAAAGTGAATGTTAAATTTTCCACTAAATTTAAAATTTTTTGTGAGTCTCGAGCATATAATTGGAACTAGATGCTTGCTAGTTGTAGTTTTCTAACGATGATAGTATGTGACTTAGTGAGATAATTATAGCATGTTTTACTTTTATGGAGATAGTTTCGTTTTTCACTCACGAAAGCCTTTGATTTTGAAGCATGACTTTTGAATTATATTCTTTCATTATTTTTAATGATTTATCTTAGGAAGGTCGATAGTAACACCTTAGTTAGACCGTGTACCGTGAATATCATAAAGTTTGAATGTGATAAGTGAGATGTAACTTATGACTTTGAAAAGTGAATAAATAAAGTGAGTGAGCAATTATTAATAAATACGTTTGTCGGAAGTCGGTTTATGATTGGAGTGAGGTAGGCATTATCTCGAAATGTCCTATACCACTATGATGACCAAGCTCACGACAAGCAGAAGAAGCTACCTTATGATTTGAGTAAGGTAGGGTGTTATCACGAAACATCCTATTCTACTATGATGGGTAAGAGCTCATTCTGATATGCGCCAAATTTGAACATTTTGAAAAATGATGAGTAAAAATAAAGTGAAGTCTTTGTTATCATGGATCTTGTACCCGCAGAACCGCATGATATGCTGTAGGGATTATCCTACTGAGTGCGTGGGAAGGCTTTGAGTGGAGCTATTACTGTTTGTACCTAGGATAGTCATTGGAATTTTTGAGAGGATAATTCTTTGAAAGGCTTGTTAGATTGAGAACGGCTTGTCACACTTACACCGAATCTATCTCTCGTGATGGTATTGTTTGCTATAGTTGTTGTATCTTTCGTTACGTGAGTTGAGACCTATGTGGATTATTTATAAAGCCGAGCTATAGTTTTGATTGTTTTGTCCGAGGACGTACAAAAAGTTAAGTGTGGGGGAGTTGTTAAGGCCATATTTATATGATTATTAAGGGTTTATTTCATTATTATTTTCCCCACATTTGCGTAATTTACATGATTATTAAGGGTTTAAGTGTAATTATTAGGTAAATGTCATTTTAATATGGTTATTTGCAAAATTGGTTATTTTAAGTGTTTAATTGATTTAATTATGATTATTTGGATTTCATTACATTTTGCAATGTTCATTTATCTTTTAGAGACTTAATTTCGAGATGATCAATCAAAGATATGGGAAAATAGAAGAGATAAGGAAAGAAATCAATCAAGATAAAGATGGAAATATCAAGGAATCCGTTCTGCATCAATCCAGACGAGCGTCCATGCACCGTCCAATATGGACGGGCGTCTTGTAATTCGGACGAGCGTCTAGAGAAGAAAAGTTGAACAGAGAGTTTGGACGGAATCTTGAACGAGCGTCTTGATAGCGTCTAAGGCATCTTGAACGGGCGTCCATATAAGCGAACGAGCGTCCGGTGCCGACTTAACCCTAACCGACTTAGAGCTCTATAAATACAGCGAGCAGCCCCAACCCTAAGAACATACTTTTTTACGCAACATTGAGATCGCAATTTTACACCAAAAAGTGGCGGCCGAACCCTAATTTCACAGAGATGCAAATCTCCCAACCAACAATCATCTTCAACATGATTGTTGGCTAGAAACCTTGCAAAGAGTCGACGGAGGAAGCCTATCAACAACAAAACCAACTAGAGAGTTCGATGCTTAAGTTTAGTGAGTTTAATTCATAGTTTTTCATTACTTTGGATCTGTTTTATATTGTTTAAGTTTTATTGAATTAAGATTTGATGAAACGATCTATGTTTAATTTATGCTTGAATAAATTTATGAAAGTTTGTTTATTTGAGTTCTCTTTCGTTCAAAGTAATGCATCTAATTGTGTTTTAAGAGATTATGCATGATTAGTTGAGTAAGAGTTTGGAAACAATCTCGTGATTTCGTGTTGATTGCATGTTTAGTTTATTTGAAAAGATAAACGAAACCCTAGAATTTGGTTGAAGAAATTTAATTGAATTCGTGAATAAATCACTACTAAAAACTATGTCTTTTTAATCACCGTCTAGTTGGATTGTTGGTTGATAGGTGGAACCTAGTCGCCTCGCTGTGTTTTCCCTTTATTGTTTATTAATCAAATCGTTTAGATTAAGTTTAGTTTAAGTTTTAGTTTTTAAACCTTTAGATTTCCTGCAACTTTTCTGCACTTTTTGTTTCGGGGCCAGTAGTTGGACGTTCGTCCGCAATAGCGTACGCCCGTCCGTTAGATTCCGTTTTCGACGCTCGTTCACTTTAGTGAACGCTCGTCCGGCTTTCTCGTTTTCTTATTTTTCTCGCTTGTTTTATTTCGTTTTTTAGTTTTAATTCTTAGGTTTAGGTTTTAGTTAGTTTCAAATTTTAGTTTAGATAGATAATTGTGACATAATTGATATAGATTTATATTTGAATCCGATAAACATTCCACTCCCTTAGACGACCCGTAAACACCCTATACTACGATCCTTATACTTGGGGTGTTTCGGTTATAAATTGTAAAACTCGTTTTTACCGAACAATTGGATCAATCTATTACTCTTAGACCCATTTCTCTTCAACTTGCAGATAGAAGTGTGAAGTATGCAAGGGGAACTGTAGAAGATGTGTTGGTCAAGGTTGAGAACTTCATATACCCGGCTGATTGGGTAATCATGGACATGACCAATGATGAGAAAACCCCTTGATCCTTGGAAGACCTTTTCTTGCAACTGCCCGTGCCTTACTAGATTCCTACAGTGGCGAGATAACCCTACATTTGGAGGATGAGAGTGTAAAGTTCAATGTGGGCAATGCAGTGAAGCACGCATCCAGTGACACTTGTTTAGCTATTGAGGACGATTTCACGATGAGTATGATGAACAAGTGTTCATGGGTAGTTGGGATGAGGAAGAATTCAATAAACAATCTGCAACTTGGACTGATGAGGAGTGGAAGAAATTTTTAGAAGAGATTGAGAAGGAGGAAAAGGAAAGTTCTTATTACCAGGAGATGGTAAGAAAGAAAATGAGGAAGAGGCATGGTGACATGGCCAGATTTGAAAAAGGAGATGAAACCCCTGTCTGCTGGGAGGCCATGATGCTTCAGAGCCCTTATGATAAGCTTGGAGATCTGGAGCTTAAGGGCGATAAATTAAGACCAAGTGTGGAGGAGCCACCGTCGGATTTAGTGTTGACACCCTTGCCTCAACACTTGAAATACATTTTTTTGAGGGACGGTGATAAGCTCCCTTTGATTATTTCATCTAAGTTAGAACCAAAGGAGGAAGAAAAGCTTATCAAAGTGCTTTGCAAGATAATATCCTCGCCTTTGGTTGGCAAGTGGGAGATATCAAGGGGATAAGCCCGATATCCGTATGCACAAGATCGGGGCCGTTGAGGGATCGAAGAAAGTGCGACGACCTCGAGAAGGCTAAACCCTCACATGCGGGAGGTCGTTAAGAAGGAAATCATCAAATTGCTTGACATGGGTATCATCTACCCAATAGCCGATAGTGAATGGGTGAGCCCCACTCGGGTGGTGCCAAAGAAAGGAGGGATCACCATCGAGAAGAATGAAAAGGGGGAAGAGATTGCCCTACGGCAAGTCACTGGGTACAGAGTTTGCATCGATTACAGAAGACTAAATGAGGTAACTCTAAAAGACCACTTCCCCTTGCCATTCATTGACCAATTCCTTGAGAGGCTTAGTGGCAAGCAATTTTATTGTTTTCTGGATGGCTATTCAGGATACTTTCATATAGCTATCGACCCCACTGATCAAGAAAAGACTACCTTCACTGTCCCTCGTGCACCTTCGCTTACCGAAGAATGCCATTTGGTCTCTCGCAACGCACCGGCTACATTTCAAAGATGTATGCTTGGCTATCTTTGATGGTTTAGTGGAGAAGGTGATGGAGATTTTTATGGATGACTTCTCTCGTGTTCGGGGACAGCTTTCGACCACTTGTTTACACAATCTTGATAAAGTTTTGTCCCGGTGCATAGAGAAGGACTTAGTCTTAAATTGGGAGAAGTGCCACCCGATGGTGGAAGAGGGAATTGTTCGGGACACAAGGTGTCCAAAGAAGGTATTGAGGTCGACAAAGCGAAGGTAGAAGCTATTGAAAAAATGACATACCCCAAAAATGCAAGAGAAGTAAGAGGATTCTTGGGTCATGTCGGCTTCTATAGGCGATTCATCAAAGACTTTTCTAAAATAGCCAAGCCTTTGTCATCTCTCTTAAGAGAAGACGTGAAGTTTATTTTCACCCATGAGTGTGAAAGAGCGTTTAAAGAATTAAAAGACAAGTTGGTTACCTCGCCAATTCTTATAGCACCCGACTGGAAAGCTCCCTTCGAGCTTATGTGTGATGCTTCTAATTATGCGATCGGCGCGGTGCTAGGTCGAGAGTGGACGGAAGGTTCCGACCCATCTACTACGCTAGTCACACTTTAAACCCAAATGCGCAAGTAAATTATGCAACAACCGAGAAGGAGTTGTTGGCGTAGTTTTTGCCATGGATAAATTTAGAAGCTACTTGCTTGGGTCGGAGGTCACGGTCCGGGACGTACCATTCCGCATTGAAATATCCGTTGAACAAGGCCGATGCCAAGCCTCGTTTGTTGAGATGGATCCCGATTTTACAAGAGTTTGATGTTCATATCCGGGACAAGAAGGGTAGCGAGAATGTGGTGGTCGACCACATGTCTCGGCCGACCGACGATCCTCGTGTAGAGTCGGATGAGATTGGAATTGATTTTCCAACCGAGCAACTCATGACCATTGATGTGTGCGAGGTTGCTCCCGCCCATGCCGGAAAAGGTTCTCCTTGGTTTGCACCTTTTGCAAACTTCTTGAGCGGCGTATATCCGGACCCCGACTCGACATATCGCAAAAAAGAAGAAATTCTTTTCGGATTTGAACTATTATGTGTGGGACGATCCCATTCTCTTCAAGCGTTGTAAGGATGGATTGCTCCGTAGGTGTGTCCCCGAGTTCGAGCAGAGGGACATTATGGAGCAATGCCATGGTGGACCCGTGGGAGGTCATTATGGAGCCGGGAAGACTGCTGCGAAGATTTTTCAGTCCGGTTTCTACTGGCCAACAATTTTTAAGGATACAGAGAACTTTGCAAAAGGGTGTGACCGGTGCCAACGCACCGGTAAACTTTCTCGGCGAATGGACATGCCCCTCCACCCCATCCAAGAATGCGAGGTTTTCGACGTATGGGGTATTGATTTCATGGGACCGTTTCCATCCTCGTATGGGAACAAGTACATTCTGGTCTGCGTCGACTACGTGTCAAAGTGGGTTGAGGCGATAGCAACACCGCGGAATGACCACAAGGTGGTCAAGAACTTCCTAAAGAAAAATATTTTCACGCGGTTTGGTCGTCCACGAGCCCTCATCGGACGAGGGAACTCACTTCGCAATACTCCACTAGAAAAGATCTTAGAACGATATGGGGTAAAACACAAAATCGCTACCCCCTATCACCCTCGACGAGTGGACAAGTTGAAGTGAGTAACCGAAGCCCGAAGAACATTCTTGAGAAGACGGTGAATTCTAATAGGACGGACCGGAGTCGAAACCGGATGATGTGCTCGGGCCTACAGGACGCCTTTCAAGACTCCTATTGGCACGTCTCCGTTTCGGATGGTTTATGGCAAGGCCCTCGCCACCGCCAATCGAGCTTGAGCACGTAGCGTTCGGGCTATTAAATTCTTGAATTTCGATAGCCGCTTATGCGAGAAAAGCGATTATTGCGGTTGCGGGAGCTTGATGAATTCGACTCCGTGCCTATGAGAGCTCGAGAATCGCAAGGGAAGGACTAAACTCGCTTCACGACAAGAAAATCAAGATCGGGGAATTCAAAGCGGGCGAGTGGGTTTTATCGTATAATACCAGGTTACATCCGTTTCCCGGTAAGCTACGCACCGTTGGTCTGGCCCATTTGAAATCTTTTAGGTATTCCCTAGTGGAGCGGTTGATTTGAAAGATAAGCAGGGCGGGTTGTTCAGAGTAAATGGTCATCGGTTAAAACACTATATCGGTCAACAAAAGGAACGACCGGTGGTCTTCTATCTGAACGACGTCCCTAGTCAAGCCAGCTCCGATCCTGCGGCACCCGATGATTTACATCTCTGTGAGTTCTTTGATGATGTTGTGCTCCCTGAAGTTGCACCTCGGCTTGAGAAACGAAACCTAAAAAGAAGAAGAGACGAATCATAGTACGAAGTGGATACGAAGTTTGATGATATGGCCAAGATGTTGGCGAGACTTTGTTCCCGTGGGTTCCAGCCTGTTGACTCCGAGAATGTCGAGAATAATTCCGGGATGAGGCTTCACTGGCCTGACCCCGGTTGAGTTTTTATTGGTTAGTCGAGCTCCCGACTATAATTAAGCCCTACTAGGACGGTAACCTAGATATCTTTTTCTTTTTGTTTGTAGTTTATTTTTGCTTTGTTTCTCTTGTTGGTTGCTAACGTTTTCCACCTAGCAGCTTTCGACTATGGATCCGTACTTGGACGATTGCCCACATCATGACCCCCGTTTGTTTCTTTTTCTTTCCTCATGTACCCCAAGTATCTCTCGATATTACATTTGTGCACTACATTTCACATAGATTCGGTTATTATCAATTTTTGCATTGCTTCGCTTTGTTCCATGATATTGCCTTGTCTATCATCTTTTGTGCCCCTATCCCCGAGGTACGTCTTGTTTCCCCATGTGTGCGGGATATTTGCGATAGCGATTGTGAGCTTTCGGATGATATCGCCACCGGTGGATGGTTCACGCCCATCGATTTCATCAAGCAATTCTGAATCTGACTCCGGACCACTTCCAGAATTGCAACTTTCGAATTACAACCAGCTAAGTTTTTCTTATTTTGCACATGCTGAGGACATCATGTAACTTAAGTGTGGGGGAGGGTTTATTGGTTTGTTTTACTGGGTTGTTTTACATGTTATCTAGTTTTGCTCCTTTGAAAAATTTGATAAAATTTTTGAAAATTTGTGAGTCCCGAGTAACTTCAATGACATGCTAGTTTTGTAATTTGGCACCTTTAATTGTTATCAGTAGTCATATCATGTTCTAAGAATAGGTTTGGTAGATCGATACTCACTTGAACCTCGGTACACGAACCTCGTTAGATGAGGAACCAAAAATATAAAATAATCTCCGGTTAGTTAAGGATAGCCAATTCTCGCCGCAGATAACCACTTACTTAGTGTCGATGAAAGTTGGGAACTCGTACTCTACTCACGCTAGAATCTAAGTACCTTAGTGTTCTTGAGAAACTTAAAGGTCTTGAATGTGTTAAAATGATACTCGACCGTGAGTTTCCAAAGAGTTTGAAAAAAAATTGAAAAATTTGAAAAATTAAATTGCGGAGGTTGTTTGTGACTATCACCTCGAGTCCATTTGGATACCGCCCCAATTGGGGAGTGTGGTTTACCTTGGACAAGATAGGTTTGAGTGATCTCGGGGTGACCGCCTAAAGTAGGGGAGAGTGTTATACTTTTGAGACGCGATGATGGAAGAAAATATAGGCCTTTTGGAACTCTAAGTCGAGTTGATCTAAACCCAGTAGAGACCTGAAAGGTATTTTCTTGGCACCAAGTAAAGGAATTTAAATGTGAGTTGGTTACTTTGTTCTTGATAAATAGTTTTTGTAGGGTAAGTGCTGTAGACAGAACGAACTTCGTTTATTTAACCGGATGACTGTTAGTGCTTGATTTAATACATCAAGAGAGGATCGGTGGAAGTTTAGCGGGTTCAAGACACACAATCACCGAGTGAGTTCGATTTGCTAGATACTAGCTTGATGTGAGCATGACTACATCTCGTGTCGAATTATGTGGGTTTTTGATAGTTTGTCGTTGTTTGTTTTGCTCGGGGACAAGCAAAAAGCTAAGTGTGGGGGAGTTGTTTAGGGTATATTTTACTATATTTTCGGGCTTAATCCCTAAACAATTTACCTTGTTTTTAAAGGAAATAAATGAGAAAAGCATGTTTTTAACCAATAAATTCATATAATGTTCATTGAGAGGTTATAATTTAATTAGGAGGAAATATTGGGATTAAATGTTATTTTGTTACACATTTTATTATTATTATTATTCGATGACTTGGTGTAACAATAATTTTGTAGAAAATAAAGAAATGCAAGGGGATATTATTTATTGAGAAGATTTATGTCATTCAATCAAGGATTTCAAAATAAAGAAGAAAATCGGATCAGCATTTGAAGAATAAATCAGATCAGAGCGAAAGAGTGGAGTGGGGAACACGGTATACGAAGCACAGTGTGAACGCGCTGAAGTGGCACGCTCGGTCGACCGAGCCTTGCTATTCGGTCGACCGAGCCAAGTGGTTCGGTCTACCGAGGCTGCAGAAATCAATCCGACGCGTTTTCTAGATCCTTCACTATGTCGGCCACAAACTCCTATATAAGCGATCCATTCGAGCGAGAAACGTACATCCGTAAACATCGAAAAATTAGTATAGCAATTAGCAATAAATTAGATTCATAGATAGTCTTTCTTTTATTTTTCTTTCAATTTCAATTCAGCAAATAAGGATGTTTTTGAAGAAGATGAGTGGCTAAAGGCCCGAGGCTAGAACCACCAATGTGAAGCCACCATCGCCGGAATGTGAAGCCACCATCGCCCGTTGTATTACGAGTCATTTTCGGGATTTTCCCAAGATTTATTTCATCTTCATCCTCTTGTATCTCTTTCTTTCCACTTTAATCTTCAATCAAACATCATTTAGACCTCTTCCATTCCACATTTGTGGACCTAAAAGATGACAAAACCGAGCAAAACGTAAAACCATACAAAATAGATAATAAAACCACGATATTTACTCGATTTTGCATTTTAACTATTCAAAACGTCATTTGCTCAATTAATCGATTATAAGCTCGAATTCTACGAAAAACATCCATATATGGGGAATATTGACATAAAATATATCCTTATAAAACACTACAAATTGACCCTTAACAGCCCACTATAAATAAACCATAAAACAAGGCTTTTAATATCAAACAATATAATAAAATGGCTAATTACATAATAACGAGTCGTAACTCGGTTCGGGTGTAATTTATGCACGAGATGACTAATTATTAACCACTTAAAGCCCATTTAAGCTAGAATCGGGGGTATTCAATAGGTAAATAAAGGTATAAAGTTGACCGTCATCAACTACCCCCCACTTAGCCTTTGATCGTCCCGAGCAAACACAGAAGGCAAAAGAACCACCGAAACATAATTTACTAATTGATGGCAGGCTCATTCAAAATTCCAAAGTAAATAAAATAGCAAACACGTTTGTCAGTTAGGCATTAACCACTATTTCATCATTGAATCAACGTGTGTGCGATATAACCGTCATGCAGAGTATTTGAAATAGAGAGATTCGAATTATAATGTCCTCTAGATGAAACTTTCACCACTCAAAACTTTGTGACGCCTCCTTATCGTTAACAAATAATACAGGTGTAATACCAGATTCAAGTCAAGCAGGGCAGATTCGGAAACGAAGAAGCATTTCTCAGTTCACGTTTGTTTCTTTGCCAGGGCCGCGTAGATTCTAGGGACAGTAACTTGCAATGGTGGGTGCCTAGCAAGCAACTATTTTCAAATCTCCACGAACTTGCTACCCTACTACCTTGTTTTACACCCGTGCATCTTATGCTCCGTCGGTTTAGCAGTCTCTAACTTAAACGCTCATATTATTCCTCACTTACTTTATTTACTCATTTTTTCTATAAAGCAAATCCTGTTTTTTATTTGCCCGGTGTTTGCTTCACAATCATCAATATTAGCCTTATCGGAAGTATGACAAGAAGAAGTAATCACAAAGTCAAGTTTCATGTTCCAACCTTCCGGAAAAAATAAATTTTCACCTAACCTTTCAGACTTAGCATTCAAGTTATACGTGCTTAAAGAGGTTGATTCCACGACAAAATATATGTTAAATACAAAACTACTCACACAACGTGATACGATATTTACTAAACAATTCTGAAGATAGCATGGCAAAAATAAGTTATAATTATGCTTAAGAGCTTCTTTCATTATCTATACATGCTCGGTTTTCACAAAAGGAAATGTGATTCTTGCTTAAAAATTTTACACATTTATTAATTATTTGATATACGAAAGCTAAGTGACTCGTACCCCCCACTTAAACAATGCATTGTCCTCAATGCATAAAAAAAAAGTAAAGCATAGGAACATAGCTTCGGTCAAGCGCTGAAGTGGAACAAGTCGATGAACTTCGGGGCACAGAGATAGACCGTGGAACTAACAAGAGATATATCGCTTCAAAACAAATCTTCAACAAAGCTCGAAACTCGTTACAACGTTAGCCCATAAAAAGTAATAATCAAAAAGGGGCAGTAGAAGGAATAAAATAAACCTTAAACCGATGTTTAAGCCCTCACAATGTTTATTTTATAGCATTAAAACTACTCGTTCAGACACGAATTACTAAAACGAATAAGATAAAGGATATACGGACTCAAAAAGAAAAATACTAAATAGAAAGAAAAATAAACAATCAACAAAAGATTATACTCTTCATCGATATCCTCCACCACATAAATATTCTTGAAACCTGGTGGAGAAGACAAAGATCAAAAAGCATTACCCCATGTGGAAAAACACGAGGTGGACTGGAACGATAGGGTATTCAAACCAGTGTTAAAGAGAAACTTGTTAAGGAATAACAGATTGGGTGTGACCTATTGGCTAAAGATAAAATCAAATACTTAGCGCAGAAACTTCACGCTTGGATTGGATATCAACAACTTAGGGAGATGTAGCTACTGCTCGAAATTACTAATCACCCAATTTATCACATAGAAGGTCTCAACTTCATCAACAAGGTCGGATCGGTGTGATATTTTAGAACAAAACTCATCATCTATATGTGCCGGAAGGGTTAGAAAAATTGTGAAATTGAAATCTTCCGGTAGAAAGAGAATATGTATTTCGATCGAACCAAAAACTTATAAAATCTAGCTAGGTTCAGAGCTACACTTACGCCAGCGAGGATCCAGAAAAATCAAAATGATGAAAGATAATCATTAAGACTTAGCAATCTACTAATTCCGCAACAAAAGTGTATTTTGTAAACAACATGGAGCCTTAGAATATGATGGGTTGAGAAAAAGATATTTATAAGAATGGTTAGAAAAGATAAAGGGTGGGTAAGAAATTGTGTTTTGGGTGGGTATTGGTTAAGGGATTGGGTTAGGGTGGGAGAGTGAAATAGATGGAGAGAAACATAAGGAATGAAAGAATGGTTAGAAATGTGAATTGTGAGGCAGATTGGTGAGAGGATCGAAAAGTTTGAAGGTGAAAAAGTGCAAAGGGAAAGATAAGGATAGTTGCAGAACGAACTGCACACCACTTGGGATTTTCACTTGGATCACCATTCTAAAAGGTTTTGGAAGTTGACCAAAATTGTTCTTGTTCACACCAATCATTCTCTGTTACATTTTCAATAATTCTCAAGTTCTCTTAATGCTTCCATCTTAAGGTTGATTGCTAAATTTCTTTTCTTTAGCAATTTCTCGACTCTCCCAAGAAACTCTATTTCACGTGGTCTATATTGAGTAAAAAAGTTTTGCACATCCTTAGCCTAATGGCCATCGGAACACGGCAAATAAAAAACCTCAACACATGTCACGTTACTCTTATTTGACTCAAACAAAACAAAACCTAAAAAACTAAAAAGAAATCCTAAGGGTTTTAAAGAAGTAGTTTTGAGTTTAAAGTCCTCAGCTCGACTTTCCAAAAAGTATCCTTGTCAGTCATCCTTCATAGCTCGCCAGACTTTGACCCTTTGAGCACTATAAGAGGTGGGCTCGTTGCTTTTGAGGATTAATATCCTTCCTTGGTTGTGAGACCTAGGAAACGACATTTATCCATACCATTTATACAAAGCTATTACCTCGGCTCTCGTTTTAGGAATTAGTGAATTCTAAGAAGATTTAGTCCTAGGGACCCATTTTAACCATATCCTCTATAATGCTACTTCATTATGATAATTAAGAAAATAAGTATAATTCTTTTATTGATACACCGATGTTACAACTTTGCAGTATTTGTAGTTGTACAATAGAGTATTCTAGAGATCCTACAATTAATGTAATGAATAAATAGAATATTCTACAATTAATACAAATATTCTATGATTAATAAAAATATATTTATTTTATTTCCTAATACCACCCCTCAAGTTGGGCGCGGGCGCAGTCCCAACTTGTCACGTTGATGAAGGAAAGCTGGGCGTGGCAGGGATTTCGTGAGAGAGTCAGCCAGCTGATCTTGAGCATGGACATGTGATACTCGAAGCTGTCCTTGTTGAATTTGATCCCGGATAAAGTGATAATCAATAGCTACATGTTTCATTCGCGAGTGGAAGACCGGGTTTGCACAAAATTGAGTTGTACCTAAGTTGTCGCAGTAAATGACGGGGCATGTGGGTGGAGAAATGCCAAGGTCCTTAAGTAAAAAGGTTACCCAGTTAAGTTCAGCTGTGGCAGACGCTACTGAGCGATACTCAGCTTCAGTGGAGGAACGGGCGATAGTATTCTGCTTTTTAGAGCTCCAAGAAATGGGATTTCGTCCCAAATAAACAATGTAAGCGCTAGTGGATGCGAAATTGTCTTTGTCTCCACCCCAATCGGCATCTGAGAAGGCATGTAAAGTTAGGCGGGTATGTCTGTACAACTGCAAACCATAAGTGGGAGTCCCAATGAGGTAGCGGAGGGCCCGTTTTAAGACGGACCAGTGAACGTCGGTGGGCTGATGCATAAATTGAGAGAGTTTGTTCACTGCAAATGCAATGTCCGGACGAGTGAAAAGAGATATTGTAAGCTGCCAATAAGCATACGATACTGTTTGGGATTATCCAACGGGGTGCCTGACTTGGTAGATAAGGATGAGATATATGAAGGTAGCGGAGTAAGAACCGAGTTTGCATCATGTAGGTAGAGTCGAGTAAGAAGATCAGTGAGATATTTCGTTTGCGACAAAAGTAACCCATGTTTATTTGGAATAACTTCCACCCCTAGAAAATATGACAGCAGGCCGAGATCTTTGAGAGCAAAATGTACACTCATTTGGTGAATGAATTTTTCGATAGCTTCGGGATTATTTCCGGTAATAATAATATCATCCACATAGATTAATAAGTAGAGAGTCACGGACTGCTGTGAAAAAATAAATAGGGAGGTGTCAGCATGTGCATTGCGAAAACCCATGGAAAGAAGATAGCTCTTGAGTTCTTCGTACCAGGCACGGGGTGCCTGTTTGAGGCCATATATGGCTTTCTTAAGCTTGCAAGCATGTGTCGGTCGATCAGAATCAATAAATCCCTGAGGTTGAGATAAGTAAATAGATTCATATAATTTTCCCTGCAGAAAAGCATTATTGATATCAAGTTGACGGAGGGACCACCCCTGTGCAAGTGCAATGGATAACACAACACGAATAGTGGTGGGCTTGACAACCGGACTGAAGGTGTCATAATAATCAACACCCGGTCGTTGGTGAAAACCATTGGCAACTAATCATGCCTTGTAACGGTCTATAGTGCCATCTGGAAGATATTTAATACGAAAAATCCATTTGGAACCGATTACATTAAATGAGGGATTAAGATGAACAAGTTCCCAGGTATCATTGCGAATTAACGCATCGTACCCCTCTTGCATTGCTTGATGCCATATTGGTTGTTTTAGAGCTTGCAAAGTATTTGTGGGCTCAGTTTCAGAAGCCTGAAGTTGGGTGTGTAGATTGAGTTTCTGAATGGGTTTCCGAATGTTGTTTTTGGCGCGGGTTTGCATGGGGTGAATGGATTCAGTGGTGGGCTGAGGAGATGATGAGGAGGGTTCGAGAGTAGGAGGGGGGAGGGAAGGAGAGGGTGGGGCTGGTTGGTCAGGGACGGAAATAGGGGAAGTGGGCGGTTGTGGTATCCATGTATCGAGTAAGGAGGATAGGGAGTCAGAGGGACATGGAGGATGACTTGTATGAAAGGGGAACACATCCTCAACAAACTGGACATGACGTGAGACATACGAGACGGGAGGCGGATACGTCATAACAATAATAAGCATGTTGATTTAAGGCATAACCCATAAAAACACAGGGTGTGGAGCGTGGTTGGAGTTTGTGGGATGTGTAGGGTCGAAGCCAGGGGTAGCATAGGCAGCCAAAAGAGCGTAGGTTGATGTACTTTGGGGGGGGTGCCGAAGATGCATTCATATGGGGAGGACATATTGAGGGTTGGTGTTGGCATGCGATTGATGAGATAAGTGGCAGTGGCTAGATCATAAGGCCAGTATTCTTGTGGGACGAAGGCATGACTCAAAAGGGCAAGACCAGTTTTCACGACGTGTAGATGACGGCGTTCATAAAAACCATTGTTTTCAGGGGTGTGAGGTGGTGAAGTAAGGTGGGAGATGCCATTTTGTGCCAAGTAATCCGCTAGAGCTATGAATTCACCTCCATTGTCACTATAAAATATTTTAATTGAATTTTCAAAGTATTTTTCCATGATAGAGCGGAAGCGAATAAACGTGGCGGCGACTTCAAATTTGCGTAAAAGTGGGTAAAGCCATATATATTTAGTATAGTGATCAATGAAGATTATGTAATATTTATGACCATCTTTAGACATCACAGGGGAGGTCCACACATCAGAAAAAATTACTTCTCAGGGACGGGATGAATGTAAGGTTGAAACACCAAAAGGTAGTTTATGACTTTTATTTTGCAAACATGCAGAACAATGAGTAAAAGGTAAAGCAGTAAAAGGTAACTGATGTTTATTAATAACAGAATTAAAAATAAGGGCAGCAGGATGGCCCAATCGGTGATGCCAGGTTTGTCGGGAGGACTTGGTTGCAGCAAAAGCAAGCAGGGGCTTCGATGGCCACTCATAGAGTCCATCTCTAGCTGGACCATTCATGAGGGTTTGGTTGGTGAGAAGGTCCTTCACAACAAATTCAGATGGTAAGAACTCAATAGATAAATTATGTGATCGACAAAGTTGATTAATAGATAAAAGATTTCGAGAAATGTTGGGGACATATAAAACATTTTTAATATTTAAGGACTGAGCAGAATTAATGGGAAGGGAAAGGGAACTTGTATGAGTAATGGTAGAGATGTACCGTCGCCAATCATTATATCATCATTTCCAGAATATGGAGTGTGGAGAGAGAGGTTATTGAGGTCGCAGTAATGTGATGAGTAGCCCCACTGTCAAGTAGCCAAGAGTTGTTTGGGTGTGCTGCAACATGAGCCTGGGGTTGTCGGGGTCGCTAGTTGGACTGAGTGGGTGCATGGGCCGACCCAGTGGGCTGAACTTGAAATGATGGGCAAAACTTTGCAGAATGGCCCTGAATTGAGCAAAGTTGGCACCTGCCCAAATATGATTTTTTGGGTCGGGTTTGCTGACCCGAAAAGGAGTTGGAGCTGGAGTGCTGCTGAATCGAGCCGGGCTGAGAGTGGGCCGACTGGTTGAATTGGTTCTACTGGGCACGCCATGGCTGTGATTGTGGACGAGGAAGAAGCCCAGAATTGTGACCTGTATTTGGCGGCCGAAATGCGGAATGAGCGGTGGCCGGAGAGAATATGTTTGCCGGCGTTGCAGTCTGCACCATGGTTTTATAGTTGAGGAGTTTTTCCAGCAGTTCTTCAAACCCAATTTTTGAATCCCTTGCTTGTATGGCTCGGGCCAGGTCCTTATATTGATCTCCCAATTTGTCAAAAATCAAGTCTACCACATCATCTTGGTCCATTTTTGAACCCATGAGAGCTAGTTCATATGTTTTGCTTTTGATAGTGTACAGAAATTCAGAAATTGGTTCAGCCCCTTTGGTGAGATTTTTGAAATAGAGTTTCAGTTGTTTTATTCGGCCTCGGGATGGAGTAGCGTAGACGTCGGCGAGAATTTTCCAGGCATCTTTGGAGGTTTTGACATCTCGAATCAGAGGTAAAGCATTGATTGACAGAGAGCCAATAATTGCATTAAGAATCAATTGATCTTGTCTCTTCCAGAAGTGATGTGCCGGGTTGGGCTTAGTTGAGCCATTTTCTTGGATAGTTGCAGGTGGGCAGGGATTTGATCCATCGATGTATCCGTATAAGTCGTACCCGTATAGGAGTGAGTAAAGTTGTTGATGCCAAGCAGAATAATTTGAGGAGGATAATTTGATTGGTGTTTGAGTGGTGGAATTGAGTGCTACAACTTGAGTGTTGGAGGTTGTCATGGTGGCTGCAATGGATTTTTGGTGTCAGGAGGAGGAAGAAGAAGATTGAAGTCAAAGATAGGAGAAAGAAACGCTGACAAGATGGAGGAGAAAAAAATGGCGTCAATCAATGAGGAGGAGCAAATTGCTCCGATACCATGATAATTAAGAAAATAAGTATAATTCTTTTATTGATACACATATGTTACAACTTTACAGTATTTGTAGCTGTACAATAGAGTATTCTAGAGATCCTACAATTAATGTAATGAATAAATAGAATATTCTACAATTAATACAAATATTCTATGATTAATAAAAATATATTTATTTTATTTCCTGATACATTATGCTCTCTCAAAACTCAACGTCTTCTCTAGATTGCGAATTCTTAAACTACACAAATTGTTGCTCCCATGGCCAGTAGAAGCAATCTCATGCATAGGACAATGAGATTTTAACAGAACTACGAGGAACTCTTTATTCACTGCTTCCTTCAACTACTACATGTTTCCTTACACCCTCGAGATGAGACAGATTTGGGGCAGAACCTTCGGCACTAATAAAATTAATCTTACAAACCAACTCCGGGCTAAGATTCATACTCAGGTTCATGTATAGGCTAACTTATGCTCAAAAAACCAAAAGATAGTAAAACATAAGCAAAAAAGAAAGGTAGTACCTTGCCTTAAACATTGTACCACGAATAATTCGAACCTTTTAATATTTATTTTTCGGATCCATCTTGGTGCTTTAAATGTGTTGCTTCAATTGCTTTTCCCATCGTAGATTCGTAACTCCACATGTTGCTGGGTTATTTTCTCAGCGCCCGCGAAAAATTATTGACTCGGATTATTGTTTCCCTGGTTTCTACAAACAAAAGAAAAACAAAAAACAAATGGGCCGTAGACTGATTTTAACATGGTTTCCCATGCTGCTATCAGACCTACGGATTAAACATACAGAGATAAACAGACACGCGAAATTCCAAAAATAGAGGCAGTTTCGCTGGCAGTCAGCTCTTGGCTCGCTGGGAGCGAAACAGATTCTCCAGAATCTGGAATTTCTACACAGAGCAGACAACCAGAGGGACTCAAAAACGTAAAAACAGACTCTAAAACAGAAAACTTGACATGAATAAAAAATTATTTATATATAAAATTGACCGTTGGTTCCCCGGCAACGGCGCCAAAAATTTGATGACAAGATCAAGTGATAATAAAATACTTGACCACTATAAACCAATACTAGCAAGAGGACTAGGTCCATCGTAGTATAGCTATAGCGAATCAAGGTCGATCCCACAGGGAACCAATTGTGGGTCATTTATATACAAACAATTAATCATTCATATCAAGGACACAAAGGCGGTCGACGACCAACGAAAGACAAGAAAAGATAAAGGACACGACTCGACATAACACATAACATACAAGTAATTAACCTCCCCAATTACTATGTTATCGTTTGGATCTAGAGATTCTATATAACTAAGCTGGACTCGACAACTATTAATCCGATTCGTATTTCTTTTATATTGGCTACGGGAGTCATCCCCTAAACTAGATCTAGCTCCGGTTAGGCCATCTAGATCACTGTGCTACATTACATGACTTCGCTTCGTAGGCCTCCATCTCATATAACTCGCATGCTTACAAAACTAGGGATGCTGATATTAACCGTATTCCTCACCTAGGCAACATTCTTGTGGTTAGGCATACTTCATAGGCGATCACATCAGTCTCCGTCCCATTAACACCAACTTTGTAGGTATCATGTTTATCTACGATTTACGTATAACTAGGTGCATGCAATTCCCGAATACAGAACATATCTAGATCTCGCTAAAAGTCCCGGAAGATCAATTCATGAGCCGACCTAGGAATCCTATATTGGTATTTCCTAATAATACGCTAATTAAAACAGACGATCAACGTAGCCGTGGCCATACCTACTAAGATAAGAAATTCTAAGTGGACAATCACACCATAAAGACGTGGCTAGATTGACGCGGTGAAAACCTAAATCTTAGCGCTTCTATATACGTAACGGATAAAATAGAGATTTATAAAGCAATTATATAGATCTACTAGAAACATGATTGTTGATCAAAGTAAAGTCATACATAGGTCACGAGCCATAGGCGTGGGCGTGTGGATCCTTATAGACGAGGAATCCCCACTGCCTCACGTCGTAATCCTAGATCTACATCGTTTAACTAAGAACAAACAATCTCAAACGATAAACAATAATTGGGGGGACTCTAATTACAACAAACAAAGAATAAATAAATACAAATAACTCACATTATTGCTGAGAGAAACTGAGGATTTGTGTTATGAGTTGTTGTTTTTGATGATACAATGAAAGGGAGTTTATATAGGCTGTAAAACCGACTTAGAATAGCCGTCAGCCGACCTAATTTGTAAATCCTAAACCCTAACGAGATAGAAAACGTGTCTCCAAAGTGAGGGCAATTTGGTCAACTCGGCGGCGGAGCGGGGCTCGCCGCCCGGCCGAGCCCGAGGATTCCGCCGGGCCTCTGCCTACTTCGCCTGGTCCGTTCCTGGTCCATTTCTGTGCATTTTTCTCCTCCGAAGTCCATTCCAATCGCTTCCAAATCAAGCCCACTATAAATAAACCATAAAACAGGCTTGTAATATCAAATAATATAATAAAATGGCTAATTACATAATAACGAGTCGTAACTCGGTTCGGGTGTAATTTATGCACGAGACGGCTAATTATTAACCAGTTAAAGCCCATTTAAGCTAGAATCGGGGGTAATCAATAGGTAATAATGGTATAAAGTTGACCGTCATCAACTACCCCCCACTTAGCCTTTGATCGTCCCGAGCAAACACAGAAGGCGAAAGAACCACCGAAACATAATTTACTAATTGATGGCAGGCTCATTCAAAATTCCAAAGTAAATAAAATAGCAAACACGTTTGTCAGTTAGGCATTAACCACTATTTCATCATTGAATCAACGTGTGTGTGATATAACCGTCATGCAGAGTATTTGAAATAGAGATATTCGAATTATAATGTCCTCTAGATGCAACTTTCACCACTCAAAACTTTGTGATGCCTCCTTATCGTTAACAAATAATACAGGTGTAATACCAGATTCAAGTGAAGCAAGGCAGATTCGGAAACCAAATCCGGATTAGATATGAGTGGTCATACGGTCGAGCTGATGACCTTAAACTCATCTCTACCTCTTAGATCCTTTTTTTTTCTCATAGTTAGATCGAGTCATCGTGTCTAGGAAATCTTAGATTGAGTGTAGTTATTTTTTTAGATCGAGTCACGATTATTTTATCGTGTATAGGTTTTTTTCTCCGTGTTCCAGAAGCTTTTGAGCAATGGATGTGCGAGTTTTTCACTCTATACGATAGTTTAATCGTTGTTGAGTTATTCTGATTTTCTTTTCTTTTATTTTTATTTAGAGTTTATATTTTTATTGTATTTATCGAGTCGGATTTTTCTGTCAGATTTTGGGGTGACTTGCAATTGAATTAGTATTGGGTTAATCTTGTTCGGTGCACATTAATTTTTCTTTCGATATTTTATTGTGTCGCCTTACTGCCGGTATTTTGTCATTATTTTTCTAGCACGGTGTTCAGTCTCGTGTTGCACTGATCATTTCTTGGAGTGTATTAGACTTGGTTTTTGGAAGTTGTTGGCTCGTTTTGGATTTTTGACGGATCTCTTGGTTTAGTATTATTGTTTCACGCTCGGATTTGCTTCGTGTTCGAGGATTTTCTCCCCCGGCTTTACAAATGCTAAGTGTCTTGAATTTCATTTTCTTTTTCTTTCACATTGAGAACATTGTGTGTTCTTAAGTGGGGGGTAGGGTACACTTGCTTGGGTAAAGTAGATATAATTTTTTATCGCTTGATTTTTGTGAATTCCGATGCATGCATCATGTTGAAATTGGAACCTTGATAGCTTTTACACCCGAGTTAGTACAATCAAAATGAAAAGATCGATCATGTCATGTGTTTTGATTCTTGAATTAGCCTTTTATTAAGTGTTTTCCGTGTCATGAAATCGATTATGTACAAGCATGAAGCACGTATGACTTTGAATGTAGTTATTTCATAATTAGATGAAGGATTATGCGAGTTTAGTGTCAACCATACGTGTCGATCTTTGACTCGTTTTATTCTCTTATTACTCGGTGACCTAAAGTCGACGCATGTTTTTGCGTTGGCTAAGGGAAAAAAAAAGGATTCGAAAAAAAAAAAAAACAAGAGTTGTGTGGCGTTTCCATGAGAGAGGTTGCTAGGCACCCACCATTTCATGATCCTCGTGTCGTCACATCCTTCAAAAAAAAAAAAAACAAATAAATAAATTGGGAATGCGCTCGGTTTCCGAATCCTTCTGACCAACAACGAACAGTGCTCAATTTCCTATAACCTTGAGTTTCCGAGAAGAAGACCGAGTTCTCTAGGAGATAAGTTGAGACACGAGGCTTGTATAATAATAATCTTGTTATGAATCACGATGACATGACGAGTTATGCACACACGCACATCGGTTTCTTGATATAAGGATGCTTAATGATTTGCTTATGGATTGAAGTTGATTCACATCTTATATTTGTATCTCGATTTTAGTAGGTACTATTCGATATGTAGGACTTTTCGAGAAGTACATTTCAATGTGATGTTTGCTCGGGACGATCAAAGATGAAGTGGGGGGGGGGGGGGGGGGGGGTAGTTGATGCGAATCAACTTTATGACATTTTCTATATCAATTTACCCTCAAAATTGGGCAAAAACATGATTAATTCACGATAAACCATATGTAGAAGTGCTAAATTTTATTGTTAGTTATGTATGAGTTTTTATCGTGATTGTTTTTTTAGAAAGATCGTGATTATTTCATATTTATATATTATTTCAATATCAAAGTATATTATTACACGTTTTATGATTCTTTGTAGGAATTATTGGTGGACTAATTTAAGACGAAGTGGATTTGGGCCGAGACATGTTGAGAGACCAAGATTGAACTGGAGAAGAACTAAGCTGAGCTGATGGACATCCCAAGAATTAGTCCAGGGTGCCCCAGACATGTCCAAGATCAGTCCAGGATCATTCTTGGACAAGCCCGAGACATGTCCAAGATCATACCAGGCTCAGATTTGGACAAGCCCTAGACATGTCCAAGATCAGTCCAGGATAAGTCCTGGACAAGCCCATTCAAAGCCTGGCGCGGTTAACCAGGTGAGCGCCTGCGAAAGCGCACCAGATTACCCAGTATCAGTCTAGGACATGTCCTAGACATGTCTAGAAGCAAGCCAAGTCCAGACCTAACACTTGGGCCAGTTTCCCAAGTGAAGGCCCAGGAAAGCATGACAGTGCTTTGCCAAAAAATCGAGATTCTTGCCCCAGGACGCGTCCTGGACATGTCCAAAGTTGTCCATTGGGCAGGGAGCCATAGCAACCGGAAGGGGAACCGCACCTAATTTTCCCCAAAACATCCAGATTTACCCTTTTAGGTTTTTGGTCGGATATTTTACTATAAATAAGTTGTATTTCAGCAGTTTATGTACAATTTCAAAGCAGCAAACTATGTAGAAAGTTTATCAATAAAAGTATTATTTTCTTCATTGTTTGAGAGTAGTTTGGCTTATGCATGTTCGTTTGATTGGTGATTTATCGCGGAGGAAGTAGCTAGAAGATTTGTCTCGTGTTTTTAAGTAATCATGTTGACTTTTTCTTCTATGTTTTATGAATTCGTGATCGTTATCGTTTGTACAAGCATGTTAGGTTAAATTACTTGTAGATCGGATTGAATTATGTAAATTTGCACCTAAACGTGATTTATATAAATTCATACATGAGAAACATCTGGTCTCGGGGAAAAGAATTTGTATTGGAAGACTACCCAACGGTCTATAATGGGGAAAAGCCTTAACGATTTAGTTTCCCCGAGCGAATTGTTTCGATTACATCTATTGTTTCGTTTTAATTAATACATGTTTAGAACTTGATCAACTCTTTGCATGTTTTAAATTATTCTTGAAGGAACTAAGGCTGAAAAGAGTAATTGGATAAGAAACAATTGGATCGTTATTAGTTAACTAGCCCGTGCACGGTGGTTTTGTAGCGAGGTTTATGGTAATTATTATCGGTATTTCCTAGTTCTCAATTCATATTTAATTAATATTGTTCTAACCCGTGCACAGTAGAAGTTTAGTTATTCATAGGGTTCCAGAGTCTTTGCACGATCTATGCACTACTTTAGGAATAAACACCAGTAATTGACTCGATTCTTGGAACTTTAATGACAAAAGTGTATAAATCAATGTAGAAAACGATTAGTGAATAATTAACTAGTTCAATTCGATCTATAGACTCTAGCTCCGAGCCACACAAACTACATATAAGATCAACATAAATCATCATGCTAACAAGATTAGCTTTTAACTGGTAAGCAGCCACTTGGACATTTCCAGACAAAGAATTTGATTTTATTAGGAAGATTTAGAGACTAAAGCCTTTTCCATTCCTTATTGTTGGAATCGTCATTAGACAAATTACCTTCAACAATATGATTATTCTGCCCATTTAGCAAAAACAAATTATAAGCTACTTTAGAATTAAATTTACCATCAGAAGAGGGGTCCCAAACAACATTATTACTTCTACCAGTCACACTAATAGGGACATTTATGATTTGTTGAATGTCTTCTTCCCAATAATACGTCCTCAACTTAGATTTGCATCAAGCCACATCCTGACTAAAATCATAAGGTCATCAACTCCTTCAGGCTAAAGGTGTAATGGGAAGAAAATGAGGGGAGCCACAAGATTTTGGAAGATTCATACATGACATAATATATATTGAAACGGGCGGCAAAGCAGAGGATAACAAGATTTCCTTCCCACACTGGCAAAGATGATTATATTTCCAACTATCTAATTTTGAAGTAAATTTTTGTTTAACAAATGCAAAAACATCTCTTTTAGATCTTCCAATAATGAGGGACATGCTTAAGTATATAGCACAAAGTACCTCATTGATATTACCAAATTTCCGAAGGATGGCCTCGTTGAGAGACTAATTCACATTTTTGTTGAAGAAAGCCACAAATTTATCAAGATTGATGGATTGGCCCGAGCATTTTTTTTGTAGATTTCAAAAACTCTTTCAGAACAAGAACATGTGCCATAGCATCTTTAATCATAATTAAAGAGTCATCAGCAAAAAAACCGACTAACAGAAGGATTGACTTTAGAAATTGATGGAGGTCGGACCTATGCTCGCCGCCACGTGTCATCTCCTGATGGACTGAACATTAAAGAAGATAGAAGGTTGAGGGCCAGGAGGCCACTTCATGCCTAGTGACATATCTAAGCCCCAGGTGGGAGATCTGTCATGTTCTCTTCTTAGATCACTGTTAAGGGTGATTTTATACGTTTTATAAGGATATATTTTATGTCAATTTCCCCCATATCTGGATGTTTTTCATAGAAATCGAGCTTTATATTGAAGTATTGAGCAAGTGATGTTTTTAATGGGTTAGTTGCAAAATTGTATGATTTATGTGTAAAATTGATGGTTTTATATTGATTTGGAAGATACTACATTTTGCAATGTGTTTGATGTATTGTAGATACACAATTTCGACCAAGAAGAGGATTAAAAGAGGTTAACAATCGGATTAATGAAGAGGAGAAGAGATAAAGATGAAATCGATTGAAGATAAAGATGAGAAGATCGATTTTTGAGCCAGTGAACTGGCGTCCAAGTCCCGTCCAGGATGGACGGGCGTCTGATCATCCAAACGAGCGTCCATGAAGGTGACTTGATTCGGGATAGACGGATATTTTCATGGACGAGCATCTAGAATAGTGAACGGGCGTCCAAGGGAGGAAGTTGATTCAGAGAGTTTGGACGCTGAAGTGGACGGGCGTCTGAAGCAAGTCCAAGGCACCTCGGACGGGCGTCCTTAAGCCGACATCAGCACAGCCGCCTCAGTTTTCTATAAATATCAGCGCGTATTTCAACCCTAATCATACATTATTGAGACCTATTGATACACAATCATTAGGAGAAAACCCTAGGCGGCCCCGGCCCCTTGGGGAGGCTGGGGTTGCGATTTTTCTTGTTTTTATATTCGTTTTTTCTATTTCTGTTTGTCGCCATGCGATGCTTTGAAGCTCTGCAACATGAACAGCCTGTGAGATCGTTTATTTCAGCTTTCTTTTATTTCTTTTCCTTTGAATAATTTTATGAATGATTTCAATTTAAAGCTTGTTTCTTTTCCATTATTATATGTTTATGCAACGTATATCGAGAGATTGTTGTTATTGATGTTTACCGTATGACGAGAGTCGGTGTAAACGCTAGATCACCATAGGAAAGAATAGATCTTTTTAACCTAAAAATACGAGAGTTGATAGGTTAGAATATCTAGATTGTTAGATCTAATAAATCTTGCACCTTGGTTTGAAAACGTTAATCTTTAAGATCGAGAGATAAAAGATTGATAGGCGAATTATCTACGAGAGTAGGAATTCATACTTTTGAGAGGTGAATCACATCTTTGATTAAATCTTCATAAGATAATCTAGGCAGGAAATTAAGGGTTGCGGGATGGTGGATCATGGTTTGTACTATGTTGATTTGCTTCAGTAATTATCATGTTCATTAGTTTTATTGTTTTCCTAGTTATAGTTTTATTTACTTTTGTTCGCAACGATGTTTTCCTGGCTTTGGACTGACAATCCTCTGTCCAGTTTATCTTTTTGTTTTTTGTTTAGAGTTAGAAGAATTAATATGAACTAGATACCTCGATTCCCTGTGATCGACTCCGGTATTAATCGTTATACTACGATCCCTACACTTGGGGAATACCGGACTTATAAATTTTATTACTTGTTGTTTTCATTAGATAAATCCGAGACAATCACCGCAGGTCGGATCGGTCCTTGCGGAGCTTGGGCCAACGCAGTTTGAGATGGACTGGCCTAGGGGGTTCGACGCAGGTCGGCCAGAGCCTCCCTTATCCAAAATATGAACATGTTTAAAATATAAGATAAACATGATAGGATCCTTTATCTCATGAGACTCTTATCCTAATTTAAACTGTTTCTAATTATCTCCTTAATCCCAAAGGGATTAACATAAAGAAATCTATAATAACTGTGGCCCAAGTAATCTAGACGGGAGGACCTCTATATAAATGATCCCAAGGTACTACGAGAGACTCGATTCCTGACAGAAACACAAGATACGTAGGCAACTTAGGATACACTTATTCCAGACTCAGTCTAAAATAATCAAACACTACTTCCACTTTTAGGGGTTTTTCTAAGGTTTTATTCTTGTTCATTGTCACTAGGGTTAATTTGGCCCATTTTTCCTTCTTGACGAGATCCAGCATCGTCAGAAGTTTTAACTCCATCTAAGACCTTCGAGCTCTCAAGTGGTTTCAGAAGAAAACAAAGGCCTTTAACACAAAGAAGGAAAAGGTAGGTGAAAGAGGATCGCCTTGCCTTATCCTAAAGGGCTTAATAAACCCATTTTATTAACATTAATGATGAAGGAATAAGAAACTGAAGAGATACACTCCATTATGAGCAAAATCCACTTGTCAGAGAAACCCATTTTCTTCATGATAAGAGTCAAGAAATACCATTCTATTCTGTCGCAAGCTCTAAGAACTTCAAGCTTCAATGCCATAAATCCATCTCCACCCTTCATAATAATCATCATAAAATTCAAAGATTCATGAGCCAAAATGAAGTTGTCCATGATTTGACGACCATGTATGAACGCATTTCGATTCATGCTAATACAATGAAGGATTTTCTGAAGCCTATTAGCCAAAATTTTAGAGACAATCATATTTGCAACATTACATAAACTAATAGGTCTGAAGCCAGAAACATGAGTAGGCTTAGGCTTTTTAAGGATAAGTTTGATCAAGTTCTTTTAACATCTATGCATAGTGTAAAACACTATTCACCATCAGAAGCAAGTCATTTTTTATTAGATGGAAGAAAGAACGATAGAAACCTAGAGACATTCCATCCGGACTATGAGGACTATTTGGATGCATAGAGATGACCACCTACCTAAGTTCTGCTTCATTAGCCCATTTTTGTTGGGAAAATAATATCATTCGAAGTCACACACGGGGTCATGTTTTCAAACTTGCTAAAGAGTGAGGACAAAGGAAAAACAAAAGCAAATACGAAGAATAATAACCGATAAATTTTTTGTCTATATAAGAATCAATAGTGCACCATTCACCAAAAGATCGAGAGAAAAAATCTTTAGTTAAGGACAACGACTATTAAATAGGGTAGTGTATACATTTTTTTATCATCCTACCCTTAATTCATGTTCATACAATCACTTATTACTTTATGATTATTGAATTAATAAAAGTTCGATTATGTATTAGGAAATACTCCATAATCTAAAATTATTAGCGTTTTACAATTTTATTCTTAGAGGAAGAATATGTTAGAATGTTTTTATGCCAATTGATAGGGGTACATTGTTCTGTTTTTCAGTTTTTACCATTTTGAAACTAAACTATTACTGTTTCAAAATTTACAAATTGAAATCGAATCATAACTGATTAAAACCGTTTTACCCGGTCTGGTTTGGCATGGTTCTCTTATTTTCCGGTTTTTTATGATCTTAAAATTTTCCATAATCTTATATATATATATATATATATATATATATATATATATATATATATATATATATATATATATATACATGTATATACATATATATATATATATATATATATATATATATATATATATATATATATATATATATAGTATGTATATATATATATATATACATGTATATATATATACATGTATATGTATATACATATATATATATATATATATATATATATATATATATATATATATATATATATATATATATATATATATATATATATATATATACATATACACACACACACATATATACATGTATATATACATATACATATACATACATACATACATACAACAATGAAGGATCCAGAAAGAGGCACCAGACTCAATGGGTGCATTTTCCCCAACAATGCAGGATCCAGAAAGCCTCTGCATATATATATATATATATATATATATATATATATATATATATATATATATATATATATATATATATACGGTTTGATCGGTTTTTATTTTAGAAAGTTAAACCAAATTGTTTTTTCATGGTTGGTTATTTACGATACAAAAACCAACAAAAAAAAACTTTGGTTTACGCTTTTCCGATTTGGACATGTTTGGTTCAGCTGATTGCTTAGGTTTCGGGTTTTTGTGTACAACCCTACCAATAGTACTCCCTCAATTACTAATTAACTGACATAACAATTAAACACCTTGAATATAATAAATAATGTTTGGAAATGTAAATATCTCTAAAAAGGAACACATGTTTTTGACTGTTAAGTGAAATGACGATGCAGTTGAGACAGAAGTGAAGAAAGCTGAAGTTGGCTGAGCACAGATGGCAATTAGTGGCAATACAACTGAGATGCATGTTTATTATGTTATGTGTTTTGTCATCTTTACCCTTATGATTGAGTTATCTTAGTTTGGAAAATTGTCATCATCCTAATGAGGTAGTTGGTAGCTTGGTAAATGGGACAAGATCCTCTTCTATGATGTACTCTTGTGAGGTAATTATTCTTAGAAAAAACCCTAATGAAAATATCACGTTAGTACACTTTCCAAATTTGGTATCAGAGCGTTGATGAGAGTCAAATTGGCTATCATTTACTATGAAATTAGACCCCGTTTATACCTTGTTTTATATGTTTTCTGAGACATTTGGTTGTATTTTGATGTATTTACACCTTGGTTATCATTTCTGAGACTTATGTTCTTATTTATATTGATGACATACTAATCACATGCAATGACAATGTTATCATCAAGAAGTTCATCACCTTACTTAATACTAGATTTGCTCAAAAGGATCTTGGCTCATTGAGCCTCTGTCTTGGCATGGAAGCTTACAGAGATGCCACATGCTTTTACTTACACCAAACTATGTATGCCACCCAGCTCCTGGAAAAGTTAATCTCACAATCTCAAACCATGCCCACTCCTCTATCAACTACCTCTGATTTGTTCTCCAAAAAATCTCCCTTCATGGCTAATCCATCTTTATACAGAAGCATTCTTGGAGCACTGCAGTACCTCACTCACACCAGACCTGGTCTTACCTTCATTGTTAACACACTTAGTCAATTCTTAAAGGCACCCAATGAGATTCATTGGCAGTGTCTCAAATGGACACTCAAGTATGTTAAAGGCATTATTCATCATGGTCTTCATTTCAAGTCTGACCCTGGTCTTCACATATCAACATACTCGATGCTGATTAGAGCTGCAATACCATTGACATGATATCCATTGCTAGTTATTGTGTGTATCTTGGAGGTTCTTTATTATCCCGGAGTTCCAAAAAACGTCAAGCGTTTTCAGATCTTTCACATAATCTGAATTCAAGACTCTTGCAAATGTAGGGTTTGGAATTCTATGGATAAGGTCTCTTTTATCAATACTACATCAACCTGTGGTATCCACTCACATTGCTTGGTGTGATAATATTAGAGCAAGTTCCTTGGCGGATAATCTTGTGTTCACTCTAGATGTTCATTACATTTGAGAACTTGAAGCTAGGAAGGTTCTTCAAGTCTACTATATTTCCACCAATGATCAATCTGTTGACTGTCTTACTAAACCACTGTCTCACACAAATTTGCATTATTCAGAGACGAACTCAATGTGGTTGACACCATCTTTAATTTGAGGGGGATGATGTTAAGTGAAATGATGATGCAGTTAAGATAGAAGTGAAGTAAGCTGAAGTTGTCTCAGTTGAGATGGCAGCCGAGACATGAATGACAATACAGCTGAAATGCATGTTTAATATGTTATTTGTTTTGCCATCTTTACCCTTATGATTAAGTTATCTTAGTTTGGACACTTGTCATCATTCTAGTGAGGTAGTCAGTAGTTTGGTAAAGGAGACAAAATCCTCCTATATGATGTAAGTATCCTTAGCAAATACCCTAATGAAAATATCCGGTCAATACAACTTCCAAATTTCGACAATTAAATAAGAACGAAGTGAGTATTTGGTATTTGATGCTAAAAACTTTGTGACGATGCTGGATTTCATCTAATAGTTATCCGGGTCGTTTAATCTAGGGTAAGATGAACGAGTGATGTTTTTTGGTGATTTTTAGTCTGAGCTTGAGAGTTATTTCTCTCAAGTTGCCTACGTATCCAATAGTTGAATTGGAATCAAGTCTTTCGTAGTTCCTTAGGGTTATTTATATAGGGGACGTCTCATCCATTTCCTTGTCCTGCAAGGAATTACATTATTATTATTATTATTATTATTATTATTATTATTATTATTATTATTATTATTATTATTATTATTATTTCCCTAAGGATTAATACATTTAAATCCCTATGATTTAGGGATAATTATGGACACATTTAAATGTTAGGATTGTAGTCTTTATGACTTAGATTCTTTCCTTATTTATCTTTAGTTATCCAGCACGTGGAATAACAGTCGGGGTCGCTCTGTGCGTCCTGCGCCGAGCCCCCAAGGCCACGATGGCCGAATTGGGCAGCTCCTCTTCACCAAGCCTTGGCCGAGCTACGGCGGGCTGGAGGAGGAGTTTCTGCCGATCTCCCACCTGGGGTTCAGGACCTACTATTGGGTATGTCTTTAAGGCTCCTGGCCCTTATTATGTATTAACTCTCTGTCTTCCCTTAATGGTTAGCCAATATAAAGATGACACGTGGTGAGGGCTAGTCCGACCCTCGTCATAAGTCCCTCAGATCTGACTGAACTACTTGTTGTGAGGTCGGATCTGTTAGAGGTGTTGTTCGGCCACTGTCATCTAGACTTGTAGAATTTTACAATGACCTACTCTGCCAGGCGGCAGAGTTATTGTTATGATGCTATCATTCTTGCCCACGTCTTCTGAGATGGAACGGTTTTTGAGAGTTAGTCCGACCTGCGGAGATCAGCTGTGCAAACGTATTGAGCCTTACATCCAGTGCTCTGAATTTCTATCCGTCCTGCAGACTTGCTTTCTGAGGAGGCCGACCTGCGGAGCTCGGTGTGAGTTCATCTGTGAACTAACTTTGTCTCACAAACTTAATGAGCCTGGCCTACAAAGCTCTGAAATTTGGATCCGTCCTGCGGATTATTTCTCGAGTCCGTCCTGCGGACTAATTTTATGACGAGTCCGACATGTGGAGCTCGGTTTTGAGTTTGTCTACGAACTAAGGAAGTTTGGTCTACAAACTTTACGGAGGCTGAGCTAGCGAGCTCATACTTTTGTCCGTCCTGCTGACTGTGCGAGTTTGTCCTGCAAACTTGGTGAGTCCGATCTGTGGAGCTCAATTCGATGAGTTTGACCTGCAAACTTTGTTGAGTCCGACTGCGTGGAGTTCTGAAAGTTGTAGTCTGTCCAGCAGACTTAAACAAACTTTTCGGGTCCGGCCTGTGGAGCTCAAATTTTGGAGTCTGTCCTATAGACTTTAGAGACAAACTTTCAACTTTTTCCTGTATAATGTTTGAATATATGCAAATTTTTGCAAGTTCTCTTGCCTTGATTTATCTTCAGCACTTACCTAAATTACTTTGATCCCTAGTGGGGTTTCTTGCCCCCCAGTATGCCATGCATTAACTCATAGTTTTTTTTTTGGCTGGCATACTTAGTAGCGTGCGAAGATTTTTGCCTCTGACTTTACCTACAGGGCTCTGCAATTTGTTGTCTGTCTTGCAGACTTAGGAAGTTTTATTGTTGCAAGCTTATTGAATCTAACTTGCAGAGCTTAGTTCAAGCGGAGTTCAGTTGGTCTGCTCGGCAAACCTAATAATTTTGACTGAGTCCAACCTGCGGAGCTCAGCTAGTTCGTCCTGTGAACCTTAATGAGTTTGTCCGTTGCAAACTTTATTTTAAATCGACTGAGTCCATCTTGTGGATCTCAACTAGTTCGTCCTGCGAACTTTAATGCGTTTGTTGCAAAATTTATTTTAAATCGACTGAGTCCGACCTGCGGATCTCAGCTAGTTCGTCCTGTGAACTTTAATGAGTTTGCCCTTTGCAAATTTATTTTAAATCGACAGTCCGACCTACGGATCTCAGCTAGTTCATCCTGCGAACTCTAATGATCTTGTCCTTTGCAAACTTTATTTTAAATCGACTGAGTCCGACCTGCCGATCTCAGCCAGTTCGTCCTGCGAACTTTTATGAGTTTGTCATTTGCAAACTTTATTTTAAATCGACTGAGTCCGATCTACGGATCTCAGCCAGTTCGTCCTGCGTGAACTTTTATGAGTTTGTCATTTGCAAATTTTATTTTAAATCGACTAAGTCCGACCTGCGGATCTCAGCTAGTTCGTCATGTGAACTTTAATGAGTTTGTCATTTGCAAACTTTTCCGAGTCTGACCTGCAATACTCAGTTCGGTATGTCCGACCTGCCGATAGGTTGAGTTGGTAATTTGCCAACTTCCTTGGTCAGTTATGCAGACTTGATTTTTTTTTTTTTTTGGTCTGTTATGCAGACTTTAGGGCTATTATGCAGACTCTTATATTTTTGGGTCTGTTATTCGGACTTTATGATTTAGGTTTGTTATGCTGTACGGATGTTATGCAGACCTTATATTTTTGGGTCTGTTATTCAGACTTTATGATTTAGGTCTGTTATGCAGACTCTAGGGCTGTTATGAATACCTTATATTTTTGGGTCTGTTATGCAGACTTTATGATTTAGGTATGTTATTCGAAGACTTTAGGTATGTTATGCAGACTTATATTTTTGGGTCTGTTATGCAGACGTTGTGATTTGGGTCTGTTATGCAGACTTTATGATTTAGGTTTGTTATTCAGACTTTAGGTCTGTTATGTAGACTTTATTAATTTTTTTTTTGGGTCTGTTATGCAGGCTTTAGGGCTGTTATGCAGACCTTATATTTTTGGGTCTGTTATTCAGACTTTATGATTTAGGTTTGTTATGCAGATTGTAGGGCAGTTATGCAGACCTTATATTTCTTTTGGGTCTGTTATTCAGACTTTATGATTTAGGTCTGTTATGCAGACTTTATTTTTTATTTTTTTTGGTATGTTATGCAGACTTTAGGGCAGTTATGCAGACCTTATATTTTTGGGTCTGTTATTCAGACTTTAGGTCTGTTATGAAGACTTTAGGGCTGATATGCAGACCTTATATTTTTCGGTCTGTTATTAAGACTTATGATTTAGGTCTGTTATGCAGACTGTAGGGCTGTTATGCAGACCTTATATTTTTGGGTCTGTTATTCAGACTTTATGATTTATGTCTGTTATGGAGACTCTAGGGCTGTTATGCAGACCATATATTTTTGTTCTTCTTGATGGGGGTATCTTGCCCCTCAGTATGCCATGCATTAACTAACAAAATTTGGATGGCATACTTGGCTCTTTGTATAATTTTTTATTGAGCCCGACCGGCAAAGGTCGGATAGTGCGTCTGACCTGCAGACTTGAAAATTTTGCTAAGTCCGTCATGCGGAGCTTAGTTGTCTGTCTTGTGTATTATCTACAATAAAGAAGGGAATTAAAATATTCAAATAACACTGGTAAATTGAAATAATTTATTGAACTCTGGAACCTGTTCCGGACGTAAAGCTTGTAGGGATTGTTTGCATGCCAGCTTTGCGGAATCGTCCTCCCATTTGAATGTGCCGGTTGGTATGCACCATTGCCTTGCACTTTAACAGCTTTATAGGGGTGTGCTGCGGACCTCGGGTGGCCTGACCCGCAGACTTGTAAATTTTGTTGAGTTCGAGCTGCGAAGCTCTGTTCGTCAGCCCTGCTGACGTAGGAAATTTTAGCTCTTTCGTCAGTCCTGTTGACTTAGGAAATTTTCGCTGAGTTCATCCTGCGAAGCTCTGCTCGTCAGTCCTGCTGACTTAGGAAATTTTTGCCGAGTTCGTCCTATGAAGCTCGGTTCGTCAATCATGCTGACTTAGGAAATTTTTGCCGAGTTCGTCCTACGAAGCTCAGTTCGTCAGTCCTGCTGACTTAGGAAATTTTTGCCGAGTTCGTCCTGCGAAGCTCAGTTTGTCAGTCCTGCTGACTTATGAAATTTTTGCCGAGTTCATCCTGCGAAGCTTAGTTCGTCAGTCCTGCTGACTTAGGAAATTTTCGCTGAGTTCGCCCTGCGAAGCTCTGCTTGTCAATCCTACTGGCTTAGGAAATTTTTGCCGAGTTCGTCCTGCGAAGCTCTGTTCGTCAGTCCTGCTGACTTATGAAAATTTTTCGAGTTCATCATGTGAAGCTATGTTCGTCAGTCTTGCTGACGTTAGGAAATTTTCGTAGAGTTCGTCCTGCGAAACTCAGCTCGTCAGTCATGCTGACTTAGGAAATTGTTGCCGAGTGCGTCCTGCGAAGTTCAGTTTGTCAGTCCGATTGACTTAGGAAATTTTTTCCGAGTTCGTTCTGAAGCTCTGTTCGTCAGTCCTGCTGACTTATGAAATTTTGCTGAGTTCGTCCTGCGAAGCTCGGGAGCTCGGCTCGGATCTTGGAGATCAACCTCTTTCTGGGATAATCGGGTACCGAAACGGACTCCGATCGGCACAAAATTTGAAGTGGCTTGTTCTTACCTTCTTTTTCTCCAATATGAACGGTGGAATTCTTGTTCCAACGGTTGAAACTCCGGCAATAAGCCATCGATCTGACTGCGTTTTTGGGGCTACTGCGTTTTGGTGTTACAGCAGCAACTTTCCGGCGACGATCGGCATACAAACGGACTTCGATCGGCACAAAATTTGGAGGGTTTATTTGTCCCTCCTTCTTCAATCTGTACGGTGGAATTCTTGTTCCAACTGTTGAAACTCCGGCAATAAGCCATCGATCTGACTGCGTTTTTGGAGCTACTGCGTTTTGGTGTTACAGCAGCAACTTTCCAGCGAAAATCGGGCATCTAAACGGACTCCGATCGACACGAAATTTGGAGGTTTTGTTCGTCCCTCTTTCTTCTTCAATCTGAACGGTGGAATTCTTTTCCAACGGTTCAATCTCCGGCAATAAGACTCCGATCTGACTGTGTTTTTAGCATATTTTTGCCATTCACTTGATCACGAACAACCTCGATCCATTACCGATAAAGGCCCACCTTGTAGCGCCAATTGACTATGCTGGTTTTCGTCTAATAGTTATCCGGGTCGTTTAATCTAGGGTAATATGAACGAGAGATGTTTTTTTGCTGATTTTTAGACTGTGTTTGAGAGTTATCTCTCTCATGTTGCCTACGTATCCAATAGTTGAATTGGAATCAAGTCTTTCGTAGTTCCTTAGGGTTGTTTATATATGGGACGTCTCATCAATTTCCTTGTCCTGCAAGGAATTACATTATTATTATTATTTTCCTAAGGATTAATACATGTAAATCCCTATGATTTAGGGATAATCATGGACACGTTTAAATGTTAGGATTGAAGTCGAGTTTTATAACTTAGGATTATTTCTTTATTTATCTTTAGTTATCCATCACGTGGAATAACATTCGGAGTCGCTCTGTGCATCCTGTGCCGAGCCTCCAAGACCACTATGGCCGAACTGGGCAGCTCCTCTTCAACAAGCCTTGGCCGACCTGCGGCGGCTGGAGGAAGAGCTTTTGTCGATCTTCCACTTGGGGTTCAAGACCTACCATTGGGTATGTCTTTAAGGCTCATGGCCCTTATTATGTATTAACTAGTTAGCCATATAAAGATAATACGTGGCGATTGCTAATCCGACCCTCGTCACTTTGATAGCGACAAATAATTGGATATAAAAGTACACCATTCAATTATTGGAGTGCCTCGTTAATTGGAACATATTTGGACCAAACAAATGTGTGTAATAACTTCTGTCGTTGTTGCACCTTACCGAGACAATTGCAGTAGGGAAAAAAGTAGTATGATGATTACATAATTATTGTATGTGTGTTGTGTTCGTACTCCTTCACTATTCAAGTACACTATTGACAGGATAAGTGAGTTGGTTTTCCTCCATATATCTCTCTCCTCTGGAAAGTGGAAACTTGTTTGTCTTTATTGATTCACCTAATTATTAACCTCTCAAGAAATTCCAAATTTCATCAATGGCGTTTTGTGGAATTCTCAAATCTCTCTCTCAGTTTTCCCTCAATTTTCATCTTTCCCTGCCGCTTCAGTACTATTAGTACTTTCTTTTCTGTTTTGCCGATCGTTGTGTTTTTGTTTGGAGAAATTCAGTGGTTGGTTACTGGTTAGTAATAATGGCGAGTTCAGAAAACAATGGTGGTCGTAGTGATGCCGGTGGTGGTGGCGGTGGTGGTGGTGGCCGGAGAAAATCCGGCCGATTTACAGAGGAACAGGTTGAAGCACTTGAAATAGCGTTTGTTCAGTGTCCAAAACCTTCTGCTGTTGAGAGAGATGAGATTAAGCACTTGTTTCCTGTTCTAAATAATCTTGAGGATACTCTACTTAAAGTTTGGTTTCAGAACCGCAGGTGAAATTTCTCTGTCTTTTTTTTTTTACTACCGATATTCATCTTGTAATCGGCTTAAATCGGATTTATACGGGTAAAAATCAGTTGATTTTACCCGATAAAATGCAAAAAAATACAATGAATCGGTTAAAATGGGACGATTCAAATCCGATTTCTTATGCCTACAAGAAGAAGGAAAAACAGATTGAAAATCGGATTTAATCTGCGATTTGACTTGATTTCATATGATATTGATAAATGTTTTTTTTTGGACATTTTGATTTTTTTTTTTTAAAGGGAATGTTGTGTTAAGGTTTTTATATTATTTTTCTGCATTTTCAAGATTTTATTTTTCAAATTTTAAAACATTTTTATTTGTTACAAAACATGTTTCGCCTTAAACCATACCGATACGCAAGTAACGCAACGATCCATGTAACTCAGTGGAAACCGAGTCGGCTGTCTTAACCGCGACTTAGAACCATGTTTTGGCCTAATTAGTCATCGTGACAGATTCGTATCACTTTGCTCAATCGGATAAATATAAATGTAAAAATCGGATGATTTTAGCCTGAGTTTTCGTTAGTAATTTTTATAAGAAAAATGCTGTGAAAATCTTCTCTTGTAAGGTGTACCCGGTCGGTCCCACCACGATCAATGGTCTATTTATCGTATTCAGAGCCAAGATTTGTATACTGATACAGTTTTCCACAGGAACTCGGAAAGGCAACCGGAGGACTCAGATGTGAACTCAATAAGGGAGAAGTTAACAATCACAAATAAACTTTTAGAGGAAGAGCATGCTACCCTGTTGAAAAAAATGAATGAGTTGCTATCTGAGAATGCTTTCTTGTGGAAACAGCTTCGTGAAGATATATAATATTAGGACATCGTTATTTTGGCACCATATCGATCGAATTTACTTTCGGGCACCACACACTGAAATGCGACTTCTCCAGAGTCGAGATTTTTCTAATGCGTGGTGTCTCGATAGATTTGTCGTGGTGGCCCCAATAACAGTTTCTTAATGACTTGTGACTCCTCTGTAGTTTAATAAGGATGTTATTATGGGCTATTCAAATTTACAAATGAAAGCAGACCTTTAAGACTGTTTTGTTCAATTCATCTAGATTATTGCTTTTGTTTGGAATATGAAAAAGAACCTTTTGTTGTTTGATTTCATGATGGCATTCACATACACGTGAAAAAATTGTATGTATCTTTGTAACGCCTCGTTTCCGGACACCGAGTCATTATCCGGAAACGAACGTTCGGCACGTATAATATAAATAAATTCTATATTATTCGTAAACCTTTACTACGTCGTATCGAGTTTAGCATTAACGGAAGCTATAAGATTCGGGTATATTGTTTTGATAAAAGCATAAGAATGGAAAACAACCAAACTAAAGATAGAAATGGGTATCTTATAATAACGAAGTAACAAATCTTACAAGAGTACGATACTTAAAAGAAAAGATACAAACTTGTCCCGAAAGAAAGTACAACGAGTATCTAGTAAATGAAACAACAACAACAGTCTTATACAACATATAAGAAAAAATAACATGAAAGCATCCACAAAACATCCTCAAATGTCGTCCTCGAAATCCTCATCGATTTCATGTTCTACATGTTTATCTTCTCAACCCAAACACACAAACAGACATGCATTTAAGGTAAGTACAAAGTTACTTAGTAAAAGATAGAAGCTATTGTATTACACAAGTATATAAAGCGTTTATATTATTATTACGTTAGCTTTATGAGACCGACTCAACTCTAGGGTTCACTTCATAATCATCAACATGTCGTGACTAATTGTTTCTAACTTAATTTATATCTGTTACGCATGATGTATATCCACCACGAGATATCGATTGCAACCAATTAGTGGATCATACCAATAGCCACGGGCTAACCCGATAGTGTACACGTTCGGCGAAGTCCCCGTGCCATTTAGCCATTTAGAGGCCAGTCGAGTTATTCACTTTATCGGACTGCACACACATTGCGATATGAACGGGTGTCTTACCAAGAATGGCATGATGTTTAGTCTTTTACTAGGCAAGTAAGCATTTTGTCGATCCTTAACTGGCCACCTAAGTATTTTCAAGGCAAACCTCACGCTAGCAACTCTACTCCCTCATTTAGACAACTAGACACAACACCCTATCATATACACAGACATTGGTGGATCTAATTCACCAAAGCACAAGCCTATCATGCTATTCCGACAGTCCCGAACTTCAACTTTTGTGAAGAATCCATTCGGTGCCGGAAGTAAATGCATCATAAGCTAAATCAAGGCTTGTTCATGCCTGTTAAGTGTTATTAGACCAAAGAATAACATTTAAAACTAGTCTTGTTCATGCTACTGGACCCTCAATGTGCACGCACGGACCCCTAATGCGTGCACACAAAGCTCTCTGATAGATTCATGTTGCTTCAGCTCAGCCAATGCGCACGCACGCACGCACAATGCGCGCGCACAAAACTCCCAGTATCGGTTTCCCACTTTCTAAACCCGCAATGTGCGCGCTTAACACCCAATGCGCGCGCATTGGCCCTAAAACAGCCCTAACAACAGTTTTTCTACACTTTTACGAATCTAAACTCTTCCCATCATTATCACCATTAGTTTAAACAACAAAACAACAGCAAATACACAACTTTAACATGTCATAACATTGTACACATCAAAACCAACACTTAGGCATGCTAAACAACTCCAAAACAACACAAACTTGCAATTCCACTCTATAATACTTGAAATAACACAATAGGAAGATCTCTTACTTGGTTGAAGAACAAAACAAAGCCAAACTCGGAAGAAATCTGCACCACTTGCCCAAAACTCCAATCCAAGAACATGTTTGATCCGCAATTGATTCATAAACCAATTAAGATCAAGGTTTCTAAACACTAGGGCTACGAATTACTCCAAGAAAACACAAGAACTTGATCAAATCCATGAGTAGAGTCGAAATTCATACCTTCACAAAACTCCAAAACTCTAGTATCAAACGAAGCCCTCTTCACGCTGATTCCGGTGATCTACTTGTATCTGAAATCCAACCAAGATCTTGTGAGGAATTGTAAAAAGCCTCTTTGGCTTTTCTTTTGCTCTCACTTTTCATAGAGTTCGTACGAAGTCAATTAAGAAGTTTGATTTTCTGACAACCTGTACAAATTATGGGAGGTTATTTCTCCAAAAATAACTTCCATCCTTAATTGCCATTAATTCTCTTAATTGTCAATTAATTTCCAATCGGTCCTCATCATTACATACTATATATATATATATATATATATATATATATATATATATATATATATATATATATATATATATATATATATATATATATATATATATATATATATATATATATATATATATATATCCAGGCTAAAAACGCAAAAATAATGAATAGTATTTCTCAACTTCTTTACTACTTAGTTTTGCGGAGGGACGGAGGGACTTTTATAGTGCCCTCTATTTCTGACTTTTAATCCTGTCCGTTCACGTGGCAAAACCAAATAATATTACAGGTTTTGCCCGCCACGTGTAAGGCCCAGATTAATTTTCTCAAATTGGGAGGGACTATAAATGTCCCCAAGTCCCCAACAAAACTAAGTAGTAAAGAAGTTGAGAAATACTATTCATTATTTTTGCGTTTTGAGTGGGTAGCCCAGACGAACGGTCGCTCGGCCTGCAGTGGGGGAGATGATGAACTATGCCGTGTACACTCCCCCGAAGCCTAAATGTTAAGTTAGTCATTAACCCATATCCCTTAATGTTAATTTAGTCATTAGCCCATGACCATTAATGTTAATTTAGTCATTAGCCCATGACCATTAATGTTAAGTTAGTCATTAACCCATGTCCATTAATGTTAAGTTAGACCTTATTACAGGTGAGAGAGATGAACAATGGTCAAAGTGTTCTAGTGGAGATTAATTACTTCTCATCCCTGAAAATGATTATCTGGGTATATATGTGATTGACAGTACTCCAACACTGAGCCGGCGGCAGCAGTTATAGATTGTATAATAAAAGCCCCCCGCTTTTTAAGTTAATCATATACCCAAATCATATGAGGTGGGTGAGACTATTCATTGCTGGTGGAGAAGATGATGAATAGTGTATATCTTGTGAAGAAAATAATGATGAGGAAATTGAACAACGACAAATAAAGTGCTTTTCTCAGAAAAAATGGAGTAAGAAAAATATTCATCAATTTCGTCATCATTATTACCTTGTACTTTAGTACAATAGTGATGGAAGTGTCATTGTTGAAAGATACATTTGACTGTAAATTTGACTGTTGACAACACACTATTCATGAAAATTGAAATAGGATTTTCTCTCAGACCAACCGTTGGATCATGGTGATTTCAAGTCCCCAAGCACGCAAGACCAAGCGACGTTAGTGCAAGCGACTAAGGTCTTGCAATTACCCCCCATTTGGAACGAATGAACCGGACGGATCTTCGATCGGAGGTCGGAATCGAAATGTTGACTTGGTCAACGGTGAATAGTTAAGGAAAATACACAGAGAGGAAAATGGTAAATAATTTTTATAAATTAATTTACAACGAATTAGCCTTAACTTTCAACTACAAACATTCTTAGAATTCTTCACTTGAACAACATATCAAAAGTTTTTTTTTTTGAAAAAAATAATTATTTGAATTAAATTTATGTAAATACACGAGAAGAAGATGAAAAAGAAAGGTCATGAGCGGCTACGTCACGCCTACGGCCTACCCCCTTCGCCTCGCATGACACGTGGCGGGCAAAACCTCTTGTAATATTATATGGTTTTGCCACGTGTAAGGCCCGTTAATTTTCTCAAATTGGGAGGGACTATAAATGTCCCCAAGTCCCCAACAAAACTAAGTAGTAAAGAAGTTGAGAAATACTATTCATTATTTTTGCGTTTTGAGCTGGGTAGCCCAGACGAACGGCTGCTCGGCCTGCAGGTGGGGGAGATGATGAACTATGCCGTGTACACTCCCCCTGAAGCCTAAATGTTAAGTTAGTCATTAACCCATATCCCTTAATGTTAATTTAGTCATTAGCCCATGACCATTAATGTTAATTTAGTCATTAGCCCATGACCATTAATGTTAAGTTAGTCATTAACCCATGTCCATTAATGTTAAGTTAGACCTTATTACAGGTGAGAGAGATGAACAATGGTCAAAGTGTTCTAGTGGAGATTAATTACTTCTCATCCCTGAAAATGATTATCTGGGTATATATGTGATTGACAGTACTCCAACACTGAGCCGGCGGCTGCAGTTATAGATTGTATAATAAAAGCCCCCGCTTTTTAAGTTAATCATATACCCAAATCATATGAGGTGGGTGAGACTATTCATTGCTTTGGGAGAAGATGATGAATAGTGTATATCTTGTGAAGAAAATAATGATGAGGAAATTGAACAACGACAAATAAAGTGCTTTTCTCGGAAAAAATGGAGTAAGAAAAATATTCATCAATTTCGTCATCATTATTACCTTGTACTTTAGTACAATAGTGATGGAAGTGTCATTGTTGAAAGATACATTTGACTGTAAATTTGACTCGTTGACAACACACTATTCATGAAAATTGAAATAGGATTTTCTCTCGGACCAACCGTTGGATCATGGTGATTTCAAGTCCCCAAGCACGCAAGACCAAGCGACGTTAGTGCAAGCGACTAAGGTCTTGCAATTACCCCCCCTATTTGGAACGAATGAACCGGACGGATCTTCGATCGGAGGTCGGAATCGAAATGTTGACTTGGTCAACGGTGAATAGTTAAGGAAAATACAGAGCGAACTCGAAAATGGTAAATAATTTTTATAAATTAATTTACAACGAATTAGCCTTAACTTTCAACTACAAACATTCTTAGAATTCTTCACTGAACAACATATCAAAAGTTTTTTTTTTTGAAAAAAATAATTATTTGAATTATCTTCAGCAGGGATAATGTTGATGTTTGGCACTGTGGTTTTAAAAAGCCCACTCTGAGTCGTTGTCTCAGTGCTCGAGCTGACCACATTGGAAAGCCCAAGGCTATTACATGTGGCCCTGGAGATGCGTTTTCAGATAGCAGATCATCGTTTAGTCATTTGGAGAGGCCCAGTATCTGTGACAACACAATCAAGCCCTCATCTTCAAATAACTGTTTATCTGAAACAGTTGGTTCTAAATACAGTGTTGGGCTTATCAGCAGTGCAGATCCAGCCCAACTTTCAGAAGAAGATATGAAGAAGAATCTTTTGGAAGTAGAAAAAAATAAAATTAAATTTGGGATTGCGTGCACCGCAAGCAAGCACTGTGTATAAATATACTCTTTTGACTGTTTTGTCTTTCAGTCATTGCATGGAAGAATTCTGTGTAAGTTATCATTTGTGGCTTATTATCTGTTTATTCACAACGTTGTTAAATTTAATAACTGTTTTAAATGGGTTCACGTATATTCGATGTGGACGAATATCCCACGAATTGGGAAGGCTTAAGAGCGATGTGCGTAGATCTTTGGATTTCGTCACAATTGGCACACTTAAGGGCCTGTCAAGAGACAGGGGAGAAATTTGTATGCCAAGGCCCTTTGTTCATGGATCAGAGGAATCCGTTTCTGTTAATGCAAAGGTTGGCTAAATTTCGTGCTGTTAACCGCAGGTTTAACAGGCAGAAGTGTAAGTATTTTATTAAGAAGCAGAAAGCAGAGGTAGATGTTCAAAGTTTGAGTTATGTCAACATCAAACAGGAAAATGAGGGAGTATCTAGCAAGCACAAGGAGGAATGCGTATGCAAGTTTAAAGAGGAATCTGTTTGGAACAAGTCCTAGATATTCTTATAGGCCTCCATCTAGGAGGCCACCTGTTTTTTATAAAAAAAAACCTTTTTTTAGGCAGAAAAGACTTTCTGAGAGGAGATTGTTAACAATTCATGACAAACTTACAATTGAAAACACAGGTGAATGTAAGCTATTGAATAATATAAGTCAAGGGACTAGTTCTGATCAGAGGCTTGGACATGACATTAATTTGTATGGAATTAATATTAAGGGGAAGGTTCATCTTCAGGTGTGTGAGCCATTAACGTGTCTTCATGTTATATGGTTTTTACTTGTTGATAAAAAACCTAAAGCTACATCATCAGAAAATTTGAAGATGCAGGATGTTTTCGACATTTATGCTGATGAACCCTCTACTGCTATGATAAAAGAGGATATGACTGATAGATTCAGGGTTTTAAGGAGGGGTGTTTTTTGGCTTACAAAAGAAGGAGATACTTCATGTGGTCAGAAAGAGCAAGTTGTAAAAGAATATTGCAACAAAAAAATTTGTGTTAAATATGGTGGTGCAACCACTGGCACTATTGATAACATTCATGAGAATGCTTTGTATTTATGTGCTGCTAGTTCTGTGAAAGGTACATTAGCAGTAATGACAGTGTCTGTCAGGATGTATTTTTATAGTTAATCTTTTAATTTGATGTAAGAAAAATTCTTTTGTATTCAATAAAAAGGTTCATGTATTTCCAAATGTATTACATTTCCTTGTGCCCATTCATAGAACCTGTTATTATCTCTTTCTATTGCTATTCTGTAACTTTGATCTGGGTTACATAATACAATACATGGTATTCCCCCTGGTACTCTTTTTTTCTTACAGTACTTGTCGTTTACAGTAAAGTCTTTTTGAGCACCTAATAATTCCTTCTTGTAAGAAAAAAAATTGAAGGGAATGTCGTCTACAATATTATACAAAGCGTGTACATCATAACAAGAAAAATCTATACCCCCACAAAAATAATTATGGCGGCCCAAACTTCTAGCCCACGCCGTTTTTCCGAGTTTGTTGGGCCTTCAATTATCATCGATAGGGGCGGTCCGGTTTGTTCCTCCGGTCCCGCAGTGGGGGTGAAGAACGGTTAGTGTGTAGCACATCTCTGATTTCATAGTAACGTTCATTAACGTCCATTAATGTTTGTTCATGTGCCCACATAAGATCATCCTTGTCTATATGGTTACCCAATATCAATTGCAAATTATAATAATTTACCATAAATAAATTTTGATCCGCCCAGTCTTGCAGTTCCTGAGGGATGTTTACAAATGTTGTCCATCTGGGCTGGAATTCTGGTTGAATTTCTGGCCATTTTGAATTTGCAGCATATTCCAGATTCCTTAATTGAGTAGCCCAGACGAACGGTTGCTCGGCTCGCACTCGGGAGAGGAAATCGATTTGGATGTGGACTCGTTTATTATTGTTGTCCATATCTCATCTCTATTTTTTTTGGGGGTTTTTCTTCCATCTTTAAAAACCCCCTTTCCTCAAATACCCTTCCTTTGCGATGTAATGCGCAACATGCGCATCGCTTCTTGCTATCCGGGTATTTGGGTGATACGATTGTATCCCATTAGGTTCTTTGATATCAAAGAACCTAATGTCTCTCGTATCTATCCGTTTATTAAGTTGTACCGAGCGGTGCGGATGTGGTTCACCATCTGCATGATTTTCAGTACATACTCTCGCATAAAATATATCTAAATCTTTTAACAAATTAAATAAATAATCTAAAACAAAAAGAGGTATTAAAGGGCAATGTGGATATGTTAAAAATACTGAATAGCCCCTTAGTCTGTATGTTGCTGGCATTCGAGGCATTGTTCTTATTTTTTAGAGATGGAGAGATAATTGATAAAATGGGAATAGAAGTTCAGAAGTTTTTTCCTACTATGGTTTTGTTGGGGACTTGGGGACATTTATAGTCCCTCCCAATTTGTGAAAATTAATCTGGGCCTTACACGCGGCAAAACCATATAATATTACCGGTTTTGCCACGTGTCGGCTTATGATTTGTTCATTGGCTGGTATTCTACTGTCCCTACCCACGTGGTAACTGTCCCTACCCACGTGGTTAATCAACAAATTAATTGAGAATATTCCCCTTTTTACTGTTGTACAATAGTGCATGTCGGTTTCTTTTCACTGTTGATCAAAAGTAAATGCGTCAAATGCGTTATTTATTTTAACAATAAATCTAATATTTCGTTTTCGCAAAATGACACGTTGTCCCTTTCCCGAAAATCGGAATATTACAATCTCTATATATGTCTCTAAATTTAAAAAAAAAATTATGCTTGGGGTCAGAATATCAGTTTTTCAGATGTTTATGTGTTTGAAACGAACCTTATGGACACTCGGCCTATTTAGTAGTTGATTGTGTACTAGAATCTTAATTAGCTACGGTTTATTTTGGTAGAGTTGAGCGTATATATTTGACAAGTTACCCTAAGCCCCTAGTTTGGTTGTTATGCTCATTGTTGAAGCTAGAATCATCGCTAAATAAGCTATCGAAAACGCCCCACACAAAAGAAGTTGAATCAAAATTAATATTGCTTTGAGTTTGCTACATGTCAGTCGTATAAAAAATAATGTCATAATATTTGTTCTGTTTAAAATGGTGTAGTTTCATTTTCAAAATAACTTATATTGTTTTATTTTTATCACTTGACCCTTATGCTCTAGTTCCCACTCTTATTTACCCCTTCCATATTGAGAGGATGCCTTTCAAAATGTCGTTTATCTTATTAACCGCATGACAACATAAATACTATCCAACAATACTTCTTTGGGTCTATCAACGTTCCCTAGATTACAACTTTCTTAAGGTTTTTGGTTGTGAGTGATGGTCTTATCTTTGACCTTATAACAACCATAAAATTGACTTCGGTTCTAAGACGTGCATTTTTCTAGGATATAGCACTGACTATGTGGGTTACAAATGTCTCGACGTCACCACTGGTCGTATTTATCTTTTCCGTAATGTTGTATTTTATGAAATCCAATTTCCTTACCAAAAAAATGCGACTGCTATCTCTCGGTTAACCATTTCCACTATTCTTCTTCCCATCAATTTAACTTCACATGTTCCACCTCCTTCGGCCCCCACTGACTTTCCATATCCACCCCATTCTTCATTACATGCCCGCAGGCCAACACCTTAATCTGACCCCAACCCTCACCCCAAACTTATTTTTCCTGTGGTTCCTCCCTACCCAGACATCCTATAACCACCCGCACTAGAATGCATACTTTACGCCCAAATACCTCCCACCCGACTTTGACCCCCTTCCACCTCTAGAGCCCATCATGCTACCCTCCAAAACGATGACGCATTGCCTACATTATATACTATTATGTCCAACAATCCGGCCTGGTGCCACTCTTATCCTTGCCTCCCCTGTAATCTCCAAATATACGGGCACTTCATTTCACGATCCCATTATATCTCTTGTTGTGGTTGTTGGCCTCCAGTATCTCAGCCATACACATATGAATATTGCCTTTGCCGTCCACAAAGTGAGTAAGTATATGCATAACCCTAAAGATGAACATTGGCAGGCTGTCAAATGTATCTTACACTATATCCATGGCTCGATTTGTGATGGTCTCTTTTTATCACATGCATCTAGCACTCAATTACATGCCTATTCTGACTCTGATTGGGCATCCAATCCTGATCACCATTCTGTTGGGGCTTATTGTATTTTTCTTTATACACATCCTATTAGTTGGTCGTGCAAGCAGCAACACACGGTGTATAAGAGTAGTACAGAGAGTGAATATAAACATATTTCCATGGTTGTAGCTGAGGTTCAGTGGATTCAAATGCTTTTTCGTGGATTGCCTATTCATTTATCCTCCCCGTCTACACTTTGGTGTGATAATGTTGGAGCCACCTACTTAGTAGCCAACCTTTTTTTTCATGCTCGCACTAAACATATTGAGATTTTCATTTATCATGTCGGAGAATTGGTTTCTTGGAAGATTCTTCGCATTGGATACATCTCTTCTAATAATCAATGACAGTTATTGTTACCAAACCACTCCACAAGCCACATATTCAGCTACTCAAGTCCAGTCTGCATGTGCACTCTGTACCCATGAGATTACCCGAGGGTGTTGACGCAAGCTTACTTAAGGCCCAAGATAATTAAGTTAATAATACCATATTCTAGATGGATCTAGTTTTCTTGTAGTCCAATTCTTAGCATCTATTTAAGCGATCTCTAGTGAGTTGTACTATTCATCCGGTCATTGAATAAAATTGTGTGGCTTCCATTGACACCATGTTTTACCTCTATTGGCACACTTATTTCAGGCATTTAAAAAATTACTGTTGGCACCACCATAATATTTTTATTATTTTTGTACAACATAACGTCTGTCAGGTTTGTGTCGTTTGACGTTTTCTTTCAGTACGCGTGTCACTGGTACCAACGTTGGTTTTCAATACCAACGTCAGTGACACTGATATTATAGTTATAAATGTATCATTGGTGAAAAATGTCAGTCCCACTGAAGTTGTTAGCAAAAAGGAACGTTAGTGGCTCTAACACGCGTACCGTGGCGTCGAAAAGCAATTTGATGGTGGTAATAAATTAAATGAAAAATAATAAATTAAAGAGTGTCAATAGAAAATATGTGATGCCGATAGAATCTGCCTAAAATTATTTCTCTCCTGTTTATTATTTTACACACTATATAAGCCTTTCTTGTTAAACCAAAATCTTCCCTAGAATGCAAGTGTTTTTCTAAAAAATCCCAAATCTTGTATATGAATCTTCATATGCATACAATAAAAAAATTGATCTAAACTAAATGTAAATTGTGAAGTTAATACAAGAAACTAGGGGTGCACATGGTCCGGTTTTCCGGTTTTTACCCACTTTTAAAACCAAACCATTTTTTACGGTTTCAAAATTTACAAACCAAAACCAAACCATGGCTAGGTAAAATCATTTTATCCGGTCCGGTTTGTATCGATTTGGTTACGGTTTTTTCCGGTTTTTAGTCCTATTTTTTTTACAAATAATTCACTGAAAGGGCGTTATCACGGTTCAGCAAAATCATGTCATCATTTATACGTCAATCATACAAGATTCTCATTCTCCATCAACCATACACCATAACTCGAATGTCACTGGGCCTCTCTCTATATATATTTGTGCGTGTGTGCGCACAACATTATATTATCATATTTTCCAATTAAGATGATCATAAAAAGTCATGGAAACTGTTTTATTTCATCTTGTCATTGGTCATATTATGATAGGCATCAAACTACATGTGTAAGGTAGTTGATTGAAGTATTAATAGATCATGGACCGAGATATTAGTTATTTATATGTAGTGATAATTGAGGGGGGGCCGACAAAAAGTTGGTTCTCTGTGGTGATCGGTTCTCACAATGTACTGACGAAAAGTCGGTTTTATTGTGGTGCATAAGTAGAGTGGTATACGAGTGGATTGATGTGGTGCAAATAAAGGCATCTTAATAATAGTGTCGATATTCATAGACACCACACACTGACACACACACACACACACACACACACACACACACACACACACACACACATATATATATATATATATATATATATATATATATATATATATATATATATATATATCCGGATCCGGATCCGGTTTGGTCCGGTTTTATCTTAGAAAACCAAAACCAAATTGTTTTTCACGGTTTAGTTTTTACAATACAAAAACCAACCAAAAAACCATGGTTTATGCATTTTTGGTTTGGATTTGGTTCGGCCGGTTGGTTTGGTTTCCGATTTTTTTTTCACCCCCTACAAGAGACTCTATCTTAACCTTAACACGATGCACCGCCAGAAAAACCTCGGATACCCACGAGCCTAACTGTTATCTACCACCACAAAACTTGAGAAAATAAAACAAAGGAAAGAAGCCACTCCCACCAAATTCAGCATTAGACTGTCCACAATGGATACTCCATATCATTCTCTACAAGTTTTTAAAGATTACTTTAGGTCACTTGACATCTACAATGGATCCTTACAACTATACTCTAACTCTAAAATCCTTTAACCATCCCTCCTAAAGTGGAGTCCCCTTTAGAGTGAATAGTAGCACCACTTTCCCCTCTCTCTTCTCCGTACTTCTTTGTCTTCCTCCCTTGCTCTTTTACAAAAATTCAAATAATATTTCAGATTGGTTGCATTGAAGTCATATTCCAGGTTTATGAGCAAGCTGGGTGGAGTCTATTTTACAATTAAAAAAATGCTTCTCCATTCATGGAAAATAAAAATGCTTCTGGGATGATTGCTCCTTTAATGGACTTTTGTTTAGTATTTATTCCAGCTGACTCAGTTTCACAAAGGTATGAAACTTCCAAAACCTTCGCAGCAATTGAACAAAGACGAAAAGCATTAAGATAATATGACGGTTTATATTGTTGAGAGTAGATATCAGTGAAATTGAAGATAATTGAACTCTAAAAATTGAAGTGTTTTTTGGATTAGGCACAAAAATCGAAGTGTTTTGGAGAGTTATATAAGAGTGATTATTGGAGTGTAGTTTAATTATTGAGTTAAAAAAGTTGTAACTGGAACGGAAAAAGAGATGGGTAGAGAGTGAAATTAACTGTAACGATTGTGGACAGTCTTAGGTAGACCCGTCCAAATGGTGGAACCGGAACCGCCGGTTTTAAACAATGCGGTTTGACGAACCGTTTGACGAACCGGCGGTTTGACGAACCGCCGGTTTGAAATAATAGATTTGGAGAAAATTGATAAATGTATTACTATGTAGAGAATACAATATATACACTAGATGTACAATGTGAACGGATCCTATGTAATGAATAACGAATCAGTCAGAATTAATACAGTATATTGAGTAATAAGTGAGTATACTCTAATAATAAATGGATATATTCTATTACGCCCCCTCAAGTTGTGGCCGGGTACGGAGGCACAACTTGGTACGCCAAGAAGTGAAGTCAAGTCGAGGTAAGGACTTTGTCAAGATGTCGGCAATCTGATCATCAGCAGAGACATGGAAAACATGAACAACACCTTGGTTAACGTGGTCCCGAATAAAGTGATAATCGATGGCAACATGTTTCATTCGGGAGTGGAAAACCGGATTTAGGCAGAGCTGGGTAGCACCAAGATTGTCGCAGTATATCGTAGGCACTTGGGAAGGTGGATAGCCGAGATCGGTGAGAAGAAAAGCGAGCCACTTAAGCTCAGCAACAGTATCGGCAACAGATCTATACTCGGCTTCGGTGGAGGAGCGGGCAACGGTGCGTTGCTTTTTGGAGCTCCAAGAGACAGCATTTCGACCAAGATAAACCACATAAGCACCGGTAGAGGTATAATCAGGACGATTACCACCCCAGTCGGCATCTGAGAAAGCATGCAAGGTTAGGGGTGAGGCACGTGAGATGTGTAAGCCGTCATTGATGGTGCCAATAAGAAACCGAAGGAGGCGTTTGACAAAAGACCAATGGACATCTGTCGGGGCATGCATGAATTGAGCTAATTTATTTACGGCGAAGGCAATGTCGGGCCGAGTAAACAACAGATATTGAAGGCTTCCAACAGTACTCCGAAATAGAGTCGGGTCTGGCAATGGTGCACCCGACGTATGAGTGAGGGACGAGAGATCCGTGGGCAAGGGTGTGTTGGTGGAATTGGCATGCAACATCTTAGTTTTGGTGAGAAGCTCGAGTATGTACTTGCGTTGAGAGATAAGTAACCCGTCTTCCTTAGGAACAACTTCAACACCTAGAAAATATGACAACGGGCCGAGGTCCTTGAGTGAAAACCGAGCACCAAGGGTGTCAATAAAGGATTGGACCACAGATAGGTCCGAGCCAGTGACAATAAGATCATCAACGTAAACTAATATATAGATGACATGGGACCGAGGGCGGAGCACAAAAAGAGATGCATCAGTTGTGGCATTAGTAAAACCTGTAGAGATAAGAAATGTGCGAAGCTCAGAATACCAGGCCCGAGGGGCTTGCTTTAGGCCATAAAGGGCCTTATGTAACCTGCAAACATAATCTGGATGAGCTGAATCAGAGAAACCCGGAGGTTGTTGCATGTAGACAACTTCAGATAGAGAACCCTGCAAAAAGGCATTATTAACGTCCAGCTGGCGAAGGGGCTAGCCAAGGCATGTAGCAAGAGTGAGAACAACACGTATCGTGGTGGGTTTGACAACAGGGCTGAAAGTTTCATAATAATCTACACCAGGGCGCTGGTGAAAACCCTTTACCACAAGACGGGCTTTATAGCGGTCCACAGTTCCATCTGCATTATATTTAGTACGAAAAACCCATCTGCAACCAACAACATTAAAAGAGGGATCAGCAGGTACAAGGTCCTAAGTATGGTTCTTGACAAGGGCGTCGTATTCAAGTTGCATGGCATTGGTCCAGGTAGGGGAGGCAAGGGCTTGGGAAAGAGACGTAGGTTCAGGTTCAGGAGATGGGAGATGAGCTAGGAGAGAGAGTTTGTGAGTAGGTTTGCTGATGTTATTTTTGGCGCGAGTGGTCATAGGGTGGGAGTTGAGGGTAGGGACCGAGGGAGGAGTGGGGTCAGCAGCGAGGGGTTCGGGTGGAGGTGGTGGAAGGGGAACCCAGGAGGAGAGAGTTGTGTCAGAAGGGAATGGAGGAGGGTGAGGGAGGAGAAGTGCGGAATGGGAACACAGTTTCAACAAATTTAACGTGTCGAGAGGTGTATAGACGATTTTCAGTGGTGTCAAGGCACAGATAGGCACTTTGGGTGAGGGAGAAACCCATGAATACGCAAGTGATTGAGCTAAAATCCACCCAACAAAAACAATTTATAAAGCTCAAAACTGTGGGTAAACTAACTCTCTAACCGGCAGTGTACCGGGTCGATTGCTAGAATAGCTACAGGAGTACGAGGTCGAACCCAAAGGAATCGTGTTTGCAAGTACCAAAGTGAACGTAATGCTTAGTCTAGGTGATCAAAGTTCTTAAGGTTTTGTTTACTACAACGACACTAAGTGATTCTAACTAACGAGTCTAAAGATGAAAAGAAAGAAAGAAGATTAAACTACTAGGTTTTAAAGATAGTTAAAGAGACACAGCCGAACCATGATCAAAATAGCTAGTTTCACCCCAAGGAAAGACAAAACCGGGAGTGTGCAATATGACAAAAGAACTCTTGCATTCAATTTCACGGGTACGTACTCCTAGTCCCGGTGCTAAGGTCTGAACAACTCTTCCCCAACACCTTATGCCAAGTTAACTAACCTTCCCTAAGGAAGATTCACTCACAAGACATGTTATGCACGAGAGCCGTTTAAACGTTAAAACGAGTAACCTCGCACTACAATGCGATCCTAGAACCCTTTTCCCACACCCCTCTATCTGAACAACTCTCAAGATTGATGTGTGTGATTTTGACCTAGGTGATCAATCTAGCCCAAATCCGTTATAACGAGTTCTAAGACATGAAACATGCAAGATACAACAATAAAAAGCACTACCCACTCCCAATTTCATCACCCAAAGGGTGATTTCACCAAATTTCACATGATTCGACTATGTAGGTGTTTAGCTACACATTATACTAGTTAAAACATACACAAGACAGTAAATAAGAGCCATAACAAGTAAAAGAAAGGAGAAAATTACCATTAGATTGCAGAAATTCGAGATTAGATCCAAAAAGTACAAAATAGAGAAGTAATTAAAAGGTGGTCTCTTAGTGTTTGGAATGAAAATTTAAGCTAAGAAATGGAAAGATTAGGCTAAGATGTTGTTGATTTACACTTAGAGAAAGTATTCCAAACTATTACAAAATTCGAGCAAGAAATGGGTAGAGTTTTGCTAAGAAAGACTAGATATCTCAAGAAATAGTCAAAGGGGGGTATTTATAGACGGGGAGAAAATCTGCAGAAAACTGGCCCAAACGCACGTTTGGAGGGTTGGAACTGGCGTTCAGTCTCTTCAAACGCACGTTCTGATTGGTGTGAACGTGCGTTTAGCTTCATTTCTGGGCAGGGTCTTGAATGTTCTTCATCTTGAACGCACGTTCAGTATGGGTGAAACGTGCGTTTGGTGTACTTGGAACGCACGTTTGAGGGTGTTTTCAAACGTGCGTTTGGAGGGGTTCAACTCTGTATCAACCTCTGACTCTTTGAACGCACGGTTGAGGGGTTCAAACGTGCGTTTGAACCCCTGTGGCCCCAAAACTCCACTTTTTCCTCCTTTGATCTCTTTTCCTGCTTCGGTTATGCTTTTTACCATAAATCATCGCCTTCCGGGCCCTCGAGACACTAATACCCTTCAACATCACAAACAACCAAAAAATCCAAACAATTCCGGAGGGTAAAAGTGCTCGGGAATGGGGTTAATATCAACAAAAAGGGGTAGTAATCCATCAAGGTAACAGATTCACTCCCCGTGCCATAAGCTCACGATATCACCCCGAAAACGGTCTAAATCACCCAATTATGTGCTGAAAGTGTGGTAAACGGGGGTAGATAATGCACCGAATCACGTAAAGTTGACTCCCATCAGCAAGCACGGGAGCGGGATTCGAGTTTGTGAGTTGTGTACGGACGGAGCCACGGGTAACAGAGGCAGCCAAAGGTGCGGAGTTTGTCATAATGGGAAGGTGCCCAAAGATTTTTTGGAAGGGAGAGATCATATCGAGGGTGGGAGTGGGGAGGCGATTAATTAAATAGACGGCAGTGGAGAATGCATATGGCTAGTACGTGACGGGCATAGAGGAATGTGTTAAGAGGGCGAGACCGGTTTCTACAATATGAAGGTGACGGCGTTCCGAGTAGCCATTGTGTTCAGGAGTGTGGGGGGTGTGGTGAAGTGAGATATACCGTGTGTTGAAAAAAAAGGGCGCAGACAAGTGAATTCAGTGCCATTATCAGTGTATAAAATTTTAATGGAGGTGTCAAAATATTTTTCAACGAGATTTTTAAAGTGTGGGAAAATTGTTGCAACGTCAGATTTACGGGATAAGGGATAAAACCAAATATATTTAGTAAAGTGATCAACAAAAATTACGTAGTATTTAGACCCATCAATAGCATAAGCAGGGGAAGACCAAACATCAGAAAATAAAATCTCGAGAGGATGAGTAGACGTTAAAGTGGAAGAGCCGAAAGGTAATTTATGGCTTTTATTGGAAGAACAGGCATCACAATGTCCAGATTCAACATTATTCAAAAGCGGTAAATTTGCAACAGAACAAATAGAACGTAAAATGGGGTGGGCAGGGTGCCCTAAACGAGAGTGCCAGGTATCTTTAGGAGCAGCAAAGGCAGCAAAGGCGAGAAGAGGTCGGCTGGGCCAGGTGTAGAGGCCATCTTTAGCAGGTCCGGTGAGCAGGCATTTGCCTGTGGGAATCTCCTTTACATGAAATAGGTCCGGAAAAAATTCAATAGACACGTGATTAGTATGACAAAATTGTGAAATCGATAATAAATTGCGGGAAATATTAGGGACACAAAGAACATCATAAGACGAAAATTTAAATTTGAATGGGAAAGGGGGTAGAGCCAACATGAGTAATAGAAAGAGGAGTACCATCACCAATCATAATGTCGTCAGAGCCGGTATAGGGCGAGTGTAAGGCAAGGTTTGCAAGGTCATTTGTAACATGATGCGACGCACCGCTGTCAAGAAGCCAAGGTTGGGATTGTACCTGTGAAGAGACGTCGGCGACGTGAGCTTGAGGGCCCGAGGGCCTGAATTGCTGAGGTGGACGTGGAGGAGTGCCGGAGACCGGAACGAACTGGTAGTTGGGGCAATAACGAGCACTATGCCCTTGTGTACGACACATTTGACATTTCCCGAGATATGGTATGGAAGGAGCATTGGGTCGGCTTCCCTGATGAGGAAACCGAACAGCATTTTTTGAAGCTTGGGGTGGCCTATAGGTGGCGTGAGCAACAGCAGGAGCAAAGGAGGTGGCGGTATGACGGCGAGAGGCGTCATAGTTCAGCAGCTTCTCATGAAGCTCATCAATGGATATCAGACTGTCACGAGCTTGGACGGCACGGACAAGATCAATGTATTCGTCGCCCAGGTTGTCGAGAATTATATCCACAAGGTCCTCTGGATCCATGGGAGAACCGAGAATGGCCAATTCATTGGCTTTTGAGCGAATTGCTGTATGTATTCGGTGATGCTTTGCGAGTACCCTTGGTAATGCGTTTAAGAGAATATTTTACCTGTTTTACTCGCCCCCTGGACGGTTTTGCAAAGATAGCCTGCAGCTGCGTCCATACATCACGGGAGGAGGCTGGACGATTGATGGCGGCAAGTGCCGACGTGGAGAGGGAGCCGAGAAAGCAGTTGAGGATAAGATTATCATGTCTTACCCAATGGCTGTAAGCGGGGTTGCTGGTGGTTGAGTCACCGGCGGTCACAGTTTCCGGCGGCTTAGGCTTCGTACCGTCAACGTAGCCGAGTAGATCATACCCGGTGAGCAAGGAGCGGAACTGTACTTCCCACATAATATAATTGTCTTCTGTTAATTTGATGGGGGCTTGAACCCCATAGTTGAGAGGAACGAGGGGAGGTAAGGTGGTGGTTCCGGTTGCAGCAGGGGCGGTGGTTGTTTGGTCGGTGATGGTGGACATTTTGATGACAGTCGTTTGACTGTGAAAGGAAGGAGGGAGCTGTTTAGCCGAGGAAGAATAGAAGAAAAAAAAATTATTAGAGAGGCTCTGCTACCATAATAGATTTGGAGAAAATTGATAAATGTATTACTGTGTAGAGAATACAATATATACACTAGATGTACAATGTGAACGGATCCTATGTAATGAATAACGAATCAGTCAGAATTAATACAGTATATTGAGTAATAAGTGAGTATACTCTAATAATAAATGGATATATTCTATTATGAAAAACCGGCGGTTGCCGGTTTGGGCCGGTTCCGGTTTACCCCGGTTTACTCCCGGTTCAGACCACGATTCCGGCCACGGTTTTAAAATTTCATAATTTTAAATTTTTTTTTATTTTCACATAATACTTATTATTTTCACTACAATAACAAATTATTATTCTTTTCACTATAATTACTAAAACGAGAGTAATATAGATATTTTTTTAAATAGTTTTCTATTCGGTGTTAAAAATAATATTAGTATTGTGTTATTTTATTTATATGTAAATAATGTTATTTTAAAAAAATTGTGTTAATTTTTCAACGCTTGTACCGGTAATTCGGTTGCCTACGTATTTTTTATATGTAATCGTGTCGGAGGCACAACACATATAAAAAAATCAAAGCGAACGTAAATCTTATTGTTTATTTTTTAGTTTTTTATAGTTTGTTGTAAAAGTTTTTATAGTAATTTTTATTAATGTTTTTTTTAAAGTCTTTTACAGTTTTTGTTATAAATTTTTTGAATCGGTTTTAAGTATACGTTGATTATAAATGTTGTTTTATTAAATATTAGGTGAGATATATTGTGTTGTTTTTTTATATATAAATTGTGTTATTTTTTCAACGCTTGTACCGATAATTCGGTTGCTGACGGACGTTTTCTAGGCTATACAATCCTTACCGGCAGTATACCGGGTCAAATTGTAGTTCTAGTCTGGTGAGTCAGTTCGTATCCTCAGGGAAATGAAAATCTAATTCAAAGTGTGGTTAAACAAAGCTATTATTAACTCGATCTAAGTCGCAATTTTTACCTTTTATAGGGTTAGATTGTTAGAGTTAGATGTTAGTAAAACAGTAAATAAATAATTATATAAAATATATAAATACATATATAGATACATAGACATAAATATATATATAGATATATATAATATAAATACTAATATAATATATAGAAACTAGCCAAGATAATGTTATTGAACCATGATCCTTTTTTAGTTAAAAGATGAGACAAATCTTCCTTTTTCAAGGTGTAATTATTATGTGAAACGGTGCACTCCTCAGCTCAACAGTTCCCTCTCACACGAACGTACGAAATCGTCATATGTCTCATCAATCGTCCAATGTCATCTTAATCATGGGTCACTCCCGTTTTGTCATACGGCCAGTATTTTAAGATCTGTCGATTAAACAGGTGATTTCAACGTAATAAGATCTTGAGCACAATTTTAATAAGATTTGTTTCTCTCAAAACAAATCTGCTTTTTGAGTAGGAAATAGGATTCCGTTGTCACGTTTTCACTCGGCCATTTTTACCCTCCGGTTTTTCTACCCTTTTTTCTCATATCCTAACTTCACCGTTTAGTTCGTCATTAGGTTACGATTCTGTTTATATTGATTAGCTATGTCAATATTAACGTTTCATTAAACTCAAGTAGAAAAATATTCATCATATTCAATTTTAATCATTTTTAACATAGTCAATCATCCATTTTACCAAAAAGATTAAAATAGTTCAATTACATATTTTGGCTAATATTACTAATACTAATATATAAATATATATATATATATATATATATATATATATATATATATATATATATATAGATAGAAATAATAAACATAATAACATTAGAATATATTACGATTACAATTTGTTGAATCGGGGTTGTTTCCACCGGATAGAGCATAACAAAGCTTCGAAATCAACAATCTTCGATAATTATTCCATCATTACAACGATACTATAACTACTTTATTTATATATATATATAAAAACATATACATATATATATATACATAGACATATATATATATATATATATATATATATATATATATATATATATATATATATATATATATATATATATATATATACATGGGCCCAAAATGATGAAAACAAGAAAAGAGAAGAAAGGAGATGGAAGAAGAGGGAAATGGAGGAAATGGGAAGGAGATGAGAAGAGAGGGGCAAAGGATTGTGATGAGTTTGGGGAGATATATATATATATATATATATATATATATATATATATATATATATATATATATATATATATGAGAAGAGAGGGGCAAAGGATTGTGATGAGTTTGGGGAGGTATTTATAGGGAGATATATATATATATATATATATATATATATAAGAGTATATGGCGATGGATATGCTAGCAAGTTTGTTAGAAGATGGTGGGTGTAATGATGAGTTATCACATGCACCATTTGGTGGCTATAATCAAGTTGGGAGAATATCTTCATTTTTCCCGGCGTTTCCATTGCGGCGCTTATCGATAAAATAGCCATAACTTGAGTTGTAGACCTCCACTTGACATGATTCAAAATGTGTTGGAAAGCTCATTTGAATATCTACAACTTTCATGAAGAACTCTTCCCCAGAAAATGCATCTAAGTTGGGTCAAATGTCTGTCGAAGATATTTTACGGTATAAGTACGTAGGAAAATCGACCCGTTAAACTCGTAAGCTTGTGGCATCTTCTTCTTTCCCTTAAAATCCATCTTTTAGTGCTCAAAACATGTCGTTACGTGGAATCTTGGTCAATGTATAATCCTGCAATAAATTACCAAAACACCAAACGTAAATCCGACACGACACTCCGGTTACTAAACCGGTACAAAACTTATAAAAATACGATAATTTATATAATAATACTACTTACACATTTGGATAAAACTTAGTAATTATGACTTGAATTGGTACAATAATGCTCAAAGTGTTATCAATATTAGGGTAAAATATCATAATAATGATTGACAATTTGTCGCTCATCAGTTGCCTACGTATTTTTTATATATAATCGTGTCGGAGCACAACACATATAAAAAAATCAAAGCGAACGTAGTTCTTATTGTTTATTTTTTAGTCTTTTATAGTTTGTTGTTTTTTAGTCTTTTATAGTCTGCTTATATGTTTTTATAGTATTTAAAGGTTTATATTATGTTTGTTTTATTATAGTCTTTTATAGTATGTATATATGTGTTTGTATTTTATAGTTTCATACAATTTTTTAGGTTTGTATATGGTTTGTTTGGGTGTTTTTATAGATTCTTATAGTTTTTTTTAGTTTTGTGTAGTGTTGTTATGGTTTGTTATAGGTTTTTATTCTTTTTTATATTCTTTATAGTATTTTTTAAAATATTTGTTTTATTGTAGTCTTTTATAGTATTCTTATGTGTTTGTATAATTGTATTATATAGTTTCATATAAGTTTTTTTTTAGGTTTGTAAAGTAAATTTGATTATAAAATTGATTTTTTTTTTACACTTGTAAAAAAATTAGTTGAATAAAATACAAAACCAAATTTACTTAAAACTAATACCGTATTGAAGTAACGATTAAATCAGAACAACTTCAAAAATCGGTTCGTAAAGTAAATTTGATTGTTGTTTTTAACAACTAAACAAACTTGATAATCAAAGAATTGAATAGAACATGTAAGAATTGAGTAGAAAATTTAAGAATTGAGATGTAGAGATTGGTGTAGGAATTTTTGTATGAAATGGGTGGTATTTATAGAAAATTTTGGAGGAGTTTGGAAAAAAAAAAAAAAAAAAAAAATATATATATATATATATATATATATATATATATATATATATATATATATATATATATATATATATATATAGCCGTTGGACGGTTCGGTTTCGGCCGGTTTCAAAAAATCCGGTTCCAACCGGCGGTTCCGGCCCAAATATATCAAACCCAAGAAACCGTGTCCCCCAAACCGCCGGTTCACAAACCGCCGATTCCGGTTCCAACCGTCGGTTCCGGTTAACCGTGGCCAGTTCTAGTCTTAGGAAGCGCTTGAGATGGCAACGGGACCATTAGATACGCATATTTCATATTATTATAATTTAAAATTTGTGGGCGGTAGTGAATTAGTGATCCAGTTTTATTCCCAAGTATCGGGATAAGAATCTTGTGTTAGAAAAAAGACAGAAAGAAATAGATTCAAATGCAGAGCATAGTGATTTTGGCCAGTGTAGCCCCAAAGGCAACTTTAATTACTGCTAATCACTCTTATTATTCATCATCTTCTTCTTCAAGCGTGCTTCAGCATGACCCATTATCCCTGTCGCCTTCCTCGCCCTGCGGACTCCTTACTTCAGGTAAAAAACAAGTAAAAATTGTAACTTTTCATTGCTTCTGTTTCAATATATATTGATAATTGCTTGTGGGCTCTTAAAACATTTAGTATGTTCAGGTTTGGTTGGAAAATTTCTTCTGTAGCTGATAATGCAAGAGGACATGGGTTCAATTTTATCTTGATTCCTGAAATAATAGCATACCCATAAGCATTCTTCATACTACTGATTTGGATTTACTGCCAAGTTGGGTGTTTTGTTCATAAGTATTCATGTATGTTTATGATTCTACTCTGTTAGTCAAAATGAGTGCAGGGTTGATGTCTTAGATTAGTTTGAATTCCAGTTTTGTCTGTTTAGGTTATACTAAAGAAATGCACTTTCTATGAAACTCATTAGAGCGTTGCGGTTACAACTCCTCTGCTTGGGTAGTACACTAGTACATGCTTGTTTTCTTCAAGTCTGATGTTTCCTCAGATTTCCTTAATTTTTTAATCAGTTTGTAACATCTCAATGCTTGGCTTATGATACTACTAATGGTTTTATTAACTCAGCAGTGTTAATTTTTCGGACTTCCTCATTGTTTGCCAAAAAAATATACGTTTAGGCACATAGGCCCGTTTATCAAGTTTTAAGTTATTATCCATAGTTACCGCAGGATATTTGGGCCGTGACCTTCTGCGTCCTGATCATGTAGCACTTAGGGTGCAAGCTGTAGAAGCTACTTTCAAAACATAGGTTTGACGACACTATTGTGAGTTTGGCAACATCCCATTGTACCAAAAGTCCTAGGTTGACATTTGAAACTTGGATCTATTCTTATGTATCAATCCAGGCTATCCCTAGTCGTCACGTGACTTTTTTAGGTATGACACTATGGTAGTTGTTAATGTTTGTTAAAGTCGTTACCTTTTTGTGGTGTTGTTGGTAAGCAATTCATTACCTTTTTCACTTTTCATCTCTATTAATTGTTTGCCTGAAGATGTGATAATCACGTAACATCTAACACGTCTTTTAATGCCTGGAAGCTAATCTTTACTTGACAACTTGATGCCGATCATAAAGACTAACCCAATGGAACGAGGCATTTAGTTCTCTGAAATTGACTGGCGGTTGAGTTTACTTCGAATGTGTTACAGTAAGTAATGTTGCATCAGAGACGAAAAAGAAGCAACTTTGATGTTTGGGTTGATGAAGATTAGTATTTTGATAAGAAAGAAGTCTATGTACATCAGAAAAGATGCTTGATATATCAAAGAATGCTAAACAAAGTTAAGGTCCGCAATTTTCTGAACTGGTGGTGTTTTAATTTTTCTTGTAGTTTCTTAAAACCATTTCTTGGAGATTCTTTTTAGGAGTATGTGGTTTTGGGTGTGTTTGTTCATGAGTTAACTAACGTCTTTACATCTGAATTAAGTAATTTTATCTCTAAACGGACAGTGTGTTTCCTTTTTTTATCTTTGAAGGGCTTTGTAGGGCCAGTCAAGTTGCCAGCATGTTTCCAGCTTTGTCTCCTCCTGAGGTAGTTGTTAGAGAGGCCAGGTTAGAGGACTGCTGGGACGTGGCAGAAACGCATTGTAGTACCTTCTTTTCTGTATACACTTTCCCTCTTGACCTTGCCTTAAGAATAAACAGGGTGATCGGAATGCTATTTCCATTTTCGGTACCTAATGGTTGTCAAAGAACTTGCTTAGTTGCTTTGGTTGATGATTCAAATATAGACGGAGTTTTCTTTGGGAATGAAGATCTCAAAATAGGTGGTTTTGATGGAAGGTGGTGGTTTAGTCTACGGAAAGGATACGTCGCGGGAATATTAACTCTGGATACTGTAGCTGATTTCCTTCCAAGAAAAGGGCCCCTGCGGCAAAGAAGGTTAGCTTGAATTGATTCCTTTGTGTTTTTTTTTCTTGATTCTAATGATCTCTGTTAATTAAGCAGCCTAGGTTGTTCTTCGTTGCATTTTATCAAATTAGAACGTGCGTCAATGTTACCTATATTGTTTATGCAACGCCCAACCCGAAAACCTGAACATTCTTGAATACGAACCTTTAGGCCACGAAGCCTTCTAATTTTAAAACAGCATGAAAGATGTGCAGAAACTAAAAATAATGTTAGAATACATCAGCAGGGTACATCAGCAGGGTACATCAGCAGGGTGTACCTCAGCAGGGTTCTTGTCTACTGACTCCTTCCTATGTCATCAGTAGACTAACCTTTTTTTTGTTATTCTTCAGTGTATTTTTTACCTTGAATTAGCCCTAATAATCTTATAAATTAGTGGCTAATCATCCCTGTTTCTCCCTTGTCTTTTAGCAGATGAAACACTTTGTCCAACTAACCGTTGGAACGGTGTTTCACCTTTTTACCTTTTTGCCTTTATAGCCGTTGGGCATCTCTTCTATTAATAGAAGTAAGATGGCCCCTAGTTTGTAATGAGCTTTCTATTCTAAATAACAAGAATACTTTTCTCATTCTTTCTAATTTTACATGGTATCGGAGCTTTAGATTTTTACGGGAATTTCTTCTTCGAAAAATTCAAATTTCTTCGATCAATGGCTAGTTCCACTTTGCAACTAGTGCGACCACCGATCCTTCTATTACGAAAATCCTATAAACTCGGTGAGCTTCAAAACATTCATGCCGCTTACAAGCCGAATGGGAAAAATTATCGAAATGGTCACGGTTGTCGAACCTTCTTGAAAGGTAGAGGCAAGGCGAGCCATCTTTGGGGACTGGTCCAGCAAGGGATGATCCCAGGTTTGATAGTTGGGATGAAAAGGACTCAATGGTGATGTCATGGCTCTGGAATTCTATGACCCCAGAAATCAGTGACCCCTACATGTTTCTGGAAACAGCTAAGGAAATCTGGGACACAGCCAAGCAGTCCTACTCCAAGGTGAATGATGCTTTGCAAATCATGAGATAAGAGCAAAGATTCAAAACACCAAGCAAGGTAACAAATCCATCACTGAGTATTCCAATCTTCTGCAAGGTATGTGGCAAGAACTTGATCATTATCAGTGCATTCAAATGAAAGATAAAGATGATGCTGCTACCTTGAGAAGGATGATGGAAAAAGATAGGATTTTTTCCTTTCTTACTGGTTTAAACCAGGATTTTGACCCTGTGAGGGTCCAAATTTTTGGAAAAGATGATCTTCCTAATTTGAATGAAACAATTGCTATTGTTAGAGCAGAGGAAAGTAGGAGGGGTGTCATGATTGACACTCCCTCTATTGATGGCTCTGCTTTAATAGCTGGTCAGAGGAATCAAGGGTACCCTAAGACCACTGAGTCAAAGGGATATCCAGAAAAGAAATTTCCTTCTCAAAAGGAAAATATGAAACCTGATAGGGACAGTCTGTTTTGCTCTCACTGTAAAAAGAGCAGACATACCAAAGAATTCTATTGGAAATTGCATGGGAGACCAGGGAAAAACAAAGAACCCTTGGCTCACACTGCAAATTCTGGCAAGTCTGAAAGCAATGGACAGGGTATGGATCAGAACCCCATGAATCAGAATCCTACTCTTGGTCAATCGAAATAGAGAAATTGAGGAAGTTCTTAGATACCTTGGAAAATCCATCATCTTCAATGGTTTTTTCGGTATGGCTTCTTTAAATCTCTTAAATCGAATGTTACCGGGATTGGGTTGTTGATTGGGGCTACTGACCATATGACTCCTAATATTGCATGTTTTTCTGTCTATGTGCCTTGTACTACTAAGAGGAACATTACAGTTGCTAATGGTTCTTCAATGAGTGTGGCAGGCATTGGAAATGTTACTATAAACAATGACCTAACCTTAAAAGATGTCTTGCATGTTCCTAATCTCACTGCTAGTCTCCTATCTATCAGAAAGTTAACTAGAGACTCTAAATGTTATGCTCTTTTCTCTACTAACTTCTGTGTGATAACCATGAGGAAGATTGGACTTGCTAGGGCTAAAGAAGGTCTCTATGTTTTGAAGGCTGAAGATAATGACAAGCTTAGTTGTCAGAATACTTCTTTTTTGTCTAAGACTAGTCATGATAAGATTATGTTGTATCATAGGAGACTTGGTCATCCCTCTTTTCAGATTCTTATGCATTTGTTTCCTAATTTATGTAAAGGGTTAAACTCAGTTGATTTCAAATGTAATGAATGTAAATTTGCTAAACATAAAAGGGTGTCTTATCCTATTGCATCTAATCTTTCTGCTAATCCTTTTAATCTTATACACAGTGATATTTGGGGCCCCTCCACCAACCCCAATATCAATGGTGCTCATTGGTTTGTCACCTTTATTGATGACTGTACTAGAACAACTTGGTTGTATCTTATGAAACAAAAATCTGATCTTGCACAGATTTTTCCTGTGTTCTACAATATGATTATGACTCAGTTTGAGGTCAAAATCAAAAAGATAAGAACTGACAATGCTAGGGATTATTTCAACAAATTCCTAAGTCCTTTTTTGGAAGAAAAAGGGATCATACATGAATCCTCTTGTGTGTACACACCCCAACAAAATGGGGTGGCTGAAAGGAAAAATAGGCACCTTATGGATACAGCTAGGGCCCTCCTCTTCCAAATGAATGTGCCTAAACATTACTGGGGAGAGGCAGTCCTTACTGCTGCTCATCTTATAAATAGGATGCCTACTAAAGTCCTTGGAAAAAGAAGTCCCATTGATACTCTTACTAAACTCTTTCCGGATTTTCTAAAATCTGAAGGAGTTCATCCTAAAGTGTTTGGATGTGAGGCCTTTGTTCACATACACCAACCTAACGAGGGAAAACTTGATCCCGGATACGTTAAGTAAGTGTGTGTTCATTGGGTACTCCAACACACGTAAAGGTTACAAATGTTACCATCCTCCCACAAAGAGGATTTTCATATCCAAGGATGTTACCTTCTATGAAATGCACCCCTACTTCTCGTGGAAAGCTATGATTCGGGGGAGAACTTTAAATCGATTATGAAAGGGAAATGTTTCTTCTTGATATTGATTCGATCTTTCGTATTCTCGGAGGGTCCCTCGGCGGGGTCCTAGTAATGATGCAAATCATGAAGGTTCTATCTCGAACATGAACTTGATGTTCCTCCTACTGAGCAACAATCTGATGCTCCCCTTATGAATAAGAGTAAAGATAAGACTCCCATAATCTATACCAGGAAGAACTGGATGAGGGTTCAAAATGTGGTTCCAATTGAGGACACCACTGTTAACACAAATGAACAAGAAGTTCCATTCACGAATGAGGAACCCACTTCTGATGCTACTGACTTTCCTCAAAATTCTGATAAAGATGACTCTTCATCCAGTGATAATCTTCCTATTGCATTGAGGAAACCTACTAGGGCTTGTACCCTGCACCCTATGAGGAGTTTCCTGTCTTATGATAGGATGTCAAACAAACAGAAAAGGTTTATGGAGAATCTTCTAAATAGTTCTCGTGCCCAAAAGATTCTCGGATGCCTTAGGAGATGAAAATTGGGTACAAAGCTATGAAGGAAGAAATGAATGCTCTTGAAAGAAATAAAACATGGGAGCTTGTTGAGCTCCCTAAAGCGGGCTAAAACTTGTTGGTCAGTAGATGGGTCTTTACCATCAAGTACAAGTCTGATGGCACCATTGAAAGATATAAGGCAAGGTTAGTTGCCAAGGGGTATACCCAAACCCATGGAATTGACTATTTTGACACCTTTGCCCCTGTGGCAAAGATGAACACTGTCAAAATACTTCTATCCTTGGCTGCTAACCTAACCTAGACTGGGGATTACATCAATATGATGTAAAAAATGCTTTTCTACAAGGGGACCTTGAGGAAACCATTTTTATGGATATTCCTCCCGGTTTCCAAGTGGAACAAGGAAAAATATGCAAATTAAAAAAGGCTCGTATGGCCTCAAACAAATCCCCAGGGCCTGGTTTGGGAGATTTACAAAAGCCATGATAAGTATTGGCTATAAACAAAGCCAAGGTGACCATACCTTATTTATGAAATTCAATTTACATGGAAAGAGATCTATTCTCTTAGTCTATGTTGATGATATAATCATCACAGGGGATGATACTGAAGGCAATGCTCAACTTAAGACCTTTTTGGGGAATGAGTTTGATATCAAGGAACTAGGGAAATTGAAGTATTTCCTAGGGATTGAAGTTATGTACTCACGGCAAGGAATATTCATTTCCCAGCAAAAATACATACTAGATCTTCTAAGAGACTGTGGGAAATCTGGTTGCAAACCTATGAAGACCCCCATTGATTTCAACCATGGGATCAACCTTGCACCAGAAGATGAAGAAGTGGACAAAAATGCCTACCAAAGGCTTGTGGGGAGGCTCATTTACCTGTCTCACACAAGGCCTGACATTGCCTTTGCTGTGAACATTGTGAGCAGGTATATGCACTCCCCTAAACGGTGTCATCAAAATGCTTTCTTTGAAAGAATTGTGTACTATCTCAAAAGCTGTCCTGGAAAAGGAGTTCTATTCAAAAAGGATGATCAGAAGTTACTAGAGGCCTACACTGATTCTGACTATGCTGGCTGCATTGATGACAGAAGATCCACCTCTGGTCATTGTGTGTTTCTTTTTGGGAATCCTGTGGTTTGGAGGAGTAAAAAGCAAGGGGTGGTATCAAGATCTAGTGCTGAAGCAGAGTTTAGAGCCTTGGCTGTGGGTGTCTGTGAATTACTTTGGCTCAAAATCATTCTGGATGATCTAAGGATTCAGAGAATGGCACCTATGATCCTATATTGTGATAATCAATCTGCCATTGACATCTCCCACAATCCTGTTCAACATGATAGAACAAAGCATGTTGAGGTTGACAGACACTTTATCAAGGAAAAATTGGACTGTGGCCTTATCAAGCTCAAGTTTATCAACTCTCAAAATCAAGTTGCTGATGTCCTTACTAAGGGTCTGCCTAAGAAATCCTTTGATTATCTCCTTAGCAAGCTGGGAATGATTGATATCCATTCACCAGCTTGAGGGGGAGTGTTAGAATACATCAGCAGGGTACATCAGCAGGGTGTACCTCAGCAGGGTTCTTGTCTACTGACTCCTTCCTATGTCATCAGTAGACTAACCTTTTTTTGTTATTCTTCAGTGTATTTTTTACCTTGAATTAGCCCTAATAATCTTATAAATTAGTGGCTAATCATCCCTGTTTCTCCCTTGTCTTTTAGCAGATGAAACACTGTCCAACTAACCGTTGGAACAGTGTTTCCTGCTTTTTACCTTTTTGCCTTTATAGCCGTTGGGCATCTCTTCTATTAATAGAAGTAAGATGGCCCCTAGTTTGTAATGAGCTTTCTATTCTAAATAACAAGAATACTTTTCTCATTCTTTCTAATTTTACAAATAATAAGTGACATTTCAGGACCATCCCTTGTTGGACAGACTTAAACAGTTAAACATCAACTGGACAATACATACAAATCACTACAACTCACAAATACTTGGTATCCCCGTAGACAGGCAACATGATCGACTTGGCCTTATCTCAATATTTTTGCCCATCAGCGGGAAACCCGTTTTCTGTTTTAGGGCATTTCTACAGAGTATCATTAATATGTATGAATGTTCTACAGTATCTCACTATTCCTCCAGAGTTGTACAGTTTTATGGACATATACCCAGTATTGTCAGAATATCACTTTTAATTCTATCTGAAATAAATTTGTAAAGACAGTAACATAAATGCAATAAAATCACTTTCAAACATGCAAAATGTAACCATTTGAATCATGCCCCTTCTTACTTCTAAAACACTGAATTTGTGCACTTTTTGTACCACCAAAGTGTTGGAATAGATCTCCTACATAGTAAAATCATATCCTATAAATGGTTGTGGGAAGAAATATTAAACTACTAGTCATTACTTATAAAATCAAAATTTTGGAGTTTGGTGGAGATTCATTTATCAAAGATTACGTAGACGATGGCCTGAAATTCTACTTTAAGTACATGTTATATTGTCTTGCAAATCTTCTGCAATTTAGTATGGAATACTTGGGGAATTTGCGTTTGGAAGAAATGAGAATAAATAATGTTGGCAACAATTTTGGAATTTGTCTGAATTCGTACCACGGTTGCCAATAATTTTAGACTGATGGGAATTCATAACTTCCTGGCAGTTTTCGGTCTGTTTGAAAACCGAAGCTGTCGTTGTAGCGGCATGCACCGGCATTTGGTAGAGTTTTCTTTAACAAAACAAATCGAGATGCTTTGTAATGTAAAGTAGTTACAGGAACAGAAAGTTTTGATCTTTGTAATAAAGATTGTAGAAGAAGTTGATGGGGACATGTATGATCTGCTTCTATGCTTATTAAATGGGACCCTTTTTTTTTTTTTTGATACAATCTGAACTTCTTTGTAAAATCCCCTAATTTTCTGCTATTTGATGATTCGATCAGGAAAGGAATTGCATACATATCAAATGTTGCAGTTAGAGAAAAATTCCGTAAGAAAGGAATAGCGAAAAAGCTGGTAGCTAAAGCAGAAGTACAAGCCAGAAGCTGGGGATGCCGGTCCATCGCCTTGCACTGTGATCTTAACAATCATGCAGCAACAAAGCTGTACAAAGGCCAAGGTTTCAAATCTGTTAAAATACCACAAGGTGCAAACTGGCCTCATCCCACAGCTTTACCAGATGTAGATTTTGACTTCATGTTGAAGCTTCTCACATAATTTGCCCAATGCCCATTGTTAATCCCTTTGTGTGTGTATGCATATACAAATCTTTATGTATAAATCAAATTGTAATTATTCTGGCTGGGAATGTAAATTTGTTATGTTGTATGATGATGAAACTGGATCATATAGTTTTATGAAACCGAAACCATACAATTTTATGATGCATTGTAACTGTGTGGTCTGATTTTTGTGGATGAATGTAGACCACATAGTTTTATTCTGAGTGATCCAGATTCAACCACTTGAGAAAAGCAAAAGCAAATCGACTCCATAGAGCGAATTCTAAAAGAACAAATGTTTGACATGAATAAACTGTCCAATTTTTTTGGTTTGATAACCCGACCGCAAAGTAGTCGGGAAGGAAAAAGGGAAAATTCGAATGGTACCTATATAAAACCGAATTCTACACTCTTCGAAATTCAAAAACGCCCACTATCCCATGCCTTAAGTGAGCGGTTACGCCCTTCAGCCCGCCCACAGATGGGCAGTTTCACCTTTATTTGAAAAACCCGGACTTGTTCACTTTAAATCCGATTTTCTTGCTAGTTTTTTCATTCAATTCTTTTTTTTTTTTTTTTTTTTTTGCAACTCAAGTGTAAATCTCATTTTGATCCGACAGCGTAAATGTCAATTTGATTTTGAAGTTTGTTTGTTTTTTCTTCTTCGTTTTGTTACTTATTCGGCTTATAGATTTTGCAGGTTTGCTTTTACTAAGAAATCGGGATTTCGTGAAAGTGGTATTTCGAACACATTCTCGTAATAAAAGTGAGTCAATTACTTGTTTTACTAAAAAAAAATTCATCGACGAAGCATGTTTAACATGTAATGAATATTGTAATATATTGTAATAGTGTGATATTTTGATATGTAGCATTAGATTATGTGATAATTTGGTAGCGTTGAATAGAATTAATTTGATATGGTAATGTGATATTTTGATAAGGTTATAATTTTATGATATTTTAGTGTAGTGATTGGATTAATATTTTAGAATATAGTTGAAATTATGATATTTATGATTAATTATGATATAGTATAGTGTAACAACATAATAAGTGTTTTAACAACATAATGACGAATAAATGTTATGATAAATTACAACAAAAAACAAAAACGTATTCTATGGTACGCACCGACCTGACGAGGTTCTTAGGAATGCATGCTTCCCTATGATGTTTTTTATTCCAACTGATCCACTGTGTCGGTCTAATCCCCAGACATTGTATTGGGTCTCCTTATACATTAATTTTGGGTTTCCTTATATAGTAATTTTATACAGCAATAATAAATATGTATAGATACCGTATGACAATCCACACCGCGATATTATGACGAACTCGGTCTAAGGATAATTACATAATCATCACAAAATGTGACACTTATCTAACATACACATTCACCAATACACGTCCACATACACGTCTAAGTGTCGACACAGTTTGGTAGATGAGATCTAACACTACCTTCACAATATAGAAGATATCTTATACGTGCTAGTCTAACCGCTTGAATAACGTCTCATTTTATTATAAACGACTAGATATATTTAAAAACTAAATCATTTGTTGTAAATCGATATCTAGTCAATCATAATCACAATTTTAAATCTTCTGATGTTATTATATAATATTGAGTTGGCTTGTTAAATAAACAAATATATAATAACAAAAGTGATAATATTATTCATACGAAATCAAGGGTGGACCCATATGGGGCCAGGGGGTCCATGACCCCCACTCAAATTTCTATACGAAACTACTAATATACCCCTCTAATAATATTAACAAATTGTGTATGAATATTATTTCAAACATTATTTAATGAAATTGTCCTTTTAGTTTAATTAGTGAAATATATTGTCAGTGGCTTCATGGTCATAGGATCAAACCCTCCCACATTCTACCTACCATTTTTTTTTAAATTTACGTTCTCCCCTTTCTAGTGTTTCTAATTTATGTTTTTAATTTAATTTTATTTACGTTTCTTATTTTATTTTATTTTTATTAACTTGTTATTTGTCATACGGTATCTATACATAAAACTTGCATGCTTGTTGTTTGTATTAAATAAAAATAGCTAATATTTCTTCGAAATCTAAACTAACAATGAACTTCTTATTTATATATTTGTGATTTTTTCAAAAAAAATATTGGTTACAATATTTTAGTGAGAATTTGGTCTCCACTGAACCAAAATCCTGGCTCCACGCCAACAAGGCATTAACCCAGCGGTCTGTGTTGTGGCTCTAAATCCGGAGGTTCCGGTTTCGGGTCCATTAGGGATAGTGTGCGTGTGTACATTTTGTTTCCATAAAAAAAATCATTGGTCCGGCACTGAAGGAAATGGATAGTAAATGACTTAACCAGATTGGGTTTATGATATCGGAAATCCATTAACTAAACGCATCAAAAGCTAATTCGAGCTTTGTCACGTAAGGTTATGCGTGTGCTTGAAACACATAAAAAGAACTTGTCCGGACGGATAACTTAAACTAGCCGTACGGATACACACCTCATCCGTACGTGAACCACCACTGGTCGACCGAATGGACGGAGCTCGGTCGACCGAGCCTCCTAGAGTAAAATTCAACCCAAACTCGACTTAAACGAATTAAAACCATGAAAAACAATCATACAAATTGCCCCTTAATCATACGATAAGAAAACCACGTTACCTTAATTGCGTGGTACAACGAACCAAAGCTTCAACCCGTCAAAAGTTTAACCTTTAAATCCAAACGTTAATGGATTTAAGGATTGTTGATATCAAAACGATCCTCGTCTCGCGGTGATCCTTTCTCTCTTGATGAGTCGATGAAAAGAACAACGGATTAGCTTTAAAACTTTAAAAAACAACTTTTTATAATCCCAATTACCTAATTATTTAATTATTTTCCTTAAAAGAAAATCCTTGTTTATCCTTTTTCTTTTATTTTTTCGAAAATCCTTTAATTAAAAATAACATAATATTCGATTTTTTGTAAAAGACCGGATTGCCCTTTTTCAAAAATCGGGATATTACATTCCTCCCCAAGAGGAGTTTCGTCCTCGAAACTAGATCGTACACCTCTTTTATTAGGACTTAGCTTTCCTTTCTGTCCGAACCTCTTGATACCCTTTATCGGAGACGCTCGAAGGTAAACTCTATCCCCGACCTCAAACTCTAGCGGTCTTCTTCTAACATCGGCCCAACTCTTCGACGATCTTGATTCAAGCGGCTTTCGATTTTTCCTTATCAACTCAATTTTCTCCTTGGCTTGCCGAACCATCTCCGGCCCCGTGATATGTTTCTCTCCCACTTCATCCCGAGTAAAGTGGAGTTCTACACTTCCTACCGTACAAGGCCTCAAAAGGTGGCATTCCCAAACTTGCATGATAACTATTGTTGCCAGCAAACTCGTGCCAAGTTAGGTGCAGTCTATCCATGATCCTCAAGCGTCCCGAAACACAAGACTCTAAGCATGTCCCTCGAAAGTGCAATGGTGTTCTCCTACATTTGCCCGTCAAAGTGCGCGGATGAAACGATCTTCTCAAATCGGTGCTTCGTCCCAAAGCTTTCTGCAAGCCGCTTCCGAAACCGGCCGATAAATCTCTTATCACACATCGGATGCAATAGATAGAGGCACGCCTTGAAGCTTAACTCATATTGTCGATATACATAGTGGCGAACTTCTTTGCATAGGCATGTCCACTTTACACGACAAGAGAAATGGGGCTGATTTTGTGAGTGCTATCACAATCCACCTGAATCTTAATCATGACCTTGCCACTTAGTCTTTGGCAAACCGGTGATGGGAATCGCGTCGTGATATTCCTCCGGAGTTTCCATTCCGAGGGTACCTCCGAGGGTTCCAACAAACCTCGCTGGTCTTCGACACGTGTTCTGCTTTCACTCTACTGGCATGTATCACATCTTGCCACAAACTCTGCGATCCACTAACTTCATACCCAGGGCCACCGATATCTCTCCTTGAGATCTACATACATCTTAGTGGCTCCTGGATGTACCGCAAAAGCAATCTTATGAGCTTCGTCCACCAACCTTCTCTCTTAGGCCATCCACGTCGGGCACACACAAACGGTCTCCGTACCAAAGATGACCACTCTTGTCCAAGCTGATAACCCACTGTAGGCTTCTCTCGAGCTACTCTTTCAAATTAATCAACAAAGGGGTCTTTATCTGCCTTAGCAGCCCGAATCTCATGTCAGCAAATCGACCTTGCCATCAATGGTAGCCAAATTCCGAGCTTCACCACTTCCTTTCAATCACTTGAATCTGCATCCTATCCAAGCGATCTACGACTTCTTGCAAGGTAGTGATAGCGTTAACCGCTCTCTCGGCTAAGTGCATCTGCTACAGCATTAACTTTACCGGGTGGTATTGAATGTCCAAGTCGTAATCTTTTACGAACTCCAACCATCTTCTTTTGTCATATATTGAGATTCTCCACGAGTAAGAAGAACTTAAGACTCTTATGATACGTGAAGATCCTTGCCTTGACACCGTACGAATAGTGTCTCCAAAGCTTCAAAGCAAAACCACTGTTGCCAACTCGAAGTGTGTGTAGGGTAATTCTGTACAAGTGCATCTTTAGCTTGCCTAGATGCATAAGCAATCACCTTTCTGATTGCATCAAAACACAACCCAAACCTTGACCCGATCGTCTGTATATACATCATAGTTATCAAAAACTTCCGGTAATGCTAACACGAATCTGTGGTCAACTTTTCTTTCAAAGTCTGAAAACTTCCTCACATTCAACTGGTCACTCATACTTAACGTTCTTTTGAGTAAGCCTCGTGAGAGAAGTGTAGCTATCTTAGAGAAATCCTTTACAAACTTCCGGTAGTACCCGAAGCTAAACCCAAAGCAACTTCTTATCTGACATTGCGATGTAGATTCAGGCGAGGCCAGCTTAAAAGCGAGCTTCATCACCGTTGGATCCACGCCCAATGCGCTATCCAGAAATTATATACTTTGAGAAAACTCACCTGGTCCAACCAAAACTACTTCACTTAGAAAACTTGGCATACAATTTGTTCTCCTTTGGAAGGTCTGTGGGAACTATCCTTAGGTGTCATTCATACTCTTCGCTGCGTCCTTAGAGAGTACACCAAGAATATCGTCACCATGAAAACTATCACAAACTTATCGAGATAAGGCATGAAAACTTCTTTGCATCAATTCCATGAATTTCGATGGAGCATTAGTGAGTCCAAACGGCATGACCAAAAACTCATAATGTCCATATCTCGTCTATGAAGAACATATGCTTGGGTATATCGACACCTTGATCTTCAGCTGAGTGATAACCGGACCTAAGATCAATCTTAGAGAACACCTTCTTACCTTGCAGGCAAGCCGAGCAGATCATCAATCCTTGGTAAAAGGATACTTATTCTTGATTGTCGATTTATTCAACTCTCTGTAGTCGATGCACATGCGCATACCCCGTCTTCTTCTTCCCTGAACAAGACCGGTGCTCCCGCAGTGATGTACTTGAAGCTGGATTGATGTTTTTCTCACAGCATCTTTTAAGCTGAGTTTTCAACTCTTTCAACTCATTGGTGCCATCCTATAAGGTGCTTTAGCCAGCGGTGATGCTCCGGCAATCAATTCGATCTCGAACTTCTATGGCCCACTATCGGGCATATGTCTGGCAAATGCTACAGGGACACGTCAGCAACTACACGAGTTCTATGATTTTCTGCACATGGGGCCTTAAAGATCGAACCTCTTTGACCCTACTACAAGCTTGCATAGTAGACATAATTCTTGGACCTACCGGCTTTCCCTGCAATCCAAGGATAACATCACGCAAATCTTGGACAACCGTCTCCAACCCACATCGAAGTTCGAGCAAATCTATGCCATCGGCAACATATGTGAGCGTCACCGGCACTTACAATATCGAGCTTGATTAATCTGCAATTGAGCACGTACAGTAATGACCTTCCCAAAGGTGTGGTTATACTCAAGGTCTCTCCAATTCACTTAAGGGTAGGTTCAACTTCTTAGCTATCTTAAGAGGAAACACAAAGCCCCCAAGATGCTCCCGATATCAGACGTTGAAATTTGGCTAGATTATACATGATTATTTAGGTACCTAACAAGTGAATCATTTAAGTACAAATATGTAATATCATATACGCCTTATATCATATTAAATATCTATAATAAACACAAACACGAAAATTACCTGTCACCACAAGGTCATCTAACTCTTCCGGTTCTGCATACGCGAAGACACGAGCGAGGTACTTGCTACCCGTAGTACGATTACCTGCTTGGTTACCTCGTGTCTACACGATTCTGTGAGAGAGCTTGGGACGCTCTGAGTAATGTACCTTTCCCCCTTGAGTGGAAACAACTCACGCTACCTGCCATGCACTCTCTCGTGTGTGTCTTGTTACACTTAGCACAAACCGCCGGCGTTCCACTTGTTGAACTCTTCGTAGCCGGATTTCCATTCCGCCGCGGTGCTCCTCTATTACTTCCTTGAAAATTTGAGATCAAACTAATGGTATATACATCTTCCTTATGTATTTGTGAGAGTAAGTGTAATAAATGAAAGATTTCTCTACTCGAGCTGTATTTTTTTCCTATGTCTTTGTTCTTAACTTTTTTCTTTCGTGTGTGAGAACTTGTTCTTAACTTCTTATAGTAATGATTTTAGAGTAATTAGCGCAAAAGACCCCTACCTATGGGTTGATTTTGCGACTTGCCATGTATCTTTAAATTTAACACTTTTATCCTCTATCTTGTGTAATATTGTGCAACAAACACCCTTTTATTAGCATAAAACACCTATATCTATGGGTCAACTTTGGGACTTGTCATTTATCTTTAAATTTAGCATTTTTACCTTCTATATTGTGTAATATTTTGCAACAAACACATTTTTTTTGAATTTGACGTTAAATGAAACGGAAAGTACGTATTTGTCATTCACTCGCCATCGACATTTCATACTTTTTCACATTTTTACTTTTTTATTTCTTTTAATCAAATAAATCCCCTAAACCATTTTCTTCCTCAACGTTAAATTAATCAGCTTTTTTTGCGCAATTAAATCCCCCCTCCTATTAAACCCTAATTTGTCGACCAACAATTGCCACCGCCATTTTATTTCCCATCTCTCTCTTGGGTGAATAGATGTTCGTCATTTTCTTCCTCAGCCTTCAAAGGGTGTTTGAAATAATGGTTCCAGAAATAGGTTGCTCAACACTCATTCCTCGAAGTGCCATCTTGAGCACAATTCTCACCGGCGCCGGTAGACACTCGGCGGTGTTGACAGAAAGTACTCACGATTGATTAATCTTCTATTGATGGGAAGGGAATTAGAAGTTTTTGTAGACGGGGAAGGGAAATTAGAAATTTGGAATGACAAGGGGTTGGTATTCGACAATTGGACTGGGAATGATCGACTATTTTGGGGGAAATAATATAAATAAAGTTTATTTTTATTTTTATTTTTAAGCCGTGAAATGTTGATGGCGAATGAATGACAAACGCGTATTTTCCGTTTCATTTAACATCAAATTCGAAAAAGGGTTTTTGTTGCAAAATATTACACAAGATAAATGGTAAAAGTGCTAAATTTAAAGATACGGGGCAAGTCCCAAAGTTGACCCAAAGATAGGGGTGTTTTACGCTAATTACTCTTGATTTTATACCAAATTACTCATTTTGTGTGTGTGTGTGTCGGGTGCGGTGGGGTGAGAGGGGGTGGGTGGTCTGAAGGGAATTTTATTCGTGACGGGATGAAAACGAACCATGGATTTCACTTGGAAGTGCAATAACATGTACCATTACACCGTATCCGATTCTCAAATATAAGTCATTTTATCTTGTTGGATTTGTCTTGAAATATAAGACATTTTACATTGTTGAAGCATTTATTATTATTTTTCTTTATCTTTTATTATCAATCCAATTACTTATCATTAATGGATAACTAATGCATTAAGAATTACTCCATCCGTCCTAAAATATAAATATGTTTAGTTTTTTGCTCTTGTCCCATAAATGAATTTAGAATATCAATGAAACATTTATTGTATTTTTTTCTTTTACTCTTAACTTATTTTATATTCAATCATTTTTCATTAATTTATAACTATTACATTAATAAAAGTCAAAGGGTATTGTAGACTTTTATCATTAATTAATAACAGTTAACCACTTTATTAAAATGTATGAAAAGTCTAAATGAATTTATATTTAGAACGGTGTGAATATATCAAAGAGTATTTTAGTCATTCCTGCGATCTATGACCCATTTTTTTGTTGTTGTTTAGAATATGACATATTTTAATCCGTATGAAAACCGCTACACAATGACCTACTACTTCCGTTTCAAAAAGTAAGCCCGTTTGAACCTTTTCACACAAATTAAAAAATAGTTAACTGTCATTAATTTTCATGTTAAAAATCTAGAATAATCTTTAACTCTTATTAATATTATAGCTGTAAAGTATGTGAATTTATAATAAATTGGATATAAAATGTAACAAATGTTTCATTGATAATATTTTTAATAGATTATATTATGAGCAAAATTGAAAAAGCTAAAGGGGTTTATATTGTATATTTTCTTTTTAGGAAAAAAGTATTACCTTCGTCTCACAAAAAGTGTCAATTTTTTAAAAATGAATTGTCCCATAAAAAAATGTCTATTTAGAAAATAAATGTATCATTTAATGCATATTTTCCAAACATACCCCTATCATATTATTTAATATTTGTATACTCTTTTCTTTTTCCAAAACAAGAACTTATTGTGAAACATGAGTATATATGTCTATTAGTGTTTAAAATACAACATATTAATTGTTTTCTTAATTTGTATGCACCACGAAAATTGGACAATTTTGTAAGACGGAGGTAGTATATTTTAGGACCGATGAAGTATTAATATTATTCCTACCTCCGTCTCAAAATATAAGTCCATTTAGCTTTTTGATTATGTCTCATAGTGTAAGTCTATTTAAATAACCAATGAAGCATTTATTACATTTTTCTCCTTTTACCCCTCATTTATTATATATACACATACTTTTCATTACTTTGCATTAATAAACAGTTAAATGTCATTTTAGTCTTTTTAATTAAAATTAATAACAAATAACCAATTTAACCAACTTTTTTATCTATGTAAAAAACTTAAACGGACATAAATTTTGGAACTTTGGAACGGAGGAAGTATTACACTTACACGAGCGGTATATTAAATCTTCCGTTTGACCAAGTGCACAAAGATTTCATTCAACAAAGTGAAAAAAAAAAAAAAACATGGGGAAAAAGAAAGGACATGGAATTTCAAAACCGGCGATCTTCAAGGCAAATTAAACCTTGTTTTCAGCAGAAATTAATTAGTGTGATTCAAATCCCAAGTGATAATCCCAACTCTTCCGCCTCAAGACTTGGATTTTCTAGTTTGGGATTAAAGGAAGGAAAGAAAGCATTAATTAATTAAATAACCCCATTGGGATTTGTAAGCATTAATAATTCAGGGCCTTGGGATTAGATCTTTAATAATCCAGCTAATAGTAGTACAAAGTCGTAGGAGTACATTTACTTACACAACAACAATTACGGGATTAGAGCTTAATTAGTCTACTCTTCCTTTGTTATGTGGACATGATCACATGGTTTATCACTTGGGATTTATTTCTAATTAATGCACATGTGTGTTTTCTTAAACCACTTCCATCATTTACTCTTAACGGATAATTCTTTATTTTATATTTTTAAATACAACATGTTTTGAGTTTACAAAATGTCTATCTAAGATGAAATGTATCAGGTTTTCTATTTTACATAATCTAATATATAAATCTTTTTACATACATTTTTCTATTTCATTGAATCTCTATCCAAGATGAGTTGCATCAGATTCTCTATTTTACATATGCGATAGATATAAAAGAAAATTTAAATAAGTTGAATGATTGCAGTAGATGGAAAGGAAATTTTAGAGGATCTGTATTTTACAATAAAATATAGAGTATTTGATACAGTGTATCTTGTCTAACCTTAGATTTTATTTATTTTCTTTTCTCTTTGTGGCATTTAGATGGCGAGAACTTAATGGCTAATCCGTGAATCAAATATTTACCTTTAGAGTGATAAAAAATTCTCACTAAATTATTGAGTTGCACCATTAAATTATCACTAGGCCACAGGAAATAATTTCTCACTTTAACTATTATCTTGTCTAACCTTAAATTTTATTTATTTTCTTTTCTCCTTATGGGATATGACATTGCTCACTATTCTAAAGTATAATTGACTTGGTGAGATTGGAACCTGGATTGTACGAACAAGTTTCGGTTCACTTGCTTAAGAACCTTAAAGCTTGACCGGCTTTCCGGCCGATCAAGTTTTTGATGAATGTAGTAGATGTAAACAATTTCTTTTACAAAATCTGTATTTCACCATAAATTTTTTAAAATATCTAGTACAAGTGCTCTTAGTGTAAAATTTATTTTCAAATAACGGTAAACATAAAAATAAAAAATAAAAAAAAAAAAAGCAATCTCACCGCTTTTTCATAGTGCAATATTATCGGTGGTCAACTCTTTAACATGCATTGTTTTTTTTTATATAACCAATAAAGTACAACTCTTTAACTAAGGTGGTGTTATAAATTATTTTTTGCTTGAATAAGTACACTTTGGGAGAAATTCAAATGATAACGAGCAAAAGTTTTGTAAACATAATGGAAAAGAACAGGAAGAAGAATGCATACATTTACTAAGCAGTAATCAACAATGACATCTCAGATACATGCCAAACTAGTCATTAAGAAAGCTTACAAATTCCAGTTCTAAACTATTACATGAAATGGAGAACTTGAAAAACAGATGAACAAAAGCTAGGTTTAAAAAAAAAAGGTTCAGTTGCTCAACTCAACTGTACACTTAACAAAGATAAACTCCCTATCTTCTACCTTCCTACATTGTCACTTGCTGAGTCACTTAGAATTGTTATTCTTCTTGCTGTCTTCAAGAATACACTGGAAAAATGAAAAGAAAGAAAAAACCCGATAAGTATGTGAATACGAAATGCGAAATTGAAATGAGTAAAAGAAATGGAGTCTTGAAACCAACTAAATATGACATGACACTGAAAAACCTACTTTGTGAAAGTTGATCTTCAGTCTTACCTAAAGGGTTCGTCTCCGGTGTGTTTAACAACACCCCTGATGTCAAGATAGAGGACATTGCTCAACATTTCTGATCTTTCAAGGCCAAACATTTCAGCTAGCTTCTGGTATAGCTCCTCATATGAGCTGAAAAAGGATAGGTCTAATGTCCGGCCAACATCTTCCGATTCCATGAACACCTTGCAATGACCTGTCTCCAAACCAAAATCAAGTTTTTGATCTTTATAAAATGGAAAAGCTTCATCACAAGAGTTTTGTTGAGGATCGTTTTGAACAACCGCGGATCCTGAACCGCTAGATATATTAGTTGTTTTCTTTATATCCTGCTTTCTACCACCAACTGTATCCATGGAAGAACTCAGTGAGATTTGCTGCTCCGTGAGAATCGGCTGACCAAACAAAACGAACGATGGCCTTTTGTTTTCTTTAGTGGGCTCTAACCCTTGCGAAGAATTCGCCATAGTCAACACACAAGAAACGTTCTCCTCACTTCCAGAATTTCCCATCAAGTTACCAATGTGGTTTTTAAGGGGTGATGGGGCAGCATGATCAAGCTGCTTCGAATGGAATGGGGGGAAGAAACCCGTTTGAACCCGATTAAAAACAGGCCCTTTGAGAAGGGGTTCTGAAGAGGGTAGTCCAAAATGAGGATGCCTGGCTCCCTGTATGCCTGCAGGAATGTTGTTATCAGTTAAACAACACAAGGGGCTGCTTGGGCTTAAAGGGTTGTTGTTGTTATTACTAAGAAAAGAAGACATTGAATATTGTCCAATGAAGGGAAATTCTGAAGATGGCGGAATCCGTGGCTTCTTTCTTGGTAGAGAAAAAGGGGCGATATGAATCCCGGCCATACTTGATACAACTTCAACCAGCCATGGACTCACTCGTTTCACATTATGGAGTAAATCTGGCTCGTCCCACGCTACCTACGAGCCAAGTTTTAGCCAACACTTAATGAGCAACACAACTTTATCATAATAAATTCTAAATAATTATTGGACAGTGTAATAAAATTCAGACAGACGGAAAAGGTTCAACGAATTCTACATACCTGAAGAAGGCGCCACGGAGAATTAGGCCAGTAAACTGGATCATCTGCTTGAACAGAGGACACAGTTCCCATAAACCAGCTAATCCTAGATGAATCTTCTGTCTCAAACGGCATCTTAAACCGCATCCCAGGATGCCATTGGACTCTCATAGCAGCTTTAACAGCTGAGGCTTTAACAACAAAGTCCGGTGTACTAGCACGCGGATAGTACACCACCTCAAATGCTTGACCACTAGTAGCAAGACTTGCTGCTTCAACAACAGATTCAGCCCCAACTTTCCCTATTATATCACTATTTCCATTTCCTCCATTTGTGTTTCTAATAAATCTACTTTCATCTTCACCTAAAAGCCCAGAAAAGGCTCCATATATGTTCCCAGATCCAGTTCTCCAACCAGATGGTGCCTCATGTCCACAACCAATCCCTCCTCTCTTTGCCCTACGAATCCCGATACAAAGATCTCCATTTTCTGCTCTTAAGAACACAATAGAGTCCCCAGCAACAAGCTTCTTATGGTTAACAAAATTACTCCAGCCAGTGGTAAGAAGATGTCTACGGGGTGTCCCTCTATAAACATGCCTAAATTTCCATACCTCACCGTGAACATCCTTGGCTAGAATGTTCTGCACTGGGGGTTCACCAGTGTAATCCAAGCGGGGAAACAAAGTCTCCGCGCAATACCGGGGAACAGAGAATCCCCCACCATTATTTGCATCAGACTGTGTTAATGTCTTTGCAAAAGAATTTGATTTCTCTTGGCTTTCAGTCTTATCAAAACCTACAAATTCGCTTGAATCCTCAACATCACATTCATTGCTTTTACAAGGAAAAAGTTTAAGTTTAGCATAAACTTCATCAGTTTCAGTATCAGCCAAATACCTTATGGAAACAACTCTACACAAAATGAGGGGTGGAATTCTGGAAAAACTGCTGAATTCTACATTCTTGCAGGCATGTTCAGCATGACCTTGAGGAAAGTAGAAAACTTTGGTGTTAACAGATGGCATTTTAACCATTCCACCAGCACAAGCATGCCATAACTGTGGATCCAAAAACTTCCCCTTTTCATTCATTGGTTTTCTAACAGAATTCATAACTGTAATCATTTTTTTGGAGCCAAATCTTGAGCACCAAATATTTTGGGGATCCTCAATCAATTAAGAACCCACAACCCAGATCAAAACCACCAAACAATCAGTCGTAAAAAATGAAAGATAAGAAAGCCTTTGCCTTTCAAGATTTGGGCTTTACGGGAAGGATGTTATAAGAATATCCATTTTTTCCCTTTCACTTTTCCAAACATAAATGCAGTGAAAAAGGTGGGAATGGACACAGAATGGTGATGTAAAGCAATGGACAAAAGAAAGATGATTCAAGAAGAAAAAGGGTGGGGGTGGGGGGAATTTAAAGCACAGTGACAGAGATATGGGAGACCAGACAGTGGTGATAGGGATAGTAGAGACACGAGAGACATACAGTTCACATAGTAAAGAAATACTACTAGTTAAATAAACCCCACCTGAATGGTGAAAGTGGAAAAAGACGAAAAGGAAAAGTACATTCTTGACCTCATCATATCCGATTTATTTTCTTTTTTTTTGAAATTACATATCCGATTTATATGCAAAACTCCAATAGTCCAATCCGAAGAGATAGAAAGTAAAATTTAAAAAAAAAATAAAAAATGTGATGTTCAGATATATTGATTGTGATGCTATTAACAGTGTCGAAAGAAAAATAATAAAAGCCTTGGTTTGCCGTATTTAAAGTGGAGAGAATCGAAGTTAACCATGAAACATTAGCCCAACCAAGCGGATCCGGATTCTCGGGCCAGATCACCGTTTTTACTTTGAGGTGGAATACACGGGTGCCCGTGTGTGGAAATCGTAGGTCGGAGATGTCGGAGGTCGAGCCAACACATTTGGGTGGTGGGGAGTCGGCCAAATTTTCGCTTAAAGTGGAGAGAATCGAAGTTAACCATGAAACATTAGCCAACCGCCACCTCTAAAGTTTTGTGAAAGTGATAAATGGAATTTTATCTCTCATCGGTTGCATAAAATGTCTTACATTTTTTCTATTGAAAGAAGTCAATAATGGATATCAAAATCACACGTTCCAATTTAAAGACGAAGTTGTCACTACAGCCTACAACAATCCTACTCTTTTACTTCATAGTTATGCACGAGGCAACAAATGATGAATTTTTTTTTATAACAAAGATGTGGTTCGATTTTTTTATTTAAACAAAGACGACATTTTGCACACGATTTTCAATTAATAAGTTATCAAATATGTTTGACGTGTTTTACTAATTTTGACTCAAATATTCTTACCTAACCTAATTTTTCATTCTTCTTCGATAGATCGGCGCTTCCCTCCTTCCCTTATCCTACAAGATTAACAACATTTAAATTTATGTACTAGATGCAGTGGCGGATATTACTGAGGCACGAGGAGGGGTGCGTGACCTCAACAATTTTTGAGAAATTATTAGTATACCCTAATGTATTTTGATATTAACTTTCTTTTAGTATATATTGTTTTGTTGCTTATATTGAAATATAGCAATGGTTGGCGCAGTGGTTAGGTTTCTATTTTCAGTTGTTGGAGAATAAGGTTTTGAAAACGAAAAAAATATGATATTTGAGTTTGTAAAAAAAAAATTTTTCTATAAAATATTGATGTGATTGCTCTAAGTCAAAAGAATGATATAAGACATACGATTTTTTTTTAGAGACATACGATTTTAAAGACACACGTTATTTAACTTTCTGAGTAATCACATAAGTGTATTACCTCTAGCGAATATACGTACAAGGCTAGGGTGTGGGGTTTCCAAAATTTTCTATGAAGGTACATAAATAATATATAGGGAATTTTCTACTTCTATAAAATTTAAGCAGATGACTATTATTATTTTGTCGCAGAGCATGTTTCCTTAAACGTTTTTTCTGTAGCATTTGATGGAGAGTTGTGCCCCCCCCCCCCCCCCCCCGAACCAATATCCTGCCTCCGCCACTGACTAGGTGAGTAATATATTGTATTTTTTAGTACTGTATATTTATTGTAATTATTGTATTCTAAAGAACAATGTAGAAGATGTAGAGCTATGTGTTGTATCCTTATATAATTGTAAGCATTCGCACCCTAATAATCAATCAAATCATTCTCCAAACATAACACATTCTATTAGAAATCAGATACATACATATTGATAATTGAAATATCTTAATCAACGATTTTGAAGGTGGATAAAGATGCTCCCTCCCCAAAAAAAAATCCCTAATTCTTCTCCATCTTTCCTAAATCCATGGCGATCTCTGCAATTAAGCCTCTTCAATGGCTGCGCCTCCCGGAATCTGTTCGAAACGCCCTCTCTGCCAGCTGAAAACCACCGGAATCCATGGTGTTTTGATCCCCATGTTGCCGATTCATCTCCATCGGATTTTATCCATGGAACCTTCAAGGGGGAACCATCGATCACCATACCAAAGGTTGCTATTGCCTCTCTTGCTGCTCGCTTCGAACATACATAATTGGTAAGTTCTCTCAAGGAAAGCCGCCTATGGAATTGATTAGGAAATTTCTATCGATTCAAAAAATTTCAGGAGCTGTTTTCGAAGGTCTTCTAGATAAGAAGCATGTCGTATTTCGATTTGAATTGTCTGATGATTATGTGTGTTTTTTCTCTAAACCAATTTGGAATGTTTTTGGTAAATCAATGAGGATCCTAAAATGGACTCCAGATTCTCAGTTTGATAGGGAACCATCAATAGTCCCAATTTGGCTCTGTCTTCCTAAGTTGCCTCTTCACCTGGTAAATGAAATTTTATCTTCTCTTTGGTTTCCTCTTTTAGTAAACCCTTAGGGCACTCCCAGCAGAAGCATCAAATTTTATCCCTAAAATAATATAAAATAATACATATCCCTATTTTACAACATAAGCATCTTCGTCGGCCCTATAATGATTTCAAATAATATTAAATAATACATATTCTACCTCACAACCCTATTTATACACATTAAATATTTATTATTTCACTCCAAGCGAGATCATCTATCTCTATCCCTATAATTTTTAATAATTAAATTTGTTTAGGGCGTGAATAGTGCACATAGTACATGTCGAATTTGATCTACTTGAAATGTTGCCGTCTGCCCTTACAAATTGATACGGTGTGGATTCAATATGAATGTTGCCGGGAGGGAATGCGGGAGGGGTTTTTGGCAACCAATTCTGATAGAAGATCACTTGCCGTCATATTGTAGATATTGCTGGCACATAGGTCATGAGGAACACGTCTTTACAGTTAAATATCCAGAAATTCTACAAAATTTTACACAAACACATGAAGCACACATACAAAGAGAATTCAGGCCTAAACAGAGAACTAAAGGAAATAGTGAACATATAACGCAATATGGCTCTCAAGTCAGCAATGTTGCTTCAGAGGGTATCATACATGATGGAGTGGTTGATTTGGGGAAGAATATTGCTGCTAACACACCAACTGCTGAACCAAAAAACCTTGCTAAGGGAAAAGCAGTGATGGTAGGATCTTGTCCCCATTTGGTTGATGAAGGCCCAAGTAGGGGGCGCTGGACATCTTCATCCTAGAATGGGTATAACCCTGATGTTTTAGCTTTGCAAATGGACACTAACAAGCATGATCAGCCCGTAGCTGATGAAGAAGGGGAAAATGCAGTCAACTTCTGATGCAATAGCTGAAATGCACTCTGTGATTGCAGATTTACAGCAAGAAAAAGTTGTGCTTCAATTAACAGAGGTTCAGGGGTTATTAAATGCAGTAACAAACTCTGTTGAGCCTCCACGGCAGGTTTCCGATTCACTTGTAAGGTTTACTTTAGAAAATGATGATATGCATGCGGCAGGGAAAAACACACGCAATGAACCAAAAATGAATGCCAAGCATGCAGTTCCTATCTCCCCCAAGAAGGATAAAGCTCAAATGGATGATGTTGGATCACAACTCACAATGAAGACGCAGATCCAGGAAGGTAAAATGGGTGACAAGGACACTAGGCAGCTCTCATTTGTGATCACATAATGTTCTGCAACTGTTAATGATGGAGTACTTCTAGCTGCTCCCACAAGTTTGGTAAATCAAACGATGGAGTACTCCGAAAGTTGTCCTATAAGCAATGAGGTCCTATCTATGCCTTCGACAAAGAGAGCTCTAAAATCATTGGGTATAGATAGTCGAGATTCTATCCAAGCTGAGCTCCAATATATGTGTTTAGACCCCAAAAACTCAGTTGGGTGAGTACATTTCGGATAAGGTCTTTGAAGAGAAGTTTTCCCTGGCTCAGAAGATTACTCGAACTCGGAGGAAAAAGCAAATCTTTGATCTTTAGTTTCATTTTTTTTTCTCTGGTTTTTCCCAAAAATCTAGAAACTCGGCTTTGTGAGTTTCAAATTGTTTCTATAAAATAAAATTCTACTTAAAAAAAACATAACATATTCTACTATGATATTTGAGCCCATCCGCCCACCGCTGCTCTCCCAACCTTTCATGCTGTTGTCATCATTCTCTTCCTGACCGTTGGTTGTCCACCGTTTCATCTCTTAATCAACCATCTCAGCTCTCTGTAATTCTGCTCCGTCTATTCCCTATAAATCACTTCCCTCATGGAAGATTCAACATCCGCAACGGCCTCCCACACCATAGCCACCACTCCCGCCACCGCTAACTCCTCCATTGTCGCCATTAATGGTGTGGTTCAAGCACTTATAGAATTAACTCCCACCAACTGCATGACGTGGAAGATGCAATTTCATACTTTGTTCACCAGTTATGAATTATCGGGGTTCATTGATGGAACCTAACCATGTCTGGGCCCGCAATAATCACGGATGGCATTGTAAGCCAAACCCAAATCATTCTCTGTGGGTTCGACAAGATTAGTTCATTTTAAATGTACTTTTAGGCTCTTTAACACCAGAGGTTGTTCCTTATATTTCGCATGCCACCACAGCTCGTCAGGCATAGATATTTTCGCCTCCATTGAGCAAAGCCAACACGAGGATACAATAAGAAGCTAAAGGTTCATCTTCGTACTATGACGAGAGGTATTCACCAAATTTATGCTTATCTTCATTCTGTTAAAAATAAAGATGAAGAAATTGCATGTTTGGGAGCACCACTTGATCCTGAGGATCTTATTGATCACATTCTGGTTAATTTGGCGAGGAATACATCGAGCTAGTATGTGTAGTTCTGACAGGGACAGTTTTATTACTGTGGAAAGTGTGGAAATATTACATATAAAATAGTATGTAATATTTATTTATTTCGTGTATACATTATTTGTACACTTTATTTGTAATGGACATATTAATTGTGGTACATATAAACAATTAATATGTCAAACTCTAGTTACTTTATGTCATAGACATACTTTTACTTTTTAGAGTAAAAGCTTGCCGCCCATATCTAGTGGCCGCCTAAGCTAGCTAGTATCTCCCATCAATTGTAGCTATTTATGCCTCTTTCATTTGATGAATAAACTAAGTTGAAGTTTACTCAAGTATTATTTACTTTCTCAAACTCTCTTCATGGTAGCAGAGCCTTAAACTCCTGAATCCGCTGCAAACTCTCAGTACCCTGCTGAATCAAGAATGTCTTCATTATCTGAAACTTCCTCACCCTCAGTTGAGTCCCAGCTGCCTCAGCAGACTGGGGTCACTGACTCTTCATCTTACACTAATCATAGACTTGATGGCAACAACTACTTGCTGTGGTCAAGGTCTATGAAAATGTACATCTCTGGACAAGGTAAGATGGGATACACGTCCGGCTCTAAACCTGTCCCTGCTGAAGATGACCCAGGATTTGAAGTATGGGATACTACTAATAATCAAGTCATGACCATTCTCACAAGATCAATGACAAAAAAGATTAGTGAGAACTTTATGATGTATGATACTGCAAAGGAGATCTGGGATAATGCCATGGATCTTTACTCCAAGAAAGACAATACATCAGAGGTCTATGAGCTTGAAGCTCAAATTCAAAACTGTAGACAAAGAGATATGTCTGTGACTCAATATTTCAACCAACTATCTAAGGCATGGCAACACCTAGATATGTTGGAAACTCACTCCTGGAATGATGTCAAGGATGCTGCTCTGTATAAAGACATCATAGAAAAGAAGAGAGTATTCAAGTTCATCACTGGACTGAATCCTACTCTTGATGATGTTAGAGGTAGAGTTCTGGCTACTAAACCTCTCCCAAATCTCAAATCCATGTTTGCTTGAGGTCAAACATGAGGAAAGCGAGGAGGAAAGTGATGCTACTTGAACTCCCCGCGACAACCCTGCGAGAGTGCCACCTGGCGATTGTCGGGAACCTGCTGAGGTTATTGAGGCTTACGGGAAGCCTGCTGATAAAACTGGGAAGCTGTTCTGTGACCACTGCAAACGCACAAATCACACCAAGGACACTTGCTGGAAACTACATGGCAAGCCTAACTCCTCCAAAACCTCAAGACATGCCAAGGAAAGTCAGGGCAGACACATAAGTGAGGAAGAAGATGACAACAGGTTGAATGCACAGCTTGCTGCATTCAAAGCCTTCCTAACTCAACAAAAGGGAGGTAGTCACTCTACTGACATAGCCTCTCATGCCAGTACATGTAAATTCTACTCATCTATTAGTAATGAAACCTGGATTGTTGATTACGGGGCCTCATCCCATATATTTGGTAATAAAAATCTCATTACTCAACTTAAGCCATGTCCCCAAATTCACAATGTTAAGGCTGGCGATGGGTCTATCTCTAGTGCAAAAGGTTTTGGTAAGGTGCGGCTTACTAATAAGATATGCCTACGGATGTCCTATTTGTTCCAAAATTAGATTGCAATCTCATATCTGTCGGTAAACTTACTAAAGATTTAAACTGAATTTGTTGTTTTTAATGAGAATCGGTGCACTTTCCAGGGATCATTCCTCAAAGGCAGTGATTGGGACTGCTAAACCGTGCTCAGGACTGTATGTGGTCGACCTGTCGAAGATAGAAGGCGAAGACCGAATCGCCTCGGCGGCTTTGCACTCAAAACCTAGACAATATCATGTTATGGCATTATAGACTAGGACATCCCGATTTTAGTTATTTAAAGTCTATAGATACTGAATTGTTTAAAGGTTGTAATTTGAATGATCTTCAATGTGATATTTGTCAATTTGCCAAACTCACCAAATCTGTGTATGCAAAATTACCTCACTTACCATCCACACCATTCACCTTAATTCACAGTGATGTATGGGGACCCTCAAGAGTAAAAAGCATAACAGGGAAGAGGTGGTTTGTTACCTTCATAGATGACCACACCATAACCACTTGGTTATTTTTAATGAAGGATAAATCTGAAGTTGGATCCATCTTTCAAGAGTTTTACAACATGGTCTCCACTCAGTTTGACACTAAGATCAAAATTTTGAAGACTCGACAATGCTCTTGAATATTATGAGTCTAATCTCAGTAATTTCTTGATGAATAAGGGAATTGTCCATATCAGTAGTTGTGTTGAGACTCCTCAACAAAATGGGGTTGCTGAGAGAAAGAACAGGCATCTGCTAGAAATGGCTAGGTCTATGATGTTTACCACAAATGTTCGGGGTGAAGCTATATTGACTTCCACATACTTAATCAACAGACTCCCAGCAGGGTGCTAGGCTTCAAAACTCCTATCAAAACCCTACTGGCCACACACTCCTGCCCCCATCTTATTTCCCAGTTACCTCCAAAAATCTTTGGTTGTACTGTGTTTGTCTATATCCATGCCCTACACGAAGCAAACTTGATCCCAAAGCTCACAAGTGCATTTTCCTAGGATATGCAAAGGACGGGAAAGGCTACAAGTGTTACTCTCCTTCGAAAAGAGATTTTACAATTCTATGGATGTCAAATTTTTTGAAAGGACTCCCTACTACAAACAAGTCCACCGAGGCAGTCACTGATGGAAACCTGATTGAAATTGACCTAAACCCCTTTCCCTTAGCAAACTCTTAACCCTCAGCAACCTATTGATTCTCCGCAGACTGAACCCCAGCACCCTACTGACTCTCAGCAGCCTACTGATCCTCAGCACCCTCATGAACACCGAGACTACGACCCGAGCCCGCCGACCACGAGCCTACTGACACTCAGCAATCTACGGACTCTCAGCAGCCTGCTGACATTGATGATAGGCCTATTGCTCTCAGGAAGGGAAAGAGATCTTGCACTGATCACTCTATTCATACTTATTTATCTTATGATCAGTTGTCTCCTGTCTTTGCCATGTTTACACAGGACTTGGACTCTCACTCTATTCCTAAAAATATTCAGGAAGCTCTCCAACATGATAAGTGGAAGGCGGTATCAAGGCCGAAATGACCGCCCTCCCCGGATAATCATACTTGGGATCTAACAGCTCTCCCCAAAGGCAAGAAGATAGTCGGTACCGCAAGTGGTTATTTACCATCAAATACAATGCGATGGTACAATTGACAAGTATAAGGCCGGACTAGTTGCAAGGGGTTTCACTCAAACTTATGGCATTGACTACAAAGAAACTTTTGCACCGGTGGCAAACCGAACACTTTGTCGAAATACGATATCTCTTGTTGTCCAACTTGACCGGCCTCTTCACCAATTGGATATCAAAAAATGCCTTCCTCAATGGTGACCTTGCGAGGAAGTTTACATGAATGTACCTCCTGGTTTTACCAATCCTAACACTCAAGGAAAGGTTTGCAAATTGAGGAAATCTCTATATGGCCTAAAGCAATCCCCAAGAGCCTGGTTTGGGAAACTCACTACTATGGTTAAAGCTGTTGGATATCATCAATGCAACTCAGACCACACCATGTTTATCAAGACCACTAGCCAGAAAAGATCTATCCTTATTGTGTATGTGGATGATATCATCCTCACTGGTGATGACTCTATTGAGATCCAGAATTTGAAGACTCTACTGGCAAAGGTCTTTCAAGTCAAGGATTTGGGCTATCTTAAATACTTCCTTGGTATGGAAATTGCAAGAAACAACCAGGGTATCTCTATCTCTCAAAGGAAATATGTGCTGGACCTGCTGAAGGAAACTGGTATGCTGGGATGCAAACCTGCTTGTATCCCCAGTAGACCCCAGTAATACCCTGCTGCATGGTGACATTGCTGTCAGGAAGGATCAATATCAGAGACTTGTAGGGAAACTCATTTATCTGTCCCATACAAGACCTAATATTGCATATGGAGTCAGTCTGGTGAGCCAGTTCATGCATTGCCCTACTGAGCAACATTGGGATGCTGTGAACAGGATACTGAGGTACTTGAAATCCACTCCTGGCCAAGGCTTACACTTCACCAAGTCTGCTGAGAGATCTATCACGGTTTACACTGATGCTGATTGGGCTGGCTGTCACATAGACAGAAGGTCTACTACTGGTTACTGTTCTTATGTATGGGGAAATCTTGTCACCTGGAGAAGCAAGAAACAACCTACTGTCTCCAGAAGTAGTGCTGAAGCTGAACTCAGGGCACTTGTTTTGGGTATTTGTGAAGCTCTATGGATAAAAAGGGTCCTGACTGAACTTCAGCACCCTATTCAGCACCCTATCACACTCTGCTGTGACAATAACTCGGCATTATGCATGGCAGAGGATCCAGTCCATCATGATAAAACCAAACATGTGGACATTGACAGACACTTCCTAAAGGAGAAGATTGATGCCAAGATTATTCAACTCCAGTATGTTCCCTCAGCAGACCAGAATGCTGACATTCTCACCAAGGCCATTCCACCACTTATGTTCAGCAGCCTTAGTAGCAAACTTGGCTGTATAAACATATACAACCCAGTTTGAGGGGGGGTGTGGAAAGTGTGGAAATATTACGTATAAAATAGTATGTAATATTTATTTATTTCGTGTATACATTATTTGTACACTTTATTTGTAATGGACATATTAATTGTGGTACATATAAACAATTAATATGTCAAACTCTAGTTACTTTATGTCATAGACATACTTTTACTTTTTAGAGTAAAAGCTTGCCGCCCATATCTAGTGGCCGCCTAAGCTAGCTAGTATCTCCCATCAATTGTAGCTATTTATACCTCTTTCATTTGATGAATAAACTAAGTTGAAGTTTACTCAAGTATTATTTACTTTCTCAAACTCTCTTCAATTACGTTTGAAGAGTTGCATGCGAAATTATTAAACTTCGAGGCAAGTCTTATGACTAAGCATGTTCTAGTTTTATCAACTCATCCTACGGCTCACATGGCCTCTCCTGGGTTTCAGGCCATGCCACGTCCCCCTATATTTCAAACTAACTAGCGGCCTTCCAATCCTCCTCCTCATCCATATCAACTTAGCTTTCAGTATCATAACCCTCTTATTTATAGTTATAATTTCTAATATCGCCCATCATAATAATCATAAAAATCAGAAATTACACATTAGGTATCTACACTTTAAGTCCACACCACACAAAATATGTAGAATCCAACCCAAACCGAATGACCACTTTTATTAGGATTCTAATAGCGAATACCATAAATAAATATATTTCGGTGGTGTCACCGCCGAAGTCTAAAACATCAATTTTTATCGATAAAATGACACTTTTTAACAACAAAACTACATAGTTTTAATACTAAATTTTTTTTTTTTTTAGAAATTGAGTGGGGTCACCCACAATTAAATTATTAATTATATAAAATAACCAACATATAACACATAATTTATTTTTCTCTTTTGCATCCATCACGATCTGCAGCTGAAGATGTTGATGGAGATCTGATAACAAGTCATCAGCTTAGTTGGCTTACTTCATATATTATTGGTAATGTAATATGAACTTATAAGATGTTCATGAATGTTGTATCTACTACTTTGGCCCTAATATTTATTGCTTCTTTACACCTTTAACTACTTGACATGTTCATTACACACATACTTTCATTCTCTAAAGTTGCTATGCCTTATGTTTCTTTCCAACCATTTCTACAGCATCATTCAAAAAAAAAAAATGTATAATGAGACTGCTTCTAAAAACGGTTAAACCCTAACCGTGAGGCCCCCCCCCCCCGATCCCACAGGAATGTGGGGAAAGGTTAATCAGGTAACCTAGAGCTTAGAGTCAGGGGCTTGCTGGTTCCCCATCACTGAAGGGTGTTATCAATCGGAAATCAACCCCTTTTACGGGAATCGAACCGCTGACCTCCAGATTAGGGTCCGGCTGTCATTATAACACCCCGCTCCTCACCGCTAGGCCATATCCAGGGGATTAATGAGACTGCTTCTAAATCAGGGGCCTTGTGGTGCAAGGCCTAAATCACTCTAGTATATATGTGTCTAACGTGAGCAGCAAAAAGAGGAACAAAGTAGTATCCTTAGACGAAAGAACAGAAAAAGCTGCGGATACCTTATTTTGCCGGCTATTTCTTACTTTTGGGATGTTATTGTGTGGCGAGGGATTTTGAGGTGAAGTGACGGGTAAAACGATCAGAATCACACAGTTTAAATATAGAATAAAATTGTGTGGTCTGGGGGCTGCCACACGGTGTCTCCGCACCGTGTGGAGACACCACACAATAACTTCCCCTTACTATTCTCTCATGTAATAAAGGTATTTTCAACTTTAATTCTTTTGTATTTGTTTTGCTTTATTATTTATTTATTATTATGAATAGCTATTTTTCCTATTCGAGTTAATTGATTATTAAACCTTCGATTTCATATGGTTGTGAGATCTAATTGTTCTTTCTACTCGTTTGATTATTAGTATTTGTCTATTTTCTGATTTCACGGATATACGATTGACGTTATTTGTTTAATTGTTGGCATGCGATAACTAAGCGATTATTTTGATCTAGCACCAAAATTCATCTTAGGCTGTTGCCCTAAGATTTTTAGTGGTAAACAACACATTGTATGTCGGTTCGCGAAAATAGATTCCCTGTTGTGAAAATAGATAACACTATGGTTAAAACTAAGCCGGTTGGATTAATATCTAGTAATTGGATCTATCTAATATTTAATGTTGTTGTGTCACCAAACTCCGTGCGGTCGAGACAAGGTGTGCGATAATTAGGGTGTAATTAGTGGCGGTTGTCCTAATTAACGAATTTATGAGAGATTGGTTGATGTGCGGTTGCTGTCAACTATAACCAATTTATTAGTAATTTAACGAATCGTCTTTGAATCGATGATCGATTGTAGGAATTTAGAGGGAAATAATTAGTTAGTTGGTGTTTATTTTTCTTTTCTTCTTAAGAAGTTAGATAAAAACCTAAATATATTTTATTTTATAAATTTTAGAAGAAATAAGTCCACCGTTCACTATGGGTTCGACACATACTTCTGCTATACTAGTCATAAAGATAGCAGATGATTTCTCTTTGATGGCTCGACGACCACTACCCATATTGAGTTTCTATGACTCACTTAGGCCAAACATAACATTTATTAGCTAAAATAAAGACTTTAAGTAGAAATCCAATGAATCTGGTGCCATAATGGGCTTTGACCCTTTTATTACTAAAAGCAAAATAAAAGACACTAATTATCATAAATCAGCTTCCTCAAGCCCAATGGCACTATTGAATGTTCTAATTGGCGCCTCTCTTGGTTCTTGGGTTGTCCATGTTTCAGTTGGACTTCCAACAAGCATATTTGATTTTCTTTCTCAGAAGCCTTGTCATAGGCCCATCTTTAATTCATCATTTTACAAATATCGCATTATTGATTAAATTGTATTTATGTCTTTATTTTTTATACTTGTTACATTCTTTCACTCTATTAAAATTTGTGAAAAAATATCAAAAACACAGAGAGAAACGTCATTATTGACAAAATAAATAGTTATTCAATGGGCTAAAGGTCAAGGTCAGGGACTGAACAAAATGTTTCAAGAATTATTTTCTTCATATAAATCACAAAAACACTTTTATAGGGGTTCGGAAGTAGGGTGGTTGGAATTGTTTTTTCAACAACAAAACTTTTTTTACTATAAAAAAAAATCTTATAAAACAGGCAAGGGTTGGGTGGGGAGATTGGCTGTTGTGGAGGGTGTGATCTATTTTGTATTTTTCTTTTTTTCTTGACGGATATGAAATATGTGTACGCATATTTTTTTTGTTTTTATTGGGATTCGAACCCAAAAACTCCGGTTAAGGGTCACATGAATTACTACTCCCTCTGTTCCGAAATATTTGAGACAGTTGCCAAAAATACGCTTATTAAGAATGTGATTTAATGCTATGACTTTAATAATACAATGACTTAAAAATCCATATGATACAATTAATGCAATCTTACCTAGTATTAAATAAGGGTAAAATAGCCTCAGTTATTTTGGAACAAAAAACTTCGTCATCTAGTATTAAATAAGGGTAAAGTAGATAAATTAGCAATAAAGAATGCTTTGAAAAAAATTATGTCTCAGTTATTTTGGAACAAAACTTTTTGACAACTGCCTCAATTATTTTGGATCGGAGGGAGTACCGTGGTTTTCTTATTTTCAAGTTTCATTTCAACTGCGATAACCAAAGCAGGAAATTTAGCTATTGAGAAAACACAGACATGAAACTTCAACAATAGGAATACTCATAGACAAGGCCGGCCCTGCATTTTTTGAGTTTAAGGCCAAGTCTCCAAATTGTGCTTTTTAGTTGTGATATGGGAAACCCGCATACGGTCTTACGGACCCGGGTTGACCCGGTCGGAGGTCACATCATAATCATCTCGCTCCAACTTCGTACACTTTGATCTATCTTGTTTGCCAGGATGGATCCGCATCGCAAGTTAGCGAGCCTCCCGTCAACTCGAGCCAGGGCCAAGCCCGATCACCCGGATGACGCCCAATACATACAGCCTCCTGACTGCTCAAGGCGAAGCCGGACTCACCTCCTCAATTCGAGAGTCATTGTATCCAAAAAGATAAGACCGACCGATTAAGCCCGCGGAGAGGACAACGTTACCTCAACTCCGATCGTCATGTTACCATCCAAGATCGTGTCTTATACTTAATCATACTTTATTATGTCTTATCGTCATTAGAATAATCTCGATTAGTCCGTAGCCTATAAATAGGAGCTGTATGTTACTCATAAAGGATCTATCTAATAACAAAAGCAGGCCAAGCTCGGCCAATTCGTCGACTCCGTCATCATATTCATATTATCACCGGAAACTGCATATATTTCTTATCAGCCACAGTAATCACCACCCATCCCACCGGAGAAATCACACCTAAATAGCCAGATATCCATACGGCCCAGCCGTTACCGCCACCCTGATTGTTCCTGAAACGTCAGTTGGCTCCGTTACCGGGAAATTTCTTATCAAAATCAATCTTCTTCGGCCGTTCTCACCGCCGTGAAATCCATTCCACGGTGTCTCCGGCGAAATCATCGTTTGCATGCTTGATATTGACCTTAGAAAAGGTTTCCATTTCTTGGGTTGTACGGCCTGAAAATCGATGCTTTTATCACTTCTGAGACGCAAATCTTCATCCGAAGCACTATACACAAGAAGGTTTGGATAGCTTTCGCAAAAACACAGTGGCAAGGAAGCAACAACAACGCCAGACGTGGTAAGTTGGGTAACTTAAAAGGACTCTTTTCCTTTCCAGGTTTATTACACTTGCCGGCATATCGCTATTAAATATTTGGGCAAGATTGAACATTTTTGCGTGTGAATCCTTACCGGATTCTTGGTTTCTGTGACTCCTCCGACCGGCACCGCCCAAAGATTACTTTGCCAACAAGCCTCCTTTCAAATCATGGGTGGAGGGAAAGCAGTGGAACCTGGTACACCGAATAAGGGGGTCAATCAGGACACAACACGTGGCAACAACCCCCGACGTGCCAGTTCAACGTCACATCACAATGGACGAAGCCGGGGATCGCAGTCCGCCCAGGGCGACGACGAGCAGTCAGTTGATCCCGACATGCGTAGTGTGTTAAATGAAAAAGCAAAGGCCCGAGAGTTAGAGGATGCGGCTACAAAGAAGGCTCGCGGGAAGAATGCAACCGGGACATCTCGTCAAAACTACGAACAGCGAACAAATTTGGATGCCGAAGCAATTGCGAGTCAAAATGCCCATGCAGCAGCATTAAGGAATCATGTGGAATACTTAGAGGATATGCGGCTAACAAATCAAAGCCTTATAGCACAAGGTTGTCCTCCCGTACCCGTTAGCAAATTTGTTCCGCCCATGCCGGCTCGAACAGATACAACACAATCTACCTCTCTGATACCGGCAAGGTCGCATCGCGAGGATCAGGAGGAGGGTAGCCATGCTACATCACAACCAAGCAGAGGAAGGAAGTCGGCCTTAGCCCGCCTAGGGCCCGCGGATAACATCCGTGGTGCAGCCCCGGAGCGAAAGAGTGCCGAAAAAGAAAGGCATGTCCGGGGCACGGAGAATCACAGATAGAGCAAAGTATTGTCAAGATTCCCGTTATAAAAGAGAACGCCAACGAGTTGGAAATAATGAAGAAACAAATTGAAGAGCTTCAGAGGGGAACCGGAGCTGTAAAGGAATCTAAACCCACTTGGGGAACCAGTGTCTTGCATCCAGATATTCTCTCAGCAGCACCTAGAGGAGGTACACATTATCCAAATTTTACCAATTATCATGGTACAACAGATCCCCTAGACTGGCTATCAGCTTTCTATAGCAAGATAAACTTATGCACCTCAAGCGAGGAGGCATGGTGTATCGCGTTCGTAGGGGCTATGCAAGACCGAGCAGCCTCATGGATCGGTAGCCTACCCCCGGCATCAATTCTGTCCTGGGACGATCTAATCAGCAAGTTCACCGCCGAGTTCAAATCAGTCGGGGGACCTAATAAAACTCACATCGACCTTCACGAGGTCCGACAAGAAAACGGTGAGTCAACCCGTAGTTACTACGAGTGGTTCTACAAAGTTTATGAGCTCACCAGAGGTTTAGCCGACAATGTGGTGATGAGTAGCTTCGAAACGGGGCTCAACCCGGGATACCTAAAATCCTACTTCGCACTCAACCCGCCGTCAAACCTCCAAGAAATGTTAAGTACTGCTAGGAAGTACATTGCAAAGGCAGGAAGTGAGGGTACTTCATCTACTTATAGGGGGAAGCAAAGGACCGAGCAAAGCCCACCAAGGGAGCCCAGAGGAAACCGGGACCGAGACCTCAAGAATCCTGAAAAGTTTAAAGAGGAAAATTGGACTCCAATCAAGATCTCCTACACACAGTTAATACATGAAATAAAAGATGAGTTGCTTAAGCCTTTTCCCATGAAACCGGACAGAAGGCGCGATCAATCCAAGTATTGCGCTTTCCACGAAGACAAGGGTCATGATACCGATGAACAGATTAACGCTCATATCTCGGGCCTCGTAAGTCGCTACCAATTGAAGAAAGAGTTTGAAAAATTACGGCTCGATCTTACCAAAGCGTAACGTATTTCCAAAATAACATAAAATCATCATTTAAGCACATAATTCGTTACGTCATTATCGCCGAGATGGCGGAGGAGCAAACCCGAACGAATGTCAAGCGCGTCAATACGACCGAGAAATCCGATCATCACGGTAAGTCCTCCCAGTAACAACCAGATCAAATACAGGAAATGGTCTATCAATAAGCATGTGGAAAAACCTCTTGTTTTACGTGGAAATGAGCGACCACTTGCTTTCACTAAAAACGAGCTGGTAACATCAACCAAAGTAGAGGACTCATGCCTCAGCATCTCGGTCGTTACGAACAGGTTCAGAGTTAACCGAGTGATGATAGACACGGGGGCATGCAGAGATATCTTATATTACAATTGTTTCAAAGAATTGGGCTTTGGTGACTCCAACTTACAACCACACAATGGTACTCTGAAGGTTTTACGAACCACATGATACAAGTCAAGGGAGCCATTGATTTGGACATACAAATGGGGGATTACGCTCCTTTCAGGACTGAAAGGGTGAACTTCCTGGTGGTGGATCTTCAATCAAACTACAATATGATCATTGGAGCACCCGCCCTAAAACAATTTCAGATGGTAGTCTACATCCCACACCAACGAGCAAAATTCTACGTTGAAGATATGATTGGGGTTTCGGTCAGTGAACCTGCAGCCGTACTCACGTATATTCACACCTCTCGGGCAGAAGGAAAACGGGCTCAAGCTGAATAGCCGGGACCCAACCTCATGAATATGGTAAGGAAAGTGACTCCTCCGGAAGTAGAGTGTGAAACCTTGCAGGTTAGGGATGAACCCGATTTTACCGCTGACGGCGAACTTATCGAGGTAATCGTTAACGATGCTTATCCCGACCAAAAAATTAAGATCGGGGCTCATCTACCCACGGATGTGAAAGAGGCCTTGGTTGCTCAGTTAAGAGCGAATATAGATGCTTTTGCCGGGTGGTCACAGATATGAGGGGCGTCGAGCCGCAGATCGCGTTGCATCATCTAAACGCTATCCCACTTATAAACCCATTCAACAACGTGCCCGACAGTTCACCCTCGAGAAGGAGGCCACTATCAAAGCTGAGGTTGGTAAGCTCTTCCAAACAGGAATTATCAAAGAGCTCGCCTATCCTTCTTGGCTAGCGAATGTGGTCATGGTCAAGAAGCATAACGGCAAATGGAGAATGTGCATAGATTTCACCGACATCAACAAAGCCTATCCAAAAGACCCTTATCAGCTCCCCAGAATAGACATGTTAGTGGACTCTATCACCGGCTTCGAAACGCTGAGTTTTTTAGACGCATATTCCGGATATCATCAGGTCAGGATGGCGGAGGATGATAAAGAAAAAATGGCTTTTAGAGCCGCCGGAGGACTCTATTACTACGAGATGATGCCCTTCGGATTAAAAAATACGGGTTCAACCTATCAAAGAATGGTCAACAGGGTGTTTAGTTCCTAGATTGGACGAAACATGGAAGCCTATATTGACGACATGGTGGTCAAATCACCAATCGGTGGTCACGCCGCCGATCTTGCCGAAACATTTAAGAATGTACGCCAACACTCAATGAAGCTCAACCTGGCCAAATGTACATTTGGGGTTGGAGCGGGTAAATTTCAAGGATTCATGGTCAGCCACAGGGGGATAGAGGCAAATCCGGAGAAAATTCAAGCACTACTCAACATGCATGAACCGACTACAATTAAAGAAGTGCAGAGACTTAACGGTCGAGTTATAGCTCTGGGACGATTTATATCAAAATCAGCAGAGAAATGCTTGCCTTTTTTCAAAATTCTCAAGGGTAGTAAAACTTTTTCTTGGGATGAAGAATGTTCCAGGGACTTTCAGGCCCTAAAAAGTATCTCGGGAAGCCACCCCTTTTGGTTAGTCCCCTTACGAGGGACAATCTGTTTCTATATTTGGCAGCATCGGATTGGGCCGTGCATCCGTCTTAATAAAAGAGGCGGAGACTCACCAGCAGCCTGTATTCTAATTCAGTAAGGCGCTCAGCCCAGTGGAAAGCCGATACTTCAACGTGGAAAAGCTAGCTTATTCATTGGTGATAGCGGCTCGAAAATTGCATGGATATTTCACCTCACATACGATCATCGTCATGACGGACAACCCTTACGACAAATACTGCATAAGCCAAACCTCTAAGGTCGGTTACTTCGCTAGGCCATTGAGATTACCGAGTTTGATATCCACTACCAACCCAGAAAAGCGATCAAGGCCCAAGCCTTGGCCGATTTTATTGCAGAGACTAGCTTCACCTCAGAACGATCAGACGCCTTGCCTACCCCGGAGACCGCAGATGAAACCCTAAAACCCGACAATTGTTGGCACCTATACGTAGATGGCGCTTCCAATAAAAATGGAAGCGTAGCAGGGGTCATCTTATTCGAGCCGGGCACAACGAAAGAGATCGAAAAAGCTTTGAGGTTCGAATTCAAGGCAACAAACAATCAAGCAGAGTACGAGGCCATGATCGCCGGTTTGGATTTGGCAAGAGAAATGAAGGTGCGTAACGTCCAAATTTTCTGTGACTCTCAGCTCATTGTCGAACAAATTTTTGGGCGGTACGAGACCCGATGTGGAATCTTAGAAAAATATCGTGAAATTGTCCAACAAATAAGACGAGACTTCGATTATTGCGGTTTCACCAGAATCGGTAGGGAAGATAATGAAAGGGCTGATTATCTGTCAAGGTTATTCTTGAAGGAATAAATAGCCGACCCATCGATAATGGTGGAATATCGAGCCATTCCCGTAATTGAAAAAGCTGAAATCATGGACATCGAATACCGATTCAGGCCCCGTGTTGGACAGATGACATACGAGCGTATATTGAAATAGGTTCTTTACCATCGAATCTAGACAAAGCTCGTTCTCTCAAGAGACAAGCGGCCAGATATATTTTGAATGATGGAGTGCTTTACAAAAGATCTTTCACTAAGCCACTTCTCAGATGTGTCCGGAAAGAGGAAAGCAAGAAAATTCGGGTAGAGCTGCATCAGGGAGCATGTGGAGGACATCCTGCGAGCCGCTCCCTAGCTCAGAAGATTATAACCGCAGGATACTACTGGCCCACGATCACGCAAGACTCGGAAAAACTTGTCATGGAATGCCCCGAATGTCAAATGCACGCGGATATACCTAGGCTACCCTCCGTTGAACAGAGTATTGTCGTCTCGGCTTGGCCATTCGACATGTGGGGTCTCGACTTGATTGGACCATTCCCACCGGGAAGAAGAGGCTGTAAGCTTGTTATCGTAGCCGTAGACTATTTCACCAAATGGATCGAGGCGAAAACTATGGTTATATTGGCACGAAAAATGCTACATATTTCATACACGACTTAATCTGGTCTAGATTCAGAGTTCCAAGGGCAGTGGTGTCGGACCACGGGCCTCAATTCAAGGACGAGTTCTCAACGTTATGCAAGGATTATCACGTAAAGCATTGGCAATCCTCAGTTGTGTACCCGCAGGGAAACGGTCGAGAGAAGCTGGTAATAAACAAATTATTAAGATGTTGAAGAAAAGTATCAGTGAAAGGGCGAGTAAGAAAGCCGTCCTATGGGCACTCCGGACAACGATCAAAACACCCACGGGCGAAACTCCTTTCGCCCTCACTTATGGATCGGAGGCAATGACGCCCATTGAAATGGCTCTCCCAAGTATCCGAGTGGCTAAATACGACACGGGTGATAACCTTGTCAATAGGCAATACGAGCTAGATATGGACGAAGAAAAACGAGTCTCGACTTATCTAAGAATGGTCAACTACAAACAATTGCGAAACGGCAACATGACCGTCGGATTCGGGGCCATTCTTTCAAAGTGGGAGACTTTGTCTTGCGAAACCGAAAAGCAACGGGGATGAAGCCCGACAAAGGAAAGTTAACAACAAAGTGGGAAGGCCCCTATCGGGTTTCCAGAGAGATCAAGAAAGGGACCTACATCCTCACGGATAAGGATGGGTTCGATCTTAACCGCCCTTGGCACGCGGACAATCTGAAGAGATGCTACATGTAAAACAATCATTGAATAACACTTCTTTTGGGTTATGGCCATCCTCTTGTTTACGACTCGAGTGTTTAGGTTTTCTTTTGCTATTTTGTAAAAACTTTCGGCTATATGATTCCTTTTACGAAGGTTTTATATGTCAACGGCTAAATCTATAAATAAAATGCAAAATCTTTGATTGGTATAACAAATAAGCAAAATCCGGAGCAACAAATTATCTTTACAAAGCGAAACAAGGGGGCCCACGCCCAAACATAAGATAACGGAAAATATAACAAAAAATAGCTCATCAGCGGTTATTATTTGAGCGAAGATATTGATCCCCGGGCATAATTGTCATTCCGAAGCTAGTGGTACAAAGACTTGAAATTAGCCAAGGAAAGGGCATTAAACGCCCCGGACTCATGTTCCTCGCAAAGTTAACGGCCTCACGGTGGATGATAAGGCCCCAATCAACATTCACATTCGGAGTGAGGATGGCATTTATAAGAATGACCTCTTCGTCCGTTACCACTTCAGGGTTATCAGCAGGGATAGCCCGGCTATTGATGAACCGTTTCCATTCTCGATACCACTGGCATAGCCCGGAGAAGGTGCCATTATGAACGGAGTCCTCATCTCTCTCTGAAAACACAGCCGAATACGCATCATACCGGTAAGAGAAGTACGTTTCTCTATTATCAAGATCCCAGGCTCTTTCAAAGTGTAAAGCCGGATCAAAGGAAGGGAGTTGCAAAAACTCATTTATATCCGCCGGGGAAAAGCGCACTCGGATATTCCGAATAGAAATAGAGGAGACTTCTTCAACAGATTGAACCTCGGATAAAACGGCGAAAAACTCACGAACCAGGTTTAGGTTGCACCTCTCAATAGGATTAAGAAGAAAGTGACGCCATCCCGAGTACGCCACACGGAATAAAGAGCCGCTCCCGTCAACCTTGCTCACATCCAGAATTCTCTCGGGTAAGTGCCTATGATTGGTAAAATAGTTCCTATAGTTCTGAATTGCACCGACGGACGCAATGCTGAAAAAAGGGGACAGCGGAGTAGGAGAGCAAGAGCCAGAGGAGGATGACATGGCTAGAAACAAATGTACACACAAATACTACAGAAAATGTGTCCTATACAGCCACAAATAACTTCTATTTATAAGAAAAGAATGATGCACCCGACGGACCTTTTCTAGGCTATACAGATCCTAACCGGCAGTGTACCGGGTCAAATTGTAGTGCTAGTCTGGTGAGTCAGGTCGTATTCCTCAGGGAAAACATGGTAATTCTTTTAAGTGGGGTTAAACACCAAGAAGCTATTATTAACTCGATCTAAGTCGCAGGTTTATCATTTTCCTCGGGTTAGATTATGTTAGATCGATTATATTAGTTAGTAATGTTAGAGTTAGATGTTAGTAAAACGAAAAATAAAACAAATAAATACTAATATAATATATAGATATATTTTTGGAATCTAGCCAAGAATACTTTCTTGAATCAATATCTTTTAGTAGAAATAAATGAGACGAGATCTTCCTTTATTCAAGGTGTAAATTATATATGAATCGGTGTACTCCTAAGCTAGACAACTCCTCCTCACACGAGCGTATGAAATTGTCATATGTCCATTGCATCGGTCCAAGGTCCACAACTGATTGTTACGGTTTTTCGAACGGGTCCCGAGTACAAATCTACCTTTAGATAAAAAGGAGTCATTCCGTTCGTCAAACGGTCAATTTTATTTAAAAGGCTCCGGTTGTCAAAGCCGGACGATTCAATTTTGCGGTTTAAGTTTCAATTAAACTGATGATTTAACATTATTACGATCTCGAGTACAAATGTCAATAAAATTTATCTTTCCCAAGACAAATCTGCCCCCGGGTAGGAAACTGGGTTCCGTTGTCACGTTTTCACTCGGCCAATTTTACCCTCCGGTCTTTCAATTTTAACGTTTCATTAAGCGCGAGAAGAAAGAGATTCATCATAATTGATTTTAATCATTATTACCGAGTCGATCATTCATTTTACCAAAAGATTAACTAATTCGATTCATATCTTGGCTAGATATATTTTTAGTTTAATATCATATATAAATAGAAATAGAAATAATAAACATAACAATTTTAGAATATATTACCGGTTATGACTATCGAATCGGGGTCGTTTCCGCCGGATCTAACATGCCAAAGCTTCGAAATCAACAATCTTCGATAATTATTCCGCCATTACAACGATACTATAACCATTTTATTTATATATGTGAAAAACATATATACATACATACGTAGACATATATATGTATATACGGGCCCCGAAAAAAAAATTAAAAGAGAAACGAAATGAAAAACGAGATCTAGATCTAGATCTATATATATATATATAGATAGATCTATCACATATATATTCATATATAGAATATATATATATATACATGAAGGGTGTGTATATATATATATATATATATATATATATATATATATCATATATGTATATATATATATGATCATCCAAAAAAAAAAAAAAGAAAGAGCAGGGGGACGAGAGAAGAAAGAAATGGGAAAGAAAGGGGCAGAGCTCCCTGCTGCTGATGCTCTGTTTTTATAGGAGAAAAGGGGGGCCGGATCGATCCGGGAAAGGGCCGGATCGATCCGGTGGTGATCAATTCTAGATCCTTCTAAAACTTCTAAAATTCATATCTTGAGTTGTAGACCTCCAAAAATTATGATTCAAACGTCAAAATTAAGCTCTCGGAAAATTCTTCAACTTTCATGAAGGACTCTTCTTCAGAAAACGCCGTCTTGATAAGAAAATTCATACTCCGAACGTTTTGCGGGATTTTTACGAAATTGAATCAATTAGCCACTTGACCACCATTTGAGTTGTAGAAGTCCGATCGACTTGATTCAAAATCCATTGGAAATCTTTCTTGAAGATATACAACTTTTATTAAGGAAACTTCTTCGAAAATGTCGTTTTGATGAGCTATTCGTATTACGAAGATATTTCGGGATTTTTACTAATCCGAATCGATTAGTCAATTGACCATAACTTGAGTTGTAGAACTCCAATTGATGTGATTCAAAGTGCGTTGGAAAGCTTATGTGAAGATATACAACTTTCATTAAGAAGTCATCCCCTGAAAATGCCTCTAAGCTGGGTCAAATCTCCATCGAAAATAAATTACGGTTTAAGTACTTAGGAAAATTTGCTCCGTTTGAACTCGTAAGCTTGTGGCATCTTCTTCTAATCCTCTAAACACATCTTTTAGACTCAAAACACGTCGTTACGTGGAATCTTGGTCAATGTATAATCCCGCAATGAACCACCAAAATACCAAACGTAAATCCGACACGACACTCCGGTTACTAAACCGGTACAAAAACTAATAAAAAACTTATAAAAATACGATAATTTATATAATAACTACTACTAACATATTTGAATAAAACTTAGTAATTTTGACTTCATTTGATACAATAATGCTCAAAATGGTATCAATATTGGGGTGAAATGTCATAATAATGATCATAAATTTATCTCTCATCACAACCCCCTACTTAGCTTTTGGTCGTCCTCGATCAAAACAAGCGATAAAACAAAATGAATAAGAGATAAATTCATGAAGATATAAGGTATAAGGAACAACCGAGATAATACAACCATTAGAATTACAACCGGGCGTTAACCTCAATATAAATGTATAACGAGTGTGTGTGTGACAAGCCTTTTCAATTTCCACTATCCTCTCTTGAATAAATCAAGCAAAACACACAAATATCCATTCGAGACGACCCTAATGACTTTCCTAGGTATAAGCGATGAGTTCCACACAAAGTCCTTCCGTGTACTTATTAGGATAATCCCTAAAGCATATCATTCGGTTTATGCGGGGATAGTCGAGAAGATAACTAAGTTTTCAACCATTCTTAAACTTTTTTTTTCTTTTTCTTTTGATGAGCTTAATTTCACATTTGTAGCATATGCCTTCATTCCCGGCAATAGGACGTTTCGTGATAACACCCTAGGCCGGACTACTATCATCGAGCGGTCGGGAGCTTTTAAACCTCATAGTGATATAGGACGTTTCGTGATAACGCCCTACTGCACTCAAATCATTGGTAGCTACAACCAACATATAGATAGTTCATCTTTATTTTTTATTATTTTTTTTTTCATAAACTTAACTTATATCCTTTCTATCACATTCAAACCTTCAGATATTCACAGTACACGTTCAAAAGTTAGGTACTAAGTTGCTTCTATTTCTAGGATAAACCACTAGGACACTGAATAGATACAGTTTAAAATTTTCCGCTTCAATATCAAAGGCTTACGTGAAGGAATTCATGTTACACAAATATATTTGGAATTACAATGCACTTACGGTTCACGTTGGTTATACACATCCAAATTGATCATTATATCTTCAAATCCATGAAATATATACCTTATACAGTTTATTTTAATCAACTAAATAATGCTCGAAAAAAAATAAAAAAACTAAGGGTTTTATTGATACAAAATAAGCATTAATGCCATTGCTAGACCAACGACTCCACTCCCCACTTACGAACTTACATTGTCCTCAATGTAAAGTGAGTGTAAATAAGTTGTTGGTAAAGCAATGGTGCACTAAAACAAGTCAAAACAAATACTCGGATGATAAAAAAAAAAAGGGTGGGCGGGTGGGTCAAAGTTATGACCGTTGTGTGTGCAAATAAAATAAAAGTATGTGGAGTGTGACAGTGTAATGCAAAAGGGTAGATAAACACACCACATAAACTTTTATTGATTTAAAACACACAATATTCCACAGTAGTTGAACTAATACATGTCACACATTATTTGAAATTTAAAACAAGACTAGATCATGATATGAAATGTGTGACAAAGTATTAACTCTGAGTCTTTTATACCCAGATCCTCAAGGGTTATTTCAAATTGTTCTAACAACCTAAGTCTAAGAAATGATGCATTTGAATTTTATCTTTGTTATCCATCAGGATTTTCGGATAACCACCTAATCGTTCCCGTTATAATGACATTCAAACATTCATCCTAAGACTTGGTGAAACAAAATGAAAATCAATCCGAAGTATTCGCAAAGTATCATCCAAAGTATGAGTAATTATTATATTTAACATTTTTACGGGCTGCCTCCCGGTAGCGCTTTTGGTTAACGTCGTTTGCTCGACCAAAATGATAAGGATTAACTAATATAATATACTAAACAAAACGGGATACTTCTAACAATTACTCACAAAAGCACGTAACAATTAAGCACATAATCCACTAAAAATAAATGCTTAAGGAGTAAAAAGGAAGGATAGTACCCGTCATTGACTACATTTATAGTCTATAGCCGGACTTTACCGTGCTTCGGTTTTAAGGCACCGGTGGTGGGTCATCCTCACGCACTTTGCATCCGTCTTTTTTATCAATACGCTTTCCAACATATGTTAGACGAATGCCGTCGAATCCAACGGTTCTTGACCTTTTCCTTTGATTTTCGAGCTTTCGGTTTGTGAGCCTTCATATTATTGATAGAGTCATCTTCTTCAACTACTGCGTGTTAGTACGATCCACAACAAGGGAACACAAAGTGTCTACACAAGAACTAGATTCTAGTGTAATGTATGGATATTTCAATGAAATGTAAATGTTGAAGACAACGCTCTCATGATTAACTCCCAAACTAAACTCTCCCTTACAAACATCGATGAAAGGGGTATTAATAGTTAAGTGCCGAAAAGTGTCGAGAAAACATGCATACTTCTCATCGTTAAACGAAGATGGTAAAGCTTCCTTGAATGATTGTGCCTTTTGAAGACATAGTGTGTCATCATTCAGTACCTTTTTCTTTAAAATATGCAGTGGATGTGGTGATGCCCTTCCAGGTTGAACCGATGTGAATTTAGGTTGAACCGGATAAGGTTCGGTTTGAAATGGCCCTTCCAAACTTGATTCATTCTCAACATGATCATTGGTCAAGGTCCTACTCATTCTTGGATTTTTCAATATTCTAGGAATCTTGACCCATTCCTCATTTTCAGGTTCAATATATCTGTTCTGTCTTAGGAAATCTTCAATAATGTCCTCTTCCTCTTTAGTGAATTCCGGTTTATTTTCCATATCCTTTTCAAATTTACCATCTAAATCATCCTCTACTTCATTAATTCTCATGTTTTCTAATCCATTACTTCCACAGATCCTTCCACTTCTGGTAATAACAGCATTTACCCCACTCAGATTTCTTTCGATATTACTTGGCAATTCTTCTGAGGGTTTACTGTTTTTACGTTCTACTTCTCTACTCAAGTGATATTCCAGATTCCTCAATGAAGCTTCTATAATTCTCATTCTGGTATCATGTCCACTTATAGATGTTTTCAACATATTCATATCCTTAGTGACTGTACCTATAGACATTATCATAATTTCCATATTTTGAGCTTGAGTAGATATCATACCTATCAGATTTTCCATTAATTTCTCCCATTTGTTAACTCCTTCAGGTTGAGTTGAACTTTGGGTGACTGGTATGCTTTGAGTGGTATATTGTGGATACGGTTTAGGTAATGATTGTAGATTCTGATTCGAGGTATCTCCTTGATAAACTAGATTTGGATTCTTATATTGGATTGGATACGGTGGTTGTCCTTGCTTACTAGGGTTTTCAGACCAACGAAAAGTAGGGTGATCTCTTCTAATAGCATTAAACGAGTTTGAATACGCGTTGTTCAAATTCCTATGCTGTTGCAAAAAACTCACCTTTTCCCTTGAATATCCTTCTGGTTCTTCCATCCCTAATGACACATTATCATGACTTGAGTAGTCATTTGTTTTACTATTTGCCGAACTCAGGTTCTTATTCTGTTGTAAACCATCAAATTTCCTACTCAAATTCTCCAAGTGTGCTAGAACTTCCGTATTCGATGTATATTCTCCTGCAAAGGCTACTTTTCTTGTGCTAGAACCGGTTTCCCACATTCTGTTATTTTTGGAAATCTTTTCTATAGCATCGTAAACTATTTGGGCTTCACTCATCATTAACGAACCACCACATGCATGATCTACATCTGCACGTGAGTCTTTCCTTAATTTACGACAGAAAAGTTGGATTTGCATATCTAAGGAATAACCATGATCGGGACAAGCTCTCAGTAGCTTTTTAAATCTTCCCCAAGCATTCCCAAACGTTTCTTCAGATCCTTGTCTAAAGTTAGCAATCTCGACTATTAATTCCAATTTTCTACCAGGAGTAAAATATTGCTTTAAGAACTCGGATTGAATCTCCTCCCAACTAGTCAGTGAATGGTGTGGAAGTGACAAAAACCAATCTCGTGCTCTTCCTTTTAAAGAAAAAGGAAACATAGACATCCTCGTTAATTCCCGATGAGCACCATGACTTTTGGCTGTATTACACAATTCTTCGAAAAGATAGAGATGATGATGTGGATCCTCATCATCTTCTCCTAGAAATTGGGCTCTTGTGTCAATTAAACCAAAAAGATGAGATTTTATTTCGAAATTATTTGCTCCTTTATTGGGTAAACGAATTGGATTATTAATGCGGTACCTTCTTACGGTCCGATCACATATAGGTCTCGGGTTAGGTTTGGTTTCGATTATTACGATTATGCTTATTCCGATTCGATTATTTCTATTATTCGATTCGGTTATTAGGTTGAGGTAAATTCTGATTAAGGTTTTGGCCATACCCTTGAGCATGAGCAATCCCTTGTTCAGGTGTTTCACCAACGGTTTCGACCATTTTCGTGATTCGATTTGACATTTCTTGTGGAATAGAAAATATCGAATAGAAAATAACACGAAATCGATAAAAAAACCACATTTTTTTTTTCTCCTCGGTAATTACCGAATCCACTCGATATTTACCGAGTAGTTTTTTTTTTTTTTTTTTTTTTTTTTTTCGGTTTTTTTTTTCCTCTCTCTCTCAGTAATTACCGAAGCCACTCGGTATTTATCGAGTATTTTTATAAAAAATTGATATCTTACCAAATAGGTAGGTACCAATGAAAATAAAAATACAAATGAGATTGAGAAATGTATTGACTTATCCTCGGCTGTTATGACCACGTTTACTTTCTACTATCGAAAATAGAAAATAACTCGAAATTGGTAGAAGAAGAAAATTGGTAACTAAAAGAAGGTAGATACCAACGGAAAAATAAAAAAGAAATGTGATAAGAAGAGTGTTGACTTATCCTCGAGAATTTTGAGCTAATACAAGTAGTAACCCTAGACACAAAGAAAGAAATTAGCGACGTTTTCCCCGGCAACGGCGCCAAAATGCTGACGGACCTTTTCTAGGCTATACAGATCCTAACCGGCAGTGTACCGGGTCAAATTGTAGTGCTAGTCTGGTGAGTCAGGTCGTATTCCTCAGGGAAAACATGGTAATTCTTTTAAGTGGGGTTAAACACCAAGAAGCTATTATTAACTCGATCTAAGTCGCAGGTTTATCATTTTCCTCGGGTTAGATTATGTTAGATCGTTAGATTAGTTAGTAATGTTAGAGTTAGATGTTAGTAAAACGAGAAAATAAAACAAATAAATACTAATATAATATATAGATATATTTTTGGAATCTAGCCAAGAATACTTTCTTGAATCAATATCTTTTAGTAGAAATAAATGAGACGGATCTTCCTTTATTCAAGGTGTAAATTATATATGAATCGGTGTACTCCTAAGCTAGACAACTCCTCCTCACACGAGCGTATGAAATTGTCATATGTCCATTGCATCAGTCCAAGGTCCACAACTGGTTACGGTTTTTCGAACAGGTCCCGAGTACAAATCTACCTTTAGATAAAAAGGAGTCATTCCGTTCGTCAAACGGTCAATTTTATTTAAAAGGCTCCGGTTGTCAAAGCCGGACGATTCAATTTTGCGGTTTAAGTTTCAATTAAACTGATGATTTAACATTATTACGATCTCGAGTACAAATGTCAATAAAATTTATCTTTCCCAAGACAAATCGCCCCGGGTAGGAAACGGGTTCCGTTGTCACGTTTTCACTCGGCCAATTTTACCCTCCGGTCTTTCAATTTTAACGTTTCATTAAGCGCGAAAAGAAAGAGATTCATCATAATTGATTTTAATCATTATTACCGAGTCGATCATTCATTTTACCAAAAGATTAACTAATTCGATTCATATCTTGGCTAGATATATTTTTAGTTTAATATCATATATAAATAGAAATAGAAATAATAAACATAACAATTTTAGAATATATTACCGGTTATGACTATCGAATCGGGGTCGTTTCCGCCGGATCTAACATGCCAAAGCTTCGAAATCAACAATCTTCGATAATTATTCCGCCATTACAACGATACTATAACCATTTTATTTATATATGTGAAAAACATATATACATACATACGTAGACATATATATGTATATACGGGCCCCGAAAAGAAAATTAAAAGAGAAACGAAATGAAAAACGAGATCTAGATCTAGATCTATATATATATATAGATAGATCTATCACATATATATTCATATATAGAATATATATATATACATGAAGGGTGTGTATATATATATATATATCATATATGTATATATATATATGATCATCCAAAAAAAATAAAAAGAAAGAGCAGGGGGACGAGAGAAGAAAGAAATGGGAAAGAAAGGGGCAGAGCTCCCTGCTGCTGATGCTCTGTTTTTATAGGAGAAAAGGGGGGCCGGATCGATCCGGGAAAGGGCCGGATCGATCCGGTGGTGATCAATTCTAGATCCTTCTAAAACTTCTAAAATTCATATCTTGAGTTGTAGACCTCCAAAAATTATGATTCAAACGTCAAAATTAAGCTCTCGGAAAATTCTTCAACTTTCATGAAGGACTCTTCTTCAGAAAACGCCGTCTTGATAAGAAAATTCATACTCCGAACGTTTTGCGGGATTTTTACGAAATTGAATCAATTAGCCACTTGACCACCATTTGAGTTGTAGAAGTCCGATCGACTTGATTCAAAATCCATTGGAAATCTTTCTTGAAGATATACAACTTTTATTAAGGAAACTTCTTCAGAAAATGTCGTTTTGATGAGCTATTCGTATTACGAAGATATTTCGGGATTTTTACTAATCCGAATCGATTAGTCAATTGACCATAACTTGAGTTGTAGAACTCCAATTGATGTGATTCAAAGTGCGTTGGAAAGCTTATGTGAAGATATACAACTTTCATTAAGAAGTCATCCCCTGAAAATGCCTCTAAGCTGGGTCAAATCTCCATCGAAAATAAATTACGGTTTAAGTACTTAGGAAAATTTGCTCCGTTTGAACTCGTAAGCTTGTGGCATCTTCTTCTAATCCTCTAAACACATCTTTTAGACTCAAAACACGTCGTTACGTGGAATCTTGGTCAATGTATAATCCTGCAATGAACCACCAAAATACCAAACGTAAATCCGACACGACACTCCGGTTACTAAACCGGTACAAAAACTAATAAAAAACTTATAAAAATACGATAATTTATATAATAACTACTACTAACATATTTGAATAAAACTTAGTAATTTTGACTTCATTTGATACAATAATGCTCAAAATGGTATCAATATTGGGGTGAAATGTCATAATAATGATCATAAATTTATCTCTCATCAGCACCCACGGCGGAAGATGAAAAGACCCTACGGTTATTTTTGCCTGACTCTCCACATTCGATGTTAAAAGTTCGAGCCATATTTTATGTATCTGTCAAGAGCACGGTCTTCAAGGAGAACCATTGGTCTCCGAATTTAATGCTGGACAGAGAAGATAGTATTCCAGTCTTTCTACTTTCAACAGACACGCCTTGACCGCAAATCCCAACGGGCAAGTAAGTCCGGACTCAAACAATCTCGTTTGTTTTCAAGCGACCCCAACCGCATGCCCGAAAAGCGGATTCGAAAGGACTCAAAGAGATGCAAATGTAGTGAACAAAATTAAGCGAATTCTCAACACAAATATTGGCAAAGATCGTTGTTGAAGAAAAGAAGAAACAAACATTACAAAGTACAACAAAAAGAACAACAAAAAGAAAAAGCTACTCCTCATCAACGGCAAACAAATCGGGGGAAGACTCGGATACAATTTCATCAAGCTTTATCTTCGGAAGGGGAAGGTACTCGTCCGACGGACAAGTGGGAACCAAGCCAGAGCACCGGTTAGAAATCAACCAAGGAAACGGAATGGAGCGACCGGGCTTTATCTCCGTAGCAAAAGACACCGCCTCACGGTGTATCAACATACCCCAATCCACATTTACCGACGGGCTGCCGATAGCATACATGAGCAAACCCTCCTCCTCCGTAACCTCCTTGAAATCATCAGTAGGAAGAATGCGAGTATTGATGAAACGCTTCCACTCCCGATGATCCTGAGATAGTTCCGACGCAACCCCCTCCGGGGCAAATTGCCAAGAGTCGGGGAACAGATAGTGGAGAGCCCTATTCTGATGCATGTGACGAGAAACCTCGTCCTCATCCAAGGCCCAGGCCCACTCATAGTGGAGGGCAGGGTCAAAGTTTGGAAGATGAAAGAAGTCGTTGATGACCGCCGGAGTAAAGGGAACCGCCACTCCGCGCACAGACATGCTTATCGGGCCCCCAGAGCCCACCTCGGACAAAGCTGAGTAGAATTCCTACACCACACTAACATTGTAGCGACCAAAGGGCTTGGCCACCAGTTCTTCCCAGCTGGACACCGCAATGCGAAGGTGAGAGCCTGTTGGTCCCTTGAATAGGCTTTGGTTAAGTTTAGAGAGGGGGGGGGGTGTGAATAAACTTAACACTTAAAACTTTTTGGAGTTAACAAACTCAGCAAGGTCAGTAGCTTGCTGACTGCTCAGTAGTCTGCTGACCACTCAGTAGTCTGTTGTCTGTTGATTTCACTGGATTTGTTGCAACGGAATATATTCAAATTAAGCCTTAGTACTTTTTGTTTAAATATGATACTAAGTATTAGATACTCAGTAGTGTAAGTGTGTGATTCAGTTGCTAGTTTCAGTAAGTTGATGTGATCAGTATACTAAATGTAGAAAGTAAGTAGGCAATTTTATAGTGGTTCCAGGTGGTGTGATCATGTCAGTCCACTCTTCTCCTGTGATGTTGGAGGAATTCACTAGAGATCTTTGAGGTTGCAGTTATAAAAATCCCTAAGTTGTCTGTCCTTCACCAATAGCTATGGCTTCACAAACTGAATATTTGAAACAGGTAGGATTGCTGCTCCAAAGTATTCCACTGGTCCTTGAAGGGTAGGATTTCCTCTTTACCAGCTCCACCACAAACAACAGTTCTTGACACCTAAGTGCTTCTCTGTCTTCAGCAGGTTTCTTGTAAAAGAAAGTTTGAATCAAGTAAGTGATTCAGCTTGATCAGGATGAAATGATCAGCAGCTTGATGTCTTCAAGTGTGTGAACTTGATGTAACTTGATAGTAGGTTACACTTGAAGAGTTTTCTGGATCAGTAGCTTTAAGCTCAATTATGTCAGTAGGGTGATTTTCTTGATAAGAACTTGAAAGCCTGAGTTGATTATTTGTTTTTCATCACTTGTATTTGAATCAGGAGTCTTTATTTATAGGTGAGAATCCTGTGACTTATGTTTGAAATTCAAACATAGCCGTTTCAGATTTGTCCCCATCTTGACTTGCTTTCTGTCCCTGTACATAGTACTGACACTGTTAGTTTGCTATTGACAGTTTTCAGTATGTCCACCCTTTGACTTGTGTCCATTGGTTAATCCTCTGAATCTTTCCAACGTTCTTTTCATCTTGGCCATTGATTTGTTGATAATATCAAGGCTTGTAATCCATCCTTATCCTTGTAATCTTCCAATGTAACCTTTGATTAAATCGAGATTTATACTCAGCAGATACCTGTGTCTATTGGTCGGCTGATGTTCATGTCAGTCAGCTATTTTAAGTCTGTTGAGTTTATGAAAACACTTCAGCTGACTGTCTTTTCATCTAACTTTTTATTGTGAAGTTAGAGTACACCAATTTGAACATAACTAAGTTCCAATCACCACTTAACATATGAAACTTAGACCTTGTACATAAGGTATTTGTAATTAGTTTAGGTCATCACAGACTTCCCTAAATTTTGATTCCATATCATTGACTTTAAATACTAATTTTGATCCCTTAGCCTTCAATAACTGAGTTTGAACCCTCAGCCTTCAGTCTTCAGCAGGTTCGTAACTAGTCTGCTGACCTAGTTACCTTATTGACCTAGACAGGTCTGCTGATAAAGTCAGCTGACCTAAGTACAATGCTTGTTTGATCAAACATACAAAAATCAAAATCTAATAAACCTGTACATTTGATCTAGACATCATTTTGCCTTTGCTCTATAACAGTTAGTCTGGCACTCATCATTAAAACATAAAAATAAGTCCAACAGAGCCCCCATTAATCTTCCCCGGCTTCAATCCCCTCTCAACCAGCAGAGGACACTTATTGAAGTACACCCAATAATTGGCAAGTACCTCATTTGAGGAATGATGAGCGTTATTTTTCACCAAACAAATTTATTAAATACTCAAGACAACGGTGACTAAACAAGCTCTCTAACCGGCAGTGGACCGGGTCGATTGCTAGTAAAGCTACAGGAGTCCGAGGTCGATCCCACAGAGAAGATGTGCTTGTAAGTACCAAAGTGAACTTATTGCTTAGTCTAGGCAAACAAGCGGTTGGTTGGTTGTTATTACACTATGCTAAAACATAAAAGAGAGAGAGAAGATTAAACTACTAGATTCAACGAGGGAGAAAGGGACATAGCCGAACCATGATCAATGTGACTAATCTCAACCCTAAGGTAGACAAAACCAAAAAATGTGTAGTGAGCTAAACGTGCTCTTACATTCAATCTCACGGGTGCGAACTCCTAAACCCGGTGCTAGCGTCTGAACAACTCTCTTCTAACACCTTATGCCATGTTAAGGTCTGAACAACTCTCTCCTAACAAGTCATGTTTTGCACTCGAGCCGCTTAAACGTATAAACGAGTAACCTCACGATGTGCTCGGTTTAACAACTAAACCGAGACTACACCGCGATCCTAGAACCCTTTTCCCACACCCCTCTCTCTGAACAACTCTCAAGAGTGGTGTGTGTGATGTTTGACCTAGGTGATCAATCTAGCCCAAATCCGTTATAACAAGTTCTAAGACGTGAAACGAGCAAGATACAACAATAAAAAGCACTACCCACTCCCAATTTCATCACCCAAAGGGTGATTTCATCACATATCACATGACCCGGCTATGGGAAGGAATTAACTACTCATTATACTAATTAAAACATGAAAGAAACAATGAATTAAAGACATAATAAGTAAAAGAGAGAAGAAATGTACCATTAAAGTGTAGAAATTCGAGTTTGGAGAAGAAGAGCACAAAAGTTGAATACAAAAGATCGAATTTTGCCCAATGAAATGTTATAAATCGAAGCTAAGAGTTAGAGAATCAAAGAGAGGATTGAAAGAGCTTTCTAACGGTATATTACACTAATTCTAACTCCTAAAAACGAAGAAAATCGCCCAAAATTACCCTAAAACAACTCCATTCGCGTCTCCTCCGTTCGTGTGAAATTTGCGGCTTTTTATAGCGAGAAACGAGCCAAACGCTGGTTTGAGAGCTTGGAACCAGCGTTTGGAGGGGTGTACTCTCTGTTTCCATTCTTGACACTTGAAACGCTGGTTTGGAGCTTGGAACGCTGGTTTGAGAGCTTGGAACCAGCGTTTCGCATGATGCCGTTTTTCTGCTGTAGTAAAACCTTCATAACTTCTTCATCCGAGCTCCGATTTGGGTGATTCAAGATGCGTTGGAAAGCTCTTTCAATTCTCTACAACTTTCATGAAGAAGTCATGACCATAAAATGCCTCCATCATGGGTCAAAATGCTGCTGAATCAGAACAGACCACAAGGGTACCAACCATTCCTCTCCCTTTTCTTCCTCTTTCTCTTTCCTTGACTCATTGTTACACCTTGACCATGCTTCTCATCATAATTCTTTGCCTTCCGGGTTCTCGAGACACCATTTCCCTACATCATCACAACAACCAAAAACATCCAAAACATTCCGGAGGGTAAAAGTGCTCGGGAATAGGGTCAATATCACTAAAAAGAGGTAGTAAACTATCAAAGTGACGGATTTACTCCCCGTGCTAATAATTCACGATATTGCCCCTAAAACGATCTAATCACCAAGAAACGTGCTAAAAGTGGGATAAACGGGGGTAAAAGATGCACCGGAATCACGTAAAGTTGACTCCCATCAACCACCCCACACTTAGCCTTTGCTCGTCCTCGAGTAAAATAGGCGTTTTAAAACAAACCAAGGGATTCAACTTTATGATGAAGGTGCTAATATTCACACTCTGGAGGTGACCACAAAGTAAGAAACACGAATATAAACATACCGATACAACATTATCAAGAAAACGGAGTGTGTGTGGTGCCAAGCTAAAACCAAGTGCTTAAAATGATTGTCGGGGCTTGAATCCCAGCCAAAAGTCTACCAACCGTCTCATGGTCACTAGCCTCTCCACTAATCAAGGTCACTAAGTTTGGACACGATCGGGTAGGACTTGAAGGGTTATAACGTTAGGCTAGGGAAATTTCGGTTAACGAAAGGGATATTTTGGGAACTGGAGAAAAGAAGTACGAGTGAACCTAATCAACCAAGTACCAACTCATCTTTATCATGCAAACCACCCAAAACTCCTTTTTGATCAACTTTGACACCTTGGGAACCATAGGATACTAACGCACCCGAACTCATTGCCAAACTCGACTATGTTTCAAGTGTCGTGAGGCGAGTCCTAGCACACTAGCACCTATCTCACTATCCCAACTCTAACATCATAAAAGTAACTATTGAGCTCAACACTTTGACTCCAAGCCTTTATTTCTATATACATCCATTGTTTTTTTTTTTTTTTTTTTTTGAGAAGAAAGATAGAAGACGTACATATTTTCTTTTCTTTTGGCTCAACACTGAACACCAAGCCTACATACGTTCCTCAACACCTTATAGCTCAAAACGAGAAACAACAACCCAATCAAAAACGTCATCTCCCCCACCCCACACTTGCCTTAGCAAGTGTGGTCTAACAAAGGATTAAGTCCACTCGTAGGGTAAAAATGAAGGAAATGTGACCATAAATAAGGCTCAGGGGTAGGTTTCTGACTATGTAACAAAACGGTTATCAAGCGAATGGTGGTCAGACCATTCTATCAAGGCTAAGAGGGGCTACGAAGGGTAAATGTTCCGGTTAAGGCTTATTTGGCTATGGTAGGGTCAAAAGAACGCCAAAACCGTCATCCCATGTCCTACTTAGGTAAACGTATGACATTTCGTCTCAAGGCTAGTGATATGAAAGGTGGTAGCAATCAAATTGTGCACAAAGTGTAGCTTTCGTGAAAGTAATAAACTTTATTCTCAAGATAATATCAAACCGCAATGCACATGTTCGGGGTCCCGACTAAGGTGATCACCACTCAAATGTGAAAATAACACATACAACATGGTGTTAAGACCCTTGAAAATTTTTAAAAATTACCCAAAAATCGACTCGAGCCCGATCATAGGCTAAGCATACCACATTTATAGCACATTTAACAACGAAAACAAGAAAACAGCTAAGTCTCCCACCCCACACTTAAACGAAACACTGTCCTCAGTGTGTGAGAGATAAAAAGAGTAAAAAGACTTAGCCGTTTGACCAAAACCCGGCAGAAAGGCGCACTTTAGCCCACGTGACATCTTCTAGTAAGCTCCATCTCGAATACCTGAACACCATGTAGACAGAAAACAAGGCAAACACATGCACGGGAAAAAATCCACGTGCCAAAAGATGGTGATAGATAAGAGATATATAAAAATAGAAGCCATGCCACAAACAAGGTATCAAAGCATATCGACCATACTAGACGGGAATTGCACTGGATGTAAAGATAATCAAAAGAAACACAGAGCATCCACGCATAAAATAAGGCCACAGAGGCTCACATAAAAACATCCCCGTCTACGTACAAGAGCAAGAATCAAAAAGAAAATCTCACCCCAAACTCTCTTGTGAGACAAAACGCTCCCCTCTTGCACCCAAAAACCACTTCAAAAACAAAATTATTACCAAAAAGGTGGGTTGCCTCCCACAAAGCGCCTTTGTTTTACGTCGTTGGCTCGACCAAGTGGCACCAAAACGGACTCAAACCATAAAGGACTCAAACCAACTCAAGACAACATTTTTAATTCAATCAAAAATCACCAAAAACCATGAACCGAAATCCGAACTCAAGAATATCAACAATTCAAGGAGAATGAGCATAGCAAGCATAGGGAAAACGAGTTCACTAGGAACTTACCGCACATGGCTCTTGGGAATCCCCTTTCGTTGAAATCCGCCATCATCCTCTTCTTGAAATTACCATCCCATGGTAGTTGTTCCCTTTCATAAATCTTGTGAGCTTCATCTACCGGGGAGTAAAGAGTGTAGTAGTCCGGGACCGGTATGCTAATAACCTCCAACTCTTCCGGTAGCTCAACCACGGATGTCATATCAAGCTCATGAGATTTCATCACACACTCCAAAATTGCATCATCATACAATTCAATCGGGAGTGATGGTGAAATGGGCGATCCCGTCTTCTCTTCAAACTCAGAATCCGGTTCTTCAAAAAGTGTGCTCAAATCTATCATACACTCCTCCAAGTCATCGTCTTGCATTTCTTCGGGAGGCGGTGTAATAGACAAACATTGCACCTCTTCCATCTCTTCTTCATCCCAAAACGAGCTACTTTCATCACCAAAGATTTCATGTTGAGTCTTAGCAATGGTTGGTTCCACCATACATTCCACCAAGGCATCATCAATGTTCACATCGTAGAAGTGAGGGTGTAATCGGAAGAATGTGAAACTTACCACGATCAAACTCCACGAGAGGAACCTCTAGTGACATGGGCGATCCCAACTCAATCTCTAGCTCGGAAAACGCTTCATCAAAATAAAAATCATCATCCTCTCTCTCCGTTTTCCTTGAATGAGCCTCTTCTCGCTCTTTTCTCACGGCTTCTAGCTCCTTTCTTGTTTCTTCTTCTTTCTCAAACCTCCTCTTTTCATTTAGTTGCACTACTCGATCTTCAAGATTTTGCAAAGATTCCTCTTGTTGGTCCAACAATTTCTCATGGTGTGCATCTTCAATCTTTTCCCCTACCGACTTCATCTCACTCGGTTTCTTGCGTCTTGGCCCTCTTCTTGTCTCGGAAACATAAAGTCTTGAAGTTTCCGCAATCCGTTCAATTTGGTCAAACGCTTGATCAGGTTGTAACATCATTATATCACCACCGCTTGAAGCATGAAGTCGGTTTTGCATATCTTGACCAAGTCCCCGCAAGAAACAATGGACTTGGTCCCCAAGAGTGACTCCATGTCCGGGACATTGGCGCAACAAGGTCTTATACCGTTCCCATGCCTCGAGTAGTGACTCGTCTTCGTAAGCATCAAAGGTCATGATTGCCTCTTTCAAATCAAAAACTTTTCCCGGTGGATAGTATTTAAGCAAAAAAGTGCGCACCACCTCGGTCCAAGTGTGTAGGGAGTCATGCCTTAAGGAGTCATACCACGCCCTTGCTTGGTCTTTTAGAGTGAATGGGAACAAAAGTAGCTTGATTGCCTCTTCACTAACACCTTCCATCCTTATAGTCCGACACACCTCGAGATAATGATCTAGGAAGAAATAAGGATTTTCGATTTCCGTCCCTCTAAAGGTTGATTTGTCCCTAATCATATTGATAATATTTTGCCCAATACTCATAGTGTTGGCGGTGATCGGGGGCAACCTTATCGGACTATGCCCCACCAAGTCGGCCCGTGGCATGACCAAATCTCTACAAGTCCGCACATCTCCTTGATTCAGTGCCGGATTGGGAGTTTGCATATGAGCTTGCATTAATGCTTGAAATCGCTCTTGTACTTGATTCATGAGCCAATACATAGCATTCGGGTCCATTGGTGGCATTGCTCCACCTTGTCCTTTCCCTTGACAGTTTACCCTTTGTTGAACATTGTTACTTAAGGATTGGCCTTGAGCTCGATTAGTAACTCCTTGACCTCCCCCGATAGAAGGGTGTTCCACAAAAACTTGGCCTCCACGACCAACTTGATTAGTGTCTTGGTCCATTTCCGTTTGTTCCGGACTCAAACCTTCAAATCTAGCAATCAAATTCCCAACTAGAAGGCCCCTTCCTCTTTGTTTAGCAAAGGTCTCCATTCTAGCAATGTAAGGTTCAAGCGGTTCTCAAAAACTCCGGGCAATGCACTACAAAACACCAAACAACAAGAAAACAATAAAATAAAACCTAGGCCCAAGCCTTCGGTTCACTTGCAAGATATCACAAATAGCACACATCTTCCCCGGCAACGGCGCCATTTTGATGAGCGTTATTTTTCACCAAACAAATTTATTAAATACTCAAGACAACGGTGACTAAACAAGCTCTCTAACCGGCAGTGGACCGGGTCGATTGCTAGTAAAGCTACAGGAGTCCGAGGTCGATCCCACAGAGAAGATGTGCTTGTAAGTACCAAAGTGAACTTATTGCTTAGTCTAGGCAAACAAGCGGTTGGTTGGTTGTTATTACACTATGCTAAAACATAAAAGAGAGAGAGAAGATTAAACTACTAGATTCAACGAGGGAGAAAGGGACATAGCCGAACCATGATCAATGTGACTAATCTCAACCCTAAGGTAGACAAAACCAAAAAATGTGTAGTGAGCTAAACGTGCTCTTACATTCAATCTCACGGGTGCGAACTCCTAAACCCGGTGCTAGCGTCTGAACAACTCTCTTCTAACACCTTATGCCATGTTAAGGTCTGAACAACTCTCTCCTAACAAGTCATGTTTTGCACTCGAGCCGCTTAAACGTATAAACGAGTAACCTCACGATGTGCTCGGTTTAACAACTAAACCGAGACTACACCGCGATCCTAGAACCCTTTTCCCACACCCCTCTCTCTGAACAACTCTCAAGAGTGGTGTGTGTGTGATGTTTGACCTAGGTGATCAATCTAGCCCAAATCCGTTATAACAAGTTCTAAGACGTGAAACGAGCAAGATACAACAATAAAAAGCACTACCCACTCCCAATTTCATCACCCAAAGGGTGATTTCATCACATATCACATGACCCGGCTATGGGAAGGAATTAACTACTCATTATACTAATTAAAACATGAAAGAAACAATGAATTAAAGACATAATAAGTAAAAGAGAGAAGAAATGTACCATTAAAGTGTAGAAATTCGAGTTTGGAGAAGAAGAGCACAAAAGTTGAATACAAAAGATCGAATTTTGCCCAATGAAATGTTATAAATCGAAGCTAAGAGTTAGAGAATCAAAGAGAGGATTGAAAGAGCTTTCTAACGGTATATTACACTAATTCTAACTCCTAAAAACGAAGAAAATCGCCCAAAATTACCCTAAAACAACTCCATTCGCGTCTCCTCCGTTCTGTGTGAAATTTGCAGCTTTTTATAGCAGGAAACGAGCCAAACGCTGGTTTGAGAGCTTGGAACCAGCGTTTGGAGGGGTGTACTCTCTGTTTCCATTCTTGACACTTGAAACGCTGGTTTGGAGCTTGGAACGCTGGTTTGAGAGCTTGGAACCAGCGTTTCGCATGATGCCGTTTTTCTGCTGTAGTAAAACCTTCATAACTTCTTCATCCGAGCTCCGATTTGGGTGATTCAAGATGCGTTGGAAATCTCTTTCAATTCTATACAACTTTCATGAAGAAGTCATGACCATAAAATGCCTCCATCATGGGTCAAAATGCTGCTGAATCAGAACGTACCACAAGGGTACCAACCATTCCTCTCCCTTTTCTTCCTCTTTCTCTTTCCTTGACTCATTGTTACACCTTGACCATGCTTCTCATCATAATTCTTTGCCTTCCGGGTTCTCGAGACACCATTTCCCTACATCATCACAACAACCAAAAACATCCAAAACATTCCGGAGGGTAAAAGTGCTCGGGAATAGGGTCAATATCACTAAAAAGAGGTAGTAAACTATCAAAGTGACGGATTTACTCCCCGTGCTAATAATTCACGATATTGCCCCTAAAACGATCTAATCACCAAGAAACGTGCTAAAAGTGGGATAAACGGGGGTAAAAGATGCACCGGAATCACGTAAAGTTGACTCCCATCAAGGAAGTCGAGAAAAAGGGAGATAGACCGTCAGAGGAAGACGTTTCTAGGGAAGTGATAGTACAATAGAAGATTCAATAAAATTTGAGAGGAGGAATACAAGTTCTTTCAAACGCAAATGAACATGAGGTTCAGCCACATCCTTTTATAGGCAAACTCAAGAGGGCCTACGGTCCAGATCAGCCTAACATAAACGGATGAGATCAACCTTTTTTCAGGCTAAATCTTTAAAGCTTTGTCAGTTACTATTCCGCCGGTCGAGATTACAGTTATCAAAGCAAATCATAAGTCATAAATAGACTCTCGCACTTCCAGAACTGACACCCACAGTGCAATCAATACACGAGGCCAAACTAGTTTGGCTAGGACTTACGAGCTAACATACTCGAAACAGCGAGGCCGCAAATTTGCATCTTTTGATTCATTAGTTTCATTTACCCGCATCGGGCTCAAAGGAGATTAAGCCCGCCACGGATAAGGGGGATACGGATATTCCTGAGACCAAACCGAAAAGCAACAAAGCGAATATAAATCGAATACTAAGCGAATACAAGGTAAAAGCTCAAGACTTAACAATATTCAAGAAAAACATTAGCAGGATCTAATTCAAGGTTCAGTTTACACATGACAGGGCAACGGACAGAAGCATACATGAAAAAGTTCGAAGCTATTACAAATAACTACAAATGTTTGGAAAAAAGAGCAAATAAAATTAAGCTAAGTCTGAGCTGGAGCATCGGATGTACTTTGGGGAGGCGGAGCTTGTAGCAGGTTTTCGTACATCTCGGTCTCTGATACAGTAGTGGCTTCAAAAACTAGAGCCGGCTCATCAAGACGGGCAGCCTCTTCAATCATGTCCCGCAGATTCACTGGGGCCCGGGGTGGAAGATTCCATTCCAAGGCTCCAGCGGCTAACTGATCAGCGTTGAAGCTTCTTACCTCTTCATCAGCAAACGGAATCTCTGGGTGAAGGGCACAAAGAGTCGGGGTGTTGCCATTCTTGGAGCACCTTCAAGCTGGGGGTGGGGCCGTGATGTGTAACATTTATATGATAAAAATTACGATGTTTTATATACGTTATCGACTCTTTTTATATAAAATATAATAAAATATAACGATAATCTTATAAAATATTAATAGCTATGAATAAATCTAAATACTATAAAAATCTAGTAAAAAAATGATAAAAAGTTATAAATTTTGTACCGGGTTAATAACCGGAGTGTCGTGTCGATTCACGTGGGTATTTTTGGTATTTTACGTACCTTAGGTAAACCAAGACCCGAGTGACGACATTTTGTGGAGTAAAATCATATCTTTTGAAGGAATAAAGGAAGTGCCACGAGATTTAAAGTTCAAGTGGATCGTTGGTTCGTGACGCCGTATCAAGTTATATTTTCAACGAACAAATGGCCCAGCAAAAAGGCATTTTCTGAAAAAGAAGTCTTCATGGAAGTTATAGATCTCCTCAAGAGCTTTCCAACGCATCTTGAATTATGTCATTTGGAGATCCAGAGCTCAAGTTATGATTTTATCAAGTTTCGGATTAAGATTGGAAAAAAATCTATCCGGATCGATCCGGATTTACCTCGGATCGATCCGAGGAGGCATAATGATTATCCAGCATGTGGCCCTGCAGAGAAAATCCTGGGATAAGATTTTTTATTCCCGGATCGATCCGGCCCTTTCTCGGATCGATCCGGCAAGGGAAAAATTGCCTATAAAAAGGGCGATTGCGAGCACAAAGGGGGTACCAAATATATTTCTTTTACCTCTTTCTAGTAGTAGTAGTATGTATATATATAGGCCTTATGCCATAAATAAAGTAGTATCGTCATAATGCTCGAGAAATTATCGAAGATCAATGTTGTTGAAGTTGTTGTAGCATCCGGAAGAATACATCTTCGATTCAATCGTTGTAATCGGGTAAAATTTCTAAAGTATTTATGTTTATTTATGTTTGTTTTGTCTTTTTATCTTTTCGTATAATGTTAGTAGGCTAAATCTAATAACTAGCCAAAGTTATGTAATCGTTTTATTTCGATCTTTTCGGTAAAGGAATGTTGTCTAAGTAAAATTGAATAAAATTGAGCTAATTGAATCTTTTTCTATTGATAAAGTTTGACTTGAAAGAATTCATAATCTAATTATGAATTGACGCCTCGTAATTAAGTTATGAACTCGTTAATAGAAAAACCGGAGGGTAAAAATTGGCCGAGTGAAAACGTGACAACGGAATCCGCTTTCCTATTCGGGGGCGATTTGTCCTAAAAAGATGAATCTTATTAAAATTTGTACTCAAGATCGTAATAATGTTAAAATCATCGCTTAATTGAAACTTAAACCGGAAAGTTGAATCGCCCGGCCTTGACAACCGGAGCCTTTAAATAAAATTGACCGTTTGACGAACGGAATGACTCCTTTTTATTTAAAGGTAGAATCGTACTCGGGACCCGTTCGTAAAACCGTAACAGCTTGTGGATTTGGACCGATGACAATGGACATATGACAATTTCGTACGCTAATGTGAGGACGAATTGTTAACCTTAGAGTACACCGTTTCATTTACTCAATTGAACCTAAAGATCGAGCACATTCCATTCACCGAAAAGATCGTATAAATCAATTATATAAACTTTGGCTAGTTCTCTAATAATATATTTGGCATCTATATATTTATATCTATATATATACTTTGCAACTTATGCACATCTATATATATTTATATATCTATATATATTATATTAGAATAAATTTTAATTTACGTATTTATTTTATGTTGACTAGAATAGTAGTGATCTCGTTATAAAATTGCGGTTTAGATCGAGTTAATAAAAGCTCTTTGGTGTTTAACCACACTTAGAAGAATTACAAAGTTCCCCGAGGATACGATACTCCGACTCACCATACTAGCACTACAAGCTTGACCCGATACACCGTCGGTTAAGGACCGGTATTAGCACTAGAAAAGGCCACGTCGGCTTTTTCGGCGCCGTTGCCGGGGAACGACGCTAATTTCTTTTTTTGTGTCTATGGTTACTACTTGTATTAGCTCAAAATTCTCGAGAATAAGTCAACACTTTTCTTATCTCATTTCTAATTTTATTTTCGTCGGTACTTACCTTATAGGTAAGTTACCAAATTTTACTACTATCAATTTCGTGTTATTTTCTAATTTCGTTAGTTGATGACCGTAAGTGGTAAGGCCCCACTCACTCCTTATAAGCCCGACATAAACACTTACGAAAGGCGCTTAAGAGTAGAGAGAAAACGTGGTCATACTAGTCGTGGAAATCCCGACGAATCATCTTCAAACGTAAATACGAAAATGGTCGAAATCGTTGATGAAACACCCGAACAAGGCCGGAACATGCTCTAGGGCATGGACAAAACCCCGTTAACCTTAATAATCAAAATAATAATAATAATAGAAATAATCGAATCGGAACCGAATAATCGTAACAACCCGCAAAAACCCAAGGCCTATCCGTGACCAAACCATAAGAAGAAATCGACTAATAATCCCATACTTTTACCTAATGAAGGAGCGAATAATTTCGAGATTAAATCTCATCTTTTTGGTTTAATTGACGCAAGAGCCCAATTCCTAGGAGAAGATGATGAAGATCCGCATCATCATCTCTATCTTTTTGAAGAACGTGCAATACACCCAAAAGTCAAGGTGCTCGAAAGGAATTAACAAGGATGACTATGTTTCCTTTTTCTCTAAAAGGACGAGCCCGAGATTGGTTTATGTCTCTTCCGCATCATTCACTTACAAGTTGGGAGGAGATTCAAACTGAATTTCTGAAACAATACTTCACTCCTGGACGGAATTTGGAATTAAAAGTCGAGGTTGCTAATTTTAGACAAGGATCTGAAGAAACGCTTGGGAATGCGTGGGAAAGATTTAAAAAATTGCTAAGAGCGTGTCCCGACCATGGTTATTCCTTAGACATGCAAATTCAACTTTTCTGTCGTAAATTAAGAAAAGATTCACGTGCTGATGTAGACCATGCATGTGGTGGTTCTTTAATGATGAGTGAGGCTCAATTAGTTTACGATGCCATCGAAAAGATTTCCAAAAATAACGTATGTGGGAAACCGGTTCTAGCACCGTAAAAGTAGCTTTTGCAGGAGAATGTACGTCTAATACGGAAGTTCTAGCACATTTAGAAAATTTGAGTAGGAAATTTGATGGATTACAACGTAATAAGAACCAAAGTTCGTAAAATAGTGCACCAACCGAATACTCAAATCGGATAAAATACCACTAGGGATTGAAGAACCGACAGATGCTCAAGAGAGGAAGTGAGTTTTCTTCAAGAAAGATAGAAATTTAAACAATGCTTATTCAAACTCGTTCAATGCTATTAGAAGAGATCACCCTACTTATCGATGGTCCGAAAACCCTAGCAAACAAGGACAACCGCCGTATCCAAGCCCATATAGAACTTGAATAATAATCAAGTTTATCAAGAAAACACATCTAATCGAATTTACAATCATTACCTAGATCCTATCCTCAACATACCACTCAAAGTATACCAAGAACTCAAAGTTCAACTCAACCTGCGAAGGAGTTGAAAAATGGGAAAAACTAATGGAAAATATGATGGGTGTAGTATCTACTCAATCTAAAAATATAGAAACGATGGTGACTTCTATTGGTACAAATACTAAGGATATGAGTTCAATGAAAACATCTATAAGTGGGCATGATACCGTAATGAGAACGATAGAAGCCTCATTAAGGAATATGGAAGATCATTTGAGTTGGGAAGGTGAACGTAATAACAAAGCAGACTTCGTGAGGATTACCAAGTAACACCGAAAGGAACCCAAGAGAGGTAAATGTTGTAGTTACGAGAAGTAGGAAGCTCAAAGGGAAGTAATGGAGTTGAAAACCTTGGGAATAATGAAGTAGAAGATGACTTAGATGTTAAGAATGATAAAGATGAACTTGAATTTACGACGAGGAAGAAGAAATTATAGACAATTTCTTAAAAAGAAATAAAAATTCGGAACCCGAAAGTGAAAAGGAAAATTGGGTAAAAATCCCTAAAATTCGAAAGATCCCATGGATAAAGATTTAAGGACTTTATTTAAGGAACACATTAGAATGGAAGAAAATGAAAACAAGGATGAAAAACATGAAGAAATAAAGGAATCTGAAGTAGAGATAGATTCAGGGAACAATTTAAAAGAAAGAATTCAAGAACCTGAAACATGGCGACTGAGTAATACTCAAAGGTTTAAGGAAAAGGGAAAAGAGAAACTGACAAAGGAGCCAAAGGTCATAGATTTAGAATCTTTACCTTACCCTCCTAAAGATCAAATCAAAAAGGCAAAAACTGATAAGAAGTATGCTCGTTTCCTGGACACTTTTCGTCATATTCAAGTTAATATCCCTGTTATCGAAGCTTTGATTAATATACCTGCCTATGGAAAATTTCTGAAAGAAATTCTGTCAAACAAGAAAAAATTAGAGGAATATGAGAATATATGCCTAAATGAAGAATGTTCCGCAATTTCGCAAAGATAAGTTACCACCTAAACCGAAAGATCCCGGTAGTTTTACCATTCCGTGTGAAATTGGAGGATTTCTCGTTTAAGAAGGTCTTATGTGATCTAGAGCGAGTATAAATCTCATGTCTTATGAGGATTATAGAAAGTTAGGCATAGGAAAGCTTACCAAGATCGAAATGACTCGCAAATGGCGATAGATCGATTAAGTACCCTAAAGGAATTATAAAGGACATATTGGTTAAAGTAGACAAATTCTATTTTCCAAGAGACTTTGTAGTTATGGAAATGGAAGACGGTTATTCAAAGACACCTCTTATTCTAGGTCGTCCATTTCTAGCTACAGAAGAACTTTAATCGATGTGCGTAAAGGAGAATTAATCTTAAGAGTCAATGAAGACGAAGTTACTTTCAATATTTTCAAAGCTATGAATCATGCATCAACGTAATCATGTTCTTTTATAGAAGATATTCATTCTGTCTATGATAATCGCTTACCAACTTTTGAAGACAGACATTAGAAGAATGCTTAACTCGTCTATCTATAAAGAAGATGAGGAAGACATTGAAATGAAAGAGATAATTCTTTCTTTAGATACGTAAAGTTTTACCTTTAAGCCACCATGGCATAAGCACTTGGAATTAGAACTAGAAGGACCCGCTTCTTAAATCGTCAATAAGATCCGCCAAAGAACCCGGACTTGAAACCATTACCTTTAAATCGAAATATGCTTTTCTTGAAACTGATAATCTATTACCGATTATTATTTCATCAGCTTTAACTGAGCAACAAGAAGATCAATTACTTGGAATGTTGAAAAAGCATAAGAAAGCTTTTGGATGGACAGTTGCTGATATTCGAGGTATTAGCCCTGAGATTTGCGTTCATAAGATAATTCTGAAGGAAGATGCTAAGCCTTGTATTCAACCGCAACGCCGCCTCAACCCAAATTTGCGCTTAATTGTTAAGAAAGAGGTCATTAAGCTATTAGAGATGGGAATAATTTTTCCCATATCGATATAGTGAATGGGTAAGTCCAACTCAAGTGGTACCAAAGAAAGGAGGTTTCACAAAGTGAAAGAAAATGATAGAAATGAATGGATTCCAACAAGAGAAATTACAGGATATCGAATGTGCATTGATTTTAGGAAACTAAATGATCATACTAAGAAAGATCATCATCCACTTCCATTCATAGTTCAAATGTTGGAACGGTTAAGTGGTCATAAATATTACTCGCTTCTTAGATGGTTATTCGTGTTATTTACGATTTTCATTGCAAAGGAGATAGGGAGAAAACTACTTTCACTTGTCCTTATGGAACTTTTGCGTATAAAAGAATGCCGTTTGGTTTATGTAATGCTCCAAATACGTTTCAAAGATGCATGATGGCTATATTTTCCGATATGGTTGAGAAATTCTTGGAAATTTTTATGGACGACTTTAGTGTTTACGGAGATTCTTTTGGTAAATGTTTGTCGCACTTAGAAAGAGTGTTGCAACGCTCGCGAGGATACCAATTTAATTTTAAACTCGGGAAAAATGTCATTTAATGGTATCGAAGGAATTGTTCTAGGCCATAGAATCTCGAAATAGGAATTGAAGTTGATAAAGCTAAGGTTGAAGTAATTGAAAAATTACCACCACCAGCTTAATCTAAGGACTCTAAGAGGATTTCTTGGACATGCAGGATTTTATAGAAGATTTATTGCGATTTTTCAAAGATAGCAAAGCCCCTAAGTCATTTGCTTGAAAAGGAAGTACCTTTTAACTTCGATAGTAAATGTAAGGAAGCTTTTCGTACCTTAAAAACAAGATTAACTACGCACCAAGTGCTAATAGCACCGCATTGGAATTTACCGTTTGAGATTATGTGTGATGCCGTTGATTTAGCCGTAGGAGCGCTTTAGGTCAAAGATATAACAAAATTCTCAAAGCTATTTACTATGCATCTCATACGTTAAATGCAAATCAACCGAACTATACAACTACGTAAAAGTTTGGTCGTAATTTTTGCCTTAGATAAGTTTAGATCGTATATTGTTGGTTCTAAGGTAATAATTTATACAGACCATTCAGCTTTGAAGTATTTATTGAGTAAGAAAGATGCGAAACCACGTCTTCTTAGATGGATTCTCTTACTTCAGGAGTTCGATTTGGAAATTAAAGATAAAAAGGGAAGTGAGAATGTAGTAGCAGATCATCTAAGTAGAATGGAAAATGATGTAGAAAAGGGAATAGAAATTAAAGATTCATTTCCTGATGAACAACTTTTTAGAATAGATACTCCTTCAACCATGCGCTTATTAAAGAATAGAATTCCTTCTAAGGAAATGTCACCCCGGTTTGGAGATATCATTAATTACTTAACCCGTGATTATATTCCGTCTCATTGGACTTGGCAAACAGAAGAAGAAATTCTTTTATGACTTAAAATTTTATTACCGGGAGGAACCGACCTTTTCCGTAAATGTTCGGATGGGATAATCGTAAAGTGTGTGCCGATAATGAAATTTTAAGTATTTTATCATTTTGTCATGATCGTGAGGCAGAGGTCATCATGGAGGATGGAAAACTCGCTTTTAAAGTTTTACAATGTGGTTTTTATTGGCCTACGCTATATAGAGATGCTTATAAATATGTCAAATCTTGTGAATCTTGTCAAAAATGGGGAAATGTATCTAAAAAACATGAAATGCCTATGCAACCTATTTTAGAATGTGAGTTATTTGATGTTTGGGGTATAGATTTCATGGGACCATTTCCTATATCTTTTGGAAAAAGATTTATTCTAGTAATGGTAGATTATGTTTCGAAATGGGTAGAAGTCCGAAGCTCTTCCCACTAATGATACCAAAGTTGTCATACGATTCCTTAAAAAGAATATATTTACACGTTATGGCATTCCGAGGGCTATCATTAGTGATAGAGGTTCACACTTTTGTAATAGACCATTTACCAAGATAATTGAAAAATATGGTGTAACGCATAAGTTAGGAACGCCCTATCATCCGCAAACCAAAGGTCGTGAGGTGTCTAATAGAGAGATCAAAAGAATTGTAGAAAAGACAAGTGATTCAAATCGAAAAACCGGCGCTAAACTAGACGATGCATTATGGGCATATAGAACAGCTTTTAAAACACCAATTGGTTGTTCTCCCTATAGGTTAGTTTTTGGTAAGTCGTGTCATCTCCCAGTTGAGTTAGAACACCGAGCCTTTTGGGCTATTAAATTTTTGAATTTCGATCCTAAGGCTGTCGGTGATCATAGATTGCTTCAATTGACAGAACTAGAAGAATTCCGTCTCGATTCTTATGAAAACGCTCGAATCTACAAGAACGCACGAAATCCTTTCACGATAAGAGAATCTATAGTCGTGAGTTCCATGTAGGCGATCGAGTGCTCTTGTACAATTCACGTTTAAAGTTATTTCCAGGAAAGCTTAAATCAAGATGGACAGGTCCATTTAAAGTAAAGAGAGTTTTCAAATCTGGAGCTGTTGAACTAACAAATGGAAATACAACTTTTATAGCCAATGGCCATAGAGTAAAGTTATTTGTGGAAGGAGAAGGAACCGCACTGAAAGAAGAAATAATGCTACTAACCGATCCTCCGACAAAGTAAAAAGCAGAGAGAAATCGAGAAACTGAAAAGCAGAGGAGTTAAACTCAGCCGAATACCAGGTGCTATCTATCTTTACTCTACTTTTTTGTGTTTTAGTTATGTTTAAAGTAGTTTCGTCTTTTACCGGATAGACGTAAAAGAACTGGATGTCTTTTTTAGATAGAATAGAAATTTTTATACTGCTTTTGAAATTAGGCTTGGATAAAGATGTCGCGTTTAAGATAGAAGCTTCAGTTTTTGAGAAAAACAAGCAATTGTTGAGAGAGATCAGACTGAAAGAACTATGTAATGGAAAATCGAGAAGTTCGATAAAGAGAAGGGCAAAGTTTTTAAGAAGGTGTAGAAGTTTGTGGAAAAAGTGAGCATGAAGGGAAATGTAGGGAAAGCACAACCAAATCCCAGGATGAGTGTTTGAATGTTGTTAAGAAGGGAACGATTAGGTGGTTATCCGAAAATCCCGATGGAGGTCAAAGAGAAAATTCGAACGCCTCATTTCTTAAGGTTAGGTTGATAGAACGTTACATCAGAACTCTGGAAGATTTAGAAGTATTGGAATTAGGACCCTCGTGAATTTTGTAATACTTATAAAATTTTTATATAACTTTTAAAAATTTTATAAATAGGATCTTTATGAAATTACTTAAAAGTTTTATAAAGTTTTTATAAAAAGTTTTTTTTTTTATTTTTTTATTTTTGTAGAAGTTTTATTAAGTTTAAAAAAAAAAAAAAAAAAAAAAAAAAAAAAAAAAAAATTTGGTCGGATCGATCCGACCTAACCCCGGATCGATCCGGAACCTGAAAAAACCTAAAAAAGGGACGGGGACCTCTTTCTTCTTCTTCTTCTTTTTCTAAAAACAGCCGCCCCTCCCCTTCTTCCCCAATTCGAATTTTTTTCCTTCAAACCATCACACACAATCACCATTAAACTACACCACTTCTTAAACTTTTCTCAATTTCCACTCCTCTCTTCAAAATTGCATTTACATTGAAGTAATTTTCAAGGGAAAGCTTCAACTTTCATTCCGGCGACTTTCCATCTTTTCCGGCCAAATTTCAACCTTTTTAAGCTTTGTACGGTAACATTGTAGTCACTTATTTTCTTAATTTCGTTTTCTATGTAATTTTTTATTTTTCAACTGTTTTGTCACTCACATTTGTACTGTTGTTTTGTGTTGTTTTGTTTTTTTTTGTGTTGTTTTGTTATTGTGTCACTATCGTAGAATGGCCGAATCATCTAAAGCTAGTAAAAAACGTAAACCGCACATACCTACCCAAATTCCAGTTATAGAAACTAGGCCTTTAACGAAAGAAGAATTGGCGTTAGTTTTGAAAGAACCGCGTCTGCCGTGCAGCCTAAGAAAGCATTGAAAAATAAATTTGGACAAGTGTTTAGTTGCAATAGAGAGGGGCTTAGATTTTAAAGATTTGGGAAGGGAGGTGAAGGAAATTTTTGAAAGGCGACATTGGATGGAATTAGCCGCTTTAAGGTCGGGAGAAATTAACACCACCTTAGTAGCGAATTTTATTCTTTGGTAGCAACTCACAATGCTACGGATGAAGGTGAGTTAACCTCTCGTCAACCCGAGAACTAGGACAAAGCCGTTTACTCCTCACATTATTAATGCTATTTATGGTATTCCCGATATACCGGAGAATGAGGATTATTATACGCTTGGAATTTGGATGAGCCGCGGACTTTGATCATATTGTTGCGGTAGCCCGTAATGAGTTAGATCCCACGCGCCGTCGGCATGAAAACAGGTTTTCCTATGGGAAATGTATCCGGGATATGAAAGCCATTAAACGTTTTATCGCTCACACTCTTTACCCGACTCGGCATTTTACATCTTTTGGTAAAGAGGATTTGTGTATTGCTTGGGCTATAGTTAATGATGTACCCGTGGATATAGGCGAGTAATGTGTAGAAGGGCCAAGGATTTTGCCCCGATCGCTAGACCAGGCAAATCACATGCCTTTTCCGTGTTTTATTTCTTCCTTGTGTCGTCGATAGAGTCCCCGAGCTCCCAAATGATAATTTGATGATGGTGGATGACACACTTATAGGTCCTAGTTTACCGCTTAGGCCGGCAGAAAAATAAACTTTTTGGACCCTAACCGTCAACGACCTCAAATTTCTACTCCATCTACCGATGTCCCTCCTTCATCCAAATCAAACTCAAACTCAATTTCCGAATACCATCACTTACGACATGTTTCAATCCATGGCCTATGATGTTCATCGTGCTAATGCCAATATGGTCGTTTTTGCGGAAAGGAATAAATTATGGTCCGAAGATTTACGTCAAGGCATACGAGGTTTATATCAAATGAATATACTGCAAAACCCTACCTATGCCGAGATGGATATTCCGCAATGCCAAACCCAGCCTTATACCTTGCCCGATTTCATTCCACCGATGCCACCACCCTCGCATTTCCAACAAATGCCACATTCTTTTGGATTTCAAACTAGTGGTGTAGGAGATTTTTCGACAGTACTATGGCGCCTACGACATCAGAATGGACTGGATCTGGATCATTTGGCCATACCACGACGAGATGGGGAAGCACTTTTTCTGATATCACGAGAGAGATGAGCTCGATGGGACTAGATAGCTCGGTACGGATGTCAACTTATTTTCAAGATCCATCCCAAGAATCGACCCGTTCTCAAGCTATGCCAAGTTCAAGCCACGTCGAGCTGAGTGATGAAGAGGAGTGATAATTTTTAAACATTCTATGGTTTTTGACATTGAAACAATTTTATTATCGTGCACTTTTTCTTTTTTTTTTTCGTTAAATTTTAAGTTGTTTTGATCATAGTAGGATTTTATTTTAATATGATTTTCATGTTTTCATTGCATATTATGGTATTAAGCATCGTGTAGAAAAATTTATCGTTATAACGTAATGAAAATGAACCAAAAATAGGAAGAAAACTTGTCACCTAGAAAAAACTAAGTTTTTTTCAAGAAAAATCGACTCGTCCGTGAACAAGACAATGTTCCGGATCGATCCGGCTTTTCACCGGATCGATCCGACGTGAGTATACCGACCCGACAACATTATCGATTCGTAGGCCGGATCGATCCGGCCCTTTCTCGGATCGATCCGGTAAGTACAAAACGCGCAGAAAGTAGATCTTTTCTACTTTTGCTTGATGGATGTATTCATAATAACGTCCCGAGGCATCTAAATTTCGTCCGTTCTCCTATTCTGATGGAGAAAGGCTTAAACACTGAAAAAATTGATCAGTGGGGACGTAATCTAATCCGAGGTTGCGGGTGGAAAAAGTTGATAAGGACTCCCAGAGGTCGAGTAAACATTTCGATAGTTAGAGATTTCTTTGCGTCTCTCACCGAGATAACGACGTAGCCTCATCTCAACTTATTACGCTTAGGGGAATCGTTATTTCATTTTCACCGCTTATCATAAATCAAATCTATCAAATTCCACCATGTACTTTTGATCGAAACCCACACTTCGAGTTTCTTTGGGAACTTGGGGATGCGTATAATGTTGTAAACCGTACCGCGTAAGCCTTTCGCTTCGTATTTCCGTTGTTTGATCATAACTATGATTCTTCAACTCTTGCTTTACCCCCTCATTTAAGGGCTTGGAAACGCTTCATTAATTCTCGGATCTATCCAACTAGAGATTTTTATGGGGTTACGGATGATGAGATGCTGCTGTTGTATGCGTTGACTGTGGGAGCATACATTGATTGGGGAGTTTTGATTTTTAAGACTGCAATTAATTTTGCAAGAGAAAGACGTAATAGGGGAAAACCACTACCATTTGCCTGGGTTATCTCTCACCTTTGTATCCAACCGAATCACGTGCCCGAGTTTGCTACCGACGAGATTTTTCCATCTCGTGATTCTCGCTAGGATTACTTCCGGTGGATACTCCCGGATGTTCATCTACGGTTTGATAATCGCTAGAAGTTGTGTTGTTAAGATGGTAGTTGTTTAAATTAGTTGTTTAATTGTTTTTTGTTGTTTGTTACTTTTATTTATAGTTTGTAATAGTGTTTAATATATATGTCATTTTCTTTAATCAAAATAATATATAGTGCTAAAAATAAGAAATAATAATCAAAATCATATAAAATTTTAATTTTATTTGCAAACTACTTTTTATTTACTCACTGAACATCGGGACGATGTTAGTTCATAAGTGGGGAGTAGAGTAAGTTAGTAAATTAAAATTAAAATTTTCTTATATAAATGTATACTTAATTGCTCAATACTTAGTTTAATTTTTCTTGGAACAAAATAATTAGATAATATATAATTACTATGAATAAAAACAATATAAATTGGTAAGAATAGATTTTAATTAAGTAAAATAAAGTAGATATATTATAATTATATTATATATGTCAATTTTAGATCTTTATAAGATTTTAAGTATATGTAACTATACATAAATATTATCAAGTAAGTTTCATATGAAATTTTAGCAAATATACTTATATTTATAATGAATTTTTTAGAATAATTTTCTTTGTAAAACGAAATATGAATATGGAATCGGATTAGGAATGATGAGATTTTTGACACCACAAAAATTACCTCAACCTTGATTAGAGTGATCAAGACCTCACTCGAAATAGCCATTTTTGATCATAACCGACCCTTGGCTTATTTTGGTCTACATTTCCTAAAAATCCCACGAGTTTGTACGTACTTATGAAAGGAGATGATAGCACAGAAGCTAAGGATGGTGTATGTTGAGGTAAAAAAAAAAAAAAAAAAAAAAAAAAAAAAAAAAAAAGAGAGAGAAGAACAAAGCACCATATTTACAGAGAATTAATCGAATACTAGGTATCTTCCTTATCTTTGATCGACGTATATCGGTAGTAGCTTCCAATGATTTGAGTGCAGGGTGTTATCTAGAAACGTCCTATATCACTACGAGGTATAAAGCTCCCGATAAAAATTCGAATCATAAGATCTCAAGAATGATTACGAGTTTAAGGAAACCGGACTCGTAATTTTAGATCGAAAGAGTATTACTCCGATCAATCTTGATGAAGCAATGCTCGTAAATTTGATTTTCTACACACACTCACGCTTTTAGTTCTTAATATTGAAAAAGAAGAGAGAAAATCTCGAAAAATAGTTGGAAAAGGAGATATTATTAATCGAAACTCGTTTTTGATCAAACGTGAAGGTGTAAGTACGTACGACTTGCCTCTTTCTCTTTTTTTGATTTCTTTTCCTATCTTTTCGATTAACCAATGTCCTATCCTAAAAAGTATTAGCCATCTTGTCAATTACTTGACTTAGTCTTTGATTCCAAATATTTCATATAAGTTGAGATAGGAAAATAATTCTAGAATTTTAATTATATTTATTGAGTAGATTTTGTGAAATTTCATTTGAATAATAGTTGATAAATAATTTATCAAAGTTATCTACACTTTTTATCTTATTAATTTCTAAGAAAGATATAATTAATATGTTTATAATATTGAAATGATATTTTACTAATTTAAAAATTGTATCTACCACTTATATTATTTTTATCGTAATTTTTATATATTACCGCTTATTTTGCTCGAGGACGATCAAAGAGCTAAGTGGGGAGTAGTTGATGTGTAACATTTATATGATAAAAATTACGATGTTTTATATACGTTATCGACTCTTTTTATATAAAATATAATAAAATATAACGATAATCTTATAAAATATTAATAGCTATGAATAAATCTAAATACTATAAAAATCTAGTAAAAAAATGATAAAAAGTTATAAATTTTGTACCGGGTTAATAACCGGAGTGTCGTGTCGATTCACGTGGGTATTTTTGGTATTTTACGACCTTAGGTAAACCAAGACCCGAGTGACGACATTTTGTGGAGTAAAATCATATCTTTTGAAGGAATAAAGGAAGTGCCACGAGATTTAAAGTTCAAGTGGATCGATGGTTCGTGACGCCGTATCAAGTTATATTTTCAACGAACAAATGGCCCAGCAAAAAGGCATTTTCTGAAAAAGAAGTCTTCATGGAAGTTATAGATCTCCTCAAGAGCTTTCCAACGCATCTTGAATTATGTCATTTGGAGATCCGAGCTCAAGTTATGATTTTATCAAGTTTCGGATTAAGATTGGAAAAAAATCTATCCGGATCGATCCGGATTTACCTCGGATCGATCCGAGGAGGCATAATGATTATCCAGCATGTGGCCCCGCAGAGAAAATCCTGGGATAAGATTTTTATTCCCGGATCGATCCGGCCCTTTCTCGGATCGATCCGGCAAGGGAAAAATTGCCTATAAAAAGGGCAAGATTGCGAGCACAAAAGGGGTACCAAATATATTTCTTTTACCTCTTTCTAGTAGTAGTAGTATGTATATATATAGGCCTTATGCCATAAATAAAGTAGTATCGTCATAATGCTCGAGAAATTATCGAAGATCAATGTTGTTGAAGTTGTTGTAGCATCCGGAAGAATACATCTTCGATTCAATCGTTGTAATCGGGTAAAATTTCTAAAGTATTTATGTTTATTTATGTTTGTTTTGTCTTTTTATCTTTTCGTATAATGTTAGTAGGCTAAATCTAATAACTAGCCAAAGTTATGTAATCGTTTTATTTCGATCTTTTCGGTAAAGGAATGTTGTCTAAGTAAAATTGAATAAAATTGAGCTAATTGAATCTTTTTCTATTGATAAAGTTTGACTTGAAAGAATTCATAATCTAATTATGAATTGACGCCTCGTAATTAAGTTATGAACTCGTTAATAGAAAAACCGGAGGGTAAAAATTGGCCGAGTGAAAACGTGACAACGGAATCCAGCTTTCCTATTCGGGGGCGATTTGTCCTAAAAAGATGAATCTTATTAAAATTTGTACTCAAGATCGTAATAATGTTAAAATCATCGCTTAATTGAAACTTAAACCGGAAAGTTGAATCGCCCGGCCTTGACAACCGGAGCCTTTAAATAAAATTGACCGTTTGACGAACGGAATGACTCCTTTTTATTTAAAGGTAGAATCGTACTCGGGACCCGTTCGAAAAACCGTAACAGCTTGTGGATTTGGACCGATGACAATGGACATATGACAATTTCGTACGCTAATGTGAGGACGAATTGTTAACCTTAGAGTACACCGTTTCATTTACTCAATTGAACCTAAAGATCGAGCACATTCCATTCACCGAAAAGATCGTATAAATCAATTATATAAACTTTGGCTAGTTCTCTAATAATATATTTGGCATCTATATATTTATATCTATATATATACTTTGCAACTTATGCACATCTATATATATTTATATATCTATATATATTATATTAGAATAAATTTTAATTTACGTATTTATTTTATGTTGACTAGAATAGTAGTGATCCGTGTTATAAAATTGCGGTTTAGATCGAGTTAATAAAAGCTCTTTGGTGTTTAACCACACTTAGAAGAATTACAAAGTTCCCTGAGGATACGATACTCTGACTCACCATACTAGCACTACAGTTTGACCCGATACACTGTCGGTTAAGGACTGGTATTAGCACTAGAAAAGGCCACGTCAGGCCGCGTCCTTTTGAGAGACTCTAATACAGCGAGCGATATGATAAAAACCGCGATCAAAATTCTAAAAGCTCAAGTCGCTAAGAGTATTATGATACTCGTCAGAATTTTTGAAATCAATGACGGCCTGATGCCTGATGGCCTCCATCCTAGCTACCTCAGAAGCTTTATAAGCGTCAAATTCTTTCCGTAGCGCCACGAGTTTCTCCTGCTCATCTTTCTAAGCTTGCTTAGCCCGGGCAACCCTGTCTTGAAATTCGTCAGCAAGCTTCTTCGCCTCGGCTTCACCCTGCTCGTGAAGAGTTCTCAGCTTAGGTAATTCTAGCTCAGCGGTTGCTCTATCCTCAGCAGCTTTTCTTTCTAACTCGGTAAAACGGCTATTTGCAGTCTCGAGCTCCAAAGTCGCTTGATCAAGATTGGCCTCCAGCTTCTTCACCTGGCCCACGGCCTGAGTTCTCCCCCGAGCCTCCTCTTGCACATTCTGGTGGCTTGCTTCACAACAGTAGCCAACTGACGCCAGCACGAATTAAGAAAGATGCAAGCGAAAAGGAAAGTAAGACAGTACGAGAAGGCAAAAATTAAAAAAACTTACCACACAAAAAACATCCCCAGCAATTGCAGGCAGATCATCGATCGACCTCATAAGTCCTCTTTGCGATCCACCTGATCGTGCATATAGATCCGGTTCGTGATGCCACGACCAATCTCCATTCGTACTTCATCGAGGCGAGGCAAGGGGATATTTCGAAGACGAGGCACGGAGCTGATCGCGTTTGAAAGTAAGGCGGCCCCGGTCTTATCAGTCGGTTTTCTAAAATCTAGATGGGTCCACATCGACGATCCCTCCACATGTCGAGGATTGACCTCCCCCATAGTAAGTCCCTGGGAAGACGACGAGAGAACAACATTTTTCCCTTTTTCAATCTCCGCCGCGGTAGAAGGGTTGTTAGAGCCGCTAAGACCCCAAAGGTCCGGGATGGTACTCTGATCGAGAGGGAGGAGCAGAGAATTTGGAAGTTTGGCCTTCTCTTGACCGAGATTCCCTAGAAGCCAACTCTCCAGCTTTCTCGGGGCTTTCCAGGTTAACAGTCTCCGAGACAACATCGGTCTCCCCACCCTTCTTCTTCTTCGCCGACTTCTCAGCAACGGATTCACGGGCCCGCTTCTCAGTGACAGAGGACCCAATCACTATTCCCCTCTCACGAGTCCAGGGAATTGGGGGTTGCGTCTGCACCTCCGGGTTACCATCTTCAGTTTCTTCATCAACAACGGACAGATTAGTCTTTTGGAGGGCCCGAAGCTCTTTCTCTCTAGCTATAGCCGCTGCTCTTTTCTTCGCAATGGCAACATTTCTCGCCTGGGTAGGATTGATCATCGCTGCAAAAATAAAAAACGGATGAATCCAATGTGCAGCTTAGAAGGACAAATCGACAGAATAAATTATAACAAAATGCAAGATAAGGCTTTACTCGCAGGTCTACGACTGGGATCCCCTTGGCAAACCCTATAAGCAGAAGGAAGACTTTTATTGATATGACAGTCACCAATCCAATCCAGATCGCAGTCAACTGGTACCACATTGATTAGAGGATCTCCGATATCCAGTCCAGATATCCCGGCAGCCCGACAGTATGTTAGGTGTGATGCCCGAAAGACAATTTTTGTAATTGTTTTATTTAATAAATGAATTGACGTTATTATTCATATTTATTATTCTCATAATCACCGATGTGACAATAGTATTTACACTACAGAAAACCCTGAGTATATCGTTTATGTAATCACTTAACTCAGTGTATGGTATATACACGGGAGGATTGAGTTAGTGAAGATGTACTTAAAATACAATTAGCCCGTAGTGAAGTTGATCGAGAGTATCGGGTCTCTCCTTTAACGTGCTATTAATGTGCCCGTAACACAATAGGTGTGATTGTCTTATCCGGACTTTCGGTTAAGAGAACCTAATGGGGCATTTATATATGATAGATATATCATATAGATCGGGACCGATTTGATTAGAGTTCACGATATAATTCCGTAATCGAGAAGTCTTATCGAATCAATGGATGATCATATTTATGGATATATCTTAATCCCGAGGTGATCACGATCAACCGCTTGAATCGGTATGAAGTTTGACTTGACGGTTAAGGATTACACCGAGTCCGTGGTCCGAATTACCCCATCTTGGCATTGTACTTGGATTGAGTGAGTAGTCGTCGTGTTATCACGGATACGGAATCCATTCCTTCCATTTATGGAAGTAGATAGACAGCTTCCCTTATTTGTTAATCCTAAAACGATCGATCGCGCGAGTTCATATTACACGATTAGCTACCAAAGTGAGTTGTATGAATTAATTGATCACTAGGGGGTTAATGGTAAATAAGGATAAGAGGTTCGAAAAGGGTTAACGGTAACTTCCCGATTTAGAATGAACGATCTATGGAGGATTAATCCATATGTAATGATTATATCAATGGACGCTTATTATTATTCTCGTGAGGAGATAAATATAATCTTTTAATCGGAGGAGTGCAGTCACGGGATTATGGTGGCATATTCCTGTGATTGATTTATCGAATATAATTATTCTATAATTATTTATTTGATTTATCGGAGCCGCTGATTATTAGTCCATGGTCCCCGACGTGCCTCCTAATATAGCATAGCTATTCTCAGACGTCGAATCCTAATAATATTAATTTTATTCTTATTAGAATTTAATTAATCGATATGTGAATTAATTGTTTAGTGACTATTTAATTAGTTGGAACTAAATAATTAAAACAATTGGAAAAAATATTTTCCATAATCTTGGCAATTAGTGTGAATGGAAAAAATCACATTGACTAGGTCATTTAATGTGTGATTGGCGCCAACATCATGTTTAAGGAAACAAGGAATTGATTTTCTTGTGTATTAAAAAGACATGTGCATAAAATATTTATTGGATAAATATTTATGGTAAATAATAAAGATAAATATTATTCTAGATTTGTTCTAGAATATTATGGAATTATCTTTTATTAAAGGATTTATTTTGTTTGATAATTAAAAATCCTTGGAGGCTAAGTTTTACTCTCCTATATAAAGAGAGTTCTCCCAAGCCTTAACACACACATAAATTTCGACTTCTCTTAGAGAGAGAAGGAGCAAATTTTCGGCCAAGGGGAATATAGGGAAAATCTTGGAGATTTTTCCGGGTAGCATATCGGAAGGATTCGAGACGAGGATTTCCTTCCACCGGGAGTTGCTTGGATCACACGTACGGAAGATCGTGGTGCTCTTCACATCTTCTTTTCTATTGCGGTTCTCCAACTTGGATTTTGAGATCCAAGAGGTATGTTCTACAACCCCTTGTAGATATAGATCTAGTTATTTTATTACGTGTATTTTATAGATCTAGATCCTTAAATCGCTTCCGTTGCGGATGGTATTACTAACAGTGGTAGCAGTCGCCAAGGTGATCTATATTTATACGTATAAAATATTAGATCTAGGAGTGGTAAAACATGTAGATTTTTTGTCCCAATTTTTTTTATTGGGGCCGATGCACATGTATGTATTTTTTATGTTGCGATTGTCTTGGTTGAAGAGATGGATTGGGGTTGGTATTGTTTACCCGTAGATCTATTTTGTAGCTCTTTTAATTAGTATTAATTGAGCATAGGATATGTAATTTATTTTATGTCATGCGAAAAATTGTAAAAGGTAGTACCTTTTGTTTTTATTTTTGATTCTGGATTCGAGACGACGAAGATCATGGTGTTGAAGATCATCAAGATGATGAAACAAGAAGGTAAAAACGGGAGGAGGCCGAATTGTTTAATTATTTTCCGTCGGCAATCATTTTTTTTTGGCGGCAGCAAATTTTTTTTTTTTCGTTGTAACCTAATGTTAGAACATGGCCGCAAGTTTTGACCAAAAAAAAAAAAAAAGTTTTTTTAACTTTTCTGCCGTGACTTGCCTCATTAATAATATATAAAAAAAAAAAAATATTCAGTTTTTTTTTTATACTTGGCCGATGGCTGTTATTAAAAAAAAAAAAAAAAAATATAATATTTAAAAACAATTTGATAATATATATATATATTTTGAATATATTGGTATATTACGGCCTTCTCTCTCGTCGTTCAAGATTCGTGTCAAGATCGAAGGTTTGAGATCCGGAAGTTTCGAGTTCAAGATTCGAAGATCAAGACTCGAAGACAACAAGATTGTAATTTATTTTTCCTAGGATAGATTAGATACGGGGGTACCAACAATCCATCTCGGTGTTTAAATTTCCGCAATTTATTTTTTATGTGTTCGATCATAAAATAGATATAAAATCGGAATTGCCATGACATGCATCATATCATAAATCCACTCCATGCATACATGTAGAATTTTAATTTTGGTAATTAAAATAGGCATGTATACAAACTCGTGTAATTAGTTGAAATTTAATTAATACGTGGTAATTAATAAATTTAGTAACTAATTAATGATCCGAGGACGGGTTATGAAATCGTTAGGCCTTTCGGTGTGTGTTCTCGGAGAACCGCCTTAAAGCACAAACGAGATCACGTTTTCAATTCGTAGTGTCTACGAGATTGAATGATGGTAAAAGAACAATAAATCTTGGATAAAAACGGTTCGCTTATAGGTTGGGTGGTCAACTGAGCTAGGCTCGACCGACTTAACCCTCCTAGTGTGATGTATGCACGGGGGTCCGGCAAGACTAAGCTACACCGGGGAACGGAGGGGTGATTCCTTCTTATCTCAATGAGGCTCTCTTGACCCGACTTCGTCCGACTGTCACATATGTTCCAACAAATAGGACGGGTAGGCTTGCCTACGTTACCGACACCATTCGGAATCCTTGATTTGATGTGCTTTTATGTTAACATCAAAAAGAGGTGGTTAGTTAACCCACCACCACTTCCAAAATATTGAGTGGGAGCGGGGAGGCGACAACCCAACCCCATGGCCTCTACTATAGATACAAGTAAGTGAGAGAAGGGTGACGCCTCGCGGCGCTTTGATTTCGTCCCCCTACGGATGGTGTTCACCCCTATCAACATTCATGGCTTGGTCTCCGAAAGGATAGGATTTACGGGTACTCGTCGGGTCACCGACCTATCCTACGACGGCACACTCGGGGCGTACCTAAGAGATCCGATATAGTAGGTCACACTCATAAAGGATATTTTTGGTAATATCTAGGCTAAAAAAGGAAGGTAGTCAATGAATAAAGGGATGTTCGATTCTCGTGGGATGTTTGATTCTCACAAGTTATTCATTGACGAGATTGTCTCGATTTAACCGTCATCTCTTTGACCTACCCTACGGCGGCACTGAGATGCGAGGTTAAAACCTTGGAATGGTAGAGTAGACTTAATTTTAGTTTACAATTCCTAAAATAAAATATAGTAGTGTTAACTTGAATTAATATATGTCATTTTATTTACAGCATTATATCCCTTACTAAATTGCTTAAAATTTATAATTGACTAGTATTGACTTCGTTAAAAAGTGGAAAGTAACTAGGACGTTGAACTAGTTAATCGATAATGCAATTAATTTTCGGAAGAGATATTTTCTCTGAAGCCTTTTAAAAACCAGAGTGACATATAGGTATGTCACTAGTGTCACTCGTGTCAAACGGGAGACAAACTTAGGTGATTTCGGACTTTGAAATTCTTCTAGTAAATTTTGAGTGTATAGTAATTACACGAGTAATTTTCTAATTGAAAAATCGGAAAATCATGAAGTATTACTAGTTGGACGATATTTGGAATCGATGAACTAGTGGGAGCTTTATGATTTGTTGTTTTTCTAGAACATTAGAAAAGTGTAACTGACTACACACATAACCGTTCTAATTGAAAAACCGGAAAGTCATGGAATGTCACTAGTTGGACGATATTTGGAACCGATGAACTAGTGGGGGTTCTATGATTTGTTGTTTTTTCTGGAAACATTGGAACAATGTACGAAAGATTTTCTAATCGAAAAAATCGGAAAATCATAAAAATAAAGCATTGCTCGTTAGACGGTATTTGGAACCGATAAACTAGTGGGAGCTTTAATGTTATGATTTGTTGTTTTTTCTGGTATATTAGAAAATCCGAGAAGTCCCGACGAGTAACACTCGAAATAGACATCCCACGGTTCAAGAGTAGTGTCTACTCAAACGAACCGCCGGTTCAAGAGCTGTTTCCATTCACGGAAAGTCAAGAATGGGAGAATATGTCTAAAAGTGTTAGTCATCTAAACCGAGAAAACTTTAAGGTTTGAACCGAAAAATTAATTAATCGAAAATCATAGGATAAGGACGGTGATTTTGGATCACCAACCTATGAATCCTTGGCGATTTTCTCGAGCTAAGTTCTTTGGAAGAACAAGGTAGCGGTGCATTTAACGATTAAAAGAGTAAACAACGGGCGCTTAATTTTAGCTAGAATAGTGGGAGTGATATAAGGTAATGAATCTCGGATTCAATCCTTGGATATCGCGGGAAAATTATTTTCCGTTTAAGATTCGTTGGAACGAATGGATTTACCTTCTATTCGATAATTTGTTTGTCGCATAGAAAGTGAATATACCATTTGTAGTACGAATCCAAGACTCGGATTTTTGTTTGATAAAGTCAAAACCACTCACAATTGCTTTGAAATATGTATATAAAACACATCTTAAGAACTATTAAAAGCAATTGGTTTCTATATTTAGATAAACGCTTCTTCATATTCCATAGTTAGTGCATAGTCCCTAAAAGACAAGACTCGAAGACGGCTCGGGGTGATTCCTTTCTCCCAGTCTGGTTATATTGTCTCAAAGGTTCAATGACTAAGTTTCCTTTCAATCGGGAAAGGATAATGGATATAAAGAAGTAACATAGCTTGTTCATGACGACCTTCGGGGTCTGATGAAAGATACGAGCTAGTAGGAGCTTCCGAGTAGTGACTTCTTGTCGATAACTATTCAAACACTCCGGTAAGTTTATCCAAAATATTTTGAGGTTTCTCTGTTTTCAACAAAAGATAGAGTATTTTATACTCGAAATGGGCCATCACATAGTCCTAGGGACGATGATCGGCCTGCCTCATAGTGAAATGCTTTCACTAAGTGAGAAACCGTTAAATTGCCTTATATAGTTTTAGATGTGCTACAATACACTGCTTAACTCAATAAAGATATTAGAAGCGAAATATCGGTTTACATTGAAATGTAAGACCAAGCAGTCCACCTAGAATATGCTTTGGAATTTACGGATAAGGTGTGGATTCGGTTCACCCCACTTCCTTAAATATAAGCATTTAGCACACGGTGCTTGAAGGTAAGACTGGGAATTTCGTGCATACGTTCGGTCAATGACCATTCGTGCTATATCTTTTTAAACTATTGAGTATAAAGGTTAGATATAGGATTCTTGAAATCGGGAAGGGACAGTTATACTGTTGCATCCTTTCTGATAGAATCCATGATCATAAAAACCTTGAACCTTGAAGTACGTTTACTCAAGGTAGTTACTAACTGATTAAAATCAGACCACATTCAACATCGGTTGTTGGTGATAACACTAAATACTACTAAACTAGATCAAAATTTCGATCCACCCAGAATGTAGTGGGAGTATGGTTTATCCATTACCCGTTACGGGTTCTGCAGACTTTGTAGTCTAAGGATCGATCGATGACCTATGGCTCTTTTGTGAGCAATTTAGGATTCTGATAATAGAGGTTGGTTTACAAGCCATAACCCCGTGAATGGAGTTTGGTACTCCGGAGAGCAGTTCATACATACTTTGTAGAACCACCCGAGTGTCTCGGGCCCGGTGGGAGTAATTGGATCTACACGGAAAAGAGTAGAATGAATAGGAAAGTTTATCTTTCGAGCAAAGCCCGAGTGGTCTAGGGGTAATTCCCTAAGAAGTAGAGAGTTAATCGACCTTGGACTCTCTTACCACTTAGTATTGCATGATTTCGTTCTAAAGCAGAAAATAGGGGTGATTCCCTGAGACTTTCTTGGCAAACAAACGGAGTCTGGATTCATTCGGAACAAAAGGGTAATGCCTTATGAACTCATGACAGGATGACTGTCAAGGCTTATGTCCTTTTGTGGATAAAAAGCAAACCTCTCGGTCATTGGAAGTCATATATTTCTACAATATGCGGATTTGACCAAAATATTGATAAATCTTTTGTAGACTGGATATCAATTTTAGTACAGTAGTGAATGTATACATACATTAGTGTTTGTGAAGGATAACACTGCACCAGTTGGAATCAACATGGGTGTGTTATCTGAAGTCAGAATCTGACAATACCACAATTCTCTGCAACAGAGATTTGGACAACATTCTTAAGAGTTTGACTCGGTCGAATTCATTAGAATCGATCCATCGGTTTCCCATCCATCTTATTGGTTAAGATGATGCATCCGTGTATGCAACATTCAACGAGGAAGTTCTACCCTATGCCTCAGGAATGACTCTCTAAATCTTCGAATCAAGAGAAATGGGATAGATTCTCTTTCTAGTAAGAGATGGTCAGGTTATTGAACGTCAACTTTGATCGAATCTTAGATTCGGCGGTTAACAAAGCAAGTTTAGTATGTCCTTTAGTATCTTGAAGAGAACGAGGAATAATATGCGGACATATTCATGTGTGAACTTGGATATGTGTGATACACTGATTTTGACTTTAAGTCAGATTGAGGATGATCGTTAAGTCGATCTCGGACTCAGTGTTTACTCAGTACCACATGATTTGATGGACCGGTAACGTTTCGATTCTACGGATTGTCTCGAGCCGACAACCTGACTAATCATTAAGACCCATGACATTTAGATGTAGGTACTCCCCGAGTCACCGACCTATCCTACGACGGCATACTCGGAGTGTACTTTGGAATCGAAATGGTTATGATATGCTTAATGGGTACTAGAATACGGGATGGGTCTCCATTGCTTTAGAGCAAGTGGGAGATGTAGTTTGTTGTATTTTAAATAATAGGGTGTGCTCTAAAACAATTAATCACATGCTTTCGTGCAAGTGGGAGATTGTTAGGTGTGATGCCCGAAAGACAATTTTTGTAATTGTTTTATTTAATAAATGAATTGACGTTATTATTCATATTTATTATTCTCATAATCACCGATGTGACAATAGTATTTACACTACAGAAAACCCTGAGTATATCGTTTATGTAATCACTTAACTCAGTGTATGGTATATACACGGGAGGATTGAGTTAGTGAAGATGTACTTAAAATACAATTAGCCCGTAGTGAAGTTGATCGAGAGTATCGGGTCTCTCCTTTAACGTGCTATTAATGTGCCCAGAACACAATAGGTGTGATTGTCTTATCCGGACTTTCGGTTAAGAGAACCTAATGGGGCATTTATATATGATAGATATATCATATAGGGCTGGACCGATTTGATTAGAGTTCACGATATAATTCCGTAATCGAGAAGTCTTATCGAATCAATGGATGATCATATTTATGGATATATCTTAATCCTGAGGTGATCACAGTCAACTGCTTGAATCGGTATGAAGTTTGACTTGACGGTTAAGGATTACACCGAGTCCGTGGTCCGAATTACCCCATCTTGGCATTGTCTTGGATTGAGTGAGTAGTCCGTGTTATCACGGATACGGAATCCATTCCTTCCATTTATGGAAGTAGATAGACGATTCCTTATTGTTAATCCTAGAAACGATCGATCGCGCGAGTTCATATTACACCGATTAGCTACCGGTGAGTTGTATGAATTAATTGATCACTAGGGGGTTAATGGTAAATAAGGATAAGAGGTTACGAAAAGGGTTAACGGTAACTTCCCGATTTAGAATGAACGATCTATGGAGGATTAATCCATATGTAATGATTATATCAATGGACGCTTATTATTATTCTCGTGAGGAGATAAATATAATCTTTTAATCGGAGGAGTGCAGTCACGGGATTATGGTGGCATATTCCTGTGATTGATTTATCGAATATAATTATTCTATAATTATTTATTTGATTTATCGGAGCCGCTGATTATTAGTCCATGGTCCCCGACGTGCCTCCTAATATAGCATAGCTATTCTCAGACGTCGAATCCTAATAATATTAATTTTATTCTTATTAGAATTTAATTAATCGATATGTGAATTAATTGTTTAGTGACTATTTAATTAGTTGGAACTAAATAATTAAAACAATTGGAAAAAATATTTTCCATAATCTTGGCAATTAGTGTGAATGGAAAAAATCACATTGACTAGGTCATTTAATGTGTGATTGGCGCCAACATCATGTTTAAGGAAACAAGGAATTGATTTTCTTGTGTATTAAAAAGACATGTGCATAAAATATTTATTGGATAAATATTTATGGTAAATAATAAAGATAAATATTATTCTAGATTTGTTCTAGAATATTATGGAATTATCTTTTATTAAAGGATTTATTTTGTTTGATAATTAAAAATCCTTGGAGGCTAAGTTTTACTCTCCTATATAAAGAGAGTTCTCCCAAGCCTTAACACACACATAAATTTCGACTTCTCTTAGAGAGAAGGAGCAAATTTTCGGCCAAGGGGAATATAGGGAAAATCTTGGAGATTTTTCCGGGTAGCATATCGGAAGGATTCGAGACGAGGATTTCCTTCCACCGGGAGTTGCTTGGATCACACGTACGGAAGATCGTGGTGCTCTTCACATCTTCTTTTCTATTGCGGTTCTCCAACTTGGATTTTGAGATCCAAGAGGTATGTTCTACAACCCCCTTGTAGATATAGATCTAGTTATTTTATTACGTGTATTTTATAGATCTAGATCCTTAAATCGCTTCCGTTGCGGATGGTATTACTAACACAGTATCCATCAGAAATGTCTAAAAGAAGATGCCATTTGAAAGTCTATTTTTTGAATGCCCCGTTGGGCATCATATCCCAAAAGCCCATAGATCTGATGGATGAACTTCACCTCCTTCTCATCGGGTTTGCCTACCAAAACATCCTCCGTCTTTTTGGTTTGGTTGGCCGCACAATGAGAAAAGGCCAACCCACTGATGACTCGACCCGCATACATCTCGCATTCCAAGAGTTCACTCGGTCGGGAAGGTCGAAAAAAAGATGACATTTGAGCTTACGGGGACCAAGATGACCGTCCATCGCACGTCGGGGAAAGGAATAAAAGTTAAATAAAACTGGCATGGAAGGCTCCCTGCCTAGCAACCTGCACATCACAATGAACGCCAAGACAACCCTCACGGATCCTAAATTCAGGGTCGCAAGGAAGGGCGTTGAACTCCAACAAAAACTCAACGAAAAAGGGGTCGAACGGAGGTCGAAGCCCGGCGACAAAGTGGTCATAGTGCAACCAGATGAAATCCTTAGATTCACGACCACAAATTTTAGTCACATTCCGGTCCTCTTCCTTTCTCGAAGCGAGTAAACCTATAACCTGCAGAAACATCAAAGGCCGTCAGCGAATCCGTGTACTCACGCTCGTCCTTAAAGCCCTTCCATACTCGCCCAACCTCCTTATCAAAAGCTTTTTGGGCCGCCAACTCGACAAGTGCAGCTGCCGACCGAATTCTGGAAGGAACTCTCTCTTTTCCTTCTCCTTACCTTTTCCTCTAGCCGCAACGGGGGGTTTACTAGCAGTGGCCCTACCTTTGTCACTCACCCTTATCCTCACCGCGGGTTGGCCCTGCCCTGTCTGATCCCGTGGCGAGCTGGTTTCTCTCGGTTTCCCCTCCAGATCCGTACCCACGTCCCACGACGTCATTTTAAGTAACCGATTCGGAAGACATCCTGAAAATGAAAGGGCGAGGTGGATTAACAATCGGCTACACTATTTGGTGGGTCGTCAAACCACCAAAGATAAATCACCTACAACCTCTATAACTAGTATAGTAGAAGTAGGGTCGAACCCACAGAGAAATATGGACTTATTTCTTCTAAAATTTGTAAAATAAAAGATATTTGGATATTTATCTAAATTCCTAAAAAGAAAACGAAAAATAAACGAGAAAGATTCCAGTCAATTAATCGTTCCCCCCTCAATTCTTACGATTGATCATCGATTCAATGATGACTCGTTAAATTATTGATAAATTGGTTATAGTTGACCGCAACCGCGCATCAACCAATCTCTCCTAAATTCGATAATCAATACACGGTCGTTAATTATTCTCTATCCGGAAGACACCCTTAGACATGGTCATAAGAGTTTGTGTTGGACTTATTTCTATGTTTTGATGATGAGTGTCAGACTAGCTGTTATAGTGCAAAGGCAAAAAGATGTCTAGATCAAATGTATAGGTTTATTAGAGTTTGATCTTTGAATAGGTTTTATCAAACAAGCACTGTAAAGGTCAGCTGACTTGTTTCAGCAGACTAGTCTAGGTCAGTAGGGTAGTTAGGTCAGTAGACTTTTCTGGAACCTGCCGAAGGCGAAGGGCCGAGGGCTCAAACTCAGTTAATGAAGGCTAAGGGATCAAACTTAGTAATTAAAGTCAAGGATATGTAATCAGAATTTAGGCAAGTCTGTGATGACCTAAACTGATTACATATACCTTGTGTAGAAGGTCTAAGTTCCATAAGATGGATGATAATTGGAACTTGGTTATAATTAAAAAGGTGTAATCTAACTTCACAAATAAAAGTTAGATAAAAGAAATCAGCTGCATTGTATTTGTCACACAGCAAATTGCTGTTCAGCAGACTGTTTGGTATTACAGCAGACTGATGAACCTGCTGATATATTACCTCGGTTAATTCAAGATTACATTGGAAAATTACATGGATAAGGACAGCCAACTACCTCTGATTTATCAAACAAATCAAGGGCTGAGATTAAAAGAACGTTGGGATGATTCAGAATTTTATCCAATGGTTATAAGTCAAAGGATGGACAGACTGCACTGTCAAAAAGGAATTCTGACAGTGTCAGTCCTATGAATAGTGACAGAAAGCAAGTCAAATGGGACAAAAACAAGGAACGGTTATATTTGAATTTCAAATACAAGTCACATGCATTCCTACCTATAAATAGAGGACTTCCAACTCAGAAAAAGATGATGATTGAAAAACTTTAAGAGAAAAATATAAGAGAAAATTAGAAATTTGAAAAAACACCTGTGAACCTACCGAGCTTAACCTTACGATCCAGAGAAAATCTTCAAGTGTATTACGTATTCAAGCTACATCAAGTTTACACACTTGAAGTCCGCAAGCCGCGATTACATCATCCTAGTCAAGGCTGCACGCAACCGAATCATTTACTTGATTCATTCTTTACTTTATAAAGAACCTGCTGAAGACAGTGAAGCATCTGTTGGGTGTGAAATACTGTTGTTTGTGGTGGAGCTTGTGAAGAGGCAATTCTACCCTTCAAGGACCAGTGGAAGACTTTGGAGCAGCAATCCTACCTGTTCCAAGTGTTCAGTTTGTGAAGCCATAGTCATTGGTGAAGGACAAGCAATCTTAGGAATCTTTGTAACAGATACATCAAAGGATCTCTAGTGAATTACCTCCAACATCACGGGAGAAGAGTGGACCGACGGGATTACACCACCGGAACCACTATAAAATCTGCCTACTTACTTTACGCACTTACATTCGCATTTAGTTTATTATACACATCAACCTACTGAATCTAGCAACTGAACTCACACACATACACTACTGAGTATCTAATACTTAGTATCATATTTAACAACAAGTTTCAAGGCTTTATTTTTTATATATATCCGCTTTTGCACAAATTCGGTAAACTCAATCATCGGTAGACTACGTATCGATCGGCGAGCTGCGAGGTATCGCGTACGGACTGCGAAGTATCGGCGAGTGCCGAAGTTCTTTGAGTTTGTTAACTCCAAAAAGTTTTAAGTGTTAAGTTTATTCACCCCTCCCCCCCTCTAAACTTAACCAAAGCCTTTTCAAGGGACCAACAATTTGGATGAAATGCAAGAGCAAATAGCATTGCTGAGCAAGAAGACCAGGATGATGAAAAGTGGGAAAAGCTCACCCAGGAATTTCACAAAGAAATTCACTGAAAAGAAAAAGGAAGAAACAAAGAAAGACAATGATTTCTTGTGTTTCAATTGCAAGAAACCAGGACACTTCAGACCTGACTGTCCTGAATTAAAACAGAAAAAGGAACCAGATTATCTTTGCTTTAACTGCAAAAAGCCTGGACATTTCAGACCAGATTGTCCGGATCTCCAAAAGAACAAGAGTCAACAAAGAAGACATGGCAAGAAGGCTATGGTTGCTTGAAGATGAATCAAGGTTATGAAGTGGAATCGAAAAGGGAAATGAATCGAGATGACACAACATTGGTTGCGATATGGAAGACTATGCATTAATGGCTAATATGGATGAAACAGAGGAGGTATACAATACTGTATTTATTAACACTCCTGCTGAAAGTGATTGTGAATCAACTTGTGGTTCAAATCCTAGAAACTCTTACAATGAAGAAACTTTGGATGCCATCCTCAATCAACTGAGGAAAATACAATCTGGTTATGAGATTATGAAGGCTGAAAAAGAAGCTCTTCAAGTAGAAGTTGAAAGATTGAATGCTGCATTAAGGGTTCTCAAAGGTAAGGAAAAAGATGTTGGACAGAATCAGTATAAGCCTGCTGAACATTCAGTAGCCTCTGAATCTGCTGATCCATCTTGTTCCACTGCTGCATACAAATCTGGAAAGCCTTATGGTGATAGAACAGGGCTTGGATTTGGAACTCAACAATCCAAAAAGAATAGATCCAGTAAAGCTACTGAACCTAGTGCCAGAATTGGTCCTAAGTTTGTACCTGCACAAGATCCAACTCCCAGTAAGGTTGTTGAGGCAGTGAAACCTGCTAAGAATGCTTCAAAGAAGAAAAATCAGAAGTCAAGGAAGTCAACAGCTCCTGATAAAAGGAACAAATCCAAAAATAGGATCGCTCTTGTGCCTTCTAAGCTGCGATAGCGGACTGCTACCAAGTCTGTTTGGACCACGAAGGGTAAGAAACGAAATATTCCAAGGATAAGAATCCTAAACCCAAAAATGTTAATCATTCAAGGGATACTTATCTTAGGGGAAAGGTAGATTGTTTCCTACTAATGATGATTGGAATATTCCTGTATCTAATGCTAGAAACAGTAAGAATAACCATGCTGCTAGGGTAAAACCTAAGCAATGGGATCAGCAGAGGGCTTACACAAGACCTCAGCAGACTCCATACTACAAGGCTGTTCCTAATAGACAGCAAACTAATGGTTATGCTGCTTCTTCTAACAAGAAAAATCACTTCAAACAGCAATAGATACCAAAAGCCAGAAACATTTGTGAATCCTACATAACCAACTGTTAGATCTTATGGATGTGTGGAATACATGTATGAACCTAAGTATGACACCTTTAAAAGAAGACCTTATGGAAATTTACCAGGGGTCATGCTTACCACTGACCATTATGGACCCAAACAGATTTGGGTACCAAAAATGCATTGATTTTGTTTTGTAGGGTGTCTGGTACTTTGACAGTGGATGTTCCAGACATATGACAAAGAATAAGCACTGTTTGACAAACTACATAGCAAAGGATGGTCCAAGGGTGAATTTTGGCAACAAAAACACACCTGGTTATACAAGAGGATATGGCACACTTGTGAGGAATGGACTAACCATCAAGAATGTTGATTATGTAGAAGGACTGGACTACAACTTGCTGAGCACTGGACAATTCTGTGACATGGGATACAAGGTCACTTTTGACAAAAACAACTGTATTGTCATTAGTGAAAAAGGAGAACAAGTTGTATTGGCTGGTAGAAGACAACAAAACATGTATGTTGTGGATTGGTCTACTGCAGTTCCAGAAACCTGCCTGATTGTGCATACTAAATCAGAACTCAATTGGTTATGGCACAAGAAGTTGAATCATCTAAATTTTGATGATATCAATCGGCTAGTAAAGAAGAAAATGGTAATTGGCTTGCACGAGATCACATTCAAGAAGGATGCTATTTGTGATGCACTCGTCGCAAGGTAAACAAATAAAATCAAGCTTCAAGTCAAAAACTAAACTTTCAACTAAGAGAGTCTTTGGAACTTATGCACATGGATTTATTTGGACCTGTCACTCCAACTAGTATAACTGGAAAGAAGTACACTTTAGTTGTTGTGGATGATTATTCAAGGTATACTTGGGTGGTCTTTATGAACAAGAAAAGTGAAACACTCAAGATGATGCCTGATCTTTTGAAGAGACTACAAAATGAGAAAAGTTTGACAGTAGTAAAAATAAGATCAGATAAGGGTACTGAGTTTCTCAATAAAGTTATAAGAGAATACTGTGAATAGAATGGTGTACTGCATCAACTTGCTGCTGCTGGCACACCTCAGCAGAATGGGGTTGCTGAAAGAAGAAACAGAACTTTAAAGGAAACAGGAAGGACAATGATTTGTGAAGCTTTACTACCTGAGAGGTATTGGGCTGAAGCAGTTAATACATCATGCTATACACAAAACAGAACCTCATTGAACAAGAAGCTGCTGAAGACACCTTATGCGATCTGGAATGGAAGGAAACCAAATATATCCTATTTCCATCCATTTGGAAGTAAATGTTTTATCTTGAATCATAAGGAGCATTTAAAGACATTCCAACCTAAATCAGATGAAGGAATTTTCTTGGGATATTCTTCAGTCAGCAAGGCATTTAGGATACTGAACAAGATGTCACTGAAACATGAAGAAACCATCCATGTTGTGTTTGATGAACCTAAGTTCACTGGAATGAATGATGAAGTTTGTGAACCTGCTGAGAATCTACAAGTCACTGATCCAGATTGTGTTGAAGTCTTGGAAAGGGTTAATGACTTAAAACACTACAAGAAAAACGACTTTCTGTGACGAAAGTAAACGTGACGCCTTATAATCCGTCACATAGTCGTAAGTTTTGTGAAGAATTTTTGAACGCCGTCACAAATGTGTTATTAATATTTTTTCTAAAATTTTTCACGCACATTCCTCATATTTGATTTTATTTTCGTCACAAAATAAAGGAAGAAACAGCGGGAAATTTTGGCGGCCTAGTGAATTTTCATTGGTGAGGAATATTTGATTACGCAACCTATTATTTTCTAAAGTGAGTCCTAAAATCTCAAAAGTGAGGAATTCCTCATCTCACTAGCTCTTTTTTTTTTTTATATTTTTAAACTGACGTCTAAGTCTTTAACATATGGGTAGATTATTTTTCAAAAAAAAAACCAGATCTCCTTCATAAAAAATTAATCGGTTTCACCTAATATGGGTCTATTTTGTGTTCCTTTCTCTCGATAGCTTGCTTGGGCTCTAGGGTTTTTACTCGTCGGAGATCGGAGAAAAACAGAGAAATCCGATGTGCTCGCGAGGAGGCTGATGACGGATCATGATGCCCATGGTGTAAAATGTCTGTTAGTGATACTGTTTGTATGAAATTGGAGAGGGAATTTCGTTTTGAGGTCTATCTGTACACAAAAGGGATCATGTAGAAGGAGATGAAAGAGAAAAATATAGGGAAAAAAATCAAGAGATGGATAGGTCTTCAAGGATTCTACTGAAGGCTATGCTTCTAAAGAATTGGCTTCTAAAAATCGGTCAACCTTTTATCACTCTTGCTGAGGTCACAGATTTCTTCTGATTTTCTTTTAGCTAATTGAGGAAGATTGATCCGATGCATGGTTGGTTCAAATTGATTTTTGTTGTTTTTTTTGGTGTCAGTCATGTCGATATTGTGTGGTGAATCCCTTTACTTTTTGATTTCTTAGGGGTGGAATTGACCATAAATGATCATGATATGCATTTCAAATATAGACAGGATCCTCGATTCTCTGCGGACAAGGAGATTAGAGGACGAAGAGAGGGAGGATATTTAAAGGCTCCTATGGTAACTATAAAAATATCCAGCGCATCAAGGACTGAGTCGATGTCCCCAGGTCTACTATTCCTTGGCCTCTCCTTTCAAACTCATTTGATTTACAAAAGCAATCTGTTTGTTATATATATACGTCCATTTCACTTTTAGTGGTAATCTATAATTGATTTTGGCTCACAGAATTTGGTCATTCTCAGTCTCTAGTTTATAAATGAAAAGGCTCAAGTTTCCAGTAGAGTCAATGTTAGTTTTGGTCTTCCAATATTTGTTTTGTTTGGGTCGGTGCAGCGATGCATCGGTGCATCATTGTTTTCAGAGTTTCTGCAGTGGATCATTGTTTCAGAGTTTCGTTTTTTATCTTTTCATTTGGGTTGGTGGTCTAGAATAGGAGATTGTAATGCTCTGAAATTGTAGAGACAGGGGAATTGTCGTAATTTCAGATCATTTCAGTTTTGCCTTAAATAATTTTTTTATCAAGTTGATATTTGTTGCCAAGGTGCTTGATCATTCTCTCTACATGGTGAAAACGTATATATTCAATGCTTAAACCTATTAGGCAATTATCATCATAGTGACTATGTAAGTCTGTACATTTATCCTAATGTTAAAATTGTGTTTGAACTTTGCTTTCTATATTTTTTGTTTTTATAGTACTATCCGTTAGACCTTAATTTGGAGATTATACATCTATCTTTTAGTTTCTCTTGGGTGTGGAAATCTAGGCTTTTTGGCTTTTCCGTAGTGAGATCGGACTTAATTCTTGTTCACCGTCTGTTTTGAAGTCCTAATGATTTGTTTTTATTTATATTATAGATTTTAGCAATGGTTTGATTTACTGAAAAAAGTTCAATACACGAAGAAAACCAATTGTTTTTCCGGATTAAATCATTCCTTGAATCGAATAAACTTGTCATTCACGTGTACGCAAGTGCTCTCTCACTGGCATTCCCTTCTGTATATGGGAAAAGGATAATTCATTTCTTACGCTTTCTAGGTGGGGTTGATTTTTTTAGGTATTTGATTTCCTCAATTCCATGTAGATGATATAATTTCATTCATATATACAGGCTGAATTGCATGACCTATTGGGTTACGTCTGTTCTTATTCACTTCATAGGTTTATAGAAGACAAGTGAACTTTCTCGTAGAAGAGATAAAGTATGTTGTACATACTCTGATTCCTTCTTTAACTCCTATTAACTCTATACTGATTAGCCGTGCCATGTTGTCCACTTTATTTGATTGAAATTCAAGGAAATCAAGGAAATTTAGTAACCAAATGAAGTGCCAATTGCCTACAACACTTTAATGGTTTCTGTAAAATATCCTCCTTGGTTTAGGTGGGCTTTTTTACATTTTAATATCTGCTTGATCTAGATAACATTAGTTGTGTTCATTTGAAGCAATGCGTGATTTTTCTGTGAAGGAATTTTTCTAGGAAGTATGTGGGATGTTTTCACGACAAACCGAGTTTAGTGATTCTTCAAAGCCCTCAAAAGGGCATTTAAAACCGGGATCCCTAACAGCCCAGAGAGGGATGAGATTTGTAAAGTGTTTGGGTTGAAGATAACGACTCAGACAAAAAAATCTGTTATGCTTAAACACAGTGTTTCGTCCTGTTAAGTAATACGCATTCTATGCTTACATTTTTTTCATGTTCTGATGGATGCTGCTGTGTCAATGCATCAGCTTATTGGAACGCATTTGGAGCCATTACAGAGCAGCAATTAGCTACATTTATAACCTGCAACAATCATCTCATCAAGCAAAATATGCTCTTTTACAAGGAATGGAAGCATTACAACAATCTCTAGGCGAGACATTAGCCAATGGCTCTGAAGGTTCATCTGGAAATCTGGCAAACTCTATGGGCCAGATGGCCATGGCCATGGGAAAACATGGCACCCCTGAAGGTTTCCTTTGCCAGGTACGTACAATAAATTCTATCTTCAACCTTTCAGTAACCGGCTTTTCCTGCTTCCCTACATCAGACTACCTTTCATAAATCTGACTCTTTTCTTGGAATTCGTATGCCCTGCTGGCTGAATAAGAGTTTGTATGTACTAACTAAATGGATGTGATTTGATAGTGACAGGCTGATAACATAAGACAACAGATGTCTGATGATTTCTAGTTTTCTTCATGTTTTGTGAACTGAGGCCGTTTTCGTAGCTTGATGTGGAACGAGTAAAGACAACTACTATGAGAACAAAAGTGGTTGTTAGTGAATTTACTATATATTCTTACAATTGTGATCTTGATTATTTACAGGGTGGAATCTATGATCTGTCTAAAGTTGTGGCATCATAATATAATTTTTTATAATGCTTCAAAAATTTTGAACCTGCATGATTCAACAATATTTCTTGCCTGCCAAATATACTAGGAGGTATACTGTTACTTTGTATTTTGTCTTTTTACATTTCAATCCTTTGGTTTGCTCCAACTTGTATTTTAATGTGGCAAAAGAAATTGGCGCAATATAGAGTTAACATTAGAAAAAAATTATGATTCTTTTGTTTTATTTTACAGGGATGATCGCTGGGAGAAAATGACGGCTAAAGAACTCGTTTGGTTCTTGTGTATTTTCTTCCGGGCATGGTCATCTACTGCATCCGAAATCTGAGTCTTCTAAAATTCATGATGAACTACAACTACGGTCAACCAAGTTTATGATTATGCAAAAGTAAGACGAAGACCTGAAAGCGCAAGCGAAAGTTCTTAAGACATGTTGGGGGCAGACTAGCATCAGTCAAGACATTGGACCATGACCTATTAGTGATTAATTTGCAATTGTATGTATTCTTTCGAGGATTATTAAAATATGAAAGTTGTTTTAGTTGAACTCAGTAAATTTGTGAATATTCAAAACTTTGTTGTACTTTTTTTTGCTATTATTTTGGAACATGTATGAATTGGTTATGCAAATTTATTGTCAGAATAGTATTGGTTATGATATCTTCATTAGGTGACACAGTTCATCACACAAAATCACATAAAATGATGCGGACTGAATTACGAGTAATATGAATATGTGACGAACCGGAGGTTAGTAATACTAGTTTAAGCTGACATATACTTCATCACATAAAACCACATTAGTGATGCCGATATCATTACTTATTACATTAATGTGTGGCGAAATGAATGGTCACATATTGCACTGTGGTTGTATTTCGTTTTACAATGGGTGACAAATCATTCGTCACTTAAATGCATAATACATGAGAAAAACGGGGCATCACTTATTTTTGCAATAAGTGACGACTCTGGCATCACCAAAGTATATGAGATGACTAAGTTGAAAATGTAATATGTGACGAAGATTTTGTCACATGTTCAGCACAAATGTGATGAATGATACAATCGTCACAAAATACTTTTCGTGACTTATGATAGGTGACGACTTTCGTGACGCACAAATTTCGTCACATATAACCAAATGTGACGGAATTGACTACATTTGTGACGATTAGTGCTCGTCACAAAATGTCATTTTTCTTGTAGTGAAAGTTTCTGATACTGCCCCTGCTGAACACCCTGCTGATGATACTACTGATGCAACAACTGAAGCAGTTCAAGGATCTGCTGAGGCCCCCTATTGAAGATACAGTAGACCCTACTGAAGATGAGGTCCCTGAGATTCAATCTAACCAAAATCCACAATGGTTAAGGGATCACCCTGCTGAACAAGTCATTGGCAACATTCAGCACGGTGTAAGGACTAGAAGACAATTAGAAGCTATGTTCACTTGTTTTCTATCTCAAGTTGAACCTAAAGTTGTTGAAGAAGCAATTTCAGATCCAGATTGGATAATTGCTATGCAAGAAGAGCTAAATGAATTTGAAAGGAATCATGTTTGGACACTAGTTGAAAGGCCTAGTCATGCAAATATCATTGGTACCAAATGGGTATACAGAAATAAACTTGATGAATCTGGTACCATTGTGAGGAATAAGGCCGGACTAGTTGCAAAAGGCTATTCTCAAGTTTGAAGGAATAGATTTTGATGAAACTTATGCACTTTTGTTGCAAGATTGGAAGCTATCATATTATTCCTAGCACATGCTTGCATATAAAAACTTCAAGGTATATCAAATGGATGTCAAAAGTGCATTTTTGAATGGCATTAGAGGAGGAAGTGTATGTTCGGCAACCTCCTGGATTTGAAGTTAAAGATCAAGAAGATAAAGTTTATAGACTCAACAAAGCACTTTATGGACTGAAACAAGTACCAAGAGCATGTTATGAGACTCTATCTCAATTCTTGGTGGACAATGGCTTTACAAAAGGCACCATTGATAAGACTCTTTTCAGAATCAGTGAAGGTGACGACTTCTGTTGGTCCAGATTTATGTTGATGACATAATCTTTGGTTCTGAAAATGAATTGCTATGTGAAAAGTTTGCAAATCTAATGAAGAGCAAGTTCCAAATGAGTATGATGGGAGAAATGAACTACTTCTTGGGACTGCAACTCAAACAATTGAAAGATGGAATCTTCATTCATCAAACCAAGTACACTAAGGAACTGCTGAAGAAGTTTGGTATGAAAAACAGCACCAAGATATCAACTCCTACGAGTACAAACATCAGATTGGATGAAGATAAAGAAGGCAAAGATGTTGATCAGACCTTATACAGAAGGATGATAGGCAGTCTGCTGTACCTTACTGCCAGCAGACCTGATATATCTTTTGCTGTAGGTGTTTGTGCAAGATTTCAATCTAAACCTAAAGAAAGCCATTTAGGTGCAGTCAAGAGAGTTCTCAAATATCTAAAAGAGACTTTGGGAGTAGGGATTTGGTACTCCAAGGATGGAAGTTTCAAGGTTATATCCTACTCAGATTTTGATTATGCTGGATGCATGATTGATAGAAAAAGCACCTCAGGAACCTGTCAGTTAATGGGAAATAGACTGGTTTCCTGGTTCGGTAAGAAACAGAACTCTATATCAACTTCCACTGCTGAAGCAGAGTATATTGCTGCTGGAAGTTGTTGTGCACAAGTATTGTGGTTAAGACAACAGTTAAGGGATTATGGAATTGATGAAAAGGAAATTCCAATCATGTGTGACAACACAAGTGCAATTGCAATCACTGAAAATCCTGTTTTGCACTCAAGATCAAGCATATAGATGTGAGACATCATTTTATAAGAGATCATGTTGAGAAGAAAGATGTGGTGGTTCTATACATCCCTACTGAAGATCAACTTGCTGACATTTTCACTAAACCACTTGATAGTGAAAGATTTGCCAAATTAAGGACTGAACTTGGTATTATTAGAGTTGACCGATAATCGGCAGGTGTCTTGGGAATTCACCAAGGGGATTAGTCTTTGCTATGTTGGGTGAGCTCACTTAGCAGATTAGTCATTGGTATCAACAATTCCATGTACTTATGTTTGGACAATTGAGCAAATGAGGTTGCCAAGGGGATTGGTCTTTGTCATGTTGGGTGAGCTCACTTGACATATCAGTCATTGGTATTAAACTTCATCTTGTATTATCAATTGAACAAAACAAGAAGAATTCAAGGATCAGCATAGTCACTTTGTCGACAGGTCTTTGAAGCATATTTATCGACGACCTGGCCGAGCCAACCTATTTGAATGGAACGTTTCACAGTCAAACTTTATTAAAGTGAAAGAGCAATTGGCGGGATATTTATTTTATCCTTTATGACCACGGTTACACGATCTAACGGTTACAATACGTTTTGGAAAGTAATGGGCCACATGTCAAGCTAACATTCACTCAGATTAATCATGGTTAATATGGATGTACGTGCACTGACAGTTACAACCACTCACTGTCTATTTATACAGGCCTATCTCAGCAGATTCACTCTACTTACAAAATCTCAGAATTATACACTCTATTTTTACACTGTGTGAACACAGATTTACAAAGCTTTCTTCTTCATCTTTTTTCTTATAACCATGGCGGAAAAGATTGATGTTCAAATCGAATCAAGCCAAAGTGTGAGAGGTTTTGTTGTTGATGCTAATAAAACAGAATTAGCTATCAACATTGGTCGAAGAATACGAAGATATGCAGGATTGGAGAATGTACTGAACATAAGACTGGAAACAATCTCATATACAAACGTTGTCAGTTTTTGGAAGAATATTCGGATAAAGGAAGGAACTGAAGCATTCAAAACAGTTGTGAATGCACAAGAAATAGAAATTTCCTCAAGTCTGCTGAGGGAAGTTTTTGGTTTTGAAGAAACAGTAGATGGTCCAACAAATCCTGAGGCAATGGGATTGTCCAAGATGGAGTTTGTTGATAAAATCAAGACAAATAAAGACACCAAATCAATTCCAGGCATCAATTGTAGACATATTGGGAATGAGTACAACCTGCTGATCAAACTCATTGCAAAGAATATATTAGGGATGGTTGGGAGTATGGATACTCTATCAGGACCCAAGATAGAGCTGATGATGATTATCTCCAGGAGTATGAAATTTGATTGGGCTGGTTACTTTATCCACTACATGAAGAAAGTAGCCAAGGAGGAAAGAGAAGGGAAAAGGAAATCCAAGGCCTTACCCTTAGGATTAATGGTTCAGACCCTGCTGAATCATTTGGAGATCCCATATGTTGCACTCCGAGAAGATCAATCAGTCCAGATACAAGAAAGAGATTGATTATGCTATCCCTGGTCTGGATGATGATGAAGAAGGTGTTGCAGAGGCTACTGATGGAGATGATGATGGAGATGATGGTGATGCTGGTGGTGAGCAGATTAAGAAATCTGTTAAGTCTGCTGCACCAAAGAAGACCACTGAGAAAAGAAAGGCTGCTGATACTAGAAAAATTACAGAAATCTTAAAGCCTAAAAGAACAAAGAAGCAAACAGCACAGACTGCTAAGTCTGCTGAAGGTCCAGCTGAAGAAGAGATTACGACCCTGCTGTAGCTGCCAGGAAAACTGTTGTTGAGATTTTGAGGGAACAACAGAAAGAAGACAGTAGAAAGAGAAAGTCTATTGTGGTGGAAATTGATGATGAGCCACTTTCCAAGAGAAGAAAAGAAATTATCCACAAAAAGAAACATGGAAAGGGGAAACAATTGAAAATCTTAGAGGCTCAAAGGGCACAAGAAGAAGAAGGTGAGGTAGAAGAAGAAGAGGCTATATATTGAGGCTGAGCCCTTGACTATTATTAAGCCTAATGAGGAAGCAGAGGTTGTTGTTGAGCAATCTGCTGAAGAGTCACAGCAGACTACTGAGATTGAACTTGCTGTTGATGTTGTTGAATCCCCACCTACTAAGGCCGCTAAGCCTACTGAAAGTGAACAGGTTGTTGCTGAGCAATCTGTTGAAGGAACACGACGATCTGCTTGCCCCAGAGACTGCTGAGGAATCTGTAGAAGAACCACAACAAACCACTGAGACTACACCTGCTGTGGAGATGGAAACACATGTTCAAGACCCTGCAAATCCTGCAATAGTTCAGGGGGAATAGCAGTCTGCTACTAACCCTGCTGATAAGCATATAAGTCAGGGGAACCAAGTGTGGTACAGATGGAGGTAGTAGGAAGTAATATCCAACCTGAGCAACCTACTAGCCTTGAAGCATCTGTATAAGAAACCTTGAATCTACTTGTTGAGACCTTTGGAGGTCAGCAAGGTACTGCAACAGCTCCCAGAGGATCATTCCTGCCCTATGAAAAACATGAGAAGAAGGAAAGAAGGGTATGTTGATCCAAAGCTCCTGCTGGTGGCTGATTACTTCCAGTGGAAGTTTGGATTCTATAAGAAGCAAAAACCTGCTGCAGAACCTATGACAGACTTTGAAGAATGGGTTTTTGAGAAACTAGGAGTGGAGAGTCTGCTGGATCTGATTGATACCTCTTTGTTACAATCAAGGCTGATGGATCCGTTTGATGATCAACGAAAGATGAGGGTATCAAGTTCGGGAATCCAAGAGGTGATGATGGTGATTCTTCATCATCGATTCGATGATAATCACCCCTCCGGTCCGGGGAGAAGCCGGTGGAAGTGCCATGTTTACTTGAACCAAGAGTAGAGCGATCTCGAGTCTTTGGACCCATCCGAGAGAGAGCAAACTGGACAGATGAATGAGGAGGAGGACAATCTCACCATAGATGATATTGAGGCACAAATCAATGAGGGATTATATGGTGGTGCAAACAGAATGGTTGGTGAGATTGATGAGTTATTTGTGGTTGAACCTACTGATCAACCTGAGGATCAGCAAGCTGAAGATTTGAGTGATGAAAGAGTCACTGATCATGATGAGCCAAGTGTCAGTTCTGAGGACTCCATTCAATATCAAAACTGGGTTGACACTGATGGCACCCTGACCAACACTGCAAATCTACTAAGAAACATGGACATATTCCCTGATCAAGTTGTTGTGGCATTCATTGCACCAGATCCAACAGTTGAAGAGGTGGTACAGAGTTCTTGGGCTACAAACAAGACTCCGCACAAAGGTTGGAACAGGAGGTACAGGGCCGCCGAGTCTCAAACAAAGCACTGGACAAAGGTTGGAACAAACTTTGGGTTTGGAGGAAACCCCTTGTTGTTGAAGAGGCTGCTATAGTGGAGCCTACTTTTGGAGTCAAGACCACTATAGGGAAAGATGGTCGACAGACTAGCATTAATGAGAATGAGCGATTTCTTGGACTATGACTTTAGTGATGAAGAGTTCCAAATGCCTGAAGAAGAAGATGTTGATATTGATCCCCCACAGGCATTTGTACCTATTTTTGAAGAACCAGCTCTTGATCTTATCTTAGAAGAATATCAAGGACCTAACCCTGCTGGACTAGATAGGAGTTGGGCAATGGTGGAGAGAAATCAGAGGCAACAATATAATGTTGAGGAGCCTACTGATGGAGTTCTTTGGAGAAATGACCGGTGAGTGCCGGTAGAAGTGTTGAATGAGTTGAGAACTGTCGGGAATGACATGCAACGATTAAGAACTCAACCGGATAGACGGGAACAAAGATTTGAAGAACGATGAAGGCTGGTGAATGACAACGGACAATCTCGAAACAATTGCTTCAAATTTCACATCTACTCAAAATGCTGTAAATGATATGATGCTAGATGTGAGGGGAATCAAGGTAGGAAACACAGCAAAAGAAAAGTTTCTGAAAAATCAACTTGAAACCAATCACCAGAAACTTGACAAACTTGCGAGGCACCTAAGCCCGCTTGAGGCCGCCGGAACATCTCAACTGTTGGATTGGATCCTAAGCTTACCGAAAGGATCAATCTACTGGAGCAGACTTTGCAATCAAGGATTACTGCAGTTGATACAAGAACTGAGATTATGGAAGGACAACTGAGTAATCTGATTATCACATAGGAGAGTGTTCATGGTCTTTTGTCCCGTTTTGTTGATGATGTCACTAAGGAGGAAGAAGGCCAAACAGCAGTAGCAAAAGAGGCTGCCAGACTCTTTGCACAGAAAAGATGGGAGAATGAGACTAATGCTTACAGGCAACCTACACCTGGCAGAGTTCAACTTACTGATGATCTACTTAGACAATACAAGAAGGAATACTATAACAGAAGGAAACCTTATCATGACAAGGGATTTCATGAAGGTTTAGACTCTTTCTTGGGATTGAAGTTTTGGGAAGCAAGGGTTAAAGCCTTAAGGGCATCTTACGAGAGGTGGCAGAGGTGGAAGAGGTGGAAGAAGTGGCGAGAGGTGATAGGAGTTTGCCTATCACAAAAGCAAAGGACTCACTTGATGAATTCAAGGAACTGTACATGAAGTTTGGATTCAGAGTGAATCAAATCAATCTTCTCCTGCCTGAAGCATGGAAGTGGTGGAAAGAAGTAAATCCCTACATTGATTTTACCCTGATTGAAAATGAATGGATGAGGGATATGATAGAAGAAATCAGAGCCTACCAAGAACAAGTGGAGAAGGCTAGACAGGAAAGAGAAAGAAGACAGTAGATCAGCATACTTATTATATTCTATCTTTGCTGCATCTAGACTGTAATAACTGTGAACAAATGATTATAATGAGAATTGACTGAAAATTTGTTCTGTTTTTGTTTTAATCTTTTTGCTTTGCTGTTAGGTGAGGGTAGTGGCATCATCACCAAAAAGAGGGAAATTGTTGGACTTATTTCTATGTTTTGATGATGAGTGCCAGACTAGCTGTTATAGTGCAAAGGCAAAAAGATGTCTAGATCAAATGTATAGGTTTATTAGAGTTTGATCTTTGAATAGGTTTGATCAAACAAGCACTGTAAAGGTCAGCTGACTTGTTTCAGCAGACTAGTCTAGGTCAGTAGGGTAGTTAGGTCAGTAGACTTTTCTGGAACCTGCTGAAGACTGAAGGCTGAGGGCTCAAACTCAGTTAATGAAGGCTAAGGGATCAAACTTAGTAATTAAAGTCAAGGATATGTAATCAGAATTTAGGCAAGTCTGTGATGACCTAAACTGATTACATATACCTTGTGTAGAAGGTCTAAGTTCCATAAGATGGATGATAATTGGAACTTGGTTATAATTAAAAAGGTGTAATCTAACTTCACAAATAAAAGTTGGATAAAAGAAATCAGCTGCATTGTATTTGTCACACAGCAAATTGCTGTTCAGCAGACTTGTTTGGTATTACAGCAGACTGATGAACCTGCTGATATATTACCTCGGTTAATTCAAGATTACATTGGAAAATTACATGGATAAGGACAGCCAACTACCTCTGATTTATCAAACAAATCAAGGGCTGAGATTAAAAGAACGTTGGGATGATTCAGAATTTTATCCAATGGTTATAAGTCAAAGGATGGACGGTACCTTGTCAAAAGGAATTCGACGATGTGTCGATCCTATGAATAGTGACAGAAAGCAAGTCAAATGGGACAAAAACAAGGAACGGTTATATTTGAATTTCAAATACAAGTCACATGCATTCCTACCTATAAATAGAGGACTTCCAACTCAGAAAAAGATGATGATTGAAAAACTTTAAGAGAAAAATATAAGAGAAAATTCTGAGCTGAAAAAACACCCTGCTGAACCTACTGAGCTTAACCTTACTGATCCAGAGAAAATCTTCAAGTGTATTCTGTATTCAAGCTACATCAAGTTTACACACTTGAAGTCTGCAAGCTGCTGATTACATCATCCTAGTCAAGCTGCTGCAACTGAATCATTTACTTGATTCATTCTTTACTTTATAAAGAACCTGCTGAAGACAGTGAAGCATCTGTTGGGTGTGAAATACTGTTGTTTGTGGTGGAGCTGGTGAAGAGGCAATTCTACCCTTCAAGGACTAGTGGAAGACTTTGGAGCAGTAATCCTACCTGTTCCAAGTGTTCAGTTTGTGAAACCATAGTCATTGGTGAAGGACAAGCAATCTTAGGAATCTTTGTAACAGATACATCAAAGATCTCTAGTGAATTACCTCCAACATCACAGGAGAAGAGTGGACTGACAGGATTACACCACCTGGAACCACTATAAAATCTGCCTACTTACTTTATGCACTTACATTCTGCATTTAGTTTATTATACACATCAACCTACTGAATCTAGCAACTGAACTCACACACATACACTACTGAGTATCTAATACTTAGTATCATATTTAACAACAAGTTTCAAGGCTTTATTTTTTTATATATATCCGCTGCACAAATTCAGTAAACTCAATCATCAGTAGACTACGTGTATCGGCGGGCTGCGAGGTATCGACGGACTGCGAAGTATCGGCGAGTGCCGCGAAGTTCTTGAGTTTGTTAACTCCAAAAAGTTTTAAGTGTTAAGTTTATTCACCCCCCCCCCCCCCCCACCCCACCCCCCAAACTTAACCAAAGCCTTTTCAAGGGACCAACAGTTTGGAATCCCGGAAGCATTAAGGTTTGAGAGACCCAATTCAATGTATTAACCCAACCGGACTAATTTTAACCTAGATTGTCTATTTCCACAACAGGGAATCCTACGGCTACGAACCGGCAGGTAATGTGTTGTTTACCACTAAAACCCAATCTTTTATGGCAACCGCCTATGATAGATTTTGATGCTAGATCAAAATAATCGTTTAACTATCGCGCGCCAACAACTAAACGAATAATTCTAATCCTATATAAAATTAGAAAACAGACAAATACTAACAATCATACGAGGTGAAAAGCGTTTAGATCTTACAACCATATGAAATCGAGGGTTGAACAATTAATTAACTGGAAGAAAAAAAAGCTAACTACTTATAATAATATAAAAATAAACTTAATTAAAACAAACAATGAAATCAAATGTACCAAGGATAGATATAATGAAGAAAGCCGGCGAAGTCAAAGCATTGCTCAGCTCCTTCCCTCACGTCCACAGCATTCTCTTCCCTTTTTCTCCTTTTTTTTTCTTCTCAAACCTAATATCTCATAATAATAATCCCTTTTTTTTTCTCCTAATTCACGCCTAAGGGTGGGTGAATTGCTAATTGGACCAAGCCCACATATATTTTATTAGTTAATAATTCCTAAAAAAGAACTTATAATTATTAAAAAGTTTATATAAGAATAAAAATCTAATGTGAATAAAGAAGCGAGAATCCACGGTTGGCTTCGACAGTCTTTGTCTTCTTTTTGTTAATCGAGAACCCGACATAGGCGAAAACTAAAACTCCGAATTCTTTGAGAGCCGCTTTTCTCCAATCACCCACAAAGCTTTCAAAGATGCTCAACAAGTCCTGAAACTTTCCATCACCTCTCACGAGCTCTTCAAACCTGAAAATCATAGAAAATATACCCTAAACGGAGCATCTCCCGACAAAATAGATTTATAATACGCACAGAAAATTCCCATAAAATACGGTCTCATCAACTATGAAGCCGGGCCGAGATCAATGAGTACGATCTCGACACCTCGCCCCCACTCTGTCTTCTCCATAAAGCAATACAAACAAGAGACTATGAAACTACGAAGAACAAAAACAAAAGGAATACGAGGTACATACAAAAGAGTCTAAAACTAATAAGTATTCCAGCCAACGAACCAAATAAGGAGAGCAATAAATGTAGAAAGTGTGGGAGCAACAGCAGGGAGAATGGAGGTCAAAACAAAAACCACGAGGAGCAATGGTATCTAAACAAAAATTCGCGAAAAACTGGCCCTATCATGCATATTTCAAATCAAAGACAATAGAATCAAATATGGGAATACCTATAAATAAGAAGGAAGGAGAGCTTGTCTATGGACTTTGACCGAAAAATCTACCCGAGACCACCGTTAAACACTTGAAACCTCCGCCGGAAAATCTTCAGTCTGCTGAAAAATTAGGGCGAAAAAGAAGCATTTTTTTGCAAAAGTATGCAAGTGAAGGGGAGGACCTCTATTTATAGACAATGTCAGAGGAGGGAAACCGAACCGTCGCGTCTTAAAATTCAAATTTCAAAAGAAATCACGAGGCGCGAAAATCGAAGCGTTGCCAACCAATCAGCAACCGATGCCTATCACGTCAGCCGTCACATCTTTTGCTGAATCGAGGTTACGCCTCTCACCGCCACGAATACCTAGCCGACCTCGGCTACAAGCATGTCCTCGCCACAGCCCCGCATCTCATGTCGAATCCAACGGATTTACTTATAAGCCCGCTAATCTTTAAGATCGGCACCAACTAACTCTACTCCAGGAAAATGATCAAAACACATCTTCCAGGAAAGCGCCTACTAACTCTACTCCACGCCTTACACGCTGAGACTCCTTCGGAGAAAATCGGCAAGGCTCGGAGTAAGGGGCCATTGATATGGGAAACCCGCATACGGTCTTACGGACCCGGGTTGACCCGGTCGGAGGTCACAGCATAATCATCTCGCTCCAACATCGTACACTTTGATCTATCTTGTTTGCCAGGATGGATCCGCATCGCAAGTTAGCGAGCCTCCCGTCAACTCGAGCCAGGGCCAAGCCCTGATCGCCCGGATGATGCCCCAATACATACAGCCTCCTGACTTCTCAAGGCGAAGCCGGACTCACCTCCTCAATTCGAGAGTCATTGTATCCGAAAAGATAAGACCGACCGATTAAGCCCGCGGAGAGGACAACGTTACCTCAACTCCGATCGTCATGTTACCATCCAAGATCGTGTCGTATACTTAATCATACTTTATTATGTCGTATCGTCATTAGCATAATCTCGATTAGTCCGTAGCCTATAAATGAGAGCTGTATGTTACTCATAAAGGATCTATCTAAAAACAAAAACAGGCCAAGATCTGCTAATTCGTCGACTCCATCATCATATTCATATTATCACCGGAAACTGCATATATTTCTTATCATCCGCCGTAATCACCACCCATCCCACCGGAGAAATCACACCTATAGCCAGATATCCATATCTCAGCCGTTACCGCCACCCTGATTGTTCCTGCAACGTCAAGTTGAAGTTGTTCTTTTTTTAACAACATACTTATCGTTTTTTTAACATCCGTAAATACAAAATTCAATTTTTTATATAGATATATAATAATATATTCTTTTTAATTTCTATAGTTTTCCAAACAAAAAATTAATAAAATTTGTTTGTATGTCTATTTTTTTTGGGCCAAGTAAATTTTTTTATTGGGACCCTTATCGATTGGAGTAAAAAAAATTGGGCAAATATCAAAAAAAAAATTAACATATTAAATGAGGCACAGATAAAAGCTTTGGAGAAGAACCTAAGAAATGATCGTTTGGCTCATCATTACCTCAATAATGTGGTCGAGTTAAGCGTTTATAATAAATTTATGAATGCCAAATCAGCAAAAGAGACGTGGAGGATCCTCGTAAACGCGAACCGAGGTAATATTGAAGTTAAAAAGGTTCGTTTGCAGGAATTGCGGAGGCAGTTCGAGTTGGCTCAGATGAGAACAACTGAATCAGTTGGTGATTTTATTGCAAAGGTACGAGATATCACTAGCAAAATGGGCGCAAATGGAGAAAGTCTGACGGAGGCCCAAATAGTGCAGAAAATACTTAGATCTTTGACAGAAATTTCATTTGAAGAAAACGGTCATTGAAACGACCAAAAATCTTGATGAAATGACTATAGATCAATTGGAATGTGAGTTATTATCATATGAAATTTCTCTTGATCAACAATCTATTGATGTTGTTGAGGATGCTTTGCAGGAACAACTAAATGTGTCAAATCAAAAGACATGATCATCGAATCATGTTGAATTCAGTCAACATGGTCAAAATTTTCGTGGTAGAGGCCGTGGTCGAGGACGAGGCCGAGGCAGAGGTAATTTTAATTACCAAAGAAATAATAATGATTCTGGTCATAATGAACAAAGTAATGATTTTTTTCGAAAAAAGATAAATCGAAAATCCAGTGTTATAATTGTAAGAAGTTCGGGCATTATCAAAATCAATTTCGCTACAAGAATAATCAAGAAAATCATGCTAAGGTTGTAGAAAATAATGATAATAATCTGGAAACATCATTATTGGCAAATTTTGGAACTCGATGAGAACAAGAAAAATGATTGGATTTTGGATTCAGGTTGTAGTAATCACATGTGTGGGAACAAATAATTGTTCTCTGATTTGGATACTTCGGTACAGTCAACTGTTAAATTTGGAGATAATACTGAGGTACCAGTTCTTGGAAAAGGGAGAATCGCTTACACTTTAAAAGATGGTTCTTCTAATGCTATTTCTGACGTATTCTATGTGTATAGTTTACATCATAATTTGTTGAGCATTAGACAGTTGTCACAGAAAGGCTATAGCATAGTCTTCAATCAAGGAACCTGCACAGTAAGTGATCCAATGAAAGGACTCATTGCAAAGGTAAACATGAGTAATAACCGTTTGTTTCCGCTGAAAAGTAATTGTGGTAGTTTACCTTGTTTTAGTTCTGTGAGTTTTGATGATACATGGTTATGGTATCTGAGATTTGGACATTTGAACTTTGGAAGTTTAAAGTTTCTTGCTAGGAATAAGTCAGTATTGGGATTGCCAGATATTGACTATCCTCATAAAGTCTGTGAGTCATGTACTTTGGGGAAACATCACAGAGATCCGTTTCCATAGAATAAGGCATGGAGAGCAAGTACACCATTGCAGCTGATTCATTCGGATTTGTGTTATGTTGAAGAACCTTCCAACAGAGGTAGTAAGTATTTTATATCTTTCATTGATGACTTCAGTCGAAAAGCATGGGCGTATTTTTTGAGAAATAAATATGATGCCTGTGATATTTTTAAAAGTTTTAAAAAGTACATTGAAAAACAAAGTGGATATGAGATTAAAACTTTGAGAACAGACAGAGGAACTGAATATATTGTCTGTGATGATTTTCTGGAAAATAATGGTATCAAACATCAGAGACAGCAAGATATACTCCTCATCAGAATGGAGTGGCAGAGAGGAAAATTAAATAGAACGGTCATGGACATGGTAAGGTCTATGATGCATTCTAAGAAATCGCCTAAATCTTTTTGGGCAGAGGCCATTGCTTGTGCCTTTTATGTGTTAAACAGGTGTCCTACCAGAAGTGTACTAGGTGGAAAAACACCGTATGAGGTATATGGACAGGGAGAAAACCAAATATTGGACATTTGAAAATGTTTGGTTGTATTGCTTATGCCCATGTTCCTGATGTTTTAAGAAAGAAATTGGATGATAAATCTGAAAAGTGTATTTTTATTGGATATTCTCATCAAACAAAAGGGTTTTTAGGTTGTTTAATCCGGTAACAGGAAAGGTTGTAATCAGCAGGGATGTTATATTTGAAGAACAAGAAGCTTGGGATTGGTCACCTAAGCAAGTTGAAATACCGAGCAGTGTTTCTATTTCAGTTGTTGGTTCTAGTATACAACAAACAGAACCACCAAGAGAGGAAATTGTTACTGAATCTTTATCTAGTCGTCCACAACGACAAAGACAGTTACCAGCTCGATTGCAGGATTATGTCATTGGAAATGATAATGACTTGTCTGATGAAGAAATTGTTAATTTCGCTTTGTTTGCAGATTGTGATCCAGTTAGCTTTGATAAAGCTTCAAGAAATGATTACTGGATACAAGCCATGAATGATGACATTCATTCAATTGAGAAGAATGATACTTGGGAGTTGACAAACCTTCCACCAGGCAAGAAACCCATTGGAGTAAAATGGGTGTACAAAACAAAGTACAAAACCAATGGAGAGGTGGATCGTTATAAAGCCAAACTTGTAGCTAAAGGATACAAGCAGAAGGCAGGCATTGATTATTTTGAGGTGTTCGCTCCTGTTGCAAGACTTGATACAGTTCGTATGGTTATCTCCCTTGCTGCACAAAGTTCGTGGAAAATTTATCAGTTGGATGTGAAATCTACTTTTCTCAACGGTGTTCTTGAAGAAGGAGTTTATGTGGATCAACCTACAGGATATATTTTTGAAGGACAAGAAAGTAAAGTTTATCGCTTGAAAAAGGCGTTGTATGGACTCAAACAAGCCCCAAGAGCATGGTATACTCGTATTGACTCTTATTTTATTGATCATGGGTTTGAACAATGCCCCTACGAGCATACCTTATATGTCAAATATTCTGATGGAAGTGATATCATTGTTGTGTGCTTATACGTTGATGATCTTATTTGTACTGGTAATAATGCACAAATGATTTCAGAATTCAGAGAGGCTATGACTAGTCATTTTGAAATGACAGATCTTGGTTTGATGTCTTACTTTCTTGGTTTGGAGATTCATCAAATGGATAGTGAAATCTTCATTTCACAAAATAAATATCCGGGTGATATTTTGAAGAAGTTTAAGATGGATTGTGCTAATCCAATCTTAACTCCGGTGGAAGAAAAACTAAAGTTGATAAAAGATGGCACCGGTGAATTTGTTGATCCTACATATTTTCGAAGACTTGTTGGAAATTTGAGATATCTAACTTCGACTAGGCCGGATATAAACTATGGTGTTGGACTTATAAGTCGTTTTATGGAGTCGCCGCGTCAGTCCCATTTACAAGCAGCTAAGCGGATATTGAGATATATATATCAGAGGTACACAGAGTCATGGAATATTTTATCCGTGTGCTAATGATATTTCTCTTGTTCGATACACGGATAGTGATTGGGCCGGTGACACGGTTTAGAGGAAAAGCACTTCTAGTTTTGCATTTTTCTTGGGATCCGGCGTTTTGTCATGGTCGTCGAAGAAACAACAGGTGATTGCTTTGTCAACAGCAGAAGCAAAATATATGGCAGCCACAAGTAGTGCTATGCAAGCAGTGTGATTGAGGTGCATTCTTGATTTTCTACATCATCAACAATCTGAACCAACAAAGATTTACTGTGACAATACATCGGCTATTGAACTATCGAAGAACCCAGTCTTTCATGGTCGTAGCAAGCACATTGATATCAAATATCAATATATAAGAGAGTTGGTTCGTGAAAAAGAGATTTTTATTGATTATTGTCCAACTGAAGAACAAGGTGCAGATATCATCACAAAACCATTGAAGATGGAGTCATTTACAAAACTTGTGAAGATGCTTGGAATGATGAAGTTTGAAGATTTTGGTTCAAGGGAGGCAATGTAGAGATATGAACAAAATCTATGTGTGTAGCTAGCCTTCTATATCAATGGCTGCACCGTCTACCACCGTCCAAAGACTTTCCAAGCATGCTATTAACAATGTAATTCACATGTGTTCATATGTGAGTAGTATACCTTATAAATAGGTGTTGTTTGTGATTGTAATTGTATCAACCAAATGAGATGTTTGAGAACAAAGATTTCTAATATAAAGTGTGTCTTTGTGTGTGTTGAATTTATTGAAACATTGTGTTGTGTTTCTACAAAAGAAAACACATAACGAAATTTTCAACCTAGAGAAAACTCACATCTCACGGAAAAAACATCAATATACAAAAGATTATTCTTCCGGGTGTTGCCCGGAAAAGGAAAATCGCAAAGGGGAGACATTGGATTTCATGATAGGGAAACTATGATTTTCTCCCGTTTAATAAATTGTCTCTCATTATTATTGATAATCAGGTAAAAAAAAAGTATTTTAAAATGACGTCATGGAAAGTAATTTAGACAAAAAAATTAACCACACAAAATAATCACATAAAATAAATCAAATGGTTGTCAGTAGTGTTTTTTTTTTTTTTTTTTCATTTAAAACCATCCAATGTGTGAATATATTTTATGGATAAATTCTGTTTACTTTTCCTTATCTTATTATCGAAATAATTACGTTTTAACCCAAAAACCGTACGTAGAAAAAACGAAAAACAAAAAACAAAATAAAATTACGGGATAATTCTGCTTTTTATTTTCCCTGCTTCATATCACATCAAGATTTTCCATACAACTTGTCTCCCTAAAATCTTTAAGGAAAATGTCTGCAAATTTCTAACAACTATTACAAAACCACTGGTACATTTTTATCCATCCTTGTGAGGTATCGACAAGATTTGCTACATAAAACCCATCTTCTTTTACCAACCAGGAGCAACGATTCACCTCTGGAGTCCGCTCGCAGAATTTAGTACGTATATCTTGCTCGAAAACAAGAAAAAGTCTGTACTTTGGAACCCAGGACATGTTACATGTGGACCATGAACTAAACAAAACACTGACTGGGTAATGATATTCATCGCCCGGATGGAGAGTCTGTGGATCTAACATTTTGTCTTGATACTTGCATTGCACTACCAATGGTGGGTTTGAAGAATGAAGGCCACTGGCAACATGGATTTCATATTTTGTTGGAATGATAATTTTTGTTGAGTCTAAAGAATCTTTGGCTTTGGCTAGGAAAACTAAAGAAATCAGCAGTAAGCAGAGACAACTAGTACTCTTCATATTCATTTTGATGAAGGGTTAATTAATTTGGGACTTGGGTAGGTGCTCGATTTTTTCTGCATATAGTTTTGATGTTAGTTGTCCATATTTATAATGAATTACTAGCTCCACTACTGGACAAACTATTTTTTTCCTTTTACTACTACGGCCCTCCATTTGTTTTTTACCGTCACTTTTTAAAATTTGTTTTGTTTTATACATTCTCAATACAGTATTTATTATTTTTTTCCTTCTTTACCCTTTATCTCAATAACCCAAATTTTTCATTCATATAGAAATGAAAGGTATTTTTATTATTTTACACTCCATACCAGACACATTAATCACTTTCAGACACTGTTAAAAATAAAGGTGGGAGTAGTATTTATTATTCAGAACGGATCAGAAATTGTAAGGAAGGATACAATAGTATTTAATTCTAAATCTTTAGTTTCACAACATGACAAATTTGTTGTTACTACATCCTCTTCTAGCACATGTAGAACCAAATGTGTAATCAAAGTCGAATAAAGAACAGAAAATTGTAGGCATTGCTTTATACAAAAAAAAAAAAAAAAAAAAAAAAAAAAAATTGTTTTGTCAACCATATTCTTTATTTTATATGACGGTACATGATATTTGTTGAATAGATTAGCTTACGATGTAATGGGTATTTGTATAAATAATTTGATTGATTTATCTTATAAGGTTGGTGCTATAGTTAGTAATTTTTTTTTATTTTTTATTTTAGATTTGTGGGTTAGGCTTCTTACATTTATAGGTTGAAAATTAATATATAGAGTTTATTCTTTTTATAAAGGTTATAGTATATATGTAGAAAGATAGTGGTTTGATTGTATTATTTTTCTATGTAATTTGTTGTAATTACTTAGTTGTTTTTCCGTGTTGGCTAAGTGTGTTAGTTGTTAGACCCTTTTTAGGAAGTTTGGTAGAAGTGTTACTCTTGGTTGTTGTACACATCTGTAGACTCCTAGTTCACTAAATAGAATATACTTCTATTCTCAGTTTAACACACGAAATAGAATATACTTCTATTGTCAAATTTAATCTGATTGTGTTTATGGTATCAGAGCGGTGAACACATTCAAATCAAAATGTCCGAAATATCCTCTACCCAAACTGGTACCACTCAAAATTCTTCAGAAAGCAATGTCACTCGTAGCTCCCTTATGAGTGAAAATCCAAACTTACAAATCACAACCCTTAAGCTCAATGGATTGAACTACCTCCATTAATGGTCTCAATCCGTTTAACTTTTTATCAATCACTGGATGTGGAAAAATTGGTATTTGACTAGGACTGTCAAAGAACAATCTACTACCGAGGGAGAATCTTACAATACTCGGATCACAGAAATTGCCATGGTAATGGCTTGGCTGATAAACTCTATGGAAGCTGAAATAGGCCAAGCTTACATATTTCACTCAACTGCCAATGAAGTCTGGGATAATGTGGCAACTCGGCTCAAGCTTTCTCTATTAAGACCACCTTGAAGGACATTCGACAGGAGTCTAAGGATGTCACTAAATATTTCAATATATAAAATGAGAACACTTTGGCACGAACTGGATCAACTCACCTTGTCTAAGTGGGAGAATCCTAAGGATGCGTGTCTCTACCAAAAACTGGTTGAGTATGATAGAATTTTTGAGTTCTTGGGTGGTTTGAATACTTCTTTTGAAGCTGCTCATGAAAGAATCATATGAATGGATCATGTGCCTCAAATGCTCAAGTTTTTGCCTACATACGACGAGAAGAATGTAAGAAGGATGCTATGGGAATAACTAAGAGATACACTTCTATAAAGCAGTAAATTCACTATGGATAACAACTGCATAGCTAAAATCTACCCTTCACATTGTGTCTTTCAAGATTTGACCACGGGGAATGTGATTGGCAGTGCTAAGGAAAAGAATGACTCTACTACTTATGTCACGGATGAGGTAAAGATTACAAACAAGGCTTGGTAGTGAAGAATGAAGACAGTATGCTAAATAAAATTAAGTTATTACATTGGCAATTAGGGCATCCTAGTGTACCTTACATGAAAAAGTTGTATCCAAGCATGTTTAGTAATAAAAATTCTGTTGATTTTCAGTGTGACATATGTGTTCTTGCTAAGCATACTAAGGAAGTTCTTATGCCAAACCTTATAAGAGTTCAGCCTGATGAGAGAGTCAACCTTGCTGTCATTTTAACATGATTTTGTCCCCGTTTATGAGTTATTTGATATGTTTTTGGGAATAATCTGTTGATTTATTATGCATTTTCACTATTGAACTCACTACGAGATCGATGACAATTAGTCTGGAAACCTCATCACTTTAAGTGAATTAGTGCATATTTTATGGTCTATAGTATCTTGCGGGAATTATGCGCGGTATTGTCGTTGACTTTTGCAGGATATAGATTGACTACGACCCCGGGAGGAGAGGCATTATTGATGACAAGTTGAGTTTGAGTGGTGGAAGCAAGGCGCCCGAAGCTTAAATAGCCAAAACGAATCAAAAATAATTGGCGTTCCCGCCCTGCCTTCACTTTATCTACATTTTGATCCACCATGGAGCCATTTCTGGATTGGACATCTTCATAAGCGTTGTAGAGGGTGGAAATAGATTTCCAATGCAACTTGAATCGCTTGAATCGGAGTTCTTCACACGAAGATATCGCCGATGTACTGAAGACCTGTCGGGCTGTCCATTACACAGCGTTGGAGGCGCACGAACTAGTCGAGTTTTTTGAAGCCTGTTCCTTGGTAAGGTTATTCTAGCTAAGCCGTGAACTCGGTGGATACGGAGCATCTCATGGTTCTTAATCATATTAGGTCAATTAAATCTCATAGAGGGGACTGTTGAACCGAGTATAAGGTAACTAGGTTATGGTATCAGCGCCTAGGGACCACTTTAGGAGATTGCACCCACAACACATTCATTAGAATCTATTGGTTGGTTGGTAGGTTAAGGCTCGTCCCTAGTGATTCGGTAACGGTGTTAAGAGTAGTGTTACTGACCATAATTTGGCTATTCTTTCATTCATATATTCCAAAGTTATTATTTTTCTTTTGCTAGTTATAATTATTATTTCCACCTCTATTGTGAGCCTGAACTAAATACGAGTATGATTATGATACTTGACTAATTCCTCGTGGGATACGACATTGCTCATCGTTGTAGTACAACCGACCCGGTACTCTACCGGTTAAAGTTGGTTTGCTATGATTTGGCCATCACAACTCCCGTTTTCTTTGGTTCAAAGAGATGTTTGGGGTCCGTTTAATATCCCTAGTCTAATCAACACTAGATGGTTTGTTAGCTTCATTGATGACCATACATGTATGACTCGGGTTTACTTGCTTAAACACAAATCAGAAGTAAGTGATGTTTTCAAACAGTTCTATCACATGGTTGATACTCAATTTCTTTCCAAAATCAGATTCTTCGTACTAGTAATTGCACTACATACTATAATTCTGTGTTGAATATTTTCATCCTAGAAAAATGCATAATCCACCAGTCATCATGTGTCAGCACACCCCATCAAAATGGGGTGGCTGGGAGAAATCAATTAGATATTTCTAGAGCTCTCATGTTCACTATGCATGTACCTAAATTTTTTGGGGTGAAGCGTACTTCCTGCCACATTTCTTCTAAATCGCATGCCTTAACGAGTCTTGAAATTTGCTACACCTCTAACTTATTCCATAAGACTTTTCCCCTTTCTCGATTAGCCACAAATATTCCTCTCAGTGTCTCTGGTTGTAAATCATTTGTCCGTAATCACTCCTAGAAAGATCTGAACTTGATCCCAAATTGATATCAGTTTTCTCTCTATAACTCACGTAATCAGAAAGGATATAAGTGTTATGACCCTGTCCATAAAAGGTATTATGTTAGTTTTGATGTAACCTTCTTTGAAATCTAGCCATTTTTCAACAATCAAGAGGTAGACTTTGTAGATGAGAATTTTTTGGAAGTGCAGCCTATTTTACCAATTGCAATGGATCCACCTGCTAATCCACAAGTGGATAGCCCGATACATCCACATACGAACAGCCACAACGACAACAAGAAATTTAGGTTTACACAAGAAGAGGTAGAAAGCAACAAGGTCTTGCTCACAGCACTACGCCATCACCTTCCCCCTGTTCATATATATTGAGATTCCCAAACTATGCCTGCTTGAGCAAACTCTGGCTCTGGAACAACAACCATCTGATAAGGTACATGATCCTACCTTGGCAGTGCTAAAGAATGGAATGGACACTACTACTTATGTCATGAATCAGATGAAGATTACAAATAGTATATGGTTAGAGGCACAGAATGAGACCTTTGTTTCTGCATGGACCAACTATGTGTTTCACCTAGGAAACACATCAACCTCGAGGTGGAGGGAATGCATTATGTTTATAAAAATTGGCTAAAACCGGGCTTGGTGACTTGGTGTCGGCTTGTGAAGCTGGCATTTTCATGGAAGAACAAGAGATACGGAACATAAAGAAATCGTTTGAAACTTCTCTATTCATGGATCCTAAAAGATTCGAGGACGAGCCGCTGTTCAAAGAGATCAGGCATCACGTATCCATACATGCAATGGGGTTGTTACTTGATGAATTGAGAAAACAAAAGTAGATGACGGTGCTTCAAAAAATAAATGTGAATGCTTTATTCGAAAGACACACGGGTTGTCGTGTACACACGAGATGAAACGGTTTAAGAAAAATCCAGGCTTCATTCCTCTTTCATCTACTGATGTTCATTGGAAGAATCTTGATATTGGGGGGCCACCTCCAAATGAGTCGGAGTTAGACAACATGCCGGTCTTACATGCTTTGGAAGAGAAATTGAAAACGGCAAACGCACGGGAGAAACCTAGGTTGCTAGTTAAGATATGAGGATGGCCTAAGGGATCTAGAAACAAGAGGAAGATAGTGGAATACGCATCCAATAAGAGGGATTTGAGCATGCATGATCATGTTGAACAAGAGTTAGCCGGTGGTGAAGACTTGAAAGGTTCTGGAAAAAAGAGGAAAGGGGCAAGTAGAAGTGTTAAGATCCTTGATGCATTAATGCATAGGTTTGTAAGTATTGGATACATAGGGCGGTATCATAGACACATGCCTGACTTGGTTCATAGCCACGTTTCTGCGCTTATTAATATTAGAGCATATGGAAATTGCGGTTTTACAGTCATAGCGCAAGCATTGGGTTTTGATAGTCTTGGTTGGAAACGGGTGAGAAAAGAGTTGAAACATGAAATGGTGGTGAACAAGGCGTTCTACACGTGTTTGATGTCCATTTTACAGTAAAACCAACTCTAACCGGCAGGGTACCAAGTCGGTTGTACTATAAATGGTGAGCAAGGTCGTATCGCACAGGGAATCTGGTTAAATATCAAAGCCGGTTTCGTTCCTAGTTTAGGCCAACACGACTACGAGACATGGTGATTTGTCAGATCACCGGTTTTATAAACTACTATACACAAAATAAAAGAGTTTAAATTATGAAAAAAAAGAGATAGCCGAGCGATGATCCAATCTAATACTCACAAACCCTAGCTTGATTCGGCAGTGTTTTCGACTTATCTAACGTTCTTCATGTCATACGTAGGGTGTCGTTTCCTATTTCCGAGAATAGACATTATTTCAATAATCTACCATTCTATGTCAGGTTCAACAATCCGTTGACCGGATTTAACTGACCTAACACGGTCTACGATCAATGAAACGCTCAACAAGTTGATACAAACCTCACACACGAAACCGAATCTAAACAACTCAATCGGTTTTACAGGGTGATCCTAGAACCCCGATTCCCATATCCTCTCGCAAAATACATATATAAAGACGATACATGTAATACGATTATCAAATGGCCAATTCAATAAACGTAATTAAATATAAGTTCTAGAACTACGGTAGCATCGAGAATCAACAATCGAAACATCAAGAACACCTCAAGACCAAACTAAGATTCGATTTCGAAGATTATCGCATAACTCAGCTATATAACGATTAGCTACTCATTCTATCAACAAAATAAATGAAATCAACAGTAAAAGTTATCATGAATCAAGATCGAAAGCAAGAAATCGAGATTACCGAAAACGGAGATGAAGAAACCGAAAGAAACTTCGAATCCAAGAAAACCAACTTCATATATATATATATTTCAAGATGATCCAAGCATTTGTTACAAAGAAAATGTTAAAACAAGCTAGAATTCTATTCTAATGGTGCAAAAGAGAAGAAAGGTCGAAGATGCAGGGTTTCATAAGATGAAGGAGATGATAGAAAGATGATAGAAAGGAGGTGATAATAATTCTTTTTCTAAAGGAAAGATGATTGGTAATATATATCTAAATATATGGAAAGTTGCTTCTCTTCTTTTGGAAAGCAAATGGTAATATATATATATATATATATATATATATATATATATATATATATATATATATATATATATATATATATATATATATATATATATAAGTGCTGTTTCATATTTAGACTATTGCCGACTTAGTAAATCGCTTTGAGTACTTGATCTTATCTAGCCCATCTCCCCGTATCTCGTCTTCCGGATATGCCGAACACCTAATTCCTGGACAAAATCACAACAAATACCACACGTAACCCCTACAGGACACTAAGGTGACCGAGAGTATAATAAATACACAGGAAAAAAAACTCGAGAATTCCCAGATTATAAGTCCGGATCTCGTAAACATCAAAACGGTGCAATATGTGTCAAAACCAAGCCAAAAGTGTCCGGAATTAAGTAAAACAAGTCGAAACGGGGTATAAAACACGTAGGAAAACAAAGTCGAGTTGACTCTCATCAGTGTTTGTTTGTGCAACATGCATATGTGTATGACAAATGTTTGCTTAGATCTTGATCATGAAGCAGGGCCGTGTGGAGAAGACAAGTACTTCCAATGCTTTTTAGGTTGGGCTGATTGCAATGTGTATGATTGCGTTATTTCCATTTTGTCTAAAACGCATGGAAATCAGGCGTTCCTTCCAATATTCAAAAAACCTTCAGTTTGGCCCCCTAAGCATATATGGTCTATTTGCTGTGACGGTATCCATTTTATTCTAGCGGAAATGAAAGACAGTTGTCCTGTTCCAAAGGTCCCGAAGGTTTGGCATGAAGTTCGTTCATCGGACACAAGTCAATGGCATGATAAATTGCTGCATAGGATCGATCTATGGGTGGATGTGGAGCTGGAGGAGACAACGATTGACCACCCCATAATTTAGACTAAAAGTCTAAGATGTGCCTTTTTTTGCCTAATTTTGTAAAACGGATAAAAACGGTTTAGATTACCTTTTGATTCTTTTGTGAATGGATTACCTTTGGTTAGTTTTGTAAATCGGATAAAAATGATTTAGATTACCTTCTTATTGTTTTGAACGGTTTAGATTTGGATAGATTTGTAATTCGGAAAACAAAATGGTTTAGATTACCTTCCGATTGTTCTGTAACGTTCTCTTGCATTGTCAACAGAAAAAAAAAAGTGTTTTGGACTAGTAAAGTTGTGCTTTTTTTGGTTTACCCATTGTTTTTGTTCTCCTAGGTTGACCATGAAATTACAAACAATAGTTATTGACTTTCTGGAGCTTAAAAAGCCACTCATGCTGACGTTGGTTTCTAGTATTAACGTCCAGGTTATTGACGCTAGGAAGCGCGTCAACCGGACTGACGTTTGTGGCTTGTATTCACGTCAAGGTAGCAGATGTTTTGGGAACCAGTGAGTTAGGACCCTTTGGAACTCACAACTCCACCACATCTGGCGTTTTATGTAATTATCAACGTCAATATGCCTGACATTTTGAGGAAAAGAGGGCTATTACCTTCTGGAACTCAAAACGTCAACACATCCAACGTTTTTTGTCTTTATTAACGTCCGCCTAGTTGACGTTGTGAGGAACAGAACCCTCTGGAACTCAAAACGTCAACGCTCCTGACGTTTTCTAGCTTTATTAACGTCATACTAGTTGACGTTGTGGGGAACAGAGGCCTATAACTCTCAAGAACTCAAAACGTCATCCTGCCAGACATTTCCAGTCTTCATTAGCGTCAGACTCGTTGACGGTGTGAGGAACAAAGGCATATAACCCTACGGAACTCAAAACGTCAACATATCCGACGTCTTTTTGCCAAAACAACGTCAGATTCACCAACGTTTGGACAGTCGGTGTCCAAACTCATGCATGTCAATCCAATAAAGTCGAATTCAACAAATCCAAACACAATGATACATTCCAAACACAAACAACAACCATACGAATCCAAACATGATCCATAAAAACCAAACATGTGCAACAATAAAAACCAAAAAAGATCCAAACAATGATAAAAACACTAATCCAAACATGAATCAAACAACGATAAAGAAATCCAAACATGTGCGACAAAAAAAGTAAAGAGTTTTAATGTTAACGGACTAGAAGTAATGAAAATGTGCAACAATCACTTTTTTTTCTTCGATGCCCTTGAACGTTTAGCTGGTCTTCTTTCTGACCCTTGATCTTCTGGCCCTTGTTCTTCTGTCTCTACCTCCACCGGAACATCCGAGCTACATATTACAAATAGCTCATATGCCATACCTACTGCCTTCAACATATCTTTCTTATTCATCTTCGAATGATTTTGCATGACATCATATAGGGCATTTATAACCTTGATCTTTCCTTTCCTCATCCTATATGGAAACACAAAAATTTAAAATATGTATTTACGTAATGATTTTGGACAACAACAGATTGGTAAACACATAATACCTCTCTCGAATGTCGTCGCTTCCGTTTTCTCACACCTGACAATCGACGCACGGAAACTGATCGATACCACGTCATATAATCACTAGTGGTTTCCCACTCAAATCTAGCATTTCCCATCCGTTTAGTTTTGTGCATTAGATGATTAAGATAATTGTGGAAGTCGTCGTCACGTGTGAAGTGCGTGACAGTATGTTCTTTCGAATTCCCACTTCTAGTTGGTGTCATCGAAGGGATTGGCGATTGTGGTATGGATTGGACATGACCGAACTAACGGACGATGTGGTTGAGATGATAAGGCTCAACAATATCTAGTGTCTTATACACCCGTAATACCAACATATGTTGTCATCGGACAATGTTCTAATATTTGGATATGCATTCCACACAACCTGCAATAATGACAAGTGTTATAGGCAAAACTCAACAAGATTGAACATTATCATCCAAAGAACCGACTTACATCTCGCGCCTGCATCAAGTCCAAATCCTCTCTCAAATACCGTAGTGCAGTCACCGCAATCGACTCCTTCATTCTGCCGATAGGTTTCCACTTCATCGATAGAATTATCTCTCCTTCCTTGAACGCGTCATTTCTGGGGGGGGGGGCGTAATTTTGGAAAATGTTCATAAATCCATACCTACATACAAATACTCAAAAGGTTTTCAAAGTATTCATGAAAACCATCAAACCCAAATAAATTAAAAAATATAATGATACCTCCAAGAGTGTAAGGTAACCGGACACTCCCACAGCCCTGAAAAGAGTTGCCTTTGAAAGTTGCCGGTGCAGATGCGCAAGTGCCGCAACACCCTAAGCCCACTCATGCACCGTATCAAAATTCGTCAAAAAATGAAGATACGCTACACGTATCTGTTAGGTGTGATGCCCGAAAGACAATTTTTGTAATTGTTTTATTTAATAAATGAATTGACGTTATTGTTCATATTTATTATTCTCATATTCACCGATGTGACAATAGTAATTACACTACAGAAAACCCTAAGGTATATCGTTTATGTAATCACTTGACTCAGTGTATGGTATATACACGGGAGGATTGAGTTAGTGAAGATGTACTTAAAATACAATTAGCCCGTAGTGAAGTTAATCGAGAGTATCGGGTCTCTCCTTTAACGTGCTATTAATGCGCCCAGAACACAGTTGGTGTGATTGTCTTATCCGGACTTTCGGTTAAGAGAACCTAATGGGGCATTTATATATGATAGATATATCATATAGGGGCCGGACCGATTTGATTAGAGTTCACGATATAATTCCGTAATCGAGAAGTCTTATCGAATCAATGGATGATCATATTTATGGATATATCTTAATCCCGAGGTGATCACGCTCAACTTCTTGAATCGGTATGAAGTTTGACTTGACGGTTAAGGATTACACCGAGTCCGTGGTCCGAATTACCCCATCTTGGCATTGTACTTGGATTAAGTGAGTAGTCCGTGTTATCACGGATACGGAATCCATTCCTTCCATTTATGGAAGTAGATAGACAGCTTCCCTTATTTGTTAATCCTAGAAACCGATCGATCGCGCGAGTTCATATCACACCGATTGATCACCGAGAGAGTTGTATGAATTAATTGATCACTAGGGGGTTAATGGTAAATAAGGATAAGAGGTTCTAAAAAGGGTTAACGGTAACTTCCCGATTTAGAATGAACGATCTATGGAGGATTAATCCATATGTAATGATTATATCAATGGACGCTTATTATCATTCTCATGAAGAGATAAATATAATCTCATAATCGGAGGAGTGCGATCACGGGATTATAGTGGCATATTCCTTGTGATTGATTTATCGAATATAATTATTCTATAATTATTTATTTGATTTATCGGAGCCGCCGATTATTAGTCCATGGTCCCCGACGTGCCTCTCTAATATAAACGCATAGCTATTCTCGGACGTCGAATCCTAATAATATTAATTTAGTTCTTGTTGGACTTTATTAAAACGATATGTGAATTAATTGTTTAGTGGACTATTAAATTAGTTGGGCTAAATAATTAAATATGTGGAAAAGACATTTTCCATAATCTTGGCCCAATTAGTGTGTGTGGAAAAAAAATCATATTGACTAGGTCAATAATGAAGAATTTCGCCCCTCATGTTTTTTAGTCAACAAGAAATTAGTTTTCTTGTGATTAATAAGACGTGTCTTAAAATATTTATTGGATAAATATTTATGGTAAGAAATAAAGATAAAGATTATTCTAGATTTGTTCTAGAATATTTTGGGATTATCTTTTATTTAATAGGATTATCATAATTGATTTTGTATTAATTATAAAATCCTTGGGGTTTAAGTTTTACTCTCCTATATAAAGAGAGTTCTCCCAAGCCAAATAACACACTACATATTTCGACTTCACCCCTTAGAGAGGAGAAGAAAATATTTTTTCGGCCAAGGGGTATTAGGGGGAAAATCTTGGAGATTTTTCCGGGTAGCATATCGGAAGGGTTCGAGTCGAGAATTCCTTCCACCGGGAATTGCTTGGATCACACGTACGGAAGATCGTGGTGCTTTTCACGCTTTCCTTCGTTCATCCTATTGCGGTTCTTCAACTTGGATTTTGAGATCCAAGAGGTATGATCTACAACCCCCTTGTAGAATAGATCTAGTTGTTTTATTACGTATATATTATAGATCTAGATCCCTAAAATCGCTTCCGTTGCGGATGGTATTACTAACAGTGGTATCAGAGACATGGTGATCTATATTTATACGTATAAAATATTAGATCTAGGAGTGGTAAAACATGTAGATTTTTGTCCCAATTTTTTAAATGGGGCGCATGCATGATTATTTTTTATGCTTATGAATGTCGTGGTTGAAGAGATGGATTGGGGTTGGCACTGTTTACCCGTTAGATCTATTGTAAACTCATATACACGATGAAAATTCGTCCATATGAGTATAGGAAATTATGTAATTCTTTTTTTTTTTTATTGCAATTTTAATTTCCAGAAAATAGATCTGTTTAGAAGCTGTTTAGTATTTTTTCTTTTCCCGTTGATCGAACCGTTGAAACGAAAATCCCTCCGGTCAGAATCAAGATTAGAAGATGATGATCAACTCCACAAATTTTGGCGTCGATCAGAGTCCGTTTCGATATCCGTTTGATGCTGCGAAGAGGCTGCTGTAACAGAAAAACGCAGGATTCACAGAAACACTATCTGTGACTTCCTCGATTTTCTGGGAGAGTTTGGACCGTTGAAAAGCAAATCCGACCGTTCAGATTAATCAAATTTGAGTTTTGGACGTACCATAAAAATTTCAGGTCGATCGGGATTCATCGATTCCCGATCTGCCTCAGGAAGTCCTTGATGCAGTGCAGTCAAAGTCAGATTCAGCAGCAAGTTTGGAGGTTTACTGGAGAAAATTGGTAAGTCAAAGCACCGATCCAACCGTCCATATTGAAGTTCAAGGAGTGAAGAAAAGATCTGGAAAGTTTCGTCCCGATCCGAGTTCGTTTGGTTTCCCGATCATCGAAGAGTTCGTACAGCTGCAGATTTAGTTAGAAAGTAGTAAACCCTAGTTAGGGTTTTGTTTTTTTTTATTTTCTAATAGATTAGATACGGGGGTGCCAACGATCCATCTCGGTGTTTAAATTTTCCGCATTTATTTTTTATGTGTTTGATCATAAAATAGATATAAAAGCGGAATTGCCATGACATGCATCATATCATAAATCCACTCCATGCATACATGTAGAATTTTAATTTTGGTAATTAAAATAGGCATGTATACAAACTCGTGTAATTAGTTGAAATTTAATTAATACGTGGTAATTAATTAATTTAGTAACTAATTAAAGATCCGAGGACGGGTTATGAAATCGTTAGGCCTTTCGGTGTGTGTTCTCGGTGAACCGCCTTAAAGCACAAACGAGATCACGTTTTCAATTCGTAGTGTCTACGAGGTTGAATGATGGTAAAAGAACAATAAATCTTGGATAAAAACGGTTCGCCTATAGGTTGGGTGGTCAACTGAGCTAGGCTCGACCGACTTAACCCTCCTAGTGTGATGCATGCACGGGGGTCCGGCAAGACTAAGCTACACCGGAGAATGGAGGGGTGATTCCTTCTTATCTCAATGAGGCTGTCTTGACCCGATTTCGTCCGACTGTCACATATGTTCCAACGAATAGGACGGGTAGGCTTGCCTACGTTACCGACACCATTCGGAATCCTTGATTTGATGAGCTTTTATGATAACATAAAAAAGACGTGGTTAGTTAACCCACAACCACTTCCAAAATATTGAGTGGGAGCGGGGGAGGCGACAGCCAACCCCACGGCCTCTACTATAGATACAAGTAAGTGAGAGAAGGGTGACGCCTCGAGGCGCTTTGATTTCGTCCCCCTAAGGATGGTGTTCACCCCTATCAACATTCATGGCTTGGTCTCCGAAAGGATAGGATTTCTGGGTACTCGTCGGGTCACTGACCTATCCTAAGACGGCACACTCGGGGCGTACCTAAGAGATCCGATATAGTAGGTCACACTCATCATGGGTATTTTTGGAAATATCTAGGCTGAAAAAGGAAGGTAGTCAATGAATAAAGGGATGTTCGATTCTCGTGGGATGTTCGATTCTCACAAGTTATTCATTGATGAGATTGTCTCGATTTAACCGTCATCTCTTTGACCTACCCTAAGGCGGCACCGAGATGCGAGGTTAAAACCTTGGGAATGGTAGAGTAGACTTAATTTTAGTTTACAATTCCTAAAATAAAATATAGTAGTGTTAAACTTGAATTAATACATGTCATTTTATTTACGACATTATATCCCTTACTAAATTGCTTAAAATTTAATTGACTAGTAATGACTTTGTTAAAAAGTGGAAAGTAACTAGGACGTTGAACTAGTTAATCGATAATGCAATTATTTTTCGAAAGAGATATTTTCTCTTAAGCCTTTTAAAAACCAGAGTGACATATAGGTATGTCACTAGTGTCATTCGTGTCAAACGGGAGACAAACTTAGGTGATTTCGGACTTTGAAATTCTTAGTGAATTTTGAATGTGTAGTAATTACACGAGTAATTTTCTAATTGAAAAATCGGAAAATCATAAAGTGTTACTAGTTGGACGATATTTGGAATCGATGAACTAGTGGGAGCTTTATGATTTGTTGTTTTTCTAGAACATTAGAAAAGTGTAACTGACTACACACGTAACCGTTCTAATTGAAAAACCGGAAAGTCATGAAATGTTGCTAGTTAGACGATATTTGGAATCGATGAACTAGTGGGAGTTTCTATGATTTGTTGTTTTTCTGGAAACAATAGAACTATGTACGAAAGATTTTCTAATCGAAAAAATCGGAAATTCATAAAAATAAAGCATTGCTCGTTAGACGGTATTTGGAACCGATAAACTAGTGGGAGCTTTAATGTTATGATTTGTTGTTTTTTCTGGTATATTAGAAAATCCGAGAAGTCTCGACGAGTAACACTCGAAATAGACATCCCACGGTTCAAGAGTAGTGTCTACTCAAACGAACCGCTGGTTCAAGACTGTTTCCATTCATTGAAAGTCAAGAATGGGAGAATATGTCTAAAAGTGTTAGTCACCTAAACTGAGAAAATTTTAAGGCCGAACCGAAAATTAATTAACGAAAATCATAGGATAAGGACGGTGATTTTGGATCACCAACCTATGAATCCTTGGCGATTTTCTCGAGCTAAGTTCTTTAGAAGAACAAGGTAGCGAAAGCAGCATTTAACGATTAAAAGAGTAAACAACGGGCAGTTAATTTTAGCTAGAATAGTGGGAGTGATATAAGGTAATGAATCTCGGATTCAATCCTTGGATATCGCGGGAAAATTATTTTCCGTTTAAGATTCGTTGGAACGAATGGATTTACCTTCTATTCGATAATTTGTTTGTCGTATAGAAAGTGAATATACCATTTGTAGTACGAATCCAAGACTCGGACTTTTGTTTGATAAAGTCAAAACCACTTAGAACCTGCTTGAAATATGTATATAAAACACATCTTAAGAACTATTAAAAGCAATTGGTTTCTATATTTAGATAAACGCTTCTTCATATTCCATAGTTAGTGCATAGTCCCTAAAAGACAAAACACGAAGACGGCTCGGGGTGATTCCTTTCTCCCGGTCTGGTTATATTGTCTCAAAGGTTCAATGACTAAGTTTCCTTTCAATCGGAAAAGGATAATGGTTATAAAGAAGTAACATAGCTTGTTTATGACGACCTTCGGGGTCGATGAAAGATACAAGCTAGTAGGAGCTTCCGAGTAGTGACTTCTTGTCGATAACTATTCGAACACTCCGGTCGGTTTATCCAAAATATTTTTGAGGTTTCTCTCGTTTTCAACGAGAGATAGAGTATTCTATACTCGGAATAGGCCATTCATAGTCCTCGAGACCGATGCTCGGCCGCCCCTCATTGTGACATGTTCTCACTAAGTGAGAAACCGTAAAATTGCTTTATATATGTTTTTAGATGTGCTACAATACACTGCTTAACTCAATAAAGATATTGGAAGCGAAATAACGGTTTACGTTGAAATGTAAGACCGAGAAGTCTACCTAGTATATGCTTTGGAATTTACGGATAAGGTGTGGATTCGGTTCACCCCACTTCCATAAATATAAGCATTTAGCACACGGTGCTTGTAGGTAGGTCTGGAAATTTCGCGAACACGTTCGGTCAGTGACCAATCGTTCTATATCTTGTAGCATTGAGAAAAAAGTTTGTTATAAGATTCTTGAAATCGGGAAGGGACAGTTATACTGTTGCGTCCTTCCTGATAGAGTCCATGAACAGCAAAACCTTGAACCTTGAAGTACGTTTACTCAAGGTAGTTACTAACTGATTAAAATCAGACCACATCCAACATTGGTTGTTGGTGATAACACTAAATACTACTAAACTAAATCAGAATTTTGATCCACCCAGAATGTAGTGGGAGTATGGTTTATCCATTACCCATTACGGTTTCGGCGGACTTTGTAGTCTGAGGATCGATCGATGACCTATGGCTCTTTTGTGAGCTGTATAGGATTCTGATAATAGAGGTTGGTTTACAAGCCATAACCCTGTGAATGGAGTTCGGTACTCCAATTCTGTTCATGCTCTTGTAGAACCACCTGAGCGTCTCAGGCCCAGTGGGAGTAATTGGATCTACACGGTAAAGAGTAGAATGAGTTCGGTATTGCATGATTTCGTTCAAAAGCAGAAAATAGGGGTGATTCCCTAAGACTTTCTTTCCAAACAAACGGAGTCTGGATTCATTCGAAACAGAAGGGTATTGACTTATGAACTTATGACAGGATGACTGTCAAGGCTTATGTCCTTTGTGGATAAAAAGCAAACCTCTCGGTCATTGGAAGTCATATATTTCTACAATATGTGGATTTGACCAGAATATTGATAAGTCTTTTGTAGACTGGATATCAATTTTAGTACAGTAGTGAATATATAAATTAGTGTTTGTGAAGGCTAACACTGCACCAGTTGGAATCAACATGGGTGTGTTATCGAAGTCGAATCGACAATACCACAATTCTCTCGCAACGAGAGATTTGGACAACATTCTTAAGAGTTTGACTCGGTCGAATTCATTAGAATCGATCCACCGGTTTCCCATCCATCTTATTGGTTAAGATGATGCATCTGTGTATGCAACATTCAACGAGGAAGTTCTACCCTATGCCTCAGGAATGACTCTCTAAATCTTCGGATCAAGAGAAATGGGATAGATTCTCTTTCTAGTAAGAGATGGTCAGGTTAATGAACGTCAACTTTGATCGAATCTTAGATTCGGCGGTTAACAAAGCAAGTTTAGTATGTCCTTTAGTATCTTGAAGAGAACGAGGAACAATATGCGGACATATTCATGTGTGAACCTGGATATGTGTGATACACTGATTTTGACTTTAAGTCAGATTGAGGATGATCGTTAAGTCGATCTCGGGCTCAGTGTTTACTCAGTACCACATGATTAGATGGACCGGTAACGTTTCGATTCTATGGATCGTCTCGAGCCGACAACCTGACTAATCATTAAGACCCATGACATTTAGATGTAGGTGCTCCCCGAGTCACTGACCTATCCTACGACGGCATACTCGGAGTGTACTTTGGAATCTGAAATGGTTATGATATGCTTAGTGGGTACTAGAATACGGGATGAGTCTCCATTGCTTTAGAGCAAGTGGGAGATGTAGTTTGTTGTATTTTAAATAATAGGGTGTGCTCTAAAACAATTAATCACATGCTTTCGTGCAAGTGGGAGATTGTTAGGTGTGATGCCCGAAAGACAATTTTTGTAATTGTTTTATTTAATAAATGAATTGACGTTATTGTTCATATTTATTATTCTCATATTCACCGATGTGACAATAGTAATTACACTACAGAAAACCCTAAAGTATATCGTTTATGTAATCACTTGACTCAGTGTATGGTATATACACGGGAGGATTGAGTTAGTGAAGATGTACTTAAAATACAATTAGCCCGTAGTGAAGTTAATCGAGAGTATCGGGTCTCTCCTTTAACGTGCTATTAATGCGCCCAGAACACGGTTGGTGTGATTGTCTTATCCGGACTTTCGGTTAAGAGAACCTAATGGGGCATTTATATATGATAGATATATCATATAGGGCTGGACCGATTTGATTAGAGTTCACGATATAATTCCGTAATCGAGAAGTCTTATCGAATCAATGGATGATCATATTTATGGATATATCTTAATCCCGAGGTGATCACAGTCAACTGCTTGAATCAGTATGAAGTTTGACTTGACGGTTAAGGATTACACTGAGTCTGTGGTCTGAATTACCCCATCTTGGCATTGTACTGGATTAAGTGAGTAGTCTGTGTTATCACAGATACGGAATCCATTCCTTCCATTTATGGAAGTAGATAGACAGTTCCCTTATTTGTTAATCCTAGAAACTGATCGATCGCGCGAGTTCATATCACACTGATTGATCACCGAGAGAGTTGTATGAATTAATTGATCACTAGGGGGTTAATGGTAAATAAGGATAAGAGGTTCTAAAAAGGGTTAACGGTAACTTCCCGATTTAGAATGAACGATCTATGGAGGATTAATCCATATGTAATGATTATATCAATGGACGCTTATTATCATTCTCATGAAGAGATAAATATAATCTCATAATCGGAGGAGTGCGATCACGGGATTATGGTGGCATATTCGTGATTGATTTATCGAATATAATTATTCTATAATTATTTATTTGATTTATCGGAGCCGCTGATTATTAGTCCATGGTCCCCGACGTGCCTCCTAATATAGCATAGCTATTATCGGACGTCGAATCCTAATAATATTAATTTAGTTCTTGTTGGACTTTATTAAAACGATATGTGAATTAATTGTTTAGTGGACTATTAAATTAGTTGGGCTAAATAATTAAATATGTGGAAAAGACATTTTCCATAATCTTGGCCCAATTAGTGTGTGTGGAAAAAAATCATATTGACTAGGTCAATAATGAAGAATTTCGCCCTCATGTTTTTTAGTCAACAAGAAATTAGTTTTCTTGTGATTAATAAGACATGTGCTTAAAATATTTATTGGATAAATATTTATGGTCAGAAATAAAGATAAAGATTATTCTAGATTTGTTCTAGAATATTTTGGGATTATCTTTTATTTAATAGGATTATCATAATTGATTTTGTATTAATTATAAAATCCTTGGGGCTTAAGTTTTACTCTCCTATATAAAGAGAGTTCTCCCAAGCCAAATAACACACTACATATTTCGACTTCACCCCTTAGAGAGGAGAAGAAAATATTTTTTCGGCCAAGGGGTATTAGGGGGAAAATCTTGGAGATTTTTCCGGGTAGCATATCGGAAGGGTTCGAGTCGAGAATTCCTTCCACCGGGAATTGCTTGGATCACACGTACGGAAGATCGTGGTGCTCTTCACGCTTTCCTTCGTTCATCCTATTGCGGTTCTTCAACTTGGATTTTGAGATCCAAGAGGTATGATCTACAACCCCCTTGTAGAATAGATCTAGTTGTTTTATTACGTATATATTATAGATCTAGATCTCTAAAATCGCTTCCGTTGCGGATGGTATTACTAACAGTATCTTGTCTCCAAACCGGTCTTGGAAAAGGGTACACCCTAACAAATACAACATACACCCCCGTACAGCTTGATCAACAGTGATTCCACCCTATCCACTCTTACCCGCAAGATTATTTTTCAGCCAACTTCTCGACACCCTTGGACCACTAATATGGTCAAACTCAGTACCCACTACATTCAAATCAATACTGAGAAGCTTGTGCACAAAATGTACCGGGTCGACCTCTTTCGGAATCTCATAGTTCACTGCCTTTCCACTAACCGGTAGCCCTATGATACAATGGACATCGTCGAGTGTAATGGTCATCTCACCAAATGGTAAGTGGAAGGTGTTTGTTTTTGGTTGCCACCTCTCAATAAATCCACAAACAAGATATCGATTGGCTTGCAAATAAGAAGTATTGATCAAGATGTACAAGTTATGAGACTCTAATCATGTACAAATAAACGAATCAAACGTCAAGGATATATGAAAACAAAACCGATCTCAAATTATAGAACAATAATTAAATTAATATACCTTCGTTTTCTTCCACAAACCATATGCAACATGGTTCTCCCAATCCCTCAACAATTCAGTGGTGTCTACCTCCACATCACTATCACTATCACTATCATCAGCATCATGTGATCCCTCACCTGCCTCTGTTGTTGCCCCGCCACTCCCAGATGCTTCTGATGCTGTCCTTGAACTCTCATTTTGAGTTGTCCCACCTATCGCTTGGCCAATATTTGATGCTTAGGGTGGCTCATTTACTACCCGTTGCACTTGCGTAACGTTTGGGGTTTGGGACGTCTGAGCTGTCACGTCATCAACTTGTCCAACATTTGAGGTAGAAGGTACCTCAGATAACTCTAGAATTGGTTCTAAACCAGCAACCACAACCTCGTATGTGTTGGAATTAACGCCCGAAAGACAATTTATGTAATTGTTTTTATAATTAATAAATGACAGATTTATTCTCATCTTATTACTTGCTTCGTGCATGTAAGTAATACACTACTGAAAACCCCAAGTTGTATCATATGTAACCATACAACTTAGTGTGTGTCACACATGAGGATTAAGTTTATGGTGATGCACTTGAATTGTTAGTCCGTGGTGAAGTTAATCAAAGTATGAGGTCTATTGATTAAACCATCATTAATGCGCCAAAACACTTTATGGTGTGACCGTCTTATCCGGACCGTCGGCATTGGTTATCTAAGTGGGGCATTTATATATGATGTAGACTGGACCGATTTAATCTGCATTTCTCATATAATTCCGTGATTGAGAAATCTTATTAAATCACAAGATGATCATATATGGATTAACCTTAATCCTGAAGTGATTACAGACTCCTACTTGTTTCAGGATAGGGTTTGATGTGTTCGTTAAGGATCGCTAAGAGGCGCGGTCCGAATCACTTTCACGTTGGCACTATTCGGGAATGAGTGAGGAGTGTGTGTCTCACAGATACGGAATCCATTCCTTCCTGCGGGAAGTAGAAAGACAATCTCCTTATTTGTTAATCCTAGAAACTGATCGATCCCGGGAGTTCGTATTGGTTATAAACTAATTGATCACTAGTGGGTTAATGGTAAATAAGGATAAGATGTATTGAAGAAGGTTAACGGAAATAATCCCGCTTCATTACATATAGTCTATGGAGGGTTAGTTTATATGTAATGATTATATCAATTGACAGTTATCGACTCGACTCGATGTTTTGAGAATAAGTTATATCTATAATCGATAGAGTTCAGTTTCAGATTTATGGTGGCGTAATTTCGGAATTAATGAATTAAATAGAAATATTATGTTCAATGAATGTTTTATTTAATTTATTGTAGCTACTGGTTATAGGTCCATGGTCCCCGGGTTGGCTCCTAACACGCGAGTGTTTTCTCGTTTTATGGAACCTCGAGAATAAATTAAATAGTTGGTCTATTTAATGAATATGAAATATTATTTATTTGGTAAATAATATGTAAAATAGAAAAGACATTTTCTATTAAATTTAATGATGTAATTGGCGCCACATTTGAGGATAAATTAGGAGATGAAATTTTCCTAGATTATCTCATATGTGTAATTAATGAATTATCTATTTGTTGGATAATTAATGAAAAAATAAGAGATTGATTTTTTGAAAATTATCTCTTATCTTTTGGCAAAAATATCTTTCCCTTATGGGAATAGATAATTGTGGTGTGAAAATGATAACTCTCTTGACTAGTTATTTTTCTATATAAAGAGAGTTCCTCCTAGCACAATATTCATTCACAAAATTGAGCCACTTTACAATTAAAAGGAAGAAAAATTAGCTTCTTGCCTTAGTCATTAAGAGAAAAAAAAACCCTAGGGTTTTTCTTGTGCATATTCGAGAAAGTTCTACGGCGAGGATCGACGTCCACCGGTCGTCGCTTGGAGATACAATCCGGAAGACTACGGCTTCTCCCTTTGATCGATTATTCCTTCCTCTCCGTTGAGGTAAATATTCAACCTTCTGATAGTTAGATTAATTATTTGTTTAGATCATATCGTGGTAAAATCGTATGCGAATTTATTCGTAGTTTCCGTTGTGCATGATCGAGCGTCTCGATCGGTGCTGAGAATCAGATCTGACGATCCAATTATGGATCGGATCCGGATTCAGGTTTCTGTATATCCAGCAGTATGCATCTTCTATTTCAGCTCCCTCGACTACCTCTAGAACCACTAATGGTTGCTCAACCTCTGCACTTGCACTTGTATCTATTGCCACTCCCTTTTGACCACCTTCTTGAATTGGTTCTAACAACACTGCACTTGCACTAGTGTCACTTGGAAATCCCTCTTGGCCACCTTCTTGAATTGGTTGTAACAACACTGCACTTGCACCAGTGTCAGTTTCTCTTTCCACCTGTACATCTACCTGCTCACTAGTGTTAGTTGTTCCTTCCACGTCTCTTTCCATATTCTTTTCACTTCTATACTTCCTTTTATATGCCACACCAATTTGTCCGAACCCCCAACAACCGGTGCATTACTTGGCGGAATCAATGGGTCCTTAACCACTTGATCCATTTCAATATCAGTTGATGCATCACTTGTTTGCTCGTTCACAGCACTAGATCTCGTCCTAACCATGATTCCTTAAACAAAAAACAAGACATACCATTCAGAAAACAAGAAGCATACTCAGGGAACAAATTTGTAAAAAAATTGTTTTAAACGTCGGTGAATCTGACGTGGTTATTACCACACCAACGTCGGTTTTGATTTCGTTGAAATGTTTAAGGAATAACAAATCAAAGTGCCTAAAACGTCGACAAATCTAACGTTGCATTGTAACACGAGCTTCAATACAGATGACGTTTGAACTTCAGACACATTATTAGTTCTGCTTTTGCAAACGCCATCTACCCTGACGTTCGTATTAACATTTGGCGTCAACAAAGCTGATGTTGAAGGAGAGGCGGGAAATTCAACCAGAACATGGAATGCCAGACCTACTGACGTTGAAAACATCAACCAACGTCAGACTTACTGACGTTACCTGCGTTTTCCATCTCCTTCAACTTCAATTGAAAGGGTTCGAACTAGCCAGAAAAAAGCGTAAAAAAACCGATAGCCATACATATTGAACCGAAATGAAATCGATATGAAGGAAAAACGATAGATATTCATCACTTACGTTTTTTGGTTCAAGGATTGGCTCTTGTTTCCTTCAATGTTTCCTCCATCGGTGCTCTTTACTTTATTCCGCCGAGATTTAAACTTCTCCGGTGGTGCTGCGGCAACTCCGCCGTCGAGATGCAAAATGGATGGTTTTTTTTGAAATGAAAATAAAAAGAGGGAAGTGGGATAGAAATAGGGTAGTTAATTTTTTATTTAGTTAGCTTAAGTTATGTAAAAAGAGATTAAAATTATTAATTTTTAAGTTTACAAAATTAAGGGACTAAAGTGTATATGTTTCAAAAGTTATATTATTTATGTGGTGCCATGAGTAATTTTGTAGTGTGTTAAAGTAAATGAAAAATAATATTAAAAAATGTGCCGATAGTAAACGTGTTATGCCTATAGAAGCCGTCTAAATTTATTGATACATCAAATGTGTGTGATACATTTTTCTCATTGTGTTAGTCTAGTCGTTTTTGTTGTCCATATGTGAATGAGGCGGCTATGGTTGGACAGAGGAAGAATTCTGGGAAGATGATTTCATAGACACAGCGCTGCGCTGATCGAGGAGAAATAGGTTTCTTTTTAAAGGAGGAGTATTTTCAGATATGTATATTATTTTTGTCCTTATAATATAATCCATGGTTTTATTTGAGTGTCTTGAATACCTAAATAAATTTTAAAATAATCTTTTTCAACATTAAATAATGTACCAACCATCGATCCACCTCTGGCTCTACTACATGTTAAAGATCAAGCGCTTACCATTCTACTAAAATCAATTGGTGGTAGTAAAGGCGCATTAAAGATCAAACGCTTACCATTCTACTAAAACCAATTGGTGGTAAAAAAAAAAATTAAAAAAAAAATGTGGGCAATCTGTCCAAAAAAAAAAAAAAAAAAAAAAAAAAAAAAAGAACGCGCAACTTTATTTCTTATACATTAAGAATTTGGAGAATCGTCCCAGCACCCCCTGAAGTGTTGGCAATCAGTCCAACACTTGCACAATTTTCATTCAAGAGTGTGAGTAATCTGTCTCAACACCCCCTCAAGTGTGGGCAATTTGTCACAACACCTGCTATATATATATATATATACCCCCTCGTGTGGGCAATTTTCACAACACTGCTATATATATATATATATATATATATATATATATATATATATATATATATATATATATATATATATATATATATAATCATTATTAGCATTTAGATTCAGATATTTATATTCATCGTAAAAATCAGACATTAATCTTATATATTTAAGGAAATTCTTACTCGGGAAATCCTCGTGTGCACCAATCTGTTTGATATAAGACATGTGTACAAGAAGGCAAAATAATATTTTATCCAACGTTTGATATAATAATATTTTGTCCATGTGACCGGAGCGCACGAGGAGAGTGCGGGTTAGAATTTCCAATAAAAGGAAATTCTTACCCGGGAGTGTGCACCAATCTGTTTGATATAAGACATATGTACAAGAAGACAAAATAATGTTTTATTCAACGTTTGATATAATAATATTTTATCCATGTGATCGATGCGCACGAGGAGAGTGAGGGTAAGAATTTTCAATAACGTATCACTTTAAATCACTCGTATAGTTAATAAATCAAGTCTTTAGATTTCCAATTTCAGAATTGAAGCCTAACTTCAAACCGACAATCTATATAACTAAGGGGGAATGAGGGAGAAGGACATAAATATTTCATCAATTGAGTAGAATGACAATCTTTTGAAATTTTTGCATAAATGACAAAACTATTTATTCACTGTCGAAATTCACTTGTGTTCGAAATTTACTGTTTAAATTCACTGCCGAAATTCACTGTCGAAATTCACTAATTTTCAAAATCCATTATCGAAATTCACTGATTTTCGGGATTCACTGTAAAAATTCACTGTCGAAATTCACTGATTTCGGGATTCACCGATTTTCGGGATTCACTTGTTTGTCCTTCTCGCTATAAAAATTATACAGTTGTCCTTCTCTCTATAAAAAATATGTAAATGTCATGTTATTTAAAAATATTTCAGATCGTGTATTATCCCTAATTTCTCATATAATTAATGGATCGTCGAAATCCTCTTAGTTGTTTGATATTGAAACAATTTTTCCCATGCATATTATATACTCAGAAGAAATGAAAACCATCCTATATTATAAATTTTATTTTTTTTAAAAAAAATAGTACTTGCTTTTAAGGAATATATAGGGTTCAACTTGTCTGGTTGAGAAAGAAGGAAAAACTCTCCCAAAAAAAAAAAAAAAACAAACATAAAATATATAAATAAAGAAGGAAGATAATTTCCAAAATTGAAAAGAGAATCAGAAGATAGCAGAAGACATTTTATTTTTTTTAATGAAAGAAGCAGACCTATACATTCATATGGATATTCCGATTTGGACTGTTCTTGCTTATTTTCTGGTGTTGTGCGTTACATTGTCTTCCAAAAATAATGAAACCAATTTTAGCTGGCAATGGATTCCACCGGAACTGCTTTGGCAGCATCTAAATGGTTGAGTCGACACGTCCCGAGAAGGATCTCCGGCAGCTCTTCCTCCGTGTTACCCTGCAATATGCAAAATTCATTTTGTATACACTACTCTTCCCATTTAGTAGACTTTTTTATTTGGGTTTTGCTCCTAAAATGTTAGGTTTTAACGAGGTAGGGATAGGTATCGAGGCAGGGATAGGTATCGAGGTTTTCTAAACTTAGAAAAGATGCATTAGAGGGCCTTTGGTACTTTCTTCCTTTTGTAAGTTTTTTTTTTCTGTCTAAATTTAGTTCAGAATGTATAAAAATGTGTTTTCTGATTGGTATTAAGTTTAGAAAACACTTAACTTCTGACTCAAATTAAGTCAGAAACCTCAAAGCTCTTTGTTCAAGTTCATCAACATATACCTGAAAAAGTATTTGAAGGAGATTCATACCTTGACAACCCCAAGGCCTTAAAAGACTTTATATTTATACTTCACGGTATGTGACGAGTCAGAGTTCGGTCGTGGTACGAAAAAACAAGGCCTTGTCGATAAAATAAACTAGGCCCTTGTTTTTTTGTACCATGACCGAACTCCCAGAGTCTAGTTTTTTTTTATCGACAAGTCCTTCCAGGGGTTGGAGCTTCGACACCTCGATGCAGAGGTGCGTATTTTTTCTCTTACGCATATGGCTCGAAAACCGAGACCTTGTTTTTAGTCTCATCGGATTATTGATGTTACAGATCAACCGTATAGGCGGGTCATGCCTAGGAGAGAGACCTCAAGTAGGACCATAAAGTGGTCCAACGAATTGGTTGGGCACAAATTGCAATATAACCCTCAGAAAGCCATCGAAGTGCAAGCCCTAGCTGACTTTCTGAGGAAAGGACAATCCTCATGGCACCTTAAAGCGAATGGACGGTTTTGGACGATCTATGTGGATAGATCAGCGTCATTAAAAAGGAAGCGAGGGGCTCTTGCTCATTAGTCCAAAAGGGGAAGAGTACTCATATGCTCTCAAGTTTGATTCTTGGCAACCGACAACGAAGGTGAATGCGAGAGACTCTAATTATGGGTAATGACATTGGATATAAATCTAGGTGCTTGGGAGCTCAAGGCATACAATGAGAATCCAGTTTTTCATGAAAGAATCAAACATAGAAATTGACCGTCATTTTATTAGGGAAAAGCCCGAACCCTTTCACAAAAATGTACGACGGCTGGTTAATTCTAGCCCACCATGCTTCAAGAGACGCCATGCATGGAATCCGTAATGAAGTGCCAAGTTTACACCGCTCATCGGCCCTCGCAACCTATATATAGCTCCCCTTTCAATCCCATGGCCTTTTCATCAACGGGGAATTGACTTAAAATGGCCTCTTCCAATAGCCCCAAGATATAAACAAAACTTGGTTATTGCAATAGACCTTTTCACCAAATAGGCAGAGGTGGAGCCCTTAACATCAATAACTAGGGCCTTCATTAAAAGGTTAGTATCGTCTATAGGCTCATGATCCATAAGGTCCTAGTGTTCAACAATGGGACTCGGTTCAAGAAAGGTCCAGCCGCTCAACTCTATGAAGAGATGGGGATCTCTCAGTATTTTTTCTTACATTGGTCACCCCTAGGCAAACAGACAGGTGGAATTGACTAATACAACTTTTAAGAACACCCTTGTGAAAAGGCTCAAGAGCCTAGGCTCAACAACTTCATACAATCACATAACAACCCCATGTACATCAAAAGGTGAAACGTCTTTTTCCTTAACTTAAGGACACAAGGCCATCATTCCAGCAAAGGCAGGCATCCACTCACCATGGATTTTGAATTTATCTGACGTAGACGAGGTTGCATGATCAAAGGCAACAGATAAGGTTAGATGAGGTTGCAGAACGAAAGGATGTGGCCTCCAACTCCATTCGATTGGCTAGGCATAAATGTATCATTGTGAAGCATTATAACACACATGTGAAGCAACAATCATATGTTTTGGGGGACGAACTTTCTTATCAACAACCTGCTCAGATGCCTCTTTTGCACTTGTAGCTTCTGTCTGTGAGGTCCATCCTTAAAGATCATCTCTAAGTATATGTGGCATGACCATCCACCATTAAGGACAGAGGCAACTTTCAAAAGTCCTCAAGAGTTCATCCCGCTCTGCCCCAGATGTAGGATTGGCCAAAACTACAACGGGAGACATTTTCAGAAGGTTCATTTGTATTATCCAGTACAAAATCTAAGGGCGGTTGATATGGATCGATTTCATAGCTCTAACACGTGGATGAAAAGACCAAGTAAGCATGGAGGTAAGATCAGGTCCATCGGAGCAGAAGCTTAATTCTTGAAATAAAGGGCTACTTGCCTGTAGGAGGCACAAAGGCCTGGTATGCTCTAAGGGTCCATGGCAGGGACCCCTCACCACCAATAACGAAGACCTTAAGGCCTCTAGCTACATCTCATGGAGAACTTTGTGTCTTAATTTTTCTCAAAAAGCTCCCCCCTAGGCAACAATTGGTACCCTAGATTATGGCAAAGCTCAAGATCTTTAGTAACATGAAAACTTCTTTAGTATTGAATAGCCATCCATGAAGTGCTACCTCATATATAAACACCACTTCCATGACGGTGTAAGTTACGCTCACTTTAACAATGAGCTAAGGCAGCTTGATTCGCTATCATATATATGTATGGCGGTCACATTAATGGTGCAACTATTTCAGTTACTCGTGCATCCCTGTTTTAACTAACTTTGCAGGTGACTCTAAGCCTCTACGCCAACAAAGAAGGCCTTTGGGTTCCAGACTACACAACTCCAATCATATTACTCTATATATCACGTGGTGGTTCCAAACATCATCAGTAAGGGTAAGGTTAAAGGTGATGAGCATATATATGTGGCAGGGGTGAGTGATGAGATGAAAAGTGTTGGCGGTAGGGCGGACTTTTTTTTAGGGAAGCCGCTATTATTAATTTTTTAGGGAAACGGACTTTTTTTTCTTCTCTTTTGTTTATATGATTTGTACTTTTATCATCAATGTTTGAACTTGACACATTTTATTCTTGTTTCATGCATTTTGTTTTACCTTTTCAATCTATTAATGTCGCATGTCAAGTTTTTATTGATTGAAGTCTGTTGTATATTCAATGCTAGATGTCAGACATACGACACTTTTGATTGAAAATATGAAGAATGATAGAGTAGAGCAAAAAAATGTTGAGATACAAAAACAAAAATAATGAAACAAAATGAACCTAGAGTTATCTTTATCCCTTATTATTGTTAGCACTTTATAGCAAGAGGAATAAGGCTCAGAAACAGTAGGATCTAATGCAAGTGAATTGACACATTGTCTTAGAAATAAAAAAGAGAGATTATTTTGTACCACATCGATTCTACTAGTGAGTAGAATCGACCTTGTGAAAGTCGATTATGGAGCCAAAAACCGATTTTTTGTATGTGCATTTGTGAGGATCGATCTTAGGAAAGTCGGTTCATTGCTCCAGAACCTGCGGGAAGTCGGTCTTTGTCTCAAGAATTGACTTTCACAAGGTCGATTCTATAGGGGTTCATAGGAAGTGTGGTGCACACGGTAAAATCAGTATGGTGTAAATAAATGCCTCGATAAAAAAAAAAACTGGTTACCTGTATCAAGAATGCCATTTCGATTATGAGATTGTTCAAGTAGCCAAGCACTAGGCTGACGACGCCTCTAGCCACCGTTGATGATCCAACGTCTACGCCAATCTGAGGAGTATGATGAATCTTGGGCTTACGGTACGTACGAAAATCTGAGAATTATTTTCATTTTCCTTTTGGAAATCTATCTCACCTCTAAGTAGTTTGTTCCTCGAAAGTAATTTACTTCAAGTGCTTGACCTACCAAGCATGCTTTCTTCCCCACACTTTGCTTCACAATCCATGGGCCCTAGGATGAGATCATGATGAACAATCAAATGAGCCAACAAGATTGAGAGTGTGCATATATAATCAACTATTTGAAAATAGTTTAGTGTGATATGTGGTAGCCGGGCCCGGTAGGTGTGGTTGTTGCTGATATACAACCTTCCTACACTACAATCAAAGCCTTTACGTGCTTAACCAAGTTTAAACAAGAAAATGTTCTAAGGGGCATTTAGTCGAACACCTTTGTGGAAAAATAGTTAGGAGTTAGTTATGTTGGTTACTCATTTATAACTGATTCTAAGCTTAAATTAAGTGTTCTAAACTCTATTTATAGCTGTTTTCAACTCATTGTAAACAATTAATTGAAAAGATTCAATGAAATTCTTCAATTCGTTCTTATGCAATTTTCCCGCCAATTTGTTGTTTAAAATTTTATGTTCGGTTTGATCATGTTCTTAGGATAGATAGATGAGAATCGTATTTATACAACTAGATTGAGCTTTCCATTAATGCTAAACATACCTTGGAAATGTATGGTATGAGCTTAAACCTTGAGTTACGAAAGGCGTCATCTCCCTCGACAAATCTCTCTAACAACGGTGTCTCTTCCAATGGTGTATTCAACATATAGTAGAATGCCAGATTATATCTGGGTGTTCCTGGAACCTGAATCATAAATTTTCATTTTCATTTCCGTAACGGTTAATTATCAATGGATAAGAGGCGTGGGAGTGACTCCACTAGGCAAAACACCGGTGCATACAGAGCCACGAGGCGAAAATTTCACGAGAAAAAGGACATCAACTAGTAAGACAAATCACCTGTATGTTAATGATGAAAAAGAATTCTGGCCCCCCTTGAGCTGCATATTTCTACAATATATTCAAAGGAGAAAAGCATACCATCAAACTTTTTTATTCTTTGAACATACTTAAATCCTATTGATTAAGTAATTAAAAACCACACACGAGAACCTGAACGATGCTTCCAGGACGGCCTGCAAGATCATCTTCACGTGTTTCGGATCTGATCCAGTCTGCACCTACCATTTGCATCAAAGTCTCTTTTGCTTTTATCTGATGACACAAAAAAAGTTTTCATCAGATAAAATTCAAGAAATCTCATAAATACCCCCCTAAAATACAAACCTTCTGGTTGTCTTCCAAGTAGTTAGGACCACGGATTAAAAATAAAGAAGTTTGTCCCTCCGCGAAACTTGAAGGCATACTATTGCTTGAGTCCTTTGTAAGAGTGGCTCCATAATGACATGATTTATTATTTTCCAAATTTGTTTCTTGTAAGTCCATGTAACCCTTTTTCTGAACTGCAAAGCCAAAAATCATCTTTCGAGTTAAAAATCGAGAAAAGTTTATGAGGAAACCATTAAAATGAAAATTTTCACTGAGCAAACTAACCTGCTAGATCATGCAGTCTTTTCACAAAATTGGCTGCTGATGTCAATTTTGGCGTACGCATCTCCTGATACACGATACGAATCATGTCAGTCGAGCCTCTTTTCCATTCGTAATCCCGAAGGAAAATGATATCTGCTTAATTTAACTCGTTTACAGGGGAGGGGGTGTTTACCACAAAGTTTCCTTCAGGGCTTGAATTAGAATGCCAATCTTGATCTGAATGATGATCATAATCACATGACGGTTCAGGAACATCGAAAAATTCATCTGGTGCGTCATTGAGACCCACAAGACTAGGAGCACCAGAACGAGGCCGATCCATTTCATTATTATCCAATCTAACCTCGTTCTTTACTACACCGATCTCTGTCTTGACTTCCTCCTTCACTTCATGAGGCATCCCAATGTCTGTTGTCAACTCTCCTGATATAAACTCCTCGGACGAGTATTTTCCTCTCTTTGCTCTGAATAGTTCTCTCAATGCTGCAGAACCGCATAACGAAGAATCCCATAAAATTCAACTGAATGGAACTCTCTCTCTCTCTCTCTCTCTATGTATATATATATGTATGAGAGGTACCTGCAACTCTTCCAAGCATGTGAATAGTAATGGATCTAGCCGTTGATTTACGAATGTATGATCTCCACAGCTTCCAGTCGACAGCCATCATATGTTTCACAACTGATTCCTTCCCTTGATTCACAGGAGATACAACATACCCACCGCCTGAAGAATTTAACGAGACTTCATTCATACGTTAAAAGTACGACAAACATAATAATTACACGCCGTTCATCTAAAAAAAATCAAGTTTAAGGAAAGATTACTACTTTTAAGGTTGGCACGAACATATCCGGGCTGTGGGGGGCACTTGTTGTGAACCACAGAATGATACAAAATAACTGTAAGAAAAAATCAAGCAATATTAGTCCCTGAATTATTGTAAAAGATAAAACATAAGTTCAATACCATAAGTTCCATCATCCTCTCTTCTCCAGTAACGTCGAAGCAGAAAATCTCTACGATTCATTCCCCTGCAACGTGATCCAACAGGTTAGAACAAGGACTATTATTTTCACATTTTGATTGTCTTAACAGAAATATCTCTAACCATGGTAGCCAATGGCTGTATAGCTGTGCGTGTAGTATATCCGTATGACCATCAAGATGCTCAATCACACTACCTTTTTGAACACAATAATCCCACCTGTAAGCATCAACATCTTAACATTAGCCTTTTCTTCAGATCGGCATGCTTTAAACATTACCCGAATCGATTAAACTGGCTCGAATAAGAGAATGAAATAAGTGTATGCATATTTACTCTGATCTTGATGGGCCAAGAGACATAAGTAGGCGAAATATAGCTTCAGAACTTCCGTCAACCACTCCAACCGCCATTATTGCTGGATGATCGTCCCAAACCTTTCCAGCAACATCTTGTACTTTTGCTTCTTTAAAAAATCTCAATCCTACGAGCGCCACGAAGTTAAGCATGAAAATGCAACAAAATGAACTGAAAAAAAAAAAACTAAAAGGGGAAGAAATCATGTCAATCATTACCATTATGGCAACCAAATATTTTCCAGGGTGAAGGTGCAATAACATCTGATGTCATTGCATGTACGTGCGTCGACAACATTCTTCCATCCGAAACTTTTTTCTGGTACCCTTTCTTTGATATACTCAACCTGTCAAAAGTGTCCATTGTTGCAGAAAAGCATAAAAGATTAAGTTCTAGAAAAAAAGTCCACAAATTGTTGTGCACTTTCTAGAAATATATATGCACCAATTAACCTGAAGGGCTTCCATTTTCGACTTGACGACGCGCTTAAATCTGTTACCGGATTCAGTGCAGCGTTTTTCAAAGAGCTTATCCATTTAGCAGCTTCCTCTGAACTAGTTGCTCCCAACTGAAAAGATATATATATTCCATGGATCATAAAAACCATAATTCATACCGCAAAATTAAAAAAAGTCAAAAAAACTAAGGAATCTAAAAAAACCTTAAGTTGATCATTATGATCTGAAGTGTTGTACAAGGAAAAAATGTAGAACACCTGCAGTTTTGAAGGAGAAAATAGTAAATCAAGAAAAAGGAAAACACAAAAAAAAAAAAAAGGTGTAGAATGTAGAAAAATTGAGGAAAAGTAAGTACTCTTCTATGATGGTTTTCTCTTCCATAGTCCATGACACGAATGCAGGAGTCGATTATTGCGCTTCTCAATGGCTCCTAAAACAACAAGAAATAGGAGTCGATTATTGCGCTTCTCATACACAGACAACAAAAACATAAATCAAATAATGATTTGTAATTGTAAAACCTCACTAATTAAAACTCATTGCAAAATCATCTGAGGCTTTTTACAAGCAAGTTCTAATTGATCAAATAAAGACATAACAATTCCTTTTTTTCCTTAGAAGGACACAATCAAAGAGAGGGTAAAGTTTACTGGATAGCATACACTAAAGTTTCTAACAGTTAATTAGGGGAAGAATTACTAAAAACAGACAGCTCAAATCAAAATCACATGCCATCAAATACCTAAGTTCCAAACAAAACAAATGCAGAGGAAGAATCCAATTACATTTTCCTTTTTCAAATTGCAAATTTTTCTGGATGTAAAAACAATTACGATAAATTATGACTATAAACAACAATTTTTCAAAATGAAGAGAATGACAAATTTCAGAGAAACCAGACAACTCAAAGGGACGATTCTTACAACTGCATCATTCAAATTTCGAAAGGCCAACTGACAAAATAGCGCAAACTAAAATATCCCCATATATACATGTATAAACATGCATTTCTAAAGCATCTAAGATTCAATTCATGCATGATCCCACATCAAAAACAGGGCATTGCATGAAGATTATACAAGATAAGAAAAACAAAAGGATAACCTCTCCCTGTGATGTGGGTATGGATTTGAAGCTCTTAAGGCAGTTGTCTTCAAGAATAAAGTATCTTCTACGTGAATATTGAAGACCAAACCGATTACTACCAATCAGATAAAGCCACCCCTCCATCTTTCCCTCATTTTCTGGGATTTCCATTATGTAAACAATAAACCTGCGTAAAGAACCCTGTTTTCCTTGAAGAAGAAAAAAGAGCCCTTTTTTTGGTTTTCCTCTTGTACTTTAGGTTGCGTTATCAGATTTTTGGGGAACCCATAAAAGAACTTCCATTGTTTCTCTAAATATTGTTGCAGAATTTCTTGACATGAAATCAAATGTATGATGAAACAATGGAGAAATGGGAAAGGTGAGAAAAGGGATGATCCCCTGATTCCAACAATGGAATCAGAGAATCAAAAATTGCAGAATGCTTTCTACTTTTATTTAATTATTATATTTTTTCTGGCCAACTGCCAATGAAAATTTTGGAGTAGTGTTGTTTCTTCTTTCTTTGTTGCTCCTGACGTATGTATCGTTCTCCACTTTCTTCGGGGTGGAAAAACTGCATTCTCCCATTTACTTGAACTAAATATCATATATATAGTCTTGGCAGTATGGCCTTTTATTATTACGTATTGAATGAGAATAAAGAAAATGATTTCCACTGATTGACTGATAGCAGAATCAATCTTCCTCAAATAGCCACATTCATTTTAGTTTACCCAAGAAGATACAAAATTTATTTCTACAAATATTCTAAATATATATTTATTAATTTTTAAAGTTTGAACGCTATCGTAGACAAACTCTTTAATACGTTCCTTCAATTCTATAGGAATGAAATGAACTAGAGATTTTCCTTGAGATTCTGAAATTTTTGTGAATTTGTGAAAGATGATTTTTTTTCATACGTGATCATAAATTTATCAATTTTTTTCCTATCAAATGTATTTGTATATTCAATCGTATACATGTAGTTATGGGTCAAAACATAAAATAAAAAAAGACCAATAAATAAAGGGGGCTTTTATTCGCACCACAGCAAACCTACCGCTGCACCACTTTATACTTTACACCACACCAACCTACCTTTGCACCACATTGATTTTCATAAAAAAAAAATCTTTATTTACACCACATAATCTACCTTCATACCACACTTTTAAACTATTTCCACACCAATTTTTTTAATTATAAATTAGTCCCTCAATTTTAATCTACTTTATATCCCACATCCTTACCTACACACCCCATTATTTCCTCCATCTCTTATTCACCTCCAACACCACCACCCATTTCCACCATTTCCACCACCACCCATTTCCACCATTTTCCGGCGACCCCAACAATTATTTGCATCATTTTCCGGCGGTAGGTTTATTCCTTTCTTCTACACTTTTCTGAATTCAGATCGGGGGAGGGAGTTTCAGAATTCAGATCGGGGGAGGGGGAGCAAGGAGCGGTTGGTTTGGGAGGAGGACCGGACTCGGGTGGTATTGGTGGCGGTTCGAGTTGGGGCCGGATTTCCGGTGGTGGGTGTTCGAAAAGTACCTATATCCGAACGAAAATCCGCCGGCGCCGTTCATCTTTTTTTTTTTTTTTTTTTTTTTTCTTTTTATCATTAGAAAAGTTGTTCATCTGTTTCTGTGTTTGTAATTTGAGAATTCCGATTTGAAGGGGTACAATGGCTTCAAAGAGGATTCAGAAGGAAAAAAAAACGCCGGTGGTCATAGCTGTGGGGGGTGGAAGGGCGGCGAAGAGGGCCTTTTTTTGGGTGGGGATGTAAAAGGTTTGAATTTAATGGTTGAGGGAAGGAAGAGAGGATGGTTTAAGGTGTAGGGTGGTGGAGATGGTGGAAATGGGTGGTGGTGGGTGGGGAAGAAGAGATGGATTGGGTGGAGAAGAAGATTTGGCAGATTTTGTTGGTGGGTGGGGGGTTTGTAAATTTTATAAGTTTAAGGGGAGATATGACATATAAAAATCTTGTGGTAGTAAAACAAGATTGACAAAAGTGTTTTTTTTCTAAAACTTTAAAATGAAGGTGTGGTGTATTTTGATAGATTGTGGTGTAAAGAGTAAATGCGTGTTTTTTTTATTGTAGTGTGGTGCATATATGTTTAGTGTGTGTGTGTTTTTATAAAAATAATTCTCTACTATTTCTAATAAATTTATTTATTTTATGGGGTCGGACCACCAAATTCAATCTTGATTTTAATGGTTAAGAATTGATCCACCCACAATCGTCAACTTAACATTTTGATGGTAAACATACAATCTGAAGTTTGACCGCAATGAGCTCTCAATCATATGCAAGTCGATTTCAATGTGTTTTGTTTGGGCATAGAAAACTAGATGTGTACTCAAGTAGGTTGCATCAATATCATCACACCAAAATTTTGAAATTTTTATGAGTGGAACATGCAATTCACGAAGCAAGCTACGTAACCATTGTACTTCAGTCATGGCATGGGACAATGTTTTATATTCCGCATATGTGTTGCTCTTAGCGATGGTTTGTTGTTGCTTACAACATCAACTCGTTAATTTATCACCAAGAAAAATTTTGTAAGTGCAAATGGATCGACGATCATCAGAGTCAATACCCCAGTCGACATTAAAGAATGCTTGAATTTGAGAATCCAAGGAGGAAGCTAGAAAAACACCATTGGAGATAGCGTGTTTGAGATACCCAAGGAACCGTTTGACAACATTACAATGCGTGTCAAGTGGTGCATGCATGTATTTTCTAACTATGCGCCTTGCATACGCAAGATCCAGGAGTGTAAAATTTAGATATTGTAAGCCACCCATAATACTAAGATAAAGAGATGTGTCAGAGAAAGAAATAATATCAATTTTGGATTGTTATAATATATTGATAAAGGAGTGTTGGATGCAAGAGGATGTTCACACACTTAGAATCCATAATAGTCAGCTGAGAGGATTCATTTGTGCTAATGTGCTGACTTGAAGAATTCAACCGAGTGAAGAGTACAATTGAGTATACAGGCTTCAGCAGAGCATACTTCAGCTGAAGAACACAAAGCTGAAGTACTCAGACAGTTTTCTATTGTAACCGGTTGTAACTTCTTCTAACTGATTTATGAGTAGTATCATCTATAAATCCATCATCTGCCACTTTCTAACTTAACTAGATCACTTTACTGATTAATGAGAATTCCGCATTTTGTTTTGTCTTGTATTCTCAATTTCAACATGGTATCAGAACGTTTCTTTCTCGGTTTGTGCTAACTCTGGTGTTTAGCAGAAGAAACTTGAGAGTTCCTTTCGAGATTTCATGTTGTTTTTCATAGAAACTTGAGAGTTTTATGTGATTTTTTTCTCTTTGTTCTAGAGTTAGACTCAGTTTTTTTATCAATTTGATCGGTTTCTCTTAGTTTTATGCAAATTTGTGTGGTTAAATATTGTTCTCGTCAGCCATGGGAGCGCAAAAGCAAGAATTGAGTCCCTCTAATCCATTTTATGTTCATCCCAATGAATATCCTTCACTAGTGTTAGTTCTGTTAGGAAATCTACGCCGGAATGCAGCGAAATTTAAAATTTATTTCCTATCAACCCAAGATCGACTTCGTTTAAGTAATAAACAAATAAGCTAGTAGACGGTGGTTACCTTGGTTGATCTAAAAGATCGACGCTTTGACCGTCTAAGAAGAGTAGCGATGCACGGAGCCGCCCAAGTGTTCGGCCTCTACTGGTGATCCACACGAACAGCCCGCCGGAATCCAATCATGGATTGCTACCAGAAAAACTCGGTTGCTAGACCAACTTTTTCTCTCTCTCAAAACTCTCTCTAGGAAGTTCTCTATTTTTCACAAGAACTATTAGCTCTTGGAATTGTGATGTACAAAAGAGCTTGACACCCACCTCCTTTTATAGTGGATGGGGCACCCCTAGTAGAGTAGAGAGGAAGAAAACTTTTTACTAGTAAAATTATAAAAATATATTTGATTGGTTTATCTCATTAATATTCAATATCTTATATTAAATATATTTCTAAGATATATATTGACAATATCTTATATTGAATATATTTTTATCTTATTACCATAAATCAATTTACACATGTGTATATATCACTTATATATACTATATGCATAAATCTATATTTATTATATATATTTATTACACAAGTGCACATGCATATCACATATATATATATGCACACTACACGCATGTAGTCACAAATACATACATACATACATATACATACATATATATATATACATATATATATATATATATATATATATATATATATATATATATATATATATATATATATATATATATATATATATATTATATTAATTATGGTAATACCATTAATTAAATTCAATCCAAGTGTATCTTATACACACACAAATTGCGCCACCTTAGCCAACAAATTGGCATCCGGAATATTCTTTAATTAATATAATACTATTAATATCTTGTATTTAATTTATTCATAATAAATAAATACCACCATATTAATTTACCACTATAACCTTTATAGTCGTGAGATAAAACTTTCCTTATTTGGTTATCAACTATAACCACATTTTAATCCGGCTAGATGTTCATATGTGTGTGACCCGATAAGCTTCCGAATATGTTGACAGTAGGCACAAAGTGCAAATTACGAAAATGCCTTTCATACCTAACGATCACGGGATAGCGTCTAGCAACACACCGTGACCCCCAATCATCGGAAGAGTCAAATGCAATGACTAATACCTTTCATGTGAAACAGTTACCGTGTAACTTACAATCCTATCGTTGTAATAATATCCATACGGTCGAACGTCGAGTGTCAAACATTAACGACCGTATCTTATAATCTGGATATCATGCTCTCTCTCGAAGTAACTCATTTACTTCCACTTTGAAAAGATTCACGAGAGTAAGACATTCCTTATAAGAAGGCCCTTTCGGATATTCACCCCTACTGATAGGGTACGCGATTTCCAACGACCAAACATGTATACTCCGCCTGCTTCAGTATCACACTCAATCGCTACCGCATGATCGCCCCATGGCTAGGGGAAACCTCAATAGTGTCAAAGCATGACAATCCACACCGTGATGCCATGAAGACTCCGGTCCTAAGGATAATTACACAACGACCAAATAGCGTGACGCTTAATGTAAGTGGGTCAACGTACGCATTCTCTAATACACGTCCACGTACAGTCCAAATGTCTCTACACTTCGATAGACGAGATCTATCCCTGCCCTGTTTAATAGTACATCAGCCTAGAGACATTTAAGTATCAAACTTATTAAAGTGATTAGAGATCTCATCAACCATAATCGCCTATCATGGTTTATCTATCACAGTTTAATACTAAGGACGTTATCATATAACAATTCATAATTAGTTCTTTAAAGAACATATATACGACAACAGAAAAACCATTTAATATATATACAAACATAAATAAATAGTAGAAATGATCCGACCCGATCGGATCCGGTCCAACCCGATTGGGTTTAGGACACTATTCCAACAAGTTCATCCATTTATGAATGACAATAATTACCATCCATGGAAGATGTCCATGGGAATGGTGGTAATCTACAAAGAACAAGTATGGGTTCGTTGTGTTGGATCGATGCGCAGCTTGATTCAGAGAGGGTTTGAATAAATCAAGGTGTTTTTCAAAATTTTATTCAAATATGTGGATTTTAAAACAAATTCAGAGTGTTTAAACATGTTAAGCACGTTTAACACAAGTGGAAGCAAATTATATAAAACTACCGTGATTAACTGTTAATTAACCTAAGATCAAGTTACTTGATACATTATATGATTAACACATGATCAGGTTTGATCAAGAACTATATGTATATACTCAAACATATTTGAAAAAAAAGAGATACAACAAAAGTCCAAAGTTCAAATTACAGAACAGTTCAGTTTAACACTGAATTATAGGATTCAGTAGACTATTATAGATCAACAAATTAGATAACACAGCAGACTAAGGTACTCAGCTGACTACTAAACAGATTACAAAGCAAATTACAAGGCTGATAAAGAGCAGGGAAAAACTCAGCAGACTACTACACAAAGCTGATTCAACAACAGCACTGAGCTATCAGCTAAACTTCAGGAAGGATAAACAATTTCAGTGAACAAGATTATCAGGCCTGATGTGATATCCCGTATCTCTGTAAAAGGGTATAAAAGTCTTTTTATATTTTGTGTGACCCGATAATTTTAAAGGGGTCATGTTTTAATTAAATAATAGAGTCAAGATATTTGTTAAAACGTTATTTACGGTATTTTAAAAGTGTTACTTTTAGTAAGGGTAAAACGAGAATTGTACCACCCTCTATATAAACCCCTTTTAACCCAAAAGCCTATTCATATCTCCCCCAAAGGTTTCAGCCGCAGCAATGAGAGAAAGAGAGGGAAAAAGAAAAGAAAAGAGAGAAAGAGAAAAAAGAGAAGAGAGGAAGAGAAATTTCCACTTTCCGATCAATCCAACCGTCGGAATCACAACCCAATTACACCAAAATGCTCTCTTGATGAGAGCTTCGTTTTGATACAAGTTTTACTACGATCGGGTAAGATTTTTGAAAACCCATTTTCTAGATCTATAAGTGTTCTTGGGTGTTTTCTTAGCTTTTTGATGTTTTAATGGTTGTACTAATCTTAGAAATCCGTTTTGGTGATAGTTTCGAAGTGGGTTGTTTGTGGTTCTAGAAGTGCTTGAAGATGCAAGTGCTGTTCTTGGAGTGTTCTTGGTGTTTCTTGAAGATTCATGCTTGAATGCATCTTTTCTTCAAAAGATTTGAGGTAAAGGGGTGTTCAACCGAATCTTTAGTTGTTAGTAGCTTTTAAATCTTACCCATGACTTGTAGAAATGTTAGATTTGATTTTATAAAGTGTTAGAAATGTTTTGGATTCAAATTTTGTAGTTTTTCACTTCAAGCATGTTTTATAGTAATTTCATATCACTTGGCTTGAATTTCATGTTGTATTGGTGTTTAGATCTAGTGTAATGTTACAAGCATGTTGTAGAATAATTTTAGTATTATATTTGTATGGATTTGGAGTAGATTTAGAGTTTAAAATGGTGAAGAAAACATGGAATTCTACCAAAAAGTGTTGGCTGATTTTCTAGGCAAAAATGGAATAGAGAGTTATGTGGAATGTTGTAAAGTCAAGTGTGTTAGGCGTAGTGCCTGAAAGACAATTATATATAATTGTTTTAGGACAAAATTAATAATTCATCTTATTATATGCATGTATGCTTATAATTAAGACACTACTGAAAACCCTAAGTACCTCGTTTATGTAATCACATAACTCGGTGTATGGCTATACACAAGAGGATTGAGTTAGTGAGATGTACTTAAAATTAACTTAGTCCGTAGCGTTTATTAATCTGAGTACGGGTCTCAAGATTAATTTGCTAATAATGCGTCCAGAACACTTTACGGTGTGACAGTCTTATCCGGACTGTCGGTAATAGGGTACCTAGTGGGGCATTTATATATGATGATGTTAAAGTATCCCACATTGGGAACTTGTGGTTGTTTCACCCACCATATTAAGAGATGGACTTCCCTCACCTCACAACCTAGGTTTTGGGGATGAGACTCCTACTCTTATATGGGCTTAGGCCTATGTTTTCTACATGGTATCGGAGCCACCCTTTATTGTGCAAGTGTTGGGCCTCTTTGTTGGCCTTGTGTGCCCGGCCCACACTTGAGGGGGCGTGTTAAAGTATCCCACATTGGGAACTTGTGGTTGTTTCACCCACCATATTAAGAGATGGACTTCCCTCACCTCACAACCTAAGTTTTGGGGATGAGACTCCTACTCTTATATGGGCTTAGGCCTATGTTTTCTACAGATGATAATCGTATAAGGCTGGACCGATTTGATTTGAGTTATCGATATAATTCCGTGATCGAGAAGTCTTATCGAATCACAAGATGATCATATATGGATTAATCTCAATCCTGAGGTGATCACAGACAACTGCTTAGACTATGGTAGAGTTTGATGTGTTAGTAAGGATCACTTCGTAGTATGTGGTCCAACACTTCTCGTTGGCTCTATTCTGGGATGAGTGAGTAGTCTATGCTATCACAGACATGGAATCCATTCCTTCCCTCGGAAAGTAGACAGACGGTTCTCCTATTTGTTAATCCTAGAAACTGATCGATCCCGGGAGTTCATATTATATTAGTTATGAACTAATTGATCACTAGGGGGTTAATGGTAAATAAGGATAAGAGGTTCGAGAAGGGTTTACGGAGATATCCCGAATCGAAACGAACGATCTATGGAGGATTTATCCGTATGTAATGATTATATCGGTGGACACCTTATCGACTCATGGTTGAGTGTAAGTTATCCGTATTCGGCGAGTTCGCCGGGTTTATGGTGGTGTAATCCCGGAATTAATAGATTGAATATTATTGTTCGGTCGACGAATAATTTTATTTAATTTATTGTAGCTACTGAATATGGGTCCATGGTCCCCGACGTGGCTCCTAACATAGCATATGTTTTCTCGTCGTTTCACCTTAATTAATATTAAATAGTTGGATTGGACTATTTAATTGATATGTGGAATAATTGTTTAGTTGGACTAGATAATTAAATACATGGAAAAGAAATTTTTCGCGGACTCGGCCCATTGTGTCAAAAAATTCGTGTGACCTAATATTTTTTATTAGGGTGGCCGAAATTTGTTGTTGTTTAATTATTAAGGAATTAGTTTTCTTGGATAATTATTTAACATGTGATTTATCTTTTATTTGTTAAATGATAATTCATGAAATATTAGATAATAATATTATTTATCCTAATTTGTTTGGGATAATTATTTTATTTATCTTTTATTTGAAATAAGGATTAATCTAATAATTATCTCTTAATTATTAAATCCTTAGAGGACAAGAATCACTTCCTATATAAAGAGAGTTCTCCCAAGCCTAAATGACACACATAATTTCGACTTTTGGGTAGTATTATGGCTTAGAGATTTCGGCCATTATACTAAGGGTTCGAGTTTTAGAAAACTTCGGGTTTTCTAAGGTAGCATATCGAGGAGGTCCAGAGGCTTGAAACACCATCCACTTGGTGGTGCTTGGAGATGCACATTGGAAGACTTTGGCTTCTCAACTAGGATCTCAACTAGCTCGGATTGGATTGAAGATTGTTCTAAACGTTTATTCACCATAAACTGGTAAGCAATCTAACCCCCTCGTAGAATTAGATCTATTATTTTTGATTGTTTAGATCTAGATCTTATACTTTCCGCTGCGTAATCAGGTGGATCTATGATCCATCCGGCAATATTACATCCTACAAAGTGTACGTGTTCTAGTGGCTTTTGCTCCACACCGTGTCTCACGGGAGCATTGAAACACTCTACATTTGGCCTTATGTGATGTTGACTTGAGTTCAATGTCGTAAATGTAATATGACGAAGTTAAGGGTTCGGTTTCTGGTGTATTCGGCTCAGCACCTTGTGGAGACCCTCTACGGGGAGATACTCGGGATCACCAGAAGCCTTATTTCTTTGCCTCGTGGGTATTGGATTAGATTCTAATATTTCTGTGCTACGGCTAAGTAGTGTAATGTAGGTCCGTCGAGGGTCTAGTGGTCCTTAAGAAGCCTTTTATGTGCAATAAACTTAAGTGGTTAGATTAATCGTTTAAATACGTACTTGACTTGTCTAAAAGCTAAAACATGTTAATCCTTGGTGAGGCACGTTTATACTATGCTTCACGGTATTGTTACACCTCCACACTTTTAGATACTTGTGTCGGACTCATGTAATGATCCACATGAATTGCGTCATGAGCATCATGTCCTATAGAGGTGTTGAGGATATGTCTCGGTGCATTCTCACCCAGCAAAGTGTCCTTGGATTAACGTGTTAGAAATGTCTTATGTGGGTGAGTCAACTAGTGAGAGTACTAGTAGAGTGTAGTGAGCGAGTGAAACATATGTGTAATCATGATTGTTTGACTTGCCCTGCGATATTATTAGTATTGTTATTATTGCTAATCCTTGTGTTATAGTATGTGTAGATTCGGTGCTTTTACCCTTTTCTAAGTACGATTGTACTCACCCTTTAGTATGTTGTTTTCCCCACCCCTAGAAGGTGGTTTTGTTGTAGGTTGAGTTCGCGATCGCTTAAGGGTGATTCCCGAAGTTCCAGCAGTTGAAGTCTACCTTTCTTTTTGTTGTTGTAGCAACGGTGTAGAATCTTCTCTTTCCTTTTGTAATAGATAAGATAAATGTACCTTGGTTTGAAATAGAGAGTTGTAATAGTTGAATGGATATTCAACCTTGTGTATTATTTCTTGTGATTTTGTTTTAGTTGCAGCCCCGTGTTACTTGTCGATCGTTGTAATGATCTTTTAAAGTTTTTCCCGAGTCTTTGTTTTCGTTTCCGCTTGTTCTCTGTTATTGATGATGTCATGCTTACATATATAATTGATTTATTTTAATTATATATGTGTCGGTCGTCCTTTTCCGGTTAAGGGCTCGGTATCCGGATCAAGGTCGTCACACCTGAAATTCACAAAGCTGAATATACGTTCAGCAGACTAAGCCTAAACACTTAAACTATTGTTTGTTATAAATTTTCATTTTATTTTCATAAATCTAGTCTTGTTTCACATGTTCAACGTTAAAACAAATTTGAATGAATAACTCTTTGTAGAATTGGAAAGACAACAAGTACGTTGAATTCAGTAATCAAGAATGTGAATTTTAGTTTCGGTGGATGATCAACCACATAAACCATTAAGATAAGAGACATTGTATAGTATGAGAATCTATTGCTTCTATCACTTGTATTGTACGAGAGAGACATGCAAATTAGTTCAAAGGTAGCGAGAATGGCTTGGAATCAATCCAACTATGCATCCCACGGTTCACCACGGTTCACGAGTCATATGAGCTACTAGTATGAGGTTATTTTATTTTAGAAAATCAATGAATGGGAAGGCAAAATGTTGTTAAATGTAAAGTCATCTGAAACTAAATAAGCTAGTCCCTCCGTTCATATTTAATTGTCGCAGTTGCTAAAATTACACATATTAAGGAGAGTTGTTAAAGTTTTGACTTAACATCAAAATGATAATAGCACCCCTTGAATATAATTAATGCAATATTGTTTTCAATCTCTCACCCCTTAATAAATAAAGGTAGATGTAAAAAAAATACAATAAATAATGTATTGGAAATAATACAGTGTTTCCTCATCCCAAAATACATCATTAGTGACCTCGAGGCTATGGTTAAACGTTTCTTTTAGGGTAATGCCAATGGTGAAAAAAAGATTCACTGGAAGTCTTGGAAACAATGTTGTACACCAAAATCTGAAGGGCATAGGGTTTCGGATCTGGAGTGTTTTAATATCGCCATTCTAGCGAAACAAGCATGGAAAATCTTAAAGGAACCACTCACCGTCTCATCTCAAATATTGAAGGCTAAACACTTCCGCTCAAACAATTTTTTCCATGCTAAGCTTTCTACTTGCCCATCGTTTATATGAAGAAGTATTGTCAGAGGAAGGGAGCTTCTTAAAAGTGGCATCCGTTGGAGGATTGGAAGAGGAGACGACATAAAAATTAGGGAAGATCCTTGGTTACCATCTTATCCTAATTTTATGGAACATCCTACTAGCATGGATTTGCAAGATGGAAAGGTAAGTAGCGTCATAAACTCTTCAACTTGCACACGCAAAATAGATGTCATCTGCAGTGCTTTCAATCATTTCGAGGCAGAAAAAATTCTATCAATCCCTCTATCTCCTAGCCCTTCTGCTGATAGACTCATATGGCATCCTTCCAGTAATGGGATATATTATGTCCGCACCGGTTATCACCTAGCAGTTGAATTAAAGTCGGCCGAAAGCGAAGAAACATCGGCTTCGTCTTCCATCTTTTCAAATAAATTCTGGAACAAACTTTGGCGTTTGAAGGTCAAGCCTCACATCACCCATTTCCTTTGGAAACTAATTCATAATGCTTTACCAACTGAAAAAGGATTGAAAACTCGAAGCATAAGCAGCGGCATATGTAATGAGACGGTCGAATCCACACGGCACTGTCTTTTTGAATGCCATATTCCAAAGGCTATTTGGCAAGCGTATGATGAAGGTAGCTACTGGAGTCGGCTTCGAGTATCTTCATTTTACGAATTTATGGATATTCTTTTGGCGAAGGAAGATGATTTGGGTCAAGCAAAAATCGTCTGCATGTTATAGCACATTTGGAAGGCGAGATGCGCCTAGCTATATGATAACAAACCAGTTAGCATCTCTTCCCTTATACATACGGCAGAGACAGAGAAGAGACAGAAGCAGCATAATACATTAATGCAACCACCGCTAACAGGCATACATCCCCCACGGTGCGACATGAAACAAAATGGCAACCTCCCTCTTTAGGAACAATAAAAATAAATGTTGACTGTTAGTGACCACTCAGTTGTTGTAGGTGTTCTTGCACGAGATCATAATGGGAAAATTTTACATTCATTTTCAAAGAAGCTCGAGGGAGGGTATGAGACAAGAATAGCAGAGGCTCTAGCTATGGGAAAATTTTACATGCAATTTTCTAGGCTATTTGTTGGGGTTACTTTAATGTCATTTTTGAAGGTGATTCACTCACGGGCATAAACAAACTTTCGTCAAAGACCGAAGACCTCTCATACCTTGGAAGCATTATTGAAGACTATCGTATTTTCTTAAGTGACTTCACTCTAGCACATTTTTCTTTTGTAAACGAGAGAGGAAAATCATCCCGCCCATATTCTTGCTAAGGCAAGGCTTAAATCTTGTTGGTAGTATGGCTTGGGGTACGACCCCTCCCCACAATGTACCTCTTGCTAGTGTGGTTGATAATGAATAAAATGTTGTGTTGGTTTTCCAAAAAAAAAACACAGACAAAAAGAAATTTTTGTTTTTAACAACTACGACCCCTTCAAAAAAAAAACAAAAAAACAACTACGACAATTAAATAAAAACAGAAGGAATAAAAGGATAAACCAAAATAATGAAAGAAATAAAAGAAAATATTATGTTATTCACTTGTTAATTTTATTGGGTAATTTAGTTTTGAGGCATATGTTTATTTTTTTTTTTTTTTTTTTCCCCTAACAAAGTTCGAACACTGGTTTTCATGCCGGATTATAGTCTAACCCACCACCAGACCGATGCACCTTGTGCGAGACATATGTTTTCAATTGTTAGTGTATAAATAAATTAAAACGCCAGAACTCAATAGAGTATACTTTTGGTAAGCCCTCCCTGTTATACAACAAACCAAGCAGGCAAGCATAATATTACTCATGTGTCTGTCCCTAACAAATATTACTCTGTAGCCTGTGAGTTGTATTTGAGATTACCTTCTAATTAATGAGAAAGACGGTCCGTAATATGATATTGCATCGAACCGGACAATCAAGAAAAGTGACTATAAATTACTAAATCATTTGCGGATTGACATGTCCATGTGTAGGTAAGCAATGGAAGCTGTGAATAAAAGGAAAAATACAGACACCAGCATCAATGGCTCTGCAAGCATGAATACTTTGTTGAACTTGTAATGTACCTGCATCACCCATCACAACAACATATTTACAATCTAGTATTCAGATTCATATTATTTGCAAATTGCTGCTATCATCCAAGCACAATTGCCAAAAGAGAGAGAGCAGCACTATATCTGTTTTCTTTCGTAGACACAAAAGGGCACCCCCGAAGGCCGAGAAAGAAGAAAAGATCAAGCTCTAAGAAGAGCTGCTAAACCTATTGAGTCATCATAAAAAAAGAGCAGGACAACACGACAACTTCTCAATGGGTCACCCATCCTAGTGCTACTCTCGCCCAAGCACCACGACAGCTCAAGTTAAAAAATAACACAACTGTCAAGCATAATGTTCTGCTCTAATGGAAAAAATATAATATTTTCAACAAGAAAAAAGAATGTATCAGTTCATCAGTTGGAAGATCACCTGAAACGGAGAATTATGATCAGGAACAACATTATTCTTTGTCAGAACCACCACAGTCCTTCCAACAACATCAAGGTATGAGAATTTTTTCTGTAGATTTCAAAGAAAAAGGAGCAGATGTTAAGGGCATGCTATATCACAGGAGAAGCCGCAAATGTAGGTCAGATATGAACGAGTGCTGATAGAGGAAGTTGTAAACAACTTAGGTCTCCATCCCAAAATATAAGTCCGTTTAGATTTTTTCACACGGATTAAGAAAGTGGTTAAATGTCGTTAATTTTAATGGTAAAAGTCTACAATACCCCTTTGACTTTCGTTAATGTAATAATTATAAAGTAGATGAACGTATAATAAATTAGGGGTAAAAGGAAGAAAAATGTACTAAATGCTTCATTGGTATTCTAAATGGACTCATATTATGGGACAAATTCAAAAAGCTAAACGGACTTATATTTTAGGACGGAGGTAGTATAAGAAATATTGATCAAAGGAAAAAGGAAAAGGGAAAAGGGAAAAAGGAAAAAAGAAATGTATAAGAAATATGTAAAGGCACACCACATCCTCAGTGATCAGCTGGCATATTCATAAGCTTCACAGCAGCACACATAAAGCAACAAATCCACATGTTTTAACAGCTTATCTATTTTACGGACTCAAACACTATTTTTCTCTATTTTATAAATTTTCTATCCATATTGAAATGCATCAGAATTTCTAAAGCAGATGAATTGAATACATATTATGTGGTTTGTAAACTACAAATAGCCTAGAATTTATGGGCTCGAGTATTTGAAAAATCCAAGTATAGATTTTGATGCAAGTGGATTTCGGTAAAGTCTGAATGGTTTGCATCTTTACTTAACACATTTACCTTGTTTTACAGTATCTAGCACAAATGCTCTAATTCCAATTAAATGAGATAGAAACAGATTATACTTTGTTTGTTTCATAAGCATAGAACTCCAGCTACTTTAACATTCAGAGTTAAGATCAAAAAAGTATACGAGCTGCTTAGAAATATTGGAGTTTCACAAGATTTTTTTAGGCATACACCCAATGATTAATAATTAGAATAGTCAATTTACAGGCAGCTTAAACACGAACAGCATACTTCAGAATTAACGCAAAAGCCAAATTATCTAACAAATAAAGCGAAACTCTGCCACGTAAAAATAAAACATTTACGCAGGATGAGATTAGTACCTCAAGACCTTGCTCCACCTCAAAAGGAATCACCACAGAAGGGTCCTTTGATCCTTCTGGCAGCACCACCTGAATGTAACAGCATTGACATGAAAAAATATTGCCAATGACCAACAATTATACAGATCTTGGTGAATTTCACTGTGTTTAAATGTAACAGTTGAACATAATATTTATAATTAAATGCACTAACAGCAACACACACATATATACACCACACTCAATCACACAGACAATATACAAATACGAATGAATGTAAAACACTTTCACTCACTTTTAAGGTCAACTTATCCACCACAGTTTCAGCAATGGGACATCCAAAGCTGTAATTGAGGTATCGGGCACCATCATTTGACTCAAAAAGGAAATCCTGCACTGGCAGACCGTATCCAATGACAAACGTTGCTCTCCAACCTCCAAAAAGAGGATATCGTGGCTCTATTAATAGCTCTGACTGCAATGGCAGAAGGAAAGCAAAAAGAAATTCATACAAAGAATTAGTGATTAGTCGTCGTATTGGGTTACGAGTAATAATGAAAAACGGTTGATATATCTAGGAGGACAACAAAATCAGGGAACAAGAATATGTCATGTTGCATGTAAATCATCATTGAACTGCAAAGGACTATGTAAACACAATAACTAAAGTCCAAAACTCAGTGAAGAATATCAATTCATCAGATGACTACGCAGAGTTATATAAATATCAACAAAGCAGATAGACACTACTAACCAAGGGCGGACCCAGCCTTGTAAGGGTGGGTGCATGGACCCCACTCAAATTTCCGGACGAAGTTATTAATATACCCCCTCAATAATATTAAAAATGTGTATGTATATTATTTCAAACAATCTCTAGTGTAATTATCAATTTAGTTCAACTGGTTAGAAGCTTTATTACTTATCCTGAGGTCACGGGTTCGAAACTTGGTTCGACCCCCACAAAAATTTCCTGAGTTCACCATTGCTATATATATATATATATATATATATATATATATATATATATATATATATATATATATTCCAGTGTAATTGCGACTATTGAACTCGTGGTACTTCAGGTTTATCTTTTACGTTCATGTTTTCCACTTCTCCTAATAGTTAGCCTTACTCCTAATAGTGCCAAGCAGTTTTGACATGGTAAAATATGCTAAGAGAAAACAAAAGCCTCCAGCACAACCACCGTAGCATCCTCAGCCTTTCCCATATACCCTAGTGGCTAGTAAGGCTGATTGGATCAATACAACACCATTCAACGCAGTCAAACATACCATGCATGTGACAAAATCATAGTCCCTCACAAAGAGTACATGAAAATTTCCATTAATTGACTGCTCAGTCACATTACTACATCACCAAGTGCCCAGGAACCAAATTAACGAAAGATAATCTTGTACACATTTCAAAAATCACAATCAAACGCTAAAAGAATCCCAACTTTTTCTTCCTCACTGCAAAATTAAAATCCCCAATTCAATTAGTAATATATGTATGATCACTAATTCAATCCTAAATGACTCCTATGTGGAATATCTGTTAAACGGCATAGGATGAGTCTTGATTCATGCTATATTACACTGGCCTTTATAATTTATATAAGATGGCTATTGACCTTGAATTCAAAAGAATTGAAAGAGGAGCCATATGAGGTGATGGATTCCTATTCGAAGAGTGCATAATTGCGTGGATAAGTTAACACTAACTTGTCAACTATCCAATTTGAGATTTCCATTGCGGGCATTTGTAAGGAACTTGAATGGTAAGTTCTAAGGTCAAGATATGTTGATCTATTTCTTCTATGATTATTGAATGGGTTTTTTCACTAGATAAGGATGCCTTATTCCTCCCAGGTCGTACAAATAGGATTTTAGAAGTGAAGCAATGTTGCCATGAAATGGTAGCTTAATATGCATTATCTAACAAGGATGTGCTTTGTGCAGAAAATAGTTTTTGTTCCCTATTTTACTGGTTTAAAACGAGTTGTTCATCCTGGACAAAATCGTGAATTTTTGGTAGTAAGGGCAAAAAAAATGTTTTTGGTTAGCCTATTGTTTCAGAGATGAGATGGAAGGTGGATAAGGGACCAGATTTTCCATGATCAGCAGTAGGCAAATCCTTCTTCACATTATGCTACTTTAGGCTTAGCTTGTACAAGACTGAATTTGCAGTTTTACATGTCCAAATATCATGCAGAAGGAAACGGCTCCTTAAAAAGGAATGCAACCTTCTACTCTGTTGCACAAGCAGAAGCATACGATAATAAAGCTGTCAGGTTCACAGCATTTGAAATAGCCATCTAATAGTATTATGTTAACCCACCTCCTACCAGGTATTATTGTACAAATACCAGATCTTAGCCCTTGACCACCTACTAGATTTCTTATATTCCGATGGCAAAAGTAACTGGAAAGTCTGGAATGTAAGACTCTGTTCATTCTCAATTAAATAACTCACTTAGCAAACAGCAACATTCATCGGTAACATTCAAAGTACCATCAGATGCTTGGAGCTAAAAATAAAACTACTGCACTCGCAGCTAAGACCATCTACAGGACAGGTTGCTGTTATCGTATGCTGAAGCTCTGACAAATTTAACACAAGAAAACAAAGATTTTTATCTTGCAATTATATGTGGAGAAAATCCTACTAACTCAATTAAAACCATGGGATTTTCCCTGTTAAATCTTTACAGTCTTCATTAAGGAAAACAGTCTCACCATGCATGCTACTCCATTGAATAAAGTATTGTGGTATGGAAAAACTTATTCTACACTGCGTACTCATATGATTACATTAAGAACACAAATTGGATGAATGAAAACAGTGAAGAATACCTTCTTGGATCCTATGCGTAACCGTGATGATGAGATGTTCCCTATTCCATCTCTATAGTAGACTGAATGAACACGTGGTGGCAGTTCTGCTAGAAGATGCTTAAATGAAGATGCACCACTAATAGATGGCTTGGATTGATAATCAACCCTAACAAAAAAAGGTACAGAATATGAAGGCCAATAAAGAGAAAATTCAGTCCCAAATACATAGCAGCAAAAGCCATTCAAAACACATAAAGACAATAGGTTCTAAATTCCACAAAGCCAAATTAATCAAAATATCCAGGTTACGAAATTTATCAATACACCATCAATTTATTATTTATGGGAATCACAGAACCATGAGATTTACATTAGAAATGTAGTTAAGCATTTTCATTTCCTAAAGCAACTATTGACTTGGATTGACCGCTATACTCCTCACATTTCATTAATATGTCCATGATTTCAGAATTCTTTAAAATAGAAAAGATATAAAATAAAAAAGTAGCTAGGCAATTGCATATAATATCCGTCTGTTATGAATATCTGAATGACTGGAACTATATTCATTGTTCAGGTAGTAAGGAACCAACCTTGAAAAACTGCCTTTGTGCCGGGCACCAGCATGCACTAGTTTATAGGTCTCGGTAATCTGAAGATTGCCCCAGTGGGATATTTCAATTTCACGCACAAGCTCCTCAACAACAGCAAATGGATTATTATTCTCAAAATGTATAAGTACAGGGGAATATGAATGAGGCTGTTGGTCCTCATAGGGTCCATATTTAAGTTCTGTGCCAGCACGGTTGGTGGGTTCTACTCTAGTGAATGATTCTACCCTCTTACTTGGAGTCCTAATAACCGTTTCCTGCTTTCTAATCCGATATGGTGACAGAAGAACTGCACTGTCACGGTAATAAACCAGCTGAGACTCTGACTGACTTATCTCTAGAGGAAATGGCTCAAGGGAATGCGTTAGTATGTAGAGTACTTCTACTGTTGCAGATTCACCCTTGTTCAAAGGGTTGGCCAAAAGTATAGAGTAGTAAATGGCTCCATTTGGACCATCTGGTGTGCTACCCGATTTCACATCAAGAGGCAGAGATTTCTTCTTCTTCCTCCCAGAGATAGCTCCTGCTTTTATCCAAGCCAAATGGTCAACTTGTGCAGGTGGGAATGCAAGGAGTATTTCTGAAGCCGGAGAAGTTCCAACATTTTCAACCTGAAGACAATGAATCATGACAAAGCATATCACAACTTGCATTAGTAACTTAACGACATGACTGAATTTCTTAAATGCACATGATAGCACTAGAATTTGCTGTAAGGGTATTTCCACTAAATTTCAGAGGTGAGGATGTTATTTATGGGCTACAAGCCTACAACAATGTCCAAACCAGGGGAAATGTATATCCAAAATATCACTGCCATTATTATCTTTACACCTCAAAGTTTCAGACTTTTCAATACCGCGTACAACTGATAAGTGGATGGTCAAAAAATATATAAGAGTTTATACAGAAGATTACAGTTAATAACCAAACAGAAACAATTGATTTTTGTCAGCCTATCATTTTCATCATAAACAAATAAAGAAACGCAAAGAAACTCACTAAGCTCACGCTTTGGATTACCAATATGAATCAAAGTCGGTCCAAAAATCCAATTTATATGCATTGACCATTACCTTTAGCGTCAAATGCACCCTAATAATATGCGAACTCAAATCCACCTGCACCAATCCAAAAAAAAAAGCATAAATAAATCAAGTACACCTCTAAAATTGACTCTCAATTCATCTAAAAGTCAAGAAGCAATATTAGGACCAAAGAGACACAAAGAAAAATACATCAATGCTAGATAGAGAATCCAAAATCAATAACAAAATCAAAATTATCCCGGCATTTCACGGAAAAGTCATAGAATGATGGCGGTAATTCGAGCTTACTCTACGCTCAGCGGAAACGATCTCGAGCTCTGGCGACGACGATCCGACGAGGTCCGAGAAGTAAGATAACAGTAAAATGGAGAATACAAAGAATAAACGAAAGCTTGATCCCACGCTCAGAGCCTCCATTGCTTCCTCCTTTTCTGCTTATCACACCAGTACAGCTTGAGTTTAGACAAAGGTTTGCAGCTGGGAAATAGAGGACTTTGTTTTGCCGTGGACTTTTTGTGGGCTCTGTTGTTTTGGGCCGTGCTTCGTAGTAAACAAATTTAGGAACTTCTGTTCTATTTGAATATTTTAATTTTTTTTTAATTTTTGTTTTTTGGCTTAAACTCTCCGGTATCCGGAACTCACTAGTCGACTATTCCGTAGTTTCGTCCGGTATCCGGAACTCACAGTCTGACACCACTGATTATTTTTTTAGCTTCCTACACCACATGTTTTTTTTCGAAACCACACTATGAATTTCAAAGCCACCGACGTTGTTTTTATGATAACATCAGTGAATATAACATTATTCATCAGTGACACTTTTGTAACTATAACGTCAGTGTCATTGACGCTATTTTTTGAAAAAGTAACGTCGGTATCACTAACGTTATTTTCACTATAATAATCGTAGTGCTCGAAGTAATATTTTAATGCTTGAAGTGATCGTGCTACCGGAAGTAAAAACGTGATGTCCATAGAACCCCTCTTTTTAATGCGTGACATTATAAAATTAGTTCAGCACCTCGCATGTACAAATGTTATTGTCATCGACGTTTCCATCAATGTCACTGCATTCTCGTTATTTACAAGAAACATCATTGTCACTGACGTTATCTTTTATTGTCTCTCGTGTGAGGACGTGTCTCCACTGATTAAAAACATAAATATCAATGACATCCATTTTCCAGAAAAATAACCATGAATTTATTTCCTTTGATTTTTTTTTTTTTCAAAAAAAAACTGCAATGTCATTAATAATTTTTTTTACATATTTTGCAACCATGACTCCTCAACACCACGACTTGATCAATGTGGTACCCTACCTCCTTAAAACTCTAATCCAGAAAATCCGATGTGAGAAAAAACGGATGCTAGAAAAAGAGTATGGGCATAGCCATATTGGAAAACCCAGCCACATCAAAGATAAAGGGGATATGCAAATCCCAAATTCTAAGCAAATTGACAAAAGACAACAACAATCTCAAATTGAGCTTTACAGGTATCTAAAGAGAGAAAACCAATGGATTTACTATAATGTAAGTTGTGATTCCAAAATGCAGGCAAGAACAATTTCCATACTCCAAAAACCAACAGTTTTATACTTCAGCAACCTTCTTTATACGTCCAAGCAATCCACCATTGCAGCCTTGGTCCAATAATCAGAAGCACTCCCACCCAAGTCCTGCAGAAGAAAGCAAAAGAAGGCAAAATCTCCAAAATTGTATCAATGAGAAGAAACCAAAACAGCAGGATCAGAAACAACATGTTTGCACTCTTCATAAAAATGAAGAGTGCATTCAAGGATATAAAACCATACAAGATATTCAGCTCCATCAACATATTCATATGGCTGGTAAACTTAGGGTATCTCTCAACACCAGCAAGCCAAAAGTAGTACTAAGATAGTAAGATCTGTGCTTGTCAGAATCTGAGAATGTTGTTGTGTACTAGCTTGTTTAGCAAGATAATCCGCAACAGCTTTGCCTATGATTTCTTTCAGGTTCGTGGTGTACGGTATCACGTACACCGGTAGTATTGTTGATATGAATCATAATGATCTTATTTCACCAGTAGCGCCTATACCCGGTCAGGATCCATTAATAATCACGGATGGTCCTATGACAAGACTTCAAGCAAAAAGAGTCCGAGAAGCCATGAATGTCCTGATACGTGACATTAATACGACTCATGAAGAATCACAGACAGTTGAAGAAATGCCAATTAAACTTATCATTTACGCACGTGGAATGGACTGAAGCTAGCTCGTTCTATATCTCCAAATAAAGATTAACTATTTTTATATTTAAAAGTATTTTATATAAGTATCTATTAGTATATAAATTGGAGAATTATTGGCTAGAAGTCAAAGAAGGTGGCGCCACAAATATGAAAAGTTGTCAAGCTTGATACATTGCATTTGGAACAATTCAAGATACAAAGTATTATGGAGATACTTGGAACATGGACAAGCTCCATAAATGGCACCATTTTAAAGTCCTTTTACCTTCTTTTCTAGTCTAATTTGATCCTATAAATAGGCATGGTATTGTACCTTGTAAAGACAGATTATTTTGATATAAAATACATTTCACTTGTTAAAGTGTGTTGAGAGAGTTCTTGTGTAGAGAATTCGATCCCCGACTAAACAAGACTTGAGCGGGTCTTGCCAGTCTATACGAAGATTGCTAGATACAAGTTATCTGTGAGGTCGACGTTATACCAAGATTGCTAAGTACCAGTTACTTAGAGGTCAAGGTGCTCGATTATCCATCCTTCTATTCTTCTATTCTTACCTCCAATCAACGATCCTTTAAATCGAAGTCGTGTTAACCATTCCCGGTTCACGCCAATTGTCAATGACCTGGGATGTGCTTTTGCCCGCCCTTTTGGCTGGTGGCGGCAGGCCATTGTGCAACGCAGCCCCTGCAGATCTAGTTTTCGACATGTAGATGCCGGTAATCACGATTTGGTAGTGTTTGGGGTAAAAACGATAAGGTTGCGTCGATATATATGAAAATCCGGAAGTTGATCCGAAAATATCGATTAAGATCTCAGATTTCGGATGAACCGTATGAAGGTCGAGGATTTTAGATGAAAAGAGGAAGATCTTGTTAGATTTCTAGGAATCTGGATGAAGATCTTGAAGATCTAAGGATTCCGGATGAACTGGATGAAGATTCCGATGAAGATTCAACCGAAAAAACAAAAAATGACGGCTTTAGATTGCCATAGCTAAGAAAAGGCGCCGTAAATCTCATATCTGACCTGAGAAAAAAATGCTATAACACGTAGTTTTCCCGGTAATGGAGCCAACTGATGATGTCGGAAATATCACCAAAGGGTTTTAGCGGATGTGTGTGTGAATATCTGGATTACGTGAGGTGTTTCGTTACGTATCGCTCAAGAAATATATGAAGATGTTATGAGTATGCAAGAACAACGAGACTGTCGACAAATTGGTAGAGTTTAGCTGCATTTTGTATTAACCGTCCTTTTGAAGGTTAAATAGTGCCGCTATTTATATGGATTACATAGTCGGTAGTTACAAAGCGGGAAATGAGATACAAGCAATATGTGCGTATAAAGCGTCGAGTAGAGCTCCTGGCATGCAAGCTGTCTTGCATCTCGGCCACTGCTCTTCACCTGTAACTTGTAACTTTGTTGCCTAGTCAAGCGGGCTGCGAGATGGGGGGAGTTGACCCGGCCCCCAATACTTTGTCTCGGCCTGTAGATGACGAATTTATGGCTTTGCTTATCGAGGCTTGTTGCATAACCAATGATAGGTATCGTAATGGTGTGAGGCGGGGTGGATTATTCCCGGTCCAGCTCATCTTATGGCAATGCGAACTGATTGGGCAAGGATCATATTCGCTATTGGGCCTACGTGGAAGCCCAACATGAATCTGAGGGCTTCTGTACGGGTTTGGCGTATCACCAAGCTATTTCTGATCACAAAACCACCTCCAGCAAGCCCAGGGTTGCCAAGAGCCGACCCATCACAGTTTAATTTAAACGGCTTCTATCATCACCACATTTTTTTCTATCGACACCCTTTAATTTATTAATTTTTATTTACTTCACCATACCACCAAATCACTCTTGGCACCACGCCAATAATTAACTTTTAAGAAATATACACTTAAGTCCTTGAATTTTGTAAAAAATAGAAATATACATTTGTATTCAATCGGCACCCTTTTAAGACACTCTAACGTTGGTTTGTTCATTTGAGCGTCAGATGTACATACATCACAGAGTAGACAGGAAACAAACGTATATTGTGTCAAGATTCTAAGGTTTTGTTTATTTTTAGCAAATAAAACAAACGCCTTAATGTTTTTTTTAGAACTTTTGACATAATTTATTAATTATCTGCTTTTGTTTCTGTTTCATTCTCTTTGTCAAGCATGATGACAATATGCTTGCCCACTTATAAATAGGGGTGTTCACGGTTCGGTTCGGTACGGTTAATGACCGTAACCGAAACCGAACCGAAAATTTCGGTTACTTAAAATTAAAAACCGAAACCGAACCGTTTTAGAATGTAACCGAACCGAAACCGAACCGAAAAATTCGGTTAAATTCGGTCGGTTAACCGAAAACCAAAATTATCGGTCCAATTCCACGGTTAACCGAAAACCGAAAATTAGTCTTAAAAAAAGACAATAACAAGTATGCACCAAAATAAGAGATGATTTAATAAGTAATAACAATAGACAAGAGAAGCAACTTTCTTGAACTTAGAAACAGCTTCTTTAGTTTACACGAGTATATTCTTGTTGTTTGAGTTAACAATAACAATAACAAGTTCAAGTTCAAATTCAAGTTCAAGATCAACAAAACTAGCATACAGACACAATAACAGAAATCCAGAATGTATCATTAAAAGTTTAAAACACAATAAAAACATTAATATCAGCCGGTCATCAATTTGGAGATCCTTTGTGACAAAATCAGCCCCAATTGTAGCTTTATATTGCTGGCTGAATTTCTTATGGACATATCTTAATAGCAGTTAATTCAAACTTCATGAAATCCAAAATGTATCATTAAAACACAATAAAAACATGAAAATTTCTAAATCAACTCACATACAATCAACCGATGACAGACATAAGGCGAAAATTTAACAAAATTAAAACCGAGGTGAAGCTTAAAATGAAAACCGTGCACAAACACCTTGTCAGAACAGTCAGATTACCTGAAAAAATGGTAAAATACGAGCCACGACGGAACAGCACTGCAAGTCGTCGATGTTTCTCCAAAAGTGCGAGAACTATCCCTATGACTTGTACAAGTCGTCGATGTTTCTCAATCCTTATCAATACATTTCACGAGACTAATTCAGCCAAAAACTTGAAAAAGATGAGAGACAATTCTGCCAAAAGAAGATTAAAACTTAAAATGAAAGGCCGCCGTGCAAGGAGACTTAAGAGAGGAGAGGAGAGGAGAGGAGAAGAGAGCCGCCGACGCGCCGTGCAGGGTTGGGATCTAGGGTTAGTCTTTGAAAATAGAAATTGGGATTTGGGAGTTGGGAGGGAGACGCTCAGAGCCTCAGACGCAGTTCTTAGGGTATTCCCATGAGAATCCCTATCCCTATCCTCACATATACTATTAAAAAATACATATCCCTACTTTACAGCAACTAAATTCACAATACTCTACATCAGCATCCCTATCTCTATCCTTACAACATTAAAATATTCATTTTTTAACTATAAATAATTTTGTCAAAGGTAACTTTTCAAATTCAAATTTTACTCCAACGGCTATATTTCAACTAGTATATTCGAACACACACATTTTTCCAAAATTATTTTTAAAATTCAAAATTTTACTCCAACTCACGCTATATTTGAACACACACATTTTTCAAAACTTACTTTTTAAATTCAAATTTTACTCCAATTCGCTATATTTCAACGGTATATTTCAACGAGAGGGAAGAAAAAAAAAAAATAAAATCGTTTCATAAAATAAAAAAAATAAAAAAATAAAAAAAATGTAAGGATAGGCTACATGTATACCACGAGATTTGGGGTGACATCGTTCATCCACCCCAACGTAGGGTGGGGATAAAGTATACGATGCGGGAGAGTTTTTGCTTCTTCCCTATTTTTTTCCTACGTAGGGATAAAGGTGGAGATAAAGACTCTGATGCTTAGTCAATTAAGTATGAAAATGAAACTTAAATATTTAAATATATTTCCTAAAAAAAAATTAACTATATATATATAATTTTCGGTTCGGGTAATGGTATACGGTTCGGTTATATTTGTTCGGTTAACGGTTCGGTTATATTGGTTCGGTTATTTATTCGGTTCGGTTTTCGGTTCGGTTTTCGGTTCGGATACGGTTAATTTTCAACATTAACCGTAACCGAACCGAATTTTACGGTTTTTATATTACATGAACCGAAACCGAACCGGTGATATTCATTAACCGAACCGAACCGAACCGAACCGCTGATATTCATTAACCGGTTTTTCGGATAATCCATATCCGTGAACACCCCTACTTATAATTTTGGGGTGTTACTATTATCGGTCCAATTCTACTTATAAACTAGAGAAGGTTTTATGTGTTACTATTTATAGGGATTACATTACATAGTCATTTTCCTCTCGTTCTCTTGTAGCTCGCCACTTCCCCTTCTTGCTTCAGCGACTGAGGTGGGCATAGTCATTGGTGAAGACAGAGATATTTAGGTCAAAGAATCTCAAGATTAAAGAACGAGACCTAAAGATTCCTGTAAACCTTTTGGTACGTTCCAATTTCAGGTCAGTAATTCATCCAATAATGAGCTCTTAAATATTTTCTACATGCAGCCAAATTCCTAATGGGTTTTAGCTATTGGTCCGTTGCGCTCCTAATGGGTTATAGCTATTGGTCCGTTGCGCTCATTTCTTAGGTGTCTGATCCTGGTTTCTCCTTCTTGTAAGTATTTGGGAAACTCTTTTGTAGTTGGATGAGGGCAGCTAGTCAATCGATTGAATTTGATTTTGTTTTAGTAATATTGTAGCTTAGATTGAATGTTATTACATCCTATCCTTAATTTTTAAAAAGTGGCTGAGTGATGATTTCACTGATCACCTATGCTCAGATTATCATATTTTTTCCATTTATTCTGTTTCTCTTTCTCCCCCAAGATACTATCGTAGTTACTGAAAATAAAAAGGGAAACTTGAAAAAATATGCCTGAAAGGTAAACAATTGGAAAAATATGCTCCAAAAGTAAACATTTGAAAACTATGCCTATGTCCGACAATGCATGAGCGAGGCACGCATGAGCGGCATGACCACTGCGCGACTCACGGCGCATGAGTGACGCACGAGACACGCATGCGTTGAGGCATATTTTGTCAAATTTTTTACTTTTCGGGCATAGTTTCTCAAGTTTCCCAATAAAAATAAAAAGAAGTTGACCTTCAAGTGGATCGAGAGTTTATCAGAGATGTCATGTAATGAACCCCAGTTTTCATTCTTTTTGTTATTTGCTTCTGTTTGGCAAAAAGTAAGGTTTTTTTGTAGGTGAGGAGGGAGTCTAGACTGACACAGTGATTTTAGTTTTCAAGAAAATAAGGTTTTGGGTAGTTTTTGTTAGATGAAAGAATTGTTCAAACTAGTAATTATCGTCCTTGGATGTGACCTAAAGGTCCCGATTCAAGTCCCACCAGCAACAAGTGTTGATTGTTATCGTCACTTTATGTGGCGTTCTGGACCACTAATGTGGTTAATATATAATGTTTCCGTTCAAAAGCAAAAGAAGTGATCTGCTGTTGCTCAGGCACTAATTTGATTGCTATGGAAACACCTGATTCTAGCTTAGTTTGTTATGCTATTTGTTCATTTCGCTAAAAGCACTTTTCTTTAAATTTCATTCATTCAAGTGTAGTAACAAGTGTTGATTATTATTGTCACTAAAGAAAAAAAGATCGGTCTGATGTTGCTCAGGCACTAATGTGATTGCCTTGGCTATACCGCCAGCCACACTAGGTTTTCTAGCATATGCTCTTATGCTTTCTATCAGTTAAGCTAGAAGGATTTTTCTTTATTTTTCGTTTTTTTTTTGTCTCCCAGTCAATAAGTAGCAGCATATATCATATATAATTCTATGCCTGTCTGTACCTTTTTGCAGTATTATATCTTTTTCACTGTTGGGGAAATTGCTTGCTTGAATCAGGACTATGTTTCTTAGAACTTCTCTGGTCTTCAGCTATCTAAAATGCACCTCTTTTGATTTTTGTTTATTGTAACAAGTCCCAAGATATAACCTGACATGCACTCATATGAAGTACTTTTATTTTAGCAGTTATGTCCTTCATTTTGTTGTTGAACAATAATATCCTTGTGATTTTTTAGCATCGTAATCTTGAACGCTCCATGAAACGTATTTATTAGTTCCTTTGATCTGAGGACACTGGAAAACTACTAATGTCAAAACTCAATAACATCAGGGCAAACCTCTGTTAAGGTCTTATACATCATCTTTGTCCACTGTTTTGGGTCATAATCTTGTTTCTTTACGTCAGTCAATTACGTTTTGGCACATAGCTCAAGAAAAAGGGCAAAATTCAAATCATATTGAATCATTGATGCTAATAAGGCTTTTTATTTTTCTTGGGATGTAGGCATTACTTATTATGAAAGGATGACAAGTTTTGATGCCACCATGGATCAGTCAAAGAAAGCTGAGAGCTTTACTGCTGCTTCATCGTCAGGGTTCAAAAGATGGGGACGGAAAACACCTTTCATAAGATATGGAATTCCATTAATCTCGCTTACTGTGATGGGAACACTTGGTCTTGGCCATATGATACAAGGCAGGTTTGTGTTTTTGACCATCTAATTGCCTAATAGATTCTTTTTTTGCATCTACGTAAAATGTTGACAAATCTGTGCCCATTTGCATGAATTTCTGCATTGAAGATATGATAAGAAGAGATCATACCGAGAATTTTAATGTTTCCTGTTAGATATTAACATTAGATTTGCCTGAAAATTGTGGGTTCAGCAAAGATATTGCAAAAGTGAAGGATGATCAAGAATGGGAGATCATCGAGACTAGAAAACAACTGTCAAGAACTGGACCTGTGGGTGCTTACAACCCTAAAAAGATCTCACTAGAAGAAGAGCTGAAGGTAGGTACATGAAGTTTGTATTTTGTATTTGTATTTGTACTATTACAACTGGGGAAGTTCTTGTATGAAGAGTTTCGATGGCACCACACCATTGGATGAGTGACGTGTGTAAAAAATACTCATCCGACGGTTTGGTGTTAAAAGAGACTTTTGTAGCTTAGAATCTATACCCTGCAATTTTATTCGGTTGTCCAACATATAGTTGCCTTTTCACAACAGGCTTTACAAGAGAAGGTTGACATCAATGATTATGACTATAAGAGAATCCCTAAGCCCAAGGAGACAACAAAATGAAGCAAAGAGTTGAGTTTTTTTTGCTTTTTTTGGCAGTCTGTAAGATTATCTGCAGCCAACTTTTGTAAGTTAGATGTGTATCATTCAACATCTCAGTTCCAAAATTTTGTTTGGGGTGAAATTGATCTTCCCTTTCATATTTCGGCCTTTTCGATGTTTTCTTAACCGAATTGGTGCAAAATAAAAGATAAGAGTATTGAGACAAAGACAGAGATCATATTTTGCTAGGAATAGTATCTTTAAAATCTTTGATTGTCATTCTAACAGCTCTAAATAGAGAAGGAAAAAAAAAAAACCAACATTCATATACCGTAGTGCAAAATTCATCCAAGTTATACCACAATTGCAATGAAAGAAATCCATCTTCCATATGTACATCACCCCAATCATAACACAAAAGATGCAAAAAGGAAAAAAAAAAACAAGAAAAGAGATTGCGAATCAAGTATAGCTACTTTACGGGAAATTCTATTGCACGGAGAGTCTTCATTGATCCAGGCCGTTAAAAAGACGGAAAAAAAAAAAAAAAAAAAAAAAAAACACATCTAACGGTTACGATACAATGAAGACTCCATGTAGTAGAATTTCCACTTCTCTACCCCCCTTGTATACATTAACCCCATTACAATGTTGTACCTTAAACATTGCTTATTGCTGCATTACTATTATTCACAACCAAGAACTCTCTCCTTCAAGTATATATATATATATATATATATATATATATATATATATATATATATATATATATATATATATATATATATATATATATATCTCCCACCCCAAATATAAAACAGTTTGCACGTGGATAAACGAAGAATCATCTCGGCCTGGATCGTGATGCAAACGATAATAACGGTTGAGTAAGCTTCTTCTGGCTCGACGAGTGACCAAGAACGGTTGCCTGAGAACGGCTAAGCATCTCAGCCATAGAAGGTGTTTGATAAGATTGCAGACTGCTAGATGATCCGTATATCGAGTCACCCCGTGTTGTTGCTCTCTGCCATGAGTGTGAACTCAGCCCTGACAAAATGTATGCCCTTCCAGATGCTTCATATATGTTCTTGCTTGTCAATCTGTCCTGCATTTGCTTCAACTCAGCATCAAGTGCTATACAGAGGTGATTGCCAGATTTTGCTGAGTCGGTTTCAGACAATGCCTTACGACAATCTTCTAAGATAGAAGTTGCACCGACAAGATCTCCGTTTTCAGCTGCAGATCGAGCTTGAGCCATTGAATCAGCTGCTTGTATTCTCATCTTTTGTCTTTCTACTTCAACTGATGCACTTTCTTTTTCCTTTCCTGCAACTTGTGGTCTTGTAATGATTACTTGTTCGCTTTCAATGGTCAAGGTTTCTTTGCTCAACGGATCGTTGTATACGCAACTCACTTTGAATAGTGAAGTCACATTGTTTGATGTTTCAACAGGGACATTGACTGAAATCAAGAAGTTCCTCTCCTCGTCTGCATACATATCTCCAACGTCGATGTTTCCCGTTTTCTTATCAGAATGAAGACGATTAGGATAACTTCCGACTTTCAGAGAGATAAGTTTTACACTAGGGTTCACGGATTCAATGCTCACATGGAGATTCTTGATCATAACACTAAGAAGCCCGCCAATACATTGAGCAAACGCATCCTGAATTACGCTTTCAGTTTCGATGAAAGAAAAGGTTCCTCCAGATAACTCTGAAATTGCATGCATTAATGAAGCATCATGGTCTGCCCCAAACCCGAAAGTATGAACTGGTATTTTATAGTTCGGGTTATTCACGTTATGGATCGATAGAGGTAAAAGTAAATGGTAGTTTGGTTGTTCTTGCTTCATAGTTAAACTAGTTACTGTATAAGTATCTTGTCCATCCGAAAGCAGTATAATACTTGCAACCGGATTCATCTCCCTCCGGTCCTCCATTATTTTTGCACCCTTTCGTAAACCTTCTGCAATGTTCGTCCCGCCATTTGCAACCAATGAATTGACAGCTAGCAAAGCTTGTTGACGCCCTGTTTCTGACATACGACAAAGGGGGAAAACACGACGAGCTGTTGAAGAGAAAGCAATAACAGCAAGCCTGTCACTGGAGCTAAGGTTTTGTATAACGAATCCCATGGCACGCTTCATTAACGCAAGCTTGGTACCTGCCATGCTGCCACTGACATCAAGAACCGTCACAAGGTCAACAGGAGCACGTGGCAGTCTTGAAACTCGAGGCGAATTCTCCTGATTTGTGCTGAGATTCTCTTTGTAAGCTGGTGCTGGAGCTTTGAGATTCACTAAGACAGTGAAATCACCGGTCGAAACGAACCTCGGGACGGCTTGAACCTCTGGATATGTTTTGATCTTCAGTGTTAATTGCTCACTGTTTTCATCAAAACTCAAACTCGAGGAGCTTTTATCAGATGTACGATCCAAAGCTTCATCGTCGTTGAATACAGCCGGCTCACGGGCTTGAAGAAACGGTGGATTCTGTCTATTAGGAGGGTTGTTATAACGAGGAGCAGGAAGTCGACGGATTACAGTCATTGAAGGGTTATCCAGAAGCGAAACAACAGGATTAACACGTCGAGCTTTTCCAAGAGGAGGATCCAAAATCGGGTTTTTCTGCAAAGGAATCTCATTCCATTTTGCTCTGCAAATGGGGCATACTTGGTTTCCATGTTTCACACTTGAGGCAATACAATGGAAATGAAATGAATGTGCACATTCAGCAGTAAATACTGCTTGACCATCTCCACTTTTCATTGAGGACAAACATATGGAACATGTTTTCTGTCAAACAAAGGTGAAAAACAACATAAAATTTCAGCCTTTTAATGGTTCACATGAATTACTCTTCATTTTCTGACAATTTTAAAAACTGAACTAAGACATTTATCTGAAAATCAAAAGAAATCAACTCACTTATTTCTTTACAAGCAAAAAAAAAAAAAATTGCAAAAAGCTGAGAAGACAAACCTTAGAGGAGGACCTGCTCAAGCTCTTAGAAAGCCTTAAAACACGACCAGAGGAAGGAGGAGTGGTAGAAGCAGAATCCTGAAAACTCCAAGCAGTAACCGGCGACAAAAGTGCGGTGACGGACGGCGGCGCAGAAGACGGTAATGAATCATCCTCACTGCTTTGAGGAACAACATAAACACAAAGATTCATCCCAAGAAAAGATTTTAATTTTCTCCATCTATCATGACCCATTTGTCCAGTCCAGTAATCAAGATTTTAAACCAAGATTACATCTTTCTAAACAGAAAAGAAAAAAAAAAAGGTGAGAAGGGATTTTTCTTTGATTCTTTCTTTGTTTTCCTTGGTTCTGTTCTGTGCACTAGTACTACTAATGCTTTTGCTCGCAAGTAGAGAGGGAAGAGAAGTTAGTACGGTGTGAATAATAATGATATAACAACAAGAAAGGTGGCTGGATTGGAGCAAACAATAGGGCCCACTTTAAGGTGACATCACATTCAATTACATGGAGATTTTAAAATGGGAGGTTTTTTTGTGGTGTGTATCTACGTGCGGATAGCACGTGTGACACACCACACACCATACACTTTAATTCTGTATTTAAACTGTATGGTTCTGATCGTTTCACCTGTTACATCAGCTCAAATTCTCTCACCACACAATAACTTCACGTTTAAAATTGCCAACAAGATATTGGTCCCTAACGGTTTTACACTGGGACTGTTCTGCGATATTATATTTGTTTTATCGATAAAAATTATTTAAAGAGGATAAAATTGTAAAATAATTATATTTATATTTTATATGGTTGGGCTCCATTTATTTTTTCTGATTTTTACATATGCTTATCATGATATTTTTTAGAAGAAAATATTTTAAGATATATCTGCAAATATGGCAAGGAAATTAATTATGCAGTGCACAACTGATTTTGAAAAATCTAACGTGTATTATGCTATGGTAAGTCAATGATGATTCATCTATTACAGATGTTCATTGTATATTGTATAACACATTTTTATCATAATTGATTTTGTTGGGATGTATCAACTAACGAGTCATACATTTTAATTAGTGATGATAAATTGTTTTTTTTTTGAAGGAAGATGATAAATTGTTAAGTGAAAGATATTCTGATTAAATATGTAGCACACATGTCATTTTTCATTGTAATATAATGATAGAAGAATAGTTTTTAGAACATGTCAATAACGATATCCCTTAATATTACGAATGGCACATGCAAAAATAGAATTAAGCATAGTTACGTGACTTAAGAAAATAATCACGACTTATCTTGAGCCGTGTTAGGTCTGATTTTTACTTTTTTTTTTTTAAAAATTCCAATATATATATATCACTAAAAAAGAACCATGATTTTTTTATTTGATGCTACATTGTTTCATTTAAATCATATTTTTTTTACTGGGTTGTCGTGTTCACCCGTAACATTAGCATTCCACATAAGGAAAAAAAGAATTAAGCATAGTTACGTGACTTAAGAAAATAATCGAGAGAGGTAGCTTGAGCCGTGTTAGGTCTGATTTTTACATTTTTTAAAAAAAAAGTTTTATATCACTAAAAAAAACCATTTTATTTTTTTATTTCGATGCCGACCTCCAACTTTCATTTAAATCATATTTTCATTACTGGGTTGTCGTGTTCACCCGTAACATTAGCATTTCCACATAAGGATAATGTAGAGAACGAGGATACAGGATAAAACCTCGTAAAAGACAAAAAAGAAAAGAAAAGAATTAGTCGCATAAAGCTCTGATTTTTTATGATAAATATTTTCGCGACGAAAAGAATTTGTCTCGGTCTTTGTTATGTATGCATGGTGACAATCTTAATATTCGTCACCAAAGCTCTTTTTGACATGACATCAGGCAAATATGATCTTTCGTGACGAACCAGTGTATTTATCGCCAAAAGGATTTTCATGTGATAATTTTTTTGTCACACACGAATCTAAAATTTGTCACTATATCGTTGTTCACCAAAGGGTAGAAACAGGGGCAGATCTATAGGTAATGTGGGGTGGTCTCAAGACCACCCAAAATCTTGATTTTTTTTTTGTTGGTGTACTTGTTTATGTAATTGTATTTGTATTTGTATTAAATTTGTCATATTATTGAAAAAGTCGAATGTGTCTAGGTCGTAATGGTTTTGGTTCACTTTGAGTGCTTTCTCATTTCTCAATGGATGTGGGTTCGAATCGGACCCCGATCCTCTGCTGTGTAATATGACGTCATATTGCCCCCTCCTTTGCTGTGTAATATAACGTCATATTGCTTTCTCATTACATCACAAGTTGCACCGAGCTGAGGGGGCAATATGACGTCTGAAAAGTAGTGACATTGTGGGCAAAGCGTTTTATGCTACTTGCCACAAGATAAAGTTGAGCCGAGCGGGACCTTTGAATCGCCAAATGTCTTCCCAGAACTTGTCCGTTGGAGGGTGGACGTCTGAACAAAGAAGTGCATACCCTTCTGATACCGAGTATTTTTTGTTACTCGCACTTTTCCAGATAATGGAATCATTCTCAACATAAAAACCGTCTCTCAGAGGCTGCAGCTGCATGACAAATACTTTTCCAGACCGGGGAGCTTAAGGCCTTAGGCTTTTCAAACGGGCTACCAAATTTTTGGACCAAAGTCTTCACCCATAGCGACTGATCATCCATAAGAGTCTGCCAAACCAATTTACCGAGGAGTGCAATATTCATGGCTTGTAGGGTCTTAAAACCCAAACCTCCACAATCTTTCGGCTGGCACAAATCTGCCCAAGAAATAACATGTAATTTTTGTTCTCTTTTTTCCTCACCTCAAAAAAATTTTGTGCGAATTTTATCCATTTCTCCAAGACATTTTTGGGGTAGACGCAAAGACTACATGGCATAAAATGGATATGTAGTTAGGGAGCTCTTCAAAAGGACCATTCTGCCAGCCCTGGAGAGGCATTTGGACTTTCAGCTAGCTTTTTCCTCGTCTTGTCCACAATAAAGCTAATTTTATCTTTTGTAATCCTGGAATGGAGAAGAGGCATATCTAAATAATGTCCCAGATCATCTGTATGCTGTATATCAAGCTCTTGTTTGATCAAGAGTTTCACATGAGGGGAAGTATTTTTTGATGCGTGAAACCTTGATTTGCTTGTGCTCAGTCTCTGGCCTGAAAATCCACAAAAATTGTCCAAGACCGATTTTGTCGTAATTGCCTGCTCAACAGAGGCTGCCCCAAAAAGAACCAGATCGTCAGCAAAAAACATGTGTGATAGCGGTGGGGAATGTCTACTAATTTTCACAAGCTTCCAAATTTTTTCTCTAACTGCTTTGTCGATTTGTTGGCTCAAGCACTCCATGCATGAGTTGAATAGGTACGGGGCCAAATGATCTCCTTGTCTAAGTCCCCTTTCAGGTTGAATGGAGGTCAGAACATTCCCATTCCACAAAATCATCAGTTGTGAGGTATGCAGAGAGAATATGATCAAGTCAACTATCTTTTGAGAGAATCCGATTTTCGACAGAAGTTTTTCTAAGAATTTCCAATCTACTCTATCATACGCCTTTTCCAAATCAATTTTTATGATCATGTTGCCTTTTTTGCCAGTCTTCTGCCTGAAATAATGGAGAACTTATTAAGCAAGAATAATATTACATGTACTCCTTCTGCTTGGTATGAACGCTGATTGACTATGGCTCACTAGTTTACCAATGACGCTCTGGAGCCTATTAGCAATAATTTTGAGATCAGATTCACGCACACATTTGTCATTGTTATGGGTCTGAACAGTGTAATTTTTTCAGGTGGCTGAATTTTGGGTATCAAAGAGATCACTGTTCGATTCAGTTTGACATCAAAGCAGCCCTCATCAAAAGCATTAAGCACAAAGGGATAAGACTCCTACAAGTTATAGGCCAACATTTTTTTTTATAAAAATCAGGGGGATCCCGTCTGGGCCTGGAGCTTTAAAGTCTCCCATCTCAAAAAGTGCATCCTCAATCTCTTTCTCAGAGACCATTCGGTTTAGGAAATAGATATCTGATTCAGTCAAAAAGGTAGCCGAAGATCTGGCCATGAATCATCGAGGGTAGGATCTGCCTTATATAACTCATCATAAAAATTTCTCACCATCGATTCTAGAGCAGGTACATCATATATCCAGTTTCCTTGGTCATCTTTTAAACAACTGGTATTTCTTTTCTGTTTTCTCTTGATTGCTGACAAATGGTAAAAATGAGAGTTACATTCACCTTCAACAATCCACTTTAGTTGGGACCTTTGATGCTAGTAGGTCTCCTCCTGAACCAAGATATCATCAAGATCTTCATTCAGTTTGGCATGAAGGCTAGAGAGGTAAGCATAAAGGCTAGAGAGGTAAGCATAAGTGGCTTTCTCTAGGCTTTGTTGTACACCTTGTATTCTTGCTAAACAATTCCTCTTACTGTGGAAGATGTTCCCAAACACCTGGTGATTCTAACTAGTTGCTGATATACCCGGGTCAGAACGGGGCCCTGTTCATCCCTATTGGGCTTACACTCTTGACCCATCCACATATGAAAATGGGCTTTACTCTCCTCTGGCCGCTGTCACGGCCATCTCTTACCCGCTAGCTACAAGCCGGGACTGTCCGCCGACCGTAAGCCGGATCTTGTCCGCCGGTACAATGTCGGATCCATCTTCTCAATGTGATTTCTACCCGTACGGTCAAGGCACAAATGAGTCCGGCGCTCGTCATTCTTACCCATAATCGACGGTCGTTACTCGCCGCGGCCTATCTCGGTCCGCTGTCCGTCGTCCTTATCAATCCAACTGGAAGTAACAGCTGGCCAATCGTGACAGCTGGCTAGGACACTTGTCATGCATACGTAGTTAACTTAGCTATGTACTCTCAGTTGTCTTGTCGATGAACAGTAGACCGACTTACTTTTTTAGCCTATAAATATGGGATCACATTGTAATAAAAAGGGGATCAATATCTCAAGCTTTTAGCTATAAATCTAATACAAGCGAAACTACGCAATTTGTCGGCCGATCAACTTGCTTATCTTATAAACGATCCGGCGGCCTTGTTCTTACTCGCCACCCTAACCACACCGGAGAAATCATTCATATCAGCCTTATATCCTTAAGATAAACACTGTTACCGCAAATCTGGTGTTCCACGCAACATCAGTTGGCTCCGTTACCGGGAAACTTTCATTTTCATTCAGCATTTGGAGGCCACTTACTCCACCACAAAGACGATTTCACGGTGTCTCAGGCGAAGTTATCATCATCAGTCTGTCGGTCACCAAAGCTTTGAACTTTTTGGGATAATACAGCCCAGAAACCGCTGCTCACTTCCTCTCACCAACTTACGCAGAGGAGATCATCAACTTCATTGCAAACTCACACTTGAGTCCATCTAAAATACCCGGGTTGGTTTATACATCTTTTCATCGGTTTCGGATCTTCAAGTAAGGAAAGTTTGGTCATCTTTTCGTTGCAAACCGCACAGGGAAATACAAACACTTGTCACCTTAAAATTCTGAGTCGGGAAAAACACCCACCCGAAATCATAAGTCATGGCCGGCGGGAAAAACATGAACCACGCAACACCGGCTAAAGCGACCAATCGGGGACGCCACGTGGAGCGAGCACACCCCGTGGAGAAGCTAGTCGAAGGGTTATGTCGGATGGGGCGGATGTCAACCACCGCCCTCACAACCGACATGCGAGCATACATACGGGAAAGGACTAAAGCCCGTGAAATACACGAGGAAGCGGTTAGAAAAAGCAAAGGAAAGGGAATCGCGGGAACATCAGCCCAAATAATGAACGAGAGGCTATTTCGGCCGGAGGAGCTCCCCCACACAAGATACATATAAAATAGCTTTGCAAGCGCACATGGAATACGTTGAAGAAATGCGGGAAGGAAATGCACTACTCATTGCGAAGGATTACCACCTCGGTCAATCCGTAAATTCAACCCTCACGAACCCGCACAAACGAGAGGTTCGGCCCACATTCATTCCTCCAAAAACGGTTCGACCACGGCGATCGAAATAGAGGAGAGTAGTCATGCAACTTCACATCCCAAAGAGGGTAGGAAATGCTGCGGCCCATTTGGGTAGATTGGGGCCCGCGATCGACGATCGCGGTGCGGCCCCGTACGACCAAAGAACACTCGGCGAGTTCGCACCCGCTTGGAAGGACGGGGGGACTCGGAAATTGAAGAAAGTTATGTTGCGCTCCTACCTCAACCCCCAAATCAGGAAGAAATAGGCATCATGAAAAAACAGATAGAGGAATTACAGAAAGGTACAAAGGGTGTTAAAACGGTTCCGACATGGGGAACAAGTGTGCTTCATCCCAGCATACTGAAAGCGGCTCCAAGGGGAGGAACTCACTATCCTAATTTCATAAATTACCACGGAGCAACAGATCCTCTGGATTGGCTATCCGCTTTCCGGAGAGCGAGAATCGGCTTATGTACCTCGCGACGAGGCACAGGTGTATAGCATTTGTGGGATCGATGCAAGATCGGGCGGCATCATGGATCCGCGGCCTTCCTCTGGATCGATTTTATCATGGGATGACACGATCAACAAGTTTATAGCGAGAATTTAAGTCGGTGGGAGGACCTAAAAAGACGCATATCGACTACATGAAGTACGACAAGGCGACAATGAGGGTACCCGCGATTATTATGAGCGATTTTACAAAGTGTATGAGCTAACCGGGGGTATAGCGGACAACGTTGTCATGAGTAGTTTCGAAACGGGGTTGAAGCCGGGGTACTTGAAGTCTTACTTCGCTTTATCGCCACCGGCGAACCTACAAGAGATGTTGAGCTCGACTAGGAAGTACATTGCAAGCTGCGGGAAACGAGGGAACGTCTTCGTCCAACAAAGGCAAACGAGAGGGCGAGCGTAGCCCGCCAAGAGACACCCGCGAGAGGGCGGATAGGGAAATCAAGAAACACGAAAGATTTAAGGAAGAGCATTTCACGCCGCTCGAATTTCCTATTCTCAAGTATTGAATGAAATCGAGAGATGAAATACACGAACCATACCCGATGGTTCACGATACTCGCCGCGATGCATCCAAATTTTGTGGCTATCACGGGGATAAGGGTCACGCTACCGACGAGTGTATCCAATTCAAACGAGCAATAGAGAGGTTGCTCGCTCGCGGACATCGTGATCATCTCAAACTTGATACCGGTGGTCCGGATAGGAGGAATCGGCAAGCTCGTCGGTTCGATAGAAACATTAGAATAATAAGCGAGCCTCCTCCCGGTAACAATCGGATTAAGAATCGCATTGGGTCCATCAACAAACATGTAGAGAAGCCTATAGTTTTGCGAGGGAGTGAACGACCCCTTGCCTTTACTCGAAGTGAGCTAGTAACTTCAACCAATACGAGAGGACATGTGCCTTTGCATCTCGGTGGTCGTCAATCGGGCTGTGTCAATAGAGTGATGGTCGATACGGGGGCTGCCGCGATATCTTATACTACAAGCTTGCTTCAAAGAGTTGGGGTTCGGCGATTCTAATTTAAGGCCGCATAATGGCACCCTTGAGGGCTTCACCAATCATAAGATACGGGTCAAGGGGGCCATCGACCTGGATGTACGGATGGGAGATTATGCACCCTTTCGGGCGAAAAGGTGACGTTTTTAGTGGTCGATCTTCGGTCCAATTATAACATGATAATGGGGACACCGGCTTTAAAACGGTTTCGGATGGTAGCTTCCATTCCGCATCAGCGGACAAAGTTTTATGTTGGGGACAGGATCGGAACGTCGATCAGCGAGCCTGCCGTTGTCCTAACATACATACATGAAATGAGAACGGGGAATAAGAGAGTTCGAATCGAACAGCCACTCAACATGGAAAACATCGACATGATCAGGGTCGCTATTGATCTGAGCCGGTCAAAGTGGAGTGTGAAACGTTGCAAGTCGAGAGATGAACCCGATTTTACGGCGAGAAGATGAGTTGGTCGAGGTGGTCATCAACGATGAATATCCCGAACAAAAGGTTAAGATAGGAGCTCGGTGAGTCTGTCGAAAGGGAAAAATTAATACAACTACTCAAAGATAATTTGAGTGCCTTTGCTTGGGTGGTTACCGACATGCGAGGAGTCGAGCCGGACGTCGCCTGCACCACCATCTCAACGTCGACTCTACTTTCAAGCCGATACAACGGCGGGCGCGTCAATTCTCAGCGAGAAGGAAGCGGCGATAAAGGTAGAGGTCGGAAAACTCTTGCGGTGGAATCATAAAAGAGCTTGCCTACCCTACTTGGTTGGCAAATGTGGTTATGGTAAAGAAACACAACGGCAAGTGGAGAATGTGCGTCGACTTCACGGACATCAACAAAGCATGCCCGAAGGATCCTTATCGAGTTTGCCACGAATTGACCGGTTAGTTGACTCTATTTCGGCTTTGAGGTTTTAAGTTTCTTAGACGCGTATTACGGGTATCATCAAGTACGGATGGGCGAGCCCGACAAAGAAAAAACGGCTTTCGAGCCGCGGGAGGATTGTATTATTATGAAATGATGCCATTTGGGGTGAAGAATGCGGGTTCGACCTATCGGCGAATGGTCAACGGGGTCTTCGGTTCGCGGATAGGCGAGAAATATGGAAGCTTATATAGACGACATGGTTGTTAAGTCCACGGGGACGGTCACGCCGGCGACCTTCGGGAAACATTCAACAATGTCAGAAAACACTCGATGAAGCTCAATCCGGCCAAATGTACTTTTGGTGTCCAGGCGGGCAAGTTTTTGGGATTCATGGTTAGTCGTCGTGGCATCGAGGCTAACCCAGAAAAGATTCAAGCTTTAATCGATATGCAAGAGCCTACAACTATCAAAGAAGTTCAGAGGCTTAATGGCCGCATCATCGCGTTGGGTCGGTTCATATCAAAATCAGCGGAGAAGTGTCTTCCTTTCTTCAAGATTCTCAGAGGCGATAAAACTTTCTCATGGAACGCGAGTTGTTCGCGAGGCATTCCAAGCTCGAAGGAATATCTAGGAAAACCACCTCTTTTGGTTAGCCCCGTAGAGGGAGATGTTTTGTTTTTGTACTTAGCGGCTTCAGACCGGGTTGTTGCCGCCGTTCTTGTCAAGGAGGCCGGAACCCTCCAAAATCCCGTCTATTATGTAAGCAAGGCTCTCAGTCCGGTGGAGAGCCGCTATTTTAATATTGAAAAATTAGCCTACTCGCTTGTCATTGCTTTGCCCGCAAACTCGGGGCTTACTTTACTTCACATACAATTATTGTCTTAACGGATAGCCCAATGCGCCAAATACTTCATAAACCGGACCTTTCGAGCCGTCTCCTCGAATGGGCTATAGAAATTACTTGAATTCGACATACAATATCAACCAAGAAAAGCTATCAAAGGTCAAGCATTACCGGATTTTATTGTAGAGACGAGTTTCAGCTCGCCACAACCTAGCTCTCCATTATCACAAGAGCCCGCGGCGGCCAGAGTTAAGCCAAATCAGTACTGGCACTTATATGTTGATGGAGCATCTAATCGAAATGGTTGTGGAGCCGGAGTTATCTTGATGGAGCCCGGAACGACGGAAGAAATCGAAAAAGCTTTAAGGTTTGAATTTCCGGCCACCAATAATCAAGCCGAGTATGAAGCAGTTATAGCCGGGCTCAAACTTGCCCGAGAATTAAATGTGGAAAATGTTGAAGTATTTTGTGATTCTCAACTCATCGTCAATCAAATCTCAGGGGACTATGACACGCCTTTGTGGTATTCTTGAGAAGTATGGTGAGATTGTTCGACGATTAAAAAGCGGTTTCAACTATTGCGAGTTCATCGAAATTCGAAGAGAGGACAATGAGCGAGCGAGACTATCTCTCTAGCTATCACTCAAAGAAGAGATTGCGATCCTTCAATAATGATTGAGTATCTAGCCATACCCGCCATAGAGGAAATACAAATCATGGAAATCGACACACCAGCGCCGATTACATGTTGGATTGATGAGGTACAAGCTTACATAGAAACATGTATATTACCAAATGGGGCGGACAAAGCTCGCACACTTAAGAAAAGAGCGGTCAGGTATATCGTAAACAATGGAATACTCTACGAAGGTCCACGACAAGACCTCTTTTACGATGTGTTCGAGAGGAGGAGAGCAAAACAATCCTTATCGAACTTCACCAAGGAGTGTGTGGGGGCCACCCCGCTAGCCGTTCCTTAGCACGAGAAGGTCGTAACCGCGGGGTATTATTGGCCAACTATCCTTAAAGATTCGAAAAGGCTGGTGAGAGAATGTCCGGAGTGCCAAAACACGCAAACATCCCCCGGATACCATCGTCGAACAAAGCGTTGTGATCGCACCTTGGCCTTTCGACATGTGGGGACTCGATCTCGTCGGACCATTTCCACCGGGAAGAGGCGGATGCAAAGTTATCATAGTAGGCTGTGGATTATTTCACAAAGTGGATCGAAGCAAAACCTATGGTTAAGATAACCGCAAAAGCGACGGGATACTTCTTACACGATCGGATTTTTTCACGTTTTGGCGTCCCGCGGGCGTGTAGTATCGGATCACGGCCCGCAATTTAGGAAGGACTTCTCGGATCTTTGCGACGAATTCAAAGTCAAACAACGGCGGTCATCGGTAGCTTATCCTCGGAAACGGCCAAGGCGAGGCCGGCAACAAACAAATTATCAAAATGTTGAAGAAAAGCGTGGATGACAAAGTAAAAGCGAGGAGGGTGGGTTGATGAGTTACCCAATATACTTTGGGCACTCCGCACCACTATCAAAACACCCACGGGAGAAACTCCTTTTGCTCTTACTTATGGATCGGAGGCTATGACTCCGGTTGAAATGGCTACACCCAACATCGGGGTCGCATTGTATGACCCGGCGGATAATCTTTTAAACGGACGGATCGACTTGGATCTAGTGGAGGAAAAAAGAATAGCGACTTATCATCGATTAGCGAACTACAAGCAAATCGCTAAACAACAACACGACAAGCGAATCCGCGACCACTCATTTAAAGTCGGGGATTTCGTTCTTCGAACGAGAAAGGCCACGGGTATGGAGCACGATAAAGGGAAGCTAACGACAAATTGGGAAGGCCACTTATCAAGTCGCGAGAGAGATCAAGAAAGGGACTTATGTCCTCGAAATCATCAAGGCTACGAGCTCGATAGACCTTGGCATGCGGACAACCTCAAAAGGTACTACATGTAATAAATCGGCTAGGGATATGGCTATCCTCTCGTTTTACGACGTGAGTGGTTAGGCTTTCTTATTTTGCTTGTAATCTTTACTCATCTAGCGGGATGAGTCGAAATTAATAAAGCCCGATTTTACATTCTCTTTTTTATATGCAAATTATTACAAGTATGCATGGGTAAGAAAGAATTGTGCTCGAAGAATTTTCAACAAAACTTCGGTTTGGACTTCGAGTTGTTAAAAATAGGGGCAATATTTGGGAAAATTTAACGCGGGCACAACTTCCTAGCGAACAAGTTATTTCGGATAAGATTCAAGAGGGGCATATCTCGTACGAGTCCGCACAAGATCGACCTAGAATCTTATCTAAAACAAGGGGGACGGATGTTGTTATCATCGGACTCAATTTAGACAATAAATTCGAGCAAAAAGCAAGCATACATAAAAAACGGGCGGGAAACAAACTTGTGAATAAAATTATAAATTTGGACAAAGTACATACTAGCTATTACGAGAGACAAATGTGCGGACAAAAGTGCGAGAAAAGGAAAAGAGTTATACATATACGAACACGGAATAATGTTTTACAAAACGAGCCAGAAATCTAAGAACCCTCGGGCCGCATCTCTTCATTATGGACATTCTCTTCACGGAGAGAATGGTGCAGCATCTGATCAGCATTGGTCTCCGACTCAGTAAGCTCTGTCGACTTCTCACCAGGCTCGATCTCGCCTTCTTCGGCGGCTCTCTCTCGCTTCGTGGCCAAGCGAACACGCTCCCGCGATTCGTCTCATCACGGCGGGAGCCACCCGGTCGGGATCACACTGCGGGACATAGCGGCGAAGCTCAACATCGAGAGAAGGGTATGCGGTCATGGAATTCTCTTAGATAATCGGAGAAGGGATGGGTGAGAATCCATTCCTCTAAAACATCAAGGTCGGGGGTACCATCTTCGCGAGCCGGGACGCACCTCGCGATGTGATAAAACCCTTGGTCATATCCCGTCATAAAGCCGTCATCGGCGGCGGTCTTGAGATGGCCTTGACACTTGAGCCTAGATCCTTCGGTTGTTTACGCGAGATCCGCACACGCTTTTTGCTCGGCCTCCCGATGAGCTTGAGCCTCGGTTACTTTCAGCTTCATCTCTTCCATAGTGCGATCAACGGATTTACTCTGCTCCACGAGGTCAGAATTAACCTTATTTGCCTCAGCAAGCTGTGCTCTCAGCTTCTCATTCTCCGCCTCAGCCGCGCTTAACCGCCCACGAAGACCAGCGGACACTGCATTTGCGGCACCAAGAGCTTTCTGGGTTTCGGCCAGCTCTTTTCTGACATCGGCGCTCTCAGCTATGGTATTTCTATAATCATTGACGAACTGCGCCAAGCCAGTACCAACCTAATAGAGGAAAATTAAACAGCGGAGTCAATATTGACTTGAGAAAAATAACAGCAAAAAGAATAAAAACAAAAGCAAGAAGAAGGTTTACCATGCTCACCGTGGCGCCATATAAGCCCCACAAATCATCAATACTCCCGAGAAAGGCACGGCGGGGATCGGTCGATCCGCCGCTGCAACCACATCCGCTATCCCGCGGCCTATCTCCGGTGGATGTCTTTAGGGATACCCCATCTAAAATGCCTCGACGGGGCACATCGGCGATACCCCTTGCAATTGTGCGTGCCTTGGGCGGGTCGAGAGGTTGTTGCCGCGTAAACTCTTTATCCAACCGGGCGGCGGGGCAACCTCTAGGCCCAATAGGAACTCCGGCAAAGGGCACCACGTGCCTTCGTGGCCGCGGACACAACCTCGTCGGCCACGGGTTTGCCTTGATCTACGACTTTTTCCTTACCCTTATCGATTCTGGATTTTTTAAAGGGAGGGACCTCCTGCAAGCCACTTTCATCTCCCGCGGGCTCGGTCTCTCCAACGGCGGCCCTCTTCTTCTTATCACCGGCGGGCGGCTTTGTAAGAGTGGTGCGCCGTAGTCTTGCCCACCGCGGCTTTCTCTGCGCGGCGGTGGGATGATTTTGCGACCTTAGCTCCGAGGCTCCGGCCGCCGACGTACGCAAGTCGACCATGGGAAGGGCTGTCTTAATCCCTTTTAGTTCGGCGGCCACTTTTCACCTCGCCGACGGTCTTTTGCTTTGACAATTGGGCTGCGACGAACTAATCTATCCATGGTACTGCGGGGAACAAATATTTATTAGCGACCGGGAAGATATGAAAAGAAGCAAGAAGAATGCAAGTAAAAATCCTACTCGGTGCTCGCATATTAGGATAACCGCCGCGATTTCGCAACGAGAAGGCATGAACCTCCCGTGGTGACATTCGCCGTACCAATCGGGATGGGTCGGCAACAAGTCGACTACAACTAAAGGTTCGCCGACACCGGCTCCGGGAAGTCCGGCTTTGTATGAGATAGGGCGAGCGACGTCAAGCAACAACCTCCGGTTAAATGCCACAGCACGAGGTTCATTTTTACGGGTATAGCCCGGATCGTCTTTCGGCTCGGAGATAAACTCATCATCATCAAATTGGGTTTTTATTTTGTTCAAGTGATCGGTCTTGACCGAATTCTCCGCTAGCTTCTTAAACGGCCGGCCTACCCGGGACTCTACCTTCATACATCTTTTGTCCCAATCCGCCACCTTGTCGGGAAGATCAAATAACAAGCGGGGTCTACCATGACTCGATCGACTACGCGGTTGGATTTGGCCGGCGCCGCCCTTCCGGGAAAAACTATAAAAATATAAAAGCACCGGCATCGACGGTTCGCGCCCGCTCAACCTGCGATTATGATAAAGGACATGACCACGCGAACAACTCCCAAACTCAGGTCGCAAGGCATCACCTCCAGCTCCTCCATAAACTTAACAAAAAATGGATCGAAGGGAGGTCTGAGTCCGGCTGCAAAATGATCATAATGCAACCACAGATAATCTTGCTGGTCTCGGCCACAGGTCCATGACACGTTGGTCGCGCCCATGCTGACAAAGCGATAGTCCGCCGAGACATCATACGCCCCCAAAGCCGAAGTATAATCTTCTCGATCTTTAAACTCCCTCCATCGGGCTATAAGATCACTGTCTGCCCGTTTTTGCTCTGCGAGCTCATTTTCAACCGCAGCGGACCTTTTCTTGGGCGCCCTCTTCTTTTTTGCGGGCTCCTCAGCGGCGGTTTTCTTTTTTACAACAATCTTTGGAGACTTTTTGGGCTTCTCCGATACCACAGCGGTTTCCACGGCTTCCTTGATCTTGCCGCTACGTTTAGCGGCTCCAGGTTTTAAAACTCTCTCCATCCTGGTGAGGAGATTGCTTAGTGCCGTTTGGTCGTCATCTTCGACCTCGCCCTCCACGGCGCCCTCACCAATAGCTGCGACCTCGGGTCGGATTCTATGTTAATGGGTCCGGGGTTTGGATTTTCTTCCATCTCCTCCTCGTCACCGGCTAGAGCTAGCATCCTCCATGCTCACCTCCTCGATCCATAACCCGCTGCGGCCCCTAGCCTCTTCGTCGATTGTGTGTGCTCGATGACATTACGGAAAAGAAAAAGGGCAAGGTGGATCGGTTTATCACCCGGACATGGAAATCGGGTCGAGGTGAAAGCAATCACACCCCGACACCTCGCCCTTCCATCTTCGCTTAAACCCCCGAGAAAAACCCCAAACATCTCCCCGAAAAAACCCCCAAAACACAATCCAATTTTACAATAAACTACCCGAGAAAAACCACTAATACATCACACATTCAAAAGCGCAAACACAAATACTCTAGCATTGGCAAAAAACCGCAATCAAAGTACATACATACAAGGTCATTTACGGGAAAAAGAGGTGAAATCACAAGAGGGCATGAACGGCGGGCCCATGGCATTCATCAAAGGAAAAACAATATAAATCACGAGAGGCACGAGATCAAGGCATTGTAATCTTCCAACAAGAAATAGATGACATCAAAGCAAAATCGGATAAGAGAGCAAAGGGAATGTGTAATTTCGTACACGATTGATGAAAAGAGAGGAAAAGTGTTGATCTTGGACTGAAATAGCGCTTGCCGGAAACACCTTGCAATTGCCGGATCTTCTCTTCTTCGGTTGCCGGAAAAATTATCGAGAGATGAAAAAAGAGAAAAGTGTAAGAGTTGGGGGTAATTCCTCTTTTTATAGAGGGAAAAAGAGGGGAAACGACGTTTGGGATTCAAAATTCAAACGTAATGATGGTGGGAACGGTTACCGATTTTTTCTCCGCCAATCAGAGCAAGAGACGGTTCAGTTCCAACCGCCGTGTCAGAGCACGTGACTGATGTGACGTTTCGTGTACCGATACATCCGTTTATATTTGCCAACCGTTCAAACTTGTCCGCAGAAGAAGCGCCCTCGGCCCGTAACTATCTCCCGACATTACTCAAGCGGCTAACATCACTCGGTGCCCGGCGTGGCTTATTCGACAAAACACCATTGATAGAGTATTATCACACGACTAAGCCCGACGGAGCGTTGTCGGCAATTAAGCTTTGTCCGCTACAAATGCGCGGCATATAATCGGTAATTCGCTACGCGATACTAACAACGATTCAAGCTTTGTTCGCTTCAATGCACAACATATAACTAGTGGTTCTCACCAACAACGGTTCAAGCCCGCTAGAACGATATCGGCATACCTCTGTCAAGAGCGACCACAAGGAGCCTCACCAAAAGTTCTTCGAGTTCTACTCTCCACCTTGGCGGGCACGCCGAGCACGAGTAGGGGGCCATTGATATACCCGGGTCGAACGGGGCCACGTTCATCCCTATTGGGCCTACACTCTTGACCCGTCCACATATGAAAATGGGCTTTACTCTCCTCGGCGCCGCTGTCACGACCATCTCTTACCCGCTAGCTACAAGCCGGGACACCGTCCGCCGACCGTAAGCCGGATCTTGTCCGCCGGTACAATGTCGGATCCATCTTCTCAATGTGATTTCTACCCGTACGGTCAAGGCACAAATGAGTCCGGCGCTCGTCATTCTTACCCATAATCGACGGTCGTTACTCGCCGCGGCCTATCTCGGTCCGGCGTCCGACGTCCTTATCAATCCAATCGGAAGTAACGGTGGCCAATCGTGACGGTGGCTAGGACACTTGTCATGCATACGTAGTTAACTTAGCTATGTACTCTCGGTTGTCTTGTCGATGAACGATAGACCGACTTACTTTTTTAGCCTATAAATATGGGATCACATTGTAATAAAAAGGGGATCAATATCTCAAGCTTTTAGCTATAAATCTAATATAGCGAAACTACGCAATTTGTCGGCCCGATCAACTTGCTTATCTTATAAAGGCGATCCGGCGACCTTGTTCTTACTCGCCACCCTAACCACACCAGAGAAATCATTCATATCAGCCTTATATCCTCAAGATAAACACTGTTACCGCAAATCTGGTGTTCCACGCAACATCAGTTGCTGACTTTGCAAACTCTTTAGTCATATCGTACATATTTAATTGCTCATCCCATCTATTGGTGACAAAATCTTCAAAAATGCTATGTTCCAACCAGACTCTCTAAAAGAAGAACGCATGATCCTTCTTCTTATTATTAATATAGAAATTTGTGTCAAGCTGAATGGGGTTGTGATCTGATGTTCTCTGGGCAAATGTTTTATTTGAGCATATTCAAATTTCTCCATCCAGATAGAGTTGCTCCATCCTTGGTCCAGTCTCTGTAGGATTTTCTGATTATTCCGAGTAGTTACCATCCAAGTGAACCTCGGTCCTTGAAATGGAATTTCAATTAACTCAAAATATTGAAGCATGGACCAAAATTTATTCCTATTATATCCATCCACACTTCTTCCTCCTTGCTTGTTGATGATGCCGAAAAAGTCATCAATAAGATTGAGTGGATGTAACGGTAGATATCTGGCTATAAAGAGTGTATAAAAGTGGTGGTGCTCGGCGGTGAAAGTGGTGGTGCTCAAGAACAAGATGAAGATCCTCAAGAGCAATATGGGGGGATGTTTGGTGTTTTTGTGTTTATAAGCTGAGCCTGAAGAGGCTGCCTACGTACCCTTTGTAAGGGATCAAGCCATGCGTAGTTCTGGAAAGTGAAGACCCCTCGTTTGTAATGAAATGGGTGTGGGTATTTATAGAGGTCACGAGCAAGCCAGCTGGCGAGAGAAGACAACTGGAAAGTCGGCGGGCTGAGAGCCCAGCGGCCTACTGAGAGCCTTGGAGGACTCGCTGAGGGACTTGCGGCCTCGATATGGGTCTTGCGGCTTGAGAGCCTTGGCTTGTCTTATCTTTATGTTGGCAGCTCTGGTCTCTAGCGGATCTAATGTCCTCGGGTTCACGGGCTAGGTCCCTAGTCTGACAGCATCGCATATGACCAAAGGCTTTGAGCGGGGCCGACACCTTGCGAGTTCACGGATTGTGGTGGCCGGTGGCTTAATCCACTGTTTAGGGGGTCGGATGGACCCGAGTAAGGATCCGTGGGCTTAATTATGATTTAGGCATATCGATGGTCCCCTACTCCGTGCCTTAAGCATTTTCTTGAAATGTTAGACAGGGAGTAAAGTCTGTTCGCGGATCTATTGCCTTATGTTTTGTAAGGGCTTTCTATAATGGCGGGTTGCCTGCTAGCGGTGCCTTGGTGCCAAACTTTGAGCTGGTCTTTGATGGACTTATTCTGTGGATTGACTTCGCCTTTTGTAGCTTGTGCGTCATGAATCGACTTAGCCTTTGGTGGTCTTGAGAGCCTTTGGTCTTATAGAAGGCTCGCTCGAAGGCGAGTTCCAAGTATGATGCCGAGCTGAAGTCGGACTTATAGAAAGCTCGCTCGTAGGCGAGTTCCAAACATGATGCCGAACTGAAGTCGGTCTAATAAAAGATTCACTCGAAGGAGAATTCCAAACATGATGCCAAACTGAAGTCGGTCTTATGGAAGATTCTCTAGAAGGTGAATTCCAAACATGATGCCAAACTGAAGTCGGTCTTATAAGATTCTCGAAGGTGAATTCCAAACATGATGCCGAACTGAAGTCGGTCTTATAAAATATTCGCTTGAAGGTGAATTCCAAACATGATGCCGGGCTGAAGTCGGTCTTATAGAAGGCTCACTCGAAGGCGTGTTCCAAATATGACGCCGAGCTAAAATCAGTCTTATAGAAGGTTTGCTTGAAGGCGAGTTCCAAACATGGTGCCGAGCTTGAAGGCGAGTTCTAAACATGGTGCCGAGCTGAAGTCGGTCTTATACTGCCGCGCTATGAAACGGACGGTCTTATGATGGCTTTGAGTGGCAAATAGCCTGAGCCTTTTGAGGGTCATATAGGACGGATAACCTTGACCTTTTGGGGGCTAGCTATAACGGGCGGATAACCTTAGCCTTTCGAGGGTCATATGGGGCGGATAGCCTTGACCATTTGGGGGCTATAATGGGCGGATTGCCTTAGCCTTTTGAAGTTATAATTGGGCGGAGTGACTTAACTTCAAGGGGTGGCTTTAATGGGCGAGTTGCCTTAGCCATTTGAAGATATTTGGGCGGAATGCCTTAAATTTAAGGTGTGGCTTTAATGGGTGGATAGCCTTAGCCATTTGAAATCATTTTTGGCGAACAACCTAACTTCATGAGGTGGCTTTAATGGGCGGATAACCTTTGCCTATTGAAGTTGTTTTGGGCGAACAACCTTAACTTCATGGGGTGGCTTTAATGGGCGATATCCTTAGCCGATTGAAGTTGTTTTGGGCGAACAGCCTTAACTTCATGAGGTGGCTTTAATGGGCGGATATCCTTAGCCGATTGAAGTTGTTTTGGGCGAACATGCATATCACCTGTCTCTTTGATAAACCACTTGATTAAAATCGCCAATGAGACACCAAGGTTTTTAAAAAATATTATGCAGCCGACAAATGTAGTCCCAGAATTCATTTCTAACACTAGCTATTGAGGAAGCATAGACAAGAGTGAAGATCCAGTCAACATCCAAACCTTTCATCACAGACATAGACAGAGAGTGGTTGGAGTGGGAGATGTACTTTGGGGGTAATCTCATTGTTCCAGAAGCACCAGAGGCCACCTGCAAAACCCCTGGCTTCAACCATAAACAAGTTTGTGAAGGAGGTCTTATTGAGTATTTGAATAGCTCTGTAACTTGTACTACGAGTTTCCAATAGACACAAAACATCAGGTTGTAATCATTAAGAATCAATTTGAGATTTCTAAGAAAGCCACTAGAACAGGCTCCTCTACAGTTCAAGCTAAAATCTTCATTAAGATAAATTAAGATGAAGGGGTGGCCAGGGAGTGGCCGTTCATCACTTCAACCTCATACAAGGGGTTTTGATTCCTTTCCATCTTTTCTTAAGATTGATCAAGGTCAGGTGGGTTCGCTTTAATGTGATCATCCGGTTGTTGTGACAAGGTAGTGGACTCCCTAGACATGATTCTAACTTGCTCTCTATTGATTTCCGTAGAGGGCTTCTTTTTTGGATCGTTGGAAATTTCCGAGAGAGCAATCCTTGCTGAAGATTTTTGTCGGGGTCCAGTCGATCTTTTCATCTACGGCCCCGAATTCTCAAATCGGAATCTGCCATTTATTTTTGCCCGTTTCATTGGTGTTTCGGTGTGATCTGCTACCTCCTTTAGAATTCCTTGTCTTTAGAATTCCTTGCATTCTACTGCATATTGGATCTTCCATCTTCCAGGGATTTTTTGTCATTCGATTTCGATGACGTTGCCTTGTGTACTTCTTTTGTTGATACCTGATTGCCATGAGATTCTACTATATATTGACGACTTGTAATCAAACAAAGTGTGATTTGAATTGTAATAAAATTCTCGGACAATTTCTTCACCACATTATCAATTTCTTCATGGTATCGGAGCCAATTGGTGTCGATCACCACATTATCCAAATTTGTATCAATTCGACAACAACAATCAACGTCGGCGATTAACGAAAAATTACCCCCTATGGAGGAGCGAGTGCTTGCTTTTGCGATACTCGGGATGTTCTTCACCATCTCACCGGCGAAACCGGCCGTTTTCCTAGCAAAGCGTTCCGGTCATCGTTATTGGATTGGACACGGCCAAAGCGGTGTGGGATGCTTTACGGAGGGCTTATGCTCATGATTCTCAAGAACCAAACAACGCATAAGGATGAGTCAAAGTCCATTGCCGATCATCTCCAAAATTTTAAAGCCTTGTGCGTTTCGACGATCGGGCCTATACGGAGGTCATTTACTTTCTTAAATAGTTTGGGTCCTCGGTATGAAACTTTTACAACAACTATGTTGATGCTTCCTTCTCATCCATAAGAGCCCCAAACCTCGAACCATTAGCCTGCAAAAATGAATTTGCTTCAATAACTTCCTGTATTTGATGAACTAGATGTATATTATTTTTTGATGAATTATGTTGTATCGGAATATTTTTTAGAAGATCTATATTTATTTGAAAATGCTCAAAATCTGGTTTTTATCTTAAGGCCAACACCACGACGGGGTTCTTTTATAATTATTTCCAAAACCATTCACCGTCATGTTCTTAATATATTTGACTCCCCGGTAGAAGTACATTTTTTTTTCTTCCTTCCGACATTATTATTCCCCTCCAGGTTGCTCCAGGTCATACTTTAACACTTAGGGCCTGTTTGTTAGCATAATTGAGCACATTAAGAGATAGTTACATTAAGTGTTTGATAATTTTTTTATGCACTTAATACATTAAGCTGATATGAATTGTAGCACAGGTTTTTTTTTCCAGATTAGTTTTTAAGTGTGATCAATGGGGTGACCATGTAAACAACAGTAGAAAAAAAGAATAAAATAATAGAAAAGGGACCTTTTACATAGATATTAATAAAGAAAATGTAGTACAGTTTTTTTTTCCAGATTAGTTTTTAAGTGTGATCAATGGGGTGACCATGTATAAAATAAAATAATAGTTTTACAATAAATGACACAAGAAATTTTTAAATCATTGATATTTTTGGGACTCGAATGATTCAAGAGGTCTCGTATCATAATTAATAGCCCCAATTAATAATATATGGAATGATGCTACACGCACAACGGTTGTGACATAACGAATGACACAATATATTTTTACACTCTTGATTATATGAAGCATTTATCAAGTTCAATAAGTACTATATTAAAATCAATGATAAAAATACATATAGTGTCACTCATTATAACACATCCGTACAGTCAGTAACATTTCTCGAAATTATTTTGAGTGCAGTACTCTATTCCCGTTTCCCACTAACTTTATCACCTTCAAAAAGACAACCTTTATGTTAAAAATAAAATAAGTAATACAATATGACCCCAATTTTATAAGCTGCAAAACATAAAAGAAAATGCTATTCCTTTTTACCCACAAAGACCACAAAGAAACATCAACTAGAAACCAAGAAAGTGACACCTTTTCATTTCAATATTCCACCTTGTAAGGCCACAAGTTTGTCCCCCATTTTAAAAAAAAATGAGGGTTTCAACTTCCATTGCAATGAATAAAGATATACTACCTCCGTCTCAAAATGTAAATCCGTTTAGGTTTTTTGTTTGTCTCATAATATAATTTTATTTCAATAATCAAGAAATCATTTATTATTATTTTTCTCATTTTACCCATCATTTATTATCTACCCACCCACTTTTCACTACACTGCATTAATAATAGTCAAAAGTTATTTTGGATTTTTCTATCAAAATTAATGACAGAAAACCATTTAACCAACATTCTTAATCTGTGTGAAAAACCCCAAATGGACTTACATTTTGGAACGGAGGTAGTACATGACATTACACTTAATTTACTTTTAGAGCAATATACTGAAATTCTATTTTTTCAAAATCGAATTTTCGCATAAAATCCGACTCTGATGAGGTAAAAAACGACTTCTACAAATTCGATTTTTTTTCTTCTTCTGAAATGTGGTGTATAGGTAGATCGATTATGGAATATTACCATGCCCATAACTAAAGATAATGTCCATTAACTTAAAGGTTCGTGACTCGCCTTTTGTGGGGGTTGATATGATTCCTTTTACCACCTCTAAAAATGCCACACTTTCTGATGGGAAGTCAACTACAAAGTCTACTTTCTTCCTATATAATATTATTTTCCTATCTCAAAATATGCATATGCTGTTGATTAAGATGGCAGGAAAATTTGTTTCATATCCACAATATATATCAATTATAAATCAAATATTAAAAAACAAAATATCAGCATCAATATATTCTTGTAGTAATAATTTATGGTTGTGATCAATAATCATCAAAATCACGTAGATAATTTGACATTGGTATAATCCGGAAGTCATACTCGTTGCACTCTGCGGGCCTCAATCGGGTCATATTGGTAGATGGGCCGACCCAACCCAAGTGTCAAACCTAATATCGAGCCTCATACTTGAAAGTTTCAGCTAGGGCTCCGCCGACCTCATTCTAGTCGCTCTCATAGTTCGGATCACCTTCAATATATGATGATTATACAATTTTGCTTTACTTTTTAGGAGTAATGATCATACGAGTACAATCGTTATGGCACAACAAATTAAATGACACGACGTGTATTTACAACGTTGAGTTTGATATATATAATAATGATCAATGAGTCCTACTTCATAATCAACGATGTAAATACACGTTATGCCGCTCGTTATAACCGTGTCTGTGTCTGTGTCATTACCTTATTTTATTTTATTTTATTTTATTTAGTGAATGAGCATGTGAAGGAGAATAAATGAGTAATTAAGTATGATGAAAAAAGAAGGTGAATGAAAAGCAAGAGGGCACATAATTAAGTCAGCTTTGTACAAAAGATTTGTCGTAAAAGGGAATTTTTTTGAGGGACTTTTCAAATTGCAATGGAATGGTGCCGTCCACTGAACTTGCATGATTAAATCAAATAATTTTGCTTGTCATGATGTGTTGCTGCATGTGCGTTGTTTATCAGCGGCAAAGTCAAACCCTAATCCATGCAACTTACAACGGGTCCCTCATTCTCTATATCTATATTTCGAATTATGATCTACTATTATAAAAAAAAAAAAAAAAACGGTTAAACCTTAACCGGAATGGTCCCCTCGTCCCCGATCCACAAGAGTGCGATGAGAGATTAATCGAGAGGCCTGCAAGAACTCGGGGAAGAGGCTGCATTGTATAAACCGCTTACCGAAAGGGGCCGGCCGTTTACGGGACTCGAACCCCCACCCTCCGGTTTTCGGTCCAGCTTGACATTACACCACCCCAACCGCTTACCACTAGGCCATATCCAGGGGATGATGATGCTACTATTATAAGTTATAATCGTGGCTTAACAAACGTCATAACATATTTTTATGTTATTATTTATTTAACTCAAGTATTAATCAATAACTTTAGGGCACGTTTGGTACACAGAAAAGTTAAGAAAAGAAAAGTGTTGAGAATAGACATGAGAAAAAAAAAGCTGAGAAAAGAAAATAGCAGTTTCTCTGTATCTGTTTGGTTATGCAGAGAAAAGATTTTGAGAATATACCCGATTCTCACGTATAGTTTTTTGGTAGAGAGAAAACAATTAAGAAAAGAAAACATTTACGATCTTTTCTTGCTTATTCAAATTGTATTGTCGTAAAAAAATATTGTAAAAATATATATTAACTCTCTCAAAAAAAAAATTAACAATTTTTAATTAAATTGCATTTGAGGTAATTTTTGCTAACTATTATAAAAAATTTCTACCTCACATACTAAAAAAAAAAAATATAGAATGATACAAAGATTGTTGTAGATAAAATATACGAATCATAATTAAATAAATAAACTATTGTGTCTAACGCTAGAGACAAAAATAAATTCAAGCAATTCATATTATGAAAAACGATCATGGGATAGGGTGGGATAGGAAACATGGTTAAGAAAAAATGTTGGAAGAAAAAAAACCTTTTCTATTCTTACTAAACTTTTCTTTAGGATAAAGTGAGAATTAAAATTGGGGAAAAGAATAGGATTTTGAGAAATGAACTCAACTTGAGAAAAGAGATTTTTCTTTTCTTATTTAACCAAACATATCTAACTTAAGAAAAGAATTAAAATCTTTTCTTTTCTCTCTTTTTTTCTCCCTACCAAACATGAATGATGTAAAAATGTATTACATCCATTGTAACATAATTGTTATGGTAATGAAATTTCCCTATTATAAACCGTGACGTCCCGTTTTCGGATACCGTGTTCTCAGGAGCGGCTCCAGGAATTTAATTAGGGATACGGGTCGTAAATTTGTCATATTTCGTAATTACTAAACTTAGTCTTATATATTATAGCTAAATACGGATCAATAAAAAAAATAAGCGGGTCAATCTCACATATCTATGTGTACCTAACAAAAATTTTCTACCGAAATATTTTTCTAGCGGGTCGGTTGACCAATATCACCCAAGGTGGAGCCGCCCCCGCGTGTTTTTACCTAGAAACGAACACCCGACACGAAATAATTTAAAAATTAATTCAATTATATACGCAAACCTTACATAATTAACCTCGGAGTTCAAGAGGAACAAAAAAAGACACATGAAACTTAAATGTCATACTGAACTAAGAATAGTAAATGATGTCTCAACAACATCCAACAGAAAAGAGAAAGTACGAGAGTCTAAGTAATTATTAAAACCCAAAAAAGTCCCAAAGTCTAACTAATAGTCTCTTCTCATCTCTCTCAAGATAAACAAGAAAGAATGAAAGAGAATCTCCGAGCGCCATCACGAGAATTATCACTCATCGTAATAAACGTCATCATCATCATAACCCGCATCACCATCTCGGGGTGGGATACAACAATGATAAATGGTGAATACATAAGCAACCGGTAAATGGTAGAATCAAAGTGTTTAAGAATATCAAGATATTAGTCAACAACAACATCAACATTATTTACTACCAAGTGTATAAAGATTCACTACCATCTACTAGTCCAACTAGCAAAACTCAACCAAATAAGGGATGAGTTCCACATAAGTCCAAAGACACTTTGCATGGTGAACAAATGCACCACCACACAGCAAGCCCCTCATATGGCATGGGTCCAACCCAAGTGAAGTCCAAGGCCCTGAGTCTACCTGACCATGGGGCATTGACTCTCCCGATTGCGAAGTTGAAACGTGCCTCACCAAGGACAAATGCACTTAATCTTTTAGACTCTCGGTTATGTTTATGCGTAGATAAACCAACCATCTAAGTTCATTATATAAAAGGCTTCTTAAGGAATTCTACCGCATTAAACTAGGTACCATATTGCACATAAGAAGTTGGCTACTAAGCACAACATCCGGCAAGTCAAGTGATGTGTTCGATACTCTCGTGCTTCTTCCCGCAGAGGATCTCGACACGGTGCAGAGTCAAAGCCACAAGAACACATACACTTCACTTTACAACATAACACATAAGACTTTTAACATAAACAAGCTTAAACATGGCTAATATACATTTTAGCCATGGTGGGCTAGAGTTCAGAGATCATGAGGCAGCCAACAAGGTGGCTCTTGCAAAGACCTTATAGAGGAAAGACCCTTGGATATATATTTGGAAACCCTTCTTTAAGGCCTATAACTTCAGTCCCCGATTCTGATCAAAATCTTCCGGTCGCTGACATGTTCAGTAACCATGCATATATGTCTGGGATCAAGCCAAACTCTCTAACCAACATATTTTAGCAGGTTGATCAAAATCAGATTCTGAAGTTGCCCTTTAGTCTGAATAACTCTCCTTATAGAAAGGCTTTGCGTTGCGTTTTCTCTAATAAATGGTCGGTTTATTTCTGAGGTTGCCTGTGACTCCTATCTATCTAAATATAAATCCATCGGCAACTCTTCATCTAGTTTTTCCTATAAGTCCAAGTTTCGGAAGATGATATATATAGGCTATGTCTTTAATAGTCCTGCAAATCTTGGGGTGTTAAACGAGCTGAACCGCTAGCGAATAAACTTGGGTTCGACTTGCTAGTGTTCATGATCGTGCGTTTGTTTAGCTTAACGAACCAAGTTTGAACAAGATTATAAGCTCGTTTTTTAAACGAATGAACACGGGCTTACTTGAGAACGTTCGATTATGTTTATAAACCTGCTTATATGGATAAACCAATGTACCCGTACAACTCAACCCTAACACATCAGATTATATGTTACATATTAATATAATAGATAATTTATAGTAATTTTATAGAATATTTATGGAGTTTTTTTAATGGGTTTGGTAATATGATGTTTTAAAATTGTTTTGTGCTTTGTTATTTATGGATTTGGATTTGATTTTTTTATATCTTATAGCGCCAAACTCGAGCCGATCTTGAATTGGAAGACAAAAATACGTTTGTTTATAATGAGTCAAGCATGAACATAATTTTTTGTCCGGTTATTAAACAAACGATTGCGAACAAATCGTGATCTAAACGAACCAAGCTTGAATAATAAAGTTTGTTCGTTTATTAAACGATCGATCATAAACAAGCTTGTGACCTAAACGATTACAAGCTTGAGCAAGAGATAGTCAGTTTGACTCGACTTGTACACATTTCTATGCAAATCTTAGTCAAATTGCTAAAAGTGCGTCTATATATAATTTTATTTTTCTTTTGGATATATGAATTTACATCATGATCTATAACAATCGGAGATTAATACTCGTTAGGCACCGTTAATATGCATTCAATGTTACACTCAATTAATCATACGGGCTAATGATTATAAAGCACAATAGTGGATGGTAAATGGTTTTAAAAGGACATAGTGAGACATCTGAAAATGATGAAATTACACTTATCACATTTAACGATCTCAAATCCACTATCAAATAAATCCACTAAGATTTTTCAATATCAAATAAATCTACTACCAAACAAATTCAATAAAACAATAACCAAAAAAAGGAAAAAAAAAAAAAAAGACACAATCGTCTATTGAAATTAAAATTTGTCATTATTACCATAATATTCAATACACCGGACTAAATGTCAACTAAAACTTGAATTTTGTCATTTTTAACATTTACTATCTTTAATCATATTTCATAATGACTTGTTCCGTCCAATTAGAAATGGATGATGATGGGGCACCGAAATACTCCCTCGAAAAAAATCACCGAACTCAACTTCGGCCTCACTTTAATCCTTGAAAAAAATACAAAAAAACATGGACCATACATCCATATTTCTGGGTGCCTGGTATTGTCATGACATTTTTTAATGACACTATAGTCGATCTATTCAGACATCATATTTTGTGTAAAATTTGAATTTAAAGATGTCAAAATCTGTTTTCAACCACTCTAAAGCCGAATTTTGTGCATAAATTCGACTTTGGAGGGTTGAAAATAGATTTCAACATCTGTAAAGTTGAAATTTACCCAAAGTGTGGTGCTCGAATAAAATGGTTGTTGTGCCATTAACAATATCCTTTTTATAATATCAGGGCAATTTTGTGTGTAATATTTTTGTCCCTTTATCCATTAGCCCTGAAAATACCGAATATTTCCCTTTAAATACCAGCAACCCATGACAAATTACAATTTTTTTCCAGTTTCAAATGTGGGTGTCTTTTTTTTTTTTGGTCGGGGAAGGGTCGTGTACAACAAAATCCTCAGTAGGATATAAAGAATCGAGAGTTTCGAAATGCAAAACACAACGAACTTATTGCGTAACCACGCCAAAAAATCTATTATACTGTCTATATACGACTTTAAAAAAAAGTCAAGTGTACTTATTAGACGTTTCTGAAAGTCTATCTATCTTCAGCGTGGTGGATGATACCGCAATAAGTTTGGTGTGGTGCATTTAAAGGCTCCGAAAAAATTATGTACAGTGGGGAGATATCTAACTAACTAAATATACTCCATTACTGCCAAAAACTAATTAATTAGCCCAACATACCCACAAAAATGGTGGAGAAACTGATCTAAGTTTGCAGCCTAGTTGACTTGTGTTTCTTGAATCACAATCTCCCATAACTTGAGATAAAAGCTTCAAATTCATTTAGAACGAATTGAAATAGTGCATGAAAACTGAAGATCTTTTTACCTGAAATATGATATCTGGAAAAGACTTTGATCTTTATATGGACTTCCACCGTAACTCAACATGTATTACTCCATTCTTTGAATCAATTAAATGGTATTTTTCGTTTATTCGCCCATTGTGCACGAGATCGTCAAGATAAATATCCACATGCCCCAGCTTTTCCTTCATAAACAAAAAAAGTAGATGCACTGTAAGCTGCATTTCATCTTGTATGTATGCCTAGGATATGCTATGGAGAATCAGATAACCATATAGAGTACCTTAAAATAAAATCCAAACCTTCTCTTTTTACTCGTAACCTGTATATGAATCCTTTCAGATATCGGTGGCTCATCCAGCACAAACTGGAAATCTTCGTTCCAAAGTGGATCACGCGATCTCTTGATTACCTGAGAAAACACACCATTCCATTGACCAAGAACTAGAAAAAACCCTTTGCAAAAACAAATTGGGATGAGAACACACCTTTGTTCTCTTCTTTTCTCCTTTGAAAATAATTACTACATAAGGATTGGTATGTCGCGAGCCCTCTACATCCTCAGCTCCATAAATACTAACCATTAGTAAACCTGCTCCATCAGGAATGTCCAACGCGCTTGATGTTCTATCCATTCCCATTAACTTCTTGAAAGATGCATCTAACTCGATATCTTCTCTAAAAGGCGCGTATGCCAATTTGAGCTCGATTTGACCTCTCTTCTTCTTATCATCTGTACCATGACTTAATTCTGTAGACTTAAGCAAGTCTAGAGTCACTTCTTTCATCGCATTTGGAGTTAGAGTTTTCAAAGGAACTACTTGAGATCCGAGCTTGTCATGTCCACCAACCTGTATGAAATCACGAGATAATAAGATTGAAATCTTCATTCCAAAAATGAAAGAGAACATCTATGTAGCTGCCTAGAGAATCACAGACAGTGGAGGCTAAAATGGTAAATACCTTATCCCAGTCATATACATCTATAAGAAGAAACTGAGACTGAGGGTCCTTTACAATAAGATTGAAATCTTCATTCCATACAGGATTTAAATTCTTCTTCTTGATGCTAGTTTTCCTAGCAGGAAGTCTTTCTCCACTTAGACTTAGTTTGACGTACGGATCAGACAGTCCTAATAAATCCATCTTCAGAAGTTTTTTGGCTCGTACAACTTTAACGTGCAATACTCCGACAGGCTTGTCAGCAGCCAAGCTGGAACAGTATTCAAAGCAAGACAAAATTTATGAACGTGACAATGAGTAAATAAGATTAAAAATAGTAAACAACGAATATAGGTGAAAACGTAGGAAATTCACCTTGAAGGATCAAGAATTGGAACTTCAAGGTACTGGGGCCACATATATAGCTTTGCTACTTCTTTTTGAATAGTTTCCTGGCAACATTGAAGAAGATTTAGTGTTATATCTAATGTTCAAAGTATGCACAAGAGTTAAGAATATTAATGTGAAGTCATCCAAGTAACACCTGAACATATCGGTATAGACCAGGAATGGACATAATGTCTCCACCCAATACTTTCAGTCCAAAGTCAACATAAGGCTGCCAACGCGAAAGATTTCATGATCAAAATAAGCAAACACTTGTCTCCATTTTTTATGTTTGTTCAAAGCTGTTATCTAGCTAAGTCTGCTTATATACCTTCTCCATTAGCGATATTAAAGCCTTTGAAAAGCATGGGAAACTTGGAACAAGTGGTTTCAACGTTATCCGTGGAGTAAGATAAACTTGTAGATCCACTAGCTGACAAAAAGCAAAATAAATCCTTCAAGAAAAAAAGAAAAAAAAAGGAAATCTTGCGGAAGACAGAAGCGTGTGATCCGTCTACTGTGAAGAATATTTACTAACCTGGACTGTGATTCGTATACATGTCAACTTTAACGCCAGGATTATGTTTGGATTACCTGCCCATTTAATGGCTGGTTTCATCACCAATTCCTTCTCATTTGTCTCAAACTTTAAGTCTTGAAAAACAACTACGGACAACAGTAAGCTTGGAATATGTAGTTACGGTTCAATCCCAAAAATGTTTTATCAGTCTAATCAAAATGTTTTTTTTGTTAAAAAAGCAATAACAAGAAATCACTGGACAACAGTAAATTTCAATAATCATCTTGCACACAGGTATGTCAGTTGTAAATTGCATTACTTGTGACAAACATTACATAAACCATCAACATTCTAATCACAAGCAAGGATAAACTCACCATGAATTGTTGGTGGGAGAGTCCCGATGCTGATTTTTTCAAACTCGATTGATTTTATCATAAACTGCCCTATGTACTCTTCAAATATAGGTTGTGCTATGCTTATAATCATGCTACTAATTCCCTGAAGACAAATGACCTCATAATTACTATTTTTCCCACCTAAAAAAGAAATGAAACTTGAGCTACTGATAGATATCAAAACCTGAAACTTGCAGAGGCAAAATTTACCTTCTCCAGAAAAGGCCACATGTCACCAATAAACTTGTTTAACCAGTCTACCTGCATGTCATAGATTTGTATGTTAAATCCACAATTCCACACACACAAGGAGAAAAAAGGACAAATGATAGGTAGGAAACAATGCAGTAAAACCCTTGATGGAAAGGGGAGGTAAACGATAAAGACGATATAATTTTCAAGTACTTACTCGATCATAATCTGAGTTCTTCACCCAATATGGAATCTCGGACATAAGATCGTGAACACATGCGGTATCAAGATCATGAAGAGGCTTGATAACCGGATCCTGAAAACATCAGTTTTAACATGGAGCTTACTTCCATTCAGCAAAAAATATTTTAAGGTAAAATATAAGCGATACCATATGCAGAAGTGGAATTGAAAGGTAGAATTATATATTCTAGTAACCAAACTGACTCTTAGGCTTGCTTAAAACTGCAATTGAAGGATTCCGGATGAGCCCCTTTTCTACCTTATGCTTGTTAAATTTAATGGTACTACTTCAAGCCTTTTCGAAGCAAAACCAAAATACATCAAGTGAAAATTGCAAGGTCCAAAGGAAGATGACAGTGTGTACATTGGTTACAAAGTGTGTTCATAACTAGATAAAGAATGCATGACAGCATACAAAAGCTGCATTCATTTATCTTATAAAGCCAAAGCATCCAAAGAGTGAAACACACTACCATACAAAGCTAACATCAAAGTAGAACGAAACAAATATCACTATACCCTACCATCCAAGAAGTATGTTAACAAACAATGGCATCCACAACATGACAAATTGAATCAATAGTTGCCATGACAAGGCACCTCTTAGTCGTACTCCATGTATTCACATGGTAGTATAAGATAGCATTGCAATGCTGGACCCTGTTTGGATTGAGAGAAAAGGAAGGGAAAGGAAATAAGAGATTCGGAGGGATTTAATTTTAGGTGTTTCGTAAAATTTAGGAGGAAGGAAATGGAGGGAGAAGGGATGAAATTACAGGAAAAGCTCCAATACAATTTTGGCAACCTCTTTTCCTTCCAAAATAGGTGGGAAATGACAGGAAAACGTGATTTTCTTGTTAAGTAAAATAGACTTCACAATCTCTACTTCTCGTTTCCTTTGTTCATAGTTCAATCCAAACACCTTAAATAGATTTTACAATCTTTCATTTCCCTTTCCTATCATTTTTGGTCATTATCTCTTTTCTTTTATGATTGTTTCTAGCAGAAGCAATGCCAAGGTGAATTCTCTAGTACACATTACACCAACAAGTACTCATGTTCTATCCCGTGGTCTATTGTAATGCGTGTATAAAGAAAAAAGCTTTCAGTACACAATCTTTATCACATATTTCTGTAATAAGTTGTCCTTATGTACAAGTACAACAAGTTGCCTACAAAACATGTACATATGAACAAAAGAACACCTCTGCATCCTCCCACCCAAAGGACAGAGGTATATGGTGGGGCTGAGGGGACTAAGGGCTAGCAAAGAGCCTATATAATCTAGCCCAATCCACCAAACCAATACTAGGTCAGCTCACCTGGCCATCCGAACACGGCAAATTTCTGGGCTCTGTCCTTACTCTCACCTACTGTACTACTCAAAGTATTCTTCTGCTCATGTATGGACAAGAAGCTTCAAAAGTAACAACTAAAACAATTTACCTTGTATAATCCATCAATCAATCCTATCCATCTTACAAGTCACTTATAGTACTACTAAATCTCCTTCTAAAACGCACCAACCGGAGAAAAGGATTCAGAAAACAGTTTGCATATTTAGACATTGGTATAATTGTCAGAGACATACTTACAGAGTTGGCCTAGCTATCTTGGCCTTCTCCAGACACTACATACACGGATCACGGATGCCTCTATGCAGTATGCACTGAATGGGGGAGAATATGTAAAGAATTGCAGATAAAAGTAATGCACTCCAACTAAATGTTGATCATTGGAGAAAGTTTGGCAAGGAATTTCATCAAACACTTAACATGAAAAACTAAAAAACTGTGACCAAAAAAAAAAAAAAAAAAAAGATTGGACCTCAACATCTTTAGGCCGAGAATAGATGAAGAAGAAGAACCCGATTGAAAGGCCAATGACTGAACCGATCACAAAACCCAAAATTCCCAGAAAAGTGCTCGTTAATCCCATGTTTTTCTTGGTCCTTTTAACGCCGACGAAGACAAGAGATGCACATGCTGCGTTGATCACCGATAAGAGAAGAAAAAAACAAGTAGTACTCCCCTAGATTGATTGGATATTGAAATCTACGAAGAAATTCGACAGAATTGACAAGGTCACCATCATCATCATCATTTCAAGCTCATATATCAAGTTTTTGTGGCGTAGCTGATTTGAATAATCTCACATTTTTGATTGGTTGCATAGCTAAATTAACTAACTAACATGTGAAGACAACAAATTATTTCAGGAAACATTCTAATAAAACTTGTGATGTTCGGCGCATTAAAACAAAAACAAAAGATCTTCTCTCTCGCTATGATTTTGTTTTTTTTGTTTTTTTTTTTTTTTTTTTGAAGAAACTCTCGCTATGATTAAACCATGCATTTTTTTTATTAAAAAATATTAAACCATGCATTAAATGTGCATTACTCTTACGAAAATGATAATGTGTGCATTACGGTCTATTATAGATCTAACACCGATCAATATCATCCGACTTTTTGTTCCTATATAACTTAACCAGTAATTTAACGGTGTCCTGTAATTAATTTAAAAATATATGACTGTTTGTAATGCAATCGGACCTGGTAACGCTAAATGAGTCATAAATAATTCGGTCAACTGTTTAGATCGTTGTTTTCACTTGGTCTAAAAGAGCTAACTCGAGTTACATGACATTTATGTCTCATATTTATATGGTGGTGATGTATATATATATATATATATATATATATATATATATATATATATATATATATATATATAAAAAAGGGGCTTCCTTTTTCAGCTGCATTGCACTACCGCATAAATAATGGATCCGCTGGGCTGGATAAGCAACCTTCTATCTGGCCTCTCTACCACTAGTAAAGTTACTTGCTACTTTTAATCAGAAAAGGAAGATTAAGACGTCAACTTCCAGCGCGGGTTCCCGTTATTATCAAACTCGAATGCATCGCGAATAAAGTTAGCAGCATAACATATGTGGGCCGCCAAATAAAGATCAATTTACTTTTGGCTCATCGAAGCCCCGGGCACAGGGATGCGAGAACCAATCCACCGCTTTTTTTTTAATCTGTCTCCAATAAGAGCAAGATAGGGCGTCGCCAAAAAGCCGTATAGTGCAGTATAAGTGGCTAGGACTTGTTGAGTATATTTAGAAATTTGTATGAAATAAAAGGAAAATACAGAAAAAGAACAAAGAAAAAAAGTGTGATTGCTTGCCGAGTAAACACGTTAAAATTGCTGGCCACCGAATTAAATTTGATACTAGTATTTTATTTTCTATGCCACCTTAATCATATCTAAACGAAATGAATATATCTATTATAAAACTTTTATATTTTAGCAATAATCGTTTTAAATTTTTAAAAAAGATTTAAAAAAAACGTTTTAAATTGATGCATTTGACTTTTATACCCCATTTCTTCACGTCTCTATAATATGGAAATGAAAAAACTTATTCACATATCAATTCATTCGTTAGCATATAATCCAATACTTTTTTTTTTTTTTTTGAGGAAGAGAACTTTTGTTATTGTCACATTAAACAACTTACAAAATTTAAAACAAAATTTAATCTAAATTTCTCGACAGTTTTATGTTAAATCTTTATAGAAAATTAAGTTCGATGAGGTAGCTAGGAGTGTTGGGTTATTTATTAGATAGTCTGAGAATGAGTCCAGATTTCATACTCCAATACTTTTTACTAACAATAAAAATCATTGAATTTTGCAACAAAAAAATATCATTGACAAATTTAGACGGCTACCGCCGGTCAAAACCTTTCGTTGACATACCATTTTCTTTTTTTGAGGGCGGGGGCGGGGGATACCATTTTCTAGGAGTGTATTATTATTATTATTTTTTATTTTTACTTTTTTGAAATCAAACCATTTTTACAGGTAAAATATTTTATCCGGTTCACATTGGGCTTGGTGGGTCTGATTATTTTTCTTCGGTTTTTGGCTTTTCCATTTTTATCATCTATCTATCTATATACTAAATGGGTCTGATTATTTTTCTTCGGTTTTTAAGGCTTTTCCATTTTTATCATATAATATCACAAATATGCCGATGAGGGAATACTTAAAGAGCGTGACATGCAACATCCATGGTTATATAATTTGTTTCTATTTTCAACAGGTTTATTTTTCATCTCAATATACATCCAAAACTTGATCCTCGACACACAAAAAGTTGTAATCGGTATGATATTAAATCCAAAAAAATACAAAGTGATAAGTCTTCAAGTAGTCAGAAGAAGAATGCACACTCCTGGTTTTTGGTTAAGAAAACATATTGAAAATATAACATGCTGCTTTCAAAAAGGAAAAAAATGGATGTTCAGGATAATGAACAAATAATAAATAAGAGTGTACAATTGCGTGCATGATCATCAATGTCATTGATTAATGAAAACTAAATAACCATACGTTATTGTTTCCGCCCACACCCCTTCCCCATCCCCCGTCCCCCACCCCTTCCCCTTCCCCCCTCCCCCTCCCCCACAACACACATGGCCATACCCCCCACCCCTCAAAAAGAAAGATAAGTTATTGCCAAGCTGTCCTTGATTCCCATTTTTTCTAATTTTCTTTAAAGAATCATATTTTCTCACATTCGTTTTTCATCATATTTGGTTAAGAACCCCTTGATGCGTACACCACTTTTTTTTTTGCTGAATAATGACAAAAAAATGTTATATTAGGCGGAAAAGGTAGATTCATCCTCAACTAAAAGAGCCAAGAAGCAAAATAGAATTCACTCAAACATGAAGACTTTAAAATCTCATTTTGTGAGGATTTTATAAAAAAATAAAAACAAAAATTCGAAAAAAGAATAATTAATATTGATGGCTGGGCCTACTTGATAATCTGCTTAAAAAAACATTCAAAATATAGCAATTACTTATCGCATTTAATTCGTAGTCAATTAAACACATGTAAAGAATCATTCATTGTATTGTCATTAATTATCACTTTTAATTCTAAAAAAAACACATGTAAAAAAAATCATTCAAACAATTGCCATTAATTATCATTCAAACACATGCCAAAAAAATAAATCATTCAAATTATCGCTATTAATTATCATCTTTAATTCTCATTCAAACACATGTCAAAAAAATCATTCGAATAATTGCAATTAATTATCGCCTTTAATTCTCATTCAAACACATGTCAAAAAAATATCATTCAAACTATTTCTATTAATAATTATCGCATTTAATTCTCATTCAAACACATGTCAAAAAAATCATTCAAACTATTGTAATTAACTATCGCCTTTAATTCCCATTCAACACATACACAAAAAAAAATCATTCAAACTATTGTCACTAACCATCGCCTTTAATTCTCAATCAACACATACACAAAAAAAAATCATTCAAACTATTGTCATTAAATATCGCCTTTAAATCAATGTTGATCAAGTCATCACATATAGTAATTCCTCATGGTACGATTTGGTTGCCCTATGGCAAAGTCGTCGCAAAATTTACTAATTTAAAGCAAGATAAATTAGAGAGAAAAAAGGCTAAATAAAGAAGAATGATGTTCAAGCAGCTTACTATCAATTAACTCTTGCATATAGATATCATCAAGGACACCTTCTTTTACGATGACTTTCAATAATCTCATTGTCGGCATCTATACGGTCCCTCTCATCCTGCACAATCTGAAATAACATTTTCGGTAAAATGAAGTTACATACATTATTCTACCTTGTCAAACATTACCCCATCAAAGCAAAACAAAGGACAAAGATATGTATCTTAAATCTCACCAACTTCAAGATCAATTCAATTCCAAAATCTGAAACCGCCGGTATCAGGGTAGACCTTCCTTCAAAAGTACATCCAATAGATATGAACTGCACTTGTAAAAAGAAAAAAACAAATGTATCTTCGAATTAAGAAAAACACTTGTTGTAAAAGGCAAGAGGGGAAATCAATACCGAATATAATATGAATTCTCTCATTAGCCATTGAACCAAGCTGTAGAAATTGATCAAATTTTCTAGACGATCACCCTCCATAAAGCTAATTCCTTCTGATCAACTTAACATGTCAAAATGATTGTCAATTAACAATTGATCACATCACACTAACCCCGTAATCAAATAATCATACACACAAAGATCCATTAGTTTCTTTAGCGGTTAGAAAAATTGTAAGCTCAGTTAGACAAAATTCTAGGATTATTTCATTTTATCAAACAATTAAAAAAAAGAAGAAAAAAAATAACATACCTACATCCATGTACTTTTATGAACAAACCACCAGCAATAAACATTTTGAAATTTGATCACATTAGGCTGACAATCATTTACTGCAGTACCATCAGGTTTCTTACATCGAGCAGCTTTGTAGGAAAAAATAACCTGCCATTTCCAAAAACGGAAAAAAAAAAAAAAAAAAAAGGATTTTCAGGAAATATAACTTCAAGAGAACGTTAATGTCGTATTGGAAAAGTGAAGAAAAAGAAACAAAAAATAACCAAGAATAACCCCAAAGAGATTACTTATCGAATTCAGGCAATTTGAAAGACCAATAGATGAACCACCATCAAGCTGAGAAACACGTGTAATGTTTCTTTTGTGCATCCTGAATCACGCCGCCTAAGTTCGGTAATAGCTCACCTTAATTGAGGTGAACATAAAAATAATAATAATAATAATAATAATAATAATAATAATAATAAATATAAAAACCGTCGGATCACCAAGAAATAAAACACACTTGAAAAGAAAACAAACAATGAAAAAGCAAATAAAAAAAATTACCAAAACATAAACGAATTGCGAGGAATTGTCCACGCAAACTTCAGACTTGGAATGAGTCATGAATGTTGAATTTTCCATAATTTAAGGAGTGGAAAACTCTTCCATTTAAGTCGTTCCTATAATACGATACTGCGAGAAAATCAAGAAGTTAAAAGGCCATTTCATACATATGATTAATTCGTGAATAAAATGAATTTTACAAATAAAAGCAGAACATAAAAAAAATTTATTTTACTGAAGTCCAATAATCGAGCATCCCGCCCGGCAATTATCTGAGAGGGTAGCTATTGCAGAATAAAAAAAATTGAGATCATAAAGAAACATATTGTTAAACGTAGTGAAAGAGATACATACTACCCATTAAAGATGCATAAGATAATTCATTCCACCACCCCATGAGGCCGTTTTGTATCTCTGCCAAACAAAATTGATTAATTGTTGAAGGAGAAGTGAGGAAACCTCAAAGCTGAAATAGGAAGATGATACATTCACAAATAATTACACAGAAAAATACACAGAAAATAAATCTAAGCCACACATTTACCAAACAAAAAACCAAAAAAGAAAACAATACCCACATTTGGATCATCTTTCGGTACATTCTTTTTGTGCAATAGTTGGTGCCTAACTACTTTTCCGCTGAAATATCAAAGATACTTAAAAAAAAAGAGGAAAATCATACGATCAGATACTCGATGGAGCAAAATCACCTGCAGAGAGAAAAAAGTCAGCTTTGAGTGTCACTAAAAGCAATTTGTAAATCTGAGACAATGTAGAAACAATAAAGGAGAAAGGATTGGAATCTCAAAAAACTAATGCGATAAGCAATGCATAAACTGAATCAAATCACCTGTGAAGATATATGTGGTTCGGCAAGATTTTACTCATCTTTGAACATTCAGATGCGGACACGTTTCCGAACGATTCGAGCCCCTTTCAAACAGCCCTCGTTGTCGCTCTGCCTCCCATTCTTCATTGACCGCGCGTGGAAAATCAAACCAGAATAGAAATGCAGAAATTGATCGAAAACACCTTTGAGATTGGGAAAAAAATCCGGTTCATGAATATGAGGAAACGATTCCCTAAGATTTAAGCACCTTAAATGTTAGACGGGGAGTTTTGAAACTTAAAATGAGGAGGTTTTCTTTTTCTTTCTTTTACGGTGAAGTTGTGGAGGGTTTTTTTTTTTCCTTTTTTTTAAATCCGAGTGTGGAGAGATTTTGAACCGATGAATTATTGCCGATATTTAAGGATAGATTTTGTAACTGATGGAGTTATTTCGTCTTTTATGCTTTTACGTTTCATTTTTTTCTTGCATTTTATGGGTTTTTTTATTTTACATACGGGTCTGCTCTCAAAAAAAAAAAAAAAAATCCGGGTATGACTTGGGTAGTTTTCCGGGTATGGGGTTTAATTAGCGGGTAATTGGGTTAAATTCACTCCTCTATATATTATATATAGATAATATATAGAGGAGTCAATTTAACCCAATTACCCGTAAAATTCGACCCAAACCCGTAAAACGACCCACTTCACGGAAAAAAAACGTGTAAAATTGTAGACATAAAAATACACCATTAAATACACAATAATATCTTTTTTTAAATACGTAATATTTTTTTGTTCCAAACACCCATTAATACACCATTAGATACACAATAATATCTTTTTTTGAAATACGTAATATTTTTTTGTTCCAAACACCATTAATACAGAATAAATTTTTTTCTTAAAACTTATTTTTTTGGGCAAAAAAGGGGAAAATTAATATTTCAAAAATAAAAAAAATGTGGACACAATCACTATAACAGAATAATATCTTTTTACTTCACATGAAAAAAAACGTGTAAATTGGCGGACAGAAAAATACACCATTCAATTTTCTTCTGAAAACTTAAATTTTTTTTGGGCAAAAAAAGGGAAAAATTTAATATTTGAAAAATAAAAAAAAATACGGAGACAATCAGTGAAACAGAATAAAATCTTTTTTAAATACCGAAATTTTTTTGTTTCAAAAACCATTAATACACCATTTACATTTTATGACCTCACACATAATAAAAAAAAGATTTGGAAGAATAAAAAAACAAATGTACCGAATCACCATAACCTCCCCTTATTATTTTTTTTAGGGAACCTCCACTTATTACTCTTCTCATTAATCGGATACACAATTATTTCCATAAAGTTAGCCCCATAATTGCTCCATCTGTTACTACTTTTAATTTGAAATATTTTCTGAATCCGTCATTTATACTCAAATTTCTGCTTTCAAATTTCAAATTGCAAATATCTATAACCAATAAGGTGTAATTATCGGTTTGAAGCTCAAGGTGTTTTTTTTTTTTTTTTTTCATTTTGTATGATCGTTTTATTTTTTGACTTTTATCCGGAAGATTAAACTTTGGATTTTTTTTTGCTTGGTTTATTTATTCCTTATCTTTGATGATTTTGCATGTGCTCAATTAATCACTGTTGTGTAATTGTTGGAGAATTTGATTTGAACCTTATATTTGTTCTATTCTAATGATTCCCACACTGGGGGATTTGAAACCGTGCATTGCGGGATTTTTCTCATCAAGAATGTGTGATTATATTACCTTATATAGTAGCAAGAATTTTTGTGAATTTGTGTGTAATCACATGTAAGTTAAAGATGATTATGTTCTTCAAGATGGAAATTTCAATATTTTTATGCCTCCTTTCAGTATCATTTTCACTGTTTCTGAACTCCGATTTAATTCCCGTTTTTACTTCGATTTTATTTGATTTTGTGTAGGGTTTTCATAATGACACCAAAGCCGTCCGAGAAGAGATATGTGGAGAAGAAACACGTATATGATAAAGAAAGGTGGTGACAACTGATTCTTATAATTTGTATAACTGTATCCACTATTTTAGATGAAAAATTAAATTTTCTTCCCTCCCACTCAACATCATTTTCATTGTTTTCAGAAGGTTGTAAACCCTATTTATACATTTTATCATTTTCTTAAAGGTTTTACAATGGCACAGAATCAAGCCGAGAAGGGCTTGGTGGGAAAAAAACCAGCAGAGGAGAATACCAGCGCACAAAGATGATCCGAACAATTTTCTCCATCATTTAAGGTGATTTTTTTTTCATGTTTGTATTTATACTTGGTGTTTGTGAAAATTCCAGAACAAACTACTAATGACTCAATAGGCCTCAATTTCTTTTTTCACGTGTTTCGTAGATCTGCATTTTCTGATTTCCGAAACGAGAGTAATCACGTATTGGCCTGCTCGCGAAGCCTCATAAGTCAAAATCAGGGCATAATCATCTCTGAAAAGGGGTTTGCTTTCTCTGACATATATGGAAGATTTCTCCGACTCATTAGTTAGCGTTGAATCAATTTGATCATTAGCGTTATTTTGCATTGTATAAGCATGAGAGCGGGTGAGTGTTGCCATGTACTGTGAAGAGACTTTTTTTTAAATATTTTTTTTTTATGTTTTCATATGATCAGTGAAGTTGGATTATGACTAAAGGATGTATGTTTTGGATTACACTAATTCTTAATTATATCTGACAAACACTTTATATCACAACTTGGAAGTATTCTTTGGTGTTGAATTGGAAACAAAATGCCTTACAAAATGTATTTGGTCAATATTTATTTAAGGTAATGTTGATGTTGTTTACATGGTTTTTATTCATCCTGCTTTTCTGATTGTTATCTTTTTTCAAAGGAAATAGTTTTGAGTGATTTAGGAAATTCTCAATCTTGATGGAGCTGAGAAGAGTTCTCATTAATCATGTATGTCTGCTATCCCGGCATTTTATTTATTATGACATTATATATTTACATGTATGGATCTATTGTTGAATCTCATTCACAAATTCACCGTGCGCATCAGGTGAATTCAACCTTAATTATAATATAGAGTTGATGTGATTGATTTTTTTTATCTTTGTTCCAGTGTTTTTATTTACTCTTATTTGTTAAATTTATTGATCTGTCACGTTTTAAAATTTTTTTTTGTCATCCAGTTACATTTTTTGGACAACGAGAGCACAACCTTTGACTAAAATGATAACCATAAGGGCATTCAAGGCCAAAGAACGTGATTCCATACGAAGAGATATCACCTTATGGATTGTCCCAATGGATGGTTTCGATGCCGACTTCGGATTTTGTAAGACTCCTTCAACCACAAAACTTATCATCTCATTTATAGTTTTATTCCATCTCCACGTATATATTTTTCTTTGATTGTTTGACATATTAATGTGCAATTTGGCTATCCAGTTAATAGTTCTATCCCGTGCAAATGTGTTAATTTATGGATACAAAAAACGCACCATCGCAATTAAGGTATAAGTTATTGTCCAGTATATATACTCATCTTAGTCATAGTCAGTTTGTTTATGCATTTTAAAAAATGTATAGTAGCAATTGCTTTCCTTTCTATACTTTCGGACCTATAATATGTACTAAAATTTTCGGACCAATTAAGGTGATTTATTATTTAATTTTTTTAACGAAGATTTATGTTTGTTTAGTTGTCATGTTTTGTTCTTTTTTGTAGTGGACTTGACTCTTGATCACACAAAGGACAAGAGATGAACAAGATATTAAGGATCTCTCCATTACATTGAGAAAAGTAATGTGTAAACTCAAGTGGTTGTGAATGTGACAAGCTTTGCACCTTCAAGGGCAACTACAGAACATACGACTTCACCTATGGTAAAGGGATTAGCTCGAAATGATCTCCCCAATGGTGAGCAGAAGACAGTGAAGCACATTATTTGTTTGAGTTTTGTCATAATTTATATATATATATATACAACATGATCTTGCATATGTCGAATTACACTAATTACATAAAATCATTTAAACCGTTTTATTTCATCTTGTCATATATCCTATTAGACTGGGCTAACAACATACGTGTGTGAGGTTGTATAAAGTATTAACAAATAATAGACTGTGATATTACTATGTGTGAGGTTGTTGAAAGTATTAACATATAATGACTGTGATATTACTTATTACTTGGTAAAAGTATTAACATATAATTAATGGACTGCGATGTTATTTATTAGATGGTCTGAGAATGAGTGTTGTCAATATATATATATCCGTTTTGGTCCGGTTTTCATTTTAGAAAATGAAAAACCAAATTCTTTTTCACGGTTTGGTTTTTTACGATACAATAAACAACCAAAGCATCACGGTTTATGCTTTTCCGGTTTAGTTCTACCTGTTTGTTTGGTTTCCAGTTATTTTTTCACCTTTACAATTTTCCATTAATACTAACATATGGCATAATTTGAATCATGACAACAATTAATATGTTTATTTTTTACGATATAAAAAATCTTAATATACAAAAATTTTTATTTCACCTTTTCCTTTCAAATTTCTTTTCTTTCACACTCGTTGATTCTGAGTCAATTTTAGATGAAATGTTGGATGTTTATCTGACTTAATTTTAGTCAAAAAAATCTTTCTAACCGAATTTTGATATGAAAAACATTGAAAATGTGACTCAAATTCACTCAAAACAATCATCATTTAATCTACCGTGTGAAAATAGGGGAAATTTGATTGATACCCCATTTTTGAAAATATATCCGAAATCTACACACCTTGAAATTCAAAATCAACGTCTATCCCCCGCCTTAAAATGAACGAATCCGCCCATTTTTAGGCGAACCCGCCCATTTCCCCGCCCACCCGCTGTCAGTCTCGTCTTCCACGATGGGCCATTCCGCCCACTTGCCCGTTCATTTTCCGAAATAGAGATTAATTTCCAAAACAAGTTAATACAAATATCACTAGGCCATTCCGCCAACTTTAGGCTCGGCTCGTTCATTTTCATTATTCGGCTCGGGTTCGGTCCGGTAAATAGAGAACCTTAATTTCCAAAAAAAAAAAATCAAGTTCGGCTCGGTTTTAAAAAACATACAAATTTATCTATCCGAGCCGAACATGTTCGAACATGTTCGGCTCGACCATATCAATTTGTAAGGTTCGGCTCGAAGCAATGAAATGAAAATCGAATCGAATACTTAGGTAATCGAATAGAACAAGACAAAAAAAACAAATAAAAATAATCAATCTAATAAAAAAATAAGAATAATATACGGAAGTCAACAATACAGGTGAAGAAAATGAGAAAATAGACCTGCTGAGGAGTGCCAAAAGGAGAAGGGGTGATGTAAGAAAGCAAAAGGATCAACAACAAACGATGAACTGACTAAAAACGCAATGCAAATCAACCACAAAACCACCGCCGGTTGTTTCCTCAACACATCCATTGATTTCCAATCGCAATTCCTTCGAAAAAAACACAATAAATGGGCGAGTTTTCAGAAAATAGACGGGAAAGTGAGCGGAATCGCCAATCCGCGAGACCGACATCGGTGGGCGGGAAATAGGCGGGACCGACAGCGGATGGGCAGGAAAAAGGCGAAAAATGGGCGGGTTCGTTCATTTCAATGCGGGGGATAGACGGAGATTTTGAATTTCAAGGATGGTAGATTTTGGATATATTTTAAGAAATAGGATATTAATCGAATTTCCCAGTGAAACTATGCTTGCTTTAATATACTACATCCGTCCCAAAATGTAAGTCCATATTATAAGATTTATGTAAGCCTTTGATTTATGTTTGATTAGTTTTCATATTATAAAAATTTATGTGCTATTATACGTGTTATTATTTTAAAGGGGGAAGTTCCACTATTAGTTACTCCAAATTCATTGTTCATACAGTGGAATTGACTTCAAATCCACTATTTCACTGTTTCGTTGTTTTTTTTGACAAAAATAGCCTCGAAATGATATCGAAAAAAATATCAAATTGGATGTCTAAATAAAGAGAATGAAGAAAAGAAAAACACGGTGAAAGAATTACGATCTTTTGACGTTCAGATCAAAAGATATATTCATTTTTGTAATTAAATATGAGAGAATTTAAATTATAGTAAACAAACATTTGTCTTTTTTACCAATAAAAAAAATTTCACTGTCATGTTTGTATATTTCTACTTTTAAATTATTTTTTTTAACAATAAACACTATTTTAAATATGACACAAACCTTGCCATGAAGTTTTAAAACTTATACCATACGGCTCGATCTCTTAATGCTTTTTTTTTGCACGTACATCTTTTATTTAAATGCAATATAGTTGTGTGAAGGCAATATTAATTGGGTTAATTATTTAAAAGATGATTTAATATTTTTTATTTGTAGTTGAAGATTTGATAATTTTTTTTTTTTGCACGTACATCTTTTATTTAAATGCAATATAGTTGTGTGAAGGCAATATTAATTGGGTTAATTATTTAAAAGGACTAATTTTCAACTTATTAGGGGTAATAGGACACTAATAAAACTTATTATGTTATAAGGACAATCTATTTTTCTACTCCTATCTTTCTTCCACGTTGGAAACAAAACCCCACCTTTCCCAAAATCATAAACGGCAAAAAACCGAACATCCACAATCTCAAGCTCCACGAACTGAAGCTCCACGATCTCAAGGTGCGATCAAATTGAATACTATATAAGCGAAATTCTAGTTCGGAATCTGAAGAAATTGAAGGATAACAGCATCAAAAGAACAATCAATCGGACAAAATCAAGCGGAGCAAAGAAGAAAAGCAGAAGAAATAAAAATGGCGAGGAAAAAGAAAGTGGTAACCGCGGAGCAAAGAAGAGGAACACCAAAGCGGGCGAAAGCGAAGAAGAAAGCCACAGATACTCCGGGTGGAGCAGGGTAAGTACATTATAGATATAACAAACGATATCGCACCATATTTCTGCAAAAAAAATTGTTAAGATTACATAATTTGGGGCTATTTTGAGCCAGAAGCTAGTACAAAATCATGGCACTGTATATTTGTCAACAATAATTGGTTGATTAACATAATTTGCTGCAATATTGAAGTAATAGCTAGTTTATAATCATGTCACTGCATATTTGAGCAGAATCATAGTTCGGTTTACATAATTTGGGGGTATATTGCACTAAAACGTAGTTAAAAAATCATGTCACTGCATATTTGAGCACAATAATTGGTTGATTAACATAATTTGCTGCAATATTGAAGTAATAGCTAGTTTAAAATCATGTCACTGCATATTTGGGCACAAATAATTGGTTGATTAACATAATTTGTTGCAATATTGAAGTAATAGCTAGTTTAAAATCATGTCACTGCATATTTGAGCACAATAATTGGCTGATTAACATGATTTGCTGAAATATTGAAGTAATACGTAGTTTAAAATCATGTCACTGCATATTTGGACACAATAATTGGCTGATTAACATGATTTGCTGAAAATATTGAAGTAATACGTAGTTTAAAATCACGTCACTGCATATTTGGGCACAATAATTGGTTGATTAACATAATTTGCTGCAATATTGAAGTAATAGCTAGTTTGACATCATATCACTGCATATTTGAGAAGTATAATAGTATGTAAATGAATTTGGGGGTATATTGCACTAAGACAGAGTTAAAAAATCATGTCACTGCATGAACTAGACAAGTTTCTGCATTTTTGTTGAAGAACAAAAGGGAATGTCACATCAAACAGATCATGTCACTGCATTTATGTTTAACTAAAAACTTCTAATTTTTACAGAACAAGAGAACAATACAGATCCACACTGAACATCATCATCCAAATGGTCAAGGAGATAAATAAGCAAATAATAGAGGAACATTGGACAATCATTAGAGAAACACCATTCAAGCATATGTTTCAAGCATGCCATAAGCAAAAGATTAGAAATGACAGAAAAAGCAATATAATGCTTGATGACCTAATAAGCACATACAACAAACAAAAGGGTGCATTCAAGATTGGAAAGAGCTATCACTTTCCAATAGCCAAAGATGTCAAACTGTTATTTGGAATAGAAGATGGGAAAGAAGATATGCCAGTAATGAGATATGATGCAACAAAGGAGATACCAATAAAAACAAGATTGTTTGATAAGATTGACAGAATCAGCACAAGCAGCCTAAATGAGCTGATAAAGGTAAAAGTGAAAGACACAGATGGAACATCAGTTGAAGACACAGTAAAACTATTGTGTCTTCTATTGATTGCAACAGTTTTTTGCGCCACATCAGGCCAGAAAGTACCCTGGTCATTCCTAAACTATGTGGATGACATGAGTACATTCAAATCATTTAACTGGTCATCCCATATAGTGAAAGAACTGAAAAAAGGCCTTGACAAAAGCTCCGATCAACCAAGAACAGTAAATGGATGCACTATGATGCTGCTGGTATGTTTCTTACAAAAACATTTCATTCTATTTGTACCGTGCTACACATAATGTTTTAAAGTAATATCAATGCATTCTAATACAAATTCTATACTTTTATGTTACAGTCCTGGTTCTGCGAGCACACAGACATGATAACGGATCTTGCACAAGAAGAAGAAAAAAGATCATCAGAGGGGAACAAAACAAAGCAAAAGCTATGGATCCCAAGGATAACAAAATGGGATCTCAGGCAACTGAAGAATGTTCTGACAATTGCAAAGCTTACAAAAATGGGAGAACATGAGGTAAATAATACACTAATAACTTAAAAGTGACATATAATTCATGGTCAATGAAGTTTTGATGAATGTGAATGCACTTTACAGTAATGTCATTGCGGTTTCAAGTAATGTCACTGCAATTTTAGCCTATGTCACTGTAATTTTAACCATGTCACTGCAATTTAGCACATGTCACTGCACTTTCATCACATGTAACCGCAATTTTCCAGCATATCACTACAATTTCAAGGCATAACAATGAACTTTTGAGGCATCATAAAAAAACATTACTCATAAAGTTTGGTTATCCAACATGAAACAGTTCAAAGTTGGAGAATTAAAAGCAACATTGCCTGAAATCATGAGAATTAAAGGATACACAGAGGATAAAGACGAAGATGATCAGAATGAATCGGAAGACAGTGAGGATGACGAAGAAGAGGATGATAGTGAGGATGTTGAAGTTGATGATGATGAAGAAGAAATTGGAGTTGAACATGTTGATGATAATGATGATGAAAGTGGAAAGAGTGAAGGAGGAGATGAAGATGATAATCAAGAAGAAACTGAGGCTGCAGATGTGGATGATGATCATGATGAAGAAAGAGAAACTGAGAATTATGATGATCATCACCAGCAAGATATTGAGTATGGAGATAGTATAGGGCAAAAGGAAGGGAAAGAGACAAAATTAGAAGCTGAAGGGAAAGAGAAAAGATCAAAAGAAGATGAGCGAAAATTGGGAAGAACTCCATCATTCACATTGTTGACACCTACACCACCACCACCAAAGGTAAAACTACTACTTCTATTTATAAAAAAACAAAAAATGCAAAATAAATTACTTAACGGCACCCAAACTCACATTAAATAAAAATGATGCAGGATTTGGAAGAGAAACAGATCCAGGAAGAAAATGTCAGGTTGACAAAAGCATTACAAGATGCAAACAGCCAAATTCAAGAACTCATGAAAGCCGTGGTAACCACAAAGCACCAAAAACAATAATGCAGTCACATTATGCAATGTCATTATGCAATGTCACTGCAAACATGCAGTGACATTAGACAATGGCACGACAAACACATATACACAGTAGTTCTCCCTTTACTAAATGATAATATGTTCAAATATAAATGCAGGAGAAACTGAAAAGTCAACAATCAGCTGCTGATTTGACCAAAAAAAGGATTGTTGACCTACTTGATGAGACTCAAGAACGAGCAAACAAAGTGGAACAGTTGAAAAAGCAAAAGCTGGAAATACAGAAGCAAAAGGAGGATTTGGAAATGCATATTAAAACACTTAAAGACAGTGTGGCAAGCACGAATGAGGTAATAGATGTCCCCACCACTGAAAAAACTGAATTTCAAATTGAAAAACAAAACTGGGAAAATAGTATTTCTGATGCAAAGGCTGTCCTTTGGAAAAAAAGCCACGAAATGCTAAGGAAAGATGAATACAACAGCAAGATATTAGAACTAATGGATGAAAAAGAACCGTATAAACAGATATCTAATATGCTGCAGGAGCAGGAGAATATGAGAAAGCAGATGCAAACAATTAAAGAAAGGGCAACAACAATTGAGAAAAGATTATTTGAGAGTGAAACAAGGGAGGGTATTCTACAAGCTGAACTGCAAAGCATGAGAGAGAGGAATGAAGGCTTGAAGCAAAGCAAAAAGATACAAGAAGAAGAGATTGATCGATTGAAAAGAGAGAATCAAGAATTAAGAGATGCAATAGAACATGAGATTTTGCAAGATGAACTGAAAAAAATGAGAGAGGGGTATGAAAAATTGATGGAAATCAAAAAGATCAATCAAGGACAGATTGAACACTTGCAAAGAGAGAAGCAAGAACTAAGAGATGAGATAGATAGCAATGCAGCACATCAAGTCACACAAGATGTGGAACAAAGCAAGGATAAAAAGGAAGCAACCCCTGTTGGACGCCAACTACGACCTCGTGGTCGGCAACGGACCCGGACTACTCGATTGAAAGGGGTGTAAAGAAAAATGCAAGAAAACGGGGGAGAAAAGAAGATTATGCTTACCATTATGACCATCCAGAAAAGAAAAAGAAAGGTGGGAAAGGAAAAGGGAAAAGATCCAACTTACATGAAGAAAATAAAAAGTTGAAGGATGGGAGGTTGTTGATTGTGGAAGACAAAGAAGCATACACATGTGGAGCATACATTCTACCAGAAGTATTCAAAAGAATCAAGGAATTGCACGAACAAGGTGGACAAGGGTAAGCATAAATCACTAAAACAATAACATAGAAAATCACTATTCATGAAAATCTTTAATACTAACATGGAAAATTACATAATTTGCAAGGAATTAGTATGGTCAAAATCGCTGGGAGACTACCCATATGTCACTGTCAACTCAATCATGCAAGTTCTAAATGAACTCTTCATAGACGAAACGTTAAAGACTTAATGTCACTGCAACTTACATCTAGTCTGGCTTCATGTAACTGCATTATTTCATGAAAAGCACTAGAAAAAATTATAACACATTTATCATATTTTGAAACAGATCATAAAAGGATTCATTGAGCTGATGAGACGTGCAGATTTGGTAAAGGATACTAACCACATATACAGCACAAGTCATGGGTACGCATACAAAAATAATTTGAAAGAACCTAACATTAAGAAAAACATAACATCATTACCATACAATGTGTGCAGGGAGTATTTGAAGAGGTTGAGCAGGATGGAACATTCAAAAATAACATAACATGTGACATGTTGAAGGTCATACATGAAGGGAAAAAGGTTTTACTCCCATTATGCTGCAAGGGTTTGAATGACAGGCCATACCATTGGGTAATCCTAACCTACACCAAAGGAGAACCCACCTGGAAAATGTATCACTCAGCAGAAATGATACACGAAGAAGACATATTCATTCCCGAGTGTGAAACTGTGGTAAGTTATCTAACAAATTAAATTTCATCTCACATAAATTTAACATAATATAACTGCATTCAAAACAAGAAGGATGTCATGTCACTGCATTTAACATAATGTCACTGCATTCAAAAGAAAAAGGATGTCGTGTCACTGCAATTTAACATAATGTCATTGCATCTTCTACCTCTTATTTCGTAGGTATCAATAATTTCACAATCATTTACTGAAGATAACCAGCAGGAAGAAATAGCAAGAACAATCGAGAAGGTGCAAAACATACCACTCGAACATAATATGACGTAAGTGTCGATAAAAATACTTATCATCATATATATATATACACACACACACACACACACACACAGAAGACTAACGCAAATCATTCTAATGTAATGCAGGGACTGCGCAGTTTATGTGGCATACTACATATATAAGATGGCACAAGAGTTACCAATTCCAACAGAAGTTGAAGAGGAAGAAATTAAGAGGATGAAATGGATGATTGTAAATTCCCTTGTCTTGAATGAAATTCTTCATTAGAATGAAAACGTAGCTAATGATAGGGACAAGTAATAGTTGACAAGTGATGGTTGATTTTGAAAACTGATGGGTGATTTTGTGATGGTGATAGGGCGAACAAATGTTTTGATGACGATAGGTTGTGATGATGTTTTGATTTTGTGACGATGTTTTGACGTTATCCACAAAGCATTAATACTTTCATGGTTGTTGTATTTGCTACAATTCTACTAAAAATTATTATGCATTATATTTTGAGACATTTTATATGATTAATGCTTCAACTTATTCATGTTTTCATTTTATGTTCAACCTATATAGTTAGTGAAATCAATAAATAAACAAGCGCATACAAAAAGAACATACAAAAAGAATATGGTAAATATATTCAAAACAATAAAAATTCAAGCATAAAATTCATTACTTATTAAATTGAATAAGAATACAATGATAAAATTGACAATGACATGAAAATATGCATACATATTACAAAATATACAACTTGAAAATAGGTATTATATAATAAGATCAAAATACTCCAAATAAAAGGAATATGTCTTCATGTTTAAAAGCAATACAAATGATTACAAATATTTATAATGTCACTCCATCACACCAAAATGTCACTGCAAAACAACACAATGTCACTGCAAAAAACCACAATGTCACTGCAAAACAACACAATGTCACTGCAACAGACCACAATGTCACAGGGGAACAAAAGACCAACTAGCCAGCAATGTCACTGGGGAACAAAAGACCAACTAGCCAGCAATACGAACACGACAAGTCTTCTTATTATGATGACCATAGGTATGGCAATGACCACATTGAAAAGGGCGCTTCGATGATTCACCGTGAGAACGAAGCCGCTTGGTACGCGGCCTACCAGGCTGCTTCTTCGGAATATCAGGAAGCACAACACAATCTTCACCAGATGCATTCAAAAAGGGACCAGGAATTGGATGAATTGGAAAAGAGTATGAATCAACATAAGACTGTGACAAGAAACAAGGATCAATATACTGATCCAAAGGGAATGATGTACGCCTAATCACCGCCATAGCATGAATGCACGGATATCTATTCCGCTGCAACTCCTTGCATGAGCAGACCCGAGATTCAAGATCAACACTTGCAGCTGGGAATGAAAAAACCTCATACCTTGAATAACTCGAACTGCCAACACCCAAGCAACTTGCCAAATCCATTAGATTAGACAAAATAGCATCCACTTTTGGACAAATCAAGGAATTAAATAATGCTGAGGCACGACGATTTTCCGAGAGTCTTATCATAATCTTGATACGAATACCATCTACCATATTCAACACGGGCAAATGCCGCTCCTTATATATCCAACTATTAAAAGACTCGGCCAAAGTAGAAGCGATATGACCAACCTAAAGCGACAACCTTCAAAGCAACTGAGAAGAAGTATCTTTCTTCCGCGATACGACTTCTTCGGATGCAAATTCGAAAGAAAGATTCGCACGATCACCCCTTCATGTAACATATCCGCCATGTTCCACTCATACTCCTCAACGGTCGGTGCAACAAAGCACATTGGTAAAACAGATGCAACATTCTCTTACGCAAAGACTTACCAACATTTCTACTACTGAAATGAGTCTTCAGGTTATTCATCAAATGGAAAATACAATAAGAATGAAATGCATCAGGGAAAACTTCACGAACAGCATCCAATAGACCAGGATTCCTATCCGTCATGAATGTAATACGACGAACCGGTATAAGCAAACACTTCAAATGTAATAAAAACCACTTTGAATTATCAAAATCCTCAGAATCAACAACACCATAACATAAATGATATAAACCTAAAAAGACAACAATGAAAAGAAACAACTAACAATGTCACTGCATAAACAAGAAATTGAAAGAACACATTCATAAAAATCATATAAATCAAAAAATGAATGCACAATTCACATAAACAAGAACATTACATCATTTGAAAAAAAATAATAAACTTTCAGATCATTAAAATCAAAAAGTCACTGCATCAAACTCAAATGTCACTGCATAAAACACAAATGTCACTGCATGAAAAGAAAATGTCACTGTATAAAAAAACACATACCATCATCACCATCTTTTCCAGTGGCACCCAACAAATGACCATTCTGATCAAACTTCAAATGAGCACCATCAAGAAAAAGCATCGGTCAACAATGTTTAAAACCATGAATACAACCATCAAAGGCAATAAACATCCGTTTAAAACACCGTGTCTCAGCATTCACCTCTAATGATATAACAGAACCAGGGTTTGTTTCAAGGACACTACTAACAAACCCAGGTAAACAGTTGAATGACGTTTTAACATCCCCGTATAATGAATCCCTCGCTTTGATCACCGCAGACCAAGAAACTAAATAAGGAACCTCATAACCATGATCTGTTAATGCCAAAAGACGAAAGTCTGATGCTGAAAAGCTTGGATCTCCATGGACCTTGCGAACAACTACCTTTGAAAGAAGATCCGAACTCATACGGCGATCTCGCTCAGAAGACCCCGCAACATATCTCGAGCATGTACCACAAGTATGAACATTGCACAACTCAGATATATAGAAATATCCACCAGAGATCTCTTTTTTAGCACGGACAAACCAACCACAATTTGCAACATCCTTCATAGCACAAACGGCATGAATCCTACAACGGTCATTCTTCTTGTATACATACTTGAACCCAGTTTGTATACAAAGCTTATGAAGGGACTCCCTCAAATTGACCGCACCACCAGAAAAACATTGACCATCATGGAGTACAACTCTATCCCAACCAAAAGTGGAAACCTGTTTATCATTAGATGAAGAAACACAGGATAATACAGAAGAAGCATCATGAAGAACAAGACCCATTGAACCTCCACTACCACCAACATTGTAAGATGAAGATGAAGAACCAACAACAACATCCACTTTAACACGCTGAACAGGATAAGACTTAGCAAGACATATCATGGCGTGCACGTCTTCATCAGAACATAACAAACACTTTGGATTATCCTTCAACACGTAATAAAGACTAAAAACCGTATCCTTCAAATCTGACCACCGATTGGAAACTTTATCATGAATAGACTTCAACGTACAATTAGCTTCCGCCATCACAACACACATATCTGACTTATAACTACACATAAGAAGCAACATTGTAACCCTGCACAAAAACAAAACAAATAGTATGTCACTGCAAATACTAAACAAACTTCACTAAATCAAATAAAAATCAATATCATCATAATATCTGAATATATTATCTGAATATCAAATAGAACATCTAAAAGCAAGAGAATTGAAGAAGAAAACAATAGAGCGAATTCACATAGCACACATTGACACTCCATACCAAATCTATGTCATTGCATACTCTAAATCACAAAAAAGAGTGATTCCAAATAAGAATCAAGTACATTTCTTAAACAAATCAGTAACAAAACCACATACAATAAATGAATATGAAATAATTCAACTCAAAAATGCAAAGAGAGAGTAGAAACCATTTCATAACACACAATGTCAATGCAAAACAGAAAAACAGTCAATGAAAAACAGACATGAAAAAGGAATTCATCATCATACACTTACACTCTACCTGAATATTAAATAAATCAACTTAAAACATCAAGAAAAAGCAAAATATTCCATCATAAAGCAAACAATGTCACTGCATAAAACAAGAATATCAAAGCAAAATAAACTTATGTCACTGCAACTGAATTATTTAACACTCAAACTAAATCAGAATACATAACAAGTAACAAAAAAAAAATAGTCACAAAATGATAAAACAAGCAGAAAATTGCACATAAATCATCTCAAATTGGAAGAACCGACAACAAGAGCAAAATAAAGAATGTAATACAATACCTCAACTACAAAATAGAAAGAATCGAATCAGCTGCAATGAATCTCTAAAGTGAATAGCAGAAACGAAGAAGAATAGCACCGATTTGAATCAAAAAACGCAGATCACCAATCGTTAAGAGATTAAAAGCACCAATTCCGAAAAAGCAGAACAAGTATTCAATGAAAATGGCAGAAAACGCAAAAACGAAGATGTAATCAGCTGCAATGAAGATGTCAAAATCGCAGAAAGGCAGAAGAATTGAACGATTGTAGATAAAAAAAACGATGAAGAAAGATTCACAGATGAGCAAAGAATAAGATCCGTTCTTGAGTAAATCAAAATTATGCAGAAATCGAGGTAGAAGAATCAGATCTATGTCGTGTTAATGAGAATTAAATGGTGAATCAGAATCTGAATCTTCATTAATGTAGATATTTGAAGGAAGTAAAATTAGATCGTCCTTATAACTAAATAAGATTTCGGAGTGTCCTAAATGATCATTAATTCTCTAACAACTAATATCCACATATTAATTTAAACATGTGTGTTACATGATGAAATCTCGTATGAAACATATAATATAATGTTTAAATTAATGTGTGTAACACATTAAATATAACGACATTTTGCGTTTGGGAAAATATGTTGGTTAAATAATTTACACTTTTATTTTTTATTTTAATTTAAATTGTTTTCCTAAATATTCTACCCAAACTCAGTCTTGTTGCGGCCCTTCTTGTCTGTGTGGGCCTCTACCCTTGAACCCAATTGCTATTACCTTTGTGTGGGCTTTAACCCAAGCCCGATTCTCTCTAGCCCAACTAGTCCCAATATTGGCATGCTTTGACACCCGTCCTCTAACCTCATTTGCCTAACCCTAAACTCTCCCCTTTCTCTGATCTTTCCTCTCCGTATTCAATTAACCTCTCGATTCTCTGAAACATTTCGTATCTTCCTTCTCTCTCTCTTCTATTGATGAATCAAATCTCTTAACCCTTGCCTTTTCTATCTCAGTCTCACATAATTCTGTGATGTTTTGAGATGGTGAAACCCCAATCCTTTGGAAACACGTTAAATGTGCAACCTCTCTTGATGGAATGTAGTTGATTTTATGTTGATCTTTTAGATCTTGACAACAGGCAACCGGATTTTTTGCTGGCGTGTTCATATCGGTGAGCTATGGCAACCATACCTACCCATTGGCATGTTCATGTTCTTCTTTCACTAATCGTATTCAAGTTATTGTTTTGACTAACAATAATCCATGGTACAACGCATGCTACCACATAGCATGAGGGCATGATGCGATTTGGGTAATATGACCAGATAAACATCCTACATGACACATAAGATCACGATATTCAGTACAATACATTGAGCTGCAACAAGGATAATCCAACTAGTAATACATCCAACTGTTAGGTGTGATGCCCGAAAGACAATTTTTGTAATTGTTTTATTTAATAAATGAATTGACATTATTACTCATATTTATTATTCTCATAATCACCGATGTGACAATAGTATTTACACTACAGAAAACCCTAAGTATATCGTTTATGTAATCACTTAACTCAGTGTATGGTATATACACGGGAGGATTGAGTTAGTGAAGATGTACTTAAAAATACAATTAGCCCGTAGTGAAGTTAATCGAGAGTATCGGGTCTCTCCTTTAACGTGTTATTAATGCGCCCGAACACTATTGGTGTGATTGTCTTATCCGGACTTTCGGTTAAGAGAACTAATGGGGCATTTATATATGATAGATATATCATATAGGGCCGGACCGATTTGATTAGAGTTCACGATATAATTCCGTAATCGAGAAGTCTTATCGAATCAATGGATGATCATATTTATGGATATATCTTAATCCCGAGGTGATCACGAGTCAACCGCTTGAATCGGTATGAAGTTTGACTTGACGGTTAAGGATTACACCGAGTCCGTGGTCCGAATTACCCCATCTTGGCATTATACTTGGATTGAGTGAGTAGTCCGTGTTATCACGTAGATACGGAATCCATTCCTTCCATTTATGGAAGTAGATGACAGCTTCCTTTATTTGTTAATCCTAAAACCGATCGATCGCGCGAGTTCATATCACACCGATTGATCACCGGTGAGTTGTATGAATTAATTGATCACTAGGGGGTTAATGGTAAATAAGGATAAGAGGTTCTAAAAAGGGTTAACGGTAACTTCCCGATTTAGAATGAACATCTATGGAGGATTAATCCATATGTAATGATTATATCAATGGACGCTTATTATTATTCTCGTGAGGAGATAAATATAATCTCATAATCGGAGGAGTGCGATCACGGGATTATGGTGGCATATTCCCGTGATTGATTTATCGAATATAATTATTCTATAATTATTTATTTGATTTATCGGAGCCGCCGATTATTAGTCCATGGTCCCCGACGTACCTCCTAATATAAACGCATAGCTATTCTCGGACGTCGAATCCTAATAATATTAATTTAGTTCTTATTAGACTTTATTAAAACGATATGTGAATTAATTGTTTAGTGACTATTTAATTAGTTGGAACTAAATAATTAAAATAAGTGGAAAATATATTTTCCATAATAATTGGCAAATTAGTGTGTATGACAAAAATTAATTGACTAGGTCAATTAAAGATACAATTCACGCCACATGCATATTTTTTGGTAACAAGAATTAGTTTCTTGTGTATTAATAAGACATGCGCATAAAATATTTATTGGATAAATATTTATGGTAAATAAAATAAAGATAAATATTATTCTAGATTTGTTCTAGAATATTTTGGGATTATCTTTTATCTAATAGGATTATCATAATTGATTTTGTATTAATTATAAAATCCTTGGGGCTTAAGTTTTACTCTCCTATATAAAGAGAGTTCTCCCCCAAATAACACACTACATATTTCGACTTCACCTCTTAGAGAGGAGAAGAAAATATTTTTTCGGCCAAGGGGTGATTAGGGAGAAATCTTGGAGATTTTTCCGGGTAGCATATCGGAAGGGTTCGAGTCGAGAATTCCTTCCACCGGGAGTTGCTTGGATCACACGTACGGAAGATCGTGGTGCTCTTCACGCTTTCCTTCGTTCATCCTATTGCGGTTCTTCAACTTGGATTTTGAGATCCAAGAGGTATGATCTACAACCCCTTGTAGATATAGATCTAATTATTTTATTACGTGTAGTTTATAGATCTAGATCCATAAATCGGTTCCGCTGCGGATGATATTACTAACAAGTGGTATCAGTCGCCATGGTGATCTATATTTATACGTATAAAATATTAGATCTAGGAGTGGAAAACATGTAGATTTTTTTTTTTTTGTCCCAATTTTTTTGGGGGCGATGCATATGTTTAATTTTATGCTTATGAATGTCGTGGTTGAAGAGATGGATTGGGGTTGGCATCATTTACCCGTTAGATCTATTGTAAACTCATATAAACGATGAAAATTCGTCATATGAGTATAGGAAATTATGTAATTCTTTTTTTTATTGCAATTTTAATTTCCAGAAAATAGATCTGTTTAGTAGCTGTTTAGTATTTTTCCTTTTCCCGTTGATCGAACCGTTGAAACGAAGATCCCTCCGGTCAGAATCAAGATTAGAAGATGATGATCAACTCCACAAATTTTGGCGTCGATCAGAGTCCGTTTCCATATCCGTTTGATGCTGCGAAGAGGCTGCTGTAACAGAAAAACGCAGGATTCACAGAAACACTATCTGTGACTTCCTCGATTTTCTGGGAGAGTTTGGACCGTTGAAAAGCAAATCCGACCGTTCAGATTAATCAAATTTGAGTTTTGGACGTACCATAAAAATTTCAGGTCGATCGGGATTCATCTCGATTCCCGATCTGCCTCAGGAAGTCCTTGATGCAGTGCAGTTAAAGTCAGATTCAGCAGCAAGTTTGGCGGTTTACTGGAGAAAATTGGTAAGTCAAAGCACCGATCCAACCGTCCATATTGAAGTTCAAGGAGTGAAGATAAGATCTGGAAAGTTTCGTCCCGATCCGAGTTCGTTTGGTTTCCCGATCATCGAAGAGTTCGTACAGCTGCAGATTTAGTTAGAAAGTAGTAAACCCTAGTTAGGGTTTTGGTTTTTATTTTCTAATAGATTAGATACGGGGGTGCCAACGATCCATCTCGGTGTTTAAATTTTCCGCATTTATTTTTTATGTGTTTGATCATAAAATAGATATAAAACCGGAATTGCCATGACATGCATCATATCATAAATCCACTCCATGCATACATGTAGAATTTTAATTTTGGTAATTAAAATAGGCATGTATACAAACTCGTGTAATTAGTTGAAATTTAATTAATACGTGGTAATTAATAAATTTAGTAACTAATTAATGATCCGAGGACGGGTTATGAAATCGTTAAGCCTTTCGGTGTGTGTTCTCGGTGAACCGCCTTAAAGCACAAACGAGATCACGTTTCCAATTCGTAGTGTCTACGAGATTGAATGATGGTAAAAGAACAATAAATCTTGGATAAAAACGGTTCGCCTATAGGTTGGGTGGTCAACTGAGCTTCGCTCGAACGACTTAACCCTCCTAGTGTGATGTATGCACGGGGGTCCGGCAAGACTAAGCTACACCGGAGAGCAGAGGGGTGATTCCTTCTTATCTCAATGGGGCCGACTTGACCCGACTTCGTCCGACTGTCACATATGTTCCAACGAATAGGACGGGTAGGCTTGCCTACGTTACCGACACCATTCGGAATCCTTGATTTGATGTGCTTTTATGTTAACATCAAAAAGACGTGGTTAGTTAACCTACCACCACTTCCAAAATATTGAGTGGGAGCGGGGGAGGCGACAACCAACCCCACGGCCTCTACTATAGATACAAGTAAGTGAGAGAAGGGTGACGCCTCGAGGCGCTTTGATTTCGTCCCCCAAGGATGGTGTTCGCCCCTATCAACATTCATGGCTTGGTCTCCGAAAGGATAGGATTTCGGGTACTCGTCGGTCACCGACCTATCCTAAGACGGCACACTCGGGGCGTACCTAAGAGATCCGATATAGTAGGTCACACTCATCATGGGTATTTTTGGAAATATCTAGGCTGAAAAAGGAAGGTAGTCAATGAATAAAGGGATGTTCGATTCTCGTGGGATGTTCGATTCTCACAAGTTATTCATTGATGAGATTGTCTCGATTTAACCGTCATCTCTTTGACCTACCCTAAGGCGGCACTGAGATGCGAGGTTAAAACCTTGGAATGGTAGAGTAGACTTAATTTTAGTTTACAATTCCTAAAATAAAATATAGTAGTGTTAAACTTGAATTAATACATGTCATTTTATTTACGAGATTATATCCCTTACTAAATTGCTTAAAATTATAATTGACTAGTATTGACTTTGTTAAAAAGTGGAAAGTAACTAGGACGTTGAACTAGTTAATCGATAATGCAATTATTTTTCGAAAGAGATATTTTCTCTTAAGCCTTTTAAAAACCGTAGTGACATATAGGTATGTCACTAGTGTCATTCGTGTCAAACGAGAGACAAACTTAGTTTGATCAAAGGTGATTTCGGACTTTGAAATTCTTCTAGTGAATTTTGAGTATGTAGTAATTACACGAGTAATTTTCTAATTGAAAAATTGGAAAATCATGAAGTGTTACTAGTTGGACGATATTTGGAATCGATGAACTAATGGGAGCTTTATGATTTGTTGTTTTTCTAGAACATTAGAAAAGTGTAATCGACTACACACGTAACCGTTCTAATTGAAAAACCGGAAAATCATGAAATGTTGCTAGTTAGACGATATTTGGAATCGATGAACTAGTGGGAGTTTCTATGATTTGTTGTTTTTCTCGGAAACAATAGAACTATGTACGAAAGATTTTCTAATCGAAAAAATCGGAAATTCATAAAAATAAAGCATTGCTCGTTAGACGGTATTTGGAACCGAAAAACTAGTGGGAGCTTTAATGTTATGATTTGTTGTTTTTCTAGTATATTAGAAAATCCGAGAAGTCTCGACGAGTAACACTCGAAATAGACATCCCACGGTTCAAGAGTAGTGTCTACTCAAACGAACCGCTAGTTCAAGACTCGTTTCCATTCACGGAAAGTCAAGAATGGGTGAATATGTCTAAAAGTGTTAGTCACCTAAACTGAGAAAACTTTAAGGCTGAACCGAAAATTAATTAACTGAAAATCATAGGATAAGGAAAGTGATTTTGGATCACCAACCTATGAATCCTTGGTGATTTTCTCGAGCTAAGTTCTTTGGAAGAACAAGGTAGAGTGCATTTAACGATTAAAAGAGTAAACAACGGGCAGTTAATTTTAGCTAGAATAGTGGGAGTGATATGAGGAAATGAATCTCGGATTCAATCCTTGGATATCGCAGAAGATTTATTTTTCTGTTTAAGATTCGTTGGAACGAATGGATTTACCTTCTATTCGATAATTTGTTTGTCGTATAAAAAGTGAATATACCATTTGTAGTACGAATCCAAGACTCGGACTTTTGTTTGATAAAGTCAAAACCACTTAGAACTGCTGAAATATGTATATAAAACACATCTTAAGAACTATTAAAAGCAATTGGTTTCTATATTTAGATAAACGCTTCTTCATATTCCATAGTTAGTGCATAGTCCCTAAAAGACAAGACTTGAAGACTGGCTCAGGGTGATTCCTTTCTCCCAGTCTGGTTATATTGCCTCAAAGGTTCGATGACTAAGTTTCCTTTCAATCAGGAAAGGATAATGGATATAAAGAAGTAATATAGCTTGTTCATGACGACCTTCGGGGTCTGATGAAAGATACAAGTTAGTAGGAGCTTCCGAGTAGTGACTTCTTGTCCGATAACTATTCAAACACTCCGGTAAGTTTATCCAAAATATTTTGAGGTTTCTCTGTTTTCAACGAGAGATAGAGTATTCTATACTCGAAATGGGCCATCACATAGTCCTCGGACCGATGCTCGGCCCGCCTCATTGTGACATGTTCTCACTAAGTGAGAAACCGTAAAATTGCCTTATATATGTTTTTAGATGTGCTACAATATACTTCGCTTAACTCAATAAAGATATTAGAAGCGAAATATCGGTTTACATTGAAATGTAAGACCAACCAGTCTACCTAGAATATGCTTTGGAATTTACGGATAAGGTGTGGATTCGGTTCACCCCACTTCCGTAAATATAAGCATTTAGCACACGGTGCTTGAAGGTAGATCTGGAAATTTCGCAAACACGTTCGGTCAATGACCATTCGTGATATATCTTTTAACCTATTGAGTATAAAGGTTAGATATAGGATTCTTGAAATCAGGAAGGGACGGTTATACTGTTGCATCCTTTCTGATAGAATCCATGTTCAGAAAAACCTTGAACCTTGAAGTACGTTTACTCAAGGTAGTTACTAACTGATTAAAATCGTACCACATCCAACATCGGTTGTTGGTGATAACACTAAATACTACTAAACTAGATCGAATTTCGATCCACCCGTAATGTAGTGGGAGTATGGTTTATCCATTACCCGTTACGGGTTCTGCGGACTTTGTAGTCTAAGGATCGATCGATGACCTATGGCTCTTTTGTGAGCAAGATAGGATTCGATAATAGAGGTTGGTTTACAAGCCATAACCCCGTGAATGGAGTTTGGTACTCCGAGCCGTTCATACTCTTGTAGAACCACCCGAGTGTCTCGTGCCCGGTGGGAGTAATTGGATCTACATGGAAAAGAGTAGAATGAGTTCGGTATTGCATGATTTCGTTCAAAAGCGAGAAAATAGGGGTGATTCCCCGAGACTTTCTTGCCAAACAAACGGAGTCCGGATTCATTCGAAACGTAAGGGTATTGACTTATGAACTTCTGACAGGATGACTGTCAAGGCTTATGTCCTTTTGTGGATAAAAAGCAAACCTCTCGGTCATTGGAAGTCATATATTTCTACAATATGTGGATTTGACCAGAATATTGATAAGTTTTTTGTAGACTGGATATCAATTTTAGTACAGTAGTGAATATATAAATTAGTGTTTGTGAAGGATAACACCGCACCGCTTGGAATCAACATGGGTGTGTTATCCGAAGTCGAATCCGACAATACCACAATTCTCCGCGCAACGAGTTTTGGACAACATTCTTAAGAGTTTGACTCGGTCGAATTCATTAGAATCGATCCTTTGGTTTCCCATCCATCTTATTGGTTAAGATGATGCATCCGTGTATGCAACATTCAACGAGGAAGTTCTACCCTATGCCTCGGAATGACTCTCTAAATCTTCGGATCAAGAGAAATGGATATATTCTCTTTCTAGTAAGAGATGGTCGGGTTATGAACGTCAACTTTGATCGAATCTTAGATTCGGCGGTTAACAAAGCAAGTTTAGTATGTCCTTTAGTATCTTGAAGAGAACGAGGAACAATATGCGGACATATTCATGTGTGAACTTGGATATGTGTGATACACCGATTTTGACTTTAAGTCGATTGAGGATGATCGTTAAGTCGATCTCGGGCTCGGTGTTTACTCGCACCACATGATTTGATGGACCGGTAACGTTTCGATTCTACGGAACGTCTCGAGCCGACAACCCGACTAATCATTAAGACCCATGACATTTAGATGTAGGTACTCCCCGAGTCACTGACCTATCCTACGACGGCATACTCGGAGTGTATTTTGGAATCGAAATGGTTATGACATGCTTAGTGGGTACTAGAATACGGGATAAGTCTCCATTGCTTTAGAGCAAGTGGGAGATGTAGTTTGTTGTATTTTAAATAATAGGGTGTGCTCTAAAACAATTAATCACATGCTTTCGTGCAAGTGGGAGATTGTTAGGTGTGATGCCCGAAAGACAATTTTGTAATTGTTTTATTTAATAAATGAATTGACATTATTACTCATATTTATTATTCTCATAATCACCGATGTGACAATAGTATTTACACTACGTAAAACCCTAAGTATATCGTTTATGTAATCACTTAACTCGGTGTATGGTATATACACGGGAGGATTGAGTTAGTGAAGATGTACTTAAAAATACAATTAGCCCGTAGTGAAGTTAATCGAGAGTATCGGGTCTCTCCTTTAACGTGCTATTAATGCGCCCGAACACTAATAGGTGTGATTGTCTTATCCGGACTTTCGGTTAAGAGAACCTAATGGGGCATTTATATATGATAGATATATCATATAGGGCCGGACCGATTTGATTAGAGTTCACGATATAATTCCGTAATCGAGAAGTCTTATCGAATCAATGGATGATCATATTTATGGATATATCTTAATCCCGAGGTGATCACGATCAACGCTTGAATCGGTATGAAGTTTGACTTGACGGTTAAGGATTACAATGAGTCCGTGGTCCGAATTACCCCATCTTGGCATTATACTTGGATTGAGTGAGTAGTCCGTGTTATCACGAGATACGGAATCCATTCCTTCCATTTATGGAAGTAGATAGACAGCTTCCCTTATTTGTTAATCCTAGAACCGATCGATCGCGCGAGTTCATATCACACCGATTGATCACCGGTGAGTTGTATGAATTAATTGATCACTAGGGGGTTAATGGTAAATAAGGATAAGAGGTTCTAAAAAGGGTTAACGGTAACTTCCCGATTTAGAATGAACGATCTATGGAGGATTAATCCATATGTAATGATTATATCAATGGACGCTTATTATTATTCTCGTGAGGAGATAAATATAATCTCATAATCGGAGGAGTGCGATCACGGGATTATGGTGGCATATTCCCGTGATTGATTTATCGAATATAATTATTCTATAATTATTTATTTGATTTATCGGAGCCGCCGATTATTAGTCCATGGTCCCCGACGTACCTCCAATATAGCATAGCTATTCTCGGACGTCGAATCCTAATAATATTTAATTTAATTCTTATTGGACTTTATTAAAACGATATGTGAATTAATTGTTTAGTGACTATTTAATTAGTTGGAACTAAATAATTAAAATAAGTGGAAAATATATTTTCCATAATAATTGGCAAATTAGTGTGTATGACAAAAATTAATTGACTAGGTCAATTAAAGATACAATTCACGCCACATGCATATTTTTTGGTAACAAGAATTAGTTTCTTGTGTATTAATAAGACATGTGCATAAAATATTTATTGGATAAATATTTATGGTAAATAATAAAGATAAATATTATTCTAGATTTGTTCTAGAATATTTTGGAATTATCTTTTATCTAATAGGATTATCATAATTGATTTTGTATTAATTATAAAATCCTTGGGGCTTAAGTTTTACTCTCCTATATAAAGAGAGTTCTCCCAAGCCAAATAACACACTACATATTTCGACTTCACCTCTTAGAGAGGAGAAGAAAATATTTTTTCGGCCAAGGGGTATTAGGGAGAAATCTTGGAGATTTTTCCGGGTAGCATATCGGAAGGGTTCGAGTCGAGAATTCCTTCCACCGGGAGTTGCTTGGATCACACGTACGGAAGATCGTGGTGCTCTTCACGCTTTCCTTCGTTCATCCTATTGCGGTTCTTCAACTTGGATTTTGAGATCAAGAGGTATGATCTACAACCCCCTTGTAGATATAGATCTAGTTATTTTATTACGTGTAGTTTATAGATCTAGATCCATAAATCGTTTCCGCTGCGGATGGTATTACTAACACCAACATGATATTTAATCGGTACTCGGTACAATACATTGCGGATAAATAATTGTACCTCACCAAGAAGATTTGAATAAACACATAACGTACGTAGGAGCATATAATTCATGTTTACTGCCATATCTACCCTATGTGATCATACGAAGGCCATAACACCACCATACTACAATCTTATCTCCACTACTCGTTGCAAAACACTTAAAACGATTTGTAGAAATTACCACAAAACAATGCAATTCTTGTAAATACTACGTACATGCACAAAACTGACAGAAAACCAAACCTTGGAGGATCAACTAGGTTGCTTCACCGACATGGTAGCTCGTGGAAGTGACCTGACTAAACCTCTCGGGTCTGTTTTTGGTGCTACACCTATATCCGGCAACTATTATATGCATATATTTATGTCCAAATTCATGTGGTTAACAGAAAACAATAAACACTTGAAGAGAAACTTGGTCTTTTAAATAAAACATATTCTTTTTTTTTATAAGAAGACCTTCTTACCTATTCAGAAGCCAAAACTACGAAGACAATTGCAACTATATCCTTTGAATCTACGGGAATCTAACATGAATACTACAAATTTCTAACCTAATTGATCAAGATCAAAGCTAGCAATTTAAACGAAAATATTAGACTTTTACCTTTAAAAGAGGGATCTGTATTCGAAAGTGCTTCTTCCACCCGACCAACTTCGACCGTGATCTGCAAAACGAACTCAGAAACGTTCAAACTGAGTTGTAAGACTTCTCCTTGGTCGCTTCATCGAGGATCCTAGTCGAGGAAACGACCTATGAATTCTCTCTAAACTCAGAAACGTGAAACAATAAAGTATAGGGCTTCCTGAAGTCTTTTTGTAGACTTCTCCGCATTCCTTAAGTCGGCTCCGAATTTTTAAAGCTAAATGATACATTCAAAACCTTAAAAGAAGAAGAAAAGAAAAACCCAATTTCGAAAAGACAAAAAAAATTTATTAGGAGATGAAAGATTTTACCGTTACAAAGACAAAAAGTTTCTTGGCCGTTAAAATCTCACAATTTACCTGAAAATTGTTATCAACATTAAACAAATAAGATATATTATTTTTCAAATTGTTATTCCAGGTTGAAAATTTATATTTACTTGTTATAGCATATGCAACTTATCTTATCTTTTACATTTCTGTGAAAATATTTGTAATTCATAAAATAAAAAAATCTGTGACTAGAAGTGTAGGGAGTGTTGACCTAATATCACTGGTGGAGTCACAAATTTTATCCGGGGGCAAAATTTTCACACATACAAAAAATTATGTTATGAAATATAAAAACACAAATATAAGATAAAAGAGAATTTATGATAACAAAAACTCACGTGTTTTTTGTGATTTTAACAAAAATATATATTTATTGTTTTGTCACCGTTAAATAATCATACAATTGACCTCCACCGTATGTCATTTTTTAAAAATAATCCATGATACGTCCATTTGGTATATTACTAAATATCTCCTTCTCAATATACATCACCACACAGTCATGCAAAACTAACAAAAAGAATATAGCAGGTTAGGGGGGAAAGGAAAAAAAATATGCATAAGCCGGGGAAAAGCAGAAAAAATATGCATAAGCCGGGATTGTGGCATCTTGGCTAAAAAGCAAGTCGATTATCCATTAAGGCATTGTGAAGTACATTATAACAGAGCAAAAAAGTAATATTATTACTATTTTTCTGAAACACTACATTATATAATACACAAGGGATATAATAGTAATTTCATAGAAATCGAAAGGCCAGGGCGCCCCCTCGTTCCTCAACAGATCCACCCCCACCTAAGATAGGGATTAAATATTTAAAATAATATTATTTAATCAGTGGACACGTGTAACGTATGTCGGAAGCATATCGGAAAAGTGACCGCCGCATTGAAAGACACCCAAATGTCCAATGTATACATCACAAAAGCTTAAGATATATATAAAATGATAAATAACTTTATTGTAAAACACCGTTATTTTGGAACAAATACATTCAACTGGTTGTGGCCGGTCAAGATTGAATTATTGATTTCAGTTTATGCCTAAGTTGATCACAAAGTTTGTTGCATAAAAATTCTTGTTCAATTAATCATAACTAAGAGTATCAAATGAATACAAATATGGTGGGTTTTGTTATACCCGTAGTATCGTATGCAAAATAAAATAAACAACAGAAAGAATATGAACAATTTGTTTATTAATATGAATAAAGTACAATTACAAGAATTGAAAAACGAAATGAAATAGTAAAGGATATAAGGACTGAGGCGAGATGACCTTTGTCCTTAAGACAAATTTGCTACGGCTTGTACCCACGGATTATGCAATTGTCTCACAGGATTACTCAGTTACCTGTTCAAGAGGGAGGTACTTCAACTCCTGAACAACGTCGAACTCTGACAGTGCTTTAGAAAAACTCTTCAACTATTTATGCAGGAATATGAGTATTTGTGTTGTTGTTCTGTGTCCATTTCCATTGTAGTATGGGACCTTTATATAGGGTGCAGGAGAAGAAACTGAATTGAGGCCATCAGGTGAAAGAACTCCACCAACACCTTTAATTCCATCAGTTGAAGATTACTTTAACTCCATCAGTTTCAAGTAATAAACAACTCCACTAACTTGTGTAGTTATGTATCAATTGCAGATGAAGGGATTCAGCCTTTGAGTCAAACCGAATCGAATCAGACTTCTGACTATGAAGGGAACTCTACTCGAATCAACTCATCAGAATGTTGAATAATTATTTGACAAGTTCAATGTAACTTTGTCCAAAAAGTAAGTATTGCCTTGGGCCCACGAAGGCCCAAACCCAAGCCCAAGGTGAACGGTCAACGGTAAACAGGCACGGGCGGGTGGCGGCGGCGCGCGCGCGCGTGTGGCAATTTAAGCAGAACATCATCTAACTAAAACCATTCTGAACTCTCTCAATTTCCTTGTAGCTTATACCATTTAACTAACTTTCCCACTTAAATATTGAGAAAAGATTAGAACACTTCCCAATGTGGGATTAAGAAAGTTGAACTCTTCAACTTCCAAGTTTCAACACTTCAACTTCTTTAACTAACCAACTTCAAGCCATAATTTCTCATTCACCCGATATCCGAATTTAATGATTCTGTTGAAATAGTGTCCTAAACCCAATCGGGTTGGACCGGATCCGACCGGGTCGGGTCATTTCTACATTTCTTTATGTTTATACATATGATAAATGACTTTAATGTTATTATATATTCTGTTTATCTATATAGACCAATTTGTGATTGTATATATGATAACGTCTTTAGTGTCAAACCGTGAGAGAGAAACCATGATAGTGATTATGGTTGACGAGATTTTGACTCACTTCAAAAGGTTTGATACTTAAATGTCTCTAGTCTTATGTGCTATTAAACATGACATTAATAGTGCGATTAGACTAGCACGTATTAGATATCTTCTATCTTATTGAAGATAGGGATAGATCTCGTCTATCGAAGTGTTGAGACACTTGGACTGTACGTGGACGTATATTAGAGAATGCGTACGTTAGACTGAACCACTTACTTTATAAAGTGTCGCACTATGTGGCGGTTGTGTAATTATCCTAAGACCGGAGTCTTCGTGACATCACGATATGGATTGTCATACTTTGACACTATTGAGGTTTCCCCTAGCCATGGGGCGATCATGCCGTAGTGATTAGGTGTGATACTGAAGCATGCGTAGGATTCATGTTGCTCGTCCGGAAATCGCGTATCCTATTATTAGAAGTGAATATCCGAAAGGGCCTTTTTATTAAGAATGTCTTATTCTCGAAAGTCTTTGCAAAGCAGAAGTAATATGTTACTTTGAGAGAATAGGATATCCAGATTATAAGATACGGTCGTTGATGTTTGACACTCGACGTACGACTATATGGATATTATTACAGCGATATGATTCTATTTACGCGGTAACCGTTTCACATGAAAGGTAGTAGTCATTGCATTTGACTCTTCCGATGATTGGGGGTCGTGGACGTGTTGCTAGACGCTATCCATGATCGTTAGGTATGAAGGGCATTTTTGTAATTGCACTTTGTGCCTACGGCCAACATATTCGGAAGCCTATCGGGTCACACACATAAGAACATCTAGCTGGATTAAAATGCGGTTATAGCGATAACCAAATAAGAAAAGTTTATCTCGACTATAAAAAGTGTTATAGTGGTAATTAATATGGTGGTATTTATTTATTATGAATAAATTAAATACAAGATATTAATTATGTTGATTAATTAAATATACATATAATGTATATATATGTCGAAATTATTTGTGTATATTGATACACATATATTTTACAAATTAATTAATCATAGCATTATGATAGGAACCAACTTTACAGTACATTTCTGTACAGTTCAGCCCACGATTATCACATTTATGGCATGTTTCGGGTGAGTTTAGACCCTATTTTGAGTATTAAATGAGGTTTTATTGCACGGCGAGTGACTGTCGGTTTTCCGTAAACTCGACCTTATTTTAGCATTTTATACTCGTTTTTCCCGAGCACCCGTAGTTTGCGGGGTTATGCGTTTTCGTGTTGTTTTCATATGGATGCAGGACTAGGGTGTCTCGAGAGCCTGAAAGACGAGAAGTATGAGTTTGGACGTGTCCGAGGCGAAACACGGAGGTTGGAGGTGAAAAAGTGAAGATTTGGACTGCAAAATGGCTGTCCGGACGGACAAGTTGTTGTGTCCGGACGGCTAACTCACTGGTTTTTGGAAGATTATTTGATGAAGAACCCGTCCGGACGCAGAACCAATATCCGGACGGACGAGAGAATCATCCGGACGGACAAAAGCAAGTCATCCGGACGGACATCTATGCATCCGTCCGGACACCCGAGAATCAAGAACAGTCCGGCCGGACACGATGGCATCCGGACGGACAGAGGTTTTCTATATAAGGCAGCTCATTTTCTCACAGCAGCAAAGTAGAGAAAGAGGGGGCGATAATATTAGATAGTTTTGGAGATTGTGGGCGATTTTCTTCATCTTTTAGAGTTAGATCAAGTGTTATATATCATTAGAATCCTCTTTCAATCCTCTCTTTGACCTACTAACTTTTAGCTTCGATCCGTAACTTTTCACTTGGCAAAAAATTTGATCTTTTGTAAGCACATTTGGTACCTTCTCCAATTTGAATAAAGTAAGTATGTTCTTTTGTTATTCAATTGTTGTTGTGATGTTTTTCTCTTGTTTGTATTGTTTAGATTTGATTATGAGTAGCTAGATTTGTCGTATGGTCGAACCACGTGAATGCGGGTGAAACACCATTGGAGAGATGAACCGGGAGGTAGTGGAGCGCGTAATTTAACGTTTTAATCGATAATCCATATCACGAAACTTGTTTTGATTGTTTTAATAGCTTTGAATGATATTGACAACATTGTTCATTGTTGCACACACGTTAGCTTATAAATGTATGTTGCGGTGACGTGTGGGAACGGGGTTTCGGGACCGTAGAAGTTTTGGGTTTGAAAGGTAGTCTGACACCTACCCGTGTACTAGGTTGACGCCCTAGTCGTCAAGTCCAGTTCCAATACGGGGTTTGACCTATGAGTTTTCGTTAGACGGCATGGTAGAGTAAGGCACACTCCCGGGGTAATCTTTCTGAGGGTAAAGTAATCCGTTGGATCGTAGTTCGGCCATACCTCTTTTAATTGTTTAGAATTCCGAGTAGTGTAATCTTTCTTTTATGCGGTAGTATAACTTCATATCTATCTGTTTGACCCGAACGAGTGCTAAGTCAACCGGGTACTCAAAAACCAATCTCTGTGGGTTCGACCTCGGACTCCTAAAGCACTATCCTACAATCGACCCGGTCCACTGCCGGTTAGAAAGTAGATTTTGCTAAGGTTTCGAGTTTTTACTTGTTTAACCGGACCGTAGAAAATCCTTTTATCACATTATATTAATTAAAGAATATTCCGGATGCCAATTTGTGGCTATATAGGGCGCGAGACTTGAGTGTATATGATACACTTGGATTGTGCAATTTAATTAATGAGATTACCATGTATTAATATTAGATATTAATTGATTTATGAAAAATAGATTTATGGTAATAAGATAAAGATAGTCAATATTAGTTATTGACAATATCTTGAAAATATTTAATATGAGATATTAAACCAAATGAGATAAATCAATCAAATCTATTTTTCCATATTTTACTAGTAAAATGTTCTCTCCTCTCTACTCTACATTGGGGCGCCACCTTCATTATAAATAGGAGGTGGGTGTCAAGCTCTTTTTCACATCACAATTCCAAGAAACAAATAGTTTTTGTGAAAAATAAGTGAGTTTCCTAGAGAGAGTTTTGAGAGAGACAAAAGGTCGGTCTAACAACCGAGTTTTTCTGGCAGCAATCCATGGTGGATTCCGGCGGGTTGTTCATGTGGACTAGCGGTAGAGGCCGAACGCTCGGGCAGCTCCGTGCACCACTACTCTCTTTGGACGGTTTAAGTGTCGATCTTTTAGATCAAGCAAGGTAACCACTGTCTACTAACTTAATATGTTTGTTGCTTAAATGAAGTCGGTCCTGGTTAAAAGGAAATAAATTTTGAATTTCGCTGCGTTCCCGTGTAGATTTCCTTACAGATTCAAAGACCTGTCTTCATCTACGTCACACGTAGATTTCAAAGTCATCATAAACTCTTGATAAACTATAAAAGAGTCTAATCGAAACCAGCTCTTAAAGTTGTTGTAAAAAATGATTAAAAATCAATTTTCTTTTTCCCCTAATTATCTCCAACAATCTCCCACATGAATGGAAATTAATGCAAATGTAGACCCTGAAGAGATTTCGGACAGAAAAATATTGCATCAAGAGAGGTAGCTTCTGGCTTTGAACCTGCCTTAGTGAAATACTATCGGATCTACTCGGCTATTCAGTGAACTATGTTTTGAACTGTTAAGCCTTTATTGTAAAACACAGACAATTGTACTCACACAATATTTTCCTTAACACCGTATTTGGTTATCATGGTTGTGTTCATTTTGGCCTTGAATAACCTTGGTTTCAGAAAGTGCGTTAGAGTATTCTAGCCTCTGAATTCTCACATAAGCGGCCCCACTTCACACTTACATAGGTGATCTCCTATCAAGAGTATTCTGCCATAGCCCACTTGAATTCACCAAGTTATAGGAATTATTAAAAGTTTTCACTTAATCTTTACACCACTGACAGAAAACACTGTTATTCACAGAATGGGTAAGTGTTCACTGAACCTTCGTAACTTAGTTGTCCATTTGAACCATGATCTTGGGATCTTCAATCAACATGGTTGGGTTATCATTACAAAGTGTTTGTCGTACTAGGCTTTTGTCCCATTCCGAGTGTCAATTTTGACATTTGATCTCTAGGTAAGCCTTTAGTAAGCGGATCCGTAAGATTCACATTCGATCTAACAAAATCGATGGAAATCACACCATTAGAGATCAGTTGTTTAATAGTATTGTGTCTGTGACGTATACGTCGAGACTTACCATTATACATACTGTTTTGTGCCCGACTTATAGCCGACTGACTATCACTATGTATGCTTATTGGAGCAATAGGTTCAGACCAACATGGAATATCCTCTAGGAAATTATGAAGCCACTCTGCTTCTTCTCCTGCCTTGTCTAATGCAATAAACTAAGATTCCAGCGTGGAACAAGCTATGCACGTTTGCTTGGTGGATTTCCATGACCTTCCAGCACCACCAATAGTGAATACATACCCACTTGTGGATTTTGAATCTTTTGAGTCAGATATCCAATTAGCATCACAATATCCTTCTAATACTGCTGGATATCTCGTATACCATAATCCCAGATTCATTGTAAATTGTAAGTACCTCAGTACCCTATTCAAAGCTTTCCAATGATCCTCACTTAGATTACTTGTAAACCTGTTTAGTTTATTCATAGCACAGGCTACGTCTGGTCTAGTACAGTTGGTTATGTACATCAGACAACCTATGATTTGTGAATATTTCAACTGAGACAAATGTTCACCTTTGTTCTTGACTAAGTGCAAACTTATGTCAATTGGAGTTTTTACTGGACTTTCATGAAAGACATTAAATATTTTTAGAATAGACTCAATATAATGAGACTGTGACAATGCAAGCCCATCAGACATTCTAAAGATATTGAACCCTAAAATTACATCTGCAACTCCCATATCTTTCATATCAAAATTTCGTGTCAACATCTTCTTAGTATTCATGATTATATCATTAGTAATTCCCATGATCAACGTGTCATCAACATATAGACATACTATCACATAAGAATTAGAAGTGTTCTTGATATATGATTGAGGTCAAGTTAAATTATTAACTCGATGCCTAACTAACACACTAGCAAGAGAACTAGGTTCAATTGTAGTATAACTAGATAGAGTCGAGGTCGATCCCACAGAGACTCGGCACAAACAAAACACAACTCTATTCTATCAGCACTAAATCGCAAGGGCGGTCTACGACCAACTAAACGCAGTAAATAAAATAGCGACAACCACAAGACACAGAATACTACAAAGACAAACTAAAAACTACTAAACAAGGACAAAATTATTAATACTATCTTAACAAAGAATATTAAGAATATTGATTACGCTAGTAGCTAATGACTCCCCCATGTGAACTAGATTGACAACGAGACAAAACAAACGTTAAAGATTAATTATTATGACTACGGGAGTCATCCCCTAAGGTAGATTTAGCTCCAATTAGGCCATCTAAATCATTGTGCCTCAATTACGTGACTTCGCCTTTTAATGCCTCCATCTCATATAACTTCTGACACAATTACGAAACTAGGGATGCCGGTATAAACCGTAACCTCATCTAAGCAACATTCCTAGGGTAAGGCGTACTTCTTAGATGCCGATTCAATCTATATCCTAAGTAACAATCACTTTTTAGGTTTCATGTTAAATTATGATGACAAATAATTAAGTTGATCAGGTTTAATTACTCGTTTTAATTCCAAATCAGAGAATCTGACGTAGTCGAAGCCGGTCATAATTATGCCCTAAACTTCACCACACTCGGTCGACCGAATGACAAGTCTCGGTTGACCGAGTGACATGTCTCGGCTGACCGAGTGAAGGTCTGCGTAGGTACACATTATGACTACTTTTTTAACGTTTCTAATCTAAACACATGGGTTCGTAATTAGTCTACATCGCGGAATCAATACAAGAAAACTACTCCATAATAAAGTAAATCAGATCTACGAATAAAGATTGCATAATTGAAAAGTCATACCCTCGAAGATGAGAGTGACTCCCACTCTTTAATGCGCTCCCTAACCGGAGAATCCGATGAATCCACAGTGAACAAACATAAAGAAAAGAAAACTAAAACTAAAAACTCAAATTGTATAAATTGTCTTGTGTTGTAATGGTGTGTTTTTCTCAATTTCGTAGTTGCTGCTTATATAGAGGATTTTGCCGACATAGGATGGATCTAGAAGATATGCACGCGTTTTAGGTCTGAGCAGCTTCGGGTGACCGAACCACATGCCTCGGTCGACCGAATGAAGTGGCTCGGTCGACCGAGCCTCTTTCTAGCACATGTTAAACGCGTTTCGTGTCTAACTTGCTCCCCACTGCATTCTTTCGTGCTTGATCGATTTCTCTAACTTATCTCTTGATTAATGCTCTGATTTTTTCCTTATTATCTTGAGATTTTCGGATTGAATGACATTTATCCTCCGATTTATCATGACCTACAAAATCGCATTTATCGCACAATAAATTGGTCTTTAATAATAAAAACGACTAAATACCAAAAATCATATTAATAATTACTTAATATTAAATAATAAATATTAACAAGTGATTTAATATGAAATGTATATAATTAACTCCGATTTAAGGTTAGAATTGATGACATAAATAGGTATATTTTAACCGTCATCAAAATGCCCCCCACTTAAACTTTGCTTCGTCCCGAACAAAGCATCAATAAGTCATTTCCCAAGACACATTTTCCTTGGTCAACTCATACTTACACAAGAAACTCAAGTCAACTCATACCAGTCATGCTCATAGGATAAGCATTATTCACTACTCACTATGAATCGAAGTGATTGTGTGCATGTGCATTAGTTTTATATAAATTTAGCAAGATTAGAGCTTATGCAGACTTCATATCAAAATTCACCAACATCAGCATTCATACTTCTTATGCCTCGCAATGGTTAAAGCACTAGAACAATAAGCAAGAGCGTATCTATAGGGATTTTGGACTTGGAGACCGAGTACTACTCAAAGCCTCTAAAAACTTGAACTTTTTCAATTTTTCATATTTTTCAAATACTACCAATCTCAAGGAAGAAAACTCTTTTCTCTTTTATAAGTATCCTCCCTATCTTAGATCATGCATAGTATCGAATATTACCACAAGCGCGGGGCTACTTTGGTAATGTTACTACAAGCCCAGTGTTTTAACGCATTGTCAAAACACAGGTACGTCTCAAGCTCATTACTCCGCTTTGATGGCTAGAAGATCAGAATACATCAGTCGATAAATAACGACACTAGGTAAGCATAACCACTCATCTATGCAATGTACACATACCTCCTTCAATTAGCATAATTCATACGGTACTAAGCGATCCACATGTGGAGTAGTTGAACAATGCCTGACTACTTGCAATTGTTGGCATGAATATCCTTAAGTTTACTAACAATTTATCGCAAAAGTATAATATGACCACGTACTTACGCAACTTGGTTCCTTTCCTATCAATTCTAAGTATAAGAACTTCACAAATTTAAGGGTACGAGTTAAACAACTTGGCATTTATCCATAAAAATTTTAAAATTCGGCTCAATATTCCGTTGCCCTTTACATTTTTAACATATAGCTAAGCTAAGTCCCTTGCCCCCCACTTAAACATGGCATTGTCCTCAATGACAAAAATAAATGAGAGTTCAAGAAGAAAGACTTAGCTCTGGAAACGGCTCCCAAGTAAAGGAACAATATCGGAGTAAACATCAGCACGTCGTGGAGAGACAGACACATCCTGTATAAGCAAACAAGCTCCACGAAATCGTCAAATACCATGTCTATGGAAGTTATAAAATAATGTGGCAGTAATTAGATATAGATATCTAAAAACAGTTTAAGCCACTTTACTTTATACTGCCATGGACAAGACCAAAAGGGGATTTAAACCTAAATAAACTCACATGACGGCTATCAAGGAAAAAACCTCGTTTATTCCGAACTTAGACTCGGAACATGGTGAGATGAAAAAAACCGTGATAGGCGCATGCTACTTTATTATTAAAAATAAAAACGAAAAAGATAGTTATAATGAAATAGTTCTAAATTTATAGTCGCTAGCTCGACTCAGTTCAAGATGGTTTATTCATAGATAGGGTCGTCGAGGTACAAAACCTCCTCCTCAGCACCAGGCGGAAGCCCTTGATAATGCTTCACACGATGTCCATTGACCACAAATCTGGATTCGTCTTTGAAATTGAATAGCTCCACCACGCCAGAAGGAAAGACTTGTTGTACTCGAAATGGGCCGTACCATCTTGATTTTAACTTACCCGGGAAGAGTCTTAAGCGCGAATTGTACAAGAGAACCAGATCACCCTTTTGAAAGGTCCTCTCTAGAATCTTTTTGTCATGGAACTTCTTCGTGCGCTCCTTGAAAATCTTGGCATTCTCGTATGCCTCTAAACGAAACTCCTCCAGGCGAGTTAATTCTAACATCCTCTTCTCACCGGCCAATGTCTCATCAAATTTAGCATCCTTGTTGCCCACATGGCCCGGTGCTCAAGTTCCACGGGAAGATGACATGCTTTTCCAAAAACAATCCTATACGGTGACATTCCAATCGAGGTTTTATATGCGGTCCTATAAGCCCATAAAGCGTCGTCTAAACGTAACGACCAATCCTTCCTAGTCGTATTGACGAGTTTTCTCCGGGATACGCTTTATTTCTCGATTGGTGACTTCTACTTGTCCACTAGTACGGGGGTGATATGCGGTTGCTAGCTTATGTCGAACCCCATACTTAATCATCGACCTTTCAAAAGGTTTATTGCAAAAATGACTACCATTGTCGCTTATAATTGCCACTGGCGTCCCAAACCTTGTAAAAATATTCTTTTTCAAGAATCTAATTACAACCTTAGCATCGTTAGTAGGGGAAGCAATGGCCTCAACCCATTTGGATACATAATCAACAGCAACTAAGATGTAGCGGTTAGATAGTGATGAAGTGAAGGGTCCAACGAAATCTATTCCCCAAACGTCAAAGAGTTCTACCTCTAAGATGCTCTTAAGCGGCATCTCATTCCTCCGTGAAATATTTCCTGTCATTTGACAAGCATGACATGCTTTTGCATATTGGTGTGCATCCTTAAACAACGTCGGCCAATAAAAACCACATTGGAGGACCTTGGCCGCGAGTTTTATCTCCCCCGTAGTGTCCTCCAACTTCATAAGAATGACAATGCTTCAGGATATCATTATACTCTTCCTCGGTCACACACCTTCGAAAAACATTATCAGATCCTAGCTTAAACAAATAAGGATCATCCCAATAATAGTGTCTAAGATCTTTAAAGAATTTTTTCCTTTCTTGGACAGTGAGATTTGGTGGTAGGTACTTTGCGGATAGATAATTAACGAACAAACTAAACCATGGTTGTTTCTTCTCCTTCACAACCTCTATTCGCGAAGAAACTGCAACACAATCATCATGTCCCCCGATGGTGGTGATGGAGAAAAGTTGTTCATCAGGAAAAGATTCTCCTATCTCAGGTAATTCCTCACCATCCTCTAATTGTAAGCGCGACAGATGATCGGCCACCACATTCTCACTTCCTTTCTTATCTCGGATTTCTACGTCAAATTCTTGCAACAGTAGAATCCATCTCAACAATCTAGGCTTTGAATCTTGCTTTGCTAGGAGATACTTAAGAGCTGCATGGTCAGTCCACACAGTGACTTTAGATCCCACTAAGTACGATCTAAACTTGTCAAAAGCAAAGATAACGGCCAAAAGCTCCTTCTCCGTTGTGGCGTAGTTTCTTTGGGCAGCATTCAAAGTCCGGCTTGCATAATAAATAGGTACGAAGATCTTATCTTTTCTTTGACCCAAAGCGGCGCCAACGGCGGTATCACTTGCATCACACATCGTTCAAACGGAAGTTCCCAATGCGGTGCGACCGAACGGGTGCGATAATCAACCTACTTTTTATTTCGTTGAAAGCTTTTATGCACTCATTAGAAAACACAAATGGCACATCCTTTGCCAATAATTCGGTAAGAGGTCTAGAGATTAAAGAAAAGTCCTTGATAAACCTACGATAAAACCCGGCGTGGCCTAAAAAACCTCGCAAAGTTTTAAGATTGGTAGGTGGAGGTAATTTCTCGATCACCTCAACTTTGTCTCTATCTACCCCTATTCCGTTCTTTGATATGCGGTGGCCTAGTACTATACCTTCCGTAACCATCAAATGACACTTCTCCCAGTTAAGCACCAGATTCGTCTCCTCACATCTCTTCAACACTCGTGCTAGATGTGTGAGGCAGGAATCGAAATCGTCTCCAAATACGGAGAAATCATCCATAAAGATTTCCAAGAAATCTTCCACCATATCCGCAAATAATGACATCATACATCGTTGAAATGTCGCGGGAGCGTTACACAATCCAAATGGCATTCGATTATACGCAAATGTCCCGTATGGGCATGTAAATGTTGTTTTCTCACGATCTTCGGGCGAGATGTGGATTTGATAGTATCCCGAATACCCGTCAAGAAAACAATAGAAAGCATGCCCGCTCAGTCTCTCGAGCATTTGATCGATGAAGGGAAGAGGAAAGTGGTCCTTACGAGTCGCATCATTTAGTTTCCTAAAGTCTATGCATACTCGATGACCGGTGATTAGCCTCACAGGAATTAACTCATTCAACTCATTGGCTTGCACCGTCAATCCTCCCTTCTTGGGAACTACATGGATAGGGCTTACCCATTCGCTATCAGCAATTGGAAATATAATTCCCATTTCTAGCATTTTTATAACCTCATCCCTAACCACTTCCTTTAATTGTGGGGTTAGACGCCTCTGAGGTTGTGCAACCGCTTTCTTTTCAGGGTCCACGGAGATCTTGTGCATACATACGCTAGGACTAATGCCCTTAACGTCAGCTATGGTCCATCCAAATGCTCCGCGGTACTCTCTCAAAACTCTCATTAGTTTCTCCTCTTGTAAGTCCGTCAAGGAAGAAGATATAATTAGTGGCAAAGTCTCATCTTGAAGAAATACATACTTCAAATTTGCGGGGAAGAGGTTTTAAAGTCAAATTTGTTGGAGGTTCTTCCAAAGAGGTCTTCAACTTTTGACCGGTGAGTTTGAGTTCGAAGTACTTATGCCACGTTGGTCTATGATAGAATCTTTCAATCTCCGCGGCACTTACTTCCTCTACGGGCCTAGGGGTCCTCTACTACATCCCGGCCATATCATATTCTCCTCCTCACTACTTACGTACTTGACTTCATCTTCTTCTTCCAAGACAGCATCCAAGAAATCCTTGATACTTTCATGTTGTTGAAATTCTTGAACGATCCTATCAATGGAATCCAACATGAAACATGCATCCTCTCCATCATCAGGTTGCTTCATAGTGTCGAAGACATTGAATGCAACTCTCTCTTCGTTCACTCTTAATACTAACTCGCCTTTGTAAACATCAATTAGCGTTCTACTAGTGGCCATGAAAGGTCTCCCTAATATCAAGGGCACTTCGTAGTTAGCTTCCATATCTAATACCACAAAGTCGACGGGGAATACAAACTTTTCAACTCTTACTAGCACATCCTCAACCACTCCACACGGTTCTTTGACGAACGGTCAACTAATTGCGGCGTGATTGAGGTCTTCTTAAGATCTTTCATGCCTAGTTTCCGAAAAATAGATAGTGGCATCAGGTTCACGCTTGCTCCTAGATCACACAAAGCTTTGTTTAAACATACGTTACCTATGGTGCAGGGAATGAGAAAGCTTCCCGGATCTTTGCATTTTGGGGGTAACTTATGTTGAAGAATGGCTGAGCACTCCTCATTAAGGCATATGGTCTCTAAATCTAGAAGTTTCCTTTTAGTTGAGACGGCGTCTTTTAAAAACTTGGTGTACTCAGGCATTTCAGCTAGTGCTTCAACTAGGGGTATATTGATTTGTAACTTACTGAATATATCCACGAACTTCTTATACCTCTTATTATCAAACTTAGGCTTCGGCTTTGGTGGAGGATAAGGTAGAGTTGAAGGATCGACTTCAGTGAAAATAGGATACTTGTTATTGTAAAGTTCAACTCTAGGGCCAGCAGGTTCTTTATACGTTCTTTGCTCAGGCAAAGTCTCGGAAGTATTAGTCTCATTGCTTGGCTCACCATCCTTATTCTTTGTGACTTTCTCTTTCTCTTGCAAGGATGGTGGAGTTACCTCTTTTCCACTTCTTGTCATGATCGCATTCAAATCCTTAGGGTTCTTCTCAGTGTTGCTTGGCAACCCTCCAGGAGGTCTAGTTGAGACTTGCTCAGCTAGTTGTCCTATCTGGTGCGTGAGATTTTGGACTAGAGCTTCTTGATTGGTCACCTTAGTATCGGTCTTCGACAATATTGGCTAAAATTAGTGGCTAAATCGGCCATAGATTTTGAAAGTTGTCCATATTGTCGGTAACGACATTACTCGGTTTTCTATCGCGACTTCCCAACCAAAAGTTTTAGTTTGCTGTGGTACATAAGTGGTAGGCGGTTTCGGCCTTTCTCCTGCATTAAGGTCACTATATCGGAATCCAGGATGGTTATGATTAGGCTTATATCCTCCCCCGATATAATTGGCTTCTTCAATACCAGCATTCTCACTTTGAGGTGTTACCTCGATTCCAGCCCCTTTCTCTACTTTTGCCATCCTCTCTTGCATTCCATCTACCTTATTGTTGATAACAGAAAGTTGTTCTAAGATTCTGGTAGATGCACTATCCTCGAATATGTCAGCGGCCATCTTCACAGTAGCTATGTCATTGCCTCCCCATTGACTATTCATCGCTATTTGCTCCATTTTTCCTTGTGCCTCCTCAGGAGATAAAAGAACAAACGCTCCATTGCTAGAGGCGTCTACTCTAATTTTCTCAGTCTCTCTCAATCCATGGTAAAAGGTTTGCATTAAAAGCCAAAGAGAGATGTCATGATGAGGACACTTCCTCGCTAGCTTCCTTAAAACGCTCCCAAGCTTGATCAAAACTCTCCCCGGGTTGTTGCTTAAATCCTAGGATGTCTTGGCGTAACTTAAAGGTTTTTCCCAAGGGAAAATACTTATTCATGAATTTTTGCAACAATTGTTCCCAAGTAGTGATAGATCCGGCCTCTAAAGAGAAAGCCATTGCTTAGCTTTATCTTTCAAAGTGAAAGGGAAAAGCTTAAGACGAATGTTCCCCTCCGGGATTAATTACGGTTTCACAGTGCTAACGATTTCCAAGAAATTTGTCACGTGAACACCAGGATCCTCGTTTTGGATTCCATGAAAAGTGGAATAGTTGGTCACCATTTGAATTACGTTAGGCCTAGGGTGATAGACTTCCGCAGCATCTTGCGGTGCTACGATAGCGGGAATGAATTGCTCAATAGTGGGCGTTGCATAACTTTGCAAAGTGCGCCTCGCTCCTTGAGCTAGGGCTTGGTTTCCATTATTAGCATTAAGATTGTTCGCATTATTAACATTATTGGCATTATTAACAGCTTCAGGATTAAGTACCTGGTTCGGATTGACCGGAATGCCTTCCATTTCTGTTTCAGATTCAGAATGCTCAGAATGATCGGTTGTATGTCCTTCTTCCAATTCGTGCTCGCTTTCCTCAAGATTTGGATCCTCTTCTCCTTGCTTAGCCAGTTCTTTAGCTAACTTCCTATTCCTCCTTGCAAATTTTTCTATTTCAGGATTATATGGCTCAAGCGGTTCCTTTGATTTCCGAGTAGCGTACTATAAAATAACAAAAACAATAAAACCGTAAAAACTTAAAGGCTAGGCCTTTAACTAGACTAAATAATAAAAACGAAACTAAAACAGACTCGAAACAAGCTTGAGATAAAGAAAAACGTAAGTAAAACAGAAGCAGAATACTGTAAAACTAATACAGAACAGAAACAGAAAAACTAACTCTCGGTCGACCGAGAACTGTGGTTCGGTCGACCGAACTCTTTTTTTTTACAACACTGTTTAATATACAGACTTTTATTCACAGAATGTCCACGACTCCAGTCCTAACAAAATAAGCTGTATTTTAATTTAATGACTCGAGTCCCCGGCAACGGCGCCAAAAACTTGATTGAGGTCAAGTTAAATTATTAACTCGATGCCTAACTAACACACTAGCAAGAGAACTAGGTTCAATCGTAGTATAGCTAGATAGAGTCGAGGTCGATCCCACGAGAGACTCGGCACAAACAAAACACAACTTTATTCTATCAGAACTAAATCGAAAGGGCGGTCTACGACCAACTAAACGCGGTAAATAAAATAGTGACAACCACAAGACACAGACAAACTAAAAACTACTAAACAAGGACAAAATTATTAATACTATCTTAACAAAGAATATTAAGAATATTGATTACGCTAGTAGCTAATGACTCCCCCATGTGAACTAGATTGACAACGAGACAAAACAAACGTTAAAGATTAATTATTATGACTACAGGAGTCATCCCCTAAGGTAGATTTAGCTCCAATTAGGCCATCTAAATCATTGTGCCTCCATTACATGACTTCGCCTTTTAATGCCTCCATCTCATATAACTTCTGACACAATTACGAAACTAGGGATGCCGGTATAAACCGTAACCTCATCTAAGCAACATTCCTAGGGTAAGGCGTACTTCTTAGATGCCGATTCAATCTATATCCTAAGTAACAATCACTTTTTAGGTTTCATGTTAAATTATGATGACAAATAATTAAGTTGATCAGGTTTAATTACTCGTTTTAATTCCAAATCAGAGAATCTGACGTAGTCGAAGCCGGTCATAATTATGCCCTAAACTTCACCACACTCGGTCGACCGAATGACATGTCTCGGTTGACCGAGTGACATGTCTCGGCTAACCGAGTGAAGGTCTGCGTAGGTACACATTATGACTACTTTTTTAACGTTTCTAATCTAAACACATGGGTTCGTAATTAGTCTACATCGCGGAATCAATACAAGAAAACTACTCCAAAATAAAATAAATCGGATCTACGAATAAAGATTGCATAATTGAAAAGTCATACCCTCGAAGATGAGAGTGACTCCCACTCTTTAATGCACTCCCTAACCAGAGAATCCGATGAATCCACAATGAACAAACATAAAGAAAAGAAAACTAAAACTAAAAACTCAAATTGTATAAATTGTCTTGTGTTGTAATGGTGTGTTTTTCTCAATTTCGTAGTTCTTTTTGCTTATATAGAGGATTTTGCCGACATAGGATGGATCTAGAAGATATGCACGCGTTTTAGGTCTGAGCAGCTTCGGGTGACCGAACCACATGCCTCGGTCGACCGAATGAAGTGGCTCGGTCGACCGAGCCTCTTTCTAGCACATGTTAAACGCGTTTCGTGTCTAACTTGCTCCCCACTGCATTCTTTCGTGCTGATCTGATTTCTCTAACTTATCTCTTGATTAATGCTCTGATTTCTTTCCTTATTATCTTGAGATTTTCGGATTGAATGACATTTATCCTCCGATTTATCATGACCTACAAAATCAGCATTTATCGCACAATAAATTGGTCTTTAATAATAAAAACAGCTAAATACCAAAAATCATATTAATAATCACTTAACATTAAATAATAAATATTAACAAGTGATTTAATATGAAATGTATATAATTAACTCCGATTTAAGGTTAGAATTGATGACATAAATAGGTATATTTTAACCGTCATCAACGGTGAATATGTATTGAAAAAATCAAGACCCTCTTTTTGTCGATAACCTTTGGCTACCAATCTGACCTTATATTTATCAATAGATCCATCAGCTTTAAGCTTTTTCTTAAAAATCCACTTACAACCGAGTGCTTTATGCCCTTGTGGGATATTAACCAATTACCAAGTGTGATTTTGCATAATGGATCACTTTTGCTTGCTTCCTTCCATGAAGGCCCTTCTGGATTTGACATAGCCTCAACATATGTTCTTGGATCATTTTCTACCATATAGGTGTGAAAATCTGGACCAAATGACGTTGAAGTCCTAACCCGTTTACTTTTACGAGGTTCTGTTTCCTCATTTTATGGAGTGGTATCCTCTGTGGATTCATGCGTCCGCTTATTTGGACTTGTATCTTCTTTGTTTCTGTCTTTATTTGGAAAGACATCATAAAAAAACACAGCGTTTCTTGACTCCATGACAACATTCACATGTACATCAGGGTTGTCGGATTTATGCACTAGAAATCTATATGCACTACTGTTATTTGCATAACCGATAAATATGCAATCTATCGTTTTAGGCCCAATCTTTATTTGTTTAGGTTTAGGCACTTCTACCTTTGCTAAACACCCCCACACTTTCAAATATTTGTAGCTTGGCTTATGGCTTTTCCACAACTCATATGGGGTCTTGTCCATCTTTTTCGATGGAATTCTATTAAGAATGACATCTGCTGAGAGGATGGCCTCCCCCCACAAGATCTGAGGTAAACCCGAACTTATCAACATAGCGTTCATCATCTCTTTTAGAGTGTTGTTCTTGCGTTCAACAATACCATTTCATTGAGGTGTACATGGAGCTGTAGTTTGATGAATAATGCTAGATTGTGAACATATTTCATTAAACGGTGCATCATATTAACCACCTCTATCACTACGAACCTTTTTAATTCGTTTGCTAAGTTGATTTTCGACTTCATTCTTATAGTTTTAAAAGCCTCAATTGTCTCATCTTTGTTACTAAGCAAATAGACATAACAGTATCTTGTACAATCATCGATAAATGTTACAAAGTATTTTTTACCGCCTCTCGTTTGTACAAATTTGAAATCACACAAATCTGTATGAATTAAATCTAACGGTTCTGTGTTTCTTTCTACTGAAGGAAATGGTGTTAGTCATTTTAGCTTCGACACACATATGGCATTTTTCAGTTTGATTATACTTTAAATTAGGTAATAAATCTAAATTCATCATTCTAGGCATTGATTTATTATTAACATGTCCTAATCGATTATGCCATAAACAAGAAGACTCAAGCAAGTAAGCAGAAGTAGTTGCAATTTTATTAGCCTCATCGGGCACATCATTCTTAGGCACAATGGCCATTACATTAAGCTTAAACATTCCCTCGGTGAGACAACCTCTACCGACAAACACTTCATTAGTCAGAATGACCTTATCAGAACCAAACATCATCTTGAAACCAGCCTTGCTTAACATAGCACCAGAAACTATATTCCTACGAATGTCAGGAACATGGAGAACATTGGTTAATGTCAGCTTCTTTCCTGAAGTCATCTTCAGAATCACATTCCCGGTTCCTTGAATGGTTGAATGGGAAGAGTTACCCATCAAAAATTTCTCACCGGCTCCAACCTTATAGGTTGAAAACACCCCACGGTCAGCACAAACATGTCTTGTGGCTCCAGTGTCCACTGCCTTGGATTCCCCACAACATTGCACTATGTCACAATAGCTCAAAACATGTCATCACCACCATCAGTTTCAGCCATATGTGCCCTTGGCTGAAATGGCTTCTTCCACGGCACTCACTAGCACGGTGCCCAAATTTTCCATAGTTGCGGCATTCACCATTAAAATTGTACGCAGTTGGTGGTTTCTTGGACGTTTCACCAGTTTTCTTGGAAGATTGTCCAGTGTTCTTCCTCTTCTGGTTCTTGACCTCAACAACATGAGCTTTTGCCTGTCCAACCTGCACATAAAGCTTCTTTCCGGATCCTCTATTGTCCTCCTCTATACGGAGTTGGACAATCACATCATCCATAGCCATTTGCTTTCGCTTGTGCTTGAGATAACTTTTATATTCCTTCAATGACGAAGGTAGTTTCTCAATCACACAAGCTACTTGAAAATTTTCACTAATTATCATACCCTCTTCTAGAATTTCGGATATAATGATTTGTAATTCCTCAACCTGTTTAATTACGGTTTTGGAATCGACCATCTTATAGTCCATAAATTTACCCACTATAAATTTCTTAGCACCTGCATCCTCAGTTTTATATTTTTCTCTATGGCAAGCCACAATGCTTTAGCAGACTCAAAAGTACAATAGACACCATACAAAGTACTATCTAAACAGTTCAGTATGTAATTTTTGCACAAAAAATCACTGTGCTTCCAAATCTCAAGAGCAAGCAGAGCTCTGAGTTCAATGTTGTCTGGAGGCACAACTGGTTGCTCTTCAGTAAGCATCCTGACCAAACCAAGAGTAGTCAAGTAGAACAACATCTTTTATTGCCAGCGCTTGAAATTCAGCAAATTTTTTTGGCTTCTCACCATGAGATGAACCAGCCACAGCAACAATAGATTGTGTCACAACAGTAGTAGGCACAGTTGCATTTGACACTGGTTCCTTACTTGCAGTTGCCGTAGCATCAGCAATGGGTGTCACGACGAATCATTAACAGTAGTCATTTCTGTTGAAGACAGAAGATAAACAATCAAATTTTGGTTCATTTTAAACGAGACCAAAGAATGACAAAACCTTACTGAATATCACAAGATATATTCAATTCGAATAGAAAAAAAAATTGTTCAAACAAACTGAATATTTATTTTTATTTGCATACAGATACATATACGTTTTCAGGGCAAAGAAGGCTCTGAAAAAATTTGTCTTAAGATTGTTATACCCGTAGTATCGTATGCAAAATAAAATAAACAACAGAAAGAATATGAACAATTTGTTTATTAATGTGATAAAGTACAATTACAAGAATGGAAAAACAAAATGAACTAGTAAAGGATATAAGGACTGAGGCGATATGAACTCTGTCCTTAAGACAAATTTGCTCCGGCTTGTACCCACGGATTATGCAATTGTCTCACAGGATTACCCAGTTTACCAGTTCAAGAGGGAGGTACTTCAACTCCTGAACAACGTCAAACTCTGACGGTGTTTTAGAAAAACTCTTCAACTATTTATGCAGGAATATGAGTATTTGTGTTGTAGTTCTGTGTCCATTTCCATTGTAGTAGGGGACCTTTATATAGGGAGCAAGAGAAGAAACTGAATTGAAGGCCATCAGGTGAAAGAACTCCACTAACACCTTTAATTCCATCAGTTGAACTATTTATGCAGGAATATGAGTATTTGTGTCGTAGTTCTGTGTCCATTTCCATTGTAGTAGGGGACCTTTATATAGGGAGCAAGAGAAGAAACTGAATTGAAGGCCATCAGGTGAAAGAACTCCACTAACACCTTTAATTCCATCAGTTGAAGCAGCTCATTAAGATGTTGAATAATTATTTGACAAGTTCAATGTAACTTTGTCCAAAAAATTAAGTATTGTCTTAGGCCCACAAAGGCCCAATTCCCCAAGCCCAAGGTCAACGGGCTCGGGCACGGGTGGCGGCGCTCGCGCGTGTGGCTTTTTTAGCCAGAACATTGTCTAACTAAAACCATTCTGAACTCTCTCCATTTCCTTGGAGCTTATACCCTTTAACTAACTTTCCCGCTTAAATATTGAGAAAAGATTAGCACACTTCTCAATGTGGGATTATGGAAGTTGAACTCTTCAATTTCCAAGTTTCAACACTTTAACTTCTTCAACTAACCAACTTCATGTCTTAATTTCTCATTCACCCGATATCCGAATTGAATGGTTTAAAGACTTGTCTTCATCTACGTCACACTTAGATTTCAAAGTCATCATAAACTTTTGATAAACTATACAAGAGTCTTATCAAAATCGGCTCTCAAAATGGTTGTAAAAAATGATTAAAAATCAATTTTCATTTTCCTCCGATTATCTCCAACAAGTTTCCGGTGTGAAAATTATAATGTTGGATGCCCACTCTAAACATGGTTCCCTGCAAATCACTAAGTCAATATTTTGTCAACTAGCTCTCCTAAAAATTATAAATAAAAAAAAAATAGTAAATTGTCCACCAACTATATATGGTTTTTTAGGGGAGCCGAGTCAACTAGATAATTAGCGTATCTAATTGTCATTTATCTCACTGAAATATCTGTACGGTATATCCATTTTTGACTTGGCCAATATTTATTTATTAAGATGTAGTATATTATAACAAAGCAAAAAGTAATATTAAATCCATTTTAGACTTGGCCAATATTTATATATTAAGATGTATATTATAACAAAGCAAAAAGTAATATTAATACTATTTTTCTGAAGTATTATATAATACACAAAGAACATAATAGTAATTTCACAGAAATCAAGGGGTCCGGGACGCCCCTTCGGTCCCCAATAGATACGCCCCTGCCTAATATAGGGATTAAAAATTTAAAATAATATTATTTAATCGGTGGACACGTATCCAACGTATGTAGGAAGCGTGTCGTAAAAACGACTGATGTATTGAAAAACACCCGGTCGTCTAATGTATACATCACAAAAGCTAAAGATATAAAATGATAAATAATTTTATTGTAAAACACCGTTATTTACATTCAACTGGTTGTGGCCGGTCAAGATTGAATTATTGATTTCAGTTTATGCCTAAGTTTTTTTTTTTTTTTTTTTTGGTCGAAACCGGATATTTTATTAAAAAAACTTACGAAAGCTGTACAAGCAAACAAATTGTACAAAAGCTAAACTTTACAGAGGGCAACACTAGCAAAAAAACAAATACAAGAAAGGCTCAAGGCCACGCCAATCGAAGCTCTCGAGCGCGCCTAATGGCTTCCGAGATGAACACTCTCCGGGGGGGTCGGTGGAGCTCATCATGATGAAACTCCTGATTACGCCAAAACCAGATGCTTAGGACAATCTTGCGGAATAGAAATCTCCAGAATTCAATGGTGTCATGTTTTTACATATTTATGCCTAAGTTGATCATAAAGTTTGTTGCATAAAAATTCTTGTTCAATTAATCATAACTTTTTTGTTTTTGGTTTTTGGTTTTTGAAAAGCAATTAATCATAACTAAGAGTATCAAATGAATACAAATGATGGTGAGTTTCAAATGTGAAAATTATAATGTTGGATGCCCACTCTAAACATGGTTCCCTGCAAATCACTAAGTCAAGATTTTGTCAACTAGCTCTCCTAAAAATTATAAAATTAAAAAAAAATAGTAAATTGTCCACCAGCTATATATGTTTCTTTTAGAGGAGCCGAGTCAACTAGATAATTAACGTATCTAATTGTCTTTTATCTAACTGAAATAGCTGTACACGCTCGGTTTATCCATTTTTGACTAGGCCAATATATATATATATATATATATTATATATATATATATATATCCAATTATCTATTAAAAGGTGAAGATGTCGAAATCTCACACATGGAGGTCATTTCCCCAAGCCAATCTGACATTCCCTTCCCAGAATAAAAATTGTGTTTCACTTGTTTATGGGAATATATATATATATATATATATATATATATATATATATATATATATATATATATATATATATATATATATATATATATATATAGTTTCATTAAGAAAGTATGTCACTTGTCACTTGTGAGAATAATTATGCTTTGCCGAAGCTAGAGAAGATAAGCAAACGTCGCTACGCTACCTACCTGGCCTTCTTCCATATGTATGGTTTTCTACACATATATCATAGATTAACAAAAGACTTTGGTTTAAAAAGACATAAATGTTTTCAAAAAAAAAAGACAAAAATAATTCACAGGGTATATATCGACTAGTTTTGTTTTGTTTTTTTTTTTATAGAGAATATCGACTAGTTACTAATTCTATATTTTGATTCAATTATCTTTTGAGTAGTAATAGTAACACAACAAAATATACACAACACATTTTTAGACCATTGATTATGACGTGAGTGTAAATTCTTATGTCGGTAAAGTAATATAATATTCACCTCCATATAAGCGTGAGACATAAATGTCTTGTCAACTCGAGTTAACCCTTTCAGACCAAACGAAGACGACGGTCTAAGCCTTTTTTGCCTTAAAACAAGAATTTGTGTCAGAGCCCTCAATTACACAGGGACATCCCTACGAATTGGGATCCTCTGTTGTAATGCCAAATACAACATGTTGTGCAAGTGTAATACACCATCCTCTGTTGTAATGACAAATACAGCACCATGTTGTGTAAGTGTAATACATCAAAATGATGTCGTTTTGATTGATTATTATTATTTTTATATTTGGTAAAAAAAACAACATTTTAAACCTTTCATATATCACAGCAAAAAAACTAGTCATATTTACACGACAGAGGATCTAACCTCCTTTACATCCATCCCATAAGGTGAGATTTTATGGTGTTATAAAATTTGTGTGCCAAATGATTGATACTTCCGTTTTTGATAGCGACTTTATATATATATATATATATATATATATATATATATATATATATATATATATATATATATATATATATATATGATTGTATGAAAAAAAATGGTTCATAAACAACAACAATAAGAATGAACGTTGATATGGACTAATTATTTATTCTCTATTGTAATGCACTAATGCGCTTCCTCCTTGTTTGTCAACGTTTAACTCTAGCATGGCCAATGTTTGGAGTTTCTAAGGATTAGGACTTTGACATTTTTAGCACAATGCTTTAATTTGTTACTTATATAATTAGAAGCCATGTGCTTTTTAATACATGCTTTAATTCGAGGTCGTTGAGGAGTGATCCCCGAACATGTTGCTGGTGAAGTTTATCGTCTTCGATCTTTAATGTTTTGTACGTATTTTGGGTATAGATCATTTCCTATCTTTTGTAATGTTCGAGATAATAGTTTTCCGGTTATAGTTATGAGAAATGATACAAAAACAACGAAAATACACAACCAATTGACACAATAATGATCTACAACATTGATTATTGTGGCATCCATATTGATTGATCTAGGTCCTACAATAATCAATGGTGTAGATCATTGTCAATTGGTTGTGTATTTTCGTTGTGCATGTATCATTGCTCTATAGTTATCAAGGCTGTGAACGGTTTTTAAGTGTTTTGGCTGTTGTGTAAATGTCATGAAATTTGTGTTTCTTTCGATCTTCTTTTTAGTTCCCGAGTGTATTTTTAATGCTTCCGCTTTGTACTATGATGTTAGTGATGTCAGACTGACATATATAAATTATTTTTTTAATTATATACGTGTCAGACGTTATTTTTCGCATAAGGACCGAGTATTTAGGTACAGGGCATCTCGATACTCTTTTTCATAGTGAGAGGTGCCACGTCTTTATCTTTACCGCAGTTTTTTTTTTGTTGACATATTTGTGACATGGATTGGGTTGTTGCGTTCATACAAGGCGTGGTAGGATGATGGAGCTGAAAAGAAGGAGTTTGTCACTTTTGCACAAAGTCAGGACCCTAGGAGGATCTTGACGTAGAGATGGTAACTAGTTTTCAGCAAAGTCGGGTTCCTAGCGTGAAGGTGCCTAAATAAAGTTTGAAGATTCTTACTTTTAGCCCAAGTATGGATCCTAACATGAAGTTGTTAAGGAAAAGTATGAAGATTTTAACTACTCACCCAAGTTGTGATCCCAAAATGAAAAAGGACAAAGGATCGAAGAAGGAGATATTTAATTATTAGACCAAGTCGGGATCCTAGCAAGAATATGTCTAGACAATGTCTGAGTAGCGGATCCAGAACAAATTCAATGATAGAGTGTGGATATTAATAGTGTTTTTACAGAGTAACGTCATGATAAAAAAAGTCACTCTCTCTCTATGAGAGCTCTTCCTATCTCTTTCTAGAACCTCTCCAACTCTTTTGAGTTTTTCCTCTTGTCATTCTTGGCAGATCCTTTGCTATGGATACGAAAGATATAGTTCTCCTCATTTCTAATCTCAAAATCCATGAAACTCCCACTACAACCTCCAAAATCAACTCTCTTGATATCTCTGAAGGATTACAAAAAACAAATTAAGCCTTCTTGGTAAATTCATCTCTACCAAGGATATCCCAGTCAGAAATCTCAGGATAGCAATGGAGAAATCTTAGAGCACAACAAAGTTCAAAGTTGTGAAACTAAACAAAAATTTCTATCAGTTCCTGTTTGAGCATCCTAAAGACCAAAAACGAGTACTGGCAGATGGGCCCTGGTGTTTTGATAATATTCTACGCGGTCTTGCGTCAATGGAATCCTTCTCTAACACATCAAAGTAAGGTTTTTGATGAATCTCTATTCTGGATCCATGTTCATAATCTTCCAATTCACCTACACACAGAAAAAGTCGGTAAGAAAATTGGCCTAAGCCTCTCTGATTGTTCCTTTGTCCAAATCAGAGAGGAGATTGGAACAAATCAACTGTCCTTCAGAATTAGAGCCAAGATTGATCTGAGCAAACCCTTACCTCAGCTTCTAGCCATACCGGTGGAAGAAGATAGTCCCTTGCTTGAGCCATACATAGCTCTCTTCCAATTTGAAAGACTACCTGCATTCTGCTATTTCTGTGGTCACATTGGTCACATTACCAAGAACTGTCCCTTCACCACTGAGGAATTCAACCTGGAGGAAGAGAAAAAATTCAGGTATGGAATTTGGTCAATTGCTACTGCTAGAACCAAACTAGTTAAAGAACTCAGACTTCTTGATATGGAACTCATTCCTTGCATCACCTCTGATTCATCCCATTCTAACACTCAAACAAAGTCATATCTCTCACCTCAAACCCAGCTCCAAACCCAAAAAATTTCAAACTTCCCGTCCAAAATCCACCCAAACTTTAGCCAAAATCAAAAAGCACAGGGGTCAACCTCAGAAAAAACAAAAAAAAGTCAATTCCGTACCCCTTTCTGAAAGTGACAATACTTTTAACCTTAACCTTCACAAAGACCAAGAATCCCTATCCACCCACTTTTCTGACAAAAAGCTCATTTCAGACCCTCTCACTTCTGCGACCCCATGTCCATCCAAAAAACCCCCAACTACTTCTGAATTAGCTTTAGCTCTAGCCCCTATTTCAACCCCAATCCCATCCAAAAAGATCCTATCAAATCCTGACACTACCCAAGTTCATGTCACCATCCCTGACCTAAACCCAAAAGACAACAACAACCCTAATACCTTTGAAAAACAAACCTCTAACACTAGCACCCAAATACCTTTGAACCAAAGCATCCTTTTGTCCTATTCTGCCTCAAAAACACCAAAAGTCACACATGAACTCACCAGCACAGTTAACCCCATACTTTCACTGGATGAACACCCAAAATTTACCAGAAAGCCCCAAAACTCAGCTCTTTGACAAACAACTATCGGCAAACACAACCCAAACACTTTTAACTCATAATCCAGAAAAGCAACACACACCAACCAAACCTGAAAAACATACCTTGGTCAACCTAAATCCTGTCTTCACAAGCATTGAAGGTCAGAATCAAAACCAGAACCTCCTTCCATCATCCCCTCAAAGCCAAAGCATCATCCTACCTGCAATCAACACTAAGTCATTAGCTGTCAAACCTAGAAGCTCTACTTTGAAAACTTTCATGAAATTTTCAACAGTTAGACCTCTAAGTGAAATAACCAACAACCAAACTTTCTCTGGAAAAAGAAAGGAAAATGAGGATCCTGATTTTTCAGTTAAGAAAATCAAGATGGAAATTTGTCCTTGCCCGGTGGAGGCTGCCTTGTAGCCCCACCAACAACCATGAATATCATTTGCTGGAACTGTAGGGGCTTAGGCAACCCCAATGCAGTTCCTAGTCTCAAAAGCCTGGTGAAAACTTCTCTTCCTTTCCTTCTCTTCCTCTCTGAAACTAAGCTTTCTAGTCATGCTATGAACTACATTCGTGTCACCCTTGGGTTTGCCTCTGGTTCCATGTTAGTAGTGTGGAAACTAGAGGAGGAATCTCTCTCCATTGGAATGATTCTACCTCTGTTCAAATTTTGACTAGTTCCCATGGCTATATTGACTCTGTTGTAACCTACCAAAACAAAACTTTCCGTTTCACTGGCTTCTATGGAAACCCAAATCATGCTCTGAGGCACACTTCTGGGGATCTCCTTAGAAGATTAGATACCTGCTCAAACCTACCTTGGTTGTGTGCAGGTGACTTCGTTGAAACTCTTGATGTCACTGAGAAAATCGGGGCTGTCATAAGACCAAGGTATTTAATAGAGAATTTCAGGAATGCCTTGGTAGACTGTAATCTTACTGACCTAGGCTACTCTGGGGCGAGATATACTTGGAACAATGGGTGGCCTAAAGGAAACGTTAAGGCTCGACTTGATAGAGCTGTTGCCAGCTGCACTTGGACAAATCTTTTTCCATATTTCACCGTGACACATCTTTCTGCTTCAAGAAGTGATCACATATCTATCCTGATTTCTGATGGCCCTTTTATTAACCGGAAAAAAAACAAGAAAAGGCCTATTAAGAGATTTGACCCCTTTTGGCTTCAGGATGTGGATTGCCTCAATCTATCTGAAGCTGTTTGGAAAAAGAAGAAACATTTGAAGGCTGCTGACTTTGCTAAAGGGATCAGGGAGGTCAGGGATAACCTTTGCCTCTGGAGTTCTGCCAAATTTGGGAAACTTAGCATGAAAATTGAGATTTTGCAGGATCAATTGCTGAAGCTTCAACAACAACAAGAATTTGACGTAACAGAGGAAAAATCCCTAATGAAAGAAATTGATCTTCTTTTAAATATGAATGAGGACTTCTGGAAGCAAAGGGGTAGGTGTGACTGGCTGGCATCTGGAGATAGGAATACAACTTATTTTCATACTAAGGCTACAAGAAGACACTCCAAGAACACAATTCACAGTATCACAATGGAGGATGGCAATGTTTTTGATGATCTTGAAGATATGAAAACCTATGCTATGAAGTTCTACACAGATCTTTTCTCCTCTTGTGCAGGTACTCAAAATTTTGACCTTTTAAATGGCCTTCCTTTCAATAGAATCTCTGATATGCAACAAAACCTTCTATTAGAGCCTTATACTGAAGAGGAAGTTATCAGGGCTCTGAAATGTATTCCTGGTAGGAAGAGCCCTGGACCTGATGGTATGCAGGCCATCTTTTTACACAAACATTGGCATCTATATAGGCAGGACCTGCTTCCTTTCAATCTGTATGCACTTAATAATGGGATGGATTTTTCTGATATAAATGACACTTTTATTGCTCTCATTCCAAAGTGTAATCAAGCTTCTATGCTTAAGGACTTCAGACCTATAAGTCTTAGCAACACTGTGTATAAAATTCTTTCTAAAGTTCTTGCTAATAGACTCAAATTGACCCTTGAAGCTGTTATTGACCAATCATAGAGTGCCTTTCAAAGGGATAGTTAATTACTGATAATGCTATTACGGCATTTGAAGCCTTTCATACCCTTAATGGAAGTGGAAAAGTGAGCAAAAACAGATGCACATCAAACTAGATATGATGAAAGCTTTTGATAGGGTGGAATGGAACTACTTGGAGCAGGTACTTCTTAGAATGAATTATCCTAGGGTTTTTGTCAGGCTTATTATGAGGTGTGTCAAATCAGCATCCTTTCAGGTCATTGTTAATAGTCAACCTTCCTCCAGGTTCCTAACTTCTAGAGGAATTAGATAAGGGGACCCTTTGTCTCCCTTCCTGTTTATTATCTGTTCTGAAGGATTCTCTGCACTTATCAAGAACTCTGTACTTAATGGAAACCTCACCCCTTTCAGATTTGGAAAAGATGATCCCTTCCTATCCCACCTCTTCTTTGCTGATGACAGCATATTATTTGTCAGTGCTAATATTGAGAATGCCACTGAAATTACTAATATTCTAAGGACCTATGAGCAACTTTCTGGACAATAGGTTAATCTATCAAAATCAAGCATGTTTTTCTACAGGAACCTGAAGGATGCTGTGAAAAGCTCTATCATTCAGATTCTGGGGATTCCAATTGGAAGCACTAAAGGAAAATACTTAGGATTACCATTCATTGTTGGTAAGACTAGGTATGACATTTTCAAGTACCTTAAAGATAGAATCTGGAAGAAGTTAAATGGTTGGAGATCTCTTTATCTTTCAAATGCAGGCAAAGAAGTGTTAATCAAGGCAGTCCTTCAAGCTATCCCAGTGTATGTTATGCAATGCTTTAAACTTGCTAAGAAGCTTCTCACTGAAATACTGAGTATGATAAGGAGGTTCTGGTGGGGCAAAAACTCTGGTGAGGCATCTATAACTTGGATATCCTGGGACAACTTATGTAAACCTAAAGCCCAAGGAGGTATGGGATTTAAAGATCTGGGGCTCTTTAATCAAGCTTCACTGGCCAAACAGTGTTGGAGAATTGTTTGCAACCCAACATCCCGAGTCAATCAGATCCTAATGCACAAGTACTACAGAAGAACATCTTTTCTATCAGCAAATCTAGGGAATAGACCTTCTTTCATATGGAGATGGATCATCTATCAACATATGGGACCAACCTTGGATCTCCATAGAACCAGGTTTCGGAGCCTCTACTTTCAATCAAAGTGAGACCTTACAAACTGTGAATCAACTGATTGACTATGGTAACTGGAATAAGCAACTGGTAGAAAAGACTTTCCTACCACATGAAGCTGAGGCAATTCTGTGTATTCCTATAAATCAACATGACAACTGTGACAAGTTCATCTGGCACTACAGCACTAAAGGATCCTACACAGTTAAATCTGGGTACAAACTAGCAATTGACCATAAGCTGAAAATTCATAACAGGGGTGAAGTAACTTCAACAAATATCAATGGAAAAGCGTGGAGTTACCTTTGGGCTAGGAATATTCCCCAAAAAATGAAGGCCTTTGCTTGGCGCCTTGCTACTGAATCCCTTCCTCTTGGATCTACTTTGAGAAAAAGGAAAATTTCAGATGGCACTTGTACTGTTTGTGGCAAGGAAATTGAAAATTGGAAACACTGTCTTTTTGATTGTACCTGGATTAAGGATTTTTGGTCTTCCAACTCGCAATTTCATTGGATTGCTTCTGCTAGACACCATTGTTTTCTGGATCTTTGTTGTCTCTTAGCAAGCTCCAATTATCAGGATGGAGACTTACTTTTCATGATCTTCTGGTTCATTTGGCTGGAGAGGAACAAATGCTTTTTCAACAATTCACTGCCCTCTCCCAAGCGAATCCATCTTCAGGCTGAATCTCTACTGGATGAATTCAACAGAGCAACAAGAACAAACGCCTTCTCAGATTGCCCAGGGGTCTTTCCGACGCACTGGATGATGCCAAAGCCTGGGTCTTATAAGGTTAATGTGGATGCTTGCTACCAAAATGGACATGGGACCATTGGAATTATTATCAGAGATCATGATGGAGCCCTGATATCTGCAATTTCCAGAGATTTGGACCATACGGCTTCAGTGGAGTTTGCAGAACTTATGGCGATTTTGGAAGGAGTCAAAGAGGCGGCAAGAATCTGGAGCGGCAGTGTTGAAATTGAATCGGATTCCTCCATATCTATTGAGCGAATTCGTTTTGAAGATGAAGATTTATCCACTGAGGGCTCAATTGTTGGAAGAATAAGGAAGACCAGCAAGCTGTTTAGTCATTGTTTGTTTAGACAGATTAGTCGGAATAGTAATGAGACGGCTGATCAACTTGCTAGATTAGGGTTTGTGTTGCCCAAATCCCTTTCTGGGTATTGTAACTGACGTACCCAACCCCCACTCTCTATTATCTCAGCTTTAAATACTGACATTAATTATTAATGCAATTTCAAATTCAAAAAAAAAAAGAAAATAATGTTTTACATTTTTAAAAACAAAAATGCCTCGATTTTCGGCTTTTGGTGGGGGCACTGCCCCCTACCTACCTGTCACTTGGGTCTGCCTCTGCAAAGATTGAAGTTTCTCACTTATCACACAAGTCAGGATCCTAACATGTTTGTAACATAGCCTTTTTGTCTTTTTTGTTTTGCTTGTTTTCTGGTTTCTAGAACTAGCATTGGGTGATTTCAATTATTGTTTTTTCTTTGTCAAAAAATTGATAACACACATACACATTTTTTAGTTAAAAAATGTTTGAATCTGATCGGTAACAAACAATGGTGCATTAGATTGCCAACCCATTCAATCATGTCTTGCTCTTATAATATAATAATGGAATATATGAAATCATGTTTCCGCCCAAAAACTAGAAAAACTAAAATAAAAATATACTAAAAATAAAAATAAGAAATGCATAGAAAACTTGTGGCTAAAATTGTGATATTCCTTTTTTGTATTTGGAAATATGTACCGGTGAGAAGCTACAAGCAGGATTTGAACGTTAGAAGTTTGGTTTATTTCATGGTTGCGTTGTTGGATCGAGCTACATGCATGATGACAAGAGAGAAGACAACGTCGCCGTCCACCTTTCTTGCATATCCATGTACAGGGGCGCGGACGTTGGATCTCGGGTAAAGAGGACAATAAATTTTTTAAAGATAAATAATAAATATTTTAAAGGCAAACAAAAAATTTAAAAGTGGGCAAACTATATGTATCGTATAAATTTTAATGTATTTTTTTCGGATTAAGAGGGGACAATTGCCTCCTTAGCTGTTTGTAGGTCTGCTACTGTCCATATACGGACGGGTCACATGATCCCATTGAGATTCAGTAATATATTCAATTTAAAGTTAAAACGATTTAGCTTTGATATTTAAAAATATAGTTTAGACATCGATGAATCTTTAAATTTATCCCAATGACCCAATTGGAATAAGATTTCCTGAATCCGATATATATATATATATATCATACTAGGTAGTATCTATTAAATTTGCAAGCCAGGTGACGACAAAAAACATGGTCGTCCTGTTTTTTCCTTTTTTTTCTGTTTTTTTTTGGGTCGTCGCTCCTTTCCTCACACGCGTCCGTTTCTCACCACACGTGTTATAGCTCCAGCACCGCACCACCGCTTCAACTCATATCTTCTTCCTCCTTCCAATTAATAACAATGGCAAAAGGCGGCAAAATCAACAAACTAAAATCAGTTCTAAAGAAAATGCAATCATTCAAGCTCGGCAAGGCCAACTACGGAACCCCCATTGTCGCCGCCACGAATTCCTCCGATGATGAGACGTACCGAAAGGATCTCCACCCGGTTTATGTCGGTAGGTGTCATCGCCGCTACCTCATCGGTTCTGACATCGTCGACCACCAGGATATTGCAGCAGAGGACGGTGAGTCTGATTCTGGGGTTCAATCTTGTGCGTTTCTGGTTTGGTTTTGTATGTGTTGTGCTTCTTTAGATTGCTCTTATTTTGGATTTTGTTTTGATTTCTTTTGCATTTCGATGAATCAATTTGTGCATTTGTTTTGCATGTTGGATCTTTGAATCTCCAGTGCTGTGTTTCCTCTTATCTTCTTCTACAAATGCTTAACATGGATTTCGAGGTTAGTGTCCAACTGTTCATCCTACTTTTGTCCTTCTGTGTTGTTGGTTTCTTGCACTTTGGGTGACTTTTCTTCTTCTTCTGCCATTGTTGTTCTTTGTTCGGTTTTTGCATGTCAAATTTTCGGGTTTTGCTTTTTGTGGTTGGAATCTATTTTGATTATTTTGTATATACTTTATTTAGTTCTTGATTGCATTTGAGAATTTTGGCATAGCTTTGTTTTTGTGTGTTTAGCGTCTTCCTCCTCTTTTAAGGCCTAATTTTAGCCGCATTTTTTTTTGAATTGGAGCTTCGAATTCGAAATTTGGAATTGTTTTCACCTAGGTGTGGAATTGGAAAGGATAGGATTGATTTTGTATCTTGTTAGTTGAATTCGGGGTTTGTTGGTATTGTGGATGGATTGCGGGGTGTTTCGAGCTACCGGTGATTTGTGGAAGAGAAATCTAACAGCTGGAGGAGTTGTAAATGGATGTGGCGGTGATGGTATTGGTGGCGTTCGGCAGATCGGTGGAGGATTTATCGTCCTCTTTTTCCAATGACAATCGCGAGTAAGATATATATTTTACATTGTAAATCAATGATCTTAGTGAAAGAGCATTTCGATACTCAGTGAGAAATAATAATGACTTGGTAAAGAATTCTACCGGTTAAAGGATCGGATCCTTGTTTTTAATGTCTTGTTAGTACTTTTATTTTCTTCCCCTTTTATGATGATGCAAAATTGCATTATGAATTGCTTTTAGAGTAACAATACGGCCACAATTGATCATGATGTAGGACTCGTTGTCAAACTTAATGAATAATGATAGGTATGTGATAATGGGAGGTGGAAACGCACCGGTTATCTTTGCTAGGACATTTGTTGAGCATGGGATGGCGGATGGAAAGTTGTGTGTTGTATCTAAAGAGGTAATTAATAGTTTCCTGAAGCAAATTTTCTTGCTTATTGAAGTTTGGGTGGCAGCTTATATGGTTATCTATAAAGCATGAGACTTGGCAGATACATTTATGCAATCCTTGTTTTCATGTTGGATTGGTGACCAATGTGGATTTTGTATGATTTATGTTGTTTTGTTTTGACAAGGAAGGCATTCGCACCATATGAACCTCCAGCTCTCACAAAAGCATATCTACACCCATCGGACAAAAAACCAGCACGTTTACCTGTAAGAATATGCTGTCATGATCAATTTAAGTATGTCAACATAAGTTTGTTCTCTAATATTTGGAACTATTTGTGTGTTTGGATTACGATTTTGTTGTAGTCTCGATGGTTTTTATGTACCACCTTCTATATTGCAAATGTCTTTCGCTTCCCTTCATTCTAACCCTTTCTTTTTTAAATGCGAGCGATTTTGGGATTCTGTTTCGACATTCGAGAGTTATTTTAACGAATTTAATTGGAAGAATGATATCTCGGCAATTTCGTGGAGTGCTTGGGTACCAAAGGGTGCATTAAAATCGATGTTCTGTAGAAGGCGATCCTCGTTCAAAGGAAGAGATTGAAGAGATATTGGAAAACGGCGTTGAAGGGATAATGTAAGTCCTAACTTAGTAAGTGCGTTTTTTGGTTCGGGCAAAAGCAATACTCCTCAATAGTGTCTTCTTCTTTGCACATAGAACTTAGGAGTCCTTTTTATCACTACCATTTACCATTGATCCTACCTTTTTCATGATTTTCATTTTTAGCTTATTCTGAGGGATGCATTTTGGCATGTTGTAAAGGGAGACCTTGTTTTTTGTGGTGATAGAAGTACGTGTGGTTGTATAATTTTGAGGCCTATTGGTTTTCGCCGGGGATGATGAAGACGAAGACAATGAAGAAGTTATAGATGCTTGATATATCTAATCAAGATGATGATGTTGCGCAAGCACTTGCCGCCGCAGTGCTCTTGGAAAAGGTTACGTGGGTAAAGACCTTGACAACGATAGCATGGCGGATGCCTTGAAAGGATCGAATATGGACGACTATGATGACGAAGATGATGGTATGTCTTCGTCTACATATAAATACTTGTGTATCTTTTCATCTAATGCAAGTTCTTCCTTTTCTCCCGCTTCGTCTAGCCATTTGCCGAATACAGTGTTTGTGTGATATATTCCAGTTCAACTTAAGCTACAAGAAGTGGTATTTGTAATTTCACTTCTTTATAGATGAACTAGGTTGAAATATTTGCTCTTCCAGATTAGTAGAAAACTTTCTTCTTTTGCACTTCCGTATGCTCGTGTTTGTTTTTTTCTGGAAACAATTTACATCAAGTATGACCTTTTTATTTTTTCATGATTTTTACCCCTCCAAGAAAAAAGAGATAATGGAAACTTTTCAATTATGGCGTTGTTAATGGAAAGACAAATATAAATAGACATTTTCACCTGCTCTAGAATCGAGTCAGGATTTTAAAGATACATTGCAACAAGGACTACTTGATCCCAACAACATTGATGTGTCGTTTGATAATTTTCCTTATTATTTGAGGTGATAAGTCTCTACTCTCTATTTCTGGTGCTTTGTGTTTTTTTTTCTTTGGCCTTGAATTACATCTTGCGGTAGGATTTTGGGTCTCGGTATTCACTTGTACATACGTTCGGAATGCAAAGATGTGAGGAAGGAATAATAAGTTCGGTAAGAAGGCACAATGACTTGTATATGTTTACCTTTTACATTGTCTTCTCCATCATTGCTGTTTATAAATTCTTATTGTTTTAACCATCCACAATGATCCTCTCGAGTGCCTTTTTTTGGTTTGTTTCAACCTCTGCGGGATTGAATATTCCACCTTTTGGATGTAATGAAGGTTATTTACCGATATATGTATATTTATTTCTTAGCTTGTTTTATGTTGTCTTGTGAATACGACACCGAGACTACAAAGAGGGTTCTTATTGCATCTACTTACATACCTTTGATCTACGTTTCGTTCAAGCGCTTTGCGGCCCGCCTTGTTGAAAACAGAAACGAGGGCCAAAAACGTGCAGCGCACGTTTGCCGCCACTAGTATATATATAAAACTGAAACACATCGGTTCCTTAACAAGAACAACAAAAAGAATGATACGTTGATATCGACTAATTATTAATTCTCTATTGTAATGCACTTGTGTGTCATCATTTAACTTTAGCATGGCCAATTTTTGGAGTTTCTAAAGATTATGATTTGACATTTTTGGCTGTGTGCAAACAGAGTATGGTTTTGTCAAAATAAAATTCTTTTTTATCTGTCGTAATTATATTTTTCAATACATACTTTAATACTCTTTGCGTTTTTCAATATTACATTTTGACTTTCGAGGCTCTTTCAACAAATTAATCTTTTATAATCAATACACCATTACACTTTTCAAATTTTTTTAATACTTTGTAATGAAAGTCAACACAATAAATCACTTTCTTAATATGTGTGCTTTTCTCAAAAGCAACATATAATTAAGAACGGAGGGAGTAATAAGTAAGTAAGTATGCAGGTGCCTAGTTTCCGCGCTTTTAAATAAGATTTTAGTACATACAAGCTTTACTCTGTCATAATGTTGTTTAAAAATATGGGAAATTAGGGATGATGACACAATCTGGAATATTTTTAAGTAACAGGACAGTTACATATTTTTTATAGCGAGAAGGACAACTGCATAATTTTTATAGCGAGAAGGACAAACAGTGAATCCCGAAAATCAGTGAATTTCCCCAGTGAATCCCGAAATCAGTGAATTTAGACAGTGAATTTCGACAGTGAATCCAGAAAATCAGTGAATTTCGATAATGAATTTTGAAAATTAGTGAATTTCGACAGTGAATTTCGGAAGTGAATTTAAATAGTGAATTTCAAACAAAGTGAATTTCGACAGTGAATAAATAGTTTTGTCCTTTATGCAAAAGTTTTAAAAGACTGTCCTTCTAAATGACATTCAATCTGATACATTATCTTAACATGTCATGTAACGCCCCCAGACCCCGGGTCTGGTAGAGCTAAATGAGTCATAAATGTCCGGTCAACTGCTTAGACCGCTGTCCTCGCTTGGTCTAAAAGGGCTAACCCGGGTTGACAAGACCTTTATGTCTCACACTTATATGGCGGTGAGCATTCACTTATTTTACCGATGTGGGATATCACATTCTCATGCTCACCCCCATATGAAATGGATAAAATCTTATCTATGTCGTTGTCTCCAATGTTTAAGGAGGATAGATTGATATGGCATCATTCAAACAACGGGATTTATACAGTCAAAACTGGGTACCAACTGGCTTATGATAACAAATACCGGGAGCCTGAGAATACGGTCACATCTTCTTCTACCTCACGTAAAAAGCTTGGAACACTCTTTGGAAGCTTAAAGTGAAACCGCGAATTATACACTTCACTTGGAACCTCCTCGACCAACAACATTTTGCCTAATGTTGTTGCCCTTCAGAGTAGAGGTGTAGGTAACGGGTTATGCAATCCATCTGGAGTAACCGTCACCTTGGTCAATTGTTTTTCTAAACTTCACGTACAATCCTTTCTTGATTGGCTTCATGAAATGCTTAATTTGGAAGATGAAGCTGAGTTAATTCAAGTAATATACTTACTGTGGAACATCCGGAAGGCTAGGAATGGTAATCTTTTCCAAGGAGATGCGGTGCATTTAAATGCTATTATCACTCGTTCGACTACCGAAGTAGAAGAGTACTCACAAGCCATAGTGAGATAGCCTGATAATGTTAAGGAGCAAATCCTTAAGGTTAATTGGAAACCTCATCCTTCTAGCTTCCTAAAGTTTAATATCGATGCTGCTTTTAGTGACTCATCAACAGCAATCGGTAGACTTCTTCGTAATAGCCAGGGAAGAGTAATCCGCAGCTTTTCCAAAGAAATTGGAAGGCAGATATGAAGTCCTAGTTGGAGAGGCCTTAGCGGTGTATCATGCTTTGACATGGGGCTTTTTTCATGTTATCGTTGAAGGAGACTCCCTTATTTTGCACCAACGCCTTATGAATCAAGGAGAAGATTTGTCTTCGGCTAGAATCATAATAGAAGACTGTAGGAAACTTATACTAGCTTTCATTAATTCATCATTTTCGTTTGTCAAAAGGCAAGGAAACATACCTGTCCACAGGGCCGTCCCGGTGTAATTTTAGGCCTTAGGCCAAAAATAATTTTGGGCCTTCGTACTTTTATAGTACGAAAAAAAAATCAAATATATAAATAAACTAAATACATTATGATTTTTTTAAATTGAAAATGGAAAAGAAGATTTTAATTATATCGGGGGTAGGATGCGAATCGAACTCTGGTTCTCATTAGAAAGTGCAATTGTTGATACCACTAGGCTAGATTCGATTCTAAACAAAAAAAAACATCTTATAAATATTACAAGAGAAAATTTGAAAAAAATATTTGTCCTTATAATTGTGAGAAAAATAATCATTTTGCCTCGATCTCCCCTACATATTCAATACGGGCTGGATCGTTGGAGTGTATGAATGTTTCAATCTGGAGCGAAATGAAAAAAATATGTATGTGAATAATAATGAAGTAGAGAATTCATGGCCATGGAAAATATATTCGAGTGAAGTAAGTTATAGTGATATGTTTCACACTACAAACTATTTATCTTACTACACATTTTATCACCAATGATTAACGTAAATTAAGATCAATCAATAAGTGATTTGCAATGACAAATTTTAACAAAATGTGTGTCGCATGTTGTGCCCCAAAAAATCCGCATGTTGTGACCCAAAAAATAATGACAAACTTTTTACGATAAGTAAAAAATGAGATACGTTGTGCAGTAATAACTATATAAACCGGGGGCCCTAAATGTGCATTTCGGGGGAGGCCCTAGGCCAAGGCCTGGTAGGCCTCCACCGAGGGACGGCTCTGCCTGTCCATTTTTTAGTTAGAGAAGCCCTCACTCTTGTTGGATGTCTAGAATGGGGTTGTTCTCCCCTCTCCCAGGTAATTCATGCTTGTATGGAGGATTGCTCCTAGTTTTTAAATAAAATTTCTTTTGCCCCTAAAAAAAAAAAAAAAAAAGAAAAACAAAACAAAACCTTCGTCTATTGCTGGTTTTTTTTAACAACTTTCGTTTGGGGTGTACATATAAACCGAAAACCAAACCGGTTCAATTCAAAAAAGCGTAAACCATGTTTTTTGGTTGATTTTTGTATGATAAAAAACCAAACCGTGAAAAATAATTTGGTTTTGGTTTCTTAAAATAAAAACCGGACATATATATATATATATATATATATATATATATATATATATATATATGTATTTATTTATATGTATTTGTATGTATATCAAGTCTAATAATTATCATTTCATGTAAGGAGCAAATCCTGGAGGCCTCTAGCTTCCTAAAGTTTAATATCGATGCTGCTTTTAATGACTCATCAACAACAATCGGTGGAATTCTTCGTAATAGCCAAGGAAGAGTAATCCACAGCTTTTCCAAAAAAATTGGAAGGCAGATATGAAGTCCTAGTTGGAGAGGCCTTTGCGGTGTATCATGCTTTCACATGGGGCTTTTTTCATGTTATCGTTGAAGGAGGCTCTCTTATTCTGCACCAACGCCTTATGAATCAAGGAGAAGATTTGTCTTCGGCTAGAATCATAATATATAGAAGACTGTAGGAGACTTATACCTGCTTTCATTAATTTATCGTTTTCGTTTGTCAAAAGGCAAGGAAACATACCTGTCCATTTTTTATTTAGAGGAGCCATCACTCTTGTTGGATGTCTAGAATGAGGTTGTTCTCCTCCCTTCCAGGTAATTCATGCTTGTATGGAGGATTGCTTCTAGGCTTTAAATAAAATTTCTTTTGCCCCTAAAAAGAAAAACCTTCGTCTGTTGTTTTTTTTTAACAACTTTCGTTTGGGGTGTAAACATAAACCGAAAACAAAACCGGTTCAAGTCAAAAAAAACGTAAACCATGTTTTTTGGTAAGTATGATAAAAAAAACCAAACCGAGAAAAATAATTCGGTTTTGGTTTCTTAAAATAAAAACCGGACATATATATCTATATATATATATATATATATATATATATATATATATATATATATATATATATATATATATATATATACACACACACTTATATATTTATTTATTTATATGTATTTGTATGTATATCAAGACTAATAATTATCATATATTTCATGTAAAAAAAGTAATAGCCTGGTGCTATAATCCACTCTTATTAATACTTTAACCAACCAACAACGTCACACACATATGTTGTCACCCACCCAAATGGGATAATATGACAATATAATGTAAACTGTTTACATATTTTTTATATGATTTGCCTAATTGGATCATATGACAATAAAATGATGTGAGTATATTATTTATTTTTTTTTAATTTTTTATCAGCCTAATTGGATCAAATTTACAAGATTACGAAAAAAATTGGAGAAGACCAAAAAAACCGGAAATAACCAAAACCAAGCCCAACTAAACTAGAACATGGTTTAACTCAATTATGGTTCGGTTTTGGTTTTTTGTAAATTTATAAACCATAAAAAATAGTTGGGTTTTATAAATTGTAAAAAAAAAAAAAAAATCGGACCATATACACCCCTAACATTCGTCATTTTTTAAGTGTCTTTGACTCTTCACAATGTTTAGGAAGAAAAATAAAATGTACTTAATCATTGAATATCACTTATTATTGTAGAATTTACACTTATACGTACCTTTGAAGTTATTATTGTGCTACCTAACGTTACACATTTTTTGAAAGTAAATAATATAAAAGTAGAAATGCATTTAAGGAAATACTGTATTTTAAAAAAAGGACAATTAACAAAGAAAATGGACACTTAATTATTTTAGTCGATCCAAAAATAAAAAGGTTTAGGACTGAGGTAGTATTATTATTATTATTATTTTTAAATTTTATTTTTAACTCAGTGTGAGTCGTTGGATGATATCGAACACATGGAATATACTTGTATAAACGATTCAATAAGTATATGTACTATTTTTTCTAACTAAAATTTGGCCTATAAAACTTACATTTTTTTTTTTTTTTTCTGAAGGGAAATCTTTCAAATTTTGAGAGAGCACAATTGGCAATAAATGTAAGTATATTAAAACAATTTTTAACGTGTAGAAAGACAATTTCTCCTAAGAATTTGTTGGCACAAATTTTTTTAGTTGCCGTTGAGATTTGGTGATTTGGATTGGATTGGATAGGATTTGGATGATGTTGTAGATAATTTTTTTTTTTAATTTTTATAAAAAATGTTTGAAGGGGTGTTGTAGATAAACTTGATTTGTATAAATCTAACAGAATGTATGACAAAATGCGTTATTTTAGGGTCACAAATGCGATATTATAGGATAGTTTCAGTTGTGGCTTCATATTTGACCTATCTAAAATTCAGATAAAAATCGGTTGAGATAAAATAGGATACTGTTTTTATATTACCATGGAATTTTATTTACCTACTAAAATTAGTATTAATTTTTTTTTTTAAGGATGAAATAAGACACTTAAATTTGGATAAGATAAAACACACTTATCCAAAATTATTTTCTCAAAATATATAAAGGTGAAGAACACACACACTACAACACACAATTTGCATTTCCTAAATTTGCTGGGAGATGTGACAGTATAATTTGCACACAATTTGGCATACCATTTGCTGAGAGAATCCAAATCACAGTGAACAGTGGCACTTCCGCGGTGAAACCAAATCATTTTCTTACGCTTGGTACGCTATTGAAGCTTCGTACGCTATTGAAAAGGTACAAATTCATCTAGTAGTTACTATCTCGGTTTATGACATTTATAAATAAATGCATATAATTGAGTTATTATAATGGCTTATACACAAATTGTAACGTGTAATTAAGGATACCAATAGTAGTACTCACAATTCTTGATCCCAAGTTTTGTTTAATTAGGCTGGTAGTCATTAAACATGTATATTTAATCCATAAGGTTATTTTTTTTTAGGGGTTTTCAATCCATAATTTAGTTTCTACATCTCCCAATTTTTTCATTGGTTACGTAGAGTACATTGCTAGGTTTGAAATCGAAAGGTCATTACCCTCAAAAAAATCATAAAAAATAAAATCGAAAGGTCATTAATTAGATGTTTAATTTCAATATAATTATTATGAATGATCAATGAATTTATGTGAAAGTATATACAATTAATTAACACAATTAAGAATTAACAAGGCGAAAGAAGTTATAAATGGAGTAAAACACGGCTATTGAATAGAAGAAAGAATCCGGAGAACCAAACATCACTTTTCTTTTTAATGAAAGTTCTGTTCTAAAAAAATTAAAATTCTCACTTCAAAAAAAAAAAAAAAAAAAAAAAAAAAATTTGATAAGCATCTTATTAAATCCCAGTTAAAACATGAGTAGTGTCTATATATATGTGTATATTTATTTAGTAATAATGAATATTATCTACCAGATACAACATAATTCCGAAAAAGACTCCTTCAAAAATTTCAACCTGGGTTCGAGTCCGCCTGAGGCATAATTAGTGTGTGATAAAACCTTTTGTTTCCGTGAAAAAAATAAAAGATAATATTTCAAAAAAAGAAAAATAATAATTCGATAATACACATATAAAAATATGACGTTGGCCTTTTAAACATTTGTTATAAGATAAATGATTTTTTTTTTCTTAGGAATTCTTAATTGTGTAAACTATAATTAAATATGCTTATTACAATATTTTTTATTATTCAAAATAATAAAATTAAAATACCACTAAATTCTTGATTTCAAAACAGAAAAATATAGTTTTTTTTTAATTTGTTTTTTTTAAAGAAAGAAACACATGCTCACGAACTTTTGTCCCCGAGACTCGAATCCGAAATCTCCGGATCAATGACCACAGCCCTTTACCACTGGACCGATGTCATGTTTGGACCAATATACTTTCATTTGACTGATAAAATAAGATTGAGTATTTATTTTTATCAAGTTTCAGGTAATTTTAGGTTGCTTTATAAAAAAAAGGTAAACCTCTCGTAAATCAGCTCCCGTAATTTTAGGTTGCTCGGGCCCTAGGCTGTTATATATAGTATATGTGCATCGTAGTCATGTCCAAAATTTGTGCATTTTTATTTTCACATGTGTACGTTTAACACTTGTATTCTGAAATGAAATATATTGTCATTTTTCTTTAATGAACAATTGTTTCCAAACCACCCTTACTACCATATTTTATATTTTATATATTACCTTAGGATTTCATTTATCTACTAAAAACTACCAAACAGATTAGTACAAATTTAAAAACTAGTACTAAAAAAACAGATTTTATTTGATTATTACCAATTTAAAGACTGAAATAAGACAATAGTGACAACAGTGACAAGAAAAAAAACTGAAATAAGACCACAGAATAAGTATTTTGGGTAAGAATGCGGGAGGAGTAGTAATCAAAAAAGAAATAAGTAAAAAAGTAAAAACAGACTTGGCATGTTGAAATTAAGAAAACAAAAGGTTGGCACCATTTAATGAAGAAACTGAGTATAGTACACTTAAATGCAAGTTTTTAATTAAAATACAATGTTTTAAACAATGCATTAAGTGATGATAAAATGAAAATTAACTTGTTAGGATGACAAAAAATGTGTGGGTTAAAATCTTTAAAAATTAATTTTTCCTATTTAATTAATTAATTTTTCTCCGGTTTTTAATTTCATTCTAATTGCAGAAGTAATTAATACTATTTTTATAGTAGCTCCGGAGAGAAGTTGAAATGGCTATTGTTTCATTTCCAAATGACGGTGGCCACCACAACCATGATGACAAAATTAAAGGATACCAACACTACAAAATCACTGTCTATGTTTTTTTAACATGTCTGATTGCTGCAAGTGGAGGAATGATCTATGGCTATGATATTGGAATATCTGGTGATTATTTAATTTTCTCTAATTCTCAAATCATTCTTAAAATTTAAAATATTAAATTAATTCCCATTTAAATGTTTTATTCTTTTTTTTTATTATTTAAAATCGGTAATGGTAGGTGGGGTGACATCAATGGAACCATTTTTGAAGAAGTTCTTCCCGAAGGTTTATGAAAAGATGAAAAACGATCCAAATGTTAGCAATTATTGTAAATTCGACAGTCAGTTGCTGACCTCCTTCACGTCTTCACTGTATATAGCTGGATTTTTCTCTACGTTTATAGCTTCATTTGTGACCAAATTATATGGTCGAAAATCGTCTATCTCCATTGGTGGAACTGCATTTTTTATTGGTTCTGCCATTCAAGGTGCTGCCACCAATACTTACATGCTAATTATTGGCCGCCTTATTCTTGGCTTTGGACTTGGTTTTACCAATCAGGTACGTACTGCTACTATTACTATTAATTATTGCCCGTCCGGCTGCGTTCTGCAGCCAGACAGACAGGATTTTAGTTTCGGATGGGCTAATGGATTTTTTTTTTTTAAATGATTGCAGTCGATTCCTATATACATATCAGAAACAGCACCACCCCATTTGAGGGGAGCTTTTGTGTCATGCTTCCAAGTGCTTCTTGGTGTGGGTAACATATCCGCGAATCTGGTTAATTTCGGTACAGAGAAAATCAAAGGTGGTTGGGGATGGAGAATTTCCTTGGCACTGGCTGCAGTCCCTGCTTTTATTTTTTTGATAGGATCGATTTTTCTACATGAAACCCCAATAAGTATCATTGAAAATGCTGGTGATGATCATGATGCTGCTTGTGCAAAGGCGAAACGATTGCTTTACAAGATCAGAGGTACCCATGATTTGGATGAAGAATTCAATGATCTTTTAAAAGTAAGTGAAATCTCGAAAAGTGTCAAAAATCCCTTCAAGAACTTGCTAAAAAGAAGATACAGGCCACAATTCATTATGTCCATGGCTCTTCCTTTCTTTCTCCAATTCACAGGAATCAATGCGATTGCCTTCTTTGCCCCTATACTTTTCCGTACTCTCGGAATGAGCGAAAGCGAATCACTCTTACTATCCCTAGTTGTTACCGGCGTAATAGGAGCATGTGCAATGTTTCTATCAATGTTGATAATCGATCGGCTGGGACGACGAGTTCTGCTGTTCATTGGGGGTGTCCTAATGTTTTTATCATTGGGTATTGTTGGAGGAGTACTGATAGCTAAACTAGGAGATGAAGGGCAAATGAGTAAATCATACAACTATATAGTTTTGCTATTCATCTCTATATACATTGCTTCATTTGGAGTATCTTGGAGCCCTTCAGTGAATCTAATTACAAGTGAAATATTCCCATTGGATATAAGGCCTGCTGCACAAGCAATGAGTATAGCATCTCAATTCTTGTTCACTGTTGTTGTGGCTCACATTTTCTTGCCAATGCTTTGCTTCTTTAAAGGTGGGAGCTTCTTCTTTTTCGCGGGTTGGGTTTTGTTCATGACTTTGTTTGTTTACTTGTTATTGCCTGAGACTAAGAATGTCCCTATTGAGAGGATGGAGCAAATTTGGGGAGAACATTGGTTTTGGAAGAAATTTGTAGATACAGATTGATTCTGAAGAAGAAGACCTTAATTAGGACTCCTATTTTCATGCACAACCTTACACCTTAGGACTATTTTCGTGCACAACCTAGCTTGTAGATACAGGTTTTGAAGAAGATGGGTACTCTATGCTAATTAAGACTATTTTTGTGATAAAACTCTTTCTTTGTAAGGTCACTTATTTTATATTCATCTCTTTTCATTATTGGATTCGAATGTTAAATCATGCATGTTCACAAGCATTACTTGTATGGATAACATGAATACATATAATCGTCGAAATTAATTCATTAGAATTTCTTAAAAGCATGTCCGGCCGGTTGTTAATATCATATGAAAATCATATCATATTCTTGAAATTAGATGCTGACGTTGTTGGAAATCGTCTATCAATTAATTCGAACCGTATTTCCTTTTTTGACAATGGTTCATAAACAATCCGACAGAATGGATGGTATTTTTGGTGTTTGTTTTAGACTGAACCTGAGAGTTGTTTCTCTCAAATTGTCGACGTATCCATTGACTATATTGACATATTTGAATATCAAAATCAGAGTTATTATGACTGGAGATTTTTTTTTATTTATCTTCAATCGAATCTGATTCATTCAGCTCGCTAATTGTGCTTCAAATTGGAACAAATGCAACAAATTGATGTGTTGCGAAAAATTGAGGTTGCCCTTTTTCATTCTTTTTCTTTTTGATTTTAATTACCTTCGTCCGTTTTTTTTTTGGGTTTGTTTTGTTTTGTTTTTGAGGGAGTTGGAGAGAATAAGAAAGACATTTCATCAATTAAGGAGAATAATAACTTTTTAAAACTTTTGCATAAATGACGAAAATGTTTTTTTTAATAAATTCAGGAGCTTTAAAAAAACCACACTTTCTCGCCCACCCTCTTTTTTAAACACTCATATCTCTCAAACTAGAACTCCAAATTTAAAAATTCTTTCACCAAACTTTTTATTTTTTCATGCTCTTTATTTTGAGACCACATTCATCGTATTCCGACGTGATTTCCGAAAATCAGTTGTCGAAATTCACTATTGTTCGAAATTCACCACTAATCTGTTGTTACCAATTCATTCAAGGCATAGACTGCCCATTTGTTTTTATTAGCGTAGGTGTTCGTCAACAGAATCAAGATATAGAACAGCATCCCCATCCGCAGACACATAAGCAGATGAAGAAGATGCTACTGGAGAAGAAAAGGAAGAAGCTTCGCCAAAGGTTAAGGAAGAAAAGGCCTAGCTCTATTTCTGTTGTTTTGCTAACTGACACGACTCACACTCTAATGCAGACACAAATGGGAAAAACTTTCTTCAAAGAATTTTATCTTCATTGGTACTAGCACAAGCAATCGACCGTGGTACATAATAAGATGTGTCGAGTACGTATAAGCTCACGACCTCTACCAATAATCAGCTTCGTCCCAAGATCCATAAAACATAGAAAGCCTGAATAAGATAAGTAAGCCTCTCCAATGCGCGTCAAGCCCACGCGAAGGGTTTAGTTAAGATATGCCAAATTCCGCCAAGTATACAAATAGAACCTAACCATACATGTCCTCTGATTATATCTTCTAAATCATCCACACTAACAATCCAGCCCTGTCGATATTACTGTTTTTCGGGATTCACTGGGAAGATTCACTGAGTGAATTTCGACAGTGAAACTCTCGAAAAACGATGTAATTATATCAAACCAAGTCTCAAAACGAACATAATGAAAAAATAAAAAATTCGGTTAAAGTTTCATCGCGTTTGGAGATCTAGAACAAAAGATATGATTGTTTGAAAGAAAAAAAAAGTCACAGGTGCCATGCGCGATTTTTTTTAGCATTTGTCCCTTATCCTATAAAAATTATAGGAGTTGTCTTTCTCACAATAAAATATATGTGGTTGTCCAGTTACTAAAAAATATTTCAAAGTGTGCCCTTATTCCTATTCTCTTTTGTTCCTTTTCAACCTTCGTTTGGGGTGTACACATAAATCGAAAACCAAACCGGTTCAAACCAAAAAATGTAAACCATGTTTTTTGGTTGGTTTTTGTATGATAAAAAACCAAACCGTAAAAAATAATTCGATTTTGGTTTATTAAAATAAAAACCGGACCAAACCGTAATATATATATATATATATATATATATATATATATATATATATATATATATATATATATATATATATATATATATATATATATATATATATATCAAGACTGATAATTATAATTCCATGTAAAAAAAAGTAATAGTCTAGTGCCACAATCCACTATATATTAATACTCCAACCAACCAACAATGTCACACACATATGTTGTCACCCACCCAAATAGGAAAATATGACAACATAATTGACGATGATGGATATCGTCAATGTATAAATCCGGGCGAATGTATAAATCCAACAACTTATACAAAATATGAAACGGGGGTGTTTGTGAATGATTTAGATTGAGCCCGAGAATGTTCTTATCATGTTGCCTACGTATCCTGAGATTATTCAGGAATCATGCCAGCCGTAGTTCTCAGAAAAGTTTATATAGGGAACTCTTGTGCCCTAGGTTATGGCCATGTCGTATCCTTCAAGGGTTCTCACTTGTGCCCTAGGTTGTTCGTGGAGTGGTGGTGAACTTTACTCCGGCCGCCATCAATGAATTTTACGGCCTTCCTAATCCTGCTGAGGATTATGACGTCACTTGGGATCTTGAAGATCCGATCAATTACTTTGGCACTCTTGCTGAGGCATTCCAGTCTCTATTGCGAAACGAGTGGGTGGATGATATGGAGGTCAAGGTCCACATGCTCAATCGTCCGGAGAGGGAATGGAGAGTTTCTTGAATACTCGGGTTTTTTGCATGCCCGATCATAAGGTGGTCACTGAACCTGAGGCATTTGTTCTTCACGCACTTTCGGTGCCGGAGATGACCATTAACTGGGGTCGCTTGATCCATCAAGAGGCGAGCAAGTTCGCCCGGATGAGGAATGGCGGTCTGGTTATGCCATTTTCCTGGATGATTTTCAATATGTGTATTCGGAGCCTTGGTATGCCGGTGTGCCCGACCACTGATGTATACATTGCCGCTCCAGCCCTAGATGCGTGAGGAGTTTTTTTTTTTTTTTTTTTTTTTTTTTTTTTTTTGGGGAAATTTCCCTCTTGTAAAATTTTTTCCTCAATGAATTTTTATTTTTATTTTTATCCGTGTTCACTTCGCCCCCTTCCGTGTCAGACAGGCTTTGCTTGTCGGGGACGGAATTCGTAGATAATAACCAAAAGAAAGAAAGAAAGAAAGAGGCTTGATGCCTTTATATTAACATTGCTTTTAAAAAAAACGAGCTGAGGCTACTGATCTTACATGTAATATTTTTTCAGATTGTCGGCATGCCAGGGCCTATTGAACTCGCAGCCCTCTTTATCTTTGAGAACGTAGGTTCCCTTTTTGACAATCTTTGACATTTGCTAAGGACCTTCCCAGTTTTCAACCAACTTTCCTTTGTGTGTCTTTTGGCTCGTAGCCTGCCTCTTTCGCAGGACAAAATCTCCCACCGCAAACGAGTGGTCTCGGATACGCCGATCATGGTATCTTTTAGCGGCTTGTTTATAATTAACTAGCTGGGCTCGGGCCTTTAAACGTTTTTCTTCGGCCAGATCTAATTCGACATGTCGGTTAATCACGTTGCCGGCCTCGTTAAAGTGCGAGACCCTGATACTTGGGAGTGCCATCTCTACTGGTGCCATTGCTTCCGAGCCGTATGTTAGCGAGAACGCGGTCTCCCCCGTTGTTGCCTTTCGAGTTGTCCGGAGAGCCCAGAGGGCTTCTGGCAGGTAATCCACCCATTTGCCGACCTTATCGTCTAGGCTCTTTTTTAGCAGTTTTAACACTTCCTTGTAGGCATTCTCTGCCTGACCGTTTCCTTGGGGGTTGATGAGAGTCAACTTAGCTATAATTTCGTGTGCATTTTACCCCCTATTTGTAGCCTATTCAATGTAGTTTTAGGAAGTTTAGTGGTGTTTATAGGCACTTTTCACCATAGCGCAAACCACGAGACGATAGACGTTTACGTCGAAAATCTCGATATTTTTGTGTGATTTGTGTGTGTTTTATTTGCATTTGTCACGCTTGGGTTTTCTTGTTTTTATTTGTTATAGGTGCAGCGTGATAGAGTACGTGACGAGGATCACAACGGTAAAGTACGTGACGAGGATCACAGCGTGATAGAGTACGTATGAGAAAATAACGTGTGATCAAATTCAAGAATTCAGGAAAAAAGATTATTATCCAATTTTGTCGGGATCCCGAATTTTGTGTTTAGAGGAGAGTGAAGCCCAGTACTTGACTTCTTCCGGTTCCAAACTATATAGAAATGAAAAGAAAAAAAATAAAAGAAATAGCAGCTCTTCCGAACTATGTGATGCAAACGACGAAACTCCCGAGAGCAATTAGCAGTGATATCGAAAAGATTTGTAGGCAGTTTTTTTGGGGAGAAGAGAACGGGAAGAGAAAGCTTCATACAATAGCTTGGGACAAGCTCTGCCAACCAAAAAATGAGGGCGGACTCGGCTTCAAAAACATTGAGACTATGAATATTGCTTTACTGGGAAACTCACATGGCAATTACTTACGGATGACTCATCCCTATGGGTTTCGGTTCTCATCAACAAATATGGAAATCCCTTTGAGAAACCGAAGATTGACGCGTCGCCGACCTGGAAAGGTATTTGTGCAGCCAGTCAGCACCTTCAAGAAGGCTTTGCGGTCCTAAATGACGAGATTGTGTGGACCCCCTCTACCAAAGGCAAATATACCGTCAATAGTGCCTACAACTGGCAAATGGGCTTCTTGGGCAATAAACAGCCGGATCATTGGACTCTGATATGGAGCCTAAAAGGGCCGACTCGTTATAATTTTCTCCTGTGGCAGGTTTGCCACAACAGCTTAATGGTGGGAGAATTTCTTTTTTCTCGACATGTTGCTCCTAATCCGGAATGCAGCTTTTGCGACCATGATACTGAAACAACACTTCATGTTTTGCGGGATTGCGATTGGGCTTACTCGGCTTGGATAAGTGTTATCCCGATAGAGGCACAACAACAATTCTTTTCTTCTTCGTCTCCGCAAGACTGGATTGGCTTTAACCTAAGAAAGGCGAACAAGTGGTCCTATGTGTTTCGAGAAATATGTTATGGTATATGGTTTTGGAGAAACAAAGTTGTGCATGACCTGAACTCGGTGAGACCGCCTACACAAGTCTTCATCTCGCAAGCCATTAAAAGGGCTAAGGACCTCCGACTAGCTTGGGTGATGGAAGACTAGTTGCCCTCGTTTTATTCTATTTTCTGTCTGAAATCGTGCTCTCCAATCCAAAAAATCCCTGATGTAATGTCACGATGGGGGCTTTTCCCACCTGTTTTGAATAAAGATCGTCGTTTAAAAATAAAAATAAAAATAAAATAAAAAGGAAGCTGCAGAGTACTAGTGGCTAGTTGTCAAAGGGCCCACGCCCTATAACTCATTTAATGAAGCAAGTATCCGCGGAAAATAAGACGGAGAATCAAAGAGGCATACGGATTACTTTTATTTTATGTGAATTTTCGGAAAATGATGAAGTCGGCTATTGTGGTATAAAAAGCCACTTAGTTTAAATTTCAAAACACACTTTTCATAGCATAATTTTATTTTTCTCTGCAACAGTTTTTTTCCTTCCATTAAACTAGATCTATTTTATTTTTCTGCAAAAATTCCCTTAGAACCTCAACATTTTATTTATTTTATTTTGCGATTTCAACACAACGAAGTGACGATTTGAGTGGTGGATTGCTTCAGTTTTTTTGTGGTAATTCTATTTAACTTTTTATCATGTTGTTTACCAATTTATTTATGATTTCTTGTGTTCTTGATTTTATTATGAATAGCTAATTTTATTATAGCTAAATTATGTTATGGAAGTACGAAATTGATGCCTAAACGATGATCTAGGGATGAGTAGAGTTTAAATGTTGAATCTTTTGAATGTTTGTGTCCTAGAATTTGAACTTAATGCTATTAGTGGAGTAGCTAACCATTAATTGATTCAACACACGAACTTTATAAATGTATTTTTTGCGAGGGAGTGTGCGAACTAGAGTTCTAGGATTGCCATGCACGAACTAGTCGAGTTTTTCGCAGCCTGTTCCTTGGTAAGGTTTTTCTAGCTAAGCCATGAACTCGGTGGATGCGCAGCGTCTCATTATTTTTATCATATTAGGTCAATTAAATCTCATAGAGGGGACTGTTGAACCGAATATAGGATAACTAGATTGTGGTATTAGCGCCTAGGGATCAGTTTAGGAGATTGCACCCACAACACATTCATTAGAAGCTATTGGTTGGTTGGTTGGTAGGTTAAGGCTCATCCTTAGTGATTCGGTGATGGTGTTGAGAGTAGTGTTCCTGACCATAGTTTAGCTATTCCTTTTATCAGATATTTTACAGTTACAATTTTTATTTCATTTTCTATTTTTAGCTATTATTTTCACCCCTATTGTGAACCTGAACTAAATACAAGTGTGATTGTGATACTTGACTTATTCCTCGTGGGATACGACCTTGCTCGCCGTTGTAGTACAACCGACCCGGTACTCTGCCGGTTAAAGTTGGTTTACTATAATTTGGCCATCAGGGGTAGCACACCGAAGATTTCCAGTGCTTGACATTATGCTCTTTGCAAAAGTCATCGAACTCATCCCTGAATTGTGGGCCATGATCGGACACGATAGCTCGCGGCACTCCGAATCGAGTCCAGACTTGGTCCAGTAGGAAATATATGATATCTCTGGCACAGATTTTCACAAGCGCCTTTGCCTCAATCCATTTCGTAAAGTAATCCACAACGACGACCACGTATTCGCATTTCGATCTGCCTTTTTTGAGCGGACCGATGAGGTCGATGGCCCACATGTCGAAAGGCCAAGCTGCGGTGACTATGCTCTGCTCCACTGAAGGTAATCTGGGAATACTGGCGAAGCGCTGGCATTTGTCACAGCTCTTAGCATATCTTTCGGCGTCTTCCGCCAGCTTCGGCCAGTAGTATCCTGCTAATAACACCTTTTGGGCTAGGGTGCGACTGGAGGGGTGGCCGCCGCATACTCCCTCATGCAATTCTGCGAGTACTCATTGCACCTCTTCTGGCCGTACACACCATTGTAATGGTTTCGAGAATGATCACCGGTATAGAATCCCGTTTAGGATTGTATACCGTGCCGCCCTTTTCCTTAAGGCTTGAGCTTCTTTGGCGTCTTCTGGCGATATCCCATTTTCTATATATGCTTTTATTTCATCTGTCCAGGACGGAGTTGATGATTGGATATCCATGATTTCTGCCCAACAGAAGGCGGGCTCCTCCAGATATTCGAACATGACCGCGGGGTTGCTGAACTCATCTTTAGATATAAACTTGGACAAGTAGTCCGCCCGTTTGTTCTGTTCCCGTGGTATGCTCTTGAATTCACAATACTTAAAACTGCTTCGTAGTTTTTTGACAAGGTTGAGGTACTTTTTGAGTACTTCGTCCCTCGCTTCGAACTTGCCGTTAATTTGGCATACTATCACTTGTGAGTTGCAGAACACTTCTAGGCTCTCCACGGTCATGGATCTAGCTAATTCTAGGCCGGCGATGACCGCTTCATACTCGGCCTGGTTGTTGGAGGCGGTAAAGTTGAATCGTAAGGTCTTTTCAATATCTTCGGATGAACCCGGCTCCAAACGTATTATCCCAGCTCCACAACCATTTCGGCTCGCGGCCTCGTCGACATACATCTGCCAGCAGAGGGTCGGTCTATTCGGCTCGACCTCAACGGGGGTGTTTGATTTGTCAACGCTCGACGAACTAGGTTGTCCGGTGGGCCCCTCCTTAACAAAGCTTGTTTCAACTATGAAGTCCGCTAGGGCTGGGGCCTTGATAGCATTCCTGGGTTCATATCGAATGTCGAATTCAGTCAGCTCTATGGCCCATCGTAGCATCCGACCTGAGAGGTCCGGCTTTTGGAGCAACTGCCGTAGAGGACTATTTGTTAGGACCACAATTGTGTGCGAAGAAAAGTAAGCCTTGAGTTTTCGGGCGGCGACAACAAGCGAGTAGGCTAACTTTTTTGCATTAAGATATTGGCTCTCAATGGGACTGAGGGCCTTCGAGACATAATAAATGGGTTTTTGGAGGGTCCCATCCTCCTTGACAAGAACAGCTGCAACGGCCCGGTCCGAAGCGGCCAGATACAAAAAGAGCTCATCCCTTAATACTGGGCTGACTAACAGCGGAGGGTTTGCCAGATATTCTTTGACGGTTTTGAAGGCCTGAGAGCATTCTTCTGTCCACTCAAAGGTTTTGTTTCCCTTGAGGATTTTAAAGAACGGGAGACATTGGTCCACGGATCTGGAGACGAATCTTCCCAGAGCGATGATTCTTCCATTCAGCCTTTGAACTTCTTTCACGCATCTTGGTTCCTCTATGTTGGCTAGGGCCTGGATCTTTTCGGGATTCGCCTCTATTCCCCTCTGAGTTACCATAAAGCCTAGGAATTTACCAGCTTGGACTCCAAAAGGTGCATTTTGCGGGGTTCAGCTTCATAAAATGTGCCTTGACGTTATCGAAGGTTTCTTGAAGGTCGGCGAGATGGTCGGCGCTGGTGGACTTGACGACCATGTCGTCGATGTAAGCCTCCATGTTCTTCCCAATTTGGGATCCGAACACTTTGTTAACCATCCTTTGGTACGTAGATCCAGCATTCTTCAGACCAAACGGCATCATCTTGTAGTAATACATTCCACCTGCGGCTCGGAAAGCCGTCAACTCTTTCTCTCTGTCGGACATCATTACTTGGTGGTACCCTGAGTACGCGTCCAAGACACTCAACATTTCGAAACCGGCTATTCGGTCGACCATTCTGTCGATTCTAGGTAGTTCATAGGGATCCTTAGGACAAGCCTTGTTCAGGTCAGTAAAGTCGACGCACATACGCCATTTTCCATTATGTTTCTTGACCATTACCACATTGGCCAGCCAGGTCGGGTACTGGAGTTCTCGGATGATTCCGGCCTCAATTAGCTTGTTCACCTCTACTTTAATGGCATCCTCTTTTTCTTTGGAGAACTGTCGGGCTTTCTGTTGAATGGGTTTGAAGTTAGGATCCACATTCAGTTGGTGCAGCACTACCTCGGGCTCCACGCCCCTCATGTCCATCACTACCCAGGCGAATGCATCCAAGTTTTCTTTCAGCAGTAAGACCAACTTTTCCCTTTTCTTTCTCATCCATTTATGCGCCCACCTTCACCTTCTGATCAGGATACTTTTCATTAATAATCACTTCAACCAGCTCGTCTTCGGCGGTGAAGTCTGACTCATCTCTGACCTGAAGGGTGTCGCAAATGACAGCTTTGGGTTCGGTGGAGGTGTCTTCTTCTATCGGGCACGGCTCGTTTCGAGCTTTCGTCGCCTCGATAGTGTCAATACGGATCCGTATCGAGGCTGACTCAGACGCCTCTCTTTGGGGCCTTTTGCCTATTCCCTTGGTGGGGTAATCGCTTCGATTTGTGGTGACATGATTCAGCAGAGTCTGAGGCCTGCTGACGGCCAGTCCGATTCCTTCATCAGTGTAGAACTTTTCCCTCTGATGGGGAATTGAAACAGTCATTTGAAATTTTCGTATAGTGGGAGTGTAGATCGACCACTAGAAAGTTGATTTTCTCTTTGCGGTATGGCGGGTGATCGCCGACCTCCACCTCCAAGTCAATGACGCCTAAGACGGATACTTTATCATTGGAGAATCCCTCTAGCATTCCCAAATAAGGCTTCAGTTTGGATATACCGATTTTTAGCTGTTTCAACGTTTCCAGGTAGATGATGTCGCGTGCGGCCCCCGTGTCCAGGAGTACCAAGTTGACCCCAAAATCGTTGATTCTGACTTGTATCACTATTGGTAGCTCTATCGCCCCGTGTGGGCCCGCTAACTCGGTCTTAGTGAACGATATTGCATGTTCATCTGGAGCTAGAACGACTGGTTTTTGTCTTCCCCTGACATTGATTGCATTCATTTGACTTTTAATCAGGTGGTTGCTGGGGAATTCCTCTATGATCACCTTAATTTCATTTCGGTATCTTCGAGGTCCCCTGTCATCTTTGCCTCCGCCACCATTTTTCTTGTATTTGTCTAACTCTCCGTTTCTTATCATTTTGTCGATGATCCTTCTCAGGGTGAAGCATTCATCGGTGAGGTGACCGTGATCTTCATGAAAAAAACAGTAACTTGTATCATCTCTTGAACTGGGATCGGACCTGATATACCCGGATCGGAATGGGGCCCTGTTAACCTAAATTGGGCCTATTACCTTGGCCCATCAGCATGGATATTGGGCCTCTATCTCCTCTGACCGCTGCCTCAAACCATCTTCTGTCCGCTAGCTATAAGCCGGGTTCTATCCGCCTACAGTAAACCGGATCTTGTCCGCCAATCGTAAGTCGGACCCATCCTCGCCGTGTGACTTCCACCCATATAGTGAAGCTAATTTCTAGACAAGGCACAAATGAGTCCGCTACTCGCTGCACTTATCAATGGTCGCTGCCCGCCGCCCGCCATCCTTATCGATCCAGCTGGCCCAAAACTGCTGGCCACTCTTAACAGCTGGCTAGGACACTTGTATTGCATGCATACTTAACTTAGCCATGTACTCTAGTTGTCTTGTCGATGAACAGTAAACCGACTTACTTTTTAGCTTATAAATATGGGATCACAATGTAATAGAAATCTTTAATGTCAAGCTTTAAGCTATAATCTAATACAAGCAGATACACTCTGCCAATTTGTCGACTAATTCACTTATTCATCACAATCACATAATCGCCACCACTGTTCTAGATCACCACCGTGTCCTCACCGTAGAAATCGCACATCTCAGCCTTATATCCTCAAGATAAACACTGTTACCGCAAATCTGGTGTTCATCGCAACATCAATTGGCTCCGTTACCGGGAATCGAACCCGGGTCTCATGGGTGAAAGCCAGATTTCCTAACCGCTGGACGATAATGGAGAAAAGAATTGTGTTCGAAAAATCTTCAACAAACCCTCGGCCAGGCTTCAGACTTGTTAAAAATGGGGGCAACATTTGAGAAAATTTAAAACAGCCACGACTTTCTAGCGAGCAAGTTATTTCAGATAAGATTCAGGGGGGCATATCTCAAAGAGGAGTCCGCACAAGATCGATCTGGAATCTTATCTAAAACAAGGGGGCCGGATGCTATTATCATCAGACTCAATTTAGACAATAAATTCGAGCAAAAAGCAAGCATATATTCAGCGGACAGAAAACAAACTTGGGAATTATTATTACAAAAATCAAAGAGCGGAAAGAAAAGAGTTTATACATATGCGGAATCAAAATAATGTTTGAACAAAATAAAGAAACATAAATTCTAAGAGCCCTTACGACGCATCTCCTCATTATGAACATTCTCCTCGCGAAGAGAATGGTGCAGCATCTGATCAGCATTTATCTCAGACTCAGAAGGCTCTTTGGTCTTTCCACCAGGTTGCTCGACCTCTTCTTCAGCTTGCCCGCCCTCTTCAGTAGCCGCCGCTTCTTTTGCCTCGGTAGCCCGGCACACCCGCTCCCTTAAGTTCGCCTCATCCACAGCGGGAACCACCCAGTCTGGATCGTACATAGGGACGTAGCGTTGAAGCTCAATATCAGAAAAGGGTATGCGCGGGTGGAACTCTTTAAGATGATCGGAGAAGGGATGAGTGAGGATCCATTCTTCCAAAACGTCAAGGTCGGGAGTACCACCGTCATGGGCCAGGACGCACCTCGCAATGTGATAAAACCCTTGGTCATATCCCATCATGAAGTTTTTATCACCAGCGGCCTTGCTCGTGGCCTCAATCTGACCTTGGACACTTGAGCCCAGATCCTCCAATTGCTTTCGCAGGTCCGCGCACACTGTTTTCTCGGCTTCCCAATGAGCTAGAGCCTCAGTTACTTTCTGCTTCATCTCCTTCATGGTTCGATCAACGGATTTACCATGCTCCACGAGGTCAGAGTTAATCTTATTAGCCTTAGCAAGCTGTGCTCTCAGCTTCTCATTCTCCGCCTCAACTGCGCTTAACCGACCACGAAGTCCGGCCGACACTGCATTTGCGGCGCCAAGAGCTTTCTTGGTGTCGACCAGTTCTTTTCCGACATTGGCGCTCTCAACTATGGTGTTTCTATAATCATTGACGAACTGCGCCAAGCCAGTGCCAACCTAATGGAAGAAAAATAAACAACGGGGTCAATATTGACTTGAGAAAAAATGGCAATAAAAAGAATTAAAAACAAAGGCAAGAAAGGAGGTTTACCATGCTCACCGTGGCGCCGCATAAGCCCCACAAATCGTCAATATTCCCGAGAAAGGCACGGCGGGGATCAGTTTGGTCCGCCATCACAACCTTGTCCGCTATCCCGCGGCCTATCTCCAGCTGAATATCATTGGGAATACCCTATCTAAAATGCCTTAGTGGGGGTACGTCAGCAATACCCCTTGAAATGGTGCGCGCCTTGGGCAGGTCGAGGGGTTGTTGCCGCATGAACTCTTTATCCAACCAGGTGGCGGGACATCCTCTAGGCCCAGTAGGAACTCCAGCAAAGGGCACCACTATCTTCGTGCCCGCAGAAGCTACCTCATCGGCCACTGATTTGCCTTGGTCAGCAGCCGGTTCTTTGCCTTTATCGGTTCTGGATTTCTTGGGAGGAGGCACATCTTGCTTGCCGCTGCCATCTCCTGCGGGCTCAATCTCCTCAACAGCAGCCCTCTTCTTCTTATCCCCCGCAGGCGGCTTCGTCAGAAGGGTTTGCTTCATGGTTTTGCCCGCCGCGGCTTTCTCTACTACAGGCGGTTGAGCCGATTTCACTACTTGAGATCCGGAGGCTCCAGCCGCCCCTTGCTTTAGGTCGACCATGGGAAGGAATGTTTTGACCCCTTTCAGCTCCCCGGCTCTTTTTACCTCGCCGGTGGTCTTCTTCCTTGTTAACTGGCTGCGATGAGCTAGCTTGTCCATGGTACCTGCGAAGAACAAAGCTTATTAGCGACCAGAATATATAAAAGGAAACAAGTAATGAAAAGAATAAAAAAGAATACAAGTAAAAATCCTACTCGATGCTCACATGGACGGGTCACCGCCACAAATAAGACATTGGGAGGGCATGCGCTTGCCATGGTGACACTCCCCGTACCAGTCTGGGTGAGTCGGCAGCGGGTCGACTACAACTAGAGGCTCACCAACACCGGCTCCAGAAAGCCCGGCTTGTCTCAGATAGGGCTGGCCGACGTCTAGCAACAACCTCCAATTAAATGCGTGGGCCTGCTCTTCACCCTTGCGGGTATAGCCCAGATCCTCTTTCAGCTCAGATATGAACTCATCATCGTCGGCTTAGGTTTTTATTTTGTTCAAATGGTCGGTTTTAACAGAATTCACGGGCAGCTTCTCAAACGGCCACCCTATCTGAGACTCAACTTTCATGCATCTCTTATCCCAGTCCGTCACTTTATCTGGGAGGTCGAAAAGTAACCGGGGCCTACCAGTGCTTGATCGACTACGCGGTTGAATCTGACCGGCCCCGCCTTTCCATGCAAAAGTATAAAAATATAGCAACACCGCCATCGACGGCTCGCGTCCGCTCAACCTACTGATTATAATGAAGGACATCACCACGTGAACCACTCCCAGACTAAGGTCGCAGGGCATCACCTTCAGCTCCTCCATGAATTTTACGAAAAATGGATCAAAGGGAGGTCTGAGTCCGGCCACAAAATGGTCATAGTGCAACCACAGATAGTCATGCTGTTTCCGGCCACAAACCCATGACACGTTGGTAGCGCCCATACTAACAAAGCGATAGTCCGCCTAGATATCATACTCACCCAGCGCCATGGTATAATCCTCCCGATCTCTAAACTCCCTCCATCGAGTTATGAGATCGCTATCTGCCCGCTTTTGTTTTGCGAGCTCTCTTTCAACGGCAGCGGACCTCTTCTTAGCCGCCCTATTTTTCTTAGCAGGCTCTTCAGAGGCAGTCTTCTTCCTCGACACAACAACTTTTGAAGACTTTTTGGGTATCTCCGGTACCACAGCGGTTTCCACAGCTTCCTTGATCTTACCGCTACGTTTTGCGGCTCCAGTATTGATAGCTTTTTCCATCCTGGTGAGTAGACCGCTCAATGCCATTTGGTCGTCGTCTTCGACCTCGCCCCCAGGAGCACCCATACCAACAATTGAGACCTCTGGGTCAGATTCTATACTTATGGGCTCCGGATTTTCTTCCATCTCCTCCTCAGCGCCGCTAGTGCTAGCGTCCTCCATGCTCACCTCCTCTGACCCATAACCCGCAGCGGCCCTGACTTCTTCATCCGACTGAGTATACTCTGACGACATTCTGGAAAAAAGAGAACAAGGGAAAGGTGGATCAGTTTATCACCCGGACATGGAAATCGGGCCGAGGTGAAAGCAATCACACCCCGACACCTCGCCCTTCCATCTTCCTTAGCAAACATCTACCCAGAAAAACCCCCAACTCTACCCAGAAAAAACACCCAATTCAAACCAGAAACAAACATGCATTCAAGCCTCTACCAATAAATCGGGCATAAGCAAAGAATAGTAATCAGAATATACACAGTTCAAGCAATTTTTGGGAAAAAGGGGCACAAAATCGCAGAAACGCATGTAGGGCTCATGGGGCTCACCAGAAAGGTTGGAGTAAATTACAAGGGCAAATCGTCAATCTTACGATTTCTAAACAAAGGAAAAATCATAACTAATTTGAAAAACAAAAAGGAATGGCAAAATTTCGTACATGATTAAACAAGAAGAGAGGAAAAGTGTTGATCTTGGACTGAAATAGCACTCGCCGGAACCTGCTTACGAATCGCCGGAGTTCTTGATGCAATCGCCGGAAGGATTTATCAGAAAGAAGAAAAGGGGAAAGTGGAAGAGTTGGGGGTGACTCCTCTATTTATAGAGGGAAAATTGAGGGGGAACGACGTTTGGGATTCGAAATTTGAATGTAATGATGACTGGAACGGTTACCGATTGTTCTCCTCCAATCAGAGCAAGAGACGGTTCAGTTCAAACGGCTATGTCAGAGCACATGGCTGACGTGACGTTTCGTGTACCGATACATCCGTTTATCCTTTCCAACCGTTCAAATCCCTCCTGGCGACCACCAACTTATCCGCAGAAGAAGCGACCTCAGCGTATCATTATCTCCGAACATTACTTCAAGCGGCTAACATCAATCAATGCCCGATGTGGCTTATTCTAAACAAAACATCTCTGATAGAGCGCTATAACTTAAATAAATCCGACAGAACGTTGTCGGCGATCAAACCTGTCCGCTGCAATACACAGCAGATAATCGGTAATTCGCTACGCGATACTAACACTGATTCAAGCCCGATAGAACATTATCGGCGATCAAGCCTGTCCACTACAAATGCACAGCGTATAACTGGTGGTTTTCAACAACACTGGTTCAAGCCCGATAAAACGGTATCGGCATGACACTATCACGAGCGACCACATAAAGGAGCTTTACCTAAAGTTCTTCTTCAAGTTCTACTCTCCACCTTGGCGGACACGCCATGCACATAGTAGGGGGCCATTGATATACCCGGATCGGAATGGGGCCCTGTTAACCTAAATTGGGCCTATTACCTTGGCCCATCAGCATGGATATTGGGCCTATATCTCCTCTGACCGCTGCCTCAACCATCTTCTGTCCGCTAGCTATTAGCCGGGCCCTATCCGCCTACAGTAAACCGGATCTTGTCCGCCAATCGTAAGTCGGACCCATCCTCGCCGTGTGACTTCCACCCATATAGTGAAGCTAATTTTTAGACAAGGCACAAATGAGTCCGCTGCTCGCTGCACTTATCAATGGTCGCTGCCCGCTGCCCGCCATCCTTATCGATCCAGCTGGCCACTCTTAACAGCTGGCTAGGACACTTGTATTGCATGCATACTTAACTTAGCCATGTATTCTAGTTGTCTTGTCGATGAACAGTAAACCGACTTACTTTTTAGCTTATAAATATGGGATCACAATGTAATAGAAATCTTTAATGTCAAGCTTTAAGCTATAATCTAATACAAGCAGATACACTCTGCCAATTTGTCGACTAATTCACTTATTCATCACAATCACATAATCGCCACCACTGTTCTAGATCACCACCGTGTCCTCACCGCAGAAATCGCACATCTCAGCCTTATATCCTCAAGATAAACATTGTTACCGCAAATCTGGTGTTCATCGCAACATCAGGACCTTATAGGTCTCGGCCGCTCCACTTTATCTTTTATCTCGAACAGTATTTCAGATAGACTCGCATTGATGGGAACGAAGTCAGACTCGTCAAACTTGAATGGTTTTTTGACCTCCCTATCTTGATTTTTTCCTCTTTTTCGATAGTCTTTCCGATCCTCCTTAGGCTCATCCCTTTTTTCCTTCCTCGAATGTCTGGATTCATTCCGATTTTTTCCTTTTCCGGAGGATGGGGGAGCTGCTTCTGTCAGTCCAAAGATTCGGGCTTGATTGAGAAGATCACGCAAATTCGAGGGGGGTTCTTGGCGAAGTGTGTTTTCATTGCCCCCTTGGCGATGCCGTTTAGGAAACCCCTCTGGACCTCATTCTCGGGTAGGCTCTTCGTCTGCTTGTACACTTTAACGAACCGACCATAGTAGCTTTTACTGGATTCCACGTCCCTTGACGTATTTCGTATAGATCCTCGATGGTTTTCTTAGGTCGTTCTGCCGTTTCGAATTCCTTTAGAAATTTTGTCCTCAGCTCCTCCCAATTTTTGATTGAGCCGTGAGGCAAGCTTTGGAGCCAGGCAGCGGCTCATTCCTGCATGCTTTCTACGAACGCTACGCACCATGCCGACTTATTCGAGGTGGCCAGGAGTGTTCGGCTCTGGAATGCGGCTATCCATTCCAGCGGGCATGTGTTTCCCTTATAGTAGACGTATTGTGAGTATTGTACGCCTCTAGAGGGTAGTGATTCCAGTATTTCATCCGCGAGAACATCAATTCATTGAGTCGGCTCCGGTTTCCCAACTGGTTTGGCCTTTTTCAGCTCTGAGATTTCTCTTTTCATTTTTTCCATTCGGTCATCTTCTGCCGGTACGACGTTCCTAACGGGTATCACTTTTCTTTTGATGAGGTCATCTGAGTCCGTATAGTATACCGACTCCATGTCTTGCTCTTCTCTTTCTTATATATGATGAGCTGTGCATCCCCGGGGTCCCTACCCTCACGGGGCGGTGTGGCATTTTTCTCGGACGGTGGGGGGCCTAACCGCTGATGCAAAGATTTATTTTCCAGGCGACCTAACCGTTCCAGGGCCGACACTCTTATGCCTACACCTTTAAGTTGAGGTCCTCTTGGTTGAATATTCCTTATACTCCCTATTGTGATCTCTCCACTTCTTTCTACACCTCAATGTCAAAGCCTACACTTTGGCTTGACCTATTCCCGTCGAGAATGATGTCCGACTCAACTCTACATATCCTCCACTCCCTCTTCTCACTATCGCTTGGTTTGTGTTTACCAAAATTCTTTGACCTTGCTTTGATCGAAATGGGTTCTCCACGAACTCCATATACAATTCTATCCTTTCCAAGTGCTTCTCACTCGTTTCAACTATTAGTGTTAAAGGTCTTTCTGCCTTGGCACATAGTTTTCATCATCCTCGTGGTTGGCTTAATCCAACACGAGTGAATGCCTTTTGTTTTGGTGTTTGCCTTTCATGTAAACCCATTTTCCCTGCTCCAAAAATTCTGAAAATTTTCAGCAAGATAGATCACTGTTTTATCTACAACTTCTCTTCTTACATCAACTCGATAATCATTATGGATTGTTCAGAAATATTTTGTTAATGCCGGACACTTTTTCCAGAAAATCTGCAGCATCACTTTAACTTCTTCTTCTGTTTTGAACAGGTTAACCACATTCAAATGACCTGAATTTTTGATATGTTTCAGAAAACACTTTTATCTATAACTTACCTTTTGGGATTAAGTTCAAATTCCTTTTCGTTTGATCGCAATCTGCAATTCAAATCAGTGTTTACTAATCTGGAAATTCTGACAGCTTGTGCTTTCGGCAAAAATAATTATTTTCTCCTTTGATCGTGCGCAAAATCCTTTTGGTTTGGGCTGCACAAGTCGATAATATCAGTTCCGGAATAAAATATCATTGACCGCAGCCTAAAAGGAATCCTCTCCTCCTTGACTTAGGGTTTGGGATAAGAGAGTAATAAATTATGATTGTGATGTTTTAGAAGTTTCCTCAAAGTTTGATCTTCTTCTAGAGTAAGTCTCTTAGTAGGATGTTTGTAAGGCTAACGTTATGGTTTATTTTGCAGTTATACCTTCCAGTATGCCATGTTTGAAGTTCAAAACGTTTTATGAATTTTCTAGTAAATTACTTCCCATTTGATTCCTCATTTGAGGTATTTGAGTTCAATAACTTCTCGCCATCTTCTGTCACGAATTATCTCATAAACATATCTCCTTATGCCTTCCTTTGTGAACAAGTTCACTCCTTCTTACTTTTCAAAATCAAAGAAACAAGTTCTCTCTACTGTTGCATTGTTGTACTTTCATTCTTCCTTTCAAATCCAAAATTGATTAAATATCCAAATGACAGAACGTTCTTCTTACTTGTGTTCATTCTTAGCTTCCCTCCTAAGGGTAGTATTGACATTGTAAGATTTTCACCTAATGCTGCCTGCTCTTTCAAGGTATGTCCCTCACCATTTTGCCAGTCAGGTCTTTAAAGCCTACTATGACATACATTTCAATTACTTACCCTCAACCTTTTGGCAATCTACGCTAAACCAGTTCAAGCAGAAGGTAGTCTTTGCCAAGATGGCTTCCGAACCTATCTTGCCAACCAACATATGGACTCCACAGTCTTATTAATTTAAATTCAGATTAATGCACCTTGCGTCTTTTCTACTTTAAATATCTTTCAGGCCATTTAGAGCCATGAACCTCCGGACACACCTTTTGACGTTCCCTCTTATGTTTTTGTGGTTCTATAACAATTTTGTTAAACCAGTTGAAATGTCTGTTCTGTTTTAACCTTTTCATTACCTCATAAAGAATAACCTTGAGGGCTTATTCTTTGGTATTGTACCATTCCTCTCGAGTAGCGCAACCTTGAACCCTTGAATTGGGCCATCAATTATCTTTTACACCTCTTTTGGAAGTTTAAATTAATTTTATGAAATCAAAATTTATCTGTCATCTCTTAATTATCTTTCATCCTTCACCCAAAAGCTTTTCTACAGACTCATTTTCAAAACTTTTGATTCTCCTTCACAGTACCTTGAAGAAATTTCTATCCTCTCTCAATCTTGAATTAACCTCTCTTTGATGCAAACTTGGACACTTTTTGGCAAGTTTTTATTTCATTCTGAGACCTTTTTGGTATGCTCATTTTGGCACCTTAACATCTTCACGTTGAGATTCTTGCTCTCTTCTTGATTTCTCGGTTGTTTATTCTTTCAGGTGCTCGACTTTGCACTTTTGCTTTGTTCTTCTGTTGTGGAATGATTCCTCTACAACATTCATGCGAACTGAGGATCTTCCTAGTTCGCCAATAACCATTTTGTTTATCAAATCGTTAACGACTATGGTCACTTGTCAGACGTTCTCAAGTCCAATATTATTTTCCCTCTTATATCGGATGTTCAAAAGTCCATCATGTGATGTTTCCCTTAACGTTCCCACCTTCTAAGGGCTTATGTAAGAGCTCATTATTTCCCTTTCAAGTGGCCCGAGTTCTTTTGCAAACCACCGTATCTTGCATAATTCAACTTTCTTAAAAGGATTTCATCTACAAGATAATCATTTTGCTTCTTCTTTGGTGGTTATCATTTATACTATGACATCAGGCTCATCCTTCAAACTTGAACCAACTTCAAACTTCTCTCGATCTTGAGTCATCTTGTTTTGTTTGTAACCCATGCAACCTCCCTTGTTTTGAGAACTTATTGCCTCATCTTCAGCTTACCAAGTTGACATGCCATCCTGGTGCTCAACTTGTCACTTTTTAACTTTATTTGTTTTCCAAGCTAATCCTTATTGGCATACGGATTGGATCAGACCGTCAGAGAGAAAGAATGGAAAATGCGTGTTTCTCCTTCCCAAGAAGTCTCAGTGATCTTTCATCTGGGATCCTTGTAGTCCTACAACAAGCTTGTGCCGTAGTGATGGAAGTTGAGATCAAACGGAGTCAATCGTGTCAAAAGTTGTGGATCAACTAGGAAGTTCAGCTTTCCGGGTATAGGCCAGCAGGAGCAAGTTAAGCATGTCGCTCTGTTGATTGCAAGATTTGAGATAATTGATAAGATCGGGAAGATCCAGTTGTTGTCGGTTATAAGCGAATGGTCAAGACCAAACCAGCAATGGGTAAAGAGTTAGATGAAGATGGGAACCTTCAGTATCAAAATTGGTTCTAGGTTCTGAATGTGGAAGATCTGAGAAAGAAAGCGATGAATGAAGCCACAAGATAGTGATTGCAATTTATCCCAGAGCAACCAACATGTACAGAGAGTTGGAACGGTACTACTGATGACCCTTCATGAGGATAGAGATAGATGAGTTGTTTACAACAATAATACTACGGCAACATCCAGATGTCACCGGTTGAAGCTCTGTAAGGGGGAAGCGTAAAACACCAGTTTTCTGGAATGAAGTGGAACAGAGACATATTACAAGACCAGAGTGGATATAGCAAGTCAACGAGAAGATTGAAATGGGCCATCGCAACCTCAAGATGGCTCAAGACAGACGGAAAGGTTGGGAAGATGGAAGAAGAAGACTGTTAGAGTTTGAATTTGAAGATAATGTGTAAGATGGCTTGGGCCCTTACGTGATTTTGCAGAAGTTGGACTTTTAGCTTATCCGTTTGGGGTTACCAGAATCCCTTTCATGAGTTCATGACATCCTTCATGTGTCAATATTAAAGAAATGCTTAACCGACATTGATGCGGAAGCAAGCATGGACCTTGAAATGATTGAAGAGATCTTGACCGACGTGAAAGAATACGTTGCACCTAAGAACAAAAGATGAAGAAAGTCAAGAAGGAAGACGTACAACTAGTCTTGGTTCTATGGATCAGTCATACACCAACAAAGGCGACATGAGAGTTGGAAGACGAGACGTTTTGTGAAGTTTCAGAATTCAACTACCTCCCAAGCGTGATCAGTTTCGAGGACGAAACTTGTTTTAAGGGGGAAGGGATGTAACACCCTGAATTTTTTAAGAAGGGTAAAATAGTAAATGAAATTTAAACTACATTATTTTCTATTTATACTTAACCTAATTAAAACATTAAATTAAAAGGGATATCAATTATTAAAATTGATTAATTATTAAAAAGTTTAATAATTAGTATTTATGGAAATAATTCCTATAATTTCCCTCACAATCTTTCACACGCATTGTCTGATAAAAAAAGGGAGGAGGAACGACGCATGAAGAGCTGGAAGAAGGTGAAGAAGAATCTTCAATCGCGCAGTCAATCCGTCAGGAATTTGGATAGACCGTAAAAAACGGAAATCATCGTCTCGTCGAGACGAACGTTTCCACACTAACTGTTTATGATTCAGTAAGTTTTCCCCTAAAAACATAGAATTGATCTTTCTTGATAAAATTTCGAGCTTTAATGATGTTAAGGGTGGTGTTAATCATAGATCGTTGTTTAATTATCGTAGGATATTCGTAGAAGTGATTGGGTTCAAGAAATCAGGACTTTTGCTTTTGATTTCGCTTCCAAAACGCTTTTGGATTGCTAAGGTAAGGGGGTGTTCTTCGGTTACCTCTTGTCGAGTCTCTTTAGAGCGCTCTGCCGACGGACTATTATTATTAGTAAAAGCACTTTTAAAGATTGATTGATGAATATCTATTATTATAATTTTATTTACATCTTTGGTTAGTTTATCTACATCTTTCAATGTATATATATCTTTTGGTATACTATCAATAGGTGATACAGGTGCGAAGCTACTATCCCTCTCCCTCTCCACTCGCCCACTATCCCGGGGATTTAATGCTCGAAAGAGGGAGACATGGTAACAAGGTTGTGTATAACACAGTCCACATTCACTGTAGGTGTTTAACCATCCACCTTACGCCCGAAAGCATGAAGCCACCTGGCAAATAAGTATACAACGCTCCTTAGATAAGAACAAAGAGTCTCGTTGTCTCTTCTGCCGTACAATCTGTTGGCGCCATGATGATATTTCGAGAATCGGTCCACCACTACTATGATGGAACCCACCTTAGGCAATGCCGAGATGAAGTCCATTGAGATGCTTGCCCAAGGTATTTTCCTATTGAAATACCAAGGCGAGGATACCCTAGTTCCAACATCCAAATAGCCATAGGAGAAGCTAGGCTAGCTTTGAAACATGGTCTAGAATAGAATCAAGATATAGAACAACATCCCCATCCGCAGACACATAAGCAGATGAAGAAGATGCTACTGGAGAAGAAAAGGAAGAAGCTTCGCCAAAGGTTAAGGAAGAAAAGGTCTAGCTCTATTTCAGTTGTTTTGCTAACTAACACGACTCACACTCTAATGTAGACACAAATGGGAAAAACTTTCTTCAAAGATTTTTATCTTCATTGGTACTAGCACAAGCAATCGACCATGGTACATCATAAGATGTGTCGATTACGTATAAGCTCACGACCTCTACCAATAATCAGCTTCGTCCCAAGATCCATAAAACATAGAAAGCCTGATTGGTTGGTCATACGCTCTGTAGGAGTCGAACCTACGACATAGGTTTTTGGATACCTACGTTCTACCAACTGAACTCAGAGCGGTTCTAGTAGACTACTAGTGAACAATAGTCCTCTATTGGAAGCCTTTGACATCTAGTATTTGTCATTACCCTTCCATAGATATGAGCTGGATGGATGATTAGTAGACCAAGTCCAATTCAAAGAAAGGCCTTCAAGTATCGCTTTCGGTACATGGCCTCCCAAGGGGGAAGAATACTCCCTTTCTACCATGGGAAAAATCTGGCGAGAATTAGAGAATGAAGATGCAAGTAACCACTCTTTTTAATAAATAATGATAAGGGTAAAGAAGGACTTCCTCTTAACAGGTCGCTTTTACTAAGGTCTTGATCGGGACAAATCCGGTAGTCTTTCTTTTGGTTCCTGACGTACTGGAGTTATGACATTTTAATTTCTCTTACATTCGACGTTCCCAAAATGGATCCTATCAAATATTTCACATTTTCTATGATCATCTCTATTTCAGGTATTCAAGGAATCCTCCTTAATAGACGAAATATTCCTATTATGTCAATGCCAATTGAATCAATGTTATTAGCTGTGTCGGTTTCTTTGGATGATATGATGGGTAAATCATTTGCTTCATTGGTTTCAACGGTGGCAGGCGGAATCTGCTATTGTGTTAGCCATTTTCGTTATTATTTTCTGAGTCCGAGGGACTATTGCTGTAGAATCTATTAATAGTATTCAAGGTTAAACATGACTCCTAGAGAGTTAACAAAAAATGAAGTTATCTTCTCCTTTCGTTCTCTTCTTTCTTGATGTTTGGTTGGCGGGGTTAGGGCCTTTCTCGCCGGGCGAGCGCAACGCATCCGATTCTAAAGTCCTTTCCTTTCCTAAACCACTTCCCGTTCAGTTGCTAAAATTTAGATAAATTTAAAATGAAAAGGAAAAGACGATATCATAGAGTGGATGATTTATACGCGCGAACAGCCCCTATTGATAACCCGTGAACGGACCTTGTTGATAACGCGTGAACGGACCCTATTGATAAATCTGAGAAATCCATTGACTTTGAGGAAGAAAGCCTAAACCATTTTTTTCGAAGAAATAGAGTGTCCCTCCTTGTCTCCACCTACGTCCCATACTGTAGAGATACCTTCCAATTTTATTATAGCCGCGTCTCCACCTAAGAATTCATGTTCTTCGCCGGAAATGTCTTCCACTCTATCTCCTTCCACCGAAAGAGAAGTATGTGAGATGCAAGAAAAAATAGAAGAAGAAGTTTCGAGCATTGCAAGAGATATTGGTATGACTTTGGAGGACGAGGAGCCCCATGCTTTGGGGGAATGGGTTCACGCCGAATCGTCAAATCTTGAAACTTTACAGCACATTTGAAATGATTTACGGCAAAGAAGGAGAATAGTGAATGGTTTCGGGATGCGGCCGACGCGTGGGCCCTTAAATTCATTGCTCCGTCTCCGGCGGAGGAATTCTACATTAATTCCCAACTATTGGACTTTAATTTCTCACTATATTTGTGTCCGCTGCTTTTGGTCCTTATTTTTCTCCTATATACGATGTTCGTATGGTGGCGCGATGTTCTACGCGAATCCACGTTGGAAGGACATCATACCAAATTCATACAATTAGGACTTCGACAGATGCTATTTGCTACTATTTTATCTATGGAGTACTGACCACACCGAGGGACAGGCCCTGAAGCGAAGGACGGGAACGTGCGGAATTAATGTGTTCCAATTTCTGGCCTTGCACCGACCATCCAATGGACCATGGACTAAACGGCCACTGCCTGAGAGGACTATGACCAGGGGACCACGCCCCCCTACAAGGTACATCTCGTGCCTATGGGCCGCTATAACTATCCAAGAAGACACTCGAAACTGGAAGGATGAACATCCGGTGGACTGCCGAGCTACAAGTCCTACGACACAGAGCGGGATTCTCTATAAAGCCAAGGTCGTGGGTGGCCAAGAGGGCCCACTTGGAGACTTGGGATCTCGGCGAAATGCGAAGGTTGCTTAAAGCCGGCCGATAGGCGAAATAGAATAAACTAGTTTAGTTCTAATCCGAGTAGGCTCATAATAGGGAATACCCTAGCCCCGGGAACCGGGGCCAAGCCGGGTGGTGCTATAGGGGAAGGGAAGGGTAGACGAAATCAAGAGCAATGGAAGACAAAATGGGAGTACTTAAAAAAGTCTCATTCCATTTCTCGATTTCCACTTTCAAACTGAGTGAGATGGGTCAGACCACGACCACCTTTTCTAGTAGAAAAAAAGAAAGAATATAGAATCAAGATTGACTTGAGGTGTACCCACACTACTTTGTAATAAGTGAATTCCTATCAAGTTGAGAATCATCTTACTGGTTTTGGTGGAATGGGAGCCCCGTCTAGTCATTAATGTTGTACCCATAATCTGTACACCACAGGATAGGTGCACCTCCAGTAGAGGCATCATAATATAGAAGCGTGGATTGCATTTGTTGGAAGTCGAATGCTTTTTGAGTCATCACAAAGATACATGTTCAATCAGGTAGGCGGGCAGAGAAGGCACTTCCGGGCAAAGCCGAACGGAGTAGATCCACCTCTCTTTTCGCATTACTTCTCTCTTCTCCATTTGAGACTTGCCACAAGATTTAGTGGTAGAGGCGGGAAGGCTATACTCCAGTCGAGATATTCTTGGTTTTGTGTTTGAATATCTACATTTATTTTCTATTTATTCTTGAGCGTATGCCATTGGTGAAGAGGTTGAGGCCTTCGTTCGATACGGGGCATGAAGCCCCCAAACATCTTTGTCTATTCACGGTCTTTCCTTTTTTCCACCAAACCCGAATATTATACGATGTGATAATATTTACCTTGTTTAGATAATAATTGTGTACAATGTGTTGTGGTTTGGGATGTATGTCTTTTGAGACATTAATTGGAAGGTGGCAAAGTCTAACTTCCGACTTCAGGTGCCTTAGCATCAATCGCCACAACTGAGACCCTCTGTGGGGAGAAGGTGGTAGCCCAGAAGGCGGTTGTTTAGACCTTGCGGGGTCATTGGTTTAGTAGTCAATGACGCCTTTTACAACGTCCTAGGTAGTTAATCTAGATTGTCTAGGACTAGATGTCCTTAGAAAGCCTTTTTAAGTGGAATGAACTTAGGTGGTTAGATTAACTACGTAATAAACATATGTGATGAGTCTAAAAGCTAAAACGTTGTAATTCTTGGTGAGGCACATTTATGATTCGCAGCATGGAATCATTTCTCATACATAACGGACAATATTCGGGTTTTGGGAAATGTTCCACACGGAACCATCCGTGCCATATGAGGTGATGATTATGTCCCGGTGCATACCCATCATTCGGGCATTGTGTCCTTGAATTACAATGTAACATAGATAATTGATCGTGATGGTGCTAGCAGACCTGCCAGAGGCGAGTGTATTTTAATGCAACATATGTGGTAGAGATTGTAGACTTTATCTTGATGTATATTATATAAATATATTGCGTAACCGTTTCTTCTACCCCTTACTAAGTACGTAAGTACTTACCCCTTCTTTCTTTATTGTCCCACCCCGAGAAGGTGGTTGTCTGGATGATGATGAGTACGGTTATGATGGCGGAGCCGAAGTTTGAGCTCAAGAGATTATGATGTTATGGACTTTTATTTTATGCAATTTTATTATTCAGTTTTTGAGAGATAGACTTTAGTATCTTTTCAATTTCAAATTTGGATGTAATAAGTTAAACAACATTTATTTCTTTGCTTTGTCGTTTCATTTTTTCTTAGACGTAAATTTTGGAACTGGTGATCCGTTGTTTGTCGTTTGACAATCTTGTTTGAGTTATCTTTAGTTTTAATTTACTCAACTTTTACTCTGATTGATTGTTACGAGGCTTATGTATATATTACTTTTGACGATTTAAAAAGTTAATATATGCATGCCGGGCGTTCTCTCCGGATAAGGACTCGGTATCCGGGACTGGGCGTCACAATTGGTATCAGAGAGAAAGTTCCTATCTTATGTCTAAGTTCGTAGCTTAAGTTGAATTTTATAAGCCTCTTTAGCAGCTTAGCTGACCCTTTCTGCTTGACACATGGCTAAGAAAACACCAATGTACACTTTTACCCCATGATGTTAGGGTTTTGTACATCTGTAGGTTTTTGTACATCTTTTGTGCTTTCTTTTGGTGCTTGTTGGTGGTTGTATGAGATTATTTTGTTTCTCTACACACCTTGGGACAAGCTCTTTGAGTTGTGCTCTCACATGACCCCATTTTACTGTTTTTGTGTGTTGTTAAGTGATTAGTGGCTGTTGTTCCATGATGCATATAACCAAATCATAGTGGCACTTTCTCGATGAAACCAAGTCATTTTCTTACGCTTCATAGGCTATATCGAAAGGTACGTACAACCTTATTTAATCATCTTTATATTGATCTAGTAGTAGCATCATGAGTTGTAAGAATGAGAATGAAAGACTATGGAATTAAAGACTGTTTGATGTGGCATGGTTTGGTTGTGGAGATTTGACATCTTAGGTTGATTTATTTAGAACTTTGAAAACTGTCTGTAATCTTTTAGCATCTTGCTGATCAAGGACGGAGCCAAAAAAATTTCGTCGGGTGGCCTGAGATTTTTTTTTTCAATATTATTTATACGGCATAAATTTTTGGAAAAATACTAAAATTTATTTATACTTTATGATGTATTTTTTTTACATCCCAAACTACTAACGTTAACTCCAGTGTCAAATCATTGGATCTGACGTTACTAACAAGTGACATTGACATTTCTAAAACTATAACGTCAGTGTCATTACTAACGTTGTTTTTTAAACGTCATTAATCACTCACGTTAGTTTCATTAAAAATAATCATTGTGCTTGAAGTGATTTTTTTATTGTTTGAAATAATCGTTGTGTCAAAAATAAAAGTGTGATGCCAATGGAATCATTTTTTTGTTGTAATATGTACTTTTAGTTGGTCAGGTTAGGTGGGCTGCAAGCCTAATTATCTAGTGGACTGATGAGTTGGTGGGCTGGACAAACATACTACATAGAAAAGATAAAACGGGATGGGTGGGCTTAGCCCCCTTAGCCCATAGTCTACCCCTGTCATTGTTGCTGATTAATGGAAAATTCATGGCTGTTCAGAAAAAAAAAAATATATATATATATATATATATATATATATATATATATATATATATATATATATATATATATATATATATATATGTTATATATATATATGTTATATGTTGTTTAGAACACAAAATAGGATAATTTTATTTGAAAGAACATAGATAGCTACCAAATCCAAAATGAAAAACCAATTCACTTAGAGCGAGAGTAATGGTGATCGGGAGATAAAACTATTGATTGGTGATGTTTGGATGATATGGAAAAAGATGATTGGAGGATAAATATAGAAGAGTTGTAGAGATAAATTGTGTGTGATGTGATGTTGTAATGGTGATGTTTGACTATGTTTTTCTAGAGACAATGTTCTATATGGTTGTCAAAAACTAGAGAATGTCATAGATAATGCCCATAAAAACTTCTCTCTTTCTTGCCTGTTATTTTGCTTTTTGGTCACTTGAGTATTCTATCTCGCCAGAAAAGGGAAGAATTTCTCCAAAACTATGTCACTAGGGTTGCTCTTAAAACTTAAAATAGTGAAGAGAAAGCAGACAACTAAAACAAGCTAATTAAGCACAAATGGGGAGAAATTAATACCGATATTACTTTTTTTTTTCATCCATACTTTTATGATTTATGAAACTTTTTGGGCATTTTGTATCCTTCCGTCTCAAAGTATAAGTTAATCTAGGTATTTTACGATTTTTAACACATTTTTATGGTGGTCCAGGACTAAAAAACAGAGACTATTTTTCAAACACGTTTTTAGGGCATAGTCGGACCATTTTGCGCGATTATCTTATGTCTAGGAGGTTTTATTGACACCCTTAATTCTTCTGTCATCATTATTAAGGCAACTATAGTGATCATTTTTATAAGCATGAAAAAAATAAAAGACTAACTAATCATATTTTAAGTAAGCAAAATAGAATGGATCTAAATTTGAATGCTCATCTAGATGGAGTCCATTTTTAAGTATATTTTAAAACTATTATGGTGTCATGAAAAGACCTCATCTATAAGTTTATATATTGATGTGTTATAAATAGAGTCTACTTTTGAGTTATTACGATGGTTTATACACAAATTGTTTATACACAAATTGTATATAATTAATAGAATCCGGAGAACCAAACATCACTTTTTGGTTTTTTTTTTAAAATGAAACTTCTGTTCTTAAAAAAGAAAGTAATAAATAAAACTAGAGAGAAGATATTTATGAAAAAAAAATGATAGCTTCCGTGGTGGCTTGATATTTGGCTTATCTAATATTTGAATTATCTAAAAATCTAATATTTGACTTATCTAAATTCGGAAAAATGATAGCTTCCGTGGTGGCTTGATATTTGGCATATCTAATATTTGAATTATCTAAAAATCTAATATTTGACTTATCTAAATTCGGATAAAATTGGTTTGAGATAAAATGGGATACTGTTTTTTTTAATGCAATTGAGAATTTAATTTATTTGATACATCTTTACCCCGCTTTGAAGCTACCCCGTCGAAGCTCGCAGACTCCACCCTACTGATGCACAGAAAAGAATACACTTCTCAGCTGACCATCACCCAGCTGAGTCTTCAGATTGGTTCCACCAAAATGTAGAGTTTAAGTCACCTTACTGACAAATCTCCACCTTGACTTCAACTCTCACTAGAGTCAAACAGATTGCATAACCAGATGTACTTGTACCAGATGCATTCGTCAATGCCAGATGTACTTGTACCGGACTATCTCCACAAAGATCCACTCCACCGATCCGCCTCGGTAGAGTTTCCGAAACGCATTATAAGCTTTGAATATTCGGTAAGTCCAGGCAAAGCCGGAACTTACTCTATTTGAACCGGTTTAGTGAACATATCGCCGGATTCTCCTTTGTGCCAATCTTCTTCACCACAACCCTCTTCTCATTCCTCAAGAAATGATACCGACATCAATATGCTTGGTTCTCTCATGATGAACCCGATCCTTGGCTAAACATATTGCACTAAGACCATGTCACAATATATATCGGCTGATCCCGATGCAACCCCAAATCACCGACTAGCCCCTTCAACCGTATACCCTCCTTAGTTGCTTCGCAAGAGCCATATATTACGCTTCGGTAGTTGATAAGGCTACGTAGCCCGAAGAGTAGCTTTCCACCGACCACTTTGCATTTCCCAATGTAAACACATACCCGGTCATAGATTTTCTACTATCAACATCACCTGCGCATAATCGCATCACGGAACTCCGTGACCGGACCGATATCACCTCCATAAATGAGACCAACATCGACCGTACCTCTCGTGTACCCGAATATCCTTTTAACAACCTTTCCGTGTTCCTTTCCGAGGTTGAGCCATAAACTCGTCGACAACACCGACCGCCCGAGCCGGATCGTGCCCTAGTGCAAACCATGGCATACATCAGACTGCCAACTGCACTAGCATAGGGAACTTTTGACATATACTCCTTCTCTTCAGCTGACTGTGAAGCATAAACAGACAGATGAACATTTGGTGCCATAGGAGTATCTATTGGTTTTGCAGCAGACATCCCAAACTTGGCCAATATCTTCTGCACATAACCCTGCTGAGACAAGAATAATTTCTTCTGACTCCTATCTCTCCAGATCTCCATCCCCAAGATTTTCTTGGCTGCACCCAAATCCTTCATTTCAAATTCAGCACTAAGAAGGTTCTTCAGATTTTGAACATCAGACTTCCTTGCTTTGCGGCTATCGGCATGTCATCCACATACGGACAAGATAGATATATGATCCATCTTTCGGCGGATCGAAGTAAACACAACGGTCATAAGGACTTCGTTGTAACCTGTTTGAAGCATGAAACCGTCAAACCTTTTATACCACCGCCTTGGAGCTTGCTTCAAACCATACGATGATTTCTTCAACTTGCAAACATAATTTTCCTTTCCAGGGAACTTGAAAACCCTCAGCCGTGTCATGTATATCTCCTTATCCACCTCACCATGTAGAAAAGCAGTTTTCACATCCAATTGCTCAAGTTCCGGATCTGGCCGTGCCACCATTGCTAGTAACACCACGATTGAAGTGTGTCGACCACCGGTGAAAATATTTCATCAAAGTCAACCCCTTCCTTTTGACCGAATCCTCTTGGAACCAAACGTGCCTTATACCCGACCCCTTCGCCTTTGTTATTCCTTCCTTTTTCTTGAAAATCCATTTACAAGTCACAACTCCCTTGTCAGTAGGCTGTTTGACCAATTCCCAAGTCTGATTCTTCAATAATGACTCCATTTCATCCCCCATGGCGACATGCCACCGGGATGCTTCGTACATGTCATCGCTTCCCCGTAAGTAGTAGGTTCAAGCAACCTCTACTTCTTCAAAGAACTTGGAGTGCATATCCAGCCAAATCATCATAACCATATCTCCTTGGAGGTATCCCAACATTAGATCTTCTGAGCTGCCGGCGCCTAGACTCGCCGATCAATGTTTGTATGACGCCCCGCCGAGGTCTCGACGGACGGCTTGGATCGGATTCTCGGTTCATTATCCGGATCGGTATAGTGTTGATTTGGATCCACCGATTGTTGCATATCGGTAGACTCCACCCGAAGCTCCACCGTTTCTCAACACTATCGATTCAACACCGGTTTCGGACTCGGTAGACCTCCCACCGATGAGTTTAACATAGAATTTTCATCAAACACAACGTCCCCGCCGAGGATTACTCGGACTCTGCGATGACCAAATTCTATATCCTTTCACTCCATCACCATACCCCACAAACACTCCCTTCTTGGCTCTTGGTTCTAACTTCCCTTCACTAACATGATAGTAAGTCCGTACTCCCAAAAACCCTTAGAGCCGAGTAGTCGCGGGCTTGCCCGACCACATCTCAAATGGTGTCTTGAGATTGATCCCCGTGTGAGGACTCCCGTTGATTAAGTAGCAAGTCGTTTTTTTACGACCTCGCCCAAAATCTCCTTGATAAACCAAATTGAGAAAGCATACATCTTGCCCTCTCCAAGTAGAGTTTGATTCATCCTTTCAGCTACACCATTCTGCTGAGGTGTATTCCTTACAGTATGATGTCTGGCAATACCCTCAGCTGCACAAAATGAATCAAAATCCGTCCAGCAGAATTCCAGACCATTATCTGTACGAAGCTTCTTGATTTTCTTGCCTAACTGATTTTCCACTAGGGCCTTCCACTGCTTGAAGTTATTGAATGCATCACTTTTGTTCTTCATCATCACCACCCAAGTCATCCTTGAATAGTCATCTATGAATGACACAAAATATCTGTGACCACCCAATGACTCAACTTTTGATGGACCCTCCAGCGGTCGAATGGATATAATCAAGTGTTGCCTTTGTATTGTGCAACCCCGCCGAGAATTTACTTCTATGCAACTTCCCAAACACACAATGTTCACAAAAGTTCGGATTCTTGACCTTATATCCCCCAAGAAAACCTGTCGAAGAAAGAACTCCGCATACCCCTTTCACCCATGTGCCCAAGTCTCATGTGCCACAGCTGAGTCTGCTGAGACTGGTGAACTGCTGAGGATGCAACAGCAGCAGTGCCAGATACAGTAGATCCTTGTAATATATACAAGGTTCCCCTCTTGATGCCTTTGAGGACCACAACTGAATCTTTGAAGACATTCAACTGTCCACCTTCACCCTTGAAATTGAACCCCTTGCTATCCAGTAGACTAAGAGATACCAAATTCTTGGTCATCTGTGGAACATGTCTTACATCTTTCAGTGTACAAAATTTACCATCCTCTGTCCTTAACTTCACTGAGCCAATTCCCACAACTTTGCAAACCTTGCTTTGTTGGCCATATAGATTTGACCACCATCTATCTGCTCATAAGTAGAAAACCACTCCCCTGTTTGGACAAATATGGTAGGATGCTCCGAATCAAGTATCCACACATCATTATGGTGTGTAGAATCCCCCGCAACTAGAACCGGATCCTCATCGATTGCTCGGTAGCCAAAGCCGCTTGCCGAATTGCCTTCCTATTTGTTTCTTCTTCTTTGGACAATTGGACTTCCAATGTCCCCTCGCTCCTTACGATAATTACGGACATCGGTAGACTTAGGACCTTTGGACACCGACTTCTTTTTCTTCTTCTCGTCCATATCCTTTTCCACTATTGTTTGCTAGCTACTAGCCCAAGACTGACCGACCGTCTGTTCCAAAGAAATTGTGTCTAAGCTCCCCGGCATGTAAGGCGGACCTCACATCCTCCAAAGCTACTTGTATCCTTTCCAACTATGAAAGACCGCACAAAGTTTTCATATGATGCCGGTAGTGACACCAACAGATTAGGGCCGCATCTTCATCTTCAATTTTAACATCAATATTCCTTAAATCAAGCAATATTGTGTTCAGCTGGTCCAGATGTTCCCTCAGTGGACTCCCTTCATGCATCTTCAAACTGAACAACCTCTGTTTCAACAACGGCTTGTTGGTCAGTGACTTGGTCATATACAAGCTTTCAAGCTTTTTCCACAACTTGGCCGCGGTGTCTTCCTCGGCAACCTCGGTGATAACATCATCGATAAGCACAACATAATGGTTGAATGTGCTTTCTCTTCCAGACCGGCATAATCTGCTACTTTTGTATTTGGTTTGTCGGATAACGGATTCCACAAACCTGCTTGTTTCAACGGGCACGCATCTTGATTTGCCACGGACCAAAACCGTTCCTTCCTGTAAATTTATCGATTTTTACGTTTACTTTACCGACATCTTTCCTTGCTAAAGATTACAACTTTATCACGGATCCTAGCACCTTGCTCGAAGGTCTTGGTGAAGATGAAGTTGGTCGTATGCATCGTTTTCTCGAACGTTTCTCGATACCACTTGTTATAAAACGGATGGAGATAACTTCGATGCAAGAAACGAAACGAAGCAATCAAACATAAACAATCAAAGGAGAAAAACAGAAACAAGAAGAACACGGATTTAACGTGGAAAACCCCTCGGTGGGAGAGGTAAAAAACCATCTTAAAGGTACCTTGGTATAAAAATTGGGATATTGTTTGGATAAAACTGGTTTGAGATAAAAAGGATACTGTTTCGGTTTGAGATAAAATGGGATGCTGTTTTATTTTTGTTTTTTTGGAGATAAAATGGGATGCTTTTTATTTTATATTTTATATTACCTTAGAATTTCATTTATCTACTAAATCTACCAAACAGATTAGTACCAATTTAAAAATTACTAAAAACATATTTTAATGCTTTTCATTTTTATATAAAATACAATGATTTAATTACTTGACAATGCATTAAGTGATGGTAATGTCGAAAAAATAATAATTTGTTTCTAATATTTTCCCTGCAAGTGTTCATTCTGACATGTTTTTCCTATTCTATTGATTTTTCTCCAGTTTTTCATTGGGGAAATTCGTTTTATACACTATTTTTAAAAATAAATTCGAAAAATACACCCTTCCAAATTCAAAAACAACTCCGATCCCCGGTCTAAAAGTGGGTGAAGTCGCCCAAAAATAGGAGAAACCTCCCATTTTTACATAAAATTATTAAAATCATTAAAGTATTAAAATTACATAAAATTATTAAAAATCATGTCGTCCCATTAAAACCAAAATAAGTTTTGGCGGCCAAATTTTACCCCCAAAATTTCATAAAAATTTTGACTTTTTGTTTAAAGGGACGACAAAATTTCATAAAAATTCCATTCCCAAGCACGATGAATTTAATGAACCAGCTCCATACACCCTAGATCAAACTAGATCACTCATGACAATGGTTATAAAATTTACCGATTTGATGATCGATTCCGACAAATATCGGTCATTCTCAGGAAACCAAAAGAAATTAGCACTTAACATAACACAAGAAATCTCAACCGCTATACTGAAGGTTAACATGAGAAACGCCGAATCATCGCTCCATTGATGCACTCTGTCGGACTTTCCATGGAAAACGAATAGGAACGCTTCGAATCAGGCTACAAATCTATGGATCTACTGGCCGGGGAAGGTATGAAAGGTGAATGAGGGAGAATTTCCATCGAGTGTTTTGGGAATTTCAGCGGTTAGGGCTTATTTACGGGACATCTTGGGAAATGAGATCGTTGATGGATGCGTAATGGGTTTTTGAGTCTTTTGACCGAAAGCCGATGGAAACAGTTACAGTATTCTTTGACGTGCTTCCGTGATAAAAACAAGAATTAAATCACAAGCTTCGGTGACAAAAGTAATATATATATATATATATATATATATATATATATATATATATATATATATATATATATATATATATATATATATATATATATATATATATATATATATTAATGGGTGTCATGACACAATATGTTTCAGGTACGATATATTATGGTGGTTGCGATTAAGATTTAAAACGATCCGAGCAGCTCGTGAAATGTTCGCTCAAATATAATTTAACCGAATTTATTCGAGTTAATCTTGAGCAAATTTTCTTGAACGAATTCGAACAATGTCAAAAATTATTGGTTTGAGTGTTTATTTGACTCGATAAGTAAATATTTTGATTTGACTCGGATCGTTTATGAAGTAGGTGGTGGGGTCCACCAAACCTTTTGTGACAATGTGCTTGTATTGTCACAATTAATAAGAATTTTCGTGACAAGCAAAGATTTTGTCACTAGAGGCAACCATTTGGAGACATTTTTACTGCTTGTCACCAAATAATCTTTTTTTTGTAGTGAATGTCGTCTCTTTAAATAAACTTTAATAAAAAATATTTTTATGAACTATAATATTACATTTTTTCGATTAAAAATCTTAATATTATATTCAAATCGATCGCTCGATAACGAACCCTGAAATTCAAATCGATCGTTCAATAACGAACCGTGACTCTTAACTCATTCGCTCGATAACGATCGATCGAGCCATAGTAGATACTACTATCACAATGATCGATAACGATAATGATCTAACTCATTCGCTCGATAACGAACCCTTACATTCAAATCGATTGCTCGATAACGAACCCCGAGATTCAAATCGGTCGCTCGATAACGAACCACGACTGTTAACTCATTCGCTCGATAATGATCAATTGAGCCATAGTAGATAGTACTATCACAATGATCGATACGAACCCTGAGATTCAAATCGATCTCTTAATAACGATCCCCGACTCTTAACTCCTTCGCTCGATAACGATTGATCGAGCCATAGTAGATAGTACTATCACAATGATCGATAACGATCTAACTCATTCGCTCGATAATGAACCCTGAGATTCAAATCGATCTCTTAATAACGATCCCCGACTCTTAACTCATTCGCTCGATAACGATGCATCGAGCCATAGTAGGTAGTACTATCACAATGATCGATAACGATCTAACTCATTCGCTCGATAATGAACCCTAAAATTCAAATCGATCTCTTAATTGATAATGGATCTTGGGATTGAGATCAATCGCTTGAAATCGCTTAATCGATGTCGGATCTCAGGCATAGTTATCAGACCCGGCCCGGTCATTGACCTGGAAAAGACACCGGGTCACCGGGTCAGTGGTTCAACCGGTGGGTCAGTGGCTCAACCGGTGGGTCACATCATATACTTAAAAAATATAATTGAATATTCAATACATAAAGATAAAATAAAATATGACAACCATAATTATTTTCAAAATACTCCAATAAACATAATTACAAATTAGACAACATAAAATGCTCAAATGATTAACTGTTGTTCAAGTTAAAGCGCAAATAATTAGTCTTTTCTTTAGGTAAGTATTGTAGCTACTGCTACAATTTCATACATTCCTTAAAAAAACACAGCAATACATTCAATCCATAATGAAAACAAGTTCATTATCTTCACTTCAAGTTTTTGACCGTAAAAAGAGTACAAATACCACTAAATACCAATAATTATTTCCTATAAAACAAAAAAGAATACACACTTCTGCTTGATTTTTTTTTTGGTTAGAGATCTGCTCGATGTTCTTTCTTTTTTTTTTGACAAAATTTGCTCGATATTTTGAGATTTATACTATTTAGAACTGAAGATTTTTTTTTAGAACCGGCTGAAGGTGAATGAAGTGTTGAATGAGGTTACCAAACAGACCCTTAGTTTTGCGGTTTTTGTTCATACGTGTTGAATTTTTTAGTATTTTATTTTTGATAATGAAAGGGAAAAAAATGCCATAATTAAGGAAAGGAAAGGAAAATGAAAAACAAGGGATATTTGATACCTTCAGTAACCTGGCTCTGATACCAATTGATTTGGTCCGTACACGAATCATATCCGAATTTTCCCAAGGACCGATTAAAAGTATCAATAAACAACGAGCACCTCGACGACCCTTAGCTAACCCATAACGAAAAACCTTGGTATAACCTTGACCCTTAGATAACCCGTACCTAAGAACTTTGGTATATAAACGCCACACGGTATGCTCAGACCGTTGATAAGTTCAGATTCGAATACTCTATGAAAGAATACTCACGAAAAGCTTGAAAACTTTATATAAATTCACTCAATAATTATTGTATTGTATTGTGTCCATAACAATGACTCCAAAAATACCTATATATATATATATATATATATATATATATATATATATATATATATATATATATATATATATATATATATATATATATATATATATATATATCTATAAACTCCAAGTAAATAAACAACTAAGCAATGTGGGAATAATAACCTAACCTAGGCGCCACTTATTAGGCTTACTCGACTCTAATAGTTAGGTCTTATTGGTTGAAATAAGGACTTAAACTCAAAATAACAACTAAAAATAAATAAAAGACTCAAAAATATTCATCACAAGCCAAAATACACAAATAATAAACTTAATTTAATATTCTTCAATGGGAATCACACCATCCACTCAGTACATCACAAGGTAAATAACTATAAACACATAGGAGCACATAAAGGTAATAGACTTCGTGTAAATTCCATACTAACATGCAAGAGCATCCAAAAGTCATAACAACACTGAACTTTCATCCTATCTCTATTACGCGTAACTAGAACATATAAAACAACTTACTGAAATGCAACTAGAAAACATAACAACGTTTCAAAAACACTGTTAGGCCGATACCCGAAAACACATAATTATGTCTAGTTTCGTGCAATTTAACATAAAACAGTAGTCAAAACAACTTAAAAACATAATCTTTAAGATAAAATGGAACTTTTTTATACGAAGAACGCATTACCTTAATGATGGGTCGAACTACGAACCGAACAACAAATAACTACCACATCTTACGCAAAATCAACAAACCGACGACGAATCTAAAATAAATCTTACAATAATCTAAACTTAAAATGATCAAAGCCAAGAACAACTACGAAAAGATTAGATCTTACCTTCAATAAGAGATTCAAAGCCTAAAGCTGTTGTTGGTAATCGAAATTGCTGCTGAACGAACCCTGAAATTGTTGGGAAAATATATCGTGTGTGGAGTGATTCAAAGAAGAATCCTGTAATTACCGGAAATAAATTAAACGAGGCGAGTATATACACTCTTTTTCTTAAGACAAATTGCCCAGGTCTCCTGCCAACGGTTGTAGCATTTGTCTCCCAAGATTCAATGGTTTCATGTCTCAGATTTAGAGGCACTTTAAAACCGAGCTCCAGCGAACCTTATTGAGTGCTCCGTCTCCTCTTCGGCACGACTCAATAACTATGACTTACATGAGACTCTTTGTAGTGGAGAATACATGAGTAAATTCGAAGTCAAATTCTCATTCATAGGTATTCTTTATATAGTGGAGATGAGGTGTCAATACTCAATTATCATTGTACGGATGACATAAGTCGGCCGACTTTTCCTTAATGAAAAGTCAATAGCCGTGTGATTAGCGCTTGGCTGTCCTAATTAGGTCTTAATCTAATCACTCTCCGTTCACACACAATCACTAGAATATTCCAGAACCGCTTAATAAATGTTAATTATAGTTAGTTTTGGATTAATTTCTTACCGAAATTATGTCCGATAATTTAATAGTACTTAACAACCGAGCCGAGCTCGAGCTCGAGCCGGCCGGATGGCGGCAGCGGCGTGCGCGTGTGTAGTAACCAAGATCCATCTAGGTCATTCCTCCTGCACAAAATTGCACTTGCCCCTTGGGGCACCTTTTAATAAGGCACTCATAGGTCTTAAGTATAGAGCCAAAGGCTCTGATCTCACCAATGTGGGAGAGTAGACTAGAGTTGATATATCCTTGAACTCCTCTCCGACACACATATTTCACAAACTTTAGCCATTAATTTCTCATTAACTCGAAATCCGAATCGAGTGATTCAAAATCACATCATCAACTACACCGTAAGGAGTATTTAATTACAACTGTTGGAAATAAAATTTATGTTTTGATGATAATTCATCTAATTTGTTCAAAGTATTATCTTAACCCCATTGATGAAGTGCTAAAGCCAGCTGTTATAGTGAAAAGCTAAAAGATGTCTAGAACTGAATGTATAAGTTTTACTAGAGTCTGATAATTGTATAGGTTACATCAGACAAGCACTGTAATAATTAGCGTGTCGTAAAACTGAGAAGCTGGAAATCATTTAGAAAACTGGAAACTACCAATACAAGCAAACTGACTCAGAGCACACCTACGTAAAAACTGAAGAAGGTAAGTTCGATGAGAGTTACAGACTCGGTTGGCTTATCTAAAAGATTGAAGAACTGAGGGTCACAGACTCGCTTATTGAAGAACGAAGAACGAGGGTTCAAACTCGGTTATGAAGATTACAAGTCGAGATCGTAAAGTTGGACTTCGAGCAAGATTGTGGTGACTCGAACCGACTTTATAGATCTTGTATGAAGACCTAAAAAACATAAGGACAATGAATTCTTAGTTGATAATGAGTCATGGTGTACTCTGATTAAGTCAATGATGATCAGATGAAAACTGGAGTACTGATATTTGAAGAAGAGTAAAATTTCAGTTAATGCTCCAAGTAAGTTAGAAAACTGACAAGTGAAAACTCAGAATAAAACTGATAAGGAAACTCAGTTTTATAAGTCAGTTATCCAACAACTGAAAGTACAGTGGAACGTTGAAAAGGAAACAATTTCATTGGATGAGTTACTGACACTGCAGAACGGTTAGAAAATATATCCGTTGCAGAAAAAGACACTGATGCAATTCGAATCTAAACCAGATGAACGTTGGACCTTATACTATAAATAGAGGACTTTGCACCCAAAAATACAACAAGAGATTTACAAGATTTAACGAGCAAGTTTGTGCATTAGTCATCTTATTCGAATTGCTATCATCTCGAACTTTAACAAAGATCATATCTAGTATTTCTTCAAGTGTTCAAGCTACAAAGAATCTATCAAGGATCCAACACTTTGAAGAACCACAAACAAGAATCAATTTATTTGATTCTCACCCAACTTTGATTTCACATCAAAGGTTTTAGATCGTGAAGCAAACCAGAAGGTTTCGCCAAGGACGATTGTGACTAGCGATCGGGTAGATCGTGTTTGTGGTGGTAGTTGGTGAAGAGGCATACGTGTACCCTCCAAGGACCAGTTGTTCAAGCATTTGGAGAGCAGCCATTCTACCTGTTCTACAATTGTTTAGATAGTGACGCTAGGGATTAGCCAAGGACTATTGTTTAGGACTTTTTGTAACAATGCACCTCAAGAAGTTCTAGTGGAATTTTCCTCCGCACCACAGGGGAAGAGAGGATTGACAGGATTACACCACCTGGAACCTCTATAATTTATGCCTTATTTACTTTACGCATTTACTTACTTACTCAGCATTTATTCATAGCATTGTGATACTTGATTGTTATACCTTACACAGTCACAACTGATATTCACCAGAATTCAATTCACAACACACAGTTTTCATAACAGAATAACAAGATCAAGAAAAAGGCTAGAATCATATCCGCTGCCGGTTGACTCAGTTTTAGCTTAAGTCGGTTTGACTTGATCTCAGCTTTGTCAGCTTAACTCCACACAAGTTGTAATTGAATTTTTAAGTTGTTTAAAATCCAGTTTTAGGGACAAGTTTATTCACCCCCCCTCTAAACTTGTGTTAGCCTTTCCAAGGGACCAACAATTGGTATCGGAGCCGTGTTTCTTTGACAAGATATCATTTGCTCTATATCTCCTCTAGTTGTTCTCAGTTGAAAGCTCAGTTTTAAATTCATTTCCCACTCACTCACAATGGATAACAATCAATATGCAAGACAAATGCTTATGTGCAACATGGACAGATTTGACGAATACAAACGTCGTATGTAGGCATTCCTGGCAGCTACTCATGATGAAATGATGGATGTACTCACTGATGGATCAATTAAGATCACTCATATACAAACTGTTGGTGGAGAACAAGTTCGAGTTGCTAAACCCAAATCGGAATGGACCAAGATGATCGCAAGCAAAATAATCTCAACAATGTGGCCATGGACTTTATCCTCGAACTCTTGATAGCAACATGTACCCGAAAGTGAAAGAATGCACAACCGCCAAGGAAATGTGGGACAAACTCCGCTAGTTTGTGAAGGAACGGACTCAATCAAGGAAAATAAAATTTCGTTGCAAAGCAAAAATTTGAGAATTTCAAAATGAAATCTGGAGAAACCATTGATCAAATGGAGACAAGATTCAAGTGCTATCATGGATGAACTAGATCTACTCAAGATTGAATACTCAAAGAAAGTTATCAACACAAGAATCTTGAAGGCTTTACCAATGTCTTTGGAAGATGAAGGTCAACTGCTATGGAAGAATCCATGAGGCTGGATGTAGAAGATTCATTCAAGATCTTTTCAGAATTGAAAGCTTATGAATTCAGTGAAGATTTCACAAGCACAGCTGCAATAATCAAGGCTCTGGAAGAACCCAAAACGACAGCACTTGCAGCAGCATCGAATGACATTCAGGAAAACTCATTTAGCAATCTTCATGAATTGGATGAGATGGAAGAACAAATGGCTCTGATGATGAACAGAATTCGAAGGATGAAGAGTGGACATCTAGTCACTCAAAAATTCATCAAAAGAACTCCTGAGAAAAGGAAAGATGATGAATACCTCTGTTTCAACTGCAAGAAACCTGGACATTATAAAGCTGAGTGTCCAGAACTGATCAAGAAGACCCCACCAAGAAGAGTTGGTAGAAGAGCACTCCTTGCTGGAGATGAATCAGACTATGAAGCTGGTACTGAAAGACTATCAGATGACACAGCTTTAATGGCACATATGGAAGATCAAAATGAGGTATGTGAATCTAATTCTAAATACTCCTCAGCTCAGATTTCCATAATAAATGCATGTTCTTCGACTGCTGACTCCAATCCAAAAAATCTAGAATTAGAAGAAACGCTTGACGAATTGATGAATCAGCTAGTAACTATTCAAGCTGGTTATGAATCAATCAAAGCTGAGAAAGAAAGTCTAATTCTGGAAGTTGAAAGATTGAAGTCTGAACTAAAAATGTTGAAACTGACTAAAATTGATAAAGAAAAGATTCAAGATCGATCATTTGCATCGAGCGCGGCAGAATCGAATCATTTGCTCAATCAAGTTCGCGATCGGATTCAAATCAGGAAAACCATATGGAGACAAAACTGGTTTAGGATTTGATACACAGCAATCTTCAAAGAATGGAACTAGCAACGCTGCTGGACCTAGTACCAAAACTGGTATTAAGTTTGTAGCTGAGCAATTTCCACAAACTAAGAAAATTGCTGAACCAGTAAAGCCGGTATCACAAAGGACAAATCAGTTTCCTAAGAAGACAACTGTATCTACCAACAAAAGTAAGTCAAATGGTAGATCAGCTCATTCAATGAAAACCGAAAAGGTAAATCAATTGCCAGATCCACAAAAACCAATGAAGTCAGGAACCAGAAAAATTACAATCAAAGTAAATCCAAGAATGTTAGTCATTCAAGGATTCACACATTTAGGGGGAAAGGAAGACTATACCCCACTGACAATGATTGGAATTTTACTGATTTGGTTAATAAAACTGGTAATAACAATCATTCCAGACCGAGAACTTATCACAAGTCTCAGTCCAAAACTCAGCAGAGGACTAATCTCAGTTCTCAGCATAAGTCACAGTACAAAGGTCAGTTCAGACCTCAGTACAGAAGGAATGATAGTTATCATTCAAGCTTTAATAACAAAATGCATGGTGGGAATAAATTTCAGCCAAAAGATTTGAGAGATCATATAAATAAGATACAACCCAAACACAGACATTATGGGAGTGTAGCTTATATATATGAAAACAGGTGCAACAATATCCGAAGGATACCCAAGGGATATATTCCCAGTGTTGTACTGACAACTGACCCCCATGGACCCAAACTGAATTGGGTACCTAAAACCTTTTAATTTTTATTGCAGGATATTTGGTACTTTGACAAGTGGTTGCTCTAGACACATGACAAAGAGCAAGGACTGTCTTAGTAATTTTATTGCAAAAGATGGACCTAAAGTCAATTTTGGAAGTAAAGATAAGCCCGGATACACCAGAGGTTATGGCACCTTAATCAGAAATGGACTCACAATCAAGAATGTATCCTATGTAGAAGGACTACACTACAATCTACTCAGCACAAGTCAATTTTGTGATATGGGATACAAAGTCACTTTTGATAAAGATTTCTGCGTTGTCATCAGCGAATCAGCTTATCAAGTTGTCCTAGCCGGAAGAAGAAAGGAAAACATGTACGTGGTAGATTGGACAACTGCCGTTGCTGAAACTTGTCTACTTGTGCATACCAAATCAGAAATCAGTTGGCTATGGCACAAGAAACTGAGTCATCTCAATTTTGATGACATCAACACACTTGTTAAGAAATAGCTAGTCATTGGGCTACCAGAGATATCATATAAGAAGGACAGCTTATGTGATGCATGCCAACAAGGAAAACAAACAAAAGCAAGTTTCAAGACCAAGTCTCGGCATTCTACAACACGACATCTAGAATTGCTACACATGGATTTATTTGGACCTATTACACCAATTAGTATCAGTGGAAAGAAATATACCTTGGTGGTAGTAGATGATTTTTCAAGATACACTTGGGTAATCTTTCTAACCAAGAAAAGTGAAACCAAGCGAAACTCACGAACTTCTCAAGAGACTTCGAATCAAAAAGGAGTTTCGGTTGTGAAGATAAGATCGATAAAGGAACCGAATTCCTCAACAAAGGTGTAATTATTGAATACCGTGAAGAAAATGGTGTGTTACACCAACTTGTCGCCACGGGAACACCACAACAAAATGGTGTAGCTGAAAGAAGAAACAGAACACTCAAAGAAGCTGGGAGGACCATGATCTGTGAAGCTAAACTACTTGAAAGATATTGGGCAGAGGCAGTTAATACAGCTTGTTACACTCAGAACAGAGCTCTCATGAACAAAAGACATGAGAAGACTCCTTATGAAATTTGGAATGGAAGAAAACCAAATGTTTCATACTTTCATGCTTTTGGAAGCAAATGTTTCATCCACAATAATGGAAAAGATCAACTTCATGTTTTTCAGCCTAAAGTTGATGAAGGAATTTTCCTAGGATACTCAAGTGTCAGCAAAGCTTTTAGAGTACTAAATAAAAGGACACTCAAGCATGAAGAATCAATACATGTAGTATTTGATGAACCAAACTTCCCTGGTGAAGCAACTGAAGACACACCGAAACCGGTTTCTCGATCTCGCTTACCAATCATACCGAACCAAATTCGATTGACATTGGAAGATTACAAATCTCGGATTGTTCGAGATCAAGATCAACCTCGGTTTCCATTCACTCTACAACCCGAACAACTTCATTCGATCCGGTTGAACAAGTTCAAGAATCGGTTTACGAAGAAACAGTTGAACAAAATGCAAATCGCTTATTACAAACTCACACACATTAATGGATGAGAGATCACCCCGAAGAACAAGTTATTGGTGATACACAAGCTGGAGTTCGAACAAGACATCAACTAGATGCAATGATTGCATGCTTTCTATCTCAATCGAACCTAAAGAAATTGAAGAAGCATTGAAAGACCCGCATTGGATCTTAGCTATGCAAGAAGAACTCAACGAATTCGAAAGAAATCAAGTATGGGAATTGGTGGATAGACCACTCATGTGAATATCATTGGAACCAAATGGGTCTTCAGAAATAAACTTGATGAAGATGGGAATATCATCAGAAACAAGGCCAGACTTGTAGCCAAAGGATACTCTCAAGCAGAAGGCATAGACTTTGATGAAACCTATGCACCAGTTGCAAGATTAGAAGCAATCAGATTATTTCTTGCCTTTGCCGCTCACAAGAAATTCAAAGTTTATCAAATGGATGTCAAAAGCGCATTTTTGAATGGAATTCTTGAAGAAGAAGTATATGTTCAACAACCACCCGGATTTGAAATCAAAGATCAAGCAGATAAAGTTTTCAAATTAAGAAAAGCTCTTTATGGACTCAAACAAGCGCCAAGAGCTTGGTACGAAACTCTATCTTAGTTTCTAGTGGATAATGGATTCATCAAAGGAACAATCGACAAAACTCTATTCAGGATGAAGAATGGAGAAGATACTTTACTTGTTCAAATTTATGTTGATGATATCATCTTTGGATCAGAAAATGAACAATTATGCGAGAAATTTGCAAGCTTGATGAAAAGCAAATTTCAGATGAGTATGATGGGTGAACTAAATTATTTTCTAGAATCGCAAGTTAAACAAGCTTAGTGATGGAATTTTTATTCATCAAACCAAATATACAAGAGAACTTATAAAAAAGTTTGGTATGGAGAAATCTACCGGAATTTCTACACCAATGGGGACCAACATCGTGCTTGATGAAGACAAAGAAGGTAAAGATGTTGATCAAACACTCTACAGAAAGATGATTGGAAGCTTACTCTATCTTACAAAGAAGTAGGCCGGACATATCTTTTGTTGTTGGTGTATGTGCAAGATTTCAGTCAAGACCAAAAGAAAGTCATCTCACAAGTGAAAAAGAACTTTGAAATATCTGAAAGACACAGACGGAGTTGGAATCTAGTATTCAAAAGAAGGAGAATTCAAGCTGATTTCTTATTCAGATTCAGACTTTGCTGGATGTAAAGTGGATAGAAAAAGCACATCAAGCACATGTCAGTTATTGGGAAATAGACTTGTGTCATGGTTCAGCAAAAAGCAAAACTCAATTTCAACTTCTACAAATTAAGCCGAATATATAGCACCGGAAGTTGTTGTGCTCAAGTTTTATGGATCGACAACAATTAAGAGACTATGGGATAGAAGAAGGAACAATTCCCATAATGTGTGATAATACGAGTGCAATTGCAATTACTGATAATCCAGTTTTACACTCAAGGACAAAACACATTGATGTCCGTCATCACTTTATAAAAGATCATGCAGAGAAGAAGGATATAACAGTTCTTTATGTTGTCACGGATTTATCTAACAAAGCAAACAAGTAATAATCCGGTTAACCCCAAGTATAAGGATCGTAGTAATAGTGGTTAATGCCGGGTCGATCTTACGGGGAACTAAACGATTGCTAACCCTAGTTTTTGTTTAACTAACTAACTAATGTCACGAAACTAATCTAAACAGCGAATAAAACGAGACAGAACAGAAAATAAGACTAGACAGAGGATATGATCCAAAGCTAGGAAGAATACGGGCTGCGAACCAATTTAAACTAACTAAACAAAGGTGCAAATAAAAGTAAACTACTAAACAAATTCAAGTTTTAAGGATTTAAATCAAGTTTATAACGAACAAACGAGGATTGATCCACCTATCCAACAAGCATTGATTTCCTATCTCGATTATATTGTGGTTTTTATCTAGGTTGTGATTCACCTCATCTAAACATGAACCCTAATTCCTTAGAAAGTTCATCTATTAATCTAATATCTTCCAATGCAAGATTAACGCGTTTTCTAACCAAATGTGTAAACTTTATGTTCATAATCTAGCAATTAAACCTATTAACTTCCATTATGATAGATTCGAATTACTATTCTTATTCATGATGATCTAGGGTTTATTAAGATTTCCATCAACAATAAACAATCACGCATGCATATCTTCCGATGTAAAAGCAATCAAACGTAATAAACATGAATAAGAAACAACCTTTAAATAAAAACTCACAGTACAACCGAAGAAAACGAAATCAACAATCGTTGGATGGCTTCACAATACTCGTTTGATGAAGCTTTTAGCCTCTAAACATCCTCAGCAACTCGAATTTGCAGAAATAGTGCATAAAAAGATAACTAATTTAATCTAGATCTAAAGTGCATAAAAACTGGAATAAAAGAAGAAAAACGCAGCCTAAAGCCGCCCCTAGGTTTAGGGTTTTGAATAATGAGTGTATGGTCTCCTTAGGGTTGAGAAACAGCCGCATATTTATAGATCTCTAAGTCGGTTTCGCTAAGTCGGCTACCGGACGCCCGTCCGGATAGGTGAACGCCCGTCCACTCTTCATATGAACTTCAAATCGGGCCGAGTCATGACCAGACGCTCGTCCATCCAGCGTCCATACCAGCGTCCAAACTTCCTGAATCAACTTTCCTCAACCGGACGCTCGTTCAGTCTCATCAGACGCCCGTCCACTGGACGGAACCTGGACGCCAGTCCAATATGACTGAATTTCGATTTCTTGATCTCCATCTCTTCTATCTCTATCCCACTTCTTCATTATCTCTTTTATCATCAATTAGCTCGAACTAAATCAACCTTTGATCATCTTTTGAGCCTCAATCATGTATCTACAACACATAAAAACATCGCAAAGTGTAATATCATCCAAATAAACATAAAATCACAATTTAAAACACATAAATTAACCTATTTTGCGATTAACTCATCTAAAATATCATTTACTCAATATTTCCATTAGACACACGTTTCTTATGCAATTTAGTACAAATACGGGGAAAAATATCATAGAATATAGCGGTATAAATCGTATAAATTCACCCTTAACATATGTACCTTGATGATAAACTGAAGATTAAAGACAAGACTGAACAAATGAAAGCTGATCTAGCAGAATTTGAAAGTTACTACTTGAAAGACTCAAGCTTACCCAAGCTAATTCAATGGAGAAGATGGAAAGAAAGTAGTCAAGTTGACTACAATAAGACTTTCTCAAAGGAAGACTCCAAGCTAGAAGAAGATTTTCGACTGTATGACAAAGCAAGAAAATATGACTTAGTCATGCAAAAAGCTAAGAAGAAGCTTAGTCTTTAGTCACGCTTATTTGAACATAATGTACTTATCCAGTTTTTGCTCATTCTAATGAAAACCAGCTTTTCCGCTTTTACATTGCTTTACTTTGTTTTGATCTTTAAGCTTTTCTTTTAGGGAGAGTTTTGGCATCATCAAAAAGGGGGAAATTGTTGGAAATAAAATTTATGTTTTGATGATAATTCATCTAATTTGTTCAAAGTATTATCTTAACCCCATTGATGAAGTGCTTGAAGCCAAATTTGTTATAGTGAAAAGCTAAAAGATGTCTAGAATCGAATGTATAAGTTTTACTAGAGTCGATAATTGAATAGGTTACATCGGACAAGCACCGTAATAATTAGCGTGTCGTAAACCGAGAAGCCGGAAATCATTTAGAAAAGCGGAAACTACCAATACAAGCAACCGACTCGAGCACACCTACGTAAAAACCGAAGAAGGTAAGTTCGCCGAGAGTTACGGACTCGGTTGGCTTATCTAAAAGATTGAAGAACCGAGGGTCACGGACTCGCTTATTGAAGAACGAAGAACCGAGGGTTCAAACTCGCTTATGAAGATTACAAGTCGAGATCGTAAAGTTGGACTTCGAGCAAGATTGTGGTGACTCGAACCGACTTTATAGATCTTGTATGAAGACCTAAGAAACATAAGGACAATGAATTCTTAGTTGATAATGAGTCATGGTGTACTCTGATTAAGTCAATGATGATCAGATGAAAACTGGAGTACTGATATTTGAAGAAGAGTAAAATTTCAGTTAATGCTCCAAGTAAGTTAGAAAACTGACAAGTGAAAACTCAGACTAAAACTGATAAGGAAACTCAGTTTTATAAGTCGATTATCCAACAACCGAAAGTACGGTGGAACGTTGAAAAGGAAACAATTTCATTGGATGAGTTACCGACACCGCGAACGGTCGAAAAATATATCCGTTGCGAAAAAAACACCGATACAATTCGAATCTAAACCGGATGAACGTTGGACCTTATACTATAAATAGAGGACTTTGCACCCAAAAATACAACCAGGATTTACAAGATTTAACGAGCAAGTTTGTGCATTAGTCATCTTATTCGAATTGCTATCATCTCTGAACTTTAACAAAGATCATATCTAGTATTTCTTCAAGTGTTCAAGCTACAAAGAATCTATCAAGGATCCAACACTTTGAAGAACCACAAACAAGAATTAATTTATTTGATTCTCGGCCCAACTTTGATTTCACATCAAAGGTTTTAGATCGTGAAGCAAACCAGAAGGTTTCGCCAAGGACGGTTGTGACAAGCGATCGGGTAGATCGTGTTTGTGGTGGTAGGCGGTGAAGAGGCATACGTGTACCCTCCAAGGACCGCTTGTTCAAGCATTTGGAGAGCGACCATTCTACCCGTTCTACAATTGTTTAGATAGTGACGCTAGGGATTAGCCAAGGACTATTGTTTAGGACTTTTTGTAACAAAGGCACCTCAAGAAGTTCTAGTGGAATTTTCCTCCGCACCACGGGGAAGAGAGGATTGACAAGGTTTACACCACCCGGAACCTCTATAATTTCGCCTTATTTACTTTACGCATTTACTTACTTACTCGCATTTATTCATAGCATTGTGATACTTGATTGTTATACCTTACACAAATACAACGATATTCACCGAATTCGCTTCACAACACACGCTTTTCATAACGAATAACAAGATCAAGAAAAAGGCTAGAATCATATCCGCCGCCGGTTGACTCGCTTTTAGCTTAAGTCGGTTTGACTTGATCTCGCCTTTGTCGCCTTAACTCCACACAAGTTGTAATTGAATTTTTAAGTTGTTTAAAATCCAGTTTTAGGGACAAGTTTATTCACCCCCCCCCTCTAAACTTGTGTTAGCCTTTCCAAGGGACCAACAACAACATTAATTCTCGATGATATACATCGGAGTCTATCCGGAATCAGCGCTAAAGTTTGATGTTCAACCCATCAAATGAGTTTCTCCAACAGAAATCAAGAAAAATGCTCTAGAAACTAAGCCTGGAAGTCTCCCCGTGCGCCTTCCCGGATGGTGGTTGAGGGCAGCGGCCCAAGCTTTAGCAAAACACTCCGAAAACGCGAAATATGTAAAGTCTAGGGCAGTCAAGACTTTTAATAGATGTTTATGAGGCAATCATGGAGGGGAAAAAACTTAATTAATCGTTAATTAAGTTAATAGGGAGAAAAAAAACTAATTTCAAAAATACGAAAGTACCCTACTAAGAGGTCAGGCTTTCACATTTTCCTTACTTAAAATATTCAGATTGAGCCTTTGAGTGCGACGTATATGAGGTCGGATTATACCACGTCAAATAAAAACCCATTTAAAATGATAAATCATTATCCTATATTTATACTTAAGAGCATTGTCAGGTAGGTAAGAGAAAGTGGGGAAGTCATCAAAGTTGAAATGGGAGATGACATTAGCTGTTTTGCCTTTGGTGCAGTCCTTTTAGTGCTTCCTACTCCCTTAGTCTCACCAACCACACCAATACTTCAAAAGATTTATTATTCCTCTTTTTTGACGACCATGTATTGGAGACCCTCTAACCATGCACACAAGTCTGTTTTTACTACACGTGTCCTTCATCTCAACCATTCATTCCCAATTCCCATCCAACGGTCATCTTAACATCCCAACTAACACATCGGCCAACCCACCCAACTCTGTATGAAAATGTCCCTCTATTTAAACTACCCATACGTCCAATTCTAAACTCAGGAAATTCAGACAAAAAGCTAAAGCTTTCTGCAATTTCCTATATATCACTTCTTTATTACATTAGTTGCACAATCTTTTTCGTGCCCATTATTTTTTCTTTATTAATTTATCATGGAAGTTGTTGGTAATGGAAGTTGCAATGGATATCATCATGAGGAAGAAGATTATTGTACTACAAAAAGCAACAAGATGAAGATCAATACCCATGATCCATTAAATTGGAAAATGGCTGCTGATTCTCTGAAAGGAAGCCATCTTGATGAAGTCAAGAGTATGATACAGATATACCGGAATCCGGTGGTCCAGCTAGGTGGTGAGACACTGACTATTGCTCAAGTGGCTGCTGTAGCCGCCGCTGCCGGCGGCCGGGGTGCTGGGGATGACACGGTTCAGGTTGTGAAGGTGGAGTTGGCGGAGGCGGCAAGGGCCGGCGTTAAGGCCAGCAGCGATTGGGTGATGGAGAGCATGAATAAAGGGACAGATAGCTATGGTGTCACCACCGGTTTCGGCGCGACGTCTCATCGGAGAACCAAACAGGGCGGCGCTCTACAAACGGAGCTCATAAGGTCAGTTATCAATTAATATTATTATTATTATTATTATTCATTATTAATATTATTATTATTACCCGTCAAAAAAAAATATTATTATTATTATTATTATTATTATTATTCATTACTCAAATCATTTTTAGATTTTTAGAAAACTTACGTGTTAGCTATGTATGATCACGTAAATTCGATTGCTTATTTTCAGGGAGAAGTTGTCCATGAGAAAATCTCAATGAATCCGAGATTGCATAAAAAAAACTCTTTTTCAATAATCGTTGGTTTTTAATTAGTTAATTTATTTTTTAATAATATATTCCACATCTTTATTATGAAAAAATAGAATCAGAGATTCATGAATGATAACATGTATATTTGGAAGAGAATGACGAAACTTGGCAAATTCCCTTAAAAATGGTTATTGCTGAAAAAAGGTGGGTGAATCTTTAAGAAAAAAATTTGTATGGTATAGTAGTTTGGTGGAGTCATAAAGATGGTAAGAATAAGAAAAGAAAATATCTGATTTTGCTATCAAAAATGGGAAAGAAAATGAGTAAATTAGTATTTCCAAAATATAATTCATCCCAGAGGTTTTAATAAAGAAAGTGGTTGAATGTCATAAATTTAAAGGTTAGTGTCTAAACTACCATTGACTATCATTAATGCAATAGTTATTTAGTAATGAAAAGTTGTTGGATTGATAGCAAATGAGAGGTAAAATAGAGAAAAAGGTAATAAATGTTGTATTTGTCATGTAGAATGACTTATATTATATGACAAATCAAAAAGAGCAGGATGACTTATATTTTGGGACGAAGGTAGTAGATTATAATTAATATTTATCAAAAAAAAAGTAAGTTATAATAAATAAATAAAAGGTTATAATGGTAATGTTTGCCTGTTTATAATTACCGATGATAATCTAGCAAGAATTGTGTACATGAATGTGGTGATTAGTCCATGAATTTAAAGGTCGACCAATGAATCTGAGTGAATTAATTTATTTTTATTTTTTCTCTTTTAAAATATATTCACACAGATTTAACTAGGAATGTGATTAATTTGTTTGAAATTATTCGTCAAAATGACAAAATTAGCCTTTTCTTAGGACTAACTATTTTTGTGTTCTAAGGTGTTGTACCCAAGTTTAAAAATTGAGCAGGAAATTGTGTTTGTCTCTGTTCCTGCGTTACTTTTCCACCATCGAGGAAATTGTGTTTTACTTAATTAAAAATAGGGGTAAAAGTGGAAATAAAAAATAATAAACATTGTAGTGGTATTCTAAATTACACATAAATGTACAAAACACTAGTTAGGGAGTAAATAGTTTACACAAAGTTGGAAAAAGGAAAAGGATTGAAATATAAAAACTTCATAACTTGTTAAACAGCAATTTACAGTTCAACTGATGCATTTTCACAATCAATGGTGTGCATCTGCATGTTGAAAAATTCTTTTTTTTTTTAAATTTTAAAAAAAACATGTTGAAAAATTCAAACTGAGATATTTTCTTTATTATTTTTTTACTGATATGTTTGGATTAAGAAGCCGGCATGCAATTTGAGAGACTTTATGGTGCAACGGTTGTAAAAAAGTTGTACCAAGTGGCATACATTAGAGCCTCTCATTTTTACTCTCTTTCACATAATACACTTTTATCGTGTGTGAGAGGTTAGAAATGAATGGTTGTAATGTATGTCACTTGGTACAACCTTGCTACAACGGTTGTATTATAAAATTTGTCATGCAGTTTACAAATTAATGTTCTGCCGAATAAAAATAAAACAAGATTCTACTATTCAAATATGTAAGACAAATTTATGTATCTTGTAAAGCATTAATTAATAATTGTTAGTGTTGATTGTATACAGATTCTTGAATGCTGGAATATTTGGCAATGGGGCAGAATCAACACACACATTGCCTAAATCAGTGACAAGGGCTTCAATGTTAGTGAGAATCAACACACTTCTTCAAGGATATTCAGGCATCAGATTTGAGATTCTTGAAACCATAGCCAAGTTTCTTGATCACGACATCACCCCGTGTTTACCGCTCCGTGGCACGATCACGTCCTCTGGCGACTTAGTCCCGTTGTCTTACATTGCTGGATTACTCACCGGACGGCCTAACTCCAAGGCGATTGGACCTGACGGAAAAGCCATGAATGCATCTGAAGCCTTTCGTTTGGCTGGAATCGATACCGGTTTTTTCGAGTTGCAGCCTAAAGAAGGACTTGCACTTGTGAATGGAACTGCTGTTGGCTCTGGTTTAGCTGCCATTGTTCTGTTTGAGACTAATGTTTTAGCTGTTCTTGCTGAAGTGTTGTCTGCATTGTTTGCTGAAGTTATGATCGGAAAACCCGAGTTTACGGATCATTTGACGCATAAGTTAAAGCATCATCCTGGACAGATTGAAGCTGCTGCTATTATGGAACACATTCTTGATGGAAGTTCTATAATTAAAGAAGCTCAAAAGATACATGAAATGGATCCATTGCAAAAGCCTAAACAAGATCGTTACGCGCTTCGAACATCTCCACAATGGTTAGGTCCTCTAATTGAAGTGATTAGAGCATCAACAAAGACAATTGAAAGAGAGATTAACTCTGTTAATGATAATCCATTGATTGATGTTTCAAGAAACAAGGCTTTACATGGAGGGAATTTCCAAGGCACACCGATCGGTGTATCTATGGATAATACTCGTTTAGCGATCGGTTCGATTGGGAAACTCATGTTTGCACAGTTTTCTGAGCTTGTGAATGATTTCTACAACAATGGATTGCCTTCAAACCTATCAGGAGGCCGAAACCCGAGTTTGGACTACGGGTTTAAAGGCGCGGAAATCGCGATGGCAGCCTATTGCTCAGAGCTACAATTCTTATCCAATCCAGTAACCAACCATGTCCAAAGTGCAGAGCAACACAACCAAGATGTGAACTCATTAGGTTTGATCTCAGCTCGTAAAACCGCGGAATCCGTGGAAATACTTAAGCTCATGAGTTCAACTTACTTGGTTGCATTGTGCCAAGCCATTGATCTAAGGCACATAGAGGAGAATCTAAAGGCCACCGTTAAAAACGCGGTCGGTGCGATCGCCAAGAAAGTCTTGATCATGGGACACAATGGTGAGTTGCATCCATCAAGATTCTCAGAGAAAGACTTGCTCAAAGTTGTGGACAGAGAACATGTCTTTGCCTACATTGATGATCCATGCAGTGGAACTTACCCTTTGATGCAAAAACTAAGGCAAGTGCTTGTTGATCATGCATTGGCAAACAGTGAAAAGGAAATGAATGCAAACACTTCAATCTTCCAAAAGATCAACAAATTTGAGGAAGAATTGAAAACCCTTTTGCCTAAAGAAGTCGAAAGCGCAAGATGTGACGTGGAGGATGGAAAACCGTTGATCCCGAATCGTATCAAGGGTTGTAGATCATACCCATTGTACAAGTTCATAAGGGAGGATCTGAAGACTGGTTTCTTGACTGGTGAGAAGGTACTTTCACCTGGGGAAGAATTTGACAAAGTGTTTAATGCAATAAATGAAGGGAAGTTGATTGATCCATTGTTGGATTGTTTGAGTGAATGGAATGGTGCTCCTCTACCTATATCATAATTATTAATAATTAAGTACAACAATATTTACTAGTTGTCCTAGTGAGATCTCTATTGGTACATTACATAATTATCTACGTTTAATTTTCATTTTCAAATGTTGTAAAACCAAGATGTTTTTTTTTTTAAATTTTTAGTTTCACTTGATGCAATTGTATTTGTGTTTCAATAATTTCAAATGATATGCATGCTTGCTTTTTTACCTTTAACTGTCATGTGTATATATTTGTTCATTTATTATTTTTTTGCAGGTATTCATTATATGTTTATACTTAAATTTCAGAGAAGATTATATTATTATTGCATTTAAGGTCTTGGTTAGATAAATAGGAAAATACTTGGAGGGAATAATATCTAGATAGAATCTAGTACTAGATCTTCTAGTACACACCATAACAAACTTTCTAGCAATGCCCATAATACCCTTTCAGTTCTTATCTTCTAACATCCCCCCTCAAACGAGAAGGGGTCTTGACCACTTGAAGTTTGTCTCGAAATTGAGTAAATTTTGTAGTGGACAGTGGTTTTGTAAGGCAGTCTGCTATCTGCTCTGAAGATGGAATATACTTGACTGAAATAGAGCCTTTTACAATCTTGTCTCGAATAAAATGCACATCTAACTCAACATGCTTGGTTCTGTTATGAAAAACAGGATTGTATGCCAGTGCTTGTGCACTCAGATTATCACACCAAATCACAGAAGTTTTGGGTAGAGGTATGCATAGTTCTCCAATAAGGGACCTTATCCACTGAATTTCTGCTGCTGTGTTTGCTAGGGCCCTGTATTCAGATTATGTGCTTGATCTAGACACAACTCCTTGTTTCTTGGATCTCCATGAGACTAAGGATCCACAGATGTAAACACAGTATCCAGCAATAGATTTTCTGTTAGTCAAATCACAGGCCCAATCTGCATCTGAAAAACCAATGAGAGTGAAACCTTGATCAGGGAGGAAATGTAGTCCATAGTCAATAGTTCCCTGGACATATCTGAGAAGCCTTTTGAGAGATTGCCAATGAACCACTCTAGGATGCTACACATGCTGGCTCAGAGTATTGACAACATATGAAATATCTGGCCTGGTAAAAGTCATATATTGAAGAGCACCAACGATACTTCTATATAAAGTAGGATTATCCATTAGAGGGCTGTCTGTACTAGTGAGATCAACTCCAAGAGCCACTGGGGTAGGGCAAGGTTTGAGGTGAGTGAAGTCAAGTTTCTGTAAGAGTTGAGTAGCATAAAGTTTTTGACTTAAGTACAAACCTGTATCTTCTCTATGAACCTGCATTCCCAGAAAATGGCTCAGGCTTCCAAGATCATTCAAAGCAAATTTCTGATTTAGCATCTTGATAAATTTTGTATCAGAGGGAACCTGTTGCCAGTGACTAATATGTCATCAACATAAATGAGGACATATAGGAGAGTGGTTCCTTGCTTGAATATAAATAGAGACACATCTGCTTTAGATTGTCTGAACCCCCAGCTAATGAGTTGCTGTCTCAATTCCTGAAACCAGGCCCTGGGGGCTGTTTGAGGCCATATAGGGCCTTTTTTAAACAGCATATGTGATGAGGTTTTGCAGGATCAACAAATCCTTCCGGTTGTGGCATGTAGACTGCTTCTTTGAGATTTCCATTTAGGAAAGCATTGTTGATGTCAATTTGGTTGATTTTCCATTGGCATGCAACAGCTAAGGCAAGTATCACCCTGATGGTTGAGGCTTTTGCCACAGGGCTGAAAGTTTCAGTGTAATCCAGTCCTGGAGTTTGTAGGAATCCTTTAGCAACCAGTCTAGCCTTGTGTTTCTGGATAGTCCCATCAGCATTCAGTTTCAACTTGAATATCCATTTGTTCCCTACCAGTTTAAGATTAGGATTTGGAGGCACCAGTTCCCATGTCTTATTTAGCATCAAGGCCTTATATTCTTCTTGCATAGCTATCTTCCACTCATTCTGCTTTAGGGCATCAGATACTCTTGTTGGTTCAATTGGATATGAGTGAGCAGGATGAGTGGCTAAGTAAGAAAAGGTCTTGGGTTTGAAGATCCCATGTTTTGACCTAGTTTGCATTTGATGGACTGGTGCAGGTTGAGGGACATGTGATGGTGAAGGTGATGGTGAATGTGTGTTTTGGGGTGCAGGTGATGGTGACTGTGCTTTTGGGGAATGTTCTTGTGGTGACAGAGAATATGAGTGTGTGGAACAACCTTTTGGTGTTGCAGATCCTGCTCCAGGTGAGTCTTGGCCAGGTGAGGATGAGCTACCAGTTGGTGTGTTCTCTGAAGGATGTTCTGTATCATGTGAGGGAAAAGTAGGACCATCAGTAAAACCAGGACTGTGAGTATGACCATCAGGAAGATAAAAGATAGGATTACTGGTTTGATCTTCACCAGAGACAACTAAAGGAGTGGACACAGTACCTGGAAAACCTGTCTTATAAGAAAAGTGACTTTCATTGAAAATGACATCTCTAGAGGTGTATATCCTTCATGTTGATTCTAGACACAAATGACCTTTATGATTAGGGCTTGGTCCTAGATAGACACACTGTTTTGTATGGAATTGGAACTTATGGTTCTGGTATGGCCTGAGATAGGGGTAACAGGCAGATCCAAACACTTTAAACTGATCATATCTAGGTTTCTTGCCAAATAAGGCTTCATAGGGTGACTTGTCAAGAAGGACTGGAGTTGGAAGAGAATTTATATTGGCCACAACATACCTAAAGCCTTCCCACCAAAATTTAAGTGGTAGGGAGGCTTGAGCTAACAATGTAAGTCCCATTTCCACTATATGTCTGTGTTTTCTTTCAGCCTTGCCATTTTGAGCATGTGCATAGGGGCATGGATGTCTGAAATTGATTCCAGATTGTTTAAGGATATGTTCAAAGCTTCTGTATTCCCCTCCCCAATCAGACTGCAGGGTTTTGATTTTCTTGCCAAATTGATTTTCTGCCATAGCTTTAAATTCCAGAAAGGCATTAAGAGCTTCATATTTTAGTTTGAGAGGATATATCCAGGTGAACCTGGTATGATCATCCACAAAGTGTATATAATGAATGTATCCATTTGAGGATTTGATTGGTGAGGGTCCCCATAGGTCAGAATGAATAAGTTCCAGGGGTTGTGTGGTTTTAGTATCAGACCGAGAATAAGGCAAGTTATGATGCTTTCCAAATTGACATGCTTCACAAAACACAGACATTTTATTGATTGGAAGATTACATTGCTTAGGCACTAGGTCAATTACCTTGACAGAAGCATGCCCTAATCTTCTATGCCACAATGTGGCTTTTTCTTGAGAATTAACAGAACAAACTAGAGACTCTAGAGGTCCATCTTGAACAAACTCATTAGGACCTTTGACAGACTGACCATAACAGGCAACATGATTCTTATTCTTGGATTGAAGAGAGCTCAGACTAGGAGTTTGGAGTTGATACAGACCATCCTTAACTTCACCTTCCAGCAGCACCATCCCTGAGACCTTGTCCTTTACACAACAACCAGAAGCATAAAATTCAACAACAACAGGATTGTCAGTGGTTAATCTGGATACACTAAGAAGGTTTTTAGTAATTTCAGGTACATGAAGAATATTTTTAAGTTTAATGACACTATTAGGACCACAAATTTTGGACTGACCAATATGAACAATATAAAGTTGCTCACCATTTCCAACTGTTAGATTATCTGAGCCTTCATAGCCATAATTGATGTGGAGATTGTTGAGGTCTGCTGTGACATGACTGGAAGCACCACTGTCCATATACCAATTTGAGTCACTCACTGTGTGTGATGAAGCAAGATAAGCATTATTGTTCCTTTGAGAATTTCCAGACTGAGTTGGAGCACTTACATTCGGTAACGCCCCGTTCCCGGACACCGAGTCCTTATCCGGAAATCGAAACGTTCGGCACGCATAATATTAAATAAATAATATTACACGTAAGCCTCTACTACGTCGTATCAAATAAAAGCAAACGGAAGCTAAAAAGACTCGGGTAATTTTTTTCAAACATCTCAGAATAGAAATTCAAGAACTAGAGAAGGAAATGTAAAGTTATTACATCCGAAACAAAACCAACGAATCCCAAAACAAGACGAATTCCAAAGTACTAAAAGTAAACTACAAAATCCAATAATAATCCAAATCTAGGAAATAAATAAAGAAATGAATAATAATTAATCAAAGTCTTCAACTCCGGCGTCCTCAAACGTCGTCATCAAAGTTCTCCTCGAACTCATCATTTACACCGTTCGTCTTCTCTCCCCCAAACACATAAATAAACATGCATTTGAGGTAAGTACAATGTACAAAGTAAGAAGTAGAAGCTACAATATAATTAAGGTTTATTATTAAAAGATTTGCCTTGCGAGACCGACTCGATCTAGGGTTCACTACATGCCCATCGACACGTCGTGACTATACGTTTCTAACTTAGCTTATCTTTGTTACATCATTACTCAAGGACACAATGCATGGTGAAAATTCCACCACGAGATATACTTGCCAACTACGGTGATTAGCACCGGTAGTCCCGGGATCTCCCCGGTATGCATATACGTTCGATGGATTTCCTCCACTACCCTTCACCCTTTTGAGCCGGTAGCGTTGTCCACCTTTTATGAACGTATCACATCGCCGATTTGAATCGGTGCCTAACCAAGAATAGATGACGTTTTAGCTTTTACTACACTTATGTAATTATTAATGTGAATTAACTAGTCACCTAAGTGTTTTCGAATAATACTCCCTTATCGGCTCTACTCCTCACTTAGACAACTAGACATCACATCCTATCAATTACACGGACATTGATGAACCCTAGTTCATCAAAGCACAAGCCCTTTCATGCCCTTCCGACGGATCCGAACTTCAACTCCCTTTAAGAGTACATTCGGTGTTTTAACCGAACGAATCGAAACTCAATCGGGGCTTGTTCATATTCAATTAATGTTATTTAATCATGAATTAAGGTTTAAAATTCAAAACATAGCTTAAAACAACATTATATAGAAAACTGGGGAAATGCGTGCGCATTACTCTGGAATGCGTGCGCATCCCTGCTGCACTTATTCTAAGCAATCCTGCATCAGGAATGCGTGCGCATTGCTAGCCAATGCGTACGCATCCTGCGCAGAAAAAGCCCTAAAACCTGTTTTCCAACCCTTAACGGTCTCTACTCGTTTCTAAACATCTTGCACATGAATTATAGCAGAAAAACAGTAGAAAACATGTCTTTTAAGATCCAAAACAAAACTTAATCCTTAAACATCATCTAAGCTTAAAACTTGATGCAATATGCATCCAAAACATGATCTATTCTACTCTAAACCACAATTAGATTGTAGGAAGAGCTTCTTACCTTTAGCAAGCTTATTCCAACGACAAAACTCGGAAAAACGACTAAAACCGATCTTTCTCTTATCAAAGCTTCAACTTTACGCAATCAAAACGTTGCTTTCTTCACAACGATTCCGGCGCTCTACTCGATCGAAAACCGTCAAGAATTGCTTTAACGGCCGATTGAAAAACTCTCGGCCCTAATTTGTGGCTCACACACGCGAGAGAGTATATGGAGGTGGAGAAAATCGATTTCTAATAGGTTATAAGAATTGTGGGGATTTATTCTCCTTAAATAGAAAATCCCAAAAAAAAGATAGAGATCTTATTATCTTCCTTTATAATAAGATAAATCCCAAAAAAAGGATAAAGATCTTATTATCTTCCTTTATAATAAGATAAATCCCAAAAAAAGGATAAAGATCTTATTATCTTCCTTTATAATAAGATAAATCCCAAAAAAAAGGATAAAGATCTTATTATCTTCCTTTATAATAAGATAAATCCCAAAAAAAGGATAAAGATCTTATTATCTTCCTTTATAATAAGATAAATCCCAAAAAAAGGATAAAGATCTTATTATCTTCCTTAACTATATACATATATATATTTCGAAATATACATATATAATTTAACAAATACTTAAACTCCGAATAAAAGGAACCGAACCCAATATTTCGTTTTCGCAAAATGACACGTACGCCTTTCCCGAAAATCGGAATATTACATTCTTCCCCCCTTAAAGGAGTTTCGTCCTCGAAACTTAAAACATATCCGGTAAGTCCATAAAATGCGGGAACTCGGCCGATCATATCGTCCTCAACTTCCCAAGTAGCTTCATCCGGTGAATGATTGCTCCATTGCACCGAACTAAAGGAATCAACCGTCTCTTAATCATCTTTTCCTTCCGGTCCAAAATTCGGTCGGTGTCTCATCGTACGAAAGATTATCCCGGAGACCCTCCGGATCAACGATAGTCTCAATATCCGTCTTGGTCAAACACTTCTTTAACATTGAGACATGAAACACGTTGTGGACTCTCGACATGGATTCGGTAACTTGAGTCCGTAAGCCAAAGGTCCAATTCTTTCTAGAATCTCAAAAGGTCCAACGTACCTAGGGCTTAGCTTTCCTTTTTGTCCAAAACGTTTCACTCCCTTCATTGGTGAAGCTCGTAGGTAAACTCTTTCACCAACTTCAAACTCAAGAGGTCTCCTTCTAACATCTGCCCAACTCTTCTATCTATCTTGAGCCGCCTTCAGATTCTTCTTGACCAGCTCTGAACCCTTTCTTTAGCTTGCTCAACCAATTCCGGCCCGGTGATTTGTCTTTCCCCGACTTCATCCCAAAACAGCGGTGTTCTACATCTTCTTCCATACAATGCTTCAAACGGTGGCATGCCAATACTTGCATGATAACTGTTGTTGTAAGCGAACTCCGCTACCGGTAGGTAATCATCCCATGATCCACCTACTTCCAACACACAAGCTCTCAATATATCTTCAAGTGTTTGGATGGTTCTCTCAGATTGTCCATCTGTCTGAGGATGAAAGGCCATACTCAAATTCAACTTGGTTCCAAAAGCTGCTTGTAAACTTTTCCAAAACCGACTGACGAACTTCGAATCACGATCCGAAACTATCGAGATAGGTACTCCGTGTAACTTCACTATATTATCCAAGTATAGTGTCGTCATTTTCTTCAAGGGCATATCGACCTTATATGGTAAGAAATGAGCGGATTTGGTCAATCTATCCACAATCACCCAAATCGCATCATTACCGCCTCTCGTCTTAGGTAAACCGGTGATAAAGTCCATAGTGATCTTATCCCACTTCCATTCGGGATATCCAATGGCTTAAGCATTCCTCCCGGTCTTCTATGTTCCGCTTTAACCTTCGGCAAGTATCACACTCGCAACGAACTTGGCTATCTCCGGTTTCATCGAGGGCCACCAAAACCTTTCCTTCAAGTCTCTGTACATTTTAGTAGCTCCCGGATGAGCTGCGAAAGCAATCCTATGTGCCTCTTCCATGACTCTCTGTCTTAAATCACCAACCTTAGGCACACACAAACGATCCTGGTACCAAAGATTGCCATTCTTATCTAACACATATCCAACCGTAGGCTTTTCCCTTACAACTCGCTTCAAGTCAACCAACACTTTGGGTCTTCATCTTGCTTTTCCCGAATGTCATCCATCAACTCAGACCTTGCTAACAATGGTGCCATAAACTGTCGGTCTTCAATCGATCAAAGCTTCGGATTCTCAACCCATCTAACCTTTACGCAACGTCTTCAACACTCGATACGCAAACAACGGTTTTCTCGCTCAAGGCATCGACCACTACATTTGCTTTACCCGGATGATACGAATCTCCAAGTCATAATCCTTTACGAACTCCGGCCATCTCCTTTGTCTCATATTCAGATTTTCCTGGGTAAAGAAATACTTCAAACTCTTGTGATCGGTGAAGATCCTGGCCTTAACTCCATACGGGTAGTGCCTCCAAGTCTTTAGGGCAAACACTACTTCGCCGCCAACTCTAAGTCATGTGTTGGGTAATTCTTCTCATGCACCTTCAACTTGTCGGGATGCATAAGCAATTACCTTCCCTCCCCGCATCAACACACAACCTAAACCTTGTCCCGAAGCATCCGTGTAGACATCATAATTATCAAAGATCTCCGGAACCGCCAAAGCGGGGGCTGTAGTCAACCTCTTCTTCGGCGTCCGAAAAGCATCTTCACACTCACCTTTGGTCCACTCGAACTTCACATCCTTTTGAGTGAGCCGGGTAAGTGGTGTAGCTATCTTTGAGAAGTCTTGTACAAACTTCCTATAATAGCCGGCCAAACCGAGAAAACTTCTAACCTCGAAACGGTAGTCGGTCCGGACCACTTCTCAACTTGCTTCAATCTTCGCGGGATCAACCTTGATGCCATCTCCGAAATGACATGACCCAAGAAACTCACTTGATTCAACCAAAAGTCGCACTTCGAGAACTTGGCATACAATGGTTCTCCTTTAATGTATCCGACACTATCCTTAAGTGTTCTTCATGTTCCTTCTCATCCTTAGAGTATACAAGGATGTCATCTATGAACACTATCACAAACTTATCCAAGTATGGCATGAAAACACGCTGCATTAAATCCATAAATGCGGATGGGGCATTAGTGAGTCCAAAAGGCATAACTAAGAACTCATAATGTCCATACCTCGTACCGAAAGCATCTTTGGTATATCTGCTACCTTGATCTTCAATTGGTGATATCCTGATCTAAGATCAATCTTAGAAAACACTCTCTTGCCTTGCAACCGGTTAAACAAATCATCAATCCTCGGTAAAGGGTATTTATTCTTAATGGTCGGATTATTCAACGCTCGATAGTCTATGCACATCCTCATACTACCATCTTTCTTCTTAACAAACAACACGGGGCTCCCCAAGGCGAAGTACTAGGCTGAATTATATTCCTCTCAAGCATATCCTTGAGCTGTGCTTTCAACTCCTTCAATTCAGCCGGTGCCATTCTATAGGGTGCCTTAGCAACCGGGTGCCGCTCTGGCATCAACTTGATCTCGAATTCTATCTCTCTATCCGGCATGTTTCCCGGTAACTCTTCCGGAAACACTTCGGGGTATTCCTTGACTACGGGGTCTCCTCTAACTTAGGTTTTACCTGCTCCACATCAACTGCGTACAACAAGTAGCCTTCACAACCTTTCGACAAGCCCTTATAGCCTTAACCGCTGAAATTATAGGGTGACGCTTCTTACTAGGCTTGTAAATGTTACCTTGATAAGTCTTATCTAATTTTCCCGGTATCTTAAAGGTCACTCTCTTTTCTCTACAATCCAAGTGGACGAAATTCTCGGATAGCCAATCTATTCCAAGAATCACATCAAAATCTGAAAAGTCCAAACCCGTAAAGTCACTCTTGCAACAATACTTTCCAACTCGAACCTCTACCAGGGGTATCAACTTGGTTACCTTAGTCACCTTCCCTAAAGGTGTTGTTATCTCCAAAGTATTTCTTAAAGGTTCCATTGGCAAGTTAAGCTTCTTAGCTATCTTAGTTGACACAAAAGTATTAGACGCTCCCGTATCAAACAACGCCGTAACTGCTAAGTTGTCTAATATTATTGTACCTAGGATGTAAATTCATTTATTTAAATACAAATACAACATGATTTAAATCGTGCTATAAAAGTACTCAAATAAATTAAATTAAACAAAAAGGTACCTGAAATAACATTATCGTCCGGTTCTGCTATCTCAGCATCCACTGCAAAGACTCGAACTGGGCGACTTGGGCCGCCTTTCCCACTTCCTTGCTTCGGAATATTCGAACTCCCCTTCGTGGGACACATCTTGGCAAAATGTCCTAAATCTCCACAGTAGTAGCGACCTCACGTATTAGCCTTACACTCACCGAGTGATTCTGTTGCACTTAGAGCATAAAGGTGCTCCGGTGGGTGGCTTACTCGCCGTAGGGGCCGTTGTCTTCTTGAAATTTTGTTGGGGTGCTCCCCGGATATTGCCCCTGGCTTGTTCCAAAATTCCTCTTGCTCCCGATAACAATGGTGGCCTTCTTCCTGAATGTCTCAACCTCTAAGGCCTTATTCAACAACTCAGCCATGTTCTTGGCCGTGAAACCCAACATGCCGGACATCAGTATCGATACGATAACCCTTCCTTGTATAGGGCCATCTTCCTCTCTTCTACCTTCATCAACTCGGGGTAGAATCTTCCCAATTCGTTAAACTTGTTGGTGTATTGTGATACTTGTCATGTAATTACCTTGCTTATGCTTTAGAAATTGACTTGCCATGTACGTACATGCACTTGTTGTTGGCTTTGGAAAATACTCATTATAGAACATTGCCTTAAAGCTTTCCCAATCCGTCACTTTACCATTCTTTCTCGTATAGCATCTATCCATGCTTCGTTTGCACCCAAAAGGAAACTAACCGCCAACCGTGCCATCTCGGTCTCGGGGACATGTATGTTCCTACATGCCTTCTCAAAACTCCTTATCCACTCTTCGGCCTTCGAATGCTCGACATTCCCAAAGAAGTCTTGAACTTTGTTCCTCCTTAATCTCGTATACCGATCAATCGGTGGTGCTTGCTCGGGTGCCGGTCTAACGGGTGGGGCTTGTGGATAAGCTGGAGGGTATTCAAAAGGTATCTCTTCTTTGTTGAAACCCAGGGTTGATGTAAACCGTAGGGTGGGTAACCAAGACCTTGTTGATGGTCAAAACGGGGTGGAGGTGGTACGGTAGGTCGGGGAGTATGACCCACCTGGAGGAGGGTAAAAGGTCGATGCTTTGATGAGAAAACAACGGTGGGGAAGGGTAGCTCACTGTTGGGGGATAGATACTAGTTGCTTTGGGGGTACGTAGGCGGTGGAATGTCTCCCACTACGGTGACTCGTATAGGTGCTTCTCCTGGTTCTCCATAGATGTAGTTGTACCTTGGTGGAGGGTGACTTGCGGTGGCGGTACTAAACCCACCGGAACGTCACTTACCAAGGAAAAGCGAACCGAACTTCCCACATGCCATTGTGGGTGTTGCTCCCGATGAGGTCGCGGTGACAAACTCCACTGAGATCGTGGTGTAGGGGTTGCAGTATGAGGGGGTGGAGTGGGGCTCGGGTGAGGTGAAGGATTCTGCCTCATGAAACCGCCTCTAACAACTGGCGTAGGACTCTCTCGACGTACTCCGAAGCACGCACCCGCTCCGGTTCTCGTGAACACCATCCTGATGATCAACAAAAACCGAATCGTTACTAAGAGGTCTAAAGAGAACTTATCTTAATAGAAAGAAAGCCTAAAAGACGCTTCGCTCTGATACCAACTGTAACGCCCCGTTCCCGGACACCGAGTCCTTATCCGGAAATCGAAACGTTCGGCACGCATAATATTAAATAAATAATATTACACGTAAGCCTCTACTACGTCGTATCAAATAAAAGCAAACGGAAGCTAAAAAGACTCGGGTAATTTTTTTCAAACATCTCAGAATAGAAATTCAAGAACTAGAGAAGGAAATGTAAAGTTATTACATCCGAAACAAAACCAACGAATCCCAAAACAAGACGAATTCCAAAGTACTAAAAGTAAACTACAAAATCCAATAATAATCCAAATCTAGGAAATAAATAAAGAAATGAATAATAATTAATCAAAGTCTTCAACTCCGGCGTCCTCAAACGTCGTCATCAAAGTTCTCCTCGAACTCATCATTTACCTCGTTCGTCTTCTCTCCCCCAAACACATAAATAAACATGCATTTGAGGTAAGTACAATGTACAAAGTAAGAAGTAGAAGCTACAATATAATTAAGGTTTATTATTAAAAGATTTGCCTTACGAGACCGACTCGATCTAGGGTTCACTACATGCCCATCGACACGTCGTGACTATACGTTTCTAACTTAGCTTATCTTTGTTACATCATTACTCAAGGACACAATGCATGGTGAAAATTCCACCACGAGATATACTTGCCAACTACGGTGATTAGCACCGGTAGTCCCGGGATCTCCCCGGTATGCATATACGTTCGATGGATTTCCTCCACTACCCTTCGACCTTTTGAGCCGATGCGTTGTCCACCTTTTATGAACGTATCACATCGCCGATTTGAATCGGTGCCTAACCAAGAATAGATGACGTTTTAGCTTTTACTACACTTATGTAATTATTAATGTGAATTAACTAGTCACCTAAGTGTTTTCGAATAATACTCCCTTATCGGCTCTACTCCCTCACTTAGACAACTAGACATCACATCCTATCAATTACACGGACATTGATGAACCCTAGTTCATCAAAGCACAAGCCCTTTCATGCCCTTCCGACGGATCCGAACTTCAACTCCCTTTAAGAGTACATTCGGTGTTTTAAGCGAACGAATCGAAACTCAATCGGGGCTTGTTCATATTCAATTAATGTTATTTAATCATGAATTAAGGTTTAAAATTCAAAACATAGCTTAAAACAACATTATATAGAAAATCGGGGAAATGCGTGCGCATTACTGCGGAATGCGTGCGCATCCTGCTTGCACTTATTCTAAGCAATCTGCATCGGGAATGCGTGCGCATTGCTAGCCAATGCGTACGCATCTGCGCGAAAAAAAGCCCTAAAACTGTTTTCCAACCCTTAACGGTCTCTACTCGTTTCTAAACATCTTGCACATGAATTATAGCGGAAAAACAAGAGAAAACATGTCTTTTAAGATCCAAAACAAAACTTAATCCTTAAACATCATCTAAGCTTAAAACTTGATGCAATATGCATCCAAAACATGATCTATTCTACTCTAAACCACGATTAGATTGTAGGAAGAGCTTCTTACCTTTAGCAAGCTTATTCCAACACAAAACTCGAGAAACGACGAGCTAAAACCGATCTTTCTCTTATCAAAGCTTCAACTTTACGCAATCAAAATGTTGCCTTCTTCACAACGATTCCGGCGCTCTACTCGATCGAAAACCGTCAAGAATTGCTTTAACGACCGATTGAAAAACTCTCGGCCCTAATTTGTGGCTCACACACGCGAGAGTATATGGAGGTGGAGAAAATCGATTTCTAATAGGTTATAAGAATTGTGGGGATTTATTCTCCTTAAATAGAAAATCCCAAAAAAAAGATAGAGATCTTATTATCTTCCTTTATAATAAGATAAATCCCAAAAAAAAGGATAAAGATCTTATTATCTTCCTTTATAATAAGATAAATCCCAAAAAAAGGATACAGATCTTATTATCTTCCTTTATAATAAGATAAATCCCAAAAAAAAGGATAAAGATCTTATTATCTTCCTTTATAATAAGATAAATCCCAAAAAAAGGATAAAGATCTTATTATCTTCCTTTATAATAAGATAAATCCCAAAAAAAGGATAAAGATCTTATTATCTTCCTTAACTATATACATATATATATTTCGAAATATACATATATAATTTAACAAATACTTAAACTCCGAATAAAAGGAACCGAACCCAATATTTCGTTTTCGCAAAATGACACGTCTGCCCTTTCCCGAAAATCGGAATATTACACATTCGAATCAAATCTGTGCCAACAATCCACAGATGTGTCCAGTCTTATTGCACACTTGACATATTGGCCTGCTGTTTCCTGAAGTGTTCCCAGTTGTAAGACCTCTTCCTCCTCGTCCCCTGGAGCTCCTACCTCCTCTATTTCCTCTTCCTCTTCCAGGCCTATGGTCTTGATTTCCACTTTGATATCCAGATCGATTTCCTGATGATCTATTTCCCCCAGATCTTGATACAACATTGGCAGATGGTAGACCCAAATCCATATTTGTAGAGGGATTAAAATGAGCAATCAAACGTTCATGAGTCACCAGTTGTGGCTGAACTTCTTGCCATGACAAAGAACCAATTCTTGAGGTTAGATTCACTATGACAGACTCATACTCCTTACTCAGACCTCCAAGGGTAGCAAGAATTAATTCACCTTTTGTAATGGGGTAACCAGCAGCAGCCAAACCATCTGAGTAGGATTTCATTTGAGCAAGATAATCCATCATAGACCCTTTATCACTACGAGTTAAAGCTGTCTTGTACTCGAGCATTCTTGCTTCAGATCGATTGTTGTAAAGGATTTCCAGGTTGGTCCATATTTCATGAGCAGTCTCAGATCCAACAACTTCCAGCAAAGCTTCCTCTTTCATGGAACTCATCAACCACCCAACTAAAAGTTGATCCTTGGTGTACCATTCTTCATATGCTGGATTGGAAATAGTGGTGGCGGACATATTTGCTGGATTATAGGTGGATATAAATTCTGGTGGTTTTGGTTTTGTACCCAGGAGACGACCATCTAACTTGTGGCCACATAAAATGGGTAAAATGGTGGATTTCCACAGCAGATAATTAGATCTATCAAGTTTGATAGTGCAGGCTTGATTCAGATTGTTATTAAAAGGAGCTAAGGAGCTCATTGAAGAGGTAGGTGTAATCTGGGTTGATAATGGTTGCATGACTGAGGTAACAACATGATTTTGTTGCATCAAGCTGGAGAAATTCGGAATCGATGGCCGGAGGTACGAGGTGGATCCAAAAGCAGGGAACGGTCCAGCTGTGAAAGGAAGAGTAGAAAACTGGGATTGAAATCCGATTGTGGCTTGAGGGATGTGTCCAGCTTCAGACCTTTGCTGAGGTGTGGAAGCTGGTGGTAGTGTGGAAACTGGTGGTGTTGTAGAAGCTGGTGGTGGTGTTGTTGGTGGAGTTGTTGCTCCGGTGGTGGTTGCCTCGCCGGTATTGGCCATAGCCAACAGTGGCTCCGATACCAACTTAAATTTCAGAGAAGATTATATTATTATTGCATTTAAGGTCTTGGTTACATAAATAGGAAAATACTAGGAGGGAATAATATCTAGATAGAATCTAGTACTAGATCTTCTAGTACACACCATAACAAACTTTCTAGTAATGACTATAATACCCTTTCAGTTCTTATCTTCTAACATGAAGTATTGATAATAATACTAATCAATGAATATCGTTTTTTATCAATCAAATATATTAAAACTATATAATGAACATAGGGCTTAATTTGCATTATTGGGAATAATATCAACATTAATTATGACGTGCTTTGTCCATACTTTGACTGTTTTGACAGATTACGTATTTTGTCCAAACTTGTTTTACAACACATATCTTAGTTTTGTCCGTACTTGAAACAGTCAATCATGATATATATATATATATATATATATATATATATATATATATATATATATATATATATATATATATATATATATATATATATATATATATATATATATATTTTAGGAGTTTCATATGTCCTTGTCGGGGCCGGACAAGGCATTTGTTGGGCTTAAGAGCAAGTCTTCGAAATTGGGTCTATTAGTTGAAGTTATTTTTTTATTTAAAAAACATACTTACTGTAAGATATTTTTTCATAAATAAATATTTTGATTATCGTTTTCATACGAGTTGCCGTACGAATTAATGTTATCGCAACGAAATGGGGTTCGACCTGAAGGGATATGCATTTTCGGATTTTTAGATACATGCATTTTCGAACTGATATATACTTATCTTTTCGTGTAAGGGTTGCATGTTTTCATCCGGTGAACAGTGAATCAGATTGTACATATTAACATATTAACATATTACATTAGGTTGGATCGTATTGAATCTACACGAATTTTTTTTCTTTTAGCGAAACATGTACCGTTGGGCCTTCCCGGCACCGTTGGGCTTAAGACGGCGGGCTCCTTGGCCTCACTGTAGGGACGGCCTTGGTCCTTGTAATTTTATTTTACAACCCAAATAAAGAATGGGAGCCAAAATGAATTAAGAGTTTAAAGTTATAGAAAACTATGCGTAATTAGGCTTCTATAAATGTCTACCGAGTCGAAATTTGTAACTAAAATGATCTGATTGTATAGTGTACATATGTAGTTGGTGTGAAATATGTAGAAGTTTACAAAAATTCAAGAACTCTGATCAACATATTCAGAGAAAGGAGAAAAACGAATGGAAGAACTTCTTCAATCGAACAAGATGAATTCTCATTAGAAAAATGAGACTGTTTTCTTAACATAATTGAAGTGTTTATAGAGCTATATATAATATATATTGATGTAGAAGATCTACAATAAAGGGGTAAATGACGAGTTAATCCAAACTCAAAGAAATTAGCATTCTCAAAGAGAATATGATTCAATATCAAGATTACATAACATCCCCTCAACTTTAGAGAGCTTAGCTTATTTATAGGCTACAAAGCCCATTTAGGTTAACACAAAAGCCCATATGGCTATTAACTAATTAAAACATAATAAAATACTATTAACTAGCTTGGATTTTCTACATCATCTCCATCCCCCTACTCGGAAAGCTCTTCCACGAGAGCGAACTCATAGGAATCCACATTGAGACCTCCCAAGCGCAAATCCATTGGCGGATCTAGTCCATTCATTATCTTGTGAAACAATTTCAAAATATTTTTAAATTCTCGATTTTCATAGAATACTATCAAACATGAAGAGATTGTAACAACATTTAATTTAGCCATGATGACCATCTCTTTTGTAATGGGGTAGTTCTCATCATTCCAACCGTGTGAAGGAATAGCTCGTCCACGAGCTAGATCGAAGCCGAGGTGCAAAATCATGATGATAACCAATAATTCCGGCCTGAAATGTGTAACTGAGGCAAAAAGAACCATCATGTGTGAAAATTCTGGAATTTTAAGAGTGGTTTTAGATTCCCTAACCTGCTCAAATCATAACTTAAATATGACTCCAATAATGTATGATAAAGAACATCAGCAAGCATCAAGTGGATTATTTTCTTTGAAGTGGATGTCATTCCATTCTAGTTTCATATTACCAGATGAGCTGATGAAGTTCCTTGAAATAAAAAAATTTGGCTCCATTGCCTCAGAATCCAATATAGATAAATAGTCATTAGAGAAGGCTAGTAAACACGGCATGGTCCACGAATGGTACTGATCCACGAATGGTCCATGAATGGAACTGATCATATCCAACCCAAGAACTGATCCAAGTTATTAGATATTTCTCAGCATAATTCTTGCTCTTGTTCAAGCACTGAAAGTTCAACAGATAAGTAAACCTCCAGGACCTATGCAAGTTGCTTTGAAGATTGCCTCCAGGGTCAGGGTCAAACATGCATGAAAATCCACCGCTGGAATGAAAGGTTCGGAGTGAGACACTTGTTCCGGTGCGGTGGTTGTGATCGTTGTTCGGAGTTTGCCTCATCATGCTCGAATTCCTTCAAGAACGCATAAGTTGATAGAGGGTCTTCACCTTCTGAACTTCTACAAGCACCAAGATTGACAAGAACATATGAACTCAAGAGGTGTGGTTCATAAGTAGGCTCACTACCCACTTCCTTCTCATGTCCATTGTTGTTGAATGACTTGAAGGGAAATTTCAACAAACACTTGAACAGACATTAGTTTTAGCAACCTACTCCTTACTTTTTCTCTTACGAAATGGCATTCAATCTTAATGTGCTTAGTTCTTTCATTAAACACCGGGTGATTTGCTATGTGAATTGCACTAGTATTGTCAACATGAGGGTGAAAGGTACGGAGTATTGTAAACCCATATCCGAAGAAGGCATGGGTTTTCGAGGGTTAGAAAGTTTTAACATTTCCATTTTATCAAAGCAAAGCTTGGAAATAATCAAAGAGCCCAGGACCGTTTCTTCACAAATTTTGAATGCAAAGTACTTTTATTCATCGAATTTTCTTATTGCCAAGTTATCTTCAGGTCCCTCCTTCATTTTCATTTGGATGAGTATTCTTAAAGGAAGGGATCTATAAATGGAAGGAAATCTATTGGCAAACAATGAAAAGGAAATGGATGCATTGGCAAGTTCTAGTTGATCATGCATTGACAAGTTCTTTAGGCAAGTTCTAGTTGATCATGCATTGGCAAATAGTGAAAAGTAAATGAATGCAAACACTTCAATCTTCCAAAAGATCAACAAATTTGAGGAATGTTGGGGAGATTTTGCATCATTAAAACAAAAGAAAATTTATAAACCTATACTACCATGCAAAACTACCTCCTAACCGGCCGAATACCGGGTAGTTGCTAGTAAAGTTGGATAAGTACGGGTATCGATCCTCAGGGAAAAGGGATATTGAATCTAATCTAGTTAATCCTTCTTTATTAACTAAAACCTAAACCTAAACTAAAACGGAAAATAAGCTGGACGGAGGATTGTTAATCCAAAGCCGGGAAGGATAAAAGCGATAAAAACATAAATAAAACTACATCTACGAAAACGAGTAAAACTAACTAACAAGCGAACAAACATGAACAAACCATGATCGGCCTATTCCCAACAACCATCACCCCACCGAAATCAACAAGATAGACAAACATTCATTCATTAGTTATCTTGGGTTATTATCTTTTCTAATGAAGCGTTTCCTCTTCCGATTTATCACGCCATTAATTAGTTTACCTTCCGGTCTTAACTAATATCGATACAAATCAAAGATATGGATTGAATCCTAACCTAACAACATTATCCCTCAACTTCCGTTTGTTGGAATAATTATTGTCAATCTCCCTCACGATAATCTAATGAATCTAATAACTTCCGTTATCTAAATTCGATTAACATGCGGCATAAAAACATGAAAGAGAACAAGAACAACATAATGAATTAAACACATGAAAAATCCTATCTTTCCGGTAACGGTGATATCCCTCAATTCAATTCTAAGAAAATCTTGCATCGAATTAATTAAATTGTGGTTCTCTCGTAAACCTAGATATTTAACCTACGAACTTCCGTTATGTATAGGTTAAAGATCTAATCTTTCCTATGGTGATCTAAACTACACCGACTTCCGTCATACGGTAGCATCAACAAGCAATAATCTTCCGATATAAATTGCAAGATACAAATAAACAAAGGAAAGAAACAATTTGAATTAAAACTTACAAAATCATCCATGAAAAAGAAATCAAGTCGCAGCTGGAAAAGATGCTTCACAACGCTTGTGTTCATGGCTGCTCAACCGTGTTCATCAATGGAGAAACAAAAAGAAAAGAAAACGAAAAAGAAAACCTAATCTAACTTGCCACCCCAGCCTCCCAAAAGGGGCTGGGGCGGCCTAGGGTCCCTCTCTTATGTGTGGGTAACAATAGGAATCGAATTATGTCTGAATTAGGGTTGAAATCGCGCTGCTATTTATAGAAAATCCGAGGCGGTTGCTACAGTAACGGTGCCGGACGCCCGTCCACTATTTTCAGCAACAGCATCCAAACTTGTAACGCTCATATCTCGGGCCTCGTAAGTCGGAATGGAGTGATTCAAAATCCTGTAGAATCCTCTCTTCAAGCCCTACAACTCTTCTCTTGAGGTCCAGGGTCAAATCGGTTGTTATCATATCAATAACTGCGTTTCAAGGTCGTCACTACTCGGAATCCTGATTTTCCGACATTTATCTTGCTTGATTTCTTTCCTTATATCTTTCAATCTTCCATAACTTTGATTGATCCTTTCCAAGCACGAGTTTGGCTCTCTAAAATCCTCTCTTCCATCATCAATGAGTATCTACAACAATAGGAAAACATACCAAAGCGTAACGTATTTCTAAAATAACACAAAATCATCATTTAAGCACATAATTCGTTACGTTTTGAGATTTAGCTATTAAAAACATCATTTACTCAATTAATCGATTATAAGCTCGATTTCTATGAAAAACATCCATATATGGGGAATATTGATATAAAATATATCCTTATAAAACGTATAAAATCACCCTTAACAAGGAAGAATTGAAAACACTTTTGCCTAAAGAAGTCGAAAGCGCAAGGCGTGACGTGGAGGATGGAAAGCCGTTGACCCCGAATCGTATCAAGGGTTGTAGATCATACCCATTGTACAAGTTCATAAGGGGGGATTTGAAGACTGGTTTCTTGACTGGTGAGCAGGTACTTTCACTTGGGGAAGAATTTGATAAAGTGTTTAATGCAATAAATGAAGGGAAGTTGATTGATCCATTGTTGGATTGTTTGAGTGAATGGAATGGTGCTCCTCTACCTATATCATAATTATTAATAATTAAGTACAACAATATTTACTAGTTGTCCTAGTGAGATCTCTATTGGTACATTACATAATTATCTACGTTTAATTTTCATTTTCAAATGTTGTAAAACCAAGATGTTTTTTTTATAAATTTTTTAGTTTCACTTGATGCAATTGTATTTGTGTTTCAATAATTTCAAATGATATGCATGCTTGCTTTTTACCTTTAACTGTCATGTGTATATATTTGTTCATTTATTATTTTTTGCAGGTATTCATTACATGTTTATGAAGTATTGATAATAATACTAATCAATGAATATCGTTTTTTATCAATCAAACATATTAAAACTATATAATGAACATGGGATTTAATTTGCATTATTGGGAATAATATCAACATTAATTGTGACGTGCTTTGTCCATACTTTGACTGTTTTGACAGATTACGTATATTGTCCAAACTTGTTTTACAACACATATCTTAGTTTTGTCCATACTTGAAACAGTCAATCATGCATATATATATATATATATATATATATATATATATATATATATATATATATACTTTTAGGAGTTTCATATGTCCTTGTCGGCGCCCGCCCCGCATTTGTTGAGGCTTAAGAGCGAGTTCTCGAATTGGGTCTATTAGTTGAAGTTATTTTTTTTATTTAAAAAACATACTTGTTGTTAGATATTTTTTCATAAATAAATATTTTGATTATCGTTTGCATACGAGTTGCCGTACGAATTAATGTTATCGCAACGAAACGGGGTTCGACCTGAAGGGATATGCATTTTCGGATTTTTAGATACATGCATTTTCGAACTGATATATACATACCCTTTCGTGTAAGGGTTGCATGCTTTCATCCGGTGAATAGTGAATCAGATTGTACATATTAACATATTAACATATTACATTAGGTTGTATCGAATTGAATCTAAACGGTTTTTTTTTTCTTTTAGTGAAACATGTACCGTTGGGCCCTCCCGGCACCGTTGGGCTTAAGACGGCGGCCTCCTTGGCCTCACTGTAGGGCCGGCCTTGGTCCTTGTAATTTTATATTACAACCCAAATAAAGAATGGGAGCCAAAATAAATTAAGAGTTTAAAGTTATAGAAAATTAAGCGTAATTAGGCTTCTATAAATGTCTACCGAGTCGAAATTTGTAACTAAAATGATCTGATTGTATAGTGTACATATGTAGTTGGTGTGAAATATGTAGAAGTTTACAAAAATTCAAGAACTCTGATCAACATATTCAGAGAAAGGAGAAAAACGAATGGAAGAACTTCTTCAATTGAACAAGATGAATTCTCATTAGAAAAATGAGGCTGTTTTCTTAACATAATTGAAGTGTTTATAGAGCTATATATAATATATATTGATGTAGAAGATCTACAATAAAGGGGTAAATGACGAGTTAATCCAAACTCAAAGAAATTAGCATTCTCAAAGAGAATATGATTCAATATCAAGATTAAATAACATCCCCTCAACTTTAGAGAGCTTAGATTATTTATAGGCTACAAAGCCCATTTAGGTTAACACAAAATCCCATATGGCTATTAACTAATTAAAACATAATAAAATACTATTAACTAGCTTGGATGTGCTACATCATCTCCATCCCCCTACTCGGAAAGCTCGTCCACGAGAGCGAACTCATAGGAATCCACATTGAGACCTCTCAAGCTCAACTCCATTGGCGGATCTAGTCCATTCATTATCTTGTGAAACAATTTCAAAATCTTTTTAAATTCTCGATTTTCGTAGAATACGATCAAACATGAAGAGATTTTAACAACATTTAATTTAGCCATGATGACCATCTCTTTTGTAATGGGGTAGTTCTTATCATTCCAACCGTGTCAAGGAATAGCTCATCCACGAGCTAGATCGAAGCCGAGGTGCAAAATCATGACGATAACCAATAATTCCGGCCTGAAATGTGTAACTGAAGCAAAACGAACCATCATGTGTGAAAATTCTGAAATTTTAAGAGTGGCTTTAGATTCCCTAACTTGCTCAAATCATGACTTAAATTTGACTCCATTAATGTATGATAAAGAACAGCAGCAAGCATCATGTGGATTATTTTCTTTGAAGTGGATGTCATTCTATTCTAGTTTCATATCACCAGATGAGCTGATGAAGTTCCTTGAAATAACAAAATTTGGCTCCATTGCCTCAGAATCCAATATAGATAAATAGTCATTAGAGAAGGCTAGTAAACACGGCATGGTCCACGAATGGTAATGATCCACGAATGGTCCATGAATAGAACTGATCATATCCAACCCAAGAACTGATCCAAGTTATTTGATATTTCTCAGCATAATTCTTGCTCTTGTTCAAGCACTGAAAGTTCAACAGATAAGTAAACCTCCTGGACCTATGCAAGTTGCTTTGACGATTGCCTCCAGGGTCAGGGTCAAACATGTAAAACCAAGATGTTTTTTTTAATTTAAATTTTTAGTTTCACTTGATGCAATTGTATTCGTGTTTCAATAATTTCAAATGATATGCATGCTTGCTTTTTACCTTTAACTGTCATGTGTATATATTTGTTCATTTATTATTTTTTGCAGGTATTCATTACATGTTTATGAAGTATTGATAATAATACTAATCAATGAATATCGTTTTTTATCAATCAAACATATTAAAACTATATAATGAACATGGGGCTTAATTTGCATTATTGGGAATAATATCAACATTAATTGTGACGTGCTTTGTCCATACTTTGACTATTTTCACAGATTAATTGGTATGGTGTCTAAGTACTAACCAAGGGGTCAAGAGTTCGAATCCTTGCAGGGTATTAAAATAATTTGTTTCATATGAAAGCAGCTACGCCGATGCTTCTGTAATTCAGGATCTCCCCAGCTCGATTTGCATAAAGGAAAAGCTACAGGGGCGGACAATAGCTTGATCCGAGGGGCGGAGAATAGCTTGATCGGCGGCGGTGGCTTGATCGGCGGCATTAGGTTGGACTTCGGCCTTATTTCTGCTCCTTCTGCCCGGCTGTTTTCAGGCTCCTTCCAGCGATCCTGAAAGTTCTGGGCTGGCGTCTTGGAGTACTAGGTCGTGATAGATTTCTGCGCTAGATTTCAGCGCGTTAGGGTTTGCGGTTTCAGCCTTGGGGTTTAATCAGCATTCTCAGATTGCTTCTGTTTCTCCAACTGCGTCCTGCTCAACTTCTTCACCGATTGGCTGCTCCTCGCCTTTCGTGTTCCTCAAGTTGACGCACACAATTTTTTCCAAGCATGGCGGACCCACCGGAGGTCCTCCCAGTGACCGACCCTCAGCATGACACTACCTGTTAGGTGTGATGCCCGAAAGACAATTTTGTAATTGTTTTATTTAATAAATGAAATGATGTTATTATTCATATTTATTATTCTCATATTCACCGATGTGACAATAGTAATTACACTACGAAAACCCTAAAGTATATCGTTTATGTAATCACTTAACTCGGTGTATGGTATATACACGGGAGGATTGAGTTAGTGAAGATGTACTTAAAATACAATTAGCCCGTAGTGAAGTTAATCGAGAGTATCGGGTCTCTCCTTTAACGTGCTATTAATGCGCCCGAACACAAAAGGTGTGATAGTCCTATCCGGACTTTCGGTTAAGAGAACCTAATGGGGCATTTATATATGATAGATATATCATATAGAAATTTGGACCGATTTGATTAGAGTTCACGATATAATTCCGTAATCGAGAAGTCTTATCGAATCAATGGATGATCATATTTATGGATATATCTTAATCCCGAGGTGATCACGATCAACCGCTGCTTGAATCGGTATGAGGTTTGACTTGACGGTTAAGGATTACACCGAGTCGTGGTCCGAATTACCCCATCTTGGCGTTGTCTTGGATTGAGTGAGTAGTCGTGTTTATCACGGATACGGAATCCATTCCTTCCATTTATGGAAGTAGATAGACAGATTCCACTTATTTGTTAATCCTAGAAACCGATCGATCGCGCGAGTTCATATCACACCGATTGATCACCGAGTGAGTTGTATGAATTAATTGATCACTAGGGGGTTAATGGTAAATAAGGATAAGAGGTTCTAAAAAGGGTTAACGGTAACTTCCCGATTTAGAATGAACAGTCTATGGAGGATTAATCCATATATAATGATTGTATTAATGGACGCTTATTATCATTCTCATGAAGAGATAAATATAATCTCATAATCGGAGGAGTGCAGTCACGGGATTATGGTGGCATATTCCTGTGATTGATTTATCAAATATATAATTATTACGTTCGTAAGATAATTATTTATTTGATTTATCGGAGCCGCTGATTATTAGTCCATGGTCCCCGACGTGCCTCCTAATATAGCATAGCTATTCTCGGACGTCGAATCCTAATAATATTAATTTAGTTCTCGTTGGACTTTATTAAAACGATATGTGAATTAATTGTTTAGTGGACTATTAAATTAGTTGGGCTAAATAATTAAATATGTGGGAAAGACATTTTTCATAATCTTGGCCCAAAATTAGTGTGTTGGTCGAATTTTGTGATTAGGTCACAAGAATGATAATTTCGACCCAAGCATATATTAGTCTTCAAGAAATTAGTTTTCTTGTGATTAATAAGACATGTGCATAAAATATTTATGGTAAGAAATAAAGATAAAGATTATTCTAGATTTGTTCTAGAATATTTTGGGATTATCTTTTATTTAATAGGATTATCATAATTGATTTTGTATTAATTATAAAATCCTTGGGGCTTAAGTTTTACTCTCCTATATAAAGAGAGTTCTCCCAAGCCAAATAACACACTACAATTTTCGACTTTCACCTCTTAGAGAGGAGAAAGAAAATTTCGGCCAAGGGGAGTCAAGAGGAAAATCTTGGAGATTTTTCCGGGTAGCATATCGGAAGGGTTCGAGTCGAGAATTTCCTTCCACCGGGAGTTGCTTGGATCACACGTACGGAAGATCGTGGTGCTCTTCACGCTTTCCTTCGTTCATCCTATTGCGGTTCTTCAACTTGGATTTTGAGATCCAAGAGGTATGTTCTACAACCCCCTTGTAGAATAGATATAGATTTAATGTTTTATTGCGTATATTCATAGATCTAGATCCTTAAATCGCTTCCGCTGCGGATGATATTACTAACAGTGGTATCAGTCGCCATGGTGATCTATATTTATACATATAAAATATTAGATCTAGGAGTGGTAAAACATGTAGATTTTTTGTCCCAATTTTTTTTTTGGGGGCCGATGCATATGTTTAATTTTTATGCTTATGAATGTCATGGTTGAAGAGATGGATTGAGGTTGGCACTGTTTACCCGTTAGATCTATTGTAAACTCATATAAACGATGAAAATTCGTCCATATGAGTATAGGAAATTATGTAATTTATCTTTATTGCAAGTTTAATTTCCAGCAAATAGATCTGTTTAGTAGCTGTTTAGTATTTTTCCTTTTCCCGTTGATCGAACCGTTGAAACGAAGATCCCTCCGGTCAGAATCAAGATTAGAAGATGATGATCAACTACACAAATTTTGGCATCGATCAGAGTCCGTTTCGATATCCGTTTGATGCTGCGAAGAGGCTGATGTAACAGAAAAACGCAGGATTCACAGAAACACTATCTGTGACTTCCTCGATTTTCTGGGAGAGTTTGGACCGTTGAAACGCAAATCCGACCGTTCAGATTGATAAAATTTGAGATTTGGACGTACCATAAAACTTTCAGGTCGATCGGGATTCATCTCGATTCCCGATCTGCCTCAGGAAGCCCTTGATGCAGTGCAGTCAAAGTCAGATTCAGCAGCAAGTTTGGGCGTTTTACTGGAGATAATTGGTAAGTCAAAGCACCGATCCAACCGTCCATATTGAAGTTCAAGGAGTGAAGATATGATCTGGAAAGTTTCATCCCGATCCGAGTTCGTTTGGTATGCCGATCGTCGAAGAGTTCGAACAGCTGCAGATTTAGTTCGAAAGTAGTAAACCCTAGTTAGGGTTTTGGTTGTTTTTTATTTTCTAATAGATTAGATACGGGGGTGCCAATGATCCATCTCGGTGTTTAAATTTTCCGCATTTATTTTTTATGTGTTTGATCATAAAATAGATATAAAACCGGAATTGCCATGACATGCATCATATCATAAATCCACTCCATGCATACATGTAGAATTTTAATTTTGGTAATTAAAATAGGCATGTATACAAACTCGCGTAATTAGTTGAAATTTTATTAATATGTGGTAATTAATTTAATTTAGTAACTAATTAAAGATCCGAGGACGGGTTATGAAATCGTTAAGCCTTTCGGTGTGTGTTCTCGGTGAACCGCCTTAAAGCACAAACGAGATCACGTTTTCGATTCGTAGTGTCTACGAGATTGAATGATGGTAAAAGAACAATAAATCTTGGATAAAAACGGTTCGCCTATAGGTTGGGTGGTCAAGCGAGCTAGGCTCGACCGACTTAACCCTCTAGTGTGATGTATGCACGGGGGTCCGGCAAGACTAAGCTACACCGGAGAACGGAGGGTGATTCCTTCTTATCTCAATAGGGGGGTCTTGACCCGATTTCGTCCGACTTGTCACATATGTTCCAACGAATAGGACGGGTAGGTTTGCCTACGTTACCGACACCATTCGGAATCCTTGATTTGATGTACTTTTATGTTAACATCAAAAAGACGTGGTTAGTTAACCCACCACCACTTCCAAATTATTGAGTGGGAGCGGGGGAGGCGACAGCCAACCCCACGGCCTCTACTATAGATACAAGTAAGTGAGAGAAGGGTGACGCCTCGCGGCGCTTTGATTTCGTCCCCCTACGGATGGTGTTCACCCCTATCAACATTCATGGCTTGGTCTCCGAAATGATAGGATTTACGGGTACTCGTCGGGTCACCGACCTATCCTACGACGGCACACTCGGGGCGTACCTAAGAGATCCGATATAGTAGGTCACACTCATAAAGGATATTTTTGGTAATATCTAGGCTAAAAAAGGAAGGTAGTCAATGAATAAAGGGATGTTCGATTCTCGTGGGATGTTCGATTCCCACAAGTTATTCATTGATGAGATTGTCTCAATTTAACCGTCATCTCTTTGACCTACCCTACGGCGGCACGAGATGCGAGGTTAAAACCTTGGAATGGTAGAGTAGACTTACTTATAGTTTACAATTCCTAAAATAAAATAATATAGTAGTGTTAAACTTGAATTAATTTATGTCATTTCATTTACGGCATTATCCCTTACTAAATTGCTTATAATTTATAATTGACTAGTATTGACTTCGTTAAAAAGTGGAAAGTAACTAGGACGTTGAATTAGTTAATCGATAATGCAATTATTTTTCGAAAGAGATATTTTCTCTTAAGCCTTTTAAAAACCAGAGTGACATATAGGTATGTCACTAGTGTCATTCGTGTCAAACGAGAGACAAACTTAGTTTGATCAAAGGTGATTTCGGACTTTGAAATTCTTCTAGTGAATTTTCAGTGTGTAGTGACTACACACGTAACCGTTCTAATTGAGAAATCGGAAAATCATGAACTGTTGCTAGTTAGACGATATTTGGAATCGATGAACTAGTGGGAGTTTTATGATTTGTATTTTTCTGGAAACATTAGAACTGTGTAAGTGTTTACACGAGAGATTTTCAAATTGGAAAATCATAAAATAAAGCATTGCTGGTTAGACGGTATTTGGAACCGATAAACTAGTGGGAGCTTTAATGTTATGATTTGTTGTTTTTTCTGGTATATTAGAAAATCCGAGAAGTCTCGACGAGTAACACTCGAAATAGACATCCCACGGTTCAAGAGTAGTGTCTACTCAAACGAACCGCTGGTTCAAGACTGTTTCCATTCATTGAAAGTCAAGAATGGGAGAATATGTCTAAAAGTGTTAGTCACCTAAACTGAGAAAATTTTAAGGCTGAACCGAAAATTAATTAACGAAAATCATAGGATAAGGACGGTGATTTTGGATCACCAACCTATGAATCCTTGGTGATTTTCTCGAGCTAAGTTCTTTGGAAGAACAAGGTAGCAGTGCATTTAACGATTAAAAGAGTAAACAACGGGCAGTTAATTTTAGCTAGAATAGTGGGAGTGATATAAGGAAATGAATCTCGGGTTCAATCCTTGGATATCGCGGAAAATTTATTTTCTGTTTAAGAGTCGTTGGAACGAATGGATTTACCTTCTATTCGATAATTTGTTTGTCGTATAGAAAGTGAATATACCATTTGTAGTACGAATCCAAGACTCGGACTTTTGTGTGATAAAGTCAAAACCACTTACAACCGCTGAAATATGTATATAAAACACATCTTAAGAACTATTAAAAGCAAATGGTTTCTATATTTAGATAAACGCTTCTTCATATTCCATAGTTAGTGCATAGTCCACTAAAAGACAAGACACGAAGACGGCTCGGGGTGATTCCTTTCTCCCGGTCTGGTTATATTGTCTCAAAGGTTCAATGACTAAGTTTCCTTTCAATCGGGAAAGGATAATGGATATAAAGAAGTAACATAGCTTGTTCATGACGACCTTCGGGGTCGATGAAAGATACGAGCTAGTAGGAGCTTCCGAGTAGTGACTTCTTGTCGATAACTATTCAAACACTCCGGTAAGTTTATCCAAAATATTTGAGGTTTCTCTGTTTTCAACGAGAGATAGAGTATTCTATACTCGGAATAGGCCATTCATAGTCCTCGAGGCCGATGCTCGGCTGCCTCGTTGTGACATGTTCTCACTAAGTGAGAAACCGTAAAATTGCCTTATATATGTTTTTAGATGTGCTACAATACACTGCTTAACTCAATAAAGATATTGGAAGCGAAATAACGGTTTACGTTGAAATGTAAGACCGAGAAGTCTACCTAGAATATGCTTTGGAATTTACGGATAAGGTGTGGATTCGGTTCACCCCACTTCCATAAATATAAGCATTTAGCACACGGTGCTTGAAGGTAGGTCTGGAAATTTCGCGAACACGTTCGGTCAGTGACCAATCGTTCTATATCTTGTAGCATTGAGAAAAAGGTTTGTTATAAGATTCTTAAAATCGGGAAGGGACGAGTTATCTTTGTTGCGTCCTTTACGATAGAGTCTATGAACGGTAAAACCTTAAACCTTGAAGTACGTTTACTCAAGGTAGTTACTAACTGATTAAAATCAGACCACATCCAACATCGGTTGTTGGTGATAACACTAAATACTACTAAACTAGATCGAAATTTCGATCCACCCGAATGTAGTGGAAGTATGGTTTACCCATTACCCATTACGGGTTCGGCGGACTTTGTAGTCGAGGATCGATTGATGACCTATGGCTCTTTTGTGAGCGGTATAGGATTCGATAATAGAGGTTGGTTTAATAGCCATAACCACGTGAATGGAGTTCGGTACTCCAATTACGTTCATACTCTTGTAGAACCACCTGAGCGTCTCAGGCCCAGTGGGAGTAATTGGATCTACACGGAAAAGAGTAGAATGAGTTCGGTATTGCATGATTTCGTTCAAAAGCAGAAAATAGGGGTGATTCCCTGAGACTTTCTTGCCAAACAAACGGAGTCTGGATTCATTCGAAACAGAAGGGTATTGACTTATGAACTTATGACAGGATGACTGTCAAGGCTTATGTCCTTTGTGGATAAAAAGCAAACCTCTCGGTCATTGGAAGTCATATATTTCTACAATATGTGGATTTGACCGACTATTGATAAGACTTTTTGTAGGCGGATATCAATTTTAGTACGGTAGTGAATATATAAATTAGTGTTTGTGAAGGATAACACTTGCACCGAGTTGGAATCAACATGGGTGTGTTATCGAAGTCGAAATCGACAATACCACAATTCTCTCCGCAACGAGTTTTGGACAACATTCTTTAGAGTTTGACTCGGTCGAATTCATTAGAATCGATCACTTTGGTTTCCCATCCATCTTATTGGTTAAGATGATGCATCTGTATGCAACATTCAACGAGGAAGTTCTACCCTATGCCTCGGGAATGACTCTCTAAATCTTCGGATCAAGAGAAATGGGATAGATTCTCTTTCTAGTAAGAGATGGTCAGGTTATTGAACGTCAACTTTGATCGAATCTTAGATTCGGCGGTTAACAAAGCAAGTTTAGTATGTCCTTTAGTATCTTGAGAGAACGAGGAACAATATGCGGACATATTCATGTGTGAACTTGGATATGTGTGATACACGATTTTGACTTTAAGTCGGATTGAGGATGATCGTTAAGTCGATCTCGGCTCGGTGTTTACTCGGTACCACATGATTTGATGGACCGGTAACGTTTCGATTCTACGGATCGTCTCGAGCCGACAACACGACTAATCATTAAGACCCATGACATTTAGATGTAGGTGCTCCCCGAGTCACCGACCTATCCTACGACGGCATACTCGGAGTGTACTTTGGAATACGAAATGGTTATGATATGCTTAGTGGGTACTAGAATACGGGATGAGTCTCCATTGCTTTAGAGCAAGTGGGAGATGTAGTTTGTTGTATTTTAAATAATAGGGTGTGCTCTAAAACAATTAATCACATGCTTTCGTGCAAGTGGGAGATTGTTAGGTGTGATGCCCGAAAGACAATTTTGTAATTGTTTTATTTAATAAATGAAATGATGTTATTATTCATATTTATTATTCTCATATTCACCGATGTGACAATAGTAATTACACTACGAAAAAACCCTAAAGTATATCGTTTATGTAATCACTTAACTCGGTGTATGGTATATACACGGGAGGATTGAGTTAGTGAAGATGTACTTAAAATACAATTAGCCCGTAGTGAAGTTAATCGAGAGTATCGGGTCTCTCCTTTAACGTGCTATTAATGCGCCCAGAACACAAAAGGTGTGATAGTCCTATCCGGACTTTCGGTTAAGAGAACCTAATGGGGCATTTATATATGATAGATATATCATATAGGGCTGGACCGATTTGATTAGAGTTCACGATATAATTCCGTAATCGAGAAGTCTTATCGAATCAATGGATGATCATATTTATGGATATATCTTAATCCTGAGGTGATCACAGTCAACTGCTTGAATCAGTATGAGGTTTGACTTGACGGTTAAGGATTACACTGAGTCTGTGGTCTGAATTACCCCATCTTGGCGTTGTACTGGATTGAGTGAGTAGTACGTGTTTATCACGGATACGGAATCCATTCCTTCCATTTATGGAAGTAGATAGACAGTTCCTTATTTGTTAATCCTAGAAACCGATCGATCGCGCGAGTTCATATCACACTTTGATTGATCACCGGTGAGTTGTATGAATTAATTGATCACTAGGGGGTTAATGGTAAATAAGGATAAGAGGTTCTAAAAAGGGTTAACGGTAACTTCCCGATTTAGAATGAACGATCTATGGAGGATTAATCCATATGTAATGATTGTATCAATGGACGCTTATTATCATTCTCATGAAGAGATAAATATAATCTCATAATCGGAGGAGTGCGATCACGGGATTATGGTGGCATATTCTGTGATTGATTTATCAAATATATAATTATTCTGTTCGTAAGATAATTATTTATTTGATTTATCGGAGCCGCTGATTATTAGTCCATGGTCCCCGACGTGCCTCCTAATATAGCATAGCTATTCTCGGACGTCGAATCCTAATAATATTAATTTAGTTCTCGTTGGACTTTATTAAAACGATATGTGAATTAATTGTTTAGTGGACTATTAAATTAGTTGGGCTAAATAATTAAATATGTGGGAAAGACATTTTTCATAATCTTGGCCCAAAATTAGTGTGTTGGTCGAATTTTGTGATTAGGTCACAAGAATGATAATTTCGACCCAAGCATATATTAGTCTTCAAGAAATTAGTTTTCTTGTGATTAATAAGACATGTGCATAAAATATTTATTGGATAAATATTTATGGTAAGAAATAAAGATAAAGATTATTCTAGATTTGTTCTAGAATATTTTGGGATTATCTTTTATTTAATAGGATTATCATAATTGATTTTGTATTAATTATAAAATCCTTGGGGCTTAAGTTTTACTCTCCTATATAAAGAGAGTTCTCCCAAGCCAAATAACACACTACAATTTTCGACTTTCACCTCTTAGAGAGGAGAAAGAAAATTTCGGCCAAGGGGGAGTCAAGAGGAAAATCTTGGAGATTTTTCCGGGTAGCATATCGGAAGGGTTCGAGTCGAGAATTTCCTTCCACCGGGAGTTGCTTGGATCACACGTACGGAAGATCGTGGTGCTCTTCACGCTTTCCTTCGTTCATCCTATTGCGGTTCTTCAACTTGGATTTTGAGATCCAAGAGGTATGTTCTACAACCCCCTTGTAGAATAGATCTAGTTATTTTATTACGTGTAGTTTATAGATCTAGATCCATAAATCGTTTCCGCTGCGGATGGTATTACTAACACTACCTTGCAGCCCCCTAAAACGTACGCAGCTGTTACTGGCGGCAATAAGGTAGACATTCCTGACTTTGGTGTTTATGGTACTTGTAAGGGAGAACCAGCCTTTTTCGTTTCGAGAGCTGAACTTGAAATCCTTGCCCGGCCTTTCGAAAATGCTTTGGTTGCTAGATTTCCCGATTATCGGCCGAGAATTGATGACATCCGTAAATTTTTCGTTCGGCTTGACTTAAAATCTACTTGTAAAATTGGTTTACTTGATGCGAAACATGTTTTTGTTCACCCTGGTTGTCAAGAGGACTATAATCGTCTCTTTACGAGACGAGAGTGGAAAATGGGCCCTAATAGATTTGTCTTCTCCAAGTGGACGGTAGATTTTCATTGTAATGCTGACTGTTCTATGGTTCCTATTTGGTTTGAATTCCCTGGACTGCCATTACCTTATTTTAACCCTAAGTATGTGACTAAAATTGGGGGTCTTATTGGAAGACCATTATAGACGGATGCAACTACTTTCGATATGAGACGACCGTCTGTTGCTAGGGCACTTGTTGAAGTCGATATTCAAAAGCCCCGTTGTACTAGAATCTGGCTTGGTGAAGATGTTCATAAGGGACATTGGCAAGAAGTCCATGCTGAGTACTGGCCTGAATATTGCACCTTCTGTCATAGGATTGGTCACTCAGAGGAAAAATGTTTACGTAAGAACCCACCACCAGAAAATACTCGCAAGAAACCCAACCCGAGTGGTGGAGCGTCGACTTCCAATAGGAAAGGGGGCAGTGTCCCCACTCACAGGCAGCCCCAACAAGTTTATCAGGTTAAGCATAGTAGTACTTTACACGTTACTGGGCCAACTATGAATACTGGGAGGGATTTGAAAAATACTACTGTCAATACTGCAACTCATACTACTCCAACTCAGGCTTCGAGCCCTAGACCCACAACAACCACAGATAATCATAACTCTTTCCATGATCTACAGGCGCTTAACGATGATGATATTTTTGAGACTGCACATCATTCGCTTTTGAAAGAAGACAGAATCAGGCAGGTGGAAAATAGGCCGAGATCAGCTGGTTATGATACCGAGCGTCCTGTCGCGCTGCCAGATTTGATGGATTTTCATACCTCCCTAGACTAACGATTACTTAATTCTGGTATTGTTATGGACTTGGATAGAGCGGAGGACAATCCCTCGCACAATAGTAACACGCAAAGGCTGGGAATTCATCCTCAGATCCCTGCTATACCTGATGATCTCGGCTTGGTCAATGCTCATACTACCGACATGGTGCCTATACATCCTAGCAGTGATCAGCAGGAAGGTATGGTAGAGGAACCACATGAACATGATCTTCTGGTTGACAAAGGTGACAAAGGAAAAGACACGCTCGCTGAGGAAAGCGACTTGGTAGCCGATGACCCTATGTTGAAGCATGCTCATGTTTTGGCCGAGGGGCCCACTGGCCAGGAAAACCCGACTTTGAATTCTTTCATGGCCCAGGAAGAGACCAGCGACAAGGCAGATGGATCATCCAATCCCCCGGGCACTTCCAATTACGCTACACAGAAAAAAGGGAGGAAAAAAGGAATGCTCACGCTCGTAACACAGGATACGGTACCTTCTCAAACTTATCACTTACGCTCTTCCGATGTTTAGCCCGATAAATATTTTGTTTTGGAATGTGCGTGGTGTTGGAAATGTTAATACTCAAACTTGCATTAAGAATATTTGTACACAAAATAATGTTAAAATACTTGTTCTTATTGAACCTTTATGTTCTGCAAAGTTCACTCATAGTATCCGTCTTAAACTGGGGTTTGATTACTGTCAATCTGTTTTGCGAGGGAAAATTTGGTTCTTATGGTCGGGGGTCGATTGTTCTCTGGCTATGGATTGTGATCAGATGTGCACGGCTGACATTACGGACCAGAATGAAGATACTTTCTAGGTTTTGGGGATATATGCTACACACAGTAGACTTCCTAGAGAGTCGCTATGGCACGCGATACAGAATCGGGCCCAACATAACAATAGTCCTTGGATATTGGGGGGTGATTTCAACATTATCCGTTAGGCTGAAGAGAGGAAAGGGGCGGCCCTCCTAGGGTCAACGACATGCAAGACTTCAATGACTGTATTCAGAGGTCTAGTCTCACTGAGGCATCCTTTGAGGGATCTAAATTTACATGGTACAATTGCAAGATATGGCAGTGACTGGATATGGTTTTCTTTAATGATAGGTGGCTGGATCAATTTGATGTCAAGAAGGTTTCTCATCTGCCCACTGTCCATTCAGATCATTGCCCTCTCTAGACTATGTGTGGTTCGAAGAGTCCGGGTAAGTCCTCTTTTCGCTTCGTTAATGTCTGGACTGAAGATGCTACGTTCATTGACCTTGTGAAGTTGGTTTGGGAGGAACCTGAAGAAGGCCAGGGTATACGGCTTCTGGCTGGGAAGCTCAAGAAGCTGGCTCATAAACTAACTGCTTGGAATCGGGTGGTGTTTGGGAATTGATAATACTAAGAAAGCGTTGTTAGCGGTTAATGAGAAGACCATTCGTCATGATCAAGATGGGTCATCATCGACTAAGGCAGATCTTGATCAGGCCATCTTTGAGTATGAGAGGTGTAATAATGTTGAGAATCGGTTCCTCAAGCAGAGAGCATCTGTGAAGTGGATTGAAGCTGGGGACGCCAACTAGTAAATTTTTCCATGCTATTTGAAAACAGAGACGGAATCAAAACTACATCCACAGGATTAAGGTAGAAGACGGCAGCTTGATTGATAATCAAGAAGATATTCGTGCTTCGTCTGCTACTTTTTATGAGAAACTTTTCTCAGCGGATAGGGAAGGGATGGGCACTCCTCTTGTGAACTTTCCCCTCCCTCAGATATCTCATGCGCAGAATGTGGTCCTCATGGATAACCCTTCAATGGAAGAGATTCATGATACGGTTTTATCTAGAGCTCTGATAGTGCGGCTGGGCCTGATGGTTACACGGCGCATTTCTTCAAAGTTTTCTGGTCGATTATTAAGCAGGATATGGTTAATGCGGTTGTTGATTTCTTCTCGGGCGGCCATCTTCCCCGTTATTTCTCCACCTCCACGATTATTTTGTTGCCCAAGAAGAAAGGGGCGGATAAATGGAAGGAGTTCCGGCCTATTAGTCTTTGCACGGTTTTCTCCATATTTATCACCAAGATTATCACACAGCGATTGAATCCCTTTCTTCCCATGCTGGTGGCAGATCAGCAGACTGGCTTTGTCCCTGGTTGATGCATCACTGACAATATCCTTCTTGCCCAGGAGTTATGCAAAAATGTTAATAAAAAACTACGCCACCCCAATATTATGCTTAAATTGGATATGGAAAAAGCTTATGATCGCATGAACTGGGGTTTTATTATGAAAATGTTGAGGATGTTCGGTTTTCCAGAGCCTTTCGTTGATATTATCTTCTGAACTCTTGCTGACAAATGGTTTTGTGTCCTGCTCAATGGCGTGCCTTCTACACCCTTTCACGCGACTCGCGGAGTTAAGCAAGGAGACCCTCTTTCTCCTGCTCTCTTTATTTTAGCAGCTGAGTATTTCGGAAGGCTGATTAATGATTTTATGTCTCAGAATCCTGGCATGCAGTTTCAGTTGAAAGTAAAGGACATCAATTACCTTGCCTTTGCGGATGACACGATCTTATTTACCCGTTGTAATAAGAAGGGGTTGCGGGCCCTCAAAGAGCTATTCCACCATTATGAATTAGTTTTTGGGCAACGTATTAACTCCACTAAAAGTACGTTCATTGGGCATAATTTTCCGTCTACTAAGTCTGGCTGGGTGAGTACTATTTTGGGCTTTCTGAGGGAGAACATGCCTTTTCGTTACTTGGGAGCTCCCCTCTTTCGGGGGCGGAATCGCATCCTTTACTACCGGGACATTATCGACAAGGTTCAACGGAAGCTTCACCACTGGGGAAACATGCTTCTTTCTTTTGGTGGGAAACTCATCCTTCTCAGACATGTCTTAACGTCCATTCTGATTTATATCCTTCAAGTGCTGGTTCCCCCTAAAGAAGTTATTCATCGTCTCCATCGTATTTTTAATAAATTCCTGTGGGATAGTGGGCGGATGGGAATCACATTCACTGGAGATCGTGGGATAAATTGTGTACACCGACTGAGGAAGGTGGGTTGGGTTTTCGTAATCTCTTCGATGTTACTGACACGTTTGCGATCAAGATGTGGGTTCGTTTACGGCAGAAACAAGGTATATGGGCTAAGGCCATCTCCAGCACCTACATAGTTGATAAGTCTCCGCTGGATGTCCCTGAGCCCAAGGTCACTACGCCGATGTTACGTAGAGTGTGGAAAATGAGAGACAAAGATGAACAATTTATATCTTGGAGGGTAAATGCGGGAAATGTTGACTTTTGGAGAGACAAATGGACGGAGGCACATCTTGGAGATTCTCCGGACGGCCTGTCTTGGAAAGTTAAGGATTTTTGGGAGCATGATCAGCGGAATACCCAGCTTCTGCATTCTTATTTACCCAGTCACATCGTGGATGAGATCACCCTTATTTCTTTCACACGTGATAAGGAAGATGAGCTTATTTGGACCCTTAGCCCTGATGGGAGGTATACCACTCGGTCCACGTGGAACATGGTTCGCACCGCTCACCCCTCCAACGCCTTATTTAAGATAATATGGAACATCCTCATTCCTCTCAAGATTTCATTCTTTTGTTGGAGGTTGCTTCACAACATTCTACCCATTGATCCGAACATTCGGCGACGGGGTATAACTTTGGTGTCTAAATGCTTTGCGTGTCAGCACGGGGAGGACCTGCATCATACGTTTATTGATTGTCACTTTGCCAGTTCGGTCTGGAATTACTTTATGAATCACTTCGGGTTACGGATTACCCCTACTGTAGGGATTGTGCCTCTGCTACACTACTGGAAGAATTCAACTACTAGTATCTCCCGCCTTCGTCTTATTGTACCAGTCATTGTTTGTTGGGGCATCTGGGTTGAAAGGAATAGATGCAGGCATGACGAAGTCCATCCTTCTATACAGCGCACCATCATTCAAATTGAGCGGGCTATTAGGCAACTCGCTTTTCGGAAGGAGCTGGATGCCAAATTCTTGGGATCTGATAGAGGAACTCCTTTCTTCCAGCCCTTTAAGATCAAACCGACCCCAAAGCGGAATGTGGCTTACCTGAGATGGGTGCCGCCACACTACTCGGCAATGTTAAATTGAATATGGATGGGAGTGTCAGGAATGGAATTACGTATGGTGGAGGCATCCTCAGAGACTCTGATGGCGGGTTTATTATGGCTTTTCATTCGTGTTTTGGGCAGGGAACGGTGGTGGATGCTGAGATTAAAGCTCTGTTGTTTTGTCTTCGCATGCGCACCTATGCACAGGCTATGAATATCGAATCGGACTCTCTTTATGTGTATCGTATGGTGTCTGGAGCAAGTGATGGGGGTTGGCCCCTGTGTCTCTCCATCACTCAGATTTGTGCCATCCTGAGAACGCTGCACTATACTATTTCTCACGTCTATAGGGAGTGCAACAGGGTTGCTGATGCCCTTGCATCGTTGGAAGGGGATGAACAGATTTTCACTCACCAGAGGGATGTCCCACCGCACATCCTGAGTCTACTCCATGATGATTTACACGGCCCAGCTCATATCCGTTACATCACTGATAATCCGGGAAACACTCTTCACTTGTGAAGGGTGCAAACCAGGTTGTATTGTTCATTTCACATACTTTTTTGTTTTTACCAAGCCGTATCCACATACTGCGTATCACACTTTGTGCAGATCGATGAAGCTCCCTAAAGAATTTAGCCTTGCAGTCTGCCTGACGTTTCATCACGGACATGGCCTACAGGATCGCGCCTACCTTTGGACGCACCCCTACCGCAATGCTAGGGGTGCAATCCAGGTGTTTTTGTTGCTTTTGGTGTCAAACGATATGCTCATACTTTTTTTTAGTATTTGATACACCCCTTTATATAATTGGTACAGCTTCTGACATGGGTGTGGCTGATCACTTTACGGACCGGACATGTCGAAATTTCATCAGGAAGGACCATAATTCTATGTTGCTCACGCAAGTTCTGACGAGGGTGCTAAGAGATCTTCGGCTTACTTTCCCTAGATCGTATACACAGGGCAGAAGACAGAGTTACAGCATCTATACCTCTTTGCTTTCCACTAATGTAATTATTTATGGGGCAGGAATTTTATTGGGAGTGCATAGTGCGAGTACTCTTCCCTATGTGATGGATTTTCCTACTCTGGGTTTGCCACACATAGGGTTTAAGGAGGCCATGCTATGCACTATATCACGTAAACTTGGGGCGGGACGGGAAATGGCACTGAACTTTGTAGCTCTTTATTTGGTCTCTCAATAAAATAAAGTTGCGTTAAAAAAAAAAAGATTACGTATTTTGTCCAAACTTGTTTTACAACACATATCTTAGTTTTGTCCATACTTGAAACAGTCAATCATGCATATATATATATATATATATATATATATATATATATATATATATATATATATATATATATATATACTTTTAGTAGTTTCATAAGTCCTTGTCGGGGACGGCCCTGACATTTGTTGGGCTTAAGAGCAAGTCCTTGAATTGAGTCTATTAGTTGAAGTTGTTTTTTTATTTAAAAAACATACTTACTATTAGATATATTTTCATAAATAAATATTTTGATTATCGTTTGCATACGAGTTGCCGTACGAATTAATGTTATCGCAACGAAACGGGGTTCGACCTGAAGGGATATGCATTTTCGGATTTTTAGATACATGCATTTTCGAACTGATATATACATACCCTTTCGTGTAAGGGTTGCATGCTTTAATCCGGTGAACAGTGAATCAGATTGTACATATTAACATATTAACATATTACATTAGGTTGTATCGAATTGAATCTAAACGATTTTTTTTTTCTTTTAGTGAAACATGTACCGTTGGGCCCTCCCGGCACTGTTGGGCTTAAGACAGCGGCCTCCTTGGCCTCACTGTAGGGCCGGCCTTGGTCCTTGTAATTTTATATTACAACCCAAATAAAGAATGGGAGCCAAAATGAATTAAGAGTTTAAAGTTATAGAAAACTAAGCGTAATTAGGCTTCTATAAATGTCTACCGAGTCGAAATTTGTAACTAAAATGATCTGATTGTATAGTGTATATATGTAGTTGGTGTGAAATATGTAGAAGTTTACAAAAATTCAAGAACTGTGATCAATGATGTATGAAAAATATATCATTATATTATAAGACTTTTTATTATTATTTTTTGATATTTTAGTATAATTTCATATAAATGCATTGAAAACTTATAAAAATCATAGTTAGTTATAATTAGATGCATAAGTTATAAAAACGATAAAAATGATGGTTTTTTGTCAGATTTACGTTTGGTGTTTCGTTGATTTTATTGCAGGATCAGATGTTTACCGAGATCCCAAAATATGACATACTTCGAAGTATAAATCATGAGTTTTTGTGGGATAAAAGATTATGCCAAAATCTAACAACTTTGAACGGATCAACATCGTCCTTAATGTTTCTACCGTAACTCATCTTCAACGGACATTTGACCTAACTTAGAGGTATTTTCAGAGAAAAAGTCCTTGATGAAAGTTGTAGACCTTCAAGAGATCTTTCCAACGAATATTAAATCATGTCAATCTGAGGTCTACAGCTTGAGATAGGTTTTTACGAACATCTGATATGTTGGATGGCCGGCACGCGCCGGAGAAGGCCGGATCTTGCAGGAAAATCTCTGACATTGGGCCCACAAATCTCGACAAGGGAATATATACTATTTGACGGCACGCGCCGGTGGTGTTCCGGCACGCGCCGGCCTTGTGGTGTACTCTATAAATACCCCTCAATTGCAACCATTTTGAGGTGTACCAATGCATATATCTCTCTTCTATATTACTCTATAGTCTCTTTTGTTGTTTTTAGTTAAATAAAAGTCGTAAACGGCACTCGCCGGAATAATGCTTTGTAGTATAAAGTATCGTTATAATACTTAGAAGATGTATCAAGGCTCATTGATGTAAAAGAGTTGCTATTTCCGGAGGGTACAACTCTGAAGCTTCGATTGTAATCTGGTAACTTTTCTAATGTATTTATGTTGTTATTAGTATCTATATATTAATTATAATGATATTAGGCTAACTTAATATCTAGCCAAGATATGAAATTGGATTAGTTTTATCTTTTTAGGGAAATAGATAACGACTATGTTAAAATTGATTAAAATCGGTTATAATGAATCTCTTTCTATGTTTGAATTGAAGTAGCTAATTGATTTGAAAGAATTCATAATCTAATTATGAATTGACGCCTCGTAGTTAGTTTATGAACTCGTTAATAGAAAGACCGGAGGGTAAAATTGGCCGAGTGAAAATGTGACAACGGAATCCTATTTCCTAAACCGGGGGTAGATTTGTTTCGGGAGAAACAAACTCTTATTGAAATTTATACTCGAGAGATTATTACGTTAAATTCGCCTGTTTAATTGACATCTCTTAAAATTGGCCGTATGACAAAACGGGAGTGACCCATGCTTGAGGATGACATCACCATCTCTATCTTTTCGAAGAATTGTGCAATACAGCCAAAAGTCAAGGTGCTCATCGTGAATTAACAAGGATGTCTATGTTTCCTTTTTCTTTAAAAGGAAGAGCACGAGATTGGTTTATGTCACTCCCACATCATTCATTGACTAGTTGGGAGGAGATTCAAACCGAGTTTTTAAAGCAGTATTTTACTCCTGGTAGAAATTTGGAATTACAGGCCGAAATTGCCAACTTTAGACAAGGATCTGAAGAAACGCTTGGGAATGCGTGGGAGAGATTTAAAAGGTTGTTAAGATCTTGTCCCGATCATGGTTATTCCTTAGATATGCAAATCCAACTTTTACGTCGTAAATTAAGGAAAGATTCACGTGCGGATGTAGATCATGCATGTGGTGGTTCATTAATGATGAGTGACGCCCAAATAGTTTACGATGCTATAGAAAAGATTTCCAAAAATAACGAGAATGTGGGAAACCGGTTCTAGCACCGGGAAAGTAGCATTTGCGGGAGAATGCACATCGAATACGGAAGTTCTAGCACACTTGGAGAATTTGAGTAGGAAGTTTGACGACCTACGAGGCTAGTAGGATCAAAACCGAAACTATCATACCAAATGACTACTCAAGTCATGATAATGTGTCATTAGGGATAGAAGAACCGAAGGATACTCAAGGGAAGAGGTGAGTTTTTTACAACAGCATAGGAATTTGAACAACGCGTATTCAAACTCCTTTAATGCTATTAGAAGAGAGCACCCAACTTTTAGATGGTTAGAAAACCCTAATAAGCCGGGACAACCGCCATATCCGATTCGGTATAAGAATCCATATAGTAATCAAGTTCATCAAGGAAATACATCAAATCGGAACCTACAATCGTTACCTAAATCTTATCCACAACATACTACTCAAACTATACCGGTCACTCAAAGTTCAACCCAACTTTGAAGGAGTTGATAAATGGGATAAATTAATGGAAAATATGATGGGTGTAGTATCTACTCAAGCTCGAATATGACAACTATGATAACTTCTATAGGTTCAGTCTCTAAGGATATGACTATGTTGAAAACGTCTATGGGTGGACATGATACGAGAATGAGAACTATAGAAGCATCATTAAGGAATATGGAAGATCATTTGAGTAGAGAAGGAGAACGTAACAACAGTAGACCTCCAGGAGGATTACCAAGTAATACTGAAAGAAACCCGAGAGAGGTAAATGCTGTGATTACGAGAAGTAGGAAATATTGTGAAGATACTAGAACATAAAACGCAGGAAACAATGAGGTAGAAAATGATTTAAATGATAATATCGTAAAGGAAAAGGACGAACTTGAATTTACTGATGAAGAGGAAGAAATTATCGAAGAATTCTTAAAACAGAATAATAATGTTGAACCTGAAATTGAAGGTGAAAAATGGGTAAAAGTCCCTAGAATTCTGAAAGATCCTATGGATGAGGACCTGAGAACCCTATTTAAGGAACATGTCAGAGAAAATCAGGGAGAAAAACAGGAAGATTTAAAAGTAACTGAGAAGGATAAAGTTGATACAGGGGATGTTTTAAAGGAAATCTCAAGATAATGAAACTTGGCGATCAAGTAATGCTCAAAGATTCAAGGAAAAAGGAAAAAAGAAAATGACTTCAGAACCAAAGGTTATAGATTTAGAATCTTTGCCTTATCCACCGAAAGATCAAATTAAAAAGATAAAAACTGATAAGAAATATGCTCGTTCCCTTGACACTTTTCGTCATATTCATGTCAATATCCCTGTTATAGAAGCTTTAGTCAACATGCCTGCCTATGGAAAGTTTCTTAAAGATATCCTATCTAACAAAAAACGATTAGAAGAATATGAGAATATATGCCTTAATGAAGAATGTTCTGCAATACTCCAGCATCGACTACCTCCTAAACTTAAAGATCCCGGTAGTTTCACTATTCCATGTGAAATTGGAGGATTTCTGTTTAAGAAAGTATTGTGTGATCTAGGAGCAAGTATCAATCTCATGTCTTATGAGGATTATAAGAAACTAAGAATAGGAGAGCTTACGAATACTGAAATGACCCTTCAGATGGCAGATAGATCAATTAAACATCCTAAGGGAATAATCGAGGACGTGTTGGTTAAAATTGATAAATTTTACTTCCCGATAGACTTTGTAATAATGGAAATGGAAGAAGGATATTCGGCGCCAATTATTCTAGGTCGACCATTTCTAGCTACGGGAAGGACTTTGATAGATGTTCAAAAAGGTGAACTAATACGAGAGTTAATGAGGATAAAGTTTCGTTCAATATCTTCAAATCTATAAACCATCCATACAAAGAACCGAGAATCATGTTCTTTTATAGATGAATATTCTACTATCTCGGGATGCCAAATTTAAAGGTTATGAAAATAAATTAGAAGAATGTTTGGCATTTTCTATCTATAAAGAAGATGAAAATGATACGAAATGAAAGAAGTAATCCTTTATTTAGATAAAGGAGGGTTTGTTAAACATCCATGGCATCAAAATTTGAAATTGGAAATGGAAGGACCAGTTTTAAAACCATCAGTAGAAGATCCACCAAGGAATCTGGAGTTGAAACCACTTCCTTCGAATTTGAAATATGCTTTTCTTGAAAATGATAATCTGTTACCAATTATTATTTCATCAACCTTAACAAATGAACAAGAGGATCAATTATTAAGAATGTTAAGACAACATAAGAAAGCTTTTGGATGGACAGTGGCAGATATCAAAGGTATTAGCCCTGAGATTTGTGTTCACAAGATTATTTTGAATGAAGGAGCTAAACCTTGTATTCAGCCACAACGCCGCCTCAACCCGAATTTGCAAACAATCGTTAAGAAAGAGGTCATTAAGCTATTAGAAATGGGAATAATCTTTCCCATATCAGATAGTGAATGGGTAAGTCCAACTCAAGTAGTTCCAAAGAAAGGAGGTTTCACGGTAAAAGAAAATGATAAAAATGAATGGATTCCGACAAGGGAAATTACAGGATATCGAATGTGTATTGACTTTCGGAAACTGAATGATCATACTAAAAAGGATCATCATCCACTTCCATTCATCGTACAGATGTTGGAAAGATTGAGTGGACATAAGTATTACTGCTTCTTAGATGGTTATTCAGGTTATTTACAGATATTCATTGCAGCAGGAGATAGAGAAAAAACTACTTTCACTTGTCCCTATGGAACTTTTGCTTATAAAAGAATGCCGTTTGGATTATGTAATGCACCTGCTACATTTCAGCGATGTATGATGGCAATATTTTCTGATATGGTCGAGAAATTCTTAGAAATCTTTATGGATGACTTTAGTGTTTATGGAGATTCTTTTGATAAATGCTTATCACACTTAGAACGCGTTTTACAACGCTGTGAAGATACCAACTTGGTACTAAACTGGGAAAAATGTCATTTGATGGTATCTCGAAGGAATTGTACTAGGTCATAGAATCTCGATGTAGGAATTGAAGTTGATAAAGCTAAAGTCGAAGTAATTGAAAAATTACCTCCACCAATTAATTTGAAAACGTTAAGAGGATTTCTTGGACATGCAGGATTTTATAGAAGGTTTATTGCGGATTTCTCAAAAATAGCAAAGCCCCGAGTCATTTGCTAGAAAAAGAAGTACCTTTTAACTTTGATGATAAATGTATGGAAGCCTTTAAGACCCTAAAAGCGAAATTAACTACGCACCGGTACTAGTAGCACCGATTGGGATTTGCCGTTTGAAATTATGTGTGATGCAAGTGATTTAGCATTTGTAGGAGCTGTTTTAGGTCAACGATATAACAAAATACTCAAAGCTATCTACTATGCTTCTCACTCATTAAATGCACCCGACTTAATTATGCAACTACGAGAAAGAACTGCGTTGGGTGTAATATTTGCCTTAGATAAGTTTCGATCATATATTGTTGGTTCTAAGGTAATAATCTACACGGACCATTCACTACGAAGTATACGTTAAGTAAGAAAGATGCCAAACCGCGTCTTCTTAGGTGGATTCGTTACTTCGGGAATTCGATATTGAAATTAAGGATAAAAAGGAAGTGAAAATGTAGTAGCGGATCATCTAAGCGGGATAGATAATGATGAAGGAAAAGGAAAAGAAATTCGGATTCGTTTCCGGATGAGAAACTGTTTAAGATAGATACTCCCTCAACCATGCGATTATTAAAAAATAGAATACCATCAAAGGAAGACTCGCCATGGTTTGGGGATATTGTTAACTACATTACACAGCAAGTACATCCCACCTCATTGGACTTGGCAACAGAAAAAGAAGTTCTTTTATGACTTAAAGTTTTATTATTGGGATAAACCGGATCTTTTCCAAAGATGCTCAGATGGAATAATTAGGAAATGTATTCCTGATAGTGAAATTTTAATTGTATTATCATTTTGTCATGATCGTGAGGCAGGAGGTCATCATGGAGGATGGAAAAACTGCTTTCAAAGTTTTACAATGTGGTTTCTATTGGCCTACACTATATAGAGATGCATATAAATATGCAAAATCTTGTGAATCATGTCAAAAATGGGGAAATATATCGAAAAAACATGAAATGCCTATGCAACCGATATTAGAATGTGAGCTATTTGATGTATGGGGCATAGATTTCATGGGACCTTTCCCTATATCTTTTGGAAAAAGATTTATTCTAGTAATGGTTGATTATGTTTCTAAATGGGTAGAAGGCTGAAGCTCTCCTACTAATGATACCAGAGTAGTGCTAAGGTTCCTTAAAAAGAATATATTCACACGTTATGGCATTCCGAGGGCTATCATTAGTGATAGAGGTTCACATTTTTGTAACCGACCATTTACTAAGGTAATTGAGAAATATGGTGTAACTCATAAACTTGGAACACCCTATCATCCACAAACTAGTGGACAGGTAGAGGTGTCTAATAGAGAAATTAAAAGAATCGTGGAGAAGACGGTGGACTCGAATCATAAAAGCTGGCGTAAAGACTTGATGATGCATTATGGGCATACGAAACGACCTTTAAAACACCGATTGGTCGTTCTCCTTACAAATTAGTATTTGGTAAATCTTGTCATCTCCCTGTTGAATTAGAACACCGAGCTTTATGGGCTATTAAATTTCTAAACTTTGATCCTAAAGTCGTCGGTGATCATAGATTACTTCGGTTAACGAACTAGAAGAATTTCGACTCGATTCTTATGAAAATGCTCGAATCTACAAGGAACGCACGAAAGCTTTTCATGATAAGAGAATCTATAGTCGTGAGTTCCATGTAGGTGATCGAGTACTTTTATACAATTCACGTTTGAAGTTGTTTCCGGGAAAGCTTAAATCTAGATGGACGGAGTCCATATGACGTAACAAAAATCTATAAGTCGGAGTTTGTTGAACTAACGATGGAAAAACAACTTTTATAGCCAATGGACACGGGGTGAAATTGTTCGTGGAAGGCGAAGGGATACCTCAACCGGAAGAAGTATTATTACTTATCGACCCTCCAATGAATTAAGGAAGCGGGAATTTTAAACTCGGCCGATTACGGGTACTATCTTTCTAATTCACCTTTTAATATGCATTTTAAAGTAGTTTCGTCTTTTACCGGATAGACGTAAAAGAGCGGATGCCTTTCATAGATAGAATAAGAGTTTTTATTTTACTTTTAAGATTAGGTCCGAATAAGGATATCGCGTTTAAGATAGAAGCCTTAGTTTCTAAATTAAATAAGGAATTGCTAATCGAAGTCAGAGAAAGAGAACTTTGTAATGGAAATTCAAGGAGTGCAATAAAAAGAAGAGCAAGGTTTCTAATGAGATGTAGAATCTGTGGAAAAAGTGAACATGATGGACAATGTGGAAGAAATACAACCATATCCCGGGATGAGTGTTTGAATGTTATTAAGAAGGGAACGATTAGGTGGTTATCCGAAAATCCCGAGGGAATACAAAGAGATAATTCAAACGCATCACTCCTAGGAGAAAGGTTAAGGGATCGTTATTATAACAATCTTGAGGATCTGAGATTGAGGGAGTTAGCAAAAAATCCTAAAAATTATAGTGTGTGCTTTTAGTCTTTTAATTGTTTTTAAAGTTGTGTTAATTCTAAAAATTAAAGAAAATATTTTTATGAAAAATTTATAATAAACCTATTTTCATCTCATGTGATTTTAAATAGGTATATTATATAAAAAATATGTGATTTCAATATTATATTAGTTTTTATGTATTTTATCAAGTTTTATATAGAAAAATCGTATTGAACTTAGATTATATAACATAAATCATTTGATTAACATCAAATGATCTTTATGTGGTATAATTAGAGCTCATTACACAAAAAATGATAAAAATTTCGATTTTTGGGGGCCATGTGACCGGCACGCGCCGGTACACTACCGGCACGCGCCGGTACACTACCGGCACGCGCCGGTACACTACCGGCACGCGCCGGTAAACCTATACACTTAACCCTAATCTCGAATGTTAGCCTCATTTCCCCCATTCCCTCAAAATTTTAGAAGAGCAGCCCGACTCCACCCCATTTCCGTCCAAAAATATATCAAATTTCATCACTTTTTCATCACAAATTCAACAACTCATCATCTTCTCTTCATCTAAAACATCTAAGAAGATCAACATTGGAAAAAGTTGAAGCTTGGCAAGCTCAAAGCTCTCTTTTCTCTCATTCCGGCGACCCACCATTAATTCCGGCGACCTAGCTTTTCTTTCTAGCATATTAAGGTAATATATATATATATATATATATATATATATATATATATATATATATATATATATATATATATATATATATATATATATATATATATATATATATATATATATATCAAATATTTCAAATTTTAGTTAAATTTACGAAATTATTTTGAATTTATTTTGATTTTATAGCCTAAGTAATTGTTGGTTCTTGTTGTTGGTGTTGTTTGTTTGTGTTGTTGTATTGTCATACCACTATCGTAGATGGCCTCATCATCTCGAAGCAATCCTAAGAGGAAAAAGACGAAGTACCAATCGTAGTACCGGTAGTTCAAACTAGGCCTTTAACCAAAAGGGAGAAAACTTTAACCTTTGAAAAAACCGCTAGCGCGAAGCTAAGCGGGCACATGATGAGTACTTTAGTAAAAGTAAGGTTTGGTTAGAACGAGGGATTGATTTTTCGAAGATTGGGAAAGAAGTGAAAGAAATTTTCAAGGATAGAGGATGGTTGGATATAGCTATGGATAGGAAAGATAAGATTAATGTTTCTATGGTATCGAATTTTATTCAGTATTATCTACTTATGATGCTGATACGGTTGAGGAGATGACCTATATTCCTCTAAGAAATGTTAATGTTACTTTTTACCCTGCTATGATTAATGTATTCTATAGCTGAAATACCTGAAGAGGAGGATTATCATAATGTTTGGGGTTTAGAACATCCTATGGCTCTACAAACCAAAGCTTATGAAGCCCAACAAGCCTTTGACCCCATTCTGAATGGATAGAAAATAGGTTTGCTTATGGGAATTGTATTAGGGACATAAGAGCAATAAAACGCAGTTCTTAGGCCATAATGTATGTCCTTCCACACATGTTTGTGCATTTGGTCGAGATGAAGTGGTTATTGCTTGGGCCGTGGTTAATGATATTCCTATAAATCTGGGGAAATTGATCTTTTCTAAGGCATGTGAATTTACAAGCACTCGTTATCGAGGGGGACGTCTCCCGTTCCCTAGTCTCATTTCTGCCTTATGTGAGCTTGCAGAAGTCCCTGTCTTACCCTCGGATAGAACAGTGTCTCCCTACATTCCTCCCATTGGTCTTAAGGCGAGAGCCTTACCTACTTGGAACAATAGATTACAATAATCCTAATCGTCGGCAACAACAACCACCACCTCCACCTCCTTTTCACACTCAAGTACCTAGGCCACCTGAGACGGTCACACACGGCCACGGCGAGCCAAGTTGAGGCTATGTTTCGGCATTTAGTTCAAGCCCGAGGCTAGAGCGATGCTAATATAGCTTTAGCTTGTGAGAAGAATAGACAGGTGGGGCGAGGACATTCGAGTTGGTCAAAGAGGATATCGAGATGCTATGAGTGAGTTTGATCCTAGATTTGCTTTGAGATTTACGCTAGACACCCCATAGTCGGCCCGACCCATATACTATGCCGAGATTGGATTCCGCCGATTCCACCACCTGTTATATTTCAGGACTATACGCCGTCATCCATAGGACAGGGTGGTACGTTTACAGGTACACCGGGGACATCCATGGGCATGGGAGGAGTGACTTCGTAGCGGATGTGACGGCGGGATTTGGTTCATTTGGTCTACGGGGATCGGTTTCTACGTCGACGATGAGGACGAGACATCATTTCGAACTTCGTATCGGATCCACGACGGTTCGGTTATGGTATTCATACCACGCAGTTGCAAGGAGCTGATTATACTTCGATACTATCTACATTTGGATCATCGTCATCTCAGTACGACCCTACTGGTGACATTGATCTTAACTATGATGAGGACGAGTGATTTTTTTTTCTTTGTTGTATAACTATCTACTTTTGGTTTGACTTAGTATCTTTTATATTTGTTGTGTACGTTAAACATTTGATGCACTCTCGGGGTAGTGCACGTTGTTATTTTGTATCTTTTTCGTAGTTTTCGGATGTTTTTAGATCTTTTTCACCACGTTTTAGAAAACATACAGAACTCTTGATGCAGAAAATAGATGCTGGAATGATCTGAAAATTAGATAATTGTGTTGGTGTCCGGAAGGAATAAAAATCATAAAAGTAATACGGTATGTTAGTATAAGTCACAATAAATTAAAATAACTTAGTTTAATAAATTAGTTTAATTTAGTTTAACTTAATTTATGGTTTTCTAGTTTAACGTTCCTAGTAGTTCTAATTTGTATTTTAGTATTGTAATATATTTGCATGTTTTTAATTTTTTGTTTTTAAATGTTTTTCTTTTATAAACGCTCGTCTATTTGACACCTAAAATAATCTAACCATGATAAAATTCATTTTATTTTCTAATCCAAATTTTTACTACTCATTAGCCATCGAGACGATGCCAATTCGTAAGTGGGGAGTAGGGATTGGTTAGTAAATAAATTGAATTTAATACATCAAATACTTACACACTTAGTTTAATTTTTCTTAAGGGAATAAGTGAATAATATATAATTATTATGATAAAAATGATATATTTGGATAGAATAAATTTTTAATTAAGTAAAGTAATCTTGATATATTATTTCTATATTAATTATGTCTATTTTAGATTTTTAATAAGATTTTTAGTATATATATCTTGATAAATATTATGAAATATTTTTTTTATGAAATTAGACAAAAGTTACTTATAATTATAATGAAATTTTAGAATAATTTTCTTTTCAAGACAAAGTATGAAATTGGAATCGGATTAGGGATGATGAGATTTTTGGCATAACTTTGATAAACCGAGCTAAATAAGCCTACCCGAACATGATTTCTAATTTTTGTCCCCACCTCAGCCTTGTAGAGTGATCAAGACCTCACTCGAAATAGCCATTATTATTAACTAGAAATTACTAACCCTAACTTAATAATGGTCTACATTTCTTTGAAAATCCCGCAAGTTTAGTATGTATTTATGAATAGCGGTGACGACATCGAAATTTGATATATCTTTGAGATTGAAATGAATGTTATTCGGAAGGCGGTTTGTTATCAAATATGGTTATTAAAAAAAAATATATATATATATATATATATATATATATATATATATATATATATATATATATATATATAAAGAACAGAGTATTATAGGTATCTTTTCAGTTTTTGATCGACAAACCAAAAATAAAATATCAGATATAGCTGCCTGATGATAGTAGTCCAGCTAGGGTATTATCACGAAATGTCCTATTGCTGGGAATGAAGGTATATGCTACAAATCTGGTGAAAAAGAAAAAGTCGAATCAAAACTATCAAGAATTATCACGAGTTTAAGGAAACCGGATTCGTGATTTTCGATCGAAAGAGTAGTACTCCGATCAATCTTAATAAAGCAATGCCTATGTTCTTAAGTTCTTAAAAAAAAAAAAAACCATATTTTGGAAGTTATCAAGGTTGAAAATTGAAAACAGTGCCAGGAGTGTTACTGATTGAGAAATTTTTGATCAGAAGATGAAAGTGTAAGTACGTACGACTTGCTTCTATCTCTTTTGATTTTCCTTTGTTATCCTTTTCGATTAGCCAACTATCCTAAGCATGAACGTTACAAGCCAATTTGCCAACTACTTGACTTAGTCTTTGATTCCGATAAATCATACAGTGGAGATTAAAAAGTTGTTCTAAATATTTTATCTATACTTATAAAGTAATTCATGTAAAATTTCATTTAAATAATATTTGATAACTAATTTATTACGTTATATACACTTCTTATCTTTTTAAAATATCTTAGATAGATGAAATTAATATAATTATAATGTTGACAGCATACGTTACTAAGTTAGGAATTTAATCTAGAAGAATTATATTATATTTTTATAATTTTTATATATTATCGCTTATTTTGCTCGAGGACGATCAAAAGCTAAGTGGGGAGTTGTGATGTATGAAAAATATATCATTATATTATAAGACTTTTTATTATTATTTTATGATATTTTAGTATAATTTCATATAAATGCATTGAAAACTTATAAAAATCATAGTTAGTTATAATTAGATGCATAAGTTATAAAAACGATAAAAATGATGGTTTTTTGTCGGTTTACGTTTGGTGTTTCGTTGATTTTATTGCGGGATCGGATGTTTACCGAGATCCCAAAATATGACATACTTCGAAGTATAAATCATGAGTTTTTGTGGGATAAAAGATTATGCCAAAATCTAACAACTTTGAACGGATCAAGATCAACCGTCCTTAATGTTTCTACCGTAACTCATCTTCAACGGACATTTGACCTAACTTAGAGGTATTTTCAGAGAAAAAGTCCTTGATGAAAGTTGTAGACCTTCAAGAGATCTTTCCAACGAATATTAAATCATGTCAATCGAGGTCTACACTTGAGATAGGTTTTTACGAACATCGATATGTTGGATGGCCGGCACGCGCCGGAGAAGGCCGGATCTTGCAGGAAAATCTCTGACATTGGGCCCACAAATCTCTGACAAGGGAATATATACTATTTGACTGGCACGCGCCGGTGGTGTTCCGGCACGCGCCGGCCTTGTGGTGTACTCTATAAATACCCCTCAATTGCAACCATTTTGAGGTGTACCAATGCATATATCTCTCTTCTATATTACTCTATAGTCTCTTTTGTTGTTTTTAGTTAAATAAAAGCTGTAAACGGCACTCTGCCGGAATAATGCTGTAGTATAAAGTATCGTTATAATACTTAGAAGATGTATCAAGGCTCATTGATGTAAAAGAGTTGCTATTTCCGGAGGGTACAACTCTGAAGCTTCGATTGTAATCTGGTAACTTTTCTAATGTATTTATGTTGTTATTAGTATCTATATATTAATTATAATGATATTAGGCTAACTTAATATCTAGCCAAGATATGAAATTGGATTAGTTTTATCTTTTTAGGGAAATAGATAACGACTATGTTAAAATTGATTAAAATCGGTTATAATGAATCTCTTTCTATGTTTGAATTGAAGTAGCTAATTGATTTGAAAGAATTCATAATCTAATTATGAATTGACGCCTCGTAGTTAGTTTATGAACTCGTTAATAGAAAGACCGGAGGGTAAAATTGGCCGAGTGAAAACGTGACAACGGAATCCTATTTCTAAAACCGGGGGTAGATTTGTTTCGGGAGAAACAAACTCTTATTGAAATTTATACTCGAGAGATTATTACGTTAAATTCGCTGTTTAATTGACATCTCTTAAAATTGGCCGTATGACAAAACGGGAGTGACCCGTGCTTGAGGATGACATTGGACGAGAGGACAAGACATATGACAATTTCATACGCTCGTGTGAGGAGAAATTGCCTAGCTTAGGAGTATACCGTTTCGTATAATTGATTGGACCTTGAAAAAAGGAAGATCTGTCTTATCTAATTTCTACTAAAAAGATATAATAATTCAATAACATATTCTTGGCTAGTCTCTAATTATAATATCTATCTTCCTCTCCCATATATCGTATTGGTACCTATATATATTTATATCTATATATATATATATGTATTGCTATATATTTATATATATATATATATTTATATACTTATATATATCTGTTTTAGTTTTATGCTTTTATTTATTGTTTGTTAGTTTAGAGTTTGGTTGGATAATAAAATTGCGACTTAGATTGAGATAATAATAGTTTCTCGATGTTTAATCACACGGTGAATTACCAAGTTTTCCCTGAGGATCGACACCTGACTCACCGTACTATCACTACAATTTGACCCGGTACACTGCCGGTAAGGATTGATAGCATAGAAAAGGTCCGTCAATCAACATATTCGGATAAAGGAGAAAAACGAATCGAAGAACTTCTTCAATTGAACAAGATGAATTCTCATTAGAAAAATGAGAAACAGTTTACGGTTTTCCTAACATAATTGAAGTGTTTATAGAGCTATATATAATATATATTGTTGTAGAAGATCTGCAATAAAGGGGTAAATGACGAGTTAATCCAAACTCAAATAAATTAGCATTCTCAAAGAGAATATGATTCAATATCAAGATTACATAACATCCCTCAACTTTAAAGAGCTTAGCTTATTTAGGTTAACACAAAATCCCATATGGCTATTAACTAATTAAAACATAATAAAATACTATAGATTTTTGTCCAGAAGGACAAAATTATCAAAAAATCGGGATAGAAGGAAACTGTAATTTAATAAGGACAAAAGTAACAATTATGAAGTAACAAATATGAAGTAACAAACGTGGAATAGAGTAAATATGAAGTAACAATTGTGAAACACAAATTAACATTAACACGTGAAGTACCAATTTTAAAGTAACAATTGTGATTTTTGTCCTTTATAATAATGAAAATGTTACTTTTGTCCTTCTAGACCCATTTATTAATTTTTTTGTCCTTGTGACCCCTTCCCCCAAAATACTATTAACTAGCTTGGATGTGCTACATCATCTCCATCCCCCTACTCGGAAAGGTCGTCCACGAGAGCGAACTCATAGGAATCCACATTGAGACCTCCCAAGCTCAACTCCATTGGCGGATCTAGTCCATTCATTATCTTGTGAAACAATTTCAAAATATTTTTAAATTCTCGATTTTCATAGAATATGATCAAACATGAAGAGATTGTAACAACATTTAATTTAGCCATGTGACCATCTCTTTTGTAATGGGGTAGTTCTCATCATTCCAACCGTGTCAAGGAATAGCTCGTCCACTAGCTAGATCGAAGCCAAGGTACAAAATCATGACGATAACCAATAATTCCGGCCTGAATTGTGTAACTGAAGTAAAACGAACCATCATGTGTGAAAATTATGGAATTTTAAGAGTGGCTTTAGATTCCCTAACCTGCTCAAATCATGACTTAAATTTGACTCCATTAATGTATGATAAAGAACAGCAGCAAGCATCATGTGGATTATTTTCTTTGAAGTGGATGTCATTCCATTCTAGTTTCATATCACTAGATGAGCTGATGAAGTTCCTTGAAATAAAAAAATTTGGCTCCATTGCCTCAGAATCCAATATAGATAAATAGTCATTAGAGAAGGCTAGTAAACACGGTATGGTCCACGAATGGTACTGATCCACGAATGGTCCACGAATGGAATTGATCATATCCAACCCAAGAACTGATCCAAGTTATTAGATATTTCTCGGCATAATTCTTGCTCTTGTTCAAGCACTGAAAGTTCATTAGATAAGTAAACCTCCAGGACCTATGCAAGTTGCTTTGACGATTGCCTCCAGGGTCAGGGTCAAACATGTATGAAAATCCACCTTTGGAAAGAAAGGTTCGGAGTGAGACACTTGTTCCGGTGCGGTGGTTGTGATCGTTGTTCGGAGGTTGCCTCATCATTTTCGAATTCCTTCAAGAACGCATAAGTTGATAGAGGGTCTTCACCTTCTAAACTTCTACAAGAACCAAGATTGACAAGAACATATGAGCTCAACAGGTGTGATTCATATGTAGGCTCACTACCTACTTCCTTCTCATGTCCATTGTTGTTGAATGACTTGGAGGGAAATTTCAACAAACACTTGAACATACATTAGTTTTAGAAACTCACTAGCTCCTTACTTTTTCTCTTACGACATGGCATTCAATCTTAATGTGTTTAGTTCTTTCATTAAACACCGGGTGATTTGCTATGTGAATTGTCAACACGAGGGTGAAAGGTACGGAGTATTGTAAACCCATATCCGAAGAAGGCATAGGTTTTTGAGATTTAGAAAGTTTTAACATTTCCATTTTATCAAAGCAAAGCTTGGAAATAATCAAAGAGCCCAGGACCGTTTCTTCACAAATTTTGAATGCAAAGTACTTTTATTCATCGAATTTTCTTATTGCCAAGTTATATTTAGGTCTCTCCTTCATTTTCATTTGGATGAGTATTCTTAAAGGAAGGGATCTACAAATGGAAGGAAATCTATTGGCAAACAGTGAAAAGGAAATGAATGCATTGGCAAGTTCTAGTTGATCATGCATTGGCAAGTTCTTTAGGCAAGTTCTAGTTGATCATGCATTGGCAAACAGTGAAAAGGAAATGAATGCAAACACTTCAATCTTCCAAAAGATCAACAAATTTGAGGAAGAACTGAAATCCCTTTTGCCTAAAGAAGTCGAAAGCGCAAGGCGTAACATGGAGGATGGAAAACCGTTGATCCTGAATAGTATCAAGGGTTGTAGATCATACCCATTGTACAAGTTCATAAGGGAGGATTTGAAGACTGGTTTCTTGACTGGTGAGAAGGTACTTTCACCTGGGGAAGAATTTGATAAAGTGTTTAATGCAATAAATGAAGGGAAGTTGATTGATCCATTGTTGGATTGTTTGAGTGAATGGAATGGTGCTCCTCAATTATATCATAATTATTAATAATTAAGTATAACAATATTTACTAGTTGTCCTAGTGAGATCTCTATTGGTACATTACATAATTATACATTTAATTTTCATTTTTTAATGTTGTAAAACCAAGATGGTTTTTTTTTTAAATATTATTTTTATTATAGTTTCACTTGATGCAATTGTGTTTGTGTTTCAATAATTTCAAATGATATGCATGCTTGCTTTTTACCCTTAACTGTCATGTGTATATATTTGTCCATTTATTATTTTTTGCAGGTATTCATTACATGTTTATGAAGTATTGATAATAATACTAATCAATGAATATCGTTTTTTTATCAATCAAACATATTAAAACTATATAATGAACATGGGGCTTAATTTGCATTATTGGGAATAATATCAACATTAATTGTGACATGCTTTGTCCATACTTTGACTGTTTTGACAGGTTACTTATTTTATCCAAACTTGTTTTACAACACATATCTTAGTTTTGTCCATACTTGAAACAGTCCATCATGCATGTATATATATAATTTTAGGAGTTTCATATGTCCTTGTCAGGGCCGGCCCTAGCATTTGTTGGGCTTAAGGGCAAGTCCCCGAATTGGCCTTATTAGTTGAAATTGTTTTTTTTATTTTATTTTAAAAACATACTTACTGTTAGATATTTTTTTATAAATAAATATTTTGATTATCGTTTGCATACGAGTTGCCGTACGAATTAATGTTATCGCAACGAAACGGGGTTCGACCTGCCCGGTCAGGTCACGGTGGGTCGAGGGGGCAGCGTACCTTCGCAGGGGTCGAGGGGGCAGCGGGCAACACCCCCGAAACCTATACCAATGCATGCATCAGTTCATGAAGGGATATGCATTTTTGGATTTTCAGATACATGCATTTTCGAACTGATATGTACTTACCCTTTGGTGTAAGGGTTGCATGCTTTGAACATTTTTTATAAAGCTTTGACAAACACCAAAAATTTGTCCGAGGAAAAGCAGATGCCTAAGCAAGTGCGAAAAGAGCAATCAGAGAAACAAGAACGCAAACACTTACTTGTTGTGAATGTTTATGTACTCGTCATTCTCATCAAGTATCTCATCAAGTATGACTCCAAAGGCTGACTGGAAAGACTTGGATTTAAAACCCCAAGGAAAAAAAAAAAAAAAATTTAATTATTTTACAATCATTTCACCAATCCATGTAAGAAATGACAAGAAGCAAGCAAAGGCCGTGACTAAAATAATATTTCTATCAGACATTTCTTCAAGCCACTTTAATACAACATTTTTGCACTTGGATTTAAAACCCCAAAGGATTAATGATCCCAAATTAAGTTTATCATATGAATTTTATATCCCGATAAAATTCCGTTTCCTTTAATTAATTTAATTTGTTTTTAATCTAAATTAATTATTGTGTTCATACATGCCTAATTAATGACAATATTAATTTTCTACATGTATGCTTATGCTATGAGTTGAATTCATGAATATGATGCATGACATCGTTATATCACATAAATAATTATACAAGAAAATAAATGCGAATAATAAACCACTGAGATGGACCGTTGGTACCCCGTATCTAATCCGTAAATTAAATAAACCCTAAGCATAAAAAAAATTAGGAAGAATTATTGAAAATGACAAAAACATTTCTGAAATTATCAAAAAAGGACAATAAAGGAGCCCTTAAATTAGAAACAACTATACCCACGTTCAGTTGATCGAGATGGAAGAAAAATAAATATTCCTCCCACGTTCCTTCACACCTCCACTACAGATGCAATATATATATATATATATATATATATATATATATATATATATATATATATATATATATATATATATATCCACCATCTGACATTGTACTATGTAATACTACTATTTGACACTACTATTTAACATCGTAATACTATTCGACATTACCATTTGTCATTGTTATCATATTCGACACTACTATTTGACATTATACTATGTAACACTACTATTTGACATTGTGATACTATTTGATACTATCATTTGACATTGTTATAATATGCGACACTACTATTTGACACTTCTATTTAATATTGTGATATTATGTGACACTACTATTCGACACTAGTATTGAAAGATTTTTTTTTTTGTTTAAGAAAACGTGGGTCAACCTCCAAAAAAAAGAAGTGGGGCAGTTTTTTTTGTGTTTGTTTTTTTTTTCTTTCTTTTTAATAATGCAACATGGTTACAAAAACATGGGGAAAATTAAAAAAATGGTATTTTTGTCCATACACATTGATAAATGTATTTTTTGATAAAATGCAAATGTTCCTGTCCTTTTTGATAATTTCATAATGTTTTTTTGTCTTTTTTCATAATTTTTTCAGAAAATTATTAATCTATTATTTTCTTCAGCCGCAGCAGGTATTTATTTTTCTGCTCCTATTCCTTTATCAAAAATTGCTCCAGTCGAGTTGGTGAGAGTCTCATTCTTCTTTCATCACCACTTGAGTTCGAATCCTTGCAGCAGCATCCGCCCCCTCCTTTTTATGTTTTCGTATATATTTTTATTTTTTTCGTCTTCGTTTTTTATTTTTGAACCGAAATAAAACAAAACAAAAAAAATTCAGAACTAATCCGGCCAAGGGGATTCGAACGTGTCTTGACCACTGTGCCACTGCTTTTCTTCTTTACAATCTTCATCTGAATTTTCCAAATAGTGGTGCGGTCGAAATTTAAAATAATGCAGAAAATTAAAATTGCAAAAATAAATACATGACATCCTATACCCGGAAAAACGGGTTTACAATAGATCTAATGGTAAACAAGTACCAATCCCAATCCATCTCCTCAACCAAAACATCCAATCGCATAAATAAATTAAAAGATGCAATTTTATTCAATTTCACTGCTTATTAATTAATTATACAATCAAGATCTCAGAATCGCTTTAACCTGGCTCTGATACCACATGCTGAATATACAGAAACCCGAATCCGGATCCGATCCATAATTGGATCGTCAGATCTGATTCATAGCACCGATCGAGACGCTCGATCATGCACAGCTGAAGCTACGAATAAATTCGCATGCGATTTTACTACGATATGATCCACATAAATAATTAATACAACTATGAGAAGATTGAAAATTTTCCTTACTTATGAGGAATAGTAAATCGACAGATGGAGAAGCCACAGTCTTCCGGATTGTATCTCCTAGCGACGACTGGTGGACGTCGATCCTCACCGCAAAACCTCCTCGAATATGTACAAGAAAAACCCTAGGTTTTTCTTCTCTTAATGACTAGAACAAGAAACTAATTTTCTCTTCTTTTTAATTGTAAGTGGCGAAATTTGTGTGTCGTATTGTGTTGGGAGGAACTCGATTTATATAGAAAAATAACTAGCCAAGAGAGTTATCCTTTTCACACCACAATTACATATTCCCACAAGGAAAAGATATTTGCCAAAATATAAGAGATAATTCCCAAAAAAACAATCTCTTATTATTCCATTAATTATCAAACAAATTGATAATTAATTAATTGCACATGTGACATAATGTAGGAAAATTTCTTTTCCTAACTTATCCACATTTGGAGCGCCACTTATGTCATTAATTTTAATACAAAATGTATTTTCTATTTTACATATTATTTACCAAATAAATAATATTGCATATTCATTAAATAGACCAACTATTTAATTTATTCTCGAGGTTCCATAAAATGAGAAAACACTCGCGTGTTAGAAGCCAACCCGGGGACCATTGACCTATAACCAGTAGCTACAATAATTTGAATAAAATATTCATCATACAAAATATTCCTACTCAACTTATTAATTTCAGAATTACGCCATCATAAATCCGAAACTGTACTATCGATTATAGATATAACTTATTCTCAAAACGTCGAGTCGAGTCGATAAGTGTCCATTGATATAATCATTACATATAAACTAACCCTCCATAGACTATCCGTAATGAAGCGGGATTATTTCCGTAAACCTTCTTCAATACATCTTATCCTTATTTACCATTAACCCACTAGTGATCAATTAGTTCATAACCAATACGAACTCCGCGGATTGATCAGCTTATAGGATTAACAAATAAGGGGATTGTCTTTCTACTTCCCGCAAGAAGGAATGGATTCCATATCTGTGAGACACACACTTCTCACTCATTCCAGAACAGTGCCAACATGAAAGTGATTCGGACCGCGCCTCTTAGCGATCCTTAACGAACACATCAAGCCCTATCCTGAAACCAATAGGACTATGCAATCACTTTAGGATTAAGGTTAATCCATATATGATCATCTTGTGATTTAATGAGATTTCTCAATCACGGAATTATATGAGAAATGCCGATTAAATCGGTTCAGTCCTATATGACTCTCATCATATATAAATGCCCCACTTAGACAACCAATGTCGACGGTCCGGATAAGACGGTCACACTATAAAGTGTTCTGGGCGCATTAATGGTGGTTTAATCAATAGACCCCATACTTTGATTAAGTTCACCACGGACTAAAAATTTCAAGTGTATCACTATAAACTTAATCCTCATGTGTGACACTCACTAAGTTATACGGCTACATATGATACTACTTGGGGCTTTCAGCAGTGTATTAAATATAAGCACATAGCAAATAATAAGATGAAATAAAATCAGTCATTTATTAAATAAAACAATTACATACATTGTCTTTCGGGCACTATACGTAACAGTTAACCACCCACAAAGTTCACAACCAGCAATTTTTGCAAGCAAGTCCTATGTTGATGCTGGAAGTGACAGGGGACATGGGAACGAAATCAAAGGGGAGGCACTTATAAGAAAGTGCAGTGCTCTTATTGTTGTTTCAATGGGCACACTATTGAAACCGGCTATAAGAAGAATGGTTACCCACCGGATTGGAAACCTTATAGAAGGGTGAATTTTACAGAAAGAGATGATAGCGTGAGAGGAGCAGAGGAAGGCCAAGTGTATGAGAATAATAAACCTCATGAAACATGTCTCCGTCTTACTGCCTATCAGCCTCAAAAGTTGACTAAATTCCTGGATCAGATGAGATTTGAAGAAAAATCAGAGAAAGATCATCTAGTCAATCAAGCTAGTACCATGACAGAAAACTTCAAGTGGAATGACAAGGAGAAGCAAGGTAAAAATATCACTTCCTGGATCATTGATTCGTGAACCACATATCATGTGGCTTGTTCCATTGATTTATTTGAGCAAGCTAATCAGGTATATGGACTAACAGTGAGTTTACCAAATGGTGAAACTGTTGGAGTATCACATATAGGCACTGTTATGGTAACTAATGGTTTGGTACTGAATAAAGTCCTATGTGTTCCCATGTTCCAGTGCAATCTAATTTCTTTGAGGAAGCTAACTGCTGATACAGATTTGTCTGTTGTGTTTGTGGATGGATTGTGCTCTGTGCAGGACAGGAGCACTGGGAGGATGGTTGGTATAGTTAAGAAAAAGGCTGGGCTTTATATGCTAGAGGTTGAGGATTGCAGTATAGTCAAGGACAACATATGTAGCAAGCTTTGCAATAATGCTAGGACAGTGTTAAAGGTGGCTCCCAATAAAGACTTGCTTTGGCACTTGAGGTTAGGGCACATGTCCTACAAGAGGATGAGTGTTTTAAAGCAGCTCCATGAGGAAGTTGTTCTGCCTCATAGTGAAAGTGTTTGTTTTGCATGCCCCCATGCTAGAATGAAGCGTTTGCCCTTTCCCCTAAGTGTTAGTGCTGTAGAGTCCTGTTTTGATTTGGTGCATATGGACTTGTGGGGCCCATATAGACACCCAACAGTGCATGGCCACTAGTATTTCTTGACAGTAATTGATGATTATAGTCGTCATACTTGGGTTTACTTACTTGCATCAAAGTCTGAGGTAAGTTCCTTGATACAAAGCTTCTATGCCTATGTGTTAACACAATTTAACAAGAAGATAAAAGTTTTGAGAACGGATAATAGGGCAGAGTTTAGGTGGGAAGAATTTTACACTGAAAAAAGAGATAATTCATCAGGAAATCTGTGTTTCCACTCCACAACAAAATCGGGTAGTGGAGAGGAAACATCAGCATATCCTTAATGTGGCTCAGGGACTTCTGTTTCAAGCCAATTTACCAATCCTATACTGGGGGCATTGTGTTCAGCATGCAGTTAGACTTATCAGCATCAACCCCACACCTGTATTAAGTGATTCATCACCTCACCAAATACTTTATAATCAATCACCAGACCTGAAACACTTAAGGGTCATAGGTTGTTTGGCGTTTGCAGCAACTTTAACAAGAGATAAGCATAAGTTTGACATCAGGGCCCGAACTTGTGTTCATCTTAACACAGTGATTGACACACTGAAACTCACTCTCAACAGATTCAGGCTATTGACAGCAGTCTGGATAATGCCATCCAGTAGCTTGACACAATTATAACAGTGTCTGAGGCCACAAACAAGATTTTGGAAGAGATACATGATCCTACCACAAAAGGGGAAGGTAGTGATAAGCCTGGAAGCTCCAAACGTAAGGGAACTGATAGCACAAGGAGAAACATCAGGATTTTAGGGAACAAGTAGACTATAATGCTTTTCCCTATTTTGGTTTTTTGAACAACCTTTTATGCCTTTTATGGATGAATAAAAATGTTGAGTTTTAGTCTATTTTTTTTTACATAAGTGGTTGACTTAATATTCAGGCTTATGAGGGTTTTGACATCATCAAAAAGGGGTAAATTGTTAGGAACATTTTATTGTTTTGATGATGTCCATACTAGCTGTTATAGCAAGCCACAAATAACTCTAAAAGAACAGTAATGCTTGTATAGGCTTTACTTAGAAGTCTGACATATTGTATAAGTTCAGTCAGACAAGCACTATAATAGTTTGGTAGGATGGCTCAAGAAAAACTTTGGAGCAGCTCAGTGAAGACAGCCAAGGAACCAGCTCAGTGAAGTGAAGACCTATGGACAGACTTACAACCAGGGAAGTCTGTGATGACCTTGGGTAAGTCTAAGAATTTTTACAATTGATGGAATCTATTCTTTTAATATGGTGTACATTGATCTCGGTAAATAAAAAAAATTGATAAACAAATCGGAAGATGTATGGAGCTTTACGTACATAATCTCCTAATCAAGAGCAGGTCTCTTGACCAGTACATGCTAGATGTCAGAGAAGTTTTCAGTGTGCTCAGACAAACTCAGTTGAAGCTCAACCCCAAAAAGTGTATGTTTGGGGTCAGGACAGGAAAATTCCTGGGGTACATGATCTCCAAAGAAGGTATCAAAGCAAATCCATACAAGATCGAGGCATTAAGATTAATGCCACCCCCGAGGAGCATCAAAGATGTACAAAGGTTGACAAGGCGTATGGCTGTCCTAAACAGATTCATGTCCAGGTTGGCACAGCGTGCCTTACCATTTTTTAAGATCTTTAGGAAGACAAGTCCCTTCCAGTGGAATGAGGACAACCAGAAATCATTCGAAGACCTCAAGGCTTACTTGGCCGAGCTGCCAATCTTGACCTCTCATCAGGATGGAGAAACTTTGCTAATATACCTGGCAGTTGTTGAAGAAGCAATTAGTGCAGTCCTAATCAGAGATGAGGGAAACATACAGAGACCAATTTCTATGTGAGCAGGGATCTACATGGACCAGAAGTCAGGTATACTAATGCCGATAAGCTCACTTTGGCTTTGGTGCATGCTTCAAGAAAGTTGAGGCCGTATTTTCAAGCGCACCCGGTAGCTGTGGTGACAGATCAACCTTTACGACAGATACTAGCTCAACCAAACACATCCGGACGATTAGCAAAGTGGGTTATAGAGCTTGTAGAGTACGACCTGGACTTCCAACCAAGAACTGCTGTAAAAGCTCATGCTTTAGCAGACTTTTTTGCTGAAAGAATCATAGTGGACATCGAGAAAGATCAACCGACCAGGTAAATTGAGTTATGGACCCTGTACATGGATGGGGCAGCAGGGAAAGAAGGGGCAGGGGCAGGCCTCCTGCTGATATGCCCGAAAGGAGAAGAATTTCCTTATGCCTTGCATTTCCAGTTCAAGGCCACTAATAATGAAGCTGAATATGAGGCTCTGATCACCGGCTCCGACTGGCCAGCAAGCTAGGTGTTAGGAAATCAATCGAGTAGCACAGCGGAATTTAAAAAATTGATTTCCCAATCCAGGATCGAATTCGTTAAACAATAAACATATAAGAGAGGGGACGGTACTACCTTGGTTGATCTAAAATATCGATGCTTTGACCGTCCGGTAGGAGTAGATGTGCGTGAGCCGTCCACGTGTCCGGCCTCTACTAGTAATCCACACGAGCACCTCACCGGAATCCCGCCAAGGATTGCTACTAGAAAAACTCAATTTCTAGGTCGACCTTTTCTCTCTCTATAATCTCTCTCTAAGAAGGTCTCTTATTTTTCACAAGACCAATTAGCTCTTGGAATTATGGTGTATAAAAGTGCTAGCCAACCCCTCATTTATATAAGAGAAGTGGCACTCCAATACGTGTCCCAAACTGATAGGGATTAGCTTCTATTAGATTGATGAGAGATAAAACCTTTTTCTAATAAAATAAGGAAAATCCCTTATATTGATTTATCTCATTTAATTTAAAATCTCATATTAAATATTTCCAAGATATTTGTGGTTAAGGGTGATTTTATACGTTTTATAAGGATATATTTTATGTCAATTTCCCCCATATCTGGATGTTTTTCATAGAAATCGAGCTTTATATTGAAATATTGAGCAAATGAGTTTTAGAAGTATTAAAGTGCAAAATCGAGCTAACTATGTGATTTTATTGGATAAATATCTTTAGATGTAAGATGTTACATTTTGCATGTTTTTATCGTGATGTAGGTACGCTTGCATGAGGTGGAATGAGCTTGAATGGTGTTCATTTGAAGATCTAAATGCAAGTAGAAGAAGAAGGAAGAAGATTGGAGCTCAAGTTTGAAGTTGAAGTGAAGATGGTGGACGAACGTCCAAGGACTTGAACGAGCGTTCAACATGAAGTTTGGGTGGACGGACGTCTAAAATACTGGACGGACGTCCAAGAGAAGCTGTTCGATACAGGATGTGCAGATTTTTATTAGACGAGCGTTCACCTCCGTCCAGAAGAATGGACGAGCGTCCAGAGGAGTGGACGGGCATCCTTAAACCGACATCAGCACAGCCGACTTAAACATCTATAAATAGCAGCGCGGATTTCAACCCTAAACATATTTTATCGAGATCTATTGATACAAAATCATTAGAGAAAAACCCTAGGCGGCCCCAGTCCCTTTGGGGAGGCTGGGGTTGCGGATTAGTTAGGTTTTTGTTTTCGTTTTCGTTCTTGTTCGACTCCATGGTGCCGTCCCGAAGTTTGTGAACTTGGAGCACCATGGGAGATTTTCCAGCAGCGTTTTTATTCTTTCTTTGGATGATTTTGTGAGTGTTTTAATTAAAGCTTGTTTCTTTCCTTTGATTATTTGTTATGCAACGCATATCGAGAGATTGTTGTTATTGATGTTTACCGTATGACGAAAGTCGGTGTAAACCTTAGATCACCATAGGAAAGATGGGGTTTTTAACCTTGACATAACGAGATTTGATAGGTTAGATTTCTAGGTTGCTAGATTGAGAGATCTTACACCTTGTTTTGATAGCGTCAATCTTATAGATCGAGAGATGAGAGATTGATAGGCGAATTATCTACGAGAGTAGGAATTCATACTTATGAGAGGTGAACCACATCTTTAATTAGATCATCATGAGATAATCCAGAGAGGAGAATAAGGGTTGCGGGATGGTGGATCATGGTTTGTTCGATGTTGATTTGCTTCAGTCATTATCATGATTCGTTAGTTTTATCGTTTTTCTTAGTTGTAGCTTTATTTATTTATGTTGTTCGCAACGATGTCTTCCTGGCTTTGGACTGACAATCCTCTGTCCAATTTATCTTTTCGTTCTATTATATTAGGTTTAATAATAATGGTATCAATCTTAGGAAAATTAATGAATTAGATACCCCGATTCCCTGAGATCGACTCCGGTATTAATCGCTATGCTACGATCCCTACACTTGGGGTAAACCGGATTATTTTTATTACTTGTTTGTTTTGCTTAGATAAAATCCGAGACAAGTTTTTGGCGCCGTTGCCGGGGAATCGGTACGGTTGTCTAGTTTTCATTAATTTTTCTATTTTTGTCACGAACTTTTTTTTTTAGGTTTGATAGGTTTCATTGGTTGTCTATTGTCGTTTTTAGGTTTCATAGTTTTGTTTTCGTTTTTAATAAACACTAGGGTCTTTGTTTTAATGATATGATATTAGTTTTTTTCTGGGGTTGCTGCTGTCTTCTGATATAGGTCGAGTCTGCTGTGTTTTTCTGCTGAGTCAGACGGGCGTCCATAGTAAGTGAACGCCCGTCCGTCCCAAAACGCATCAACGCTGTTATGTTTTTAGAGAGTCAGACGAGCGTTTGCCTTTTTCCCCGAACGCCCGTCTGCTCTATGTGGTTCTGGACGGGCGTCTGCATGCCTGAACGTCCGTCCGCCCTGAATATGCTTTAAACGTCCGTCTGTCTTGACTGAACTCCAGTCCAGTCTGTCAGTTTTTTTTGTGAATAGATTTTATCTTGATACATACGTCTATTATTTGACATGGTTGTTCCTATGTGAGCCTCTGTGGCCTCTTTATATATGCGTAGATGTTCTGAACTTGCATGTTTATATCTTTCCATCTACTAATCCATGTTAAATAATTGATTAATTTTTATATACATGCTTCATTAATTGACATGGATGCTTTATTGTGAGCCTCTGTGGCCGTTGTATATATGCGTAGATGTCCTGTTCTTTCACCGTTATGGTTTTCTTTCCGTCTATTGAAATCCATGTTGAGTAATTCACCTAGCTAGACGTGATTCCAAATTTGACTTATGATGTTCCTTTTGTCGTCTATCTAGGGTGTTAGGGTTGTTAAAGGCACGTCTACACTTCGCATGGCAAGCTTCTGTGGCTTTGCATAATCGAACTTTGTTGCGCTTCTGTGGCGTTATTGAGTAGATGTTTATATATTTGACCTCGCTTAGATTAGGGCGACATCTATGGAATTAGTTGGGCTAGTTTATTTTCTTTATTTTCGTTTTGCCTTTTTAGTATAGTTGCATATCATTTAGTTGCATTGTATTTTATTCTGTTTTTTTCTTTTATTTTTATTTTTCTTTTTAGTGCACCTAGCCCTCCTACTTTGTAGTGTCCTCTATCCTCATTTCTGTATGCACATGTTGGGCTTATTTGTATTGTAAAGCTTCTGTGGCTTTATGTTTGACGCTTAGGTGTCCTGTGTTTTCCCAGTGTGGTGATTGTTCCATCTGAGCAATTATATCCTGTGCTTCTATCTTGTCTATGATTATTTTTGCCATGTTATACCCCCCTATGTTCCCCGAGATACTGCCATGTTTTTCAAGTGACGCAGGTACATTTATCGCTGTTTTGTCAAGTTAACTTTGGATTTGAAGCTGGGAAGGACTCCATATGACATCACCATTGTTGTCTTCTTCGGCCAATCTTCGGATCATTACCAAATCAGCTAAGTTCTTTTATCTTTTCTTTAATTCTGCACAACATGAGGACATGTTGTGGTTTAAGTGTGGGGGAAGGTTTGGTTGGTTAGTTAGTACCTACATGATATTTGCCCAATTTAATTATGATTACCATGCTGAGAACTTAATTTTTATACCATGCATACAAAGTGCTAAATCTTAAAATTTTAACAGAATTTTGTTTTGTCTCGAGCGAGTACATTCCTTTTTGCTTGGCTTACTAGTTTTTGATTTTCAACTACGATACTATATAGTCATTGATGATGTATTCTGTATGTTTAGTAGGTTGGATGTTTCACCCGATATTATTTTTCACGAGCCATATTAAATGATGAGCTAAAATATAAAGCTGTATCCGTTTGGATTTGTAATTTTCGATTATCTTATAATTTTGTACTTAGTGCTAATATGCATGTTCGGAGAATTATAATAGTTTGTGGTTAGAGTCGGAGTATGATATACTGTGAATGTCTTAGGTTTGAATGTGATAAGCAAGATATAACTATTAAGTGTGCTGGAAAGTTGTTTAATAACAAGATTGAGTATGTCGGAAGTTGGTTTATGATTTGAGTGCGGTAGGGCATTATCTTGAAATGTCCTATACCACTATGATGACCAAAAGCTCACGACAGTCAGAAAAAGCTGCCTTATGATTTGAGTAAGGTAGGGTATATCTCGAATATCCTATTCTACTATGAGGGCAAAAGCTTATTCTGATTTGTGTCTAAATTTAAAATTTTAATTAAATCAACTTACATAAGGTAGTGAAAAGAATGACTTAGTTATCGTCTACCTTATCCCCGCATAAACGAAAGGCATGTTGTAGGGATTATCCTCTCGAGTATGTCGGAAAGATCCTAAACGCATTTTATTATCCTTTTCGGGACATGTTATGTTTTGTAGGGTGCGTGTTATAAGTGTCGGTTATTCTTTGGTTTAGATGGGTATTTGCTAGTTGCTTGAGAAAAATTCAAGTGTGGACTTAGTGGAAGTTTAATATGGCTATGCACACACACCGGGGTGAACGTCTGATTTATTACATATGCTTTGTATTTGTTGAAAATGACTGTATGTATTTTTGTTTGGAATTTTGTTATCCTACGCCTAGTTTTTGTTTTGTCTTGCTCGGGACGAGCAAGGTTTAAGTGTGGGGGAGTTGTTAAGGGTGATTTTATATGTTTTATAAGGATATATTTTATGTCAATTTCCCCCATATCTGGATGTTTTTCATAGAAATCGAGCTTTATATTGAAATATTGAGCAAATGAGTTTTAGAAGTATTAAAGTGCAAAATCGAGCTAACTATGTGATTTTATTGGATAAATATCTTTAGATGTAAGATGTTACATTTTGCATGTTTTTATCGTGATGTAGGTACGCTTGCATGAGGTGGAACGAGCTTGAATGGTGTTCATTTGAAGATCTAAATGCAAGTAGAAGAAGAAGGAAGAAGATTGGAGCTCAAGTTTGAAGTTGAAGTGAAGATGGTGGACGAACGTCCAAGGACTTGAACGAGCGTTCAACATGAAGTTTGGGTGGACGGACGTCTGAAATACTGGACGGGCGTCCAAGAGAAGCTGTTCGATACAGGATGTGCAGATTTTTATTAGACGAGCGTTCACCTCCGTCCAGAAGAATGGACGAGCGTCCAGAGGAGTGGACGGGCGTCCTTAAACCGACATCAGCACAGCCGACTTAAACATCTATAAATAGCAGCGCGGATTTCAACCCTAAACATATATTATCGAGACCTATTGATACAAAATCATTAGAGAAAAACCCTAGGCGGCCCCGGTCCCTTTGGGGAGGGCTTTGGGTTGCGGATTAGTTAGGTTTTTGTTTTCGTTTTTTGTTCTTGTTCGACTCCATGGTGCTGTCTTGAAGCTGTGAACCTGGAGCAGCCATGGGAGATTTTCCAGCAGCGTTTTTATTCTTTCTTTGGATGATTTTGTGAGTGTTTTAATTAAAGCTTGTTTTTTTCCTTTGATTATTTGTTATGCAACGCATATCGAGAGATTGTTGTTATTGATGTTTACCGTATGACGAGAGTCGGTGTAAACCTTAGATCACCATAGGAAAGATGGGGTTTTTAACCTTGACATAATGAGAGTTGATAGGTTAGATTTCTAGGTTGCTAGATTGAGAGATCTTACACCTTGTTTTGATAGCGTCAATCTTATAGATCGAGAGATGAGAGATTGATAGGCGAATTATCTACGAGAGTAGGAATTCATACTTATGAGAGGTGAACCACATCTTTAATTAGATCATCATGAGATAATCCAGAGAGGAGAATAAGGGTTGCGGGATGGTGGATCATGGTTTGTTCGATGTTGATTTGCTTCAGTCATTATCATGATTCGTTAGTTTTATCGTTTTTCTTAGTTGTAGCTTTATTTATTTATGTTGTTCGCAACGATGTCTTCCTGGCTTTGGACTGACAATCCTCTGTCCAGTTTATCTTTTCGTTCTATTATATTAGGTTTAATAATAAGGGTATCAATCTTAGGAAAATTAATGAACTAGATACCCCGATTCCCTGAGATCGACTCCGGTACTAATCGCTATGCTACGTTCCCTACACTTGGGGTAAACCGGATTATTTTTATTACTTGTTTGTTTTGCTTAGATAAAATCCGAGACATTTGTCAATATCTAATATTGACTATCTTTATCTTATTACCATAAATCTATTTTCCAAAAACAATTAATATCCAATATTAATATTATGGCAATCTTATTAATTAAATTGCACAATTCAAATGTAGCCTATTCACTTTACAACATGCGCCCCTTTTGCCAATTTATTGGCTTCCGGAATATTATTTAATTAATAATATATTATGATTAATTAATTTGCAAAATACATGTATATCATATATACATATTTCGAAATACATATCTAATTCTTTCCTTATTTGGTTATCAACTATAACCGCATTTTAATCCGACTTGATGTTCATATGTGTGTGACCCGATAGGCTTCCAAATATGTTGGCCGTAGACATAAGGCGTAATTACGAAATGCCCTTCACCTCTAACAATCATGGATAGCGTCTAGAAACACGTCCATGACCCCCAATCATCGGAAGAGTCAATACGCAATGACTACTACCTTTTATGTGCTCGGTTAGCGTGTAAATAGAATCATATCGCTGTAATAATATCCATACGGTCGTACGTTGAGTGTCAAGCATTGACTACCGTATCTTATAATCTGGATATCATGCTCTCTTGAAGTAACTCATTTACTTCCACTTTGCAAAGATTCACGAGAGTAAGACATTCCTTATAAGAAGGTCCTTTCGGATATTCACCTCTACTCATAGGGTACGTGATTCCCAGACGACTTAACATATATACTCCGTATGCTTCAGTATCACACCCGATCACTACCACATGATCGCCCCATGGTTAAGGGAAACCTCAATAGTGTCAAAGAATGAAAATTCACACCGTGATGCCATGTAGACTCCGGTCCTAAGGATAATTACACAACCGTCACATAGTGTGACACTTAACAGTGTAAGTGGGTCAGTCTAACGTATGCATTCTCTAATACACGTCCACGTACAGTCCAAGTGTCTCCACACTTCGATAGACAAGATCTATCCCCGCCCTTAAAGACAAAAGACATCTAATACGTGCTACTCTGTTCGTACTATCAATGCCCTGTTTAATAGTACATCAGCTAGACATTTAAGTATCAAAATTATTAAAGTGATTAGAGATCTCATCAACCATAATCGCCTATCATGGTTTCTCTTTCACGGTTTAATACTAAGGACGTTATCATATAACAATTCATAATTGGTTCTTTAAAAGAACAAATATATGACAACAGAAAAGCCATTTATTACATATATGTATAATCTTAAAGAAATAGTAGAAATGATCTAACCCGATCGGATCCGGTCTAACCCGTTTGGGTTTAGGACACTATTTCAACAATCTCCCACTTGGCCTAAAACCAATCACTCGTACACACAAGACCAAGTTGAAACACAAGAATCTCATGTAATACTCGCAACCAGCCCTAGCCGTGAATGGATCACTTTCCATGGGGACTCAGACTATCTTCATATCATGCTCCAAATGACCAAGTCAAAAGGAACTGCCTCAACACACATGAATCTCTGATGAGACCTTGGTCCTTGCGTCAAGCAATGAATCCACTACTATATCAGCTATATAGAAGATGTGGAAAAACCGTACCAGGTTCAGGAATGAACCTTCTAGATCCATGTACAGCTTTCGATATGCCTCCAAGGCAATACTGTGTTTTGGCTTAGTTGTAGAATTTACAATGATCTCTTGCTAAGAACATTTTTAGCTCACTGTATCACTTAATCAAAGTGACTGCAAACCCAGACTGTAACTCCCACTCGCCTTCATAAGACTCGGGATACACGGCTGTATATCTATATTTATCCAATTCCAAGTTTCGATAAACTATGAAACCATCCTTAACTTGTTTAAGGATATTCTCGACATTCACCAGATTTACTTTCATTCTTGCTCATGACTCTTCATGGACTATGAACATATGGCATCATCCTTCACCTTATCTTTAGGACTAACGTCCAAACATAGATAGATCTTGAGAACAACGGCTAGCAGTATCTCCTATCGCGATCTATGCTAAACTCTTTTAGCATCACATCTATATAGGTAAACTATAATCTAACAGCAGTTAAATCTATCACTATAGATTCATATTTCTAAAGATAAGAACTGCTAATCCAAGTGCTTTAGTAAAGACCTTGAACTACCAAATATTGATTGACTATGATATGGGCGATAATTCCGGAGAGAGTTACTAATACCTTACTCAAGAATCTTAACACACTCACACTATCCCTCACATTGGGAATATCCCTTCTTTTGACTAAATCAAAATCCTTTGATTATCAAACAAAGAAATCATATAGAGAAACTTGTTTGAGTCCATAAATGGATCTCGTGGGCTCGCATATCATGTTGTTGTCTATGAACATCGATCTGTTTGCCCAACATCTTCAACACTATCACATAGCCATGATATGAAGTTATAACAAGCATAGTCTGAATAGAACTGGGCTCAGCTGGCAGAATAAAGATAATTACAAGGTTTACACCCCATACCCTTCAGCCGTCACTATAGCCTTATGGTAATCATATTACTATCCATGTCAGCCTTTCAGGGACATTCCCTCTAGGTAAGACAGACTAGGTTCACAACCTGGTTGTCACTGATGGAATCTAATTCAGATATTGTGGCTCCTGGCCATATCTCACAATTGCCTTTCAAACATTCCTTCATAAGTCGTGAGATATTCATTCTTCAAGATGAACATACCAGCAGCCTTTTCAGGCTTGAGGTTATCCATAGACTTACAGAACATTAGTGTGCACTGAGCAGTGTTCTACCCCTCATTACTATGTGGCGTCTTCTCACATTCCTATGGTTGAATCTTTCCTTGTGGTCCTCAAACTCCTTTGAGATCTCATTTACTCCCACTATTTCTCTTGGAAGAAATACCTCCTTTAGAAGATAACACGTTTGGAGACAGACATTTTGTTCCGCTGGAAAGTAGACAATATCTAGCATGCTTGCCAAGACATTCCAAAGTTGCATATGTCGTACTAGGCTCCAAGCCTTTCTGACTTTGCCTATGACAACTTCAAATCATCGGTTAAGATAGATTCGACATTATCCCTTTCCATATCTAATATGGAATTTATTCAACTTTATTCTTTGGAACTCGGTTAAGTATGTGTTTTGATCAAGGGCACTATCCCAAAATGGGTAAGGGATTCTTTCGCATTGCTTATTTCACACCTTTATCATATAAAGTGTTGTTTCCATTTTAGAAACACAATCTAATTGCATATCCAAGAATGGTATCCTTAAAGGGGGAATCTTATTCCTTTTCAGACAACTTTTGAAATATCCTCCAGTTATTAATTGCTTCAATTCAATTGAAGATTAATTGCTAAATTTCATTTATCTCATATTCGTGCTAGCTCGAACTTTTCGGGCTTTCAAAATTGTCGTACTTCAATAAGTACATTCAACTATTTCTAAAATAGTCCAAGAGAGAGATAAACAATTATTTATGGTACAAATTGTCATAAGCCTACAAACATCAATATGTTTAGGCTGTTGAGTATTTTGTGGTTCTTATCATGTGGTGATTAATTTTCAAAAGTATCGTCTCCTCGTTTTAAAGCTTTTATCATAGGTGTTTATATACACTATATATATGTCACTAATAAATTTCAAGTCATAAGTGTCTTGCATGTACTTACAAAAGTTTAATTAAATGCAAACACTTTCTGTGATGGCTTTTTAAATGTAACACTAATATAATCCTACTACTTTAGAATAATGAAGGGTCTCAACCCCTTCCTTCCACGTGTGTTTACCATATGCCTCAAAGCAATTGCCAAAAAATATATCTTCTTACGCCATTTTAATAGAATTGTTGCAGCCAACCTTTTCTCATCTCATTTGGTTGGGCTAGACCTGTTTTCAGAAATAAAAAAGGGCCCATCAAGGAGACCCGGATTTATGCTATAAAATTGGCACCATTTCTGTAGGTGTTTGGGAGGTCGTCTTCATCCTCCCCGTACCCTTCCACCGGCGATTCCGGTTTTCAACTAATGTCAAACAGTCGGACTTGGTTTATTTGATAGAGGGAAGGTGGCGGATTGACATTTCCACATGCATATCCGTATGACCGAAGATGGACCTGGCTTGTTTTCAATGGATTTGTCAGGTTTGGTTAGTAACTTTACTGTGTTGGCTTAGGCTTGATGATGATGGCCTATGCATCTATGTTGTTTGCTTCTCTATAAAACTGCTACCTTCTCCATTTTTTAGTTTCCAGCTGTTATTGCCAAGGTTAGATTTAATATTTTCTTTATTTTAGGTTTTGCTTGCTGTTCGTAGGTTTTTCTTCCATGTAATGGCTGTGTGGACTGATTTAGTGATGCTTCAATACCATGTGTTCCTCTTCTTGTTTACTTTTCGGGCGTGTTTGAAGAAATTTTTCCCCCTAGTTGCTGATTGTGGTTTTTCGAAGGTGTAGCAGCACAAATTCTTAGCTTTAAAAAAGAGTTGCTTACTCGTTCTTGGAAAATGGATGTAATAGTTGCAGTGTCTATCGATATACGGACTGTGTCTTCCATTTGGTTATAGCTGTTAAACATCTCTTTCATCATCTGGATTTAATTGGCAAGTTATAAATTTAAAAGAGGTTGCTTTTGAGTTTTAATTCAGCTGTTTAGTGTATGAAAGAAAGTGATGCCAAACCAAAAACATAAATTTATGTAAATAATCGACAAAAAACAAATTTTGGGTTGTCAAATGACTGGGGTGTTGCAAGGTTTTTAATAGTAAACATGCATGCTTGGTTTTGATTTTGAACAAATTATGTCTCCATCTTCTGTTGTTGTCTATGTTTTTTTCGCTTCACTTGTTTTTAATAGAGCTTTGTGATTTCGTGTTCCGTTATTTTTTTTCCCTTCTTGTCAGGGACCTACGGAATTCTGGGTGGAGGGGCTGCTTCTTGTCCGGTATGGTTCCTTAATGTGTAGTCAAAATGATTAAGTATTCTCCTTTTAATGGGCTTCCGGTTTGAATGTGTATGAATGGTGTTATACGTGCCTGTTAAGTGTTGACATTACTGTGGGGTTCTTTGTTTGTTGAATGGATTGCGCTGTCTATGTGATAGTTTACGTATGTGTTCTAAAACTTAATATGGAAGATGTATTAAGAAAGTTAGAAGCTTATGTGGTCTTCAGAGATTGTAGGTTTTATTCTGTTCTATGTAATTATATATATTAATGTTTATGGTGTATTTGTTGTTGCATACTTTGTGTTTCTTTTATGGTAGGATGTGTTTGGTGTTTTATTGTGTTTCTTTGCTTTGGTTATGAAAAAGGTTTAGGTATGTTCGGCTTCAACCATAAATAGTCCTTCTGCCTGTTTTAGCAATATCTGAATGAATGTTATGAAAGAATGTTGATGGTGTTGGGTTTTACCACAGTTATGAGTCCCTTGAAAGAGGAAAAATTATCTTGTTTTTTTTTTATGTTTTCTACTGATGTTGTTGCATGCCCTTGTATGGGAGATGAAGGAACCATACCGGAGAATACTTAATCATTCTCCATACAAATTGATTAAGTATCGGTTTTTGAACAATATGTTTATACTTAATTAGCGTAACTGAACAATACAAATCACACACACACTTGCACTACTTAATTAAGTTCAAGTAAAAACATTGTATCATTCTTAATCATGCAAGGCACCATACCTTCTAAGGTTAAAACATGATCTTGCTTGCAAGGGACCATACCTAAACAGCAAATGTTTTAACCCATGGTTTAATTGGCATGTTTTAACCAATGAGTATTTGCAAAACATGATTACCAAAATCAAAAAACTAAACTTGGCTTTTTTCCTTTCGAACACTTTGATTGCAATACTTTACCATAAATTAAACAAGAAGAGGAGCTGCACATACAAATTGATTAAGTCATTCTTGAACAAAATGATTAAGTATTCTCCTTTGTATGGGCTTGTTGATTAAGTATTCTCCTTTGTAATAGAATGATTAAGTATTCTTCTATATCTGTATAATCATTGTAATCAAAATGATTAAGTATTCTACTTTGTAATCAACAAGCTGATGTCTTCTTACATTATGGTGGGGTGCTTCTCTGTGTGTACCCCTTGTATGTGTTTTGATTCTCGAAAGGCGTGTCTTTTTACACCGTGGTGGGGTGCTTCTCTGTGTGTGTAGTCTGCCTATAGAGAATGAATACAGAGGTTGGTCATCTCATAGGACTGATCCAATGATAAATCGAAGAGTATATATATATATATATATATATATATATATATATATATATATATATATATATATATATATATATATGATTCATTTATTTTATCTTACTATATATTTAGAAGTAACATCTCTTTTAAAAGCTTAAGATTTTAGGGGAAATGAGAATTCAATAATTTTTAAGGTATATAGGTCTCTCTTGTAAACCATAAACTTAAGGATCTCCATTTTGCTTAAGTGTATATGTTGGCTTCTGGATATCTTCTCTAAAAAAGGTTACTTTGTGTTTTAGTTGAGATATTTAGTGCATTAGAGAGAGTAACAATGAACCAAAAACCTAGGTCTATACTTTAAATAATGGTGAAAGTTGTATTCAAATTTCAAACATCCAGCTGCTATTTATTCCCCTTTGGTTAGGTGTAGATATTGACTTCAGAATTTCTTTTCTAGAGATATGGTTAGCTTTGTTAGGTAGGCTACTGCTGCTGGTACTATTCTTTGTTTAATTCTGTCATGAACATTACAGCGGGGTTGGCATTGTGGGGTGCACACACAAACACTTGTTCTGCTGTTTGCATTCCACTTGTTATAAATGGTTCTGCTTTGCTTTATTTGGGTTGACAAATATGGTTGCATTCCATGGAGAAACACTTGTTCTATCATGGAGAAACAGTAGAACAAAAAACCAATTAAATGGTAATCTTATTTAAAACACTTGTTCTGCTGTTTATAAAACAGAACATGGAGAAACACTTGTTCTGCTGTTTAAAGAACATGGTTAACCAGAACATGGAGAAACACTTGTTAACCATTTAATTGCTTAATCCATTAAATTTAGTAAAGAAATTTACATGTGTTCTTTAGTAAAGAACAAGTTGCTTAATCCAAGTTGGTTAACCAAGTTGTTTAATCCATGTTCTGGTTAACCATTGTTTAATCCAAGTTGTTTAATTCATTGTTAACCAAAACACTTGTTCTGTTGTTTTATAAATGGTAATCTTGTTCTATAAATGGTTCTCCATGTTTGTTAACCATGGTTAACCATGTTCTGTTTTATAAACACTTCTCGGTGTGTGTTACTGGAAAGCAAGTGTTTATGTATTAGAGTTGACAAATAAAGCAAGTGGAAAGCAAATTGGGTTAACCATGTTCTGCTGGAGGAATTATACAAAAAATATTCTCCCTATGTATGGATTTTGAACACGCTTTATGTTGTCTTTGTTTGTGTTTTTTGCTGGTCAAATTATAGTTGTCTCCTTTATTATGAACTGTTCGTGTCTTCCAGCTTCGTATTTGTATTGGTTTCTTCTACGGCTTGTGTGGTGTGTCCACAGTGGTGGATGTTCTTATAGTAAAACATAGCTTTATACACACCCATTCACTCTTCCTGCAACACTTGTGATAAATGGTTTCAGCCTTGCCTTTCATTAAATATGATGTTGGTTATGTTATTCTTTAAGCTTATATGTAGCAGGAGAGGTATAGCAGAGAGTAAAAAAAACACAACATGCTCTCTTTCCCTCCTGCTGCATATGGTGAGTTGTAGTTTCTTCAGTTATCTGCACAGTAACACTTTTTCCATATGGTCCAGAAAGCAGAAGTAGCAGTAAATGAGATATGATGTGTCAGAGAATGGTAGATGTTCTTACATTTAACTGAATGTGTATGCTTAGATATTCACTTTAGTCGTAACAATTGTGAGAGATAGTTGCATTCTTTGTTTGAACTAGATATGCCTCTGCTTTCTGGTTAATTGGTTATTTAGATCTTCATATACCAGCAATTGTGTGGGAAATGGTTAAAAGCGAAAAATGCTATTCTGCACTTCTGCTAGCTAGAGTGTGTGTCGTTTTTCCCAAGGTCTATTTTCCTGTGGTATAAAATTTGTTGTTTGCTGTTGTAATACATCTTCTGCTTAGAGTCAAGTTTGGCAAAAAAACTACCAGTAATTGATTGATTGTTGCTAGGACTTCTACTTGTGTACAAGTAGTAATAAAGCATGCTTTCTACGATTGTGCTGCTTCTTACACACAGCTGAATATTGCATCTGCAGCTTCAGCTGTGCATATGTTGCCTGTTATTGCGTACTTCATTTACCTCCACAAAAAAGGGTAAGTCTGGTGTTTACAAACTTTTTATATTAAGTATATGTTGTCTTACACTGATTTGTGACGTGTTACTGCAATCGGTTCATGTTTACATTATGTTGTGCTGAAAGATTGAATGCACTTTAGTTGTTACTTATATATTGAAACAGCTTGTTGCACTATGATTAGTATTCATTCGTTTTCATAGACTTATTACTAACAGCCTGGTATTTTACATCACATAAACATGCCGAGACGAATGGTCGATGCTACAGAAGTCAAGCCTGGAGAAAGAGGCTGGACTTGCATAATCTAGGTTGTCGAGAGACATCCTATCTTGTATAAGGTTGTGCCCACACATCCTTTTCAGAAAAGATATAGAAACTTTCTGCTTACTGATATGAAGGTTAGCACAATTACATTTATGTACAATTTTCACGCGTAAAAAATAATACACATACTAACTCCTCACATTTTTTACATCAAATCAGGGAACAAAAATCAAGGCAGTGATGTTCGATAATGAAATAGGTTGGGTTTCTTAATATGTTTTGCCTGTATGTAATCTAAGCCGACTGCACTCCTAAACTTGTAAGACTTTTATTTTCTATTCCTACACAGTAAAGTTTGTATTTAACTTTGCAATTTTCTTGGTTTTCCCTTGTAAATATCCACTAATTTCTGCATTTCCCCTGCAACTGTAGTACCTTTCTTTTGTATAATATCTGGTGTTTATTCAGGTAAATGCGTTGATGCTACGTGAGCCTGTTGTAAGGTGTTTCATGCATTTGAAATGTCCTTCTAAGGGATCATAGCTTCCCCCTGATTCCAAATTAACCCAACTGTAGAGGTAGATCTCTTTGCCGGAGCATTTGCAGATTGATCATTAGCATCATTTGAAGGGTCTTACTGTGGTTGTTTTGCTATTTGAAATTCGCAGCTGTCCATTTATTTTACACCAAGTTTAGTCTTACTATTCTTCTTTTTTGTGGTCTGTTTCTTAAATCTATGCTTTGATTTGTTGCTTATTGGTTCTTTTATGGCTCCCACCAATTAGTACATCATCTTTCAACGAATAGAGTTAACCTCTTAATACAACAAAGGCCTCACGAGGGCCTTGCGGTGCAAGGCCAAACACTACTAGTATTATTATATTACATACCGTAATGTAACACACAAATTAAAGTGTTATGACTTTTGATTAAAATTTCACAAAATGTTTTTGGGCTCAGATTTAAAACAATGATCTTTTTTTTTAACCAACCCTTCAGCCCTCTTATTATTAATTCCGGCCTTTGATCCAATTTTCTTTATCAAACAAATAACCTAATTTCCCAACCCTAAAACATTTAATTTTCCTTCAAAAAAAAAAACATTTAATCTTTCGGTCCTCCCCATTACAGTCGTACCCTTTCATCCTTGTTCCTCCTTCTCTGCAAATCCCAACATTCAATGCTCCAAATCTTCTCCAATCTTCTGGTCTTTCTGAATCATGTGATTATCCTCCGCCGACTTCCCTTATTCGTATAGCACCATGAGCCTTTCTGCTTCGTGAAGGCTACGAAGTTTTTGAATCGCATCAAAGTTCGATTCTTACCATAAACGATTTGATTTCGAATGAAAACCTTTATTTGCTACAACCGAATAATTGAATTCTGGAAGGCATGTCCTAGGCATTTAATACGAATAATTTACAGTTGATTCGAGCACTTAAAGCTGCGATTTTGAAAGCCCTCGAACGTCATTCAAGGCATGGGTCAAGATCGAATCTCAGCTATCTCAGGGAATCTTCGTATTTCCTCTATTTTAAGTTAATATCGTTTTATTACTTTGATTTGAACATTATAGCTGCCTGATTTTGTGGCCATTTTGTCCTTGAAAAGTTTGAATATTGAAAGACTGCCATTTTGATTCGGATACGATGCTGATTCGGCAGTGTTTTGAAAATCAGAGCAACGGTTCATACACAAAGGCTTTGGTTCGAAGGATTTCGAAGCCATATATTGACAAGGTGCAGTCCTTCTGAGTCAAGAACCAGAGGGGATACAAGTTTGTCTTTCTGTGGCATACAGGAGCAAAACATCGTGATTGTAGTCTCTCCAAATTGGTCAGTAAGTGGTTACCCTTGTTTTACAGTTTTTCATAGTTGTGTACTAGGAAAGAACTGTTTAGTTTTTGTATTGGCTGTGTGTTTGTTTGAATGAGTCGATCTGTTTTTGTCTAGTGAAAATCAGATAGTGTTCATTTGATTTAATCCGTGTATAGAATCAGTCTCAAAGGCACTTGGTTTGATAAACCAAGGTGACTTGTTTGGAAGAGACTTGAGGAACTGATTCTTGACTGTAAGAGATTGAATCAAAGTGACACTAGGCCTGATTGGCTCACTAGTGTCTTTATTCCCCCAATGCTCTGTCTGAAACTTGGTTCTGTCTCATTAGAGACTGCCTTCCAAGTTTCTGCCCCTTGTTGCTACTGTTTGTGCTTGACCCTGTGTACTTAATAATCTTTATAAGCTGTTTTTCTAGCTGCCTTGCACACACTTGTCACCACTGATCATTTGCACTGAATCTATGACATAAGTGCTGCATTTTTGCTGCATCATAAATGATCCTGTGAAGCATAAGTCTTGCTGCTGTTTCACTTTGCTGAACCTGCCATATTTATGGTCTACTGTATGAAGTGCTATTAATTTGCTCATCCTGTGCCTTAATCTGCCTTGCTGTGCATCTTTGGCTGAACCTGCAAACCTGCTGTTGTATTGTTAAGGCCTGTTAAAGTTTGCATCTTCTGAAGTTGTATATTAACTAGAATAGGGTCCAGTTTTATCATTTACTGATCTGTTGTCCAGTGTGTGCTCATACAGTGATCTACAACCTTGATAGTTTCAATCCTTGATTTTAACTATTTCTGTGTTCATCATATGAGTGGTCAGCTCTGTTGGATCAGGCCCTAGCTTGTACTTTCAGTCTGCTTCATCTCTGTTTGGCTTGCTGTTGTAATCTGTGGACTGAAGTCCGTTTAGCTCTGTAGTATTCTTATCTGCTGTTTGGACTGAATTCTTAGTATTCTTGTAACCTGCACTTATAGTACCAAGTAATCTGAACTACAAGACTCTTATGAAATTCTGTTTTTGTAATTTAGTGTTTTGAATCTGTACTTGATAATCTCTACTGCTATTTATTCATCTTTGAGCAAAATGTTCATTTAAGTACTTCCCCTGCAAGTTTGTTTTGCTGTATTAAAACAATATTTGTTTGCATATTAGAGCTTGCACTTTATAATATTTAATTGGTTTTGCTATTCAATCAACTAAAGTTCTAGTATCCTGCATACTCTCTTGTGTATTCAACCCAGTGATTATTTGTTTTGGTATCATCAATTAAATCTGCATATCACTTGAGTTATATCCACAGCATCTTGCTTTTCTCTGTTGGTTGATAATTAAATCAGTTTATGTTTTGGGGTTTGTGTTTTTGATCACATAGGTTATAATCAATTAGTCTAATAATCAATTAAGTACTTGCTTCCGGACTTGGTTAATTAAGACTAAATTGATAGTAACACACTCCGAGTTTACATAAATCGAATTAAGTTCAAAAAGTTATCGTGATCCATTCACCCCCTCTAGATCACAACTGGGCATAGATCCTAACATAGGCTTTAGTCAATTTTTCTAGATTTTGTAACCATTTTCATAAAAGGGTATTTTAGTCCTCTTTGGATAAGATACGTGTAACCCACATGATTCATAATCATATGGTTCAGACGTCATCAGAATGACATCTGATCACATGACTCTCCTCCACAGAGACTATGTCTAGAACAACCACAAACATTAAGGATATCAGCCATACAAGTACTAAGTTGAGATCTCATCGCCTATATCAACTATATAGTGACATTAATCCAGTATTTCTTTTGGTCTTCATCCTTGTCTTCAATTTATTTTACATAAAAATCTATCTAATAAATTTTACACCCGCCGCACACGTGGGAGCTAACGGTCGGGAATGGAATAATGCAAAAATAAAACTAGGTCAGGTTCTTCATAACGGCTTAGGACAACAATAAAAACAATAGAAAATAAAGCATTCACATCTATCCTATTGGTCGAGTCCATGATCAATCGGGGTTTATATAATCATATTATATCTACTATCTAATCCATACAATCAACATCTTATGAAAAAGATAAAATTAAATTTTAACTACTTGCGTCTTATAGCATCCAATCAATTAATTAATCAATGTTCAATTAATTAATAGCTTTAATCGAAATAATATTAACCATTAATAATAAATCAATTTTAATTTTAATTTTCTAATTTAAAACTATTTTAAATAAAATTAAAATCAATTGGGTCTAGGGCTGTAAATGAACGTCAGTATTCGATTCGATTCGCTGTATTCGGCTCGAAAAAAGCTCGATTCGAGTTCGATTCGAACCTTCGAACGTCGAGCCGAACGTTAGGTATTTGATATTCGTCTATCGAGCCTAACCGTATCGAACACGTTCGGCTCGAACTATTTTATATTTAAAAAAAACTATATATATATATATATATATATATATATATATATATATATATATATATATATATATATATATATATATTATTAAATTAAAATAGGAAATCAAAATCAAATTAGGGTTAGAAGTTAGAACATGTTCGAACGGTTCGAGCATGTTCGAGCCGAACCGGACCGAACATGTTTCCTAATATTCCAGTTCGAATCCGAGCCGAACCTTGCTAAATTAAGGTTCGATCAGTTCGAGCCGAGCCGAACCTTAGGTTCGAAAAATTTGAGCCGAGCTCGAACCTTACCAGGGTTCGGTAGGGTTCGGCTCGTTTACAGCCCTAATTGGGTCTCTTTTATTTCTTTTCTTTTTATTTTTAATCAAAATGATGTCTTTGGTTTGGTTCAAACAAAATTTAAAGGCTTCCCGGGCCCTTTTCAAAAATCAAATATTTTTTGGAGAAGGCCTAGGCCCGTACGTCTTTTCCAAAATCAAATATTTTGGAAGGGGCCTAGGTCTATTCCAAAAATTTGGAATGGCCAAGATTTGGTTTATAACCAAAACATATTTCTTCCCAACAAATTGGGTGATGCCACATGGCTTCCCAATAGTCAAACTATTTGAATCATTAGTTAATCACATGACATCAACTAAATAAAAGAGAAATTACCAACCATGGACCATATTGAAAAACATAAAGATGCACAAAACAAAACAAGAAGGGAAGGGGGGATGGTGGTGGGGCCGCCGCCACCCCTCCAAAACCTTTTTTTTCTTTTTGTGCACTAATTACGAATCAATATCATATATGACTTTTATCTATTGGATCTAATTTACTACGCGAATAAAAGATGGTTATTGCTTAAGCTCGAAGGCCACCCCGATACCACTGTTAGGAAATCAATCGAGTAGCGCAGCGGAATTTAAAAAATTAATTTCCCAATCCATGATCGACTTCGTTTAAACAATAAACATATAAGGGAGGGGACGGTAATACTACCTTGCTTGATCTAAAAGATCGACGTTTTGACCGTCCGGTAGGAGTAGATGTGCGCGAGCCGTCCACGTGTCCGGCCTCTACCAGTAATCCACACGAGCACCTTGCCGGAATTCTGCCAAAAATTGCTACTAAAAAAATCGACTGCTATGTCGACCTTTTCTCTCTCTATAATCTCTCTCTAAGAAGCTCTCTTATTTTTCACAAAATAATTAGCTCTTAGAATTATTGTGTACAAAAGAGCTAGTCAACCCCTCCTTTATATAAGAGAACTGGCGCTCCAATAAGTGTCCCCAACTGATTGGGATTAGCTTCTAGTAGATTGATGAGAAGGAAAACATTTTCCTAATAAAATAAGGAAAATCCCTTAGATTGATTTATTTCATTTAATTTAATATCTCACATTAAATATTTCCAAGATATTTGTCGATATCTAATATTGACTATCTTTATCTTATTACCATAAATCTATTTTCCAAAAAATAATTAATATCCATTATTAATATTATGGTAATCTTATTAATTAAATTATACAATTCAAATGTATCATATACACTTTACAACCTGCGCCTCTTTTGCCAATTTATTGGCTTCTGGAATATTCCTTAATTAATAATATACTATGATTAATTAATTTACAAAATACATGTATATCATATATACATATTTCAAAATACATATCTAATATATGTATATTTAATTAATCAACATAATTAATATCTTGTATTATATTATTCATAATAAATAAATACCACTATATTAATTTACCACTATAACCTTTAAAATATGAGATAAATTCTTTCATTATTTGTTTATCAACTATAACGCATTTTAATCTGACTTGATGGTCATATGTGTGTGACCCGATAGGTTTCCGAATATGTTGGCCGTAGACGTAAGACGCAATTACGAAAATGCCCTTCACCTCTAACGATCATGGATAGCGTCTAGCACACGTCCATGACCCCCAATCATCGGAAGAGTAAATACGCAATGACTACTACCTTTCATGTGCTCGGTTAGCGTGTAAATAGAATTCTATCGCTGTAATAATATCCATACGGTCGTATGTCGAGTGTCAAGCATTGACGACCGTATCTTATAATCTGGATATCATGCTCTCTCGAAGTAACTCATTTACTTCCACTTTGCATAGATTCACGAGAGTAATACATTCCTTATAAGAAAGCCCTTTCGGATATTCACTTCTAATCATAGGGTACGTGATTCCTAGACGACCTAACATGTATACTCTGTAAGCTTCAGTATCACACCCGATCACTACCGTATGATCGCCCCATGGTTATGGGAAACCTCAATAGTGTCAAAGCATGACAATCCATACTGTGATGCCATGTAGACTCCGGTCCTAAGGATAATTACACAACCGTCACATAGTGTGACACTTAACAGTGTAAGTGGGTCAGTCTAATGTACGCATTCTCTCATACACGTCCACGTACAGTCCAAGTATCTCCATACTTCGATAGACGAGATCTATCCTTCCTTTAAAGACATAAGATATCTAATACGTGTTACTCTGTTCGTACTATCAATGCCCTATTTAACAGTACATCAGCCTAGAGACATTTAAGTATCAAACTTATTAAAGTGATTAAAGATCTCATCAACCATAATTGCCTATCATGGTTTCTCTATCACAGTTTAATACTAAGGACGTTATCATATAACAATTCGTAATTGGTTCTTTAAAAGAAAATATATATGACAACAGAAAAGCCATTTATTACATATATGTATAATCATAAAGAAATAATAGAAATGATCTGACCCGGTCGGATGCGGTCCAACCCGATTGGGTTTAGGACACTATTTCAACACTAGGTGCTACCAATTTTGCAAGTGTTTAGTGATTCGCAGCTCGTAGTTAATCATGTCAAAGGGGAGTATGAAGCAAAAGAAGAACCGATGAAGAAGTACTTGTCTGTGGCCCAAGCCTTACTCAAGAAATTCATATCGGTCCAAATTGAGCAGGTCTCTCGATCTCAGAAGAAACGAGTTGATGCTCTTTCAAAGCTGGCTTCCAATTTCTCCTCAGACAAAAGAGTCTTGGTAGAGCAACTCGCTGAGCGAAGCTATGTTCAGAATGAAGTTCAACCAGTGTTGGACATATTTTAAGTTTTAATGATGAGTGCCAGACTAGCTGTTATAGAGAAAAGGCAAAAAGATGTCTAGATCAAATGTATAGGTTTATTAGAGTTTGATCTTTTTGTATAGGTTTGATCAAACAAGCATTGTAATTAGGTCAGCTGACTGTATCAGCAGACTTGTCTAGATCAATAGGGTAACTAGGTCAGTAGAGTGTCTAGGAACATGTTGAAGACTGAAGGCTGAGGGTACAAGCTCAGTTATTGAAGGCTAAGGGATCAAACTTAGTATTTAAAGTCAAGGATATGGAATCAGAATTTAGGGAAGTCTGTGATGACCTAAACTGATTACATATACCTTGTGTACAAGGTCTAAGTTCCATATCATAAGTGGTGATTGGAACTTAGTTATGATCAAAATGGTGTACTCTAACTTCACAATAAAAAGTTAGATGAGAAGAAGTCAGCTGATGTGTTATTCAAACACAGCAGACTTAAACCTGCTGTAAAATATGTACATCAGCAGGCTGTACATTATACTTCAAAAATTTGCTGAGTATATTTCTCGATTTAATCAATGGTTACATTGGAAGATTACAAGGATAAAGATGAATTACAAGCCTTGATATTGTCAAAAAATCAATGGCCAAGATAAAAAGAACGTTGGAAAGTTTCAGAGGATCAACCAATGGACATAAGTCAAAGGGTGGACAGACTGAAAACTGACAAAAAACACTGACAGTGTCAGTATTAGGAACTGTGACAGAAAGCAAGTCAAGATGGAGACAAATCTGAAACGGCTATGTTTGAATTCAAACATAGGTCACATGATTCTCACCTATAAATAAAAGACTCCTGATTCAGATACAACTGATGAAAATTAAGAAGAAAAAATAATACATTCAGAGCTGGCAAGAAAATTACCCTGCTGACATACACAGAGCTTAAACTGACTGATCAAGAAATTTCTTCAAGTGTAACCTACTATCAAGTTACATCAAATATATACACTTGAAGACATCAAGCTGCTGATCATTTCATCCTGAACAAGCTGCTGACAGCTTGAATCATTTACTTGATTCAAACTTTCTTTTATAAGAAACCTGCTGAAGACAGAGAAGCACTTAGGTGTCAAGAACTGTTGTTTGTGGTGGAGCTAGTGAAGAGACAATCCTACCCTTCCAGGACCAGTGGAATACTTTGGAGCAGCAATCCTACATGTTTCAAGTGTTCAGTTTGTGAAGCCATAGTTATTGGTGAAGGACAGACAGCTTAGGGATTTTTGTAACTGCAACCTCAAAGATCTCTAGTGAATTTCCTCCAACATCACAGGAGAAGAGTGGACTGACATGATTACACCACCTGGAACCACTATAAAACTTGCCTACTTACTTTCTGCATTTACTTTCCACATTTAGTATACTGATCACATCAACTATTGAAACTAGCTACTGATTCACACACATACACTACTGAGTATCCAATACTTTGTATCATTTCTTTAATAACAAGTAACAAGGCTTAAACTAAATATATTCCGCTGCAACAAATACAGTAATATCAACGGTCGATAGGACTACGAGCGATCAAGCGGGCTGCGATTTCTTTGAGTTTGTTAACTCTAAAAAGTTTTAAGTGTTAAGTTTATTCACCCCACTCCCTCTAAACTTAACCAAAGCATTTTCAAGGGACCAACAATTGGTATCGGAGCAGTGCTTCTGTTATGAAGTAATCCTACCTGCTGTGCTTGTGAAAATACTTTGAAAACTTTTTCAAGTTTCTGATTTTCAAAGCTTTGCATCATGGATAACAACCAGTATGCTAGGACTATGTTGATGTTTTCCTTAGATCGTTTTGATGAGTATAAACGTCGTATGCAGGCTTATCTAGCTGCAACACATGATGAGATGATGGATGTGCTAACTGATGGACCACTGGAGATCACAAAGGCCATAATTGTGGGCAGTGAAACTCAGTATGTTCCAAAGCCAAAAAGAGAGTGAGGTGCTGAAGATAGAAAAAGAGCAAACCTCAACAATATTTCTATTGATATCATATACAGAACCTTGGATAGCAATATGTACATGAAAGTGAAGGATTGTAAAACTGCAAAGGAACTTTGGGAAGAATTACAACTTATCTGTGAAGGCACTGATGCTATAAAGAAAAACAAAGCCAATGTAGCCAAAAGAAAGTTCCAAGATTTCAAGATGAAATCAAATGAAACCATTGAGCAAATAGAGCCAAGATTCAATGCTATCATGGATGAACTCACCCTGCTGAATGTAATCTATACAAAAGAAGATATCAATACAAGAATCTTAGAAGCCCTACCTGCAAAAGGAAGTTTGGGAGATGAAGGTTACTGCCAGAGAAGAATCTAGAAATTTACATGAAGAAGACACCTTCAAATTGTTTTCAGATCTCAAGGCTTATGAATTCAGTAAGAAACTTGTTCATGAGACTGAAAAGGAAGAACCAAAGACTACTGCATTGGCTGCTGCACATAAAAAAGAATCATCGGGTGGTCAAGATGATCTACTGGATGAGATGCAAGAGCAAATTGCCCTACTAAGCAAGAAGATCAGAATGATGAAAACAGGAAGGGGTTCTCCAAGAAACTTCACAAAGAAATCAAGTGAAAAGAAGAAGGAAGAATCCAAGAAAGATAATTAATTATTTGTGTTTTCATTGTAAGAAATCAGGACACTTCAAACCTGACTGTCCTGATTTGAAACAAAAAAAGGAACCTGGTTGTATGTGCTTCAACTGCAAGAAACCTGGACATTTCAGACCTGATTGTCCAGACCTACTGAAGAACAAGAATCAGCAAAGAAGACCTGGCAAGAAACCAATGGTTGCTGATGATGAATCAAGCTATGAAGTTAAATCAGAAAAAGGAAATGAATCTGTTGATATTGCACTTGTTGCTGATATGGATGATTATGCTTTAATGGCAAATATGGATGAGACTGAGGAGGTATACAACTCTGTATCTATAAATACTCATGCTGCAAGTGATTGTGAATCTGCTTGTGGTTCAAATCCCAAAAATTCTGACAATGAAGAAACTTTGGATGCCATCCTTAATCAATTGAGGAAAATACAATCTGGTTATGAGATTGTGAAGGCTGAAAAAGAAGCTCTTCAAACAGAAATTGAAAGGTTAAAAGCTGAATTAAGAACTCTCAAGGAAAGGAAAAAGATTATGAACATAATCAACATAAGTCTGTTGTACATTCAGTAGCTGCTGAATCTACTGAACAATCTAGTTCCACCACTGCATTCAAATATGGAAAGCCCTATGGTGATAGAACATGCCTTGGATTTGGAACTCAACAATCTACTAAGAGTGGATCCAGTAAGGTTACTGAACCTAGTATCAGAATTGGTCCTAAGTTTGTGCCTGCACAAGATCCCACTCCCAAAAGGGTTGATGAGGCAGTAAAGTCTACTGACAAGACTTCAAAGAAGCAAAATCAGAAGTCTAAAAGGTCAATAATACATAACAAAAAGGGTAAATCCAAGGGTAGGACTGCTGGACCTTCTAGCCCTGCTGATAACAGACCTGCTGCTAAGTCTGCTGGACCACAAAAAGGCAAAAATCAAAAATATTCCAAGGATAAGAATCATAAACCTAAAAATGTTAATCATTCTAGGGATACTTATCTCAGGGGGAAAGGTAAATTGTTCCCTACTGATGATGATTGGAATATTCCTGCCCCTACTGCTAGAAATAATAAACATAACCGTAATGCTAGGGTGAAACCTCAACAATGGAATCAGTAGAGGACTCAACAGAGGACTTATTCGAGACCTCAGCATGGACCTCAACAGACTCCATATTACAGGGCTGCTCCTAACAGACAACAAACTCATGGTTATGCTGGTGCTTCTAACAATAGAAATCACTTCAAACAGCATTATGTACCAAAATTCCAGAAAGCATATGTGAATCATACACAACCAAATGTTAGATTTTATGGAAATGTATGATACATATATGAACAAAAGTGTAATTCTTTTCAAAGAAGACCTTATGGAAATTTGCCAAGGGTCATGCTTACCACTGGCCATTATGGACCCAAATAGTTTTGGGTACCTAAAACACATTCTTTATTTTGTAGGGTGTCTGATACTTTGACAGTGGATGTTCCAGACATATGACAAAGAATAAGCATTGTTTGACAAACTATGTGGCAAAGGATGGACCAAGAGACAATTTTGGCAACAAGAACACACCAGGATACACAAGAGGATATAGAACACTGGTGAGGAATGGATTAACTATCAGAAATGTTGCATTTGTGGAAGGACTGGACTACAACCTACTGAGCACTGGACAATTTTGTGACATGGGCTACAAGGTCACTTTTGACAAAGGCAACTGTATTGTCATCAGTGAAAGAGATGAACAAGTTGTGTTGGCTGAAAGAAGACAACAAAACATGTATGTTGTGGATTGGTCTATTGCTGTTCCAAAAACATGCCTGATTGTGCATACCAAGTCAGAACTAAATTGGTTGTGGCATAAAAAGTTGAATCATCTCAATTTTGATGATATCAATCAGTTGGTGAAAAAGAAGTTGGTGATTGGTTTACCTGAGATCACATTAAAAAAGGATGCTATTTGTGATGCATGTCAGCAAGGTAAACAAACAAAGTCAAGCTTCAAGTCAAAGACTATATAATCAACTAAAAGAGTTTTGGAGTTGATGCATATGGATCTATGTTAGGAACATTTTATTATGTTTTGATGATGGTCATACTAGCTGTTATAGCAAGCCTGAAATAAGTTAGAATTCTCTGTATATGTTTTTACTTAGAGTTTGACATGTTGTATAAGTTGAGTCAGACAAGTATTGTACAAGTTGGTAGAACGGCTGAGTAAAAACATATTTTCGGCAGAGTGAACCTGGCCGAGTACCAGCAGAGAAGCATGAAGACATTATGGTCTGACTTATAACCAAGGAAGTCTGTGATGACCTTAAATAAGTCTAAGTTACATTCCATGTGATGAAACTTAATGTTTAAATATGGTGTACACTGATCTCACACAAATCAAGGATCAGCGAAGTACAAAGATTCTCCTGAACCTAAAAGAATGAAGGAAACAGTGAATCGGCAAAGTGAACTGACTCTCGGCTGAGTGAAGACAAAGTAGTGAAGGAAGATCTAAACGGCAAAGTCAGACAGTCACTTAACTGTTCAGAGAACGGTCAAGTAAACCTTACTTGATCAGATTTCGAAGTATGAAGAAGATACAGAGAATCGAGCATTAAATGCACAATCAAGGACGGATTTTCTGATAAACGTTTGAAGAAAAATACGATCACTGAAATCAAGGAGAATTTAATTAAGGGGGAATCAAGAATAAAATCAAGGATTATTCCCCTCATTAAAATAGCCAACGGACGGAAATTCAAATCAAGGATTATCAAGGCTATAAATAGAAGGCATTGACAGACAAGAAAAAAACACAAGAGAGAACGATTAAGTTTGATAATTTACAAGCAGAAACTCAGTCAAAGTGAAAAGCCTTCATCTGTGCTAAAAGAAAATATCTAAAGATCAACTCAGGAATCAGAACTTCATTTACAAATCAAGCTCTAAGATTGATCAACAAGTCTATGGATTTAATTCACATCAACTGAGGCAATTGAATCAGAGGAATTTGAGAAGGAGTTGCAACCTTTGTGATAGCTGCTGAAAGATTTGTTCTCAATGAGCGGTGATAGAGACTGAGTCACTGAAGCTTTTGAAGCCAGGGAGTGATAGTCTTGAAGATTGTGAAGCTTGTGTAGTCGAGGACAATCGTGTTGGGATATTGTTGTGCCCACAATGATCCATATATGGTTTGATTAATTTTACAGTACCTAAATTTATGTGCCATATATATTTTTATTGTCACTAACCCTGCCAAGAAGTCGTATGACTTATAAGGCATTTATTTGTTTTGCAGGTACTCTGAAAAATACCATAAATGATTAAAACAAATGTGTGTATGATATATTTTTTTTATCATCACCATTTTATATGATATGGTGTCATACTAATGGATAACACATCAAAACTCTTGGACTAAACATATATATTAATCCAGCAACATTTTAAATTCCACATCTACTGGGCCTAAATTTATTAATATAACTAGTCTGCTTATTTTATTTGAATATTCCAAGCATGATACAATTCTCGGCCCAGTTAACCCAATCCCCATATCTTCTACCCACTTAACACCATTATAAGCCCACAAAATATTATTCACTCTTATAATAAAATTCGCCCATTTACCCATCTTATTACACAACCATTTCTCTACCATATAAATAATATTCCAACCCTAAAAAACCTTCAGATACATACCGCCGCCTCTCTTCAGTTTCCTTTTCCTTCAGACAAAAAAAAAATCATCTTCTTCCTCTCTTCAAAATCCAACCATTAATCCTTCTCTTTGTCTCAAATCCTTAAACATTTGTCCTAACACATGAATCTTTCTTTCATTCAGTCTATATCAAACAATTTCCGCTTTCGGTTAGCTTCAACTCTTATCTGTTTTGACCAAGAAAACGAGCCGATCTTAGATAAAATCTGGCAAACTTTTGTAGCTGAAATTGTTCATCATCTGCTGCCGATAAATCAAGCTTCGTTCTGGTGTTTTTAAAAGCTCAGCCTGTTCGATTGATTCTGTATAAAATAAAAGCTGAAACTCTTCTTTAACGATTATGAACCTGTTCGTTTATGCTCTTGCACAAGTAAAGTTCGAATCTTTTTGGTAATATGACTCAGAAATTGTAGCGAATACTCTCTGTTTTCGTCTCCTCTACTATCCGAGTTAATAACTTGATGAAATCGATGATGGTATGCTTCGATTTATGAGTCAATACTATCAGAGTTGTTGGCTTCGTGGTTTCGTTATTTGATAATTTCAGACCTTTTATCTGTTAAAAAGATGTTTTCTTTTTAATTTTCTAGCTGTCATAAAAGGTACAACTTAAATCTATGGCTTAGCTAAAAACAAATTTTGATCTATAAACTTCTAGTCGAACTGAATAAATTTGATAAGAATATGTTTTTGATCAATCATTAGATTGATGAAATCATGTTATGTGCTTTATATGATTATTAGTCTAAAATTCTGATTGATGATTCAGTAGCATTTGCATTACTTGCATATCCCATTCGGATAAAGATTTGATGAAATCTTATGATTTTTGAGTCAAATCTTGAGTATTGATCCTATGAAATGATATACTCCATGCTCATCTGCTATGATTTCAGAATATAGCCAAGATGAAGCATTTCCGGGTTGCCTGTGCCTCCGGATTTGGTGTGCTATGAACGTATATCTATATTCATAACACACCCCCACCACTTCTACTGCCACACTGAGAATTCTCTGCATTTATATATATCTTTTTATATAAATTTTTATACTTAGTGTCTATATAAATTTCTTGCTCTGGAATGCACACTCACCTCACATATATATATATATATATATATATATATATATATATACATGGTTAAAATAAACAAATCTGTTGTTGTATTTTTATCAACTCGAAATTCTAAGAAAATAAATCAAGAAAACTGTCTGTGTTCCCTATACAGTGCATTTACTACTTGTGTTGTTTCAATGCTGCATCTGAAAGGTTTTCTCTAAATATTTTCAACAGTCTTTTTAGAATACAACAACACTTATTACTATTTTTAAAACCAATGGCAGACTTTTGAATAACCACATTCATTGCATATTATGTTTTCAAAGTGGTTCAGTAAATGCTCTACTATTTACTTGCCTATAAATTCTCAGTGATACCAAACTGATCTAGCAACAAGCTGATCAAACATTTTTTATTTACAAAAAATTCCTTTGTATTTCGAAATTTGTTTACTTTATTTGTATCTCAGTTCATCTTCTGAGATTGCAAATCTGAATTTCATCTTGGATCTGCCTGTGTGATTCAAGGTTGAAATTTGGGTGTGGTGATACTCTCTGGATATCCAGCCTGAGTTTTGGGATTGCACCAAGGCTTGTTTCTGGCACCAGTGCTCTATCTCACAACCTGAACCTTAGGGTTCGTATCAGTAAGTTCTCGTATTTGCTTTTTGCTTTCAATTTGCTAATTTTTCTTGTGTGTCTGAATTTTAGAACTTGGTTAGAAAAAGAAAAAAAGGTGTATCAGTTCTGTTGTATTAACTTTTCATAAAAAGAACTATATTTGAATCACTGTGACTTTGTGTCACTGTTGTGCTTGTGATTCAGATACTAAAGTGTGATCTGAAAGTTAATAAGTCAGAACAAATTCTATTCATCTTGTAATTTATTTTCAGCTCTGAAAATCTAGTGTAATCTGTAAAAAAAGCAATATAGTGAAATCTGTGGATGTGTAGTTAATATTGACACATAGGACTGTATGATAGTCTAAACAACTATTAAAATCAGTTTATGTGATTTAGAATCAAATTAGAAACACACTTAAATTGCTGCATGCTAAATTGATAGATTTTAACTCGTTAAAATCCTTAATCAAATTGATCACAAGAACATTAACCTATACACGTTGATCTTAGCTAGATCTTCCGCCTAGTTTATTATCAATAATAGGTTAATTAATTTGGAAACTCTAAAAAGGCTAATTAAAATTTAAAAAGCCGTAATATCCTATTCACCCCCCCCTAGGATATATATATTGCGCATATACGATCCAACAAATCGTACTATTGTATCTATGAAAACAATAGTGAATTCCTCCAATCATCACAGGAAAAGAGTGGATTAGGGGATTACACCACCCTGAACCACTATAAACCTTTGTGTCTATTTACTTTCAGCAGTTTACTTTTCAGCACTTTACTTAACCGCATAATATATAACTGTGGTTGCATAATCTACTTTGAAACAACGTTTTAAGAAGGGACTTATCCGCTGCCCAAAAGCTTTTAACTATAAGAAAAGTTTTTGAAACTCCACTATAGTCATTCACCCCCCCCCCCCCTCTGACTATAGCTTTACCCTTCTCTGGGACCAACAATCTATTTGGACCAGTAATACCAACAAGTGTAACAGGAAAGAAGTACACTCTGGTAGTTGTGGATGATTATTCAAGATACACTTGGGTAATATTTATGAACAAGAAAAGTGAAACACTTCAAAAGATGCCTGAACTTTTGAAGAGATTGCAAAATGAGAAAAGTTTGACAGTAGTGAAAATCAGATCAGACAAGAGTACTGAGTTTCTCAATAAAGTTATAAGAGAATATTGTGAACAAAATGTGTGCTGCATCAATTAGCAGCTGCTGGTACACCTCAGCAAAATAGGGTTGCTGAGAGAAGAAACAGGACCTTGAAAGAAGCAGGGAGGACTATGATTTGTGAAGCATTACTACTTGAAAGATATTGGGTGAAAGCAATCAATACAGCATGCTATACACAAAATAGGACCTCGGTTAACAAGAAGCTGCTGAAGACACCGTATGAATTATGGAATGGAAGAAAAACTAACATATCTTATTTCCATCCATTGGGATGCAAATGTTTTATTTTGAATCATAAGGAGCAAGACATTCCAACCAAAATCAGATGAAGGAATCTTTATGGGATACTCTTCAGTTAGTAAGGCATTCAGGGTACTAAACAATAGGACTTTGAAACATGAAGAATCAATACATGTTGTATTTGATGAACCGAAGTTCACTGGAATGGAAGGTGATGTCTCAGAACCTGCTGAGAATCTCCAAGCTACATATCCAGAATTTGTTGATGTTTTGGAAAAGATAAATGACTTAAAAGTTTCTGACTCTGCCCCTGCTGAAGAACCTGCTGGTAACACTACTGATGCAACAACAGATGAAGTTCAAGGATCTGCTGAACCCCCTACTGAAGCAACAACAGAGCCTACTGAAGATGAAGCTCCTATAAATCAAACAAATCAAGATTTACAATGGTTGAAGGACCACCCTACTGAACAAGTTATTGGCAATATACAGCAAGGTGTAAGGACTATAAGACAATTAATTGGAAGAATTGTTTACTTGTTTTCTATCTCAAATGGAGCCCAAAGTTGTTGAAGAAGCAATATCTGATCCAGACTGGATAATTTCTATGCAAGAAGAATTGAATGATTTTGAAAGAAACCAAGTTTGGACACTAGTAGAAAAGCCTAGTCATGCAAATATAATTGGAACTAAATAGGTATACATAAATAAATTGGATGAATCTGGTACCATTGTAAGGAATAAGGCCAGACTAGTGGCAAAAGGCTATTCTCAAGCTGAAGGAATAGATTTTGATGAGACATATGCCTCAGTTGCAAGATTAAAAGCCATAAGACTATTTTTGGCATATTCTGCACACAAAAACTTCAAGGTATACCAGATGGATGTCAAAAGTGCATTCATGAATAGCATTCTGGAGGAAGAAGTTTATGTTCAGCAACCTCCTGGTTTTGAAGTTAAAGATCAAGAAGATAAAGTGTACAGACTTAACAAGGCAATTTATGGTCTGAAACAAGCACAAAGAGCATGATATGAAACCCTATCTCAATTCGTGGTGGAAAATGGTTTTACCAAAGGTACCATTGACAAGACTCTTTTCAGATTCAATGAAGGTGACAGCACCCTGCTGGTACAGATTTATGTTGATGACATAATTTTTGGCTCTGAAAATGAATTTCTATGTGAAAAGTTTGCTAATCGCATGAAAAGCAAGTTCCAAATGAGTATGATGGGAGAGATGAACTACTTCTTGGGATTACAAGTCAAACAAATGAAAGATGGAATTTTCATTCATCAAACTAAATATACCAAGAAGCTACTGAAGAAGTTTGGTATGGAAAACAACACCAATGTATCAACTCCTATGAGTACTAACATCAGATTGGATGAAGATAGAGAAAGAAAATATGTTGATCAAACATTATACAGAAGGATGATAGGCAGTCTATTGTACATCACTACCAGCAGACCTGATATATCCTTTACTGTAGGTGTTTGTGCAAGATTTCAATCAAAGCCAAAGGAAAGTCACTTAGCTGCAGTCAAAAGGATTCTCAAGTATCTAAAAGAGACTTTGGGAGTAGGGATATGGTATTCAAGAGATGGAAGTTTCAAAGTTATATCCTACTCAGATTCTGATTATGCTGGATGCAAGATTGACAAAAAAAGCACCGCAGGAACTTGTCAGTTGATGGGAAATAGCTAGTTTCCTGGTTTAGCAAGAAACAAAATTCAATATATACTTCCACTGCTAAAGCTGAATATATTGCTGCTGGAAGCTGCTGTGCATAAATACTATGGTTAAGACAACAGGTAAGGGATTATGGAATTGAAGAAAGAGAAATTCATATAATGTGTGACAACACAAGTGCAATTGCAATCACTGAAAATCCTGTTTTGCACTCAAGAACCAAGCACATTGATGTGAGACATCATTTTATAAGAGATCATGTGGAGAAAAAAAGATGTGGTGGTTCTTTACATCCCTACTGAAGATCAACTTGCTGATATATTTACAAAACCATTGGATAATGAAAGATTTGCTAAGTTAAGAACTGAACTTGGCATTGTAAAGTTGACTGATATATTATTGATCAGCAGTGTACTGGAATTCACAAAGGGGATTAGTCTTTGCCTTGCTGGGTGAGCTCACTTGGCAGACTAGTCATTGGTATCAACAATTCCATGTATTTAAATAAGTCTGGACAATTGAGCAAATGAAGTTGCCGAGGGGATTGGTCTTTGTCCTGTTGGGTGAGCTCACTTGACAGATCAGTCATTGGTATTAAATTTCATCTTGTATTATCAGTTGGACAAAACAAGTGTGTATGAAGATAGTAACTCATCAGCAGGCTACTGAGCCATCTTTGTCGCCAGGCTGCTGAGTCAACTCTGCTGAAGATCAAGTCTCCTGGAGTATACGTTACAAGACAGTCAAACTTAAATGAAAGTCAACAGTAATTGGATATTATTCTTATCCTTTATAACTGCGGTTTCAATATCCAACGGTTACAAGTCTTTAAGGGATAAGTTAGTGGGACACGTGGCAACATCACATTTATTCCAAAGTTAATCGTGGTTAAATTCTACAGTATGTGTACAGTACTTTCCTGACAGTTACTACCCACTATCTTTCCTTATATATACAGACATATATACAGAGAAGATACTTACAAGTTCAGATTGATTTTCTCTGAGAATATACAATGTGAACACAGATTTGCAAGCTTTCTTCTTCATCTTTTTAACTTCTTCAATGGCGAATAAGAGAGATGTTCATATTGGAACAAGTCAAAGTGTTAGAGGCTTTGTTACTGATGCTAACAAGACAGAATTAGCCATCAACATTGGTAGAAGGATAAGGAGATACGAAGGACTGGAAGATGTTCTAAATTTGAGATTAGACAGCATCTCATACACCAATATTGCTAATTTCTGGATGAACAGTGTGATAAGATATGATAGAGAGGCATTCACCACTACAGTCAATGCCCAGCAGATTGAAATTACTTCAAATCTGCTGAGGGAGGTATTCGGATTTGGACCTGGAAATGGTGCCCCTACAAATCCTGAATCTATGAAACTAGCAAGACTGGACTTTGTTGATTCAATCAAGAAAAACAAGTCCATACCATCAATACTGAGTATCAATGTGAAGAACATTCTTGGATTTAGTGGAAGTCTTGATACTTTCTCAGGACCCAAGATAGACATGCTAATAATCATATGCAAGAGCATGAAGTTTGATTGGGCCGGATTCTTTATTCAATAAATGAAGAAGGTAGTGACAGAGGATAGAGATGGCACAAGGAAGTCCAAAGCAAAACCACATGTTTTGATGATACAGGCCCTACTGACTCACTTGAAGATTGCTGATGTTGCACCTGCAAAAATCAACAAGTCTAGATACAAACCAGAGATCAGTGATCCCATTCCTGGTTTAGATGATGATGATGATGAGGCAACTGAAAGTGATAATGATAGAGATGATAATGATGGTGGTGGGCAGGCTAAGCAAGTTACACAACCTGTTGCACCAAAGAAGGCTGTTGCGAAAAGAAAGGCTGGTGATACAAGAAAGATCACTGAGATCTTAAAGCCTAAAAAGGCAAGGCGGCAACCAGTAGACACTGCTGGGTCTACTGAGATTCCGGTTGAAGTTGAGGCTGCTGAGCCTGCTGGAGCTACAAAGAAAACTGCTGAGATTTTGAGAGAACAACATAAAGAAGACAGAAGAAAAAGAAAAGCTGCTGAAACTAAGCAGCAAGCAGCAAAAAGAAGGAAACAGATTGCAAAGAAGAAAGTTTATGGTAAAGTCAAAGAGTTAAAGGTCCTGGAGGACCAAAGGGAAGTAGAAGAAGAGTCTGTTAAGCCTACTGAGAATGATGATGTTGTTGTTAAGCAACAAATTGAAGAACCACAACATACTGCTGCACCTGAGCCTGCTGTGGAAGTTAGTGTATCTATTCAAGACCCTGCTATGGATGCTACAACTCAGGGGGAAGAACACACTGCTACAGACCCTGCTGATGTGCATATAAGTCAGGGGAACCTAGTGTGGAACAGCTGGAGGTAGTAGGTATGAATGTACAACCTGATGAACATACAGACCTATTTGTATCTGCCATAGATACATTGACTCATCTTGTTGAAGCCTTTAGGGGACAACAAGCTGAGCAATCTGCCCCAAAAAGTCCCACAATGCCTTTTGAGAGAAGGGAAAAGAAGTCTAAGAAAGAAAAGGTAGATCCCAACTTCAAGAAAATTGAAGATTACTTTCCTTGGAAGTTTGGTTTCTACAAGAGACAAAAACCAGATGCAGAACCAATGACCGATTTTGAAGAATGGTCATTCAACCAGTTGGGAGTAGAGATCCTGCTTGGATTAATTGATACATCTGAACTACAAGTGAGGCTGCTGGATATTATTGAAAGGGAAAAGGAAAGAGGATGCATTTTGTTTAGAGAACCACAACATGCACCTGACAATGATGACTCATCATCTTCTGATTCTGATAATGATCACCCTTCAATTTCCAGGCCAACCAAGTGGCACTGCATTGGAAAGACCTGCTCAGGATGTAAGACAGGGGTCTAAAGACACAACAGCAGATCACTCTGCTGATGCTGGCAAGTTTGCTGAAAGCCAGCAAACTGATTATATAGATGAAGATCTGAAGAATATGACTATGGATGATCTGGAAGTTCAAATTAATGCTGGAATATCTCTTGGAGATAACAGGCTGGTCAGTATGTCTGACACCTTGCTGGTTGCGGTGTCTGATGTAAATTCTGAGGATCAACAGATTGACATGCTAAATGAAGAGCTAGGAATTGTTTTCAATGAAGATTTGGAGAGACAACTTGCTATAGCAACATCACTTGAAGAGGCCATGATATCTACTATTTTTTATGTTGTTATGTTTGAAGAAGCTGATACAAGTTCAGAGGACTCAGCTCGGTAACAGGAGTGGTTTGACACTCATGATACCTTATCTCAAGTTGCAGATCAATTCCAAAAAGGTTGCTGATGCTAGAGGAGTCTTAGAGGAAAATCTGGCTATATTTCCTCAAATTTCTGTTGAAGAGGTGGTTCAAGTTGCTGAGTTACAAACAGCACCTGAATACAGGTCGGAACAGAGGGTCCTAATTACTGAGGAACAAATAGTATTAGGACAAATGTTGGAACTATTGATGGGATTGGAGGAATCCCCTGTACATTTTGAAGAAATTTTTGTAGAACAGGCTATTGAAGTTAAAGCTACTGGAGGTAAAGATAGTCAGCAGACTGGTGCTAAAGATGATGAACAGCTATTGGACTATGACTTTAGTGATGATGAATTTCAAATGCCTGAGGAAGAACAAGTTGCTGATGAGCCTCAACAGGCACATGTACCAATTTTTGAAGAGGCACGTGTTTTGGAACCTCAACCTGCACAAGATCCTATTTTGGAAGAAATTTTTGAAGATGTGAATGAGGAAGGTCCTGAACCTGCTGAATGGGATAGGACAAGAGCCATAGTTGTCAGCCTCACCCACCAATGATAGGAATGTTGTTATATGTTTTCTTAAAAGAAACATCTTTTGTCGGTTTGGGGCACCCCGGGCTATAATTAGTGATAATGGAAGCCACTTTGCCAATAAACCGTTTGACAAACTTTTAGAGAAGTATGGGGTGAAACACAAGTTAGGTACCGCTTACCATCCTCAAACGAGTGGTCAAGTTGAAGTCACGAATAGGGGTATTAAGCGTATCTTGGAGAGGACGGTAGACATGAATGTCAAGAGTTGGTCTTTAAAGTTAGATGATGCTCTGTGGGCCCATAGGACAGCCTTTAAGACACCCCTAGGCATGTCACCTTATGTGATAGCCTATGATAAATCTTGTCATCTTCCCGTAGAAATCGAACATAAGGCTTATTGGGCTATCAAAATGCTAAACCTCGATGACACCTTAGTTGGTGCGAAGCGTATGGCCCAATTGAATGAATTGGATAAGTTTCGCCTCTGTGCTTACGATCTTTCGACGAAGTATAAAGAGAAGACTAAGTTGCTCCATGATAAGTTGATCAAACCTCGTGTTTTCAATGAGGGTGACGAAGTCTTATTGTATAATACTCGTCTTCATCTTTTTCAAGGAAAGTTGAAGTCTAGGTGGTCCGGTCCCTACGTGGTATCAAAAGTCTATCCGTCCGGTGCTATTGAAATCACCCATCCTAAGTTTGGCACGTTCACCACCAATGGCTTACGGTTGAAAAGGTATGAGAGGTTGCCTTACGACGAAGCACTAGAAATAGTGAACCTTGAAGACCCCATACCGTGTGATGAATCGTGTAAGTCTTGTCATGGACTTTAAACCTTGACCCGTATAATTCTCAATCAACCTTTTCATCTCTCTTTCTACCCTTTCTCGTCTCGTGCCAACGGTATAACTTGAAAAAGTTGACACCGTATAATCCATCTTGTCGAACCAACGACGTAAAACAAAGGCGCTTGGGGGAGGCAACCCACCATTTCGTAGTTTTTTCTGAGTGATTTGGTGTTTCTAGTGGTCTCGGGGTGGTAAGAATCAAGTGTGGGGTGTCAATCTTGAGTTAGCTTTGTTCCAGCTTTTCAAACGCCCGTTTACCCCTTTTCAAACGTGCGTTTAGGCTTTTCCCTTTCCAAACGCGCGTTTGGAACCATCTCAACAACTCTCTGTTCGTGAATTTCCTTTCTAAACGCACGTTTCACATTTCAAACGCGCGTTTGGACGTGCGAAACGCGCGTTCCACCTTTTTAAACGCTCGTTTAGGTTCATCTCCTTCATATAACCCCTGCTTTTGAAACCGGCGTTTCTGATTTCTTCTTCAAACCCTATAAACACTGGCGGCCTCTTCACCCCTTTTCACTCGAAATTGCTCGTTTCTACTCCGTTTTCAACGATTTAAACACCAAACAACACCTCTCACTCCCTTCTCTTGATTCTATCAATCCATTCCAACAACAAATCACCCGTTTTCTTGATTCGATCTTCACTTTTGGCAACTTTTTGCCTAGGTCGAATTTGACCTCCATTGACGTTTCGGGACTCATTGTTTGGGTTGGTTTGTTTTGAAATCCCGGTTGGACGATAACCGGGTTGGTTTTGATTGTTTGAATTGGTTGATTGGTGGTGTTTGGTGAGTATAGAGATAATGAGAGATACTAAGCGTAAAGGAACAGAGGGTAAAGGGAAAGGAAAACAGCCGCTAACTAAACACATGCCCAAAAAGCAGATTACCCTAGTTTATCCCCGGATAGCTAAGGGTGGTATTCGGATTGATGATACGGGCCGTGCTGAGAGTAGGAATCCTAGAGCCCTTAAGCTTGTTGGACAGTTGAGATATGAGACTTCGGACGAGGACTTTGAGCCGGACACTGAGGGAAGGAATTCTAGTAGTGAGAGTGAGGAAGCAACAGACCTTGAGTTTGAGACTGTGCCCTTAGCACGGAAGCGAGCCAAAACTGTGCAAACACCTGTTTCACTTCCTCCACATAATGCCCCTCCACAGAGTGCCCCCGAGCAAGATCCTCCACTAGCTCCTCCTCCTAACGACCCTTTACCTTTCGACCAGCGTTTTAACTCACCAGTGGCCATGACCAACTACAATGAGTATATCGCCACAAAGAACGTGTGTTACGAGAGGGGGTTAGATCTTAAGGTGGTTCCTCAAACCTTCATCGACAACTTGAGAAAGAGAGGTTGGAACAACTTGATTTATGAGCCGGAAGGGAACCTCAATCTCACATTAGTTCGGGAGTGGTATGCTAATTTTAGTGTCGCCAATCTAGAGTCGGGTTTCATAAAGGTAAGAGGAGTCAATGTCCCGTGGTCCGTCAAGGCAATTAATGATTACTACCGGATACCAGCTTTTGAGGGCTAGGATTATATCGGTTGGTTTGCGGAGAGACAGCATTGGGGGAATACTGAGACTGAGGATCCTTGGGAAAAGATGAGGACGGACATCAATCCAGATTTACAGTGGATATCTAAGGGAAGTAGTGCACGAAATCAGTGGTGACGACAACTTGGCCTGATGAGTGGAAAGTTAAAGCGAAGTTCTCCCAGAATCGCCTACTACCGAAGGACAACATTACGCATTTTCACATAAAGGACTTGCAATTGTTGTATGTCTTACACTATGATCTCAAGGTAAATGTCGGGAAGACTATTTTCGAGGAGTTTAGAGAAAATCAGAAGGTCAAGCGTCGTATGCTCATGTGCCCTTACCTCATTTATGGCTTATGCAAGAGAGCACCGGTTGAGGAATATCCCGACGATCAGATCTGAGGAAAAAGAATCAGCCCGTGGTTCCAAAGCCGATCAATGCCCGTACCACTCCAAGACCTCCTAGGCCCACCCCACAACCTATTCACACTGACCTTCGCCCCAGCACCTCGACTACATCCAGCACACTCCCTATACCTCCACCTGTCATCACCACCACAACCCCCACCTCAATACCCCCACCTCCTCCATTCACTACTAGACCTTCCACTACACCTCCACCTCCATCTTTTACACCGACAACCGGGGGACCGTGGCTTAGTGAGCGGCGGGGCTTCTCATTACACATAATCAGCGGGATTGGATGGACAGTTTGAGGGTGACTCTGAATGGAATCGTTGAGAATCAGAGGGTATTCGCTCAGGCCAGACAGATTGATCTTCCTTCACTAGATTTGGATTTCTCACCATTTCAGTATACCCCAGAGATTGAGGCAGACTTGCAGAGGGTCTCAGAGGAGTTGTTAGTTGATGAGCCAGAGGAGGGGTTTGATGACATTGCTTTGGGTGATCTGATTGGCACAGATGGGGCTGAGACAGAGGCAAATAAGACAGGTGATGCAGGACCTACACAGACTGAGAGTGCAGCTGCTGTGGTTGCACCATCTTCGAGCACACCTGACTCCACCACTGATGTACAAGGACATGGAGCGGACTAGCATGTTTTCATGCATTTTATACTCTTATCTTATTTTGCTAGTCTGTCTCTTATATACTATGATGTTTCAGTTACTTTTGACATTCTCTCATCATTCGTTGGATACACTTCACTTTGCATACACGCGCACTTATTTTTGAGCCCCTGAGGCCTGCTTGACCGTGTATGTTTTCCTTTTCTTGGATTGTTACTTTGGGATGACGGGGTTCTTATTTCTATTGGTTTTATCTGATGAATGAATGTCCTGTTCTTATTGATTCTTTTCTATCCTTCCATTGCATACCCGTATCCCCCTCGTTCTACTTTGATTTCGTTACTGTGGCATGGACTCGTTATTTTACGCACCCGCTTACCCTATTGCTTTCTTTATAGCACACGGATTCAGTCCCGTGCATGCGCTTTCTTTGTTTCTGTTGATCTCGCTTTAGGTTACGGGATGGATATATACGAGGTTGTCACGAGTTTCGAGTCACGATTGCGCCTTTCTACCGGGTCTTTGGTCAAACAGCTAACTCTTTTTATCTCTCACACACTGAGGACAGTGTTTCGTTTAAGTGTGGGGTGGGAGACTTAGCCGTTTTATTGTTTTTCATTGTTGAATGTGCTATATATGTGGTATGCTAGCCTATGATCGGGCTTGAGTCGATTTTTGGGTAAATTTTAAAATTTTTCTAGGGTTCTTAACACCGTGTTGTGTGTGTTATTCTCACATTCGAGTGGTGATTACTTTAGTAGGGACCCCGAACGTGTACACTGCGGTTTGATATTATCTTGAGAATGGAGTTTATTAATTTCACGTAAGCTACAGTTCATGCACAATCTGATTGCTACCACCTCTCATACCACTGGTCTCGAGACAAAATAGAGAGGTTCACCTAAGTAGGATACGGGATGACGGTCCTGGAGTCTCTTTGACCCTACCAAAGCCAAATAAGCCTTATCCCGAAACGTTAGACCTTTGTAGCCCCTCTCAGTCTTGATAGAATGGTTTGACCACCATTCGTTTTATAGCCATTTTGTTACTCAGTCAGAATCCTACCTTGAGCCTTAATTATGGTCACATTTCCTTCATTTATACCCTACGAGTGGACTTAGTCTTTTGTTGAGACACACTTGCTAAGGCAAGTGTGGGCTGGGGGAAATGATGTCTTGATGGGTTGGTGTTTTCTTGGTTTGACCTATAAGGAGAAGGGGAGCTCATTTGGGCCTAGTGTTTGGGTTTGGCCCAAGAAAAAAAAAGTTCAAAATAAATTAGCTCTCATTGAATAAAAGCTTGGAGGTTATTGAAATAAAGGTTGGAATCAAAGGAATGAGCTTATAAGTGTTTTTATGATGTTAGAGTTGGGATTGTGAGATAGGTGTTTATATATTCGATCTCGCCCCATAACACTTGAAACATAGTTGAGTGTGGCAATGAGTTCGGGTGTGTTAGTAACCTATGGTTCCCAAAGGGCTTTAATTAATCAAAGAGGAGTTTGGATGGTTTGTATGGTAGAGATGAAGTGGTACACTTGTTGATTAGGTTCACTCGTACTTCTTTTTCTCCAATTTCCAAAATATCCTTTTCGATTAACCGGAATTACCTTAGCCTAACGTTATAACCCTTCAAGTCCTACCCGATCGTGTCCAAACTTAGTGACCTTGATTAGTGGAGAGACTAGTGAGTATGAAACGGTTGGTAGACTTTTGGTCGGGATTCAAGCCCCGACAATCATTTTGAGCACTTGGTTTTAGCTTGGCACCACACACACTCCATTTTCTTGATAATGTTATAACCGGTGTGTATATGTTCGTGTTTCCTACTTTGTAGTCACCTCGAGGGTGTGGGTAGTAGCACCTACGTCACAACGTTGAATCCCTTGGTTTATTTTAAAATGCCTAGTCTACTCGAGGGCGAGCAAAGGCTAAGTGTGGGGTGGTTGATGGGAGTCAACTTTACGTGACTCCGGTGCATTGTTTATCCCCGTTTACCACATTTTCAGCACATTTTTTGGGTGATTTAGACCGTTTTCGGGGTGTTATCGTGAGCTCATGGCTCGGGGAGTAAATCCGTTACTTTGATGGATCACTACCCATTTTTGTTGATATTAACCCCATTCCCGAGCATTTTTACCCTCCGGAATTGTTTGGATGTTTTTGGTTGTTTATGATGTTGAAGGGTATTGGTGTCTCGAGGACCCGAGAGGTGATGATTTGTGGCAAAAGGCATGATCGAGGCAAGATGAGAGATCTAAGAGGAAGAGAAGTGAAGTTTTGGGGCAACAGGGGTTCAAACGCGCGTTTGAACCCCCCAAACGTGCGTTTAAAGAGCCACAACTTGATCAGAGTCCAAGCCTTCCAAACGCGCGTATCAAATTTCTCCTAAACGCGCGTTCCGGTCTTCCAAACGCGCGTTTGAACATCCTAAACGTGCGTTCCAAGTCCACCAAACGCGCGTTTGAACCCCCTTAAACGCGCGTTCCAGATGAAGGTAGTCAAGTCCCTGCCCAGAAATGAAGCGAAACGCACGTTTGCACTAATCCAAACGTGCGTTTGAAGAAGTTAAACGCCAGTCTCAGCATCCTAAACGTGCGTTTGAAGCCGATTTCTGCAGATTTTCTCCCACCTATAAATACTCCCCCTTAGACTATTTCTTGGATATCAATTATTCTCTTAGCAAAACTCTACTCATTTCTTAGCTCAAATTTTGTAATAGCTTAGAATACTTTCTCTTAGCTTAAATCAATACTATTTTAGCTTAATCTTTCCATTTCTTAGCTTAGATTTCTATTCCAAACACTAAGAGACCATCTTTTAATTAGTTTTCTATTTTGTACTTTTTGGATCTAATCTCGAATTTCTGCAAATTAATGGTAAATTTCTTCTTTCTTTTACTTGTTATGTCTTTCATTTACTGTTTTATGCATGTTTTAACTAGTATAATGAGTAGCTAAACCCTTTTCATAGTCGAATCATGTGAAATTTGGTGAAATCACCCTTTGGGTGATGAAATTGGGAGTGGGTAGTGCTTTTTATTGTTTAATCTTGCTTGTTTCATGTCTTAGAACTTGTTATAACAATTTGGGCTAGATTGATCACCTAGGTCAAATTCACACACATCACTCTAAAGAGTTGTTCAGATAGAGAAATGTGGGAAAAGGGGTTCTAAGATCACGGCGTAGACTCGGCTTAGTTGTTAAGCTTGAGCCCAAAGTGAGGTTACTCGTTTTAACGTTTAAGCGGCTCTAGTGCATAACATGTCTTGTTAGTGAATCTTCTTTAGGGAAGGGTAGTTAACATGGCATAAGGTGTTAGGAGAGAGTTGTTCAGACCCTAGCACCGGGATTAGGAGCACGCACCCGTGAAATTGAATGCGAGAGTTCGTTTGTTATAATGCACACTCCCGGTTTTGTCTATCCTTGGGGTTGAAACTAGCTATTTTGATCATGGTTCGGCTATGTCCCTTAATCTATCTTTAAAACCTAGTAGTTTAATCTTCTTTCTTTCTTTTCTATCTTCAGACTCGTTAGTAAGAATCACTTTAGTGTTGTTGTAGTAAACAAGCACTTTAAAAACATTGATCACCTAGACTAAGTTACACGTTCGCTTTGTTACTCACAAACACTTTTCCCTTGGGTTCGACCTCGTACTCCTGTAGCTATTCTAGCAATCGACCCGGTACACTGGCGGTTAGATAGTTAGTTTACCCACGGTTTCGAGTCTTTATAAATTGTTTTTGAAGGGTGAATCGTAGCTCAATCAATACGTAGGCAACTTGAGAGAAACTAACTCTCAGGCTCTCTTTCTTGGCGGCAAAGTGACATTCGGCCAAGTATTGTGGCTTTGTAAGGCCCCTATTTCCTTGTCTGGTGTGATCGAAGATAAGATATTTTGGCTTGGAGTCCATTTATCCCACATTGTTTCCATGGCAGATTTTATTAGATTTTTATTATTAATTATTATTAGGTTTTTCATTTTTATTATTCAATTTTGTCCCACATTGGTTAGGATTTGTTTTATTTCTTTCATTGTAACCTATAAAAAGGCTTTAGTTGTACTTTTTTTTGAATTAGACAAATGTTGAGATAAATATATTATATTTGAAGCTTTTAAGGTTTGGTGAGTTTTCTCACGTTGGTGGATTCCAAACCGGAATTATCAAGGTTGTGAGCGAGCCTTGCGGGTTTCCATGAATACCAAGGTTTTTGGTTACGGGTTAGCCAAAGGTCGCGATGCTCGTCTTATTGGTGCCTTCAGTCAAGTCCTCGGACATTTTTGGATCTGATTCGTTCACCGCGGATCACATCATTGTCAATGGCTTCTCTCGATCCAGCATTCATGTTTAATGGCTTAGTCGTATGTTTTAGGTTCTAAAGTACTATCAATGGCAATAGTGCATTTGGCACAATCAAGAGGTAATTTGACTATACTCATGACCTGATTTAATGAACGTTGTGCTGTAATAGGACACTCATGCTGATTTAGATAAGTTGAGGATGTTTGATCCTTGTTGATCAATCTTCTATATGTTGTTGTAGGTTGAGAATGTGTGATAGGTTGATTTGCATCAGAAACTGGGAAATTTTGAGTCATATGATCTGGATTGCTCCTGTCAAAATGATTGTGGAAGAATCCTCTGTTGTGTCTGAGAATGGTACTGGCAAGGGATGTATCCGTACGTAGTGACTGTGATTTTCCCTAGAACCTGTTTGAATAAAGTAAAACCAAAATGTTCTTAGTTTCACTTGATGCTATTGTATTTGTGTTTCAATAATTTCAAATGATGTGCTTGTTTAGCTTGAAACACTTTCATGTGTATCTGTTCATTTATTACTTCTCTGCTTATACTTTCACAGCTAATTATGAAGTATTAATAATTATTATATAAAGAACTTATATTAATCAATGAATCTCATTTTATCAATCAAATATATTACAACTATGTAATGAATGTGTCATTTTTATGGCATGCACATTGCTGCAAATGACATGGCACCCACTAACTGGAGTATATAGATGTTATGTGTTGAACTCATTCTTTTGAAAGGCTGATGATCGAAGTTGTCTGTTAAGTGTGATGACAAAAAAAAGATGTGTACATTTAAGTGAGTAATGGGGCTTGCATTCTAGAGGAATTCTTTGGTGGTAACTTCATCTATGGATTTATCATCATATTTGTTACGGATTTATGTAGTTCCAAAAATCTAGAGCGAATTGGATAAATTACATATGGGGATAGGAACTCTTAGTTTTTCCATATCACTACTATTAAGAGGGGCTAAGAGCAAGATTCTTACCTTAATGAATGAGGATGGGAAATGAGTTCATGATTCGGGAAGCCTCAAATTATCGGTGAATTTCTTCTTCCAAAACATGCTTCGTAAAAAGGATTCTCCTTCTCCACCCGATCTGAATGTTCCTCAAATTCATGATAAATTCCATTAGAATCTATCTGTTTTTTAGAGAGAGAGAGTGAGTGAGTGAGTGTATTGTGGGATCACTCAATCTGAATGTTCCTCAAAACGGCTACTCCCGATCTACATCCCACCAGAGGATGGATCCTTAGCTGTAGGCTTCTACACAGCACATGTTGTGATCAAGGGGGAGGGGCAATTGGGGAAGATGCGAGCAAAGCGAAAAGAAAAAAACATCAAACCCTTCAAATTGATACAGCCTACTGTATCAACAACAGGTGATCCCAATTCCATCCCACCACCGCAATCTAAGAGGGAAAGAGCCGGATCAAGTGAGGATGGTGAAGGTAGTCGCAAATCACGGAGCTTCACAGATCAAGGGCTAAGAAAGAAGGTTGAAACAAAGGAAATATGTGCAGGGGTTGACGCTAGGGCTGAGCAAAATAACCGGTAAATCAATCCAACCGTAAACCGATCCAATCCAATCCGAATTAACCAAACCAAATGAATTGGTTTTGTTTGGAACCAAACCGAATTGCATTGGGTTGGTTTCAGATATTTTTTATTATACCCAATCCAATCCAAACCAAACCAACTTTTTTATTCATTAATTATATATATTAATTCCATTACCAACCGACCCAATATTACCTAATTTTTTTCTTCAATATAACCCATTATAACAATCTTAGACTCTCGGCCCACCTTAGCCCAATAGAAAGTTTAGTTCAGCCTTTGCTCTTTTGATGTAAATATGTAAATCAGTAAATGCATGCATGTAAGTATGCAACTATGGAGGATTGATCGTAGCTGAATTATATTGTAATGTGTTGTTACTTGTTTGTTGTTTTAAGTTTTTTTTTATTATTTTGGTTTGTAATTTATTTTAGTTTGGATGTAGTTATTTAAAGTTTACGTAAAAGATGTTGGTTTTGTCATATGTTTTTTAAGATTCGACTTGACTTCGTTTTGGTTTGGTTTGAAAAATGAATTATGGCGCCACAAACCAGCCCGAGTTTTTCAAAGCCAATCCAAGCTCAGCTCTAGTTGACGCATGCAACGAACGCCGCCGACACCGAAGGCTGAGAGCAAAAGGTCGCTGAATGGAAATACTTGTGTGGTGAGGAAATTTAAGATGAAGTGATAGGTGAAACGATCAGAACCACACAGTTTAAATACAGAATAAAACTGTATGTGGTCTGTATGATTCCACATGGTGACTCTACACCGTATGGAGACACCACACAAGTATTTCTCGTCGCTGAGTTGTTCCTGGTATGGAGAGAGTGGGTAGAAAGAGAGTTGCCGACCTCAAAATTATCTATTTATTATTATTCTTATAACACACGGAGGCAACCCTTTGGAAGTACTTCTAGTCTCGACTGCCACGTAGCTCCTTAACATATGCAGAACTGACATCACGTGTATATATCATTTTGCATATATATAATCGCAAAACTTTGACTGCATTCCACACCAAAAATTCACAGAGCAATCGATCCATAATCATGGCCATCTCCTCCCTCCTCCTCCGCCCGAACCCACCTCCCCTTCTGCCCAGACCTGCCAATGTAACTACCATCGCCATCACCCAAAAACCGAAAAAGACGCTACATTTTAGGCCACTAAGATGTAACAACAGGTTAAAAACAGAGCATCATTCAACCCAAGAAAAAGATAGCACCTCTGATTTCAAGCTTTCATGGAAAGAAGAGCTGAAGAGGGCGTTTCCTGATAAAGTTTCAATCTTGAAACTGGAACAACAAGAAGAAGAAGATGGTTTCGATAATGATGATGAGATTCAACAAGTGGTGGATCAAAGGTGTGTGGACAATGTTAGGATGCTGATAGTGGATTCAGTGCAACATGCAAAAGCTGGGCATCCTGGAATGGCACTTGGGATGGCTGAAGTGGGATACTATCTGTACAGGCATGGTATGGTTTATAATCCTAGAAATCCCAAGTGGTTTAATAGGGATAGGTTTGTGTTAAGTGCTGGACATGGATGTTTGTTGCAGTATGTTTGCCTTCATCTTGCTGGATTTCAATCTGTTCAGGTACCCCTTTTTTTCCCTGAAGCTTTGTTTTCTTGATTCTTTTATGATTTTTGAGCTATTTGGCTCTGGTGATGTTTAAAATTCACCACATTAAGGTGAATAAATGATTTTTCTAAATTTTTTTGACAGAGATTTTGTGAGTTCATTGTCGCTCAAAAACTACTTTGATCAGATTTTGTGTGCAGTTTTGTGAATAACTGAAGCAAGATGTATGATGAATTTCATAAGGGGCTATTTGCACTGAATCTGTTCTACCCGCACCCCACCTACCGGTGCACTACTCTGTTTTCACCGAGTTAAAGTCGATTTTAGAGACAACAATATCCCGTTTTCACAGAATCAATCTTGTGAAAGTCGATTCTAATTCATAATCGACTTACCCTTGTGAAAGTCACAAGTCGATTCTACCGCCAAGAATCGACTTTTCTAAGGTCGGCCGATTCAGAATCGACTTTGCGGGAAGTCGGTTCTTGGCTTTAGAATCAACTTTCACAAGGTCGATTCTACACGGATAGTGAGGTAGGTACACCGGTAGTGTCATTGTGGTACAGATAAAGGTCCTCTTTCGTAATTGTACATTGTTGTTCATGGTCATTTGTTATTTTGTTGTAGATCGAGGATCTTAAATCCTTAACCAAGCTAGGAAAGAGGACGCCCGGTCACCCGGAGAATACTATTACGGATGGCATTGAAGTCACAACCGGTATCGTTTCAAACTTAGTTTATATGATTATCATCCCATCATAATATCCTGCTATATTATGTAGATACGTCTTTATTTCCTAATATTCGTCGTGTTCTTTAGGTCCACTTGGGCAGGGTGTAGCCAATGCAGTTGGTTTAGCCCTTGCTGAAGCACACTTAGCTGCAAGATACAACAAGCCTGATGTTACTATAGTGGACCATCGAACGTGAGTCGATTATCGCGATATTTTGCATTTCTTTGATATTGGAATTAGTTCTTATTTGTGATGATTGTAGATTTTGTATCATGGGAGATGGATGTGCCATGGAGGGTATATCGAATGAAGCCGCGTCTTTAGCTGCACATTGGAAACTTAACAAGCTTACTCTTATTTATGATGACAATCACAATACAATTGATGGTTCTACTGATCTTGCGTTTTCTGAAGACGTTTCAGCTCGTTTCGAGGCTCTTGGATGGCACACAATCACAGTGGACCTGACCGTTGACGACATGAAGTCGTTCAAAAATGCCCTTCTTTCTGCATATAATGAAACTGAGAAACCGACTTTTATCCGTGTACGTACGTCCTTGATTCTAGCATGATATATTGCTTGTTTGCTACTTACGAGCTAATTGTTCTGTGTTTTTTCAGGTGAAGACTCTCATTGGAAAGTTGTCAAAGAAAGAAGGGACTTCAAAAGCTCATCATGGTACATTTGATGAAGAAGATTTAAAACAAATGAAACAAAAGGTTAAATGGGATAATCGTGATCCGTTCTACGTGATTCCCGCCATCTACAGGTAATAATTTCTGCAACTGTGTGGCTGTGTGGGAAACCTTAACTTTTGCGTACTTTCAGACAAGAAGCTCAGAATTAATAAAAAGATGGCTCAATATTGCAGGGATATGCAAATTCAGGCAGACCGTGGCGAAAGGCTTGAAAACGAATGGAACTCCAAACTTGATCATTACCAAAGCAAATACCCAAATGAAGCAGCAGAGTTTAAGGCTCTCCTTAATGGCGGATTAATTCCGGGCTGGGAACATACATTACCGGTGAAATTAGCCTCTCTTTCATATACTTGTAACAAATTTTCTTTCAAGAAAATGATATGAAAGCTGATATCTTTTATATAATTATGTGTGGCCAAATTCAACAGAGATGGGAAGTATCCGACCCGGTGGACGCGACACGAGGATATTCAGAAAAGTGTTTAAACCAACTTGCTAAAGTACTTCCTGGTCTAATAGGAGGAAGTGCAGATCTTGCTAGTTCAAACAAAGCATATCTTCACAATTATGGAGATTTCCACAGAAATTCATATAATGGTAGGAACATTAGGTATGGCGTAAGAGAGCATGCTATGGGTGGGATTTCAAACGGTATTGCACTACATGGAGGCGGTTTAATACCATTTGCTGCAACATTCCTTATTTTCTCAGACTACATGAAGAATGCCATTAGACTATCAGCTTTAAGTCATGCTGGAGTTATTTATATAATGACTCATGATTCGATCGGTTTAGGAGAAGACGGGCCGACCCATCAGCCCGTGGAGCAGCTCGCGGGCTTAAGAGCGATTCCTCGGCTTCTTGTTTTCAGACCAGGTGATGGAAACGAAACAGCAGGTGCATATAAAGTAGCGGTTGGAAACAGACATGTACCTAGTGTTATTGCACTGTCAAGACAAAACTTGGCTGCCAATGTGAAAGGAACATCCATGGATGCAGTTGAAAGAGGGGGATATACCGTGAGCGATAACTCAGGGGAGGAAGAATTACCGGAAATCATACTGATTGGGACTGGATCAGAGCTGTGTTTGTGTGAAGGAAGTGCTGATGTTCTGAGGAAAGAAGATGGTAGGAAAGTGAGAGTCGTGTCACTCGTTTGTTGGAGGATTTTCGACGGGCAACCACGTGAATATAAAGATCATGTGTTGCCGAAGAGTGTTTCAAAGCGTTTGAGCGTCGAGGCGGGGTCTACGATGGGTTGGAGAGAGTATGTAGGGGAGAAGGGGATGATACTTGGGGTGGATACTTTCGGGCAGAGCGGTTCTTATTTGGATACATTCAAGAAGTTCGGCTTTACTGAAGAAAATGTTGTTAAAATGGCTAGGTCTCTTCTGTCCGGATGATGAATCTTTTGATTAATGTCTAGACTAGATATGTGCATATGCTATTCGATAATGTGTTGTGCGGATGTGCTTATATACACGATAAAACGCTCATGTTTTTCAATGTATATATAGTGATAATAATGAACAAAACCTCGTGGAGAGTTAATAAGGCTATCTATATCGTGTGGATGTACTGCCCGAAAATTTCTATCTATAGCAGAGTTGGTACAAGCGACAAAGCCCTGCAGTAGGATGCGGTTTGTAAAGGCTTATACACCTCGTCTTTATAAATGATGTAAATAGAAGGTTATGACGTAAATAGAAGGTTATGACTAGGGGTGAACAAAAATTTTAGAAACCAAACCAACCGACCGGCTCAAATTGAACCAAACCGAAAAAACGTAAACCATGTTTTTTGGTCTGTTTTCATATAACTAAAAACCAAACCGTTTAATCCAATTTGGTTTCAATTTGAAAAATTGAAAACCGTTTGAAACCGGACCAAACCGGATACCTTATGTGAAAATTTTAAATTATCAGTCTGCTTAATTCACTCTAATTCGTTTAATTTAAATTCCTATTTGCAATATATTAGTTATCCATCATTAATTTCAATATTTAACTATTCAACTTGTTGCAAGTTGCACACGTTTTTACCTCAATAAATCAATATCATAAAAAAAAAACAACACAACATGAATCAATTAATGACTCGCAACCTCTAATCCTATGTTCTCTTTGTTTTCTCAATACCAATATTTGAGATGACTCGTCATTGTTTTTCTAATATATGCAAAAATTAGTTACATTTCACCTATCTCACTCACTTACGAAAAATAATACGTTCATATTTCTCCTCCGATCTCACTCAAATACTATTTTGTCATATGCATGTTGTTATTTATCTAAGTTAATTATTCAATGTTATAGGTGGTAGTTTTTTTAGGAAGTTGTAAGTTCAATATAATAATGTGTCAGTGTTAAATCTTCGTTGGTGAATTGAAATGAGGAAAATATGATTAGTTATTATCTTGATTAAGCCTAGTTAGGAAGTTCGGTGGTAGGTAACGCATTTGTTAATTTGGATGATGGATGATGGTTGGAGGGGGGGGGGGGGGGGGGTTGTTGATTTTTGGGATCTAATTTTAGGATTGGTATGAATTAGTTCAATATAGATAATTTGTTAAATCATCTCTTCGGCTTCAATCACATAGTAGTATTGATGTAACACATATATTACCATATGTTTTTTTTGGATAAGTAGTGATTTTCAATCGATAATTTTATTTGTTCATGAAAACCGTGAAAAACCGGAACCAAGTCAAACCAAACCAGACCGAACAAATTGTTTTAGCCTAAAAACCGTTTCAGTTTGGGTTGAAAATGTAGAAACTGTTAGGAAATCTACGCGGGAACGCAGCGGAATTCAAAAATTTGATTTCCTTTTACCCAAGATCGACTTCGTTTAAGCAATAAACAAATAAGCTAAAGACGGTGGTTACCTTGGTTGATCTAAAAGATCGACGCTTTGACCGTCTAAGGGGAGTAGTTCTGCATAGAGCCGCCCAAGTGTTCGGCCTCTACCGCTAGTCCACACGAACAGCCCGCCGGAATCCCATCATGGATTGCTATTGGAAAACTCCGGTTGCTAGACCGGCCTTTTTCCCCTCTCTCCAACTCTCTATATGATGCTCTCTATTTTACACAAGAACTATTAGTTCTTGGAATTGTGTTGTACAAAAGAGCTTGACACCCACCTTCTATTTATAATGAAAGTGGCGCCCCATATAGTGTGGAGGAGAAGAAAACATTTTCCCAATAAAATAAGGAAAATATAATTGATTGATTTATCTCATTTATTATAATATCTTATATTAAATAAATCTAGGATATTGTCAATATCTTATATCGAATATTCCAAGATATTGTCAATATCTAATATTGACTATCTTTATTTTATTACCATAAATCAATTTATACATGTATATATCACATATATATTACACAAATAAATCTATATATTATATATATATATATTTATATATGCACATTACACTAGTGCGCATGTAACCTCAAATGCACCTCACACACGCATGTGTGTATAAATATATATAAATATTAATATCTTATATTAATATATGGTAACACCATTAATTAAATTGCACAATCCAAGTGTATCTTATACACTTATAAGTGCGCCACCTTTAGCCATAAATTGGCTTCCGGAATATTCTTTAATTAATCTAATTATTATTAATATCTTGTATTTAATTTATTCATAATAAATAATTACCACCATATTAATTTACCACTATAACCTTTATAGTCTCGAGATAAACTTTCCTTATTTGGTTATCATTTATAACCACATTTTAATCCGACTAGATGTTCATATGTGTGTGACCCGATAGGCTTCCGAATATGTTGGCCGTAGACACAAAGTGCAAATTACGAAAATGCCCTTCATACCTAACGATCACGGGATAACGTCTAGCAACACACCGTGACCCCCAATCATCGGAAGAGTCAAATGCAATGACTACTACCTTTCATGTGAAACAGTTACCGTGTAACTTACAATCCTATCGCTGTAATAATATCCATACGGTCGTTAGTCGAGTGTCAAAACATCAACGACCGTATCTTATAATCTGGATATCAAGCTCTCTCGAAGTAACTCATTTACTCCCACTTTTCAAAGATTCACGAGAGTAAGACATTCCTTATAAGAAGGCCATTTCGGATATTCGATCTCAATCATAGGATACGCGATTCCCGGACGACCAATCATGTATACTCCGCATGCTTCGGTATCATACCCAATCACTACCGCATGATCGCCCCGTGGCTAAGGGAAACCTCAATAGTGTCAAAGCATGGCAATCCACACCGTGATGTCATGAAGACTCCGGTCCAAAGGATAATTACACAACCGCCACATAGTGTGACACTTATCCGTGTAAGTGGGTCGTCCCACGTACGCATTCTCTAATACACGTCCACGTACAGTCAAGTGTCTCTACACTTCGATAGACGAGATCTATCCCCGCCCTTAAAGACAAGAAGACATCTAATACGTGCTAGTCTCGTTTATACTATCAATGCCCCGTTTAATAGTACATCGGCCTAGAGACATTTAAGTATCAAACTTATTAAAGTGATTAGAGATCTCATCAACCATAATCGCCTATCATGGTTTCTCTATCACGCCTAATACTAAGGACGTTATCATATAACAATGCACAATTGGTTCTTTAAAAGAACATATATATGACAACGAAAAAGCCATTTAATATATGTATAAACATAAAGAAATAGTAGAGATGATCCGACCCGGTCGGATCCGGTCCAACCCGATTGGGTTTAGAACACTATTTCAACAATCTCCCACTTGGCCTAAAACCAATCACTCGCACACACAAGACCAAGTTGAAACACAAGAATCTCATGCAATACTCGCAACCAGCCCTAGCCATAAACGGATCGCTATCCGTGGGGACTCAGACTATCTTCATATTACGTTCCAAATGACCAAGTCAAAGGAACCGCCTCAACACACACACACGAATCTCTGACGAGACCCTGGTCCTTGCTTCAAGCAATGAATCCACTTACTATATCAGCTATATAGAAAAGGTGGAAGAACCGTACAAGGTTCAAGAATGAACCTTCTAGATCCATGTACTGCTCCCGCTGCGCCTCTAAGGCACTACTGTGTTTTGGCCTAGTTGTAAAATTTACAGTGACCCATCGCTAAGAACATTTCCAGGTCACTGTATCACTTATTCAAAGTGACTGCAAACCCAGACTGTAGCTCCCACTCGCCTTCATAAGACTCAGGATATACGTCTGTATATCTACGTTTATTTAACTCCAAGTTTCAATAAACTAGGAACTCTTCCTTAACTTGTTTAAGGAAATTCTCGACATTCACCGCATTTACATTCATACTTTCTCATGACTATTCATGGACTATGAACATCCGGCACTATTCTTATGATGGATCTTATTGCGTAGCAAAGGGAACCTTCCATAATCATCATCTTTCACCTTATCCTTAGGACCAATGTCCTAATATAGATAGATCTCGAGAACACCGACTAGCGATCCCCTGTCGCGACCTATGCTAAACTCTTTTAGCATCACATCTATATAGGTAAACTATAATCTAACAACAGTTAAATCTATCGCTATAGATTCTTATTTCCAAAAATAAGAACTGCCAATCCAAGTGCTTTCGTAAAGACCTTGAACTACCAAACATTAAGTGACTGTGATATGGGGTGATGATTCCTAAGAGAGATATCTAATACCTTACTCAAAAATCGTAACACACTCCCACTATCCATCTTGCACATGGGCATATCCTTCTTTTGACTCAATCAAACTCCTTTGATTATCAAACAAAGAAATCGTCTAGAGAAACTTGTATGAGTCCATAAATGGATCTCGTGGGCTCACATATCATGTTATCGTCTATGAACATTGAGTTGTTTGCCCAACGTCTTCAACACTATCATATAGTCATGATACGAAGTTATAACAAGTATTATCTGAACAGGACTGGGCTCAGCCTTACAGGGACATTCCCTCTAGGCAAGACAGACTAGGTTCATAACCTGGTTGTCACTGATGGAATCTAATTCAGATGTTATGGCTCCTGGCCATATCTCTCAATCTTGCCTCTCAAACATTCTTTCATAAGTCGTGAGATATTCATTCTTCAGGATGAACATACCAGTAGCCCTTTTAGGCTTAAGGTTATCCACAGACTTACAGAACTTTTGTGTGCACTGAGCAGTGATCTACACCTCATCGCTATGCGGCGTCTCTCGCTCATGTTCCATTGGTTGAATATATCTTTGTGGTTCTCAAACTCTTTTGAGATCTTATTTACTCCCACTTGTCTCTTTTGGAAGAGACACTTCCTCTAGAAGACGATGTTTGGAGACAAACATTTTGCTCCGCGGACAAGTAAATAATATCCAGCGTGCTAGCTGAGACATTCCACAAAGTTGCATATGTCGTACTAGGCTCCAAGCCTTTCTGACTTAGCTTATGACAACTTCAAATCATCGGTTAAGATAGATTCGACATTATCCTCTTCCATATCTAATATGGAAGTTATTCAACCTTTATTCTTTGGAACTAGGTTAAGTATGAGGGCACTCTCCCGAAACGGGTAAGGGATACATCGCATGGCTTGCGTCACACCTTTATCATATAAAGTGTTATTTCCATTTTGGGAACACAATCTAATTGCGTATCCCAAAGATGGTATCCTTCAAGGGAGAATCTTATTCCCTTTCAGACGACTTCTGAAACACTCTTCAGGTATTAATTACTTCAATCCAATTGAAGATTAATTCCTAAGTAGCTCATCAATCTCATATTCGTACTGGCTCGAACTTTTCGGGCTTTCCGAATTATGCACTTCACTGAGTACACTCGACTATTTCTAAAAAATAGTCGTAGAGATTAACAAACAATTATTTGTGGCATTAATTGTTACAAGCCAACAAACATCGGTATGTTTAGGCTTTAGACAATTTTCTAGATTTTTATAACCTTTTCATAAAAGGGTATTTTAGTCATCTTTAGATAAGATACGCATAACCCACATGATTCATAATCATATGGTTTAACATCATCAGAATGATGCTTAATTACACGCTTCTCTTCCAGAGAATCGACATCTAGAACAACTACAAATATCAAGGATAACAACCATACAAATATTTAGTTGAGATCTCATCACATATATCAACTATATAGTGACATCAATCTAGTATGTTAGATTCAGTGACCTTTCAACTTTATCGGAATAAGATTTATTCTTTACAATTGAATATGTCTACTAAATCCTAACAAATAACTGAAAATATGTTCTTCATAAGAACCGGAACATAATAACATTTATTTAGTTCCCTTATCGCTTTACTAGATCCGAATGTTGTAAGTGTTACAACGTTTGCTTTACCCTCCATATCTGTATTTAACCTTTCTAATTTAATCACACTCGTAAGATGTCATATATCTTAGAGTTGACTTTGAACTTAGACAGATTTATCTCAACTCACTTGCCTAGAATAGAAACTTCAATAAGTTCTCTATTTGAGCACATGCCCTAACTTTCCTTTTTAATCCTTTAAGCACTTGAGAAATGTTTCTTATTGTAGTCTTCATAAGACTTAAGAAAGATCACAAGAGCCAAGTTTTCAATTTCCTTTCATAAAGAAAATCTAAAGTTTATTAAATAGTTTATTTAACCTTTTGAATCGTATTCAAAACATTGACTATTTAATTAACCTTTAAGCAATGATAGAATTAAGTCGATACTTAAATCTTACAATTTTGAAAACAACCTTTCCAAAATTAGAGGTGGTCATTCTTATCCAACGTTTGAATTAATTGTCATCATATGACTGAATGATCATATTGGATCGTATCCAATATATGATTAATTCGTTGAAAATGATTCAATCATATCATGAACTTCCGCATTCATTAATAATTAAAGCCTTGGTGTACTCCATCAAATATGTAGTCTTTTTATCTCTAACTACTATAACGGGATGTCTCTTGTCATTGCTTATTTTAAAAGGATTAAAATTTACTTAACCATTCTTGAGAACGTTTCTCAAACAGTCATAATTTGGTTTTACTAATCGAGAAAAACATAAATATAAAAGTTTGCTAAAAACTACAACATTAAAAATGAACATAAAAGAGTGTTGTTGTCTATACACGCAAAATCAAATATGGTCTTTGGGATTATGATTTTGCTCCCACTAGTCAACTACTCCCAATTGACTTTCAAGAATTTTTCAAAGTCCTTTAGTGGTTGGAATCCTATCTAGTTGACTCGATCCCCGACGTGGGCCGATCGACCGGGTCAATTTCGACGGGTAGGTACTTCTTACCAATCGCGTCTAACGCGACTTCCGGTGGTTTGACTAGTCAACTCTTTGACATTCACATCGTCTATGTGATAGTCAACCTTATGTCTCTAAAATCGACGGTCCCGACGTGGGCCAATCACCGCAAGATTCTTAGTCGAGTCGTAACCCAAGTATTCATGAGATCTCATAACGATCATATCTCGATAATGACGATATACCCGTGGTAGGTCAACTCCCGACGTGGGCCGATCAGTTGGATCCGAACAAGGGCTCTTCACCATCACTATAATATTGGGAGACATATTATAACTCGATTTTTGTTGTGGGAGTAATTTTAAATTAATTCACTTAATTAATTTCGAATTAATTCTCTTAATTAATTTCAATTACGGTCTCATCAAATATATCTATCTCTATAGACATACATCCTACACATTTATCTAGATCGTGCCTAGTCATGCATCTATCGTATCACATAAAATAAATACAAGCACAAAATAAATAAATGCGTAAAGTAACCGGTATGATCATGGACTTTTCCTAGGTGCGGTTTCGAATACAAACTGACGAAACCGCGGGTCACAATCTAAGGTAGCTGCAACCGTCAATAGGATCTTTAATGCGCCATTCTCCAATGGGATCTTTATTCTTCTTTCTTTGGTCTCCATCTTCTGCTCCATTCTTGTTACATTTAATTCTATCTAATAAAATAAATACACCCGCCGCACACGGGGGGGGAGCTAACGGGAATGGGATAAATGCAGAAAATAAATAGGTCACGTTCTTCATAACGGCCTAGGACAATTTTTAAACCAACAGAAAAATTAAATCATTCACATCTATCCTATCGGTCGAGTCCATGATCAATCGGGGTCCATATAATCATATTATATCTACTATATCTAATCCATACAATAACATCTTATGAAAAAGATAAAATTAAAATTTAACTACTTGCGTCTTAATTAATCAATTAATATTTAATCTATTAAATAATTTTATCCAATCAATTAACTAATTAACATTTAATTAATTAAATGATTTTAATCGAAATAAAATTAACGATTAATTTTAAACCGATTTTAATTTTAATTTTAATTAATTAGAACTATTCCAAAATAAATCAAAATTAAAATTATTTCTCTTTTGTTTCTTTCCTTTTGATTCGTAATCAAAAGGGATGCTTTTGGTTTCCTAAACCAAATTTGGCTTAGGCCCGCCACTTTTCAAAATCAAAATTTTGGAAGTGGCTGCCTTGCTTTACAAATCAAATATTTGAAAAGAGCTAGCGCTTATTCCAAATCAAATATTTGGAAAGGCCAAATAATTTTGGTTTAGGCGCCACTTTCCAAAATCAAAATTTTGGAAGTGGCTGCTGACCTTTTTCCAAATCAAATATTTGGAAAGGCTGGGCTATTCCAAATCAAATATTTGGAAAGGGCTTGCCTATTCCAAATCAAATATTTGGAAAGGCCATTATTATTTTAATGCCATATGGCATCCCAATGCCCAAACTATTTGAACCATTGGTTAGCCACACGACACAACTAAACAAAGGAGGATTTACCAATCACAACTATGAACCATATAGAAACACAAAATACACAAAACAAAAATTTGGAGATCCACAACCCTTTGACCAGTCAAACGACGCCGGCGCCAGTTGCCCTGCCGCCGCCGCCGCCGACCAGCCGCCGGTGGTGGTGCCGCCGCCAGTCGGCCGAGCACCACCAGATCTCCCGTTTTTTTTTTTTTTCGTGTATCGTTTTGCAAATCTAAAATCTTTCATCTTTTAATTACGTGATTTAAACGATAAAATTAACTACGCAATTTAACATGCTTATTGCTTAAGCTCGAAGCTCGATCTGATACCACTGTTAGGAAATCTACGCGGGAACGCAGCGGAATTCAAAATTTTGATTTCCTTTTACCCAAGATTGACTTCGTTTAAGCAATAAACAAATAAGCTAAAGACGGTGGTTACCTTGGTTGATCTAAAAGATCGACGCTTTGACCGTCTAAGGAGAGTAGTTCGCATGAGCCGCCCAAGTGTTCGGCCTCTACCGCTAGTCCACACGAACGTACCCGCCGGAATCCCATCATGGATTGCTATTGGAAAACTCCGGTTGCTAGACCGGTCTTTTTCCCCTCTCTCCAACTCTCTCTAGGATGCTCTCTATTTTACACAAGAACTATTAGTTCTTGGAATTGTGTTGTACAAAAGAGTTTGACACCCACCTTCTATTTATAATGAAAGTGGCGCCCCATATAGTGTGGAGAAGAAAACCTTTTCCCAATAAAATAAGGAAAATATAATTGATTGATTTATCTCATTTATTATAATATCTTATATTAAATAAATCTAGGATATTGTCAATATCTTATATTGAATATTCCAAGATATTGTCAATATCTAATATTGACTATCTTTATTTTATTACCATAAATCAATTTATACATGTATATATCACATATATATTACACAAATAAATCTATATATTATATATATATATATATTTATATATGCACATTACACTAGTGCACATGTAACCTCAAATGCACCTCACACACGCATGTGTGTATAAATATATATAAATATTAATATCTTATATTAATATATGGTAACACCATTAATTAAATTGCACAATCCAAGTGTATCTTATACACTTATAAGTGCGCCACCTTTAGCCATAAATTGGCTTCCGGAATATTCTTTAATTAATCTAATTATTATTAATATCTTGTATTTAATTTATTCATAATAAATAAATACCACCATATTAATTTACCATTATAACCTTTATAGTCTCGAGATAAACTTTCCTTATTTGGTTATCATTTATAACCACATTTTAATCCGACTAGATGTTCATATGTGTGTGACCCGATAGGCTTCCGAATATGTTGGCCGTAGACACAAAGTGCAAATTACGAAAATACCCTTCATACCTAACGATCACGTGATATCGTCTAGCAACACACCGTGACCCCCAATCATCGGAAGAGTCAAATGCAATGACTACTACCTTTCATGTGAAACAGTTACCGTGTAACTTACAATCCTATCGCTGTAATAATATCCATACGGTCGTTAGTCGAGTGTCAAAACATCAACGACCGTATCTTATAATCTAGATATCAAGCTCTCTCGAAGTAACTCATTTACTCCCACTTTGCAAAGATTCACGAGAGTAAGACATTCCTTATAAGAAGGCCATTTCGGATATTCGATCCCAATCATAGGATACGCGATTCCCGGACGACCAATCATGTATACTCCGCATGCTTCAATATCATACCCAATCACTACCGCATGATCGCCCCGTGGCTAAGGGAAACCTCAATAGTGTCAAAGCATGACAATCCACACCGTGATGCCATGAAGACTCCGGTCCAAAGGATAATTACACAACCGCCACATAGTGTGACACTTATCCGTGTAAGTGGGTCAGTCTAACGTACGCATTCTCTAATACACGTCCACGTACAGTCCAAGTGTCTCTACACTTCGATAGACGAGATCTATCCCTGCCCTTAAAGACAAGAAGACATCTAATACGTGCTAGTCTGTTTATACTATCAATGCCATGTTTAATAGTACATCAGCCTAGAGACATTTAAGTATCAAACTTATTAAAGTGATTAGAGATCTCATCAACCACAATCGCCTATCATGGTTTCTCTATCACAGTCTAATACTAAGGACGTTATCATATAACAATTCACAATTGGTTCTTTAAAAGAACATATATATGACAACAGAAAAGCCATTTAATATATGTATAAACATAAAGAAATAGTAGAGATGATCCGACCCGGTCGGATCCGGTCCAACCCGATTGGGTTTAGGACACTATTTCAACAGAAACCGTATAAAATGGTTTGGTTTTATAGACGGAAAAAAACCGGCCAAACCGGATCATGTTCACCCCTAGTTATGACGCAATGGTCCTGTTTTTAAAGGCTTATTGCTCTGTTATTGCTTAGAGAAGTTATTACAAAACGTAATTGAACCCTTACATCTCAGGTTAAAGACGCCCCTCTTTTTGTACCATTGAATAATGGCCTTGGGGCAACAAACAAAATCGAAAGGTAGTATGTATCACTTCATTATGATCCAATAAAGTAATAAAATTTTACACTACATAAGAAATTTCAATATGAATAATATGACAAGTTAAAAAGTAGTACTCCCTCCGTCTCATAATATAAGACTTTTTAACGTTTTTATGGTGTTTCAAAATATAATTCCTTCTTATATTTTAATACAAGATTAATGCATTATTTTCACTTCCACACTAAATGATGAAATATTATAAGTCAATCCCAAAAATCAATACACTATTTTGCCTTGAAATATTAAAAATCAACTCATTTATGATTTTTCTTAATCTGTGTGAAAATTCCAAAAGAACTTATAATGCAGGACGGAGGGAGTATTTCACATTTTTTGTTATGTAAAATTTTATTACCTTTTCAAATGTATCATAATTATCCTCCAAAATTGTTCATAGTTGGTTTCGCTGATAGTTAGAAAACTGGAGAAGATGAAAGCTCTCGTTCATTGATTCAATTCACCATGACATTACAACATACATTCAAGAATTTATATAGCTCTCTACCGATAATACTCAGCAAATCTAGAAGAGAATCTAATAACAAACTAGCAGCATGATGACTCGGCTAATCTAACCCATAGATACACATAACAAATGGACAACTATGATTAAGCCACATCATCTCATTTCTTAACACCCTCTACAAACTCAAGGGTGGTGGAACCACATTGAGTTTGTCCTTAAAGTTTTGTAACTGAGCAATGGTTAGAGGCTTGGTTAGGCAATCATGCAGTTGATCTGAAGAAGGAATGTAGCTCAAATTCAGCTTTTTGTTCAACACTTCAATTCTCATAAATTGATCATCAATTTCTATGTGCTTTGTCCTAGCATGGTACACAGGATTCTGAGCCAGAAAAAAGGCACCGGTGTTATCACACCAGACTGTAGGCATGCTAGCATTTCTGATATGCAATTCACCACGAAGATAGGTAATCAATTTTACGTCGGCAGTAAGATTGGCTAAGGCAATATATTCTGACTTTGATCTTAATACACCATCATGTTTCTTTCAATTCCACGACACAAGAGACTCTCCATGAAGCACACAATAGCCCCCCAGTAGACTTCCTATCAATTGTAGAAACTCCCCAGTCAGCATCAGAGAAACCAACAAGATTAAGGCAAGCAGCAGGGTTAAAGTGTAGACCATGCTTGAGTGTACCAATAACATATCTTAACAATATTTTCACAGCTTTCCAATGCTCTATATGGTGGATTCTGCATGAACTGCCTTAAGTAATTTACATCAAAGGTGATATCAAGCCTAGTGTATGTTCAATACTGAATACCACCAATGACACTTTTGTACACCCAGCACACTCCCATAATCTTTCAACTTCGACTTGTACACCCATCTACTTCCAACCATTGTTTGATTTGATGATGGATGAACTAATATCCAAGTGTCATTTTTAATAAGTGCTTGATACTCCTCCTCCATAGCATCTCTCTATCCAACACTAGATAGAGCTTTTGACACACTAACAGGTTCAGCTGGCGAGCAACCACATCATAGGCTTTGGGTTTGAAAATGCCTCTTTTTGCTCTATTAATCATAGGGTGAGAATTAAGAAGTTTGGGTTTAGGATGTGGTGTTTATGGATAAGTGGGGGAGAAAGAAGAAGATGAATCTGGAGAAGTTTGGAATTGCATTTGAGGACTAAGTAGAGACGGCGAGTCTCTAGGAGTATCGAGTATAGGTGTGTGTGGTCTAGGTGAGGGAGATTGTGGAGTTGCATTATGAGCAAGGGTTATAGGACTTAAGATAGCTGAAGAAATAGGGCTAGAAGTCTTGAGAATGCTTTAAGAACATATAAAACTGATTGTCTGAACTAACAGTATCATTAGCAACATGAACAAACATGTTGGGACCCTGTAGAAAGCCACTAGCAAAAGGAAAGGCTAACTCATCAAATACGACATCTCTTGTAATATAGATTCCACCACTCATATCAAGACATTAATAGCCCTTATGGGCAAGACTAATGCCCAGATTAACACACTTACTATAGTGAAATTGAAATTTTGTCGTTTCAAAAGGTTTGAGATGTGGATAGCAAGCACATTCAAACACTTTAAAGAGTTTATAATCCGGTTTGCTTTATACAGACACTTATGAGGTGACAGATTGTGTAAGACAGGAGAAGGAAGACTGTTGATAATGAAGTGTGCTTGTTGAAAACTATGCCACCAAAAACTAAGTGGCGTTGAAGCTTGAGCTAGAAGGGTTAGACCCAATTCTACCATATGCATGTGTTTCCTCTCAGCCCTTCCATGTTGGCCATGAGCATGAGGGCAGGGATGTCTAAACAAGATACATTGATCCTTAAGATAAAACTCAATGCTTCTGTATTCTCCACCGCAATCAAACTGTATGCAGTTGATGGTGGTGGAAAATGGGTTTCTATCGTTTTTTAGAACTGTTTAATCACATCATAAACTTCAGATTTCTATTTTAAAGGAAAAATCCAAGTGAATCTGGTGTGATCATTAAGAAAATACCCATAAGAAGAGTATCCACCAGTGGATGTTATATGGGAGTGTCCCCAAACATCAGTATGAACAAGATCAAAAAGATGAATAGCATAAGAATCAGACAACGTGTAAGGCAATGTATGAGATTTTCCAAATTGGCAAGTTTCACAGTAAACAAGATTTTCATTCAAAGAAACATTACAATATTGAAGGACTTGACTCGTGATCCGTTTGGATGGATGGCCTAATCTCATATGCCAAACATTAGCATCTTTGTTGACATTGGCAGATTGAACTCTACTGGACTCTTGACTAGATTTAGACCCAACAAGAGAGTAGAATTGGCTTGTTAAAACTAATTGGATTTAGGGGAGCTCCTAGCAACCCTTTAAAGGTCATTAAATTCAATGGTTATCATTATCATAGCTTAGAACCTAGTAATTTTTTTGTAATATCATGGCCATGAAGCATAAAGTGTAACTTAAGTGATTGTTGCGAGTGTGTGGTAGGAATAGTGGATTGACCAACATGAAGTATGCCAAGTTTCACACCATTACCAACTGCAAGTGTATCAGAACCTGCATATCATAACTGAGATGAAGATTGTTTAAGTCTCCTGTAATATGATTTGTGGCTCCAATGTCCATATACCACCAAGCAGAGCCAGCCACTGACCGTGGGGAGGCCATAAAGGTAGAAATCTGCCTTGGATTGCCTGATTGTCATGAGGCCTAGGAGTGTTGTTACCCTTGAAACTCACATCAAGCTTATGCCAGAACTCAAAAAAATGTATGGCCATTCTTACCACATAGCTGACATACACTTCTGTTATTTGAGTTGGATGACCTTTCACCTCTACCTCCCATTGATCTTCCACCTCTGAAGCCACATCTACCTCTGTTGGTGTTCTAAAACCGAGGAATAATATCTTAGAAGTTCTGGCCTCGATTGTAATACCCTACTCCCGACCCCTAGGTCCACTGAGGTCATTCTAGGAGAGGTTGCGAAGCTCTCGCCGCGACTTCAGTAACTAGACTATAATTTCCAAAAAATAATCCAATATAATTCTAAATTTATTTATTTAGAGAAAAACAAAACAAAAAAACAAAACAAAGAAAACGAGTCGTCAGCAAAAACGCTGGTATGAACCGTGTGTGAGAGTATTAAAATAATTGTTGTATATATATATATATAAATAATATTTTCTATTTTATATATATATATATATATATATAATTTTTTTTTTCTAGAAAACTTGTTCAATCATTTACGCGATAAAATACTTGTTTAAAATTATGTATCAAGTTCAAGTCAAGCATGTTCAAGCGAGATCCGTCAATCAATTAAGTTCCCTTGCTAGACATCGATACAGCTGATACGATTGTCTCTGCCTTATGACTCCCGTTTCACCACCTTATATCCACAACAAGTAATTTTTATAGTGGAGTCCGTCCTTCCGACACCCAATCTCCTGGGGCTTCCGGAGAGTCCACTTGCGTCAAGTCCCACAACCGCGGTCACGGGCCCGACGCGCGGCTAACCCGATTATGAAACCCTCGGCGGGCCCATCAAGCAAGCAAGCAAGCCGCCGATCGGGCACTAGCCATGCCGCCGAAACGGGAAGGTATGAGTACGATATATCATACCGCGCGAAACGGATAGTACGGTACCATGTCACCAAGATGGGACATGCAATGACATTTGTACAAGATTCGTTTCATCACGTTATTTTCTTTAAAGGAGAAATTCTTGAATCATTTCTTAAAAGATACATATAATATATAATATATTCAATTAAAATATTTTGAAAAGCACACTTTGGCTTTTACTTAAAATAAGAACTCACCTTTAATACGAGTTACCGTCAATCATGTAACCTCTAGTACATGCCTAACGCCCTGCTAAAGTTGCAGACACATATATTCCTTATCCGGAAATGCTGCAAGCTTTATGCTCATGCAAAATCATCTAATTCTCATTCAATAAAATACCATGGGTACTATTATGCTCAACTGACAGTGATGATCGATATGCAGCAAATTGGTAGCAATAAACTGTGGTGGGACGGTTAAGGAAAAATTTGAGGAAAAAAAAAATGTAATAGTTGATGCCAGCAAAGGATGAAATGTGTGGATGGTGATATGCCTTTGTGTGGGTCAAAAAAAAATGTAATAGTTGGTGCCAGCAAAGGTCGAAATGTGTGGATGGTGATATCCTTTGTGTGGGTCTCTCTCTATATATATATATATATAGGTGAATGTAGGTAATTTATGCTTGACACTCACCATTTTGAGGCTGACAATTAGCTATTATAATTAAGGTGAAAACTTTAATACACCCGTGCATGTAGGTGTAAGTGTAACGTGCTTGATTTAGTGAACCAAACTCACCTGTAGAAAAATACATTTATACACATCAATTATTGCACCTATAATTAATGAGCCAAAAAAAAAACGTTTCTATGAACAATTTCACTAATTACATTTACATAATGTCTCTCAAATTATACTTATATATTTCTTTAGTCCCAAACAATATTACCGAAGATAGCACTTTCATACATGATTATTTATTTATTTAATAATGTACCGTACAATTTAATACCAGTGCCTCCAAATATAATGTAATTTATAAAATTAAAAATTTAGTTTATTCTAACCCGAACGTGGTCAGGAAAACATTACATATTTGGCATCTAAAATGGTCCGATACGTTTTCGAATTTTTATAGCGACATTTTTATATTCTTACTTGAGATAGGGTTATACCTACTCAAACGTGGTCAGAATAATTTAGCTTATTCTGACCCGAACGTAGTCAGAAAAACATTACATGACCGGCCTCTAGAATGATCCGATTGCTAGAAGTAATAGCACCGATCGAGACGCTCGATCTTTGCACAGCGGAAGCTTATGCGAATTACGATATGAGACATAACTAATTAATCCTACGAGAATTTTGAATATTTACCTTATCGGAGAGAAAGAGTAAATCGACCAAGGGAGAAGCCGTGATCTTCCGGATTGTATCTCCAAGCGACGACTGATGGACGTCGATCCTCGCCGTAGAACCTCCTCGAATATACACAAGAAAAATCCTAGATTCTTCTTCTCTAAATGACTAAGGCAAGAAACTAATTTTTCTTCCTTCTAATTGAGTTGTGGCGCCAATAGTGATTGTGTTATTGTCTTTAGGAGGAACTCTCTTTATATAGGAAAATAACTAGTCAAGAGGGTTATCCTTTTCACACCACAAAAACCTATTCCCATACGGAAAAGATATTTTTGCTACAAAATAAGAGATAATTTCCAAAAAAATCAATATCTTAATTTTTCCATTAATTATCCAACAAATAGATAATTAATTAATTACACATATGAGATAATCTAGGAAAATTTATTCTCCCAATTTATCCATATTATTGGCGCCATTAATGTTATTTTTTAATAGAAAATTTCTTTTCTACTTTACATATTATTTACCAAATAAATAATATTGCATATTCATTAAATAAACCAACTATTCAATTTATTCTCGAGGTTCCATAAAACGAGAAAACACTCGCGTGTTAGGAGCCAAACCGGAGACCATGGACCTATAACCAGTAGCTATAATAAATTGGATAAAATATTCATCGAACAGAATATTTCTACTCAACTCATTAATTCCGGAATTACGCCACCATAAATCCGAAACTGAACTCTATCGATTATAGATATAACTTATTCTCAAAACGTCGAGTCGAGTTGAAAAGTGTCCATTGATATAATCATTACATATAAACTAACCCTCCATAGACTATCCGTAATGAAGCAGGATTATTTCCGTAAACCTTCTTCACTACATCTTATCCTTATTTACCATTAACCCACTAGTGATCAATTAGTTCATAACCAATATGAACTTCCAGGATTGATCAGTTTCTAGGATCAACAAATAAGGGGATTGTCTTTCTACTTCCCGCATGAAGGAATGGATTCCATATCTGTGAGACACACACTTCTCACTCATTCCAGAATAGTGCCAACGTGAAAGTGATTCGGACCGCGCCTCTTAGCGATCCTTAACGAACACATCAAACCATATCTTGAAACAAGCAGGAGTCTGCAATCATTTCAGGATTAAGGTTGATTCATATATGATCATCTTGTGATTTAATAAGATTTCTCAATCACGGAATTATATGAGAAAGTCAGATTAAATCGGTCTAGTCGTATATGACTACATCATATATAAATGCCCCACTTAGACAACCAATGTCGACGGTCCTGATAAGACGGTCACACCATAAAGTGTTCTGGGCGCATTAATGGTGGTTTAATCAATAGACCCCATACTTTGATTAAGTTCAGCACGGACTAATAGTTCAAGTGTATCACCATAAACTTAATCCTCATGTGTGACACACACTAAGGTATATGCTACATATGATACGACTTGGGGTTTTCAGTAGTGTATTACTTACAAGCACGAAGCAAGTAATAAAATGAGAATAAATCAGTCATTTATTAATCATAAAAACAATTACATAAATTGTCGTTCGGGCGCTACTTCCAACACCGATACGTTTTCGAAATTTTTAGAGCGCTGTGGTCATATTCTGACTAGAAATAGGAGCGGAAAACGTTATTTTTCGGCCTGTAAAACGGTCTGTATTGTTTCTCAAACGTACATAATAATGTCTCTTTATTCAGACAAAAAATTAGTCTGGAAAACATAATGTTTCGAGCAGAACGTACTCCGAATAATATACAATTCCTGACTCATTTAGGGTCAAAATGATATGTCTGTTAAACAAAAAGACAACAACTACCGTGGGGCAATACACACTTGGCGCTTTTTTTTTCACCAAAGATGTGAGATTTGTGAAATTTTAAAATAGTCTCATTAGCAATTATACTCTTTCAAGATATTTTTTTTTTTGAAATACTTCGAAAATTTCCTGATATAGCTTCCATTCTTTTGCGCCGGATTACCTTTTTTTTTTTTAAGAGAACATCTTTTCACACAACAAATTTTTCTGACCGAGTTCGAGTCAGAAAACGATGATTATTCTGATTCAATTCGAGTCAGAATTTTGAATGTTTTTCATACTCAATACTGGTCAGAATGAATTTCTGACTACAATTGAGTCAAGACAACAATTAACATTCTGTCTGATATTCGGTCAACATTAACGATTTTGCAAATTGTTCTGACCCAAATAGAGTCAGAAAACGATGATTATTCTGATTTAATTCGTTTCAAAATTTTTGAATGTTTTCCGTACCCAATACCGATCAGAAAGAATTTCTGTCAAAAATGTAGTCAAGAAAACTTTTAACATTTTGTCTCATATTCGGTCAGACTCAACGAGTAAAAAAAAAAACATAAATTTAAAAGGTAAAAGTGAAAAAAATAAATAAAAATGTTGTGTATTAATATTTTTATTTGTCTGAAAAGACATTTCCTTTTTTAATCCCAAAGATTACTTGTCACGACCCGTTTTCATTTTTGGCCAATTTTCGGACACATCTCTCACACACAAGAAAATAGAAACAGACATATCCTGGATATGGCCTAGTGGTAAAGGGTTTGGGTGTTGTAGTGACAGCTGGGCCAGGAGCTGGAGTGTGGAGGTTCGAATCCCATAAAGGACGACTTCTTTCGCTTCTTGGTAAAAAGGCGGTTCTCGACTCGACGAATGCTTCCACTGATTAACATCTCTACTCATTCTGTGGGATCGGGCGAGTGGGGACCCTCAAGATTAAGGTTTAACCTTTTTTTTAAGAAAATAGAAACAGACAAGGAGTTTAACACCCACGTTGCATCAGTTTTGCTAAGGGGGAGTTAAGTATCCTTGGACTTTCTAATACCCAACCCAATTTCCATTTCACTTATCCATTTCCAGATTGAAGCCTTTCTCCTTCCAAGAATAATTCGTCTACCTTTAGGATTCCTTGAAGCAACTTTAATCAAGGTAATATCAATATCTCTTTGTTATTTTTCTTGTATGATTCTTAGCCAAATTATTAGTTTTATAGGATAATGCTAATAGAAGCTCTGTCGCTTTTTTGTAGGAAATTTCGATTTCAATAAATTTTAGTGTTGAAGCTAGTTAGCCAATTCAAAAATTAGTCAAGATAAAGAATTTAATATCAATTCTGTTTGATTATGAATTTTCATATTGCTTTATTCAAACTTTAGAGAATGTTTTTTTCTGAAAATCTGATTTCTAAAAATTTGTTTACACTGGGGCAATTTATTTTAAGATAATGATGATTTTGAAATACAAGATTTAACATATTATTTCATATGAATCATTTGTAAAATAAAATAAAATTTGAATTACAGAAACTTTTATGATTTGAGAAGATTTATGCTCTAGTTTTTATTTTATGTTATTTTATTTATTTTCTACGTTTTTCTTTTATATAATAATAATGAGTTGTAAATTTTGGAAGAAAATTCCTTGATTTCGGCAACCATCAAAGCTTTGGTTTTAAGAGGAATGTATATATCAAATTATATACAAGGTGTAGTCGAGTGGTCCTTAAACTGGAAAGTTTCAGATTCATATGGAAGTTGTACATCTATATTTATTAAAGGAATATATAATTTAAAAGAAATAAATAGAAAATTAATATAGAAATAGAATATTATATTATGTTATTCAGAAAATGGTACGGTCCTAGTCACTGGTATCAGTTTTACGGCAGTGAATCCTCGAGGGTCCCCGGCACTAGCCCCTACTCACGGGTAGTAGATGTGAGATAATTGCCGGAGCCGGTTAGTCCCCGTCCATGGGCAAGAATAATGGACATCCGGTCTGCGCTAGTCAGTTATTATAAGTTTAGTCTTAGTACCGTATCATTAATTAGATTAGCATACGAGCCTCCACGGATCCGATATTCATTTTTCAATTAATTACTATGGTACTCTTATTTCGAGAAATTTTTATTCAATGATTAATTTCTTTTTAATTTCATTATTTCTAAGGAACTCCGGATAGCCTGCCCAGTGACGTCTCTAGTTCTCTTTTGATATTTTATTCTTTACGGGGCTTTCGAGCTCTCTCTTTATTTTATGTTTAATTTTCATTTCAGATGATCAAGTTAGCCCCGACCACGAAAACAGTAGCATCATGTCACATTATCTTAGTTGATTTCATGTCTGATTCCGATGAGGTCATCTATGAGTTCAAGGCAATGGAGATAGAAATTGAGGATAAATAAATATTTGGGACTTAGACTTGTATCATTTGTGTTTTGTAATAAATTGGGTTGACTCCGTAGATCACTTCACTTTGTTATGCAATGCATTTTAACTTCCGCAATTATTTTACTTCTTTTAGTTTTCAACTACGAGACTTCGTTTTATGAAGTTTTTCTTTCATAACATGGCCGAACGGTTCATTTCTCAAGAAAATTGCGTATTTGGGAGTGGGACGTTACATTACTTCTACGGTATCACACTCCACATATTGAGGGGAAAAAATCCACAATTACCATTACCGGGTTTCCAAGCTATTTTTTATTATCATGTTTATTAACATAATTATATTGGATATAAACAATACTTTTGGACAAAGGTAATATTAATAAACCGATCAAGAGATAATCAGAACATCTTTTATTTTCTTTTATAATTTATCATGTATACTAACATAATTATATTGGAATATAAAGGTATCCTTATTTCAAGAAAAAAGCGCTCTCTCTCTCTCTCTAAGAAAAAAAAGCTCTGACCTCTCTCAACCAAATAAAAAGATCTTCTTTTTCCGACACCGGCAGCCGAAAGGCGCCGGTGCTGGTTGTCTTTCTTCTTTTTCTAGTATCCTTATTAGTAATTTTTCTGGTTTTTTCATCCTCTTTCTTTAGATCTTTTATTCCCCATCTTTGTTGGTCCAGATCTAAAGCCACCGCCCTTCTCTTTCGACCGGGGTGGAGGCGTTTTTGGCCGGAGAACACCTCTCCTACTCTTTCTCAGCTGACAGATGGTTATTTTAGGCGGCGGTTGGATGGGAGAGTTTTCGCCGGAGTAGATCTGGAGGCTTTGGCCGGCGGCGCTGCAATTTTGGGCCATGTCGGATTCCAGTCAGGCAAACTGAAGCTAACCGATAGGGGTTTTTCCATGGCGGATATGCTGTTGATGCTTCTTCAGGCTAATTTTTGGCCTTGGAGGTTCATGCATGTCTACGATGTTAAACTTTTGTTGATGGATCTTGATTTTTCTGTCTTCTGGATGACTATTGTGGTGGGCTATGGCGGGGATTTTCAGTTCATGTGTTTGGGGCGGTTGTTGTGTTTGTGTGTTTGTAGTTTTTACATTGGTTTGTTTTATGTGTTTTGGATCGGGTCGGTTATAGTCGGTTTTTTCCGGATTGTATTTAGGTTCTTAGTTTTGTCTAAGTCATATGCTATGAAAATGGCTATTTTATTATGTTACCAAATCAAGTCCTCTCTTGTGAGGCAGAATTTGGTCGAGATGGTTTCCCCATCTTCTTTGTCTTTTCTTTCGTTGCTTGGGACGGTTTCCGGCTTTAGGCCGGTGGTAATCCGGAATTAGTCTGGCGTCGGTCCGGTGAAATGTGTTTGTTGGGTGACGTGTCCTTTGCTCAAATTTTTTCAACAAATATACGTTCAATGTTTTCTGTTCATTCCCAAGCCTGTTATTTTGGCCCGCTTAAAAGCCCATTAAGGCAAATTGCTTATTTTGCATATACCAATACCCTACCTCTCATTCTCTGGAGACCTAACGGCAGCCGACATTTTCTTTCATCCTCTCCATTTTCGTTGCTGCTCTTACTGCACTGCATATGATTTACTTTTTAGCCAATGTCTTACAGATTTGTTTCGATGCTTTGTAATATGCTTCACCATGTCTTACAGATTTGTTTCGATGCGCTGTAATGTGCTTCACCATTTGTAAGGCTGTGAAGATAACATAAGTTGTTTTTTCTGGAAACATTTCATCAGTATATTGGCATGGCGACCTTGAATGGTGAAGCCTTTGGGTTTTGCTTCTTGGTCCACAGCCTTGAGTACTGTTTGTTTGGCTATCACATAACTGAGCCTTAATTAAAGAGAAGATAACTTAATTATGTTCATTCCGACATGGCCTTCTGGGTATTTAAAAGCTAAAGGCATTCTTATCAGAGGCCCCAAAATTTATCCCTAAAATAATATAAAATAATACATATCCCTATTTTACAACATTTCAATTCAAAAACCTCCACAACAGCATCCCTATCCTTATCGCTATAACATTTCAAATAATATTAAATAATACATATTCTACCTCACAACCCTATTTATACACATTAAATATTTATTATTTTACTCCAACTGCATCCATATCCCTATCCCTATAATTTTTTATAATTAAATATGTTTAGGGCGTGAATAGTGCATCCCCACAAGTAGGGATGCATTGTTCATATCCCTAAAAATAAATAGGGATAGGGACTCTGCTGTGGAAGCTATTTTGGGGTAAACTCTATTTTTTATCTTCATTTTAGAGATAGGGCACCATATAGGGTTTCTGCTACGAATGCCCTAACACCTTTGGCGTTTTTCAGGTGAAAAATGACGTGGTATGAACAGATCTTGCTTTCGAACTGCCCTTATGGTTAGATATCATGTTTCCCTTATTTTATAGATATTTCTCGCCTTTACTTTTGCAACGACAAATGATTGAAGAAAACGCAAGTGCAAGAACGAGGTGGATGTTACCCTAAAGTTGTATTTATGAATTCCAGATACAGAGGCATCTCAACGGTGGATACAGTAATATCCTCCTTTTATATGTATTTTTGTTATAAAGATTGCAATGTATACATTTTTATTCTCTCCTTGATCTTTGATTTACACAGCCCAGTAAATTTTCAGTTATACATGTGTTGCAGATAGAGTCTCAAACATATTGCTTATAGAGTGATTATGATGTTTGTTTATCGGGAAAAAAGATGACTTCTTTGATAAATGGTCAACGGAGGAAATGGGGTGGGCGGGTAGGGGGTGTTTGAATTGAGTCTCATATGTCTTGGATTCTCCGATTTCTTTTTCTCCTATTCAATTTTCTTTTTCTTTCTTGGCTTACACGTAATTCTGTTTGTGGATATTTTGTCCTTTAGCAAATTTTGGTAGATGTATACTTTATTCTCCATGTTTGTCTATATGGGATTTTATTATTTTCAGTAAAAATATAAAATTTTGGAGTTAGATTAATGGGATGATTTCATTGAACTAAGTCAAAATATTGTCTTGATAAATTGTGAATTATGTAGAATTTCTTTGTCCTGCTTATTGTTCATTACCCTGCAAAGTTTGATGAACCCTTTTTTTAATAGATATTTCTCACGATAATATGTATTTGAAACTGCTAAGACTTCAGTTTTCAGATTTCAGACTTCAGATTTCAGATTTTAGATTAAACAAACTGCTAAGACTGTTTTATTTGTATGAACGCTTAATGTCAACCTTCTGGACGATTCTTTTTGTCAAAGTTCATTAACTCGTTCCTTTACTTATCTTCTTCAATTGTTTATCAACGCTGTATAACTATAAAGAAATTAAACAATCTTTTTTTTTTTTTGAAGCTCCAAACCGGCTCGGTTAACTTTTCGAGTTGCATGACTCGAGCTCGAACTCAAAAAAATTGAATCGAGTCAAACTTCTGTACGAGTCAAATACGAGTAGCTTGGTTAAGTTACAACCATAACAGAGACGAAGTCTTTTAAATCGCATCCGTTAAACACACGCTAACAACCCAACAGTGATCCACTTGCACAGCTATAACCCCTCTTTTCATTTACACAAATGCACATGCGTACACTTTTATAAGAGAAAATTCTATCGATGTGGCTTAGCAGAGGGGCTTTTGGCCATCTTCTTATGGTATGTATATATGATATTTGAAGATATATATGGTTATGATTTATTTGACCGTGTGTGTTTTGTTTGAATTTATGATGAAATACCATGATAATACACATATTATTTCTTATAACAGAATTTTTAATTTATAGCGCATTTTGATACATTGTTATGAAAACGCTTTATATTATTGCAGAATACAAAAACACCATAGCAAGTGTCGTTTTTTAATGCATAACAAGTGGCAGTTTGAGAAATGTCGTGCATTTGGTGGCATTATGTTCAAATGCCATGACATTGTTGATGGGAGTCAACTTTACTGTACTTTGGTGTGCAGTTTAACCCCCGTTTATCACTTTATTGATATGTTTTGGGTAGATATAGACCTGTTTGAAAGTAATATCGAGAGTTGTATGCACGGGGAGTTAAACTGTCACATCGATAGTAAACTCCGTCTTTTTAACGATATTTGACTCTTTTCCGAGCACTTTTGTCTTGCGGAATTACGCGTGGTGTTTTGTTAGTGTGTTTATTGCAGGACTTAGGTGACTCGAGAGCCCGGAAGGCGATGCTTTGGGATGAGAGACGTGTTCGTGGCACGAAAGTTGAATGAAAGTGAAGAAAAGTCAAGTTTGGAGTGAAATCAAAGCAAACTGGCGTTTGCGTTACCCCAAACTGGCGTTTGCAGCAAGCCTAGGCCAAACTGGAGTTTGGACATTGCAAACTGGCGTTCACAGAGTTAACACTCGATTCAGAAAGTTAGAGTTTTGGCCAGCCGAGCGTCCAAATGACCCCCAAACGCACGTTTGGGTGGGTTCAGCCCGATTCAAGAAGCTCACATAACACGAACGGGTGTCCAGGGTATACAGACGAGCGTTTAACCTTATGACATGAGTTATCAAACGAGCGTTCAAGATGAGGCAAACGCTGGTTCACAAAAGATGAAACCCTAATATCATCAAGATTCCCAGGCAAAATAGCGTTTGCCAAAACACAAACGGGCGTTCAAGACCGACAGTAGCAGATTTTCGACCTACACTATAAATACGCAGCTCATTCAGCCCCTATTCATTCTTGGCCGACTTTAGACTTTTCTTAGGCGATTTTAGGGTAGTTTAAACGTCCTTTGATCCCTTGATCCCATAAATTACATCCTTTGATTCTAGACACTTGTTATAGCTTAGATTTCCATTCTAAAAACAAAAGATTCGACTTTTGGATCGCTTTTCTCTTTGGTATTTTCTGGATCAGATTTTCTGCAAATTATATGGTAATGACTACTCTCTTTTTTATTGTCTTTGGTTTGATTTCAATTTCTATTTCATTTATTAGCATAATCATGAGTATCTAATCGCATGTGTAGTTGAATTATGTGAAAGCGAGCGAAAACCCTAAGGGGGATGTGAAAGGGAATTGTGTAGTGCATAATTGAATGTTTAAACGATTAATCCATGTCCTAAAACTTATTTTAACGTCTTTGAATTAGATTGATCACCTAGTTCACTGTCACACACATCGAACTTATAGATGCATTTTGCGGTGAGATGTGGGATAAGGGGTTTTAGGATCGTTGCGTAGATTCGGACTAGTTGTTAGGTCCATTTCCAATACAGAGGTTTGTCATCGTTGTTCGAGCGACTCTGGAACGTAATCATGTTAGGTTAATCGGTTTTCTAAAGGCAGAATTAATTAACTTCACATAGGGTGGTTAGATCAAGTTGTTCAGTCTAATCACTAAAATTAGGAGTTGGCACCCGTGGATGTCGTTAAACTACATTGGATATGTAGGTCGTTTAAGACACGCTCCCTGTTAAGTCCTTCTTAAGAGGTAAAAGTAGCTCGTGGGATCATAGTTCGGCTATACCTTTTAATAACTAATAGTACAACCAGTAGTATAATCTTTCTTTCTGCATTAGTATAATATCTCTCCACCATTATTGTGACCTGAACTAAGTTCTACGTCGGCTTTGGTACTTAGACATTACTCCCTGTGGATTCGACCTTGGTACTTATGTTAGGAAATCGCTAGTTTAACGCAGCGGAATTTAAAATTTGATTTCCTTTTTCTAGATCGTTCTTCGTTTAATGCAATAAACACGTTAAGTAGTTTGACGGTTATACCTCAGATGATCTATAAGATCGTCGCTTTGACCGCCAACGGAGAGTAGTTCAATGCGCAAGCCGAAGCCGTCCACGCGTCCGGCCTCTATCGCTAATCCACACGAACCCCTCGCCGGAATCCTCCTTGGATTGCTATCGGAAAAACTCCGGTTGCTAGACTGGACCTTTTCTTCCCTCACAAACTCACTATGGATAGCTCTCTATTTTACACAAGAGCTATGAGCTCTTGCAATTTTGTTGTACAAAAGAGCTTGACACCCACTTCCTATATATAGTGGTTGGGGCGCCCCATATGGTGTGGAGGAGAAGAAAACTCTTTTCCAATAAAATAAAGAAAATCTCCTAGATTGATATATCTCTTTAATTATAATTTATTTTGCCAATATCTTATATTAATTATAATTATCTTATTACCATAAATCTATTTTTCCAAAATCAATTAATATCTTATATTAATATTATTGCAATCTTATTAATTAAAGTGCACAATCCAAGTGTATCTCATACACTCAATTGTGGCTCCCCATATGCCAATTAATTGGCATCCGGAATATTCTTTAATTAATATAATTTATATATATAATTAATATCTTGTATTTTATTTATTCATAATAAATAAATACCACCATATTAATTTACCACTATAACCTTTATAGTCTAGAGATAAACATCCTTATTTGGTTATCGACTATAACCACATTTTAATCCGACTCGATGTTCATATGTGTGTGACCCGATAGGCTTCCGAGTATGTTGGCCGTAGACACAAAGTGCAATTTACTAAAATGCCCTTCACACCTAACGATCACGGGATAGCGTCTAGCGAAGACACCGTGACCCCCAATTATCGGAAGAGTCAAAAGCAATGACTACTACCTTTCATGTGAAGCAGTTACCGTGTAACTTACAATCCTATCGCTGTAATTATATCCATACGATCGTATCTCGAGTGTCAATACATTGACGATCGTATCTTATAATCTGGGTATCATGCTCTCTCGGAATAACACATTTACTCCCACTTTGCAAAGATTCTCGAGAGCTAGACATTCCTTATAAGAAGCCCATTTCGGATATTCGATCTCAATCATAGGATACGCGATTCCCGGACGACCAATCATGTATACTTCGCATGCTTCAATATCATACCCAATCACCATCGCATGATCGCCCCGTGGCTAGGATAAATCTCAATAGTGTCAAAGCATGACAATCCACACCGTGATGCCATGAAGACTCCGGTCAAAAGGATAATTACACAACCACCACATAGTGTGACACTTAATGTAAGTGGGTCAGTCTAACGTACGCATTCTCTAATACAGGTCCACGTACAGTCCAAGTGTCCCTACACTTCGATAGACGAGATCTATCCCTATCTTCTAAAAGATAGAAGACATCCAATACGTGCTAGTCGATTATACTATCAATGTCCCATTTGATAATATATAAGACTAGAGACATTTAAGTACCAACCTTGTTATAGTGATTAGAGATCTCATCAACCATAATCATTATCATGGTTTCTCTATCACAGATCGATACTAGGGACGTTACTATATATATACAACAAATAATATGAAGACAAACAATATATAATAACATAAGTGCTTTTATTAATCATAATAAAGTTATTACATGAACTAAATAGACTGTAAATGACCCGACCCGGTCGGATCCGGTCCAACCCGATTGGGTTTAGGACACCTTTCCAACAATCTCCCATTTGGCCTAAAGCCAATCACCCATATGCCTAAGCCCGTGCAAGTGAACATGTTTCTCATGCTTAGCTTGAGACAATGCCTTGGTTAACGGATCAGCTATGTTATCATCCGTGTGGACTTTCTCTATCTTTACATCTCCTCTATTTAATATCTCTCTAATCAAGTGATAGCGCCGTAGCACATGTTTGGACTTCTGATGAGACCTTGGTTCCTTTGACTGAGATATCGCTCCATTATTATCACAGTACAGAGGCACTGGACCTTCAATGGAGGGAACCACACCTAGTTCAGTAATGAACTTCTTCATCCAAACTGCTTCCTTTGCCGCCTCCGAGGCTGCTATGTATTCGGCCTCCGTTGTAGAGTCTGTAGTAGTCTCCTGCTTGGAACTCTTCCAGCTCACTGTTCCGCCGTTAAGCGTGAAAATAAATCCAGAATGCGACTTAAAGTCATCCTTGTTAGTTTGGAAACTGGCATCTGTGTAACCTCGTAATACTAAATCATCGTTCCCGAAAACCAGGAACATATCCCTAGTACGTCTCAAGTACTTGAGGATATTCTTGACAGAAATCCAGTGACCATCACCTGGATTGGACTGGTACCTACTAGTCATACTAAGAGAGTACGAGACATCTGGTCTTGTGCATAACATGGCATACATGATAGACCCGATTGCCGAAGCATAATGGACTTTACTCATTTGTGCATTTTCCTCCTCTGTCTTAGGACTCATTCCTTTCGACAGGTAGACCCCATGTGACATGGGCGCAATCCTTTCTTGATCGCTCCATGCTTGAATCTCTTCGACATCTTGTCTATGTAGGTGGATTGCGACAAACCAAGCAACCTTTTAGATCTATCTCTATAGATCTTTATTCCTAGAATATAGACTGCATCACCCAAGTCCTTCATAGAGAAGTTCTTGGATAACCAAGATTTGACTGACTGTAACATAGGCACATCATTCCCTATGAGTAATATGTCATCTACATAAAGCACTAAGAACACAATGTCACTCCCACTAACCTTCTTGTAAACACAGGGCTCATCTTCGTTCTTGATGAAATCAAACTGTTTGATTATCTCATCAAAGCGAAGATTCCAACTCCGAGAAGCTTGCTTTAATCCATAAATGGATCTTTACAGTTTACATACCATCATGGTGTCATTGGTTGTGAAACCCTCAGGCTGTGTCATATACACTTCCTCAGACAGGTTCCCGTTAAGGAAAGCTGTTTTCACATCCATCTGCCAGATTTCGTAATCATGGTATGCTGCAATAGCGAGCAAAATTCTAATGGATTTTAACATGGCAACAGGCGAGAAGGTTTCGTCATAGTCAACTCCTTGTCTTTGCTTATAACCTTTTGCCACTAACCTAGCCTTGTAGGTAGTCACGTTACCGTCCATGTCGGTCTTTCTCTTAAAGACCCATTTGCACCTTATGGGAACTATTCCCTCAGGTGGATCAACTAAGTTCCAAACTTGGTTGTCTTTCATGGATTCCATTCCAGAATTCATGGCTTCCAGCCATTTCTCTTTGTCATGCCTTAATAGCACTTCCTCATAAGTTATAGGGTCCTCATCTTCCATGAGATACACACCAGTGTACCTTTCGGGTTCACATCGTTCCCTGGTGGATCTTCGAGGTGCTAGTGTGTCCACGGTAGAGGCTGGTGTCACATCTATGTGTGGCAAGTCCTCTACTTCCATCAACTGACTGTTATCCGTAAGTGGTTCTCGAATTTATTCAAGATCAATTTTACTCCCACTGACCCTATCCAAAATAAACTCTTTCTCCAGAAAGTGGCCAGTCCTGGCAACAAACACCTTTTGTTCCTCAGGATGGTAAAATTGGTACCCTTTGGTTTCCCTAGGATATCCCACAAACAGACATTTGTCAGACCTGAGCTCTAATTTGTCAGGCATCATCCGCTTCACGTAAGTCGGACAACCCCAAGGTTTTAGATGACCTAGGCTCGGTTTTCTCTTAGTCCATACCTCATATGGCGTAGAGTCAACCGTCTTTGATGGAACTCGGTTCAGTGTATAGGATGCGGTTTCTAGAGCATACCCCCAAAACGATTTTGGAAGAACTGCGTAGCTCATCATGGATCGTACCATGTCTAACAAAGTACGGTTCCTCCTCTCAGATATGCCATTCATTTGAGGCGTACCTGGAGGGGTCCATTCAGGTAGAATCCCATTCTCCTTCAAATAACTTTGAAACTCTCCATCTAGGTATTCTCCGCCTCGATCGGATCGAAGTGTTTTGATTTCTTTACCTAGTTGTTTCTCCACTTCACTTCTGAATTCCTTGAACTTTTCAAAGGCTTCAGACTTATACTTCATTAAGTATATATAACCATAACGAGAATGATCATCAGTGAAAGTGATAAAATAAGAGTATCCTCCCTTGGCTTGAATTGACATTGGGCCACATACATCAGTATGTATGAGCTCAAGCAATTCATCGGATCTTATCACTTTGCCACTAAAAGGTGACTTTGTCATCTTGCCAAGTAAACAAGCTTCGCATGTATCAAACGATTCGTAATCGAATTGATCCAACATTCCATCTTTATGGAGTGTGGAAATGCAATTCTTATTTATATGGCCAAGTCTACAATGCCATAAGTAGGATTCATTCAAGTCATTTGTTTTGGCTTTCTTGTTATTTATATTAAGTACGTCAACATTCATATCTAATATGTAGAGACCATTGATAAGTATGCCAGTACCATAAAAGATTCCATCACGTGAAAAAGAACAACATTTATTCTCAAACGTAAATTAAAAACCATCAACATCTAATGCGGAAATGGAGATAATGCTCTTCGTAAGAGCAGGAACAAATAACAGTTACTGAGTTCAAGTACTAGCCCACTGGACAATGAAAGAAAATAAAATCCTACGGCTAGTGCAGCAACACTTGCTCCATTTCCAACGCGTAGGTCCACCTCTCCTTTCCTCAGATCTCTAGTTCTTCTTAGTGCCTGCATATTCGTACAAATATGAGAACCACAACCAGTATCTAATACCCAGTGGTTAGACTTGGAAGAAGCAATATTGATCTCAATCATAAATATACCTGAAGTCGAAGCATCAGAATTCTTCTTCTTGGTACTCAAGAAGCCTTTGCGGTTTCTCCTACAATGTCCGGTCTCACCGCAATGGAAGCAAGCATCCTTGGATTTGTCTTTTGCTATCTTAGGCGTTGGCTTAGGTGCAGCCTTCGCCTTCTTGGACTTCTTTTGGGCTTTTGCCTTGCCCTTGCTCGAAGTGACCAGCAACACTTGCTTTCCCTTCCCCACAGTGCCCTCAGCAGTCTTCAACATGTTCAATAACTCCGCGAGGGAGCAATCTATCTTGTTCATGTGATAGTTCATCACAAATGCGAGAATGAATCAGGTAGAGATTTCAGAATCAAGTCAATACTCAACTCTCGTTCCAACTTGTGGCCCAGCTTCCCAAGCCTCTCTATGTACCCGATCATTTTAAGCACGTGTGACCCCACAGCAGTCCCAGATGCCATCTTACAACTAAACAGGGCCTTCGAGACCTCGTACCTCTCAGTGCGAGACTGAGAAGCATAAAGTTCCTTCAGGTGGACCATAATAGAGTAGGCGTCCATAGACTCATGTTATTTCTGCAGTTCAGGTGTCATAGAAGCAAGCATGATACATGTAGCATTAGTACTGTCAGAACAGTGCTTGTTGTATTTCTCGACAACATCTGCAGCCGAACCCTCAGCGGGCTTTTCCGGTAGGGCCTCGTCCAAGACATAGCCAATCTTCTCGTGCCTCAAAACGATTTTGAGGTTTCTTTCCCAATCGAGAAAATTTGTCTCGTCAAGCTTATTTTCGATGATAAAACGAAGGTTCAATTTGTTTGACATTTTCTACAACAATAAATAAAGATAGAATAAGTAAAAGCTCATGTATAAAAACCCCAAGTTTGCACTTAATAACTCTATAAGGTTTTTACTCCCACTAGCCAACTATTCCCTATTGGCTTTCAAGAAAATAATTCCTTTAGTGGGCAAGATCCCATCGAACTATCCCGACCCCCAACATGGGCCGAAAATAATTAAACAGTTGGACAACGATTTGTCGATCGTATCATATACGATTCTTGTTGTTTGACCAGTCAACTCTTTGACAAAATTTCATCTTATGAAAAATAGTCAAACCCTTGCCTCTAAAATCCAAACGACCCCATTTTGGCTGGTGGCCGAGAGAATTCTTAGTCCAGTCGTAACCCCGATATTCATGAGATCTCTTTCGATCATATCTCAATAACGACGATATACCCGAGGTAGGTCAACCCCCGCTTTGGCTGGTGAGTTGGGTCCGAACAAGGGCTCTTCACCGTCGTTATAATATGGGGAGGCAATTCCGACTTGAATTTTTTATGTGGGAATAATTTTAAATTAATTCACTTAATTAATTTGGTTTAATTATGGTCTCATCTACTATGTGCATATTACTACGATATCATATAAAGTAAAACATACACAACATTCCGCGCATAAAATAACCGGTATGATCATGGACTTTTTCTAGGTGCGGTTTCGAATACAAATTGACAAAACCGCGGGTCACAAACTAAGGGTATCTGCAACCGCCAATAGGATCTTTATTGCTGTACGCAAATGGGTTCTTTATCTCTCCTTGGTCTTCAACTTCTTTCTCCATTCTTGTTACATTATAATTTATCTAATAAATACACCCGCCGCACACGGGGGGGAGCTAACGGGAATGGGATAAATGCAAAAAGTAAATTAGGTCATGTTCTTCATAACGGCCTAGGACAATTTTTCAGAAACCGACATAAAGAAAACATTCACATCTATCATATTGGTCGAGTCCATGATCAATCGGGTCCATATAATCACATTATATCTACACATCTAATTCATACAATTTTATCTTATGAAAAGATTAAATTCTAATTTTAACTACTCATGCGTCTTTATTTTATCACATCAAATAATTAAATAACCTTTAATTAATTATATGACTTAATCAAAAATTAAAATTAACATTTAATTTTAAATCGATTTTAATTTTAATTAAATTTGAACTATTTAAAATAAAATTAAAATTTCTAAGTCTCCTATTTGTTTCCTTTTCAAAACTAAATTTAGCTTAGTCCTGGCCAATTTCCAAAATCAAAATTTTGGAAGCGGCCTATTTGAAAAAGGCCTAGGCCTATTCCAAATCAAATATCTGGAAAGGCCAAATTATTTTAGTCTAGGCCTGGCCACTTTTCAAAATCAAAATTTTGGAAGTGGCCTAGGCCTAGGCCTATTCCAAATCAAATATTTGAAAAGGGCCTAGGCCTATTCCAAATCTAGATTTGGAAAGGCCAATATGTCATATGGTTTCCCAATGGTCCAAACTATTTGAACCATTGGTTGGTCATATGACACAACTAAACAAACGAGATATCTATGCACAATAAATTTCACAAAACGAAAAGGGTCGATCTCCCCATTGGAAGAGGACAGCCGACATACGGCAGTTAGTAATACCATCCGCAACGGAAGCGATTTATGGATCTAGATCTATATGATACACGTAATAAAACAACTAGATCTATTCTACAAGGAGGATGTAGATCATACCTCTTGAATCTCAAAATTCAAGTAGAAGAACCGCAAAAGGATGAATGTGAAGGTGTGAAGAGCACCACGCTTCCGATCGTGTGATCCAAGCAATTCCCGGTGGAAGGAATTCTCGACTCGAACCCTTCCGATATGCTACCGGAAAAATCTCCAAGATTTCTCCCACTCTCTCCTTGGCCGAAATATTTTCTTCTCTCTACTATAGGGAGAAGTCGAAATATGCAAAGTGTGTTAAGGCTTGGGAGAACTCTCTTTATATAGGAGAGTAAAACTTAGCCTCCAAGGATTAAATAATTAAGAGATAATTATTACATTAATCCTTTTTCCAAATAAAAGATAAATAAAATAATTATCCCAAACAAATTAGGATAAATCATATTATTATCTAATATTTCATGAATTATCATTTAACAAATAAAAGATAAATCACACATTAAATAATTATCCAAGAAAACTAATTTCTTAACAAATATCTAATCAAACTTGCGCCACCTTTGATCAAATAAAATGTCACACGCAATTTCCATATTTGACCAATTGGGTCAAAATTGTCAACACACTAATTTGGGCCGAGTCCACGAAAAATATCTTTTCCGTGTATTTAATTATTTAGCCCAACTAATTTAATAGTCCACTAAACAATTAATTCACATATCGTTTTAATAAAGTCCAACAAGAACTAAATTAATATTATTAGGATTCGACGTCCGAGAATAGCTATGCTATATTAGGAGGCACGTCGTGGACCATGGACTAATAATCAGCGGCTCCGATAAATCAAATAAATAATTATAGAATAATTATATTCGATAAATCAATCACAGGAATATGCCACCATAATCCCGTGACTGCACTCCTCCGATTAAAAGATTATATTTATCTCCTCACGAGAATAATAATAAGCGTCCATTGATATAATCATTACATATGGATTAATCCTCAATAGACTGTTCATTCTAAATCGGGAAGTTACCGTTAACCCTTTTAAGAACCTCTTATCATTATTTACCATTAACCCCCTAGTGATCAATTAATTCATACAACTCACTGGTAGCTAATCAGTGTAATATGAACTCGTATGATCGATCAGTTTCTAGGATTAACAAATAAGGGAACTGCCTATCTACTTCCATAAATAGAAGGAATGGATTCCGTATCTGTGATAACACAGACTACTCACTCAATCCAGTACAATGCCAAGATGGGGTAATTCGGACCACGTACTCGGTGTAATCCTTAACCGTCAAGTCAAACTTCATACGATTCAAGCGGTTGATCGTGATCACCTCGGGATTAAGATATATCCATAAATATGATCATCCATTGATTCGATAAGACTTCTCGATTACGGAATTATATCGTGAACTCTAATCAAATCGGTCCAGCCCTATATGATATATCTATCATATATAAATGCCCCATTAGGTTCTCTTAACCGAAAGTCCGGATAAGACGATCACACCTATTGTGTTCTGGGCGCATTAATAGCACGTTAAAGGAGAGACCCGATACTCTCGATTAACTTCACTACGGGCTAATTGTATTTTAAGTACATCTTCACTAACTCAATCCTCCCGTGTATATACCATACACCGAGTTAAGTGATTACATAAACGATATACTTTAGGGTTTTCTGTAGTGTAAATACTATTGTCACATCGGTGAATATGAGAATAATAAATATGAATAATAATATCATTTCATTTATTAAATAAAACAATTACAAAATTGTCTTTCGGGCATCACACCTAACAACGGCAGCCCTAGGGCCACCGCCGCCGCCACCGCAGAGGGAGGGGGCCGCCGCCAGTTAGCCGAGCCCCACATAAACCCCTTTTTTTTGTTTCAACGTTTCGTGATTTAAATCTTGCATCTATTGATTAAATACTATGCATTTAAATTATACTTATTGCTTAAGCTCGAAGTCTGGCTCTGTTACCACTGTTAGGAAATCGCTAGTTTAACGCAGTGAAATTTAAAATTTGATTTCCTTTTTCTAGATCGTTCTTCGTTTAATGCAATAAACACGTTAAGTAGTTTGACGGTTATACCTCAGATGATCTATAAGATCGTCGCTTTGACCGCCAACGGAGAGTAGTTCAATGCGCAAGCCGTCCACGCGTCCGGCCTCTATCGCTAATCCACACGAACCCCTCACCGGAATCCTCCTTGGATTGCTATCGGAAAAACTCCGGTTGCTAGACCGGACCTTTTCTTCCCTCACAAACTCACTATGGATAGCTCTCTATTTTACACAAGAACTATGAGCTCTTGCAATTGTGTTGTACAAAAGAGCTTGACACCCACTTCCTATATATAGTGGTTGGGGCGCCCCATATGGTGTGGAGGAGAAGAAAACTCTTTTCCAATAAAATAAAGAAAATCTCCTAGATTGATTTATCTCTTTAATTATAATTTATTTTGCCAATATCTTATATTGATTATAATTATCTTATTACCATAAATCTATTTTTCCAAAATCAATTAATATCTTATATTAATATTATGGCAATCTTATTAATTAAAGTGCACAATCCAAGTGTATCTCATACACTCAATTGTGGCGCCCCATATGCCAATTAATTGGCTTCCGGAATATTCTTTAATTAATATAATTTTTATATATAATTAATATCTTGTATTTTATTTATTCATAATAAATAAATACCACCATATTAATTTACCACTATAACCTTTATAGTCTAGAGATAAACTTCCTTATTTGGTTATCGACTATAACCGTATTTTAATCCGACTCGATGTTCATATGTGTGTGACCCGATAGGCTTCCGAGTATGTTGGCCGTAGACACAAAATGCAATTTACTATAATGCCCTTCACACCTAACGATCACGAGATAGCGTCTAGCAACACACCGTGACCCCCAATTATCGGAAGAGTCAAAAGCAATGACTACTACCTTTCATGTGAAGCAGTTACCGTGTAACTTACAATCCTATCGCTGTAATAATATCCATACGATCGTATCTCGAGTGTCAATACATTGACGATCGTATCTTATAATCTGGGTATCATGCTCTCTCGGAATAACACATTTACTCCCACTTTGCAAAGATTCTCGAGAGCTAGACATTCCTTATAAGAAGGCCATTTCGGATATTCGATCCCAATCATAGGATACGCGATTCCCGGACGACCAATCATGTATACTCCGCATGCTTCAATATCATACCCAATCACCATCGCATGATTGCCCCGTGGTTAGGAGAAATCTCAATAGTGTCAAAGCATGACAATCTACACCGTGATGCCATGAAGACTCCGGTCAAAAGGATAATTACACAACCGCCACATAGTGTGACACTTAATGTAAGTGGGTCAGTCTAACGTACGCATTCTCTAATACACGTCCACCTACAGTCCAAGTGTCCCTACACTTCGATAGACGAGATCTATCCCTATCTTCTAAAAGATAGAAGACATCCAATACGTGCTAGTCTGATTATACTATCAATGTCCCATTTGATAATATATAAGACTAGAGGCATTTAAGTAACAACCTTGTTATAGTGATTAGAGATCTCATCAACCATAATCACTATCATGGTTTCTCTATCATAGATCGATACTAGGGACGTTACTATATATATACAACAAATAATATGAAGACAAACAATATATAATAACATAAGTGCTTTTATTAATCATAATAAAGTTATTACATGAACTAAATAGACTGTAAATGACCCGACCCGGTCGGATCCGGTCCAAACCGATTGGGTTTAGGACACATTTCCAACAACTTAGACATTACAGAGTGTCATAAAAGTGATGTATTCTACACGACATAACTATAATCTGCACAAAAATGCCACAAATTTGTGGCGTTAACAATGATTGCCGGTTAAATGTGTCGCCAAAACGCCACACTTTTACGGCAATTAGTAACTTATGCCGGAAAATTTACAGCATTTATGAACTGCCACATAGAAAGTGTCACCAAAGGCCTGTTTTGTTATAGCTCTCTTGGATTATATCTTCAACCATTCCTTCTACTTGAAACAGTTTCAGTACTCTACCCATCAATAAGTGTACAAGTACTTCCTCCAATTTCAGATAAAAGTAGTGATGTTGATCCAAAAATAAAGGATGAACATATGCACAATATGGAAGACGACAAACTATCCTAGCGTGCATCAATGGTGCCTTTACGTGAAGAATTTCTTTTTGTGTTCTTGACAAAAGGGCCATTGCCATTAGGGCCTTTGTGGGAAAAGTTTTTTCAAGGACATAATGGTAACTATTCCATTTATGTGCACTATGATCCTTCTTACATTGTTGTTTTCTACAAAAGAAAAGTTCCCAACAAGAAAGTTCATCGAGATCGGGCCCGCCAGCTCGCCAAAGATAAAGCTCGCAAGAGATCAAGCTCACAGGCTCGCCAGGTCCTCAAGCTCTCCATCGAGGAGCTCTTCATTACGAACTCATCAGAGGTCAGTTCGTCATCAAAATAGGATCTCTCTTCATCATAAGTCCGTCCGCTTCATAGCGCGGCACCACTAATCCGTCCGCTTAATAGCGCGGCCCCCCTCGAGCGAATCTTCTCAAATTGCGGCCTTATGCTTTCAAGCATGACGCACTCAAAGCCCAGACGCTACCTAAGCACCGCACCAACAGAACACGCTAAATGAGCCTTACGCTATCTAGCAGGTTATTTTACAACAGTCATCTCGGCATACGATATATTATGTCGCCGACAACTTTATTCCATGACTTTCACTTGTACAATGAAGAGCTCAAGGGGTAGGGGCCACATATCGGATTTTTTCGATCAAATCAACAAGTGCAACAAAGCAAGTCCGATCGAAACAAGTATGATTACTCCTCCAAGTATTTTTGGCGAACTCAGTTTTTTAAAGCCCTCAACCTCATCGAAAACAAAGAGGCCGCGCATCGGATTTTTCGACTCAATCTTTGAGCTCAACAGTAACAAGTAAGACTTCCAATCCAATTATTTTTAGCAAGTTCGATGCTTTAACATCATTGACCTCGCCAAAAAAAAAGGGGCCACACATGGAAATTTTCGATTCAGTTATCGAGTTCAAGTCAGACTTTATATTCGATTATTTTTAGCGAGCTCAACGTTTAGCACCATCAACCTCACCAAAAACAAGGGGGCCGTATGCCCGTAGACACTAGTTCGCGAACTCAAACTAGTGGACTCGACAGATAGGAATAATTCGAGCAAAAAATAAAAGTAAACATGCATTCAAAGCCCAAAATCAGCGGCCACAAATTAGATGCAGAAAAATAAAAATTATTACAAACAGAGGGAAATTTGAAAAAGGCCAAGGCCAAAAGAGTTTATAAGATTACGAGCTCCAAGCACGAGCCCTCAAACTCTCCCAACATGAGCTCGCCCGGTACGTGCTCTCAAGCTCTCCAAGTACGAGCTCTCCATATAAAATTTCTCACTGGCACTTATCCTCGTCCCTACAACGTGAATGATCGCGCTTCATTTTTAGGAACTCACCCTACCAGATATGGAGGGTCGAGCTATCTTATTTTTGGAACTCACCTTACCGGATATGGAGGGTCGAGCTATCTTATTTTTGGAACTCTCCCTACCAAAAATGGCGGGACGAGCCTTTTATTTTTGGAACTATCCAAAGATCAACTCATCATCAAAATGGGTTTTCTCTTCACCACCAACAAGTCCGTCTGCTTAATAGCGCGGCACAAAGAGGCCTTATGCCACCCAAAGGCAAAAGCCATAAAAAGGCTGAGGCGATCCGCCATTATAGCCCCGAAAAGGTCAAGGCTATCCGCCACATATGACCACCAAAAGGCTAAGGTTGTTCCCCACTTATAGCCGCAAAACAATGGTCGAGGATATCCGCCACATATGACCCTAAAAAGGCTGAGGCGATCCGCCCATTATAGCCCCCAAAAGGTCGAGGCTATCCGCCACATATGACCACCAAAAGGCTAAGGCTATCTGTCACTTAAAGCCACTAAAAGGCTAAGGTTAATTGCCACTTAAAGCAATCATAAGACCGTCCGTTTCATAGCGCGGCATTATAAGACCGACTTCAGCTCGGCATCATATTCGGAACTCGTCTTCGAGCAAGCCTTCTATAAGACCGACTTTAGCTCGACATCATAGTTGGAACTCGCCTTCGAGCGAGCCTTCTATAAGACCGACTTCAGCTCGGCATCATATTTAAAACTCGCCTTCGAGCGAGCCTTCTATAAGACCGACCCCAGCTCGGCATCATACTTGGAACTCGCCTTCGAGCGAGCCTCCTATAAGACCAAAGGCTCTTAAGCCACCAAAGGCTAAGTCAATTCACGATGCAAAATCCACAAAAAGCATAGTCAATTCATGGCACAAGCCACATGAGGCGAAGTCGATCAATGACACAAGCCACGAAAAGACCTACTCTGAGTACGGCATTTAGGCAAAGCTAACGGGCGATCCGCCACAATAGGGAGCCATCACAGTATTTCAAGGCAACGGATCCGCGAACAGGCTTTACTCCCCACCTAACATTTCAAGAAAATGCTTACGGCACGGAGTAGGGGCATTGATATGCCTAAATCATAATTCGGTCTGTAGATCCTTTTCGGGTCCGTCCGGCCACAAAAAATAATGGATAAGGCCACCGGCCATTATAGACCACGAAATCGCAAGCCAAATTGGGATCGCGAGCCTTCGGACCCGCTTCAAGCCCTTAGCCCAATGCGGTGCCAAGAAAGATTAGGGGGCCGGCACTCGAATCCCTTCGGTTATTAGGTCCGCCAGAGACTAAAGTCGGCAACATAAGATCAAACTACTACTTAAGGATGATAAGACAAGCTAAGGCCCTCATCGAGTCCGCCAGGGCTCTCAGCAGGCCGTTAGTCTCTCAGCCCGCCGACTCGCCAGCTGGCTTGCTCATGACCTCTATAAATACCCACATCACCTCCATCACAGGAAGGGGAAGACTTCATTTTTGAACTACGCATGGCTTAATCCCTTACAAAGGGTACGTAGGCATCCTTTCGGGCTCAGCTCATAATCACAAAACACCAAACATTTCCCCCATCTTGCTCTAAAAGATCTTCATCTTTGTTCTTGAGCACCACCACTTTCACCGCCGTGCACCACCAGCAAGCACCACTTTTATATCAACAAATAGCCAGATATCCTCCACTTACACCACCGCTAAACACCCCGTGATAATTTCGATATCATCACTAAGAATTCATACTTTTGAAACATATTTAATGTGTATTTCCTTAGAGAAATAGAGATTCCTTCAGTTTTTCTTGCCACTTCAATGCCTAGAATGTATCTTAGTTTGCCCTAGTCTTTAATTTTGAAGATGCCATGAAGATTAGTCTTGTTGTGGTGATCATTGTCTAGATTTGTACTGGCATCAATTATGTCATCCACATGGAAGGAAAAAAGCTATGAAGGATTGTCCAGAACCTTTTGTAAAGAGGCTTTAATAATGTTGAGATTGTATGTATCATTGACTTTGTAAAACTGTTGTTAGCTTTGAATTCCACTGTTTGCTTGCCTATTTTAGGCTATAAAGAAACTTAGTAAGTCTTCATACTTGGTTTGGTCTGTCATATTTAAAACCTTATATAGACTTCTTCATAAATATCACCATGGAGAAATACATTGTTTTTTTTGGTAAGAAATGCATTGTTGACATCCATTTGATGAAGGTGTCAATTATGAGAGTCGGTTATTGCCAATAGAGTCCTAACAGTAATGATCTTTACCACATGTGAAAATCTTTCTTGGTTTTCTATTCCACGTGTCTATGTATATCCCTTGGCAACCAACTTGGCTTTGTCTCTTTCTCTATGGTACCATCCGGATTATATTTCACTTTACATACCCATTTACATCTAATAGGTCTCTTTCCTGGTGGCAAAGAGACAATCTGCCAATTATTGTGGCTTGTAAGGCCTCTATTTCCTTGTCAATGGCTTCTTTCGATCCATCATTCATGTTTAATGGCTTGGTTTATGTTTTAGGTTCGGAAGCACAATCAATGGCAAGAGTGCATGCATTTGGCACAATCAGCCGATAATTCATCCATACTCATGACATGATTTAATGAACGTGGTGTGGTAATGGGACATTCATACTGATTCAGATAAGTTGGAGGATGTCTAATCCTTGTTGATCGATCTTCTAGAGGTTGTTGTAGGTTGAGAATGTGTGGCAGGTTGATTTGCATCAGAAACTAGGAAATATTGAGTCATACGATTTGCATTGTTTCCATCAGTTTATACTTTAGAAGGCTAATGAACGAAGTTGTCTGTTAGGTGTAAAGAAAAAAAAAAAAGATGTTTACATTTATTTAATGGGACTTGCATTGCCTCATCGGGAATTTATCAACATTGAAATGTACTTTGTCCATGTACTTTGACTGTTTGTGTGAAATAATCTCTCCTCTCACAAAAGAAGCTACACGGCACAATATAGGTTTAAGTATCTAAAGCCAAATTGAATTAGTCAAATTCGATTAAGGAAGGAAAGACACTTATACATATTGATGTCTGATGGTGACGTTTTTGTAAATGAATTCTAGCGGAATTCTTGGGTGGTAACTTCATCTATGGATTTATCATCACACTTGTTACGGATTTATCTAGTTCCAAAAATCTAGAGCGAATTGGATTAATTACATATAGGGAATAGGAACTCTTAGTTTTTCGGTATCACTACTATTAAGAGGGGCTAAGAGCAAGATTCTTACCTTAATGAATGAGGATGGGAAATAAGTTCATGATTCGGGCAGCCTCAAATTATCGGTGAATTTCTTCTTTCAAAACATGCTTCGTAAAAAGGATTCTCCTTCTCCACCCGATGTGAATGTTCCTCAAATTCATGATAACTTCCATCAAAATCGATCTATTTTTTAGAGAGAGAGTATTGTCAGATCACCCAATCTGAATGTTCCTCAAAACGGCTACTCCCGATCTACATCCCACCTGAGGATGGATCCTCTGTTGTAGGCTTCTACACAGCACATGCTGTGATCAAGGGGAGGGGCAATTGGGAAAGATGTAGGCAAAACTTTAAAGAAAAAAAAAACATCAAACCCTTCAAATTGATACAGCCTATTGTATCAACAGCAGGTGATCCCAATTCTATCCCACCACCGCAATCTAGACAGGAAAGAGCCGGATCTAGTGAGGAAGGTGAAAGTAGTCGCAAATCACGTAGCTTCACAGATCAAGGCTAAGAAGGAAGGCTGAAACAGAGGAAATATGTGCAGGGGTTCACGCATGCAGCGAACGCCGCCGACACCAAAGGCTGGAGCAAAAGGTCGCCGAGTTGTTCATAGTATGGAGAGGGAGAGGGAGAGGGAGTGGGGAGAAAGAGAGTTGCCGACCTCAAAATTATTTTTATATCTATTATTACTTCTAGTCTCGACTGCCACGTAGCCCCTTAAAATGCAGAACTGACAACACGTGTTCGTATCTTTCTGCATACAGTATTATATATCATTGCAAAACTTTGACTGCATTCCACACCAAAAATTCACAAAACAATCGATCCATCAATCATGGCCATCTCCTCCTTCCCCCTCCGCCCGAACCCACCTCCCGTTCTGCCTAGACCTGCCAATATAACCACCTCTGATTACAAGCTTTCATGGAAAGAAGAGCTAAAGAGGGCGTTTCCTGATAAAGTTTCAATCTTGAAACTGGAAGAAGAAGAAGATGGGTTCGATAATGATGATGAGATTCAACAAGTGGTGGATCAAAGATGTGTGGACAACGTTAGGATGCTGATAGTGGATTCAGTGCAACATGCAAAATCTGGGCATCCTGGAATGGCACTTGGGATGGCTGAAGTGGGATACTATTTGTACAGGCATGGTATGGTTTATAATCCTAGAAATCCCAAGTGGTTTAATAGGGATAGGTTTGTGTTAAGTGCTGGACATGGATGTTTGTTGCAGTATGTCTGCCTTCATCTTGCTGGATTTCAATCTGTTCAGGTACTTCCTTTTTTCCCCATGAATCTTTGATTTTTTGATTCTTTTATGATTTTTTGAGATATTTGGCTCTGCCAATGTTTAAAATTCACGACGTTAAGGTGAATAAATGATTTTTTCTAAGTTTTTGACAGAGATTTTGTGAGTTCATTGTCCAGTGTGACGGCTTAAAAACTACCTTTGATCAGTTTTTGTGTGCAGTTTTGTGAATAACTGAAGCAAAAGGTGAATGATGAATTTCATAAGAGGCTATTTGCACCACAGCCGTTCTATCAACTTCACCCGATCTGGGTGTACCGTTTTCACAAAATCAACCTCGTGAAAGTCAATTCTAGTGCCAAGAATCACCGTTTTCATATAATTAACCTTGTGAAAGTCGAGATTCTAGAGCCAACAATCGACTTTCACAAGGTCGGTTGTACTATATACTGTGGTGCACACCTAGTGTGGTACACCGCTAGTCACCGTGGTTTTAATAAATGCCCCTTTCGTAATTGTACATTGTAATTGTAAATTGTGGGAAGTGGTTCTTGACTCTAAAATCGACTTTGCGGGAAGTCGGTTCTTTCACAAGTTCGATTCTACTGTCATACACAGTCGATTCTACTGTCATACACAGGTGTAGTATGGTAGGTACACCGGTACCGGTAGAGTCATTGTGGTTCATGGTCATTTGTTATTTTGTTGTAGTTGTTTTTATCATTCTATTATAAAGTATTTGATCATGGCCTTCAAAGACTTTAGATGTTTGACAATTAATGTTAATCTCGTTTTTGTTTAGATTGAGGATCTTAAATCCTTAACCAAGTTAGGAAAGAGGACGCCCGGTCACCCGGAGAATACTACTACGGATGGCATTGAAGTCACAACCGGTATCATTTCAAACTTAGTTTATATGATTATCATCCTATCAACGGGATATTATGATGCAGAATACAAAAAAACGTTAACGTGTATTCTGCATCATAATATCCTACTATAGATACTAGAGGCTTGGTGAAATTTCGTTGATACGTCTTTATATATCCTAATGTACGTCATGTTATTTTAGGACCACTTGGACAGGGTGTAGCCAATGCAGTTGGTTTAGCCCTTGCTGAAGCACACTTAGCTGCAAGATACAACAAACCTGATGTTACTATAGTGGACCATCGAACGTGAGTCGATTATTATCGCGATATTTTGCATTTCTTTGATATTGGAATTAGTTCTTATTTAGTTAATTGTGATGATTGTAGATTTTGTATCATGGGAGATGGATGTGCCATGGAGGGTATATCGAATGAAGCCGCGTCTTTAGCTGCACATTGGAAACTTAATAAGCTTACTTTAATTTATGATGACAATCACAATACAATTGATGGTTCTACTGATCTTGCGTTTTCTGAAGACGTTTCAGCTCGTTTCGAGGCTCTTGGATGGCACACAATCACAGTGGACCTGACCGATGACGACATGAAGTCGATCAAAAATGCCTTTCTTTCTGCATATAATGAAACTGAGAAACCGACTTTTATCCGTGTACGTACGTCCTTGATTCTAGCATGATATATTGCTTGTTTGCTACTTACTAACTAATTGTTCTGTGTTTTTTTTTTTCAGGTGAAGACTCTTATAGGAAAGTTGTCAAAGAAAGGAGGGACTTCAAAAGCTCATCATGGTACCTTTGATGAAGAAGATTTGAAACAAATGAAGCAAAAGGTTAAATGGGATAATCGTGATCCGTTCTACGTGATTCCCGCCATCTACAGGTAATAATTTCTGCAACTGTAAACCTTTATTTTTTGTGTACTTTCAGACAAGAAGCTCAGAATTAATAAAAAGATAGCTCAATATTGCAGGGATATGCAAATTCAGGCAGACCGTGGCGAAAGACTAGAAAACGAATGGAACTCCAAGCTTGATCATTACCAAAGCAAATACCCAAATGAAGCAGCAGAGTTTAAAGCTCTTCTTAATGGCGGATTAATTCCGGGCTGGGAACATACAATACCGGTGAAACATCCTCTTTTGAAGTCTTTAAAGTTCAAGAATTAGCCTCTCTTCATACTTGTAACAAATTTTCTTTCAAGAAAATGATATGAAAGCTGATATCTTTTATATTATGTGTGGCAAAATGCAACAGAGATGGGAAGTATCCGACCCGGTGGACGCGACACGAGGATATTCAGAAAAGTGTTTAAACCAACTTGCTAAAGTACTTCCTGGTCTAATAGGAGGAAGTGCAGATCTTGCTAGTTCAACCAAAGCATATCTCCACAATTATGGAGATTTCCGCAGAAATTCATATGCAGGGAGAAACATTATGTATGGAGTAAGAGAGCATGCTATGGGCGGAATATCGAACGGTATTGCATTACATGGAGGCGGTTTAATACCATTTGCTGCAACATTCCTTATTTTCTCAGACTACATGAAGAATGCCATTAGACTATCAGCTTTAAGCCATGCTGGAGTTATCTATATAATGACTCATGATTCGATCGGTTTAGGGGAAGACGGGCCGACACATCAGCCCGTGGAGCAGCTCGCGGGCTTAAGAGCGATTCCTCGGCTTCTTGTTTTCAGGCCAGGTGATGGAAACGAAACAGCAGGTGTATATAAAGTAGCGGTCGGAAACAGACATGTACCTAGTGTTATTGCACTGTCAAGACAAAACTTGGCTACCAATGTGAAAGGAACATCTACAGATGCAGTAGAAAGAGGGGGATATATCGTGAGCGATAACTCGGGGGAAGAAGAATTACCGGAAATCATACTGATTGGGACAGGATCAGAGCTGTGTTTATGTGAAGGAAGTGCGGATGTTCTGCGGAAAGAAGATGGTAGGAAAGTGAGAGTCGTGTCACTCGTTTGTTGGAGGATTTTCGACGGGCAACCACGTGAATATAAAGATCATGTGTTGCCGAAGAGTGTTTCAAAGCGTTTGAGCGTCGAGGCGGGGTCTACGATGGGTTGGAGAGAGTATGTGGGAGAGAAGGGGATGATACTTGGGGTGGATACTTTCGGGCAAAGCGGTTCGTATTTGGATACATTCAAGAAGTTCGGTTTTACCGAAGAAAATGTTGTTAAAATGGCTAGGTCTCTTCTGTCCGGATGAATCTTTTGAATGTCTAGGTAAGCATACGCTATTCGATAATGTGTGCGTTATATACACGATAAAACGCTCATGTTTTTCAATGTATATAAGTGATGAATAAAGAATAAAACCTCGTGGAGAGTTAATAAGGCTATTTGTACCGTGTGGATGTACTTGTACCGTGTGGATGTACTGCCCGAAAAATTATGTGTCTATAGCAGAGTTAGACGGTACAGTATAAGCGACAAAGCCCTATATATAAATGATGTAAATCGAAGGTTATGATGCAGTGGTCCAGTTTTTAAAGGCTTATTGCTCTGTTATTGCTTAGAGAAGTCATTACAAAAAGTAATCGAACCCATACACCTCGGCTCAAAGACGCCCCTCTTTTTGTACCAGTGAATAATGGCCTTGGGGCAACAAACAAAATCGAAAGGATAGTATGTGTCACTTCATTATGATCCAATTAAGTAATAAACTTTTACACTACGTAAGAAATTTCAATATGAATAATATGACAAGTCAAAAAGTAGTATTTCACATTATTTGTTATGTAAAATTTTATTAGGTGGTTCTATCGGCACATGTCAATTACTTCTGGCATCCTATTACTTGCGGTACCACAAAAAATTATTTCGGCACCACACTGTTTTCAAAAAGACGAACATTATTCTCGCTCGTGTTCCTCCAACACCAACGTCAGTGTCACTGGCGTTGGTGTTCAAAGAGGAACACCAGTGGCACTGACGTTCACGTTATAAAAGTGACAACTTAAGGACGTCAGTCCGCTGGTGTTCCTCTTTCAACATCAACGTCAGTGTCGGTGACATTGACTGACACTGACGTTGGTGTTGAAGGAGGAACACAGTGGAAATGACATTTTGTTCAGCGAAAAAAATATTCAATAAATGGGTGCTGGAAGTAATTATGCGTGTGCCGATAGAACCCGCCTTTTATTACCTTTTCAAATATATCATAATTATCCTCCAAAATTGTTCTTGGTTTCGCTGATAGAAAACTGGAGAAGATGAAAGCTCTCGTTCATTGATTCAATTCACCATGGCATTACAACATACAATCAAAAATCTATATAGCTCTTCTACCGATAATACTCAGCAAATCTAGAAAGGGAATCTAATAACAATGTAGACAAAGTAGCGGCATGATGACTCGGCTAATCTAACCCATTAATACACATGGCAAATGGACAACTATGATTAAGCCACATCATCTCATTTCTTAACACCCTCTTTAAACTCAAGGGTGGTGGAACTACATTGAGTTTGTCCTTAAAGTTTTGTAACTGAGCAATGGTTAAAGGCTTGGTTAGGCAATCATGCAGTTGATCTGAAGAAGGACTGTAGCTCAAATTCAGCTTTTTGTTCAACACTTCATTTCTCACAAATTGATCATCAATTTCTATGTGCTCTGTCCTAGCATGGTCAACAGGATTCTGAGCCAGAATAGAGGCACTGGTGTTATCACACCAGATTGTAGGCATGCTAGCATTTCTGATATGCAATTCAACATGAAGATTGGTAATTCATTTTACGTCGGCGGTAAGATTGGCTAAGGCAATATATTGTGACTTTGATCTTCATACACCATCATGTTTCTTATAATTCCACGACACAAGAGACTCTCCATGAAGCACACAATAGCCCCCCAGTAGACTTCCTATCAATTGTAAAAACTCCTCGGTCATCATCAAAGAAACCAACAAGATTAAGGCAAGCAGCAGGGTTAAAGTGTAGACCATGCTTGAGTGTACCAATAACATATCTTAACAATCTTTTCACAGCTTTCCAATGCTCTATATGTGGATTCTGCATGAACTGACTTAAGTAATTTACATCAAAGGTGATATCAGGCCTAGTGTATGTTCAATACTGAATACCACCAATGCACTTTTGTACACCCAGCACGCTCTCATCATGTTTCAACTTCAACTTGTACACCCATCTACTTCCAATCATTGTTTGATTTGATGATGGATGAACTAATATCCAAGTGTCGTTTTTAATAAGAGCTTGATACTCCTCTTCTATGGCATCTCTCTATCCAGCACTAGATAGAGCTTCTGACACACTAGCAGGTTCAGCTGGCGAACAACCACATCATAGGATTTGGGTTTGAAAATGCCTCTTTTGGCTCTATTAATCATAGGGTGAGAATAAAGACGTTTAGGATTAGGATGTGGTCTTTATGGATAAGTGGGGGAGGAAGAAGAAGATGAATTTGGAGAAGTTTGGAATTGCATTTAAGGACTAAGTAGAGACGGTGAGTCTCTAGGAGTATGAGTATAGGGTGTGTGTGGTCTAGGTTAGGGAGATTGTGGATTCGCATTCTGAGCAAGGGTTATAGGACCTAAGGTAGTTGAAGAAATAGGGCTAGAAGTCTTAAGAATGCTTTAAGAACATATAAAATTGATTGTCTGAACTAACAGTATCATTAGCAACATGAACAGAGATGTTGGGACCCTGTAGAAAGCCACTAGCAAAAGGAAAGGCTAACTCATCAAATACGACATCTCTTGTAATCTAGATTCCACCACTCATATCAAGACATTGATAGCCCTTATGGGCAGGACTAATGCCCAGATTAACACACTTACTAGAGTGAAACTGAAATTTAATCGTTTCAAAAGGTTTGAGATGTGGATAGCAAGCACATTCAAGCACTTTAAAGAGTTTATAATCCGGTTTTGCTTTATACAGACACTCATGAGGTGACAGATTGTGTAAGACAGGAGTAGGAAGACTGTTGATAATGAATCGTGCTTGTTGAAAACTATGCCACCAAAAACTAAGTGGCGTTGAAGCTTGAGCTAGAAGGGTTAGACCCAATTCTACCATATGGATGTGTTTCCTCTCAGCCCTTCCATGTTGGCCATGAGCATGAGGGCAGGGGTGTCTAAACAAGATACATTGATCCTTAAGATAAGACTCAATGCTTTTGTAGTCTCCACCGCAATCAAACTGTATACATTTGATGGTGGTGGAAAATGGGTTTCTATCATTTTTTGGAACTGTTTAATCACATCATAAACTTCAGATTTCTGTTTTAAAGGAAAAATCCAAGTGAATCTAGTGTGATCATTAAGAAAATACACATAACAAGAGTATCCACCAGTGGATTTTATATGGGAGGGTCCTGTTGAGTATTTTGTGTTGATATATTTTAAAAATATCTATTTTGGGATATATCACATAATTACTCTTACAATTAGTTAAATTGTGACATGTTTGAAAATTAATATTGTGCCAAAAAATTGTGTCAGTGTTTCTTTATCATTATTATATTCTTATCTTATATAATATTATCTATTATCATATTACCTTGTTATATTATGTTACTATATTATTTCAGTATATATATATATATATTTTATATCTATATATAATATATAGAGGTGCCAATTTAACTCAATTACCCGTAAAACCCGTTCCACACCCGCTCCAAACCCGTAAAATATGAAAAAAAAATAAAAATAAAACCTGCCTTAATTACGAAATTTGAATGTTTAAAAATTGATTCTTTAAACTGATTCACCTAATAAACACACTCCCTTTCCCAATCACACTAATTAGGATTCACACTAATTACTAAATTTGCCTCCCGAAAATTTGATTTCTATTGACTTCTTCATTCCTCTTCATTTCAATTGTGACACATTTGCCTCCCGAAAACTGGATTTCTATTCATTCTTCATTCCTCTTCATTTCAATTGTGCCACATTTTTTGGATCCAACCTTCACTCCAGCTTCACCTTCATTGCACGGCCACATTTCAGAAAGGCAAGCATCTGTTTATTTTTTCCCCTTCCCCACTTGGATTTGTTTCTTGAATCAATGTCAGTAATAAACTATTTGGTGTGACATCTTTTTATCTTGATTATAATTTCAAATCCAAAATGAGTTGTGCACAGGGATAGCTTAGGCAGCCCAGCCTCAGAGACATATATCATTTAGCTAGAATTTCGCCCAAAGCATCAGATTTTGCGTAGGATTTCCCACGGTCAGTATTCATATTTTTCCTGCTTTATAGTTTTGTTGTTATTGTTTTTCCACCATAATATTTTTCATCGAAAATGTGAGATACTTGCTCCTCCTGTGTTGAGATTGTTTTTGTTCAGTTTTTGTGTTATTATTCTCCTCATGTTTTGGTATTTTTTTATTCAAATTAACTTTTATTTCTGCCTTTTGAACCTTCTATTCATTTGTTTATTCCTCTTCATATCAGCTCTGCGACACGCCATAAATTTTTTTGTCCCTGTTTATTTTGAAAATTATACCATTAACAACTCAACAATTATGTTCTTTTCAATTAAATTATGTAATTAACTCAATACCAAAACATGAAAATTATACCATTAACATCCCAACAACTATGCCAGTTTCAATGATTTGAAAATTTCAACCAAAATATTTTGCATCAATTATAATGATTCATGTAATTACAATTATGTCATTTTCAATTAATTCGAACCATACTATTAATATCCCAACAATTATGGCAGTATCAATTATTCAAAAATTATAATCATTCTTATAAATAAATCAAATCAAAATTATGTCAAGCCATATATTTCTACATTAATTATAATATGTCCTATAATTAAGTAATTTTGAAAATTATAATTAAATTATTTCTAGAACCATGTCATTGTCATCCCAACAATTATGTCATGCCATTAGCATCCTAAAAATTATGTCATTTTCAATTACTACAAAAAAATCTCAACTCAAATATTCCTGCATTAATTATAACGATTCTTATAATTGCAATTACCCAACAATTATGTCATGCTATTATCCTAACAATTATGTTATTTTTAATTATTACGAAAAATCTCAACTATAATATTCTTGCATTAACTATAACGATTACTATAATTACAATATCATTTTTAATTACTTCAAAATTTTCAACCATATTCCTTTAAATAATTTATTTTGAAAAATATATCATTTACATCCCGTCTTATTATGTCAATTTCGATTATTACGGAAATTTTAACCGAATATTCCTGCATTAATTGTAATTATTACTATAATTTTTTTATTATAATTATTACTATAATTAAATTATGATTTCTATAATTAACTTATTTCGAAAACTAGGCCATTAACACGCACAACAATTAAGGCAGTTTCAATTATTCAAAATTTATAATAATTCCTATAAATAAATAAAATCAAAAATTATGTCAACCTAAGTATTCCTGCATTAATTGTAATATGCCCTATAATTAAGTTTTTTCAAATATTATACCATTAACATCCTAATAATTATGTCATTTTCAATTTTTCCAAAAATTTCACCCAAATATTCCTACATTAATTAAAATTATTCCTATAATTAAATAATGATATCTATAATTATCTTGAAAATTATGCCATTAGCATTTCAACAATTATATCAGTTTCAATGGTTTGAAAATTTCAACCAAAATATTCTAACATTAATTATAATGATTCCTGTAATTACAATTATGTCGTTTTCAATTAATTCGAAAGTTTTTTTTTTGAATTCAATTCGAAAGTTTCAACCCTACAATTAACATCCCACCAATTATGGCGGTATCAATTTTTCAAAAATTACAATCATTCCCATAAATAAATCAAATAAAAAATTATTTCAAGCCAAATATTCATACATTTCAAATTATAATATATTTTATAATTATGTTATTTTGAATATTATGCCATATAATAACGATTCCTATAATTAAATTATTTTGAGAATTAAGTCATTGAGATCCCAAGAATTATGTCATGACATTAACATCCTAACGATTATGTCATTTTCAATTATTACGAAAAATCAACACTCAAATATTCCTGCATTAATTATAATAGTTCCTATAATTACAATTATGTCATTTTTAACTAATCAAAAAATTTCAACCCTATTCCTTTAAATAATTTATATTGAAAATTATGTCATTCACATCCCAGCTTATTATGTTAATTTCAATTATTACAAAAATTTCAATCGAATATTCCTGCATTTATTGTAATTATTACTAAAATTAAAGTATTATTTCTATAATTATGTCATTTTAATTTAATTCGAAAGTTTCAACCCTACCATTAACATCTCACAATTATGGCAGTATCAATTACTCAAAAATTAAAATCATTCCTATAAATAAAGCAAATCAAATATTATGTCAAGCCAAATATTCCTACATTAATTATGATATATCATATAATAAAGTTATTTTGAAAATTATGCCATATAATAATGATTCATATAATTAAAAAATTTCAAGAATTATGTCATTGACATCTTAGCAATTATGTCATGCCATTAACATCTCAACAATTATGTTATTTTCAATTATTACGAAAAATCTAAACTCAAATATTCCTGCATTAGTTATAACGATTCCTAAAATTACAATTATGTCATTTTTAGTTAATCTGAAAATTTCAACCCTATTCAATTCCCTTAAATAATTTATTTTGAAAATTATGTCATTCACATCCCAACTTATTATGTTAATTTCAATTATTACGAAAATTTCAACCGAATCTTCATGCATTTATTGTAATTATTACTATAATTAACTTATTTAATAAACTATGCCATTAACATCCACAACTATTACAGCAGTTTCAATTATTCAAAATTTATAGTAATTTCTATAAATAAATAAAATCAAAAATTATGTTAGACCAAGTATTCCTGCATTAATTTTAATGGCTAAATTATATTGAAAATTACGTTCTTAACATTCCAACAATTATGCCATTTTCATTGGTTTGAAAATTTCAACCAAAATATATTTGCATTAATTATAATGATTCCCGTAACTGCAATTATGTCATTTTCAATTAATTCGAAAGTTTCAAGCCTACCATTAACATCCCAACAACTATGGCAGTATCAATTATTCAAAAAATATATTCATTCTTATAAATAAATCAAAGAAAAAATTATATCAAGCCAAATACTCCTACATTAATTATAATATGTCTTATAATTAAGTTATTTTGAAAATTTTGCCATATAATAATGATTCATATAATTAAATTATTTCGTGAATCATGTCATTGATATCCCAACATTTATGTCATGCCATTGACATCCTAACAATTATGTCATTTTCAATTATTACGAAAAATCTCAACTCAAATATTCCTGCATTAATTATAACGATTCTTATATTTATAATTATGACATTTTTAATTAATCCAAATTTTTCAATCATATTCCTTTAAACAATTTATTTTGAAAATTATGTCATTCACATCCCCACTTATTATTCCAACCGAATATTCCTGCATTTATTGTAATTATTACTATAATTATTACAAATATTTCAACCGAATATTCCTGCATTTATTGTAATTATTACTATAATTAAATTATGATATCTATAATTAACTTATTTCGAAAACTATGCCAATACCATCCACAGCAATTAAGTTAGTTTCAATTATTATAAATTTATAATGATTCCTATAAATAAATAAAATCAACAATTATGTCAACCCAAGTATTCCTGCATTAATTGTAATAACTATAATTATCATGAAAATTTTGCCATTAACATCCCAATAATTATGCCAGTTTCAATGGATTGAAAATTTCAACCAAAATATTCTTGCATTAATTATAATGATTCGTGTAATTACAATAATGCCGTTTTCAATTAATTCAAATTTTTCAACCCTACCATTATCATCCCAAAAATTATGGCAGTATCAATTATTCAAAAATTATAATCATTCCTATAAATAGATCAAAGCAAAAATTATGTCAAGCCAAATATTCCTACATTAATTATAATATGTCGTGTAATTAGGTTATTTTGAAAATTATGCCATATAATGATTCATATAATTAAATTATTTCAAGAATTAATTCTTTGACATCCTAACAATTATGTCATACCATTAACATCCTAACAATTTTATCATTTTAATTATTACGAAAAATCTACACTCAAATATTCATGCATTAATTATAACGATTCCTATAATTACAATTATGTCATTTTTAATTAATCCGAAAATTTGAACCATATTCTTTTAAATAATTTATTTTGAAAATTATCTCATTCACATCCCAACTTATTATGTTAATTTCAATTATTACGAAAATTTCAACCGAATATTCTTGCATTTATTGTAATTATTACTATAATTAAATTATGATTTCTATAATTAACTTATTTTTTAAAAAAATGCCATTAACATCTACAACAATTAAGGCATTTTCAATTATTCAAATATGCAAAAAGAAAATAATCCATTAAAACTATTTTAAACTAATTATGTGGAACATAAATAAATTCAATATGTTAAGAAAAAATAATTCCGTACAAATTAGAGTCCTAAATTGATACAGAATATTCAGAAATAAAATTACATTTTGAAAAATAACTAAATTCAAATATGTCAATTAATACGAGATATTCTTATATTAGGTCATCCCAACGAATTAGTCACTTAATTTAATGATGTGGTGGGTACGGTAAGTAGTTAGGAAACGTATTTGAATAAGGTGGGGTGGTGGGTAAGGTAGGGTATGATATGATAGTGGGTAGGGTAGGGTATGGTATAGTGATGGGTAAGGTAGGGTAGGGTGGCGTGGTGGGTAGGGTATGGTAGGTAAGGGCGGTGGTTGGTAGGGTAGGGTAGGTAGAGTAAAGTGGTGGGTAAGGTATGGTTGGTAGGGTAAGGTAGAGTGGAATGGTGGACATGGTAGGTTGGGGTATTGGGTTAGGTAAGGTATGGTGGTGTGGTGGGTAAGATAGGGTAGAGTGGAATGGTGGACATGGTAAGGTTAGGGTTGGTGGTGGGTTGGGTACGATGGGGTGGTGGGTAGGGTATGGTAGATAAGTGTGGGGTGGTCGGTAAGGTGAGGTGGTATGATGGGTAAGGTAGGGTAGGTAAGGGTGGGGTGGTCGGTAAGGTGGGGTGGTATGATGGTTAAGGTAGGGTAGGGGTGGGTGATAGTGGAGTAGAGTAGGTAATAGGTAATGTAGGTATGATGTCGAAGGCAAGATATGGTGATATATAGTAGGGTAAGATATGGTGGTGGGTAGGGTATGGTAGCGGTGGGTAGGGCATGGTGGGAAGAGAGGTCGGGTGCAATAGGGTATGGCGTAGGGCTACCCCACCCTTTCATTTCAATCTTGCATATTCCAAGCGCAGTAATAGAATCAATTTATTCCTTTACATTCTATTTCGCTCCTATTATTTTATTCCATTCAATTTCATTCATGCGTAACAAACATGCCGATAAAAGCTTCTTTTCATCCTTCAAAAAAATTCTTCTTTTAAATTATATGTTATCACGTGCAATGCTAAATGCAGAATATAACCACAATTATTGGCATCAGTATAACTTTTGGACATGTGGTGTTGTTTGTTTTTGACTCTAGAAATGAATAGTAATCTTAAATAAAACAATTTTAATAGCTAGCACTACAATAACTTTGAAGGTTTTTTGTTTTGTAGTACATATTATGCATATTAATTGAATATAATCACATTGTCATACGCTCCCGTGCAATGCACGGGTTATTGACTAAGTATATACATACACATATATATATATATATATATATATATATATATATATATATATATATATATATATATATATATATATATGTGTGCATTTTCGGCCTGCCTTTTTCTTGTTTTTATACCCAAGCCCTTCTTATAACTAAACCAGCCTTGAGCCCATTTATTTTTTTAACCTTATATCTTCCATAATATATTAAACCCTTCAACATATTTTCCTTTCCATATAAATCTGCCGCTCCCTTTTCAACTCCCCTAGTAAATAAATCCCCACCATTTATTAACCTAGAACCTTCCTCCCTCCTTCCCCACTTCCCTAAACCGTCCTCTCCTCTTCCCAATATCAATTCAACTTTTCATTTAACTACTATTTTCAGTCCCCAAAACATCACTATCCAATTCCTCTCTTCAAGACTCAAACGTCTCTCTGCTCTTCTTCTATTTCCGGTTTTGAAAGGAGAATACTTTCTTCTTCCTCTTCACTCGATGCTCTGTTCTTCTCCATATATAGAAAAGCTCTGTTTCTCTGTTTCTGATCATCTGCAAAGCCGGTATCGATATCTGGACGATTTGGTGCTGTGAGGGCAAGGTTTTGATGGAAAGCAACCGAGCTTTATTGCTGAAAACGAGCTGAGACCAATGAGAAGCTAATTCGAGGTCAATGATGCCCAATAAAGCTAATACATACATCCCAGTTCATAAAGGTAATATCTTTCCCTCTTATTTTCGGTAAATCACTGAACCCATTTTGTTTTCTTCTTAGTTTAGCTCTGTCTATGACTGCATGTTCTAAAATAAAAATAAAAATAAACAAAATTCGAACCTGTATTTGTTATGTGTTTTGGTTGAGCCTATTTCATGATAAAAGTCGGATCTTTTCTAGTCTATGTTTAAAGATCTTTTCTTTGACCGTTTGACATGTTTTAGATTTAAGAAATCAAAGTTTTAAGAATGTTTTGAATTTAATGATCCGTGTGACTAATGCGTTCTACCAAATCTGTGTTAGCCGTAAAATGCACGTCTTTATCCTAAATATTGCTCTGCACTTAATTGTTTGAAATCGACTAACAAGTGTATTAAGTGTGCAATATATATATGCCCATCTACTCTTCAACAGAACTAAGGCATTTACAGATTGATAAAGCAACTATAGCAAGTAATTGCAGACAAATGCAAATGAAATAACCTTGGTCAATTTTTGTTCTCAAACAACAACTCAAAGTCTCTCAAGGTGTTCTTAAGAGCTTGAAACAAGTGGAGAAGCTTGGAGCTAGAAGAAACAAGTAGAGTAGGAGTTAGGTTTGAGAGTTTGAGTGTTATTTCGGAGTGTGATTTGTGAGGCACGAACATTGTAAGTGAGGATAGTTTTTGTAACACAAACACTTAGATATACTTGTAAAAGTGAGGAATTGTGTTCAAGAGAGCCGCTGCACTTGTTGTTCGGGTTCACCAAGGGCTGCTCATACTTGGTGGTGGTTTAACACACAAGGCTGTGTGTGTTGGGATGTGCTGAAGGACTGGGCTGTTCGAGAGGCGGTCTGCACATTGCTGTCCTTACGAAGCTATAGGCTTCGGTTTTTGGTAACCTTTGTATCACTCTTGTAGTAGTGTAGATTCAGTGTAACTTGGTTTAGTTATACTTGAATCTACAGTTCAAGTATTGTTCTAAGCTTGGCTTGGACTAACACTTGGTGTGATTCAAGTAAAACTTACCCCTGTGGTTTGTTTTTCTTGATTTGGTTTTTGTTTTGTTGTTTCTATCACTTAGGATCTGCATGCTAGTCTAAAGAACTAAAATCTGCAAAGTGTTTGTTTCACCTTATCAACATAACACTTAGGCTGAGATTTGCATGCTAGTTAATTCAACCTAACTGAATTAAAATCTGTTTGACTGCAACATGTTAGGCTGAACATAGATCACCTAGACAACTAGGATAACTTAGCTTTCATACAGTTAACTAAATAGTCTTCCGCCTGTTTAATTAACTGAAAGTAAGTTTTAACTCTGATTGTGCTTTAATCGAAATAGAATCGAAAAATCGGTAATTACTCTATTCACCCCCCACCCCCCCCCCCCTCTCTAGAGTAATTGTTTGCGCATTTACGATCCAACAAGTCCCCAAACATCAGTATAAACAAGATCAAATATATTAATAGCATAAGAATCAGACAACGTGTAAGGCAATGTATGTACTTTTCCAAATTGGCAAGTTTCACAGTAAACAAGATTTTCATTCAAAGAAACATTACAATATTGAAGGACTTGACTCATGATCCATTTGGATGGATGGCCTAATCTCCTATGCCAAACATTAGCATCTTTGTTGACATTGGCAGATTGAACTCTACTGGACTTTTGCCTATATTTAGACCCAACAAGGGAGTAGAATTGGCTTGTAAAAACTAATTGGATTTAGGGAGCTCTTAGCAACACTGTAAAGATCATTAAATTCAATGGTTATATCATTATCATAGCTTAAAAGCACCTAGTAATTTTTTTGTAATATCAGACATGAAGCATAGAGTGTAACTTTAGTGATTGTTGCGAGTGTGCGGTAGGAATAGTGGATTGACCAACATGAAGTATGCCAAGTTTCTCACCATTACCAACTGCAAGTGTATCAGAACCTGCATATCCATAACTGAGATGAAGATTGTTCAAGTCTCATGTAATATGATTTGTGGCTCCATTGTCCATATACCACCAAGCAGAGCCAGCCACTGACTATGGAGAGGCCATAAAGGTAGAAATTTACCTTGGATTGCCTGAATTTCATGAGGCCTAGAGTGTTGCTATTGTTGTTGTTGTTGTTGTTGTTGTTGCCATTGAAACTCACATCAAGCTTATGCCGGCACTCAAAAAATGTATGGCCATTCTTACCACATAGCTGACATACAATTATGTTGTTTGAGTTGGATGACCTTTCACCTCTACCTCCCATTGATCTTCCACCTCTGAAGCCACATCTACCTCTGTTGGAGTTCTAAAACCAAGGAATAATATCTGAGAAGTTCTGGCCTCGATGATGCATCTGAGTAGGGTGCAGGAAGGGATTTGAGGAACTAGCCTATGTAGCAGCAGCATGATTAAATATAGCCACGAGCCTTTCATGGGTAATGAGTTGTGATTGAAACTCCTAGAAACGTGGAAGACGACCATAATGAAAAAGATTGGATCAAGATTCAGCGATAAATCAAAGAAGTGGTGACCGCAGTAGTTGATTGGATTGAAGTTCCACCAGAATTTGACGAACCGATGACCGGAGTTGTCTAAGATCCCACTGGGAGAGCGCTTTACATTGTGACGGCGGTGGTCGACGCAGAAGCTGCCTACACCATACATTTTCTCGGATACCAAGTTAGATAACTTAAGAAAACTGGAGAAGATGAAAGCCCTCGTTCATTGATTCAATTCATCATAGCATTACAACATACATTCAAGAATCTATATAGCTCTCTACAGATAATACTCAGCAAATCTAGTAGGGAATCTAATAACAAACTAACAGCATGATGACTAAATTAATGTAATCCAAATATACACATGACAAATGGACATTTAGGATTAAGCCACATCATCTCATTTCTTAACACTGATTAATCAACGGTTTTAGATTGTCATTAATGATGATCGAGTTGATATTTTCAAGACCACGCAAATAATCAAACATTATACGTGATAGTTCATCCAGTTGTGTCTAGTAGTGTTCTTCCACGAGATTTTCTAGTTCAACATCCTATTTCTTTTTCAATTCGAGAATAATCTGACCACAACAATTGCGATATAACATATGATAGAAGTGTAGAACACAATTTCTAATCATTGATAATTTTGTAAGACTCGTTGATTAAAGATAAATGACTTGGTCATTACACAATGAGTTGCTATCTTTCACTACACTTTTAAAGTTTGATAAAATGTAGTACTCGTTAATATGAGTCTCGTCATGATAAAGGAAGAGAAAATGTTAAAATGTAGTACTCGTTAATATGAGTCTCGTCATGATAAAGGAAGAGAAAATGTAGTGGACTTTCATAATTAATGTATATCTTTGATTGAAATGGGTGTCAATATGATCAATAATGCAAAAGTGTTTTGCCACATGTTGTGTTCAACTGTGTTACTCATAGCAACATGCTTTTCAGTTTAATGTGAGATACAAGTATGAATAATTATCGCCTATAAGGACATAGCCAATGATAAAAAAAATAGTTGGATTGTTGTAGTGCCATCCTATCATTTGAATTGGGCTCTGGGGTTTCGACTCGGTAACATGTCGACTTCCCTCAACAGTAAAACAATAAAATGTGTGCATACATCATTTGCAAGCTGGTCATTAAGACATAAGTTTCGATTTAAATCAATTTTTTTATGGATGTATTGACATAACCTTTGAGCTATATGCACCGACACTTCAATCTGTGCGCCGTGCACCGTGTCCGATACATTTCCGACACGACACGCGACCGATACGCTCCGACACGTGTCGGCTGATTAAAATAATATTATTTAAAATTTTAATATCCGACATGGCACTGACACTCCTGTACCCAATTTTTTAAATTTTATGAAAGGTTTTATGATATGCTCTTGTGCCCCGGAAGCGAGCGAAGCCACTCTTAATATGTGAACTGAATAAGAGGTTCGAAATTAAGAGTTCGGAACGACACTAACACACCGGAAAGCCGTACCGGCTCTTCCCGGCTTCCTAGCTTAGTTGGTAGCTGACCTAACCTACACTCATCTCACTCCGGCCTTGCTTCTAATATGGGCGAAGCATATCTGATCGTGGGCTTCGCCCGCCCGAGATGACGACTGAAATACATGATTTCCATTTCTATAATAATTTAATGAATAGTACGTTGTATTAAGTTTATATGTTTCTTGTTGATAAACAATTATTTTTACAATTTGTAGTATTTTGGAGGTCAATCACAATTTTTTTTGACACCGTATGAAGGTCGAATATCTATTTTAGATATTCATAAAGTTTATGTATTACCTATCTTATTTAACTCTAGTTTTTTAAGATTTTTACGATTTTTTATTGATAAATTGAATCTTATTTACATCATAATATATATACACACATATATATATATTGGGTAATTATGGATAAGGACACAATCTGGAATATTTTTAAGTAACACGACAGCTACATATTTCTTATAGGGAGAAGGACAACTGTATAATTTTTATAACGAGAAGGACAAACAGTGAATCCCAAAAATCAATGAATCTCCCCAATAAATCCCGAAATCAGTGAATTTCGACAGCGAAACCCAAAAATCAGTGAATTTCGACAATGAATTTTGAAAATTAGTGAATTTCGGCATTGAATTTAAACAGTGAATTTCGACAGTGAATAAATAGTTTTGTCCTTTATGCAAAAGTTTCAAAAGACTGTCCTTCTACTCAATTGATGAAATATTTATGTCCTTCTCCCTCATTCCCCCTATATATATATATATATATATATATATATATATATATATATATATATATATATATATATATATATATATATATATATATACACTAGTTATAAACCCGTGCATTGCACGGACGTATGACAATGTGATTACCTTCAGATATAGTCAAAAATAAACCACACAACATGTCCAAAAGTTATACTGATGCCAATAATTGTGGTTATATTACTGCTTTTAGCATTGCACGGGAGAACGTACATTTCAATAGAAGAATTTTTTTGAAGGATGAAAAGAAGATTTTATTGGCATATTTATGATGACGAGATCAAGTAATAATAAAATACATGACCACCATAAACCAATACTAGCAAGAGGACTAGGTCCATCGTAATATAGCTGTAGCGAATCAAGGTCGATCCCAAAGGAACCAATTGTGAATCATTTTATATATAAACAACTAATTAATCATGCCAAGCACACAAAAGCGGTCTACGACCAACAAAAGACAAGAAAAGAGGAAAACTGACTCGACACAACATAGAAACATACAAGTAATTAACCTCCCCAATTATTAAGTTATCGTTTGGAATTAGTGAGCTATATAATTAAACAATACTTTACAACTATTAATCCGATTTGTATTTCTCTTATATTGGCTACGGGAGTCATCCCCTAAACTTGACTTAGTTCCGGGTTGGACACTAGATCACTGTGCTACATTACGTGACTTCGCTTCGTAGGCCTCCATCTCATATAACTTGCACACTTAAAAAACTAAGGATGCCGATATTAACCATATTCCTCACCTAGGCAACATTCCTGTGGTTAGGCGTACTTCCTAACTGATCGCATCAGTCTCCGTCCCATTAACACTAACTTTGTAGGTATCATGTTAATCTACGACTTACGTATAATTAGGTGCGCGCAATTCCCAAATACAACACAGATCTAGATCTCGCTGAAAGTCCCAGAAGATCAATTCATGAGCCGACCTAGGAGTACTATATTGGTATTTCCTAACTACACATTTTAATTAAAACAGACGAGCAACGTATCCATAGCCATACCTACTAAGACAAGATATTCTAAGTGGACAATCACACCATAAATACGTGGCTAGATTGACTCGGTGAACAACTAAATCTTAGCGTTTCTATATACAAAACGGATAAAATAGCGATTCATAAAGTAATTATATAGATCTACTAAAAACACGATTATTTATCAAAGCAAAGTCATACATAGGTCACACTATATAGGCGGGGGCGTGTGGATCCTTATAGACGAGGAATCCCTACTGCCTCACGTCGTAATCTTAGATCTATATCGTTTAACTAAGAACAAACAATCTCAAACGATAAACAATAATTGGGGGGGACTTAATTACAACAAAGAAGAAGAAATAAACACAAGCAACTCACATAATGCTGCTGACTTGTATTGAAAACTGCTCTAAAACTGCGTCGTAATATCTGTATAATATTGTGTAAAGTTGTCTATAAATTGAATATTGAAATAGAGTATTTATAGGCTGTAAAACCGACTTTAGATAGCCGTCAGCCGACTTAATTCACGTTTCCTGAACCCTAATGGAGTCTAAAACGCGTCTGGAGAAGTAGGGACATTTTGGAGAACTCGCTGGCAGCCAGAGCAGGGCTCGCTGCCAGCGAGACCTATTTTCTACCTAGGCCGGTTTTCTGCTTCTTCTGGTCCATTCATGATCCGTTTTGGTGCTTTTATTCACTCCGAAGTCCAGCTAAATTGCTTCCGAATCAGCCCACTATAAATAAGACATAAAACATGGCTTGTAACAACAAATAATATAAATAAATGGTAAAATACACAATAACGAGTCGTAACTCAGTTCAGTTGTAATTTAGGCACAATACGACTTATTATTAACCAATTAAAGCCCGTTTAAGCTAGATCGAGGATAATTAATAGATAAATAACGGCGTAAATTGACCGTCATCAATTTGTTACGCATGAATTGAATTGAATAGAATATGCAGAATTTGAATTAAACAAATTATATAAAATATGACACATTGAGTGATTGATAGAGCAATGTAGTGAATTAAGGTTGACTCGAGTAGGGTATGATATGGTTCATAAGGTATGATATAAGCAAAGGGGTGGGTAGTCCTACGACATACCCCATGCACCCTACCTCTCTTCCCACCCTGCCCTACACACCGCTATTATACCCTACCCACCACCCTATCCTACCCTACCCGATTTCACCATATCTTACCCTCGACATCCTATCTACCTTACCCATTACCTACTTTACTCCACTTTTATCCACCCCAACCCTACCCTACCCTACCTTACCCATCATACCACCCTACATTCCCACAACCCCACCCTTCTCTATCCTACCCAACCCACCACCCCACCGTACTTTACCACCACCCAACCCTACCTTATCCACCATTCCACTCTACCCTATCTTACCCACCACACCACCATACTTTACCTTACCCACTACCCCAACCTATCCCACCCTACTCAACCCTACCTTACACACCACTTCACCCTACGCTACCCTACCCACCATCCTACCCTGCCCTACCCACCATTCCACTCTACCCTATATTACCCATCACATCATCATACATTACCTTACCCACTACCCCAACCTATCCTACCCTATTCAACCCTCCCAACCCTACATTACCCACCACTTCACCCTACCCTATCCTATCCTACCCACCATCCTACCCTACCTTACCCTACCTACCCTACCCTACCTACCACTTCCCCTATCATACCTTACGCACCACCCCTTACCCTACCCTACCCACCACCACCACCCCTACCTACCCTACCCACCACCATACCCTACCTTAATTACCCACCACCTTAACATAACCTACCCACCTCCCCATCATATATTGTATTAATTGGCATATTTGATTTAGTTATTTTTCAAAATGGAATTTAATTTCTGAATATTCTGTATCAATGGAGGACTTTAATTTGTATGAAATGATTTTTTTCCTTAACATTTTAAATTTACTTATGTTCTATATAATTAGTTTAAAGAGGCAATTTTATATTGATTTGAATATAAACGCTATTAATGCCTGGTTTTTTTAATTTGCTGACAGATTTTATTACGGGGTGGGGCGAACTTTTTTATTTAAATTGGTAAGAGATTTTCGATTTTACAATAAATTTATTGATTTTGTGTTTTTTGTTTTTTTTCCGGATTTTTTTTATTTGCTGGCAGATTTTCCGGATTTAATGCTTGGGACCGGGAGATATTTTCGATTTTGCAATAAATTCACTGATTTTGTATTTTTTTTTAATCTTTTTTTTTTCTCCGGATTTTTTTGCCGGGTTTATTTAAGAGTCATTTTTTATTTTTTCTACTACGCTGAGTTCCATTTTTGGTTCACTATTAAATTGATTTCAATATAAACGCTATTAATATGATATTATTGTGAAATCACATGCTATTAATGTGCTATCACTATGTAAATATTTTAGAGGATTACACATAAATTCTATTAATGTGAAATCTTTAACCATATATTTTTTTTCTAAGAGTGGTTTTTTCTAAAGAGTTGGTTTTTTAAATTTGCATTTTACTATTTTTCTAAAGAGGCGGTTTTTAAATTTATGTTTGACGTTTTTTTTAAAGAGGAAATTTTAAATTGATTTGAATATAAACGCTATTAATGCCTGGTTTTTTTAATTTGTTGGTAGATTTTATTACGTGTGGGGCGAATTGTTTTTATTTAAATTGGTGAGAGATTTTCAATTTTGCAATAAATCCATTGATTTTGTATTTTTTATTTTTTTCCGGGTTTTTTATTTATTTGTTGGCAGATTTTCCAGATGTAATGCTTGGGCCGGGAGAGATTTTCGATTTTGCAATAAATTCACTGATTTTGTATTTTTTGTTTTTTTTTAATCTTTTTTTTTCTGTATTATTCCTCCGGTTTTATTTAAGAGTCGGTTTTTATTTTTTCTAATACGCCGGCTTCCATTTTTGGTTCACTATTAAATTGATTTCAGTATAAACGCTATTAATATGCTATTATTGTGAAATCACATGATATTAATGTGCTATCATTGTGTAAATATTTTAGAGGATTTCACATAAATTCTATTAATGTGAAATCTTTAACCATATATTTTTTTTTTCTAATAGTAGTTTTTTCTAAAGAGTTGGTTTTTTAAATTTGCATTTTACTATTTTTCTAAAGGTGCGGTTTTTTAAATTTAAGTTTGACGTTTTTTTAAACTGGAAATTTTAAATTGAGTGACTATAAACGCTCTTAATGCCTGGTTTTTTTCATTTGCTGGCAGATTTTATTACGTGTGGGGCAAATTTTTGCAATAAATTCATTGATTTTGTATTTTTTTTATTTTTTATTGTTTTTTTTTCTCTGGGTATTTTTTTATTTGCTGGCAGATTTTCCGGATTTAATGCTTGATACCGGTAGAGATTTATTTGCCGGTTTTATTTAAGAGTCGGTTTTTATTTTTTCTAATACGCTGACTTCCATTTTTGTTTCACTATTAAATTGATTTCAGTATAAACACTATTAATATGCTATTATAGTGGAATCACACGCTATTAATGTGCTATCATTGTGTAAATATTTTAGAGGATTGCACATAAATTCTATTAATTCCGTTTTTTCATTTAATTAAATCAAGGGGATTTTTTTTTAAAATTTCATTTTTTTATAATTTAACAAAATCAAGGCTTTTTTTTAAAATAAAATTTCTAGGATTTTTTTAATATTTTAATTAATTTCGTTTTACATTTATTTCGTATTTCTAATTAAGGAATTTTTTTAATTAGTTTATGGTTACATTTTTTTTGTATTTAATTAAATCATTGTTTTTTTTTTACATTTTGTTTTTTAGCAAGGTTTTTTTTTTTTTTTTAAGATTTCATTTTTTTAGGAGATCTTGTTTGATGTTGATAATAAATTTTGTAAATTTCCGAGATTTCGCTTTTTTAGGAGATATTGTTTGATTTTGATAATAAGTTTGTTAAATTTCGGGACTACATTTCATATTTAAGTTTTTTCAATTTTGTTTTTATATTTTAATTAAATCAAGGAAATATTATTTTGAAAAGGTCAAGGATTTTTTTAACAAATTTTCGGTTTTTAGGATCTAGTTAATTTTGTATTTTTATTTAAAGAATTTTTATTATTATTTTATGGCTATATTTTAATTATTCTAATTATTTTAATTATTAAAATCAGGGAGAAACATTTTTTGGGAGAAATACACTCAGACCTTAATAAAACTGTGCAACACATACCTTGAGAAAATACCACGGGAGGAGATAATGAACGATGACACCGTCAATCAAAGGAACTACCGAATGAAAAAAGAAAAAAACAATTAGCGAAAGTGAAACTCAGACCGTAATAAAACAAAAACTGTTTATTTTCTATATACTTCTATATAGATATAGTTACAAAGAAAAAGTTATTCAACCATCATCATCATCTATGTGCAACACGTACCTTGAAAAAATGCAACGGGTGGAGATAATGAAAAATGACACCGTCAATCAAAGGAGCTACCGAAGGAAAAAAGGAAAAAAGCAATTAGTGAAGAAGCCCTGACTTTGACCTCGATCTCCGCACTGGCTGCATCAATAAATCAAAATTAAATGTGGAGAAATTCAATCAAAAGCGACGTGAAACATTTGCTGAACAATGAAACATGTGTAATTGTGGTGTGAATTTATGGTGGTTTTAGAAGATTTGATTTATTTTGTTCGTAATTGTGGTGTGAATTTATTGGGAAAAAGATTTCAGAGATTAAATGATTGATTCTGCCGGTTTTGTTTTTTTTTTACTTTTACTGCCGGTTTTTTTTTTTATTTTTAAACGCGTTTATTTGGGGAAGGGGCCGGGTCAATTTCCGGGTTTGGGGCAAAATTGCAGGTAACTGGGTTAAATTAACTCCCCCATATTATATATATACTAGTCATTAACCCGTGCATAATGCACGGGACAATTAACATTAAAAATGGTAATTAATCTATGTTTTTAAAATCGTAATTCTTTTACCATTTTTTTTTGTTTTCGTCCTCTAGTGTTGATATTCCATTTGATATTTTCCGACATGATTTTTTAAACCATGTCATAAACAACGAAATAGTGGATTTGTGTAATAAATTTCTTAGTGTAAAGTGTGCTTCCATGTAATAGTGGAATGTGTGTTGCAGTGAATAGTAGTTTTGTGTAGTGAAATTATCAATGGAAGGTGTGTTTGTATTGTGGATTTAAGTAGTGAAACTATGGATATATGGAATTTTGAATTTGTGTTCACTTTCTTATTTCATGCTATAAAGGTAATTTTGTATCACAACTAATGAGTGGTTTAAAAAATAATGGACGTCTCCTTTTTGATATTTCCACCCCCGTATTTTCACTTTTTTTTAAATAGTGCATCTGTGCATGCAATATAGTCTGAAAAACATTTGTTGTACATGAAATTTTTAAGTGAAGAAAGCGTAACGTTATGGTCCAATACTCTGAATTTGATTTAGATTAACGCAAAAATGTACACATTTCTATGAAACACATGAATGAATATTTTTCAAAACTTGTGTACTTCCGTTCAAAATACCAAAAAAAAAACTTGTATACTTTTCACACAAATATCGATTAAAGTAAATGAGTCCGGAAAATATATACTATTCGGCCAATTTAAAAAAAATATAATAATAATAACTTAGTGTGTAATGTGTCATATTCGACAAAACATCAAAAGATATTCCCAAAAAAAAACTTGTATACTTGATTAAAGAAAAAAAATATAATAATAATAACTTAGTGTGTAGACGAAAACATCATGTGCCAATATTATACAATGTCAATAGGCTAGTGCCTACACAATTCAGCTCAACCCTTTTCAAAACTAATAAATAAATCCACCAACACGTCATCTTCATCCATCTCTTCATTTAAGGCAAACTAATGTCATATTCGATAATGTATCACATTATCAATCAGCCGAAAATTGACATTAATCTCCATGAAATACCTATGTCATATTCGATAATGTATCAATCAATCAGCCGAAAATTGACATTAATCTCCATGAAATACCTATCTCGAAAATTGACATTAATCTTCATGAAATACCTATCTCATTGTCTAAGCATTTTGTTCCTCTCCAAACATAGATATCTAGAGCATTTCCAATGCCCATGTTGTTGTTATCTTTCTTCTACGATCTTCTTCATGATACATGAATCTCCGTAAATGCTCGATGTACAGATCTTAAGATAGGCTGACAGATACACAATCGGTTCTTATTATTGTGGTTATCATTTCCCTTAATTCTTCCATTGTAACCTGCAAAGTTACACTACGTATTAGTATTAGGACGCATCCTTCAATTAACAAACATGCATGAAACTATACCAGGTTCCACAATAAAGAAAACAACATGTTATGAACACTTACACCAACTTTGCAGGTATGGTCAGGGGCGGCTCTACATTGACTTGTGGGGGTGCCGCCGACCCCCTAAAATAAAAATATTATGTACCAATAATAGAGAATTTTTTTATACACACATATATATGTAAAATTGACCCCCTTATTTTTATGTATTGAACCCCTATTTTTATCTTTTGCCCCATAATTAGATATATAGAATTGAATATCCAAATATATGTGTGATACAGAAAAAAAATTGACAAATTTCTGACCCCTATGTCAAAAATCCTGCAGCTGCCATGGTCCCGCAATAAAAAAAATATTTGTACTGTAAATGATGTTTCAAGTCAAACACATATAAGATTAAATAAAGAGAACTTCAATTCAACATAAGGTAAGGTAAGTGTCCAAAGCATGACAGCAGTGAAACTAACATGAAGAGAAAGAGAACAAAAGTTCATTACTATCTGAAGCCGACTTTGAATGCAATGACAGATACGATGCAGACTTTTGGTAGGTAATCTCGACCTTTCCTTCCAACACTTTCTTCGAGCTATCAAGATACCAAAAAACAAAATACGTTTAGTGTATTAGAAATGAAATAAAGTCCAATAAATGCAAGAACTAACAATACTAATGTTTGTTTAAGGAAAAAGGAATGCAAGCGTAAAGAACCTCAATGTAAGCAAAAAAAAAAAAAACCTGCACATGTTGGCTTCATCGAAACCAACACTCAAAAACTCCGAAGATCATGTATGCGAAGTAGATGAGGTAAATTTGGCTGTGGAAGAGAATGACACGTCTTGCCGTTTCGATGTGTCGGAACAGAGTGCGACATCTTGTCCTTACCAATCACGGGTGTTCGGTAAAAACGAGTTTTACAATTTATAACCGAAACACCCCAAGTATAAGGATCGTAGTATAGGGTGTTTACGGGTCGTCCTAAGGGAGTGGAATGTTTATCGGATTCAAATATAAATCTATATCAATTATGTCACAATTATCTATCTAAACTAAAGCTGAAACTAACTAAAACCTAAACCTAAGAATTAAAACTAAAACAGGAAATAAAAACAAGCAGAAAATAAGAAAACAGAAAGGCGGACGAGCGTTCACTAAAGTGAACGAGCGTCCGGAAACTAAATCTGGACGGACGAGCGTCGCTATTGCGGACGAGCGTCCAACTACGAACCGAAACGAAACGTGCGTAAAACTTGCGAAAAACCAGGGTTTATCAAACTAGAACTTAACTAAACTTAATCTAAACGATTTAATTAAAACAATTAAAGGAAAACACAAAGAAAGGCGACTAGATTCCACTATCAACCAACAATCCAACTAGACGGTGATTAAAAAGACATAGTTTTTAGTAGTGATTTATTCACGAATTCAATTAAATATCTTCAATCAAATTCTAGGGTTTCGTTTATCTTTTCAAACAAACTAAACATGCAATCAACACGAAATCACGAGATCGTTTCCAAGCTCTTACTCAACTAATCATGCATAATCTCTTAAAACACAATTAGATGCATTACTTTGAATAAAAGAGAACTCAAACAAACAAACTTTCATAAATTTATTCAAGCATAAATTAAACATAGATCGTTTCATCAAATCTTAATTCAATAAAACTTAAACAATATAAAACAGATCCAAAGTAATGAAAAACTATGAATTAAACTCACTAAACTTAAGCATCGAACTCCTCTAGTTGGTTTGGTTGTTGATAGGCTTCCTCCGTCGACTCACACGGGATGTTTAGCCAACAATCATGATGAACACGATTGTTGAAGGGGAGATTTGCATCTCTCGTGTAAAAACGGCTCCTTAGGGTTCTAGGGCGCGGCTATGTGTATATGAGTAAATAGTGTGTAAAAGATTAGGGTTTTAGGCTTCATAATGCGGTGCTTTTATAGAGTTTTAAGTCGGCCGGAAGTAAGTCGGTTTGTGGACGCCCGTCCGCCCATCCGGACGCCCGTCCGGAATGCCCGGACGCTCGAGTAAACGCTCGTTCATCCTCCGTCCGAACTCTCTCGAATGTAAAATACAATTCCGGACGCTCGTTCACTTTATCAAACGCCCGTCCGGAATGGACGCCGCACGAACGCTCGTCCAAGATGCGAGGGTCGGATTTCTTCATCTTTATCCAATTTCTTCAAGCCAATTCCGACTCTATCTTGAATAATTCGACTTGAGCTTCATTTATCCTCTTTATGCACTCGAAAATCAACACCTACATGATAAATAAACAATGCAAAAATGTAATAAAATCCAAATAATAATAATTCCATTAAATCAACACTTAAAATCATCAATTTTGCATACAACCCTCTTAAAATCATCTTTATTAAATAATTACACTTAAACCCTTAATTCTCATGTAAATTATGCAAATGTGGGGAAAATAATAATGAAATAAACCTTTAATAATCATATAAATATGGCCTTAACAACACCCCCACACTTAGCTTTTTGTACGTCCTCGGACAAAACAATCAAAACTATAGCTCAACTTTATAAATAATCCACATAGGTCTCTAACTCACGTAACAAAAGATACAACAACTATAGCAAATGATACCAACACGAGAGATAGATTCGGTGTAAGTGTGACAAGCCATTCTCAATCTAGCAAGCCTTTCAAGGAAATATCCTCTCAAAAATTCCAATGACTATCCTAGGTACAAACAGTAATAGCTCCACTCAAAGCCTTCCCACACACTCAGTAGGATAATCCCTACAAAGATATCACGCGGTTCTACCGGGTATAAGATCCATGATAACAAAGACTTCACTTTATTCTTACTCATCATTTTTCAAAATGTTCAAATTTAACGCATATCGAATGAGCTCTTACCCATCATAGTAGAATAGGATGTTTCGTGATAACACCCTACCTTACTCAAATCATAAGGTAGCTTCTCCTGACTGTCGTGAGCTTCTGGTCATCATAGTGGTATAGGACATTTCGAGATAATGCCCTACCTCACTCCAATCATAAACCAGCTTCCGACAAACGTATTTATTAATAATTGCTCACTCACTTTATTCACTTTTCAAAGTCATAAGTTACATCTCACCTATCACATTCAAACTTTATGATATTCACAGCACACGGTCTAACTTAGGTGTTACTATACTGACCTTCCTAAGATAAATCACTAAAACAATGGAAGGATATAGTTCAAAAGTCATGCTTCAAAATCAAAGGCTTCCGTGAGTGAAAAACGAAACTATCTCCATAAAAGTAAAACATGCTATAATTATCTCACTAAGTCACATACTATCATCGTTAGAAAACCCTGATTTTGAAAATTGTTGTGGCCAGAGAACTGATCGTTAAATTTCTGATTATTCTGGCCAAAGAAGGCGTTCTGTCCACTGTTGGGACAGAAACGAGCAGTATGTCCCACGTTGTCACAATTCGACATGTGACCGGACCGAAATTTCCCGATTATGGAAAGAATTGACTTGATATCCAAGCGGGGGAAGAGATCGACACCGGCCAACAAAGCATGGCCGGGTCGACAACATCTTCCACGAACGAACGGGGAGAGTTCGTGGAAAAGACGGGGTCGGATTCATAGGATTAAGCGACATTTGAAGAGATGCCATCTGTCGTTTCAAAGATGGCGATCTTACTTTGCTCATCCATGTCCTCAATCCTAGATGGAAGATTGTATGAAACAAAAACAGAAATCTAAACTACGAAAAATTTAAAACAGAAAAACATAAAACACTAAAAAGGGGAAAAAAAACGTGTTGAAATCTTCTGAGCCCAAAATAGAAGGGAAAACAGTGGATTTTGACCTCGAAAACGGTGTCGGCCGGCCTCCGGCTGTCCGCCACGTCGTCGGCGTCGGAACGAGCTTTCCGAATTGGGGTCCTGCGCGCCAATCCGACACTCGAGCCGAAAGTTATGGCCAAAATACTAAAGAGTGCTAAAGCGATCCCTTTTATCCAAAAATTTGATCGTTAAAAACGTGGGGTCGATAATTCAACCTCGATGTCCCCGAATTAATGTGGAAACTAGAAAAGATAGAAACAAAAACCCTACCTACGAAAAGACACCGAAACGGGAGGACGGACGGGCGTTTGGAAATCCGAACGCTCGTCCGGAAGGTCGAAGAACGGGACGGGCGTCCAAATTTGATGGACGTTCGTCCGACTTGGTAAAAACGATACGAGTTGAGAATTTTAAAACGGACGGGCGTTTGATTGTTCGGACGCCCGTCCGGGACGGAAAAAAAAAACGAAACGAGAGACGAAAAAATAGCGAGAAAACGGGGGACGAAAGGACGAAAAACGAGAAACGAGATAGGAAAGTAAAAACGAGATAAAGTGGGAGAAACCTAATAGGAGACTACAAAACCTAAACGATTAAAAACCCTAATAACCTAACTCAAGTCTACCTAAAAACAAGAAATATAAAGAAATTAAAACAAGAAAAGCGGAACAACTTAGAAAAATTAATAAAACTAGACAACCGTACCGATTCCCCGGCAACGGCGCCACTTTTGTTGGGGAGATTTTGCATCATTAAAACAAAAGAAAATTTATAAAACCTATACTACCATGCAAAACTACCTCCTAACCGGCCGAATACCGGGTAGTTGCTAGTAAAGTTGGATAAGTACGGGTATCGATCCTCAGGGAAAAGGGCTATTGAATCTAGCTTATTAATTCTTCTTTATTAACCTAAACCTAAACTAAAACGGAAAATAAACTGGACAGAGGATTGTCAGTCCAAAGCCAGGAAAATATCGTTGCGAACAAAATAAAGAAAACTATAACTAAGAAAAACGATAAATCTATCTAACGAAGAACAAGCAATGATCCACCTATCTCACAACCCTCAATTCCCTCTCTAGATTGTTTAGTGATGATTTTAACTAAAGATGTGGTTCACCTAACTAAGGCATGAATTCCTACTCTCGTAGATAATTCGTCTTGCAATCTTTTATCTCTCGATCTTAAAGACTAGCGCTTTCAATTCAAAGGTGTAAGATTTATTCAATCTAGAAACCTAGATTTCTAACCTAATCAACTCTCGTTACTTATAGGTTAAAAGTCTAATCTTTCCTATGGTGATCTAGGTTTACATCGATTTTCATCATATAGTAAACATCAACATGCAATATATCTCTCGATTTCAATTGCAACATAACAAATAAACATCGAAAAGAAACAACTTTAAATTAAAAACTCACAAACATCCAAAGATTGAAATCAAGTTGTCTTTGTTGAGATTGGCTTCACATGCTTGTTCAAGGAAGCCTTAGCCTCTAATCATTGTAGAAATCGAACAAATAAACTAAAAGAAATTAAAGTGATTCTTGGTCCGAAAATCGCAAAAAAGTCGCCCCAGGGCCTGTGGCCGCCTAGGGTAATGTCGTGGTGATTAGGGTTGAAAATAACACGCATATTTATAGTTTTTAAAGTCGGTTTGTCAAGGTCGGCCGTGGACGCCCGTCCTCAATGCCGGACGCCCGTCCATGCTCTCTCGGACGGAGGGTGGACGCTCGTCTATGCAGCGTTTGAAGGCTCGAATGTAAATCGCATCTCTCGAACGCCGCTTCACTTTTATGGACGCCCGTCCACTACTCGCTCCGTATTTTGCTCATAACTTCACTTCTAGGGCTCCGAATGAGGTGATTCAAGATGCGTTGGAAAGCTATTTAAATCCTCTACAACTTACATCAAGACAACTTTCCCTGAAAGTGGCTACAAAAGTGGACAAAATTCCCATGAAGTGCCTGGTTCCGGTTTCTTCAATAATTCTTCACTTAAACATCTTTCAACTCTTCCATCTTCATGTGATCATCGTTTAAGCTCCTTACTCATCATGAAAACGTATCTAACAACATGATAGAAACATGAAAAATGTAACATCATACGAATAAACATAAAACCAAAGAATTAAACACATAATTTAATCACTTTTGCAATTAGACCCTTAAAAACATCACTCGCTTAATATTTCAATATAAAGGCCAATTCCTATGCAAATAATATAAATACGGGGAAAATCATCGTAAAATATATCGTTATAAAACGTACAAAATCACCCTTAACAACTCCCCCACACTTAGCTTTTGCTCGTCCCGAGCAAAACAAAACAAAGTAAAGGCTCGAGAAAAGTATAGACATCTTAACACATATACCACAGATTCAAATAAATTAGATGTTCACCCACGTGAGTGTGTGCATAGCCATAACAAACTTCCACTAAATCCAAACTTGAGGAACTCAAAGTAAAACTAGCTAATACCCCCTCGTAGAATAGCAATAAATGACACTCATAAGGTGCACCCTACAAACGTGACATATCCTGAAAAGAATGATCGAACATATCTAGGGCCTTTCGAAATACTCGTAGGATAATCCCTACAAGATATCTATCGCTTTATACCTGGGATAAGGTTAACGATAACTAAGCCTTATATTCATTTCATAACAATTCTTAAGTTGATTGAATTCATTCACTTTTTAAACACACATTAGAATGAGCTATTGCCCTCATAGCGAATAGGACATTTCAAGATAATACCCTACCTTACTCCAATCATAAGGCAGCTTTTCCTAACTCGTCGTGAGCTTTTAGCCATCATAGTGGTATAGGACATACGTGGTATACCCTACCGCACCCAAATCATCGACTAGCTTTCGACACACACAAATAATTTCATATTAATTCAACTTTTTCACTTTGACAATAGCTACGTGTTACTTATCACATTCAAACTTCTAGATATTCACAGTATCTCATACTTTGGATCTAAATACAAACTATCATAAATCTCACGATATATACGTAGCACTAAGCACATGACTTATAAGATAATCAAAAACTACTAATCCAAAACGGGGTATAACTTTATAAATTAGCTCATCATTCACTATGGCTCGTGAAAAATAAATCTTGGTGAAACAACTAACTTACTAAAAATATGGTATACAAAAGCATCAATGACTATAACAAACCGAACAAAAACGTGTATTGACTACTCGGACAAAACAAAAACAAAAGTGTCGAAAAATTCTCGAAAAATTAAGCCCATTTTGCACGAAACATCATATATTAAGCAAACGGTAGATACATAGCTTATTCCCCTCCCCCACACTTAAATTACAACATGTCCTCATGTTGTGCGAAAATAAAAAGAAAGAAAGAACTTAGCGATTGTCGTTCGAATGGGAGCAACTCGGAATGATGCGCGGCACCCGGAATGCTCGAGGATATCGATAGATTGTGGACCATCCACCGGAAAACGACACCGTCCGAAACTCACAAACGCTATCAAGACTATCCCGCACACTTGACAAACACGAAAAGTATCTCGGGGACAAGGGGGAATTATATCATATGAAACACAAGAGATAATCGTTTAGATGGAAAAATCACCGTCCAAGGAAAAGTGCGGAACATCCAACCGTCAACCACAAATACGGAGCGATTCACGCAATACCCTAACTAGACCAAAACTAAACTAAGACACACAAAAGAAGAACAAAAGAAAATAAAAAAAACGGATATCTAGGGTGCCCCCAAGTAGCGCTTTTGGTTTATGTCGTTAGCTCGACACAAGTTGAAGCTCGGCTGGATCGTGCCATTTAACCTTTCTTCCACCCACTACATCGTGTAAGCTCGATCGGTGGTGTGGCCGCGTAAACAACATCTAACGCATGGGGTCAAATCTTTGATAGCTTTCCAAGCACGTTTAATTTTCCCCATTGTAGACTTCTTCTTCTTCGCCTTCTCTTTAACCGTGCCTCCCTTTTAAGCTCTTCCATATCCCAACTACCAAACGCCGAACTTCCTCTACCGGACCACCGCCGTCACCCTCGTAAAACAAATCGGGCGAAAACTCGTCAAACCGGATGACTTCGTGGGTACCACACCCGAGGATATCGAGGAAATGAACAATCAAAGGTTTCTCTTTGGGTTGACCAATATAATGCTTGCACCTCGACCATTCACTCGAACGGCCGGTCATCATAACCTCTTAACTCTAAAACACCTCCGGGAATAATTTGCGGAATCTCAAAGGGGCCGGACCATCGTGTCCTCAACTTTCCAGAAACGAGATGCAACCTGGAATTATACAAGAAACTTGCTCCCCGACTTGAAATTCTCGATGCTTGATCTTTTCATCATGAAGGAGTTTCATTTTGTCCTTACCGATCCCGGCACTCTCGTAGGCTTGGAGTCTAAACTCATCTAACTCGTATGCAACTCGCTCGCAATCGGTGTTTTCCACAAGATTGGGCATCGAAGTTTAAGAATTTAATGGCCCAATACGCTCTATGCTCTAATTCGATTGGCAAGTGGCATGATTTTCCATAAACCATCGATAGGGTGATGTACCCATGGGGGTCTTATAGGCGCTTCGTACGCCCATAGTACATCATCCAACTTTAGACTCAGGGCCTCTTTCTATGATCGTTCACCGTTTTCTCCAGGATCTTCTTCAAGCTCGGTTGCTTCGCTCAACCCGACCACTAGTCATCGGATGATATGGTGTGCCGCTTTGTGACGAACACCATACTTTTCAAGAACTTTCTCTAGGGGTCGGTTGCGAAATGCGTCCCTTCATCACCGATCAAGGCGCGTGGACATCCAAACCTCACAAAGATATTCTTCTTTAGAAAATTCATGACCGTTTTATGATCATTGCGAGGAGTGGCTATTGCCTCCACCCATTTCGATACATAGTCTACGCGCAGACTAAGATGTATTTATTCCCACAGGAGGATGGGAATGGACCCATAAAGTCAATCCCCCATACATCAAAGACTTCGCATTCAAGAATGGGTTTCAATGGCATGTCAAACCGCCTTGTCGAGTACCGGTTCTTTGGCACCTATCGCAAGCTTTACGAAAGCTTCCGTGTCCTTAAAGATCGTGGGCCAATAGAAACCGGACGGAAGATCTTCGCAACCGTTTTCCAAGGACCAAAGTGACCACCCGTGGGTCCACTATGGCATTGCTCGATTATATCGCGGTGCTCGGATTCAGGAACACACCTCCTTAGCAAACCATCTTTACAGATTTTGAAGAGGTAAGGTTCATCCCAAACAAAAGTTTTCATATCAGAGAAAAATTTCTTCTTCTCTTGATAGGACAATTTTGGGTCAAGATATTGGGAATGAAGGTAGTTGACGATAGAAGCATACCAAGGAATCTTAGGAGTGCACTTGTCTAGATGCATAACCTCGTACCTCTTTCACTGTTTTTGGGTACGTCATCCGTTCAATGGCTTCGACCTTAGCCTTATCAACTTGAATACCAGCATTGGACACCTTATGTCCCAAAACGATTCCTTCGTCTACTAGAAAATGGCATTTCTCCCAGTTAAGCACCAGATTCTTCTCAACGCAACGTTGGAGTACCATATATAGGTTTTCTAAAATTTCATCAAAACTATCGCCGTAGACTGAGAAGTCATCCATGAAGACCTCCATGCATTTCTCAACAAGTCCATCGAAAATGGCCAACATACACCGTTGAAAAGTCGCGGGTGCATTGCATAGACCGAATGGCATTCTACGAAAAGCAAAAGTACCAGATGGACACGTAAACGTTGTCTTCTCTTGGTCATTAGGATCAATGGCTATCTGGAAGTAGCCAGAATAGCCATCAAGGAAACAATAATACTTATGACCACTCAGTCGTTCAATAAGCTGGTCAATGAAGGGTAGGGGAAAGTGGTCCTTGGCAGTAACCTCATTAAGTCTACGATAGTCAATACAGACTCTGTAGCCTGTCACGAGTCGTAAGGCAACTTCCTCCCCTTTTTCATTCTTTTCAACCGTAATACCGCCCTTCTTTGGCACAACTTGAGTAGGGCGACCCACTCGCTATCGGCGATTGCGTAGATGATTCCCATGTCAAGCCACTTTATAACTTCTTTCTTGACAACCTCTTGCATATGCGGATTCGGCCTTCGCCGAGGTTGTCTTACCTTTTAGCTCCTTCCTCCGTTCGGATTTTATGCATGCATATGTCCGGGCCGATCCCTCGGATATCACCCACTTGCCAACCGAACGCGAGGATGTTTTTCTTAAGCACTTCTATCGGTGTGCTTCTTGCTCTTGGTCGAGTTTCGAAGAAATGATCAAAGGCAATTTATCTCCATCCTTAAGAAAGATATACTTAAGGTGTTTTGGAAGCGGTTTAAGCTCTAAATCGGTAGGTGGTTGCTCAATACTAGACTTTAACGGGCCACCTTTCTCCTTATGCGCTTGAAGTGGTTGACGGTAGAACACCTCATCTTCCCGAGGCTCAACCCCGGAAAGTGTACGGATCAAATCATCCATCGGAATCCTCCGGTCAACACTTGCTTCCTTTTTCTTGTGATCGATCATTTTTCTTAACTCTTCATCTTTAAGCTCTTCTCGCCACTCTTCCCCCAATCATCTACTTCCCAATGAGTAGCTTCTCTCCAAAACTCTACCTCGTCCCAACTACCCATCGAGCTTCTTCTTCACCGGGGATGAAGTCTTCCTGACTCAGCTCTTTGAAATCATCGTTTGTTGCTGGGCATCTCCATGCTTCTAACTCAATAACAGGCCCAGTATGAGCGAGTGAAGATGACTCGTCAATGCCTATGGCTTGAAATGAATTAGAAGATGGTCCGCAGTCAGCCGGATCCTCAATGTCCATGACTTCAAAAACACCTATCTCTGTCAACTCCTCTGCTTCTTCAAAGTAGGCATCTTTTTCGTCCTCATAGATAGCTTCGACAAACGATATTTCGTCAATTACGGCTCTTTCAGGATGTGTCCCTCGTGTGAAGGTGACAGATGTGTCACCGACTCTAAGAGTAATCTGTCCTTTGCAGAAGTCGATGAGAGCGTTAGAAGTGTCTAAAAAGGTTCGGCCTAGAATTAGAGGCATCTCCTTATCAGGTGGATAGTCTAGAATAACCCAGTCGGTAGGGAAGACTAAATGTTCAACTTGAAGGAGCACATTAGCTACACAACCGGCTGCAGTCCGGCTAGATTTATCTACCATCTGAAGAGAAATCGGGCGTTCCCGCATCTTTTTATCTAACCCGAGCTTTTTGCATACGTTTAATGGCATCACATTAATAGAGGCCCCTGAGTCGCATAATACATTTTCGAATAAATGGCCTTCGATCTCACGGGAGATTGAAGGTCGCCGCAGTGGTCACCTCGCTTAACAAAGAATTTTCGTGAAACCATCGCGCAATCCTCGCGAAGCACTTCTTCGACCATCCCCCGAAGCTTTCTCTTACTCCCACGAAATTCTTTAAGATACTTAGTACATTTAGGCATTTCGATACAATACCTCGGCTAAGGGCATACTCACTTTAGTGTCCCTAAGTATCCTCCTCACCCCATCATACCGCTTGTCTTTGGCGAGGGCTTTCTCTTTCCTTTTGGTGGATAAGGAAGGGCTTTATCATTCTTCGTGGCCTGATTCTTTATCGCCTCATCCTCCTTATCCTTCCATCTCACAAACTTTTCTTCCTTTTTCTTAGTCAGGGGTACCGCCCCTTGACTTTCCTTTCTTTCCTCGTCATCAGAATTATTTTCATCCTCCGAAGAATTGTCACTAAGCTCCTCATCGTTGCTTTCTTCGGCATGTGGTTTCTGATTTTCCCCTCCTGAACTCATGGCGTCGGGGAGGGGCTACTCGTTTCCCGACATCTTGCCGGGTCCAGCCTTCTTACCACTTCTCAAAGTTACTTCGTTCAACTCCTCTTCTTGCCCATACTCCCATTGTGGTGTAATGGCAGTGCAAACATTCACATCAGCTTTTGGGTTTTTCTCGGTATAACTCGGGAGTTTACCGTGAGGTCTGCTTGCTTGCTGGTCTGCCATTTGACCAACTTGTCTCTCAATTGCTTTAACACTAGTAGACAGAGTCTTCACCATGTCTACCAGCTCATCGAATTTGTGTTGAGGGACACACGAGGTGGTATGATTGTTGTTCGAGTTTGATTCCGACCACCTTGAGGCCTTTGGGAGTTCGAATCGGCCTTTGATAGTTCGAGTTGAAAGAATTCGAATTTGAAGGGCCGGTGGTAACTTGGCTTGATTGAAGTTTTGCCTTTGAAATCCCGAATAGTTCGGTTCCGGTTGAAGTTTCGGAAGGGTTGGTTTTGATTATCCATTAAGTTTACCTCCTCCGTCATCTCGGTCCCTCGCTTGTGTTCCAAGATAATTCACCTCGGAAAGTTTGCATCCGAAGATTGGCCACCGTTGCTTATCGATTCCATCCGAGCAACCAACGGTGTGTATCGGGATTGCTTGCGGTACCTTCTATCTTAACAACATTGGTCTTCTTAGGAGTCGACCACATGTTGTTCTTGGCAATTGTCTCGGCTACTCGTGCGGTCTCATCACCTCCCCTAAGAAGGATCCATGAGCTGTGGAGTCAAGATAGTCTCTATTAGGTTGAGAGACACCTCTGTAAAACAGTTCCAACAACTCATGTCTGTCATATCCGTGATTGGGGCATTTCCTCATCAACAGATTTAATCTCTCCCAAGCCTTGCCAACAGTCTCATCCTCCATCTGCTCAAACGTAGCTATTTCCCGTTTCATCTCCATAATCTTGCCTGGTGAAACCCACTTAAGAGCGAAGGCTCTTTTGACATCATTCCATGTATGGAGGGAATGATGTGCCAACGATTTAAACCACCGACTTGCTTCACCTTTCAAAGCAAAAGGAAATAGCTTTAACTTTACGATCTCAGAATCAACACCAGGATAATGGCCTGCTTCACAGATTTGTACGAACGTGGACAAGAAGTCGTGCGGGTCTTCTTGAGCGGCGAGGCCATGGAAAGAGCTATTTTGGACTAGTGCAACTACTCCATTTTTAAGGTCGAAATTTACTCCCCCCATATCGTGTGGACGAATAGGTCTATGTCCCTCGAGAAAATCTTGATTAAGATATGGGGTGTAGGGGTCTGGTTCAACCGATTAAGCCGGTTTTGGCGGAATTGTTGAAGTTGTTGATTTATGCCGACTTGCGATTCTCTTTCTTTGCTTCAGCTTGCATTTGTTGAAGGAGTAAATTTAACTGAGCTTGGGGATCCGGATTTGGAATTGGTGGATCTTGATCCGCCATTTTGTCCAAATCAGGGAGAAGCCTTCTTCTAAGGATGGATCATTCAGGCTCAGGATCAAAGATCAGAAGTCCCTTCTTACTTCTCGTTTGCATAAACCAGAAGAAAGGAGAAGGAAGAAATCAACCCTAGGGTTGATTAGAACAGGTTTAGAAAAGGTTTGATGGTTTAGAGGGAGAGAAAAGAAAGAGAGGCGAAGAGAGGATAGAGAAGAAAGAAAAGAAGTGAGGATTGAACGGATCGAACGGCGTCCAATATGAATGGACGTTCGTTCGAAACGAACGCTCGTTCGGATGAATGAACGTTCGTTCGAAAGACGAAATTGAGGTGGACGGGCGTTCAAGTTATCGAACGCTCGTTCGGCCTACGAAAACCTAAAAAACTAGAAAAACACTAAGACGGGAAAAAAAAACGTGTTGAAATCTTCTAGGGCCAAAATGGAGGGGAAAACAGTGGATTTTGACCTCGAAAACGCACTGAACGGCCTACGGCCGTTCACCACGTCGTCGGCGTCGGAACGAGCTTTCCGAATTGGGGTCCTGCGTTCCAAACGGACACTCGAGCCGAAAGTTACGGCCAAAATACTACTGCGTGCTAAAAACGACCCTTTTGACTCAGAAAATTATCCTAAATAGAATCCGACAACCGTTACCGACTCCCCGGCAACGGCGCCAAAAACTTGTTCGGTAAAAACGAGTTTTACAATTTATAACCGAAACACCCCAAGTATAAGGATCGTAGTATAGGGTGTTTACGGGTCGTCTAAGGGAGTGGAATGTTTATCGGATTCAAATATAAATCTATATCAATTATGTCACAATTATCTATCTAAACTAAAGCTTGAAACTAACTAAAACCTAAACCTAAGAATTAAAACTAAAACGGAAATAAAAACAAGCGAGAAAATAAGAAAACGAGAAGGCGGACGAGCGTTCACTAAAGTGAACGAGCGTCTGGAAACTAAATCTAATGGACGAGCGTCTGCTATTGCGGACGAGCGTCCAACTACGGAACTGAAACGAAACGTGCAAGAAAACTTGCGAAAACCAGGGTTTATCAAACTAGAACTTAACTAAACTTAATCTAAACGATTTAATTAAAACAATTAAAGGAAAACACAGCAAGGCGACTAGATTCCACCTATCAACCAACAATCCAACTAGACGGTGATTAAAAAGACATAGTTTTTAGTAGTGATTTATTCACGAATTCAATTAAATATCTTCAATCAAATTCTAGGGTTTCGTTTATCTTTTCAAACAAACTAAACATGCAATCAACACGAAATCACGAGATCGTTTCCAAGCTCTTACTCAACTAATCATGCATAATCTCTTAAAACACAATTAGATGCATTACTTTGAATAAAAGAGAACTCAAACAAACAAACTTTCATAAATTTATTCAAGCATAAATTAAACATAGATCGTTTCATCAAATCTTAATTCAATAAAACTTAAACAATATAAAACGGATCCAAAGTAATGAAAAACTATGAATTAAACTCACTAAACTTAAGCATCGAACTCCTCTAGTTGGTTTGGTTGTTGATAGGCTTCCTCTGTCGACTCACTGCAGGATGTTTAGCCAACAATCATGATGAACACGATTGTTGAAGGGGAGATTTGCATCTCTCGTGTAAAAACGGCTCCTTAGGGTTCTAGGGCGCGGCTATGTGTATATGAGTAAATAGTGTGTAAAAGATTAGGGTTTTAGGCTTCATAATGCGGTGCTTTTATAGAGTTTTAAGTCGGTTTGAAGTAAGTCGGCCGTGGACGCCCGTCCGCCCATCCGGACGCCCGTCCGGAATGCCCGGACGGCGAGTAAACGCTCGTTCATCCTCCGTCCGAACTCTCTCGAATGTAAAATACAATTCCGGACGCTCGTTCACTTTATCAAACGCCCGTACGGAATGGACGCCGCACGAACGCTCGTCCAAGATGCTTTGAGGGTCGGATTTCTTCATCTTTATCCAATTTCTTCAAGCCAATTCCGACTCTATCTTGAATAATTCGACTTGAGCTTCATTTATCCTCTTTATGCACTCGAAAATCAACACCTACATGATAAATAAACAATGCAAAAATGTAATAAAATCCAAATAATAATAATTCCATTAAATCAACACTTAAAATCATCAATTTTGCATACAACCCTCTTAAAATCATCTTTATTAAATAATTACACTTAAACCCTTAATTCTCATGTAAATTATGCAAATGTGGGGAAAATAATAATGAAATAAACCTTTAATAATCATATAAATATGGCCTTAACAACGGGCAGCTGCAATTTTCACTGAATAACAACAGATTGTGAGGAAAAATGCATGTTTGAAGCGTAACGGATATGTGCGATTCCGGCAGGATTTTGAGATGACGATAAGGGTGAATACGTCAACTCAATCAACCAATAAACCCACCCAGAAACCACAACACTCGACAAAGGTGAAAAGAAAAACACAAAGAGAACTCACCAGAATTTGATCACTATTTACGTAAAGAAAATTGCACATGGTTTAAGCTGTTGAGATTCGCCAAAAAAGACAATTCACAACTACTTAGCATTTGATTTAGCAGAGCAGTCAGCAGAAATTAGCACAAACAAAAATCATGGAAATTGGAAAATACATAACTTAAAGTCCTAAAAAAGGGAACACTTTACTTGATTTGAAGCCTCCGGAGTACGGTGTCGTCGGAGCAATGGTGTTGTAGATTGGTGGTCCACTGCACTGCTCGTTGCTGCTAGTAACAAATAAAAAAACAAATTCTTTACTTGGCAGTAACTTGAAATCACATAAAAAATAACCCATCAACTAAATGACCCAATTAGCATAATTTGAACAAAATAACATGTGGTTTCCGACAAAGCAGATAAAAAGTAAATTAAAAACCGAGGAGTAATTTTTGCATAATTAAATCAAACATGACATCAGAATACAGAATTACTTGGAAAAATTGGTGGTGGAAGTCGAATTATGAAGAGCATTTGCAAGAAAAAATAAAAGATCACATCAGAAATCAACCAAATTATCAAAGGTGCCGGCTTTGATATCGAAAACCAATTTCTTCAGATACGCATTATCAGCTCTGTTGTGATAATGTTGTAATTGGGAATTTGGGTTATTTGAGCTATAATTCATCCCCCGGTGAGGGCGTTGGCCGCTGCTCTAGGAGAGAATTGAGTAGGGAAGAACTACACAGAATTGAGTCGTGAATGTTGGGGGAGGGAAATTTTAGGAATTGGGAAAAGTTGAAAAAAAGAAAAGCACGTTTTCCACGTGTTTTGTGATGTACTATATTATAATGAATGACATGATTTTAGGCACCGGTTGTGGAGATTAATTTTTTTTTTTTTACAAACTTTTCATAAATGAAAACGGGAAGGAGTTTAAAAATCCAGGTCATTTACCGGTATTGGATCGAAATTTACGGGTAATTGAATTAAAAACACTCGTCTATATATATATATATATATATATATATATATATATATATAATATAACGTGTCGGCGGCGTGTTGTGCCCTTAAATTTTGGAATTAGCCGTATCGTCTTGTCCGTGTCGTGCGGCGTATACGTCTCTGTGTCTATGCAACATAGCCATTGAGTTGAAGCTCAACTTTTTTTTTTTTTTTTTTTTTTATATTTTTTATATTTAGCCATATAAATTTTTATTTTTTTATTTCTTACGGTGTATAAAACGATACAACACGGTTAATCTACTATAACACCACACTTAGAGATATATTCTTTTTCACAAACATCGAAATTAAATGCGAACTCTACTAATTCGAATATTGAATTTATATTCGATTATTTAAAATTGAATTTCGATGTGATCCCGAAGAATTACATTCGTAACGGTGTCAATAAGAATCTTGAATTCTCATTGCGTTATTCAAATCCAGATTTAAAACACAAAACAAAACACCCCTCCCACCAAAACGGTTATTTCAGATTGCACAAAATTATGCAGATAAATATATACCGGTTCACTTTAAGAGATTCGCTTCCCTGTCTTCTAACTTGCGCACATAAAATCCCCTCAAATTATGTACCAGAAAACCTAATTTCACATTTCTGATAAACACATCCTCCTCCGGTGCCTCTGGTAACTGCCGTCCGCAGGTTCTTCAGTTTGGAGTTCGCTTGTTAATCTTTAATTTTAGCACGCTCTTTAGGTTGTTTGCTATTATAGATTTCAGTTACAACTGCAGTGTTTATGATACCAGGAAAATTGTAAATAAATCTTTTAATAAATTTCCAATTTCGGGTTTGGCGTATCTTCAATTTTCGCATCTTGTCTTCTTCGTAATATTTCTTGAAGTCTGATTTCTTTGTGTGGTGGAATTGCGAAATTTAGTATTGGTTATGATTTTGAAGCCTGGGGAATAATGAGGGAAGTTGAAGTTCCCGAATGGCTTAAAAAGTTGCCATTGGCGCCTGAATTTCACCCTACCGATTCTGAATTTGCTGATCCAATTGCTTACATATCAAAGATCGAGAAAGAAGCCAGTGCTTTCGGTATATGTAAGGTGATTCCTCCATTGCCAAAGCCTTCAAAAAGTATGTCCTTCATAACTTGAATAAATCACTTTCTAAGTGCCCAGACTTAGTTTCGGAAGTGAATGCGGTTTCTTCAAGTGGTGGTGGGGGGGAAAAGGGTTTGTTTACGACAAGGCAACAAGAATTGGGCCAGAGTGATAAGAGGGTGAAAGGTAGAGCTGGAAGTGAGACTATGGGGGCCAAAAAACAGGTATGGCAGAGTGGGGAAGCTTATACATTGGAGCAGTTTGAGTTAAAGTCCAAAACTTTTGCTAAGGATAAGTTAGGTGGGGTCAAGGATTTGTCCCCTGCAGTGATTGAGACAATGTTTTGGAAAGCATCTACTGAAAAGCCTATTTTTGTGGAATATGCTAATGATGTGCCCGGATCTGGTTTTGGTGAATTAGAGGGATCGTCTAGATATCTCCACAGACAGAGTAGGCGTAGAAGAAAGAGAGGGACCTTCATTAGATTTAATGTAGACAATAATAGTAGCAAGAAGGACCAAGTATCTAGGAGTAGCAGCACTGTTCATTGTAATAGTTTAGACAACTATCTAGATGTACATAATGCAGACGCCTCCTTCACATGTAGTAATTCTCAATCAGATCTGTCTGAAAATCATGCTGGTAAGAATTGTTCCAGTAATGGTAATGAGATGGTAGGGACTTCTGGTTGGAAGCTTTCTAAAAGTGCTTGGAATTTGCAAGTGATTGCAAGGTCACCTGGATCATTAACACGATTCATGCCTGATGATATTCCAGGTGTTACATCACCAATGATATACATCGGAATGTTGTTCAGTTGGTTTGCCTGGCACGTTGAAGATCATGATCTTCACAGCTTGAATTACCTTCATGTTGGCTCCCCAAAGACATGGTATGCGGTTCCGGGGGAACATGCTTCAGCTTTTGAAGAGGTTATCCGTCTCCATGCTTATGGTGGAAATGTAGGCCGTTTAGGTATGTAAATGTTCAGTGTAACATCTGTAAACTGTGCAAATGTATTCTTTCTGAATTGTCATTCTCTACAACTATCTGGATTTGCTCTAAAGATAAAAAAACTTACATAGCTTTAGAGGCAGTAGGGAGTAGGGACTTCAAAGTAATCATGACTGGTAAATGTATAAAGTTCAGTTGTTAAAATGATGGTGGTGAATTTTAATGATACCGAAATTGTAGTCAAGATTGATACATGATGCCATCTGATCTACTATGTTACTTTTCTTGAATTTTTGCCGCTCATCTGAACCAAACTCCATAATTGTCGATAGAAATGAGGCTTGATATTGGTCTAAGTCTGTTCATGAATCTAAAAGATGGGTGATATTAGGAGGCATGTGTGTGTGTGCTTTCAGGTGTCCTTATCCAAGGTGAGAAGAGGCCACTCTTCCATCACCGGAAGTTATTGTTATGTCTGCCATTTACTTTCCTTGCGGTTAAATTCTACACGTTTTCTTCCGGCAATTAATTTTGATCTAAGTTCAAGGTTCCACATCTATGACAAGGGCTTTCTCCTACTCCTTATTATTGAATTGTTTAGTTTTGACATTTACATGCATGTTTTTTGTTTTTCAGGATTACTTTATTTACGATAAGTTGATGCATCAGCCTTTTTTATTTTTTTTTAATTTTGTTACTAATGCAGAAGCCTCCTTATTCGGTGCTATACAGTTATCTTTAAGTTGCAGCATACGTTTTATTTTATTGGGCTTTTCTCTCAATTTAAATTTGATGTTTTTCCCTGTGAATTTCAGATGCCCTTACCCTACTTGGTGAGAAGACCACTCTTCTATCACCAGAAGTTATTGTTGCGTCTGGTATACCATGTTGCAGGTGTGCTTCTCTCTGAAATCGTTTAGTTTGCATCAGAATTCTTGAGGGATGTGGCTTAGAATGGTTGATTACAATTCCTGTGTACTTGTAGGTTTGATTTTAATACATCGACTTCAGGTCTATATTATTCAACTTAATTCTGGTCTCGTATCTTGTTAGGTTAGTCCAGAACCCCGGTGAATTCGTTGTCACTTTCCCAAGGGCCTACCACATAGGGTTCAGTCACGGTAAGTTCCTCTTCTTTCAGCTTATATTTATGATTTTTCTATCTGTGTTAATCATCCTCGTTTGTTAGTTAAATAACACGTGTTTATGTTTCTCTTGGTTAATCTAACCAGAGGGCAGAGGCTCGGGATTTTCATTGCCTTTGTTTGACTTTGCAATCTGCTCTAGTTTAGGCAGCTATATCACTCGTATAGCAATGATTATTCATGGTGGTTCTGGCCCTAGTATAGTTGCCAAAGATGTTAATCTGTAATTGAGTCGGCTTTTGAATTTAACGTATTTGAAAACACATACTTGAATGTACCATGTTCTGCTCCCCAAACAAGTGATATCTAGCTTCTGGTTCTGTTATGGCTTACCTAGATCCAGTGGCGAATCCAGAAACCGGACTCTCTGGGGGCACGAAAGAATATCGAAGAGGACACCAGGGTCACGAAGAGTGTGTATATATATATATATATAAAACAACATAACTACATCGTTGCAATATAAAAAAAAAGCTCTGAAAATCCATCGGGGGCACGTGCCATGGTGGTAATACATTGAATCTGTCAATGCCTAGATCTCGTATATTCCGGTTGTCCAACGTATTGATGGATGCTAGGCTGGCCCATCGAAGATTGTAAAGATTGTCACCTTCCTCTGTGCCAAGTCCTATATTCTTCTTTTAGGAATTAAGTGGTGCGTGTTTTCATATTTTTTGAATGGTTAATGTGCTCTGCCTTTTTCCTATCTTCTCAAATTGTCTGTTATACATTTCGGATAAACTCTAAGTTTAATGGATGTTGATTGAGTGGGATGTATTTGCCTGACAATTTTTTTAGTTTTACCCTTGTCGGATCTTTGTGACTTGCAAAGCTCTTTTTCTTGCTTATAGTGATGTTTTGGTGAGTTTTTGTGTCCTTATACTCATCGGCTGTAATTAGGTTTTAATTGCGGGGAAGCTGCAAATTTTGGCACTCCTTTCTGGCTTGAAGTAGCAAAAGAAGCTGCAGTGCGTAGAGCTGCCATGAATTATCTCCCCATGCTTTCTCATCAGCAGCTGCTATACTTGTTGACAATGTCCTTTGTTTCAAGGTCAACTACAAGCTTTGTAACTAAATTATACAAGTCTGTCGGGTATACCCTACCGGTTTGCTTTAACAATGACAATGGTTTGCATTCAAATCCGTTAAGTATGATATGATAAACAAGAATGTGATGAGCTGATTGTGTGCCCTGTGTCTTTTGTTTTCCTACATTTTTGTGCATTTATATTTGATTTGTCTGTTGCTAGCAGTTATAGACTTATAGTGTATTTGTTAAAGTGAGATTAGATAGTGCCAACTTATAAGGACCGTCTATCTACGGAGAGACTGACTACCAGCGTTCAGTTTTATGTACTAAGGTTTGGAGCACATTATGCATGTGCAATTTATGCTCCTCCCCTCTGGTAGTTTTTCAACTATGAAAAGACAAGAAAACCTCACTGGTGTGTGTGTGTGTGTGTGTTTTGGATATCATGCAGCAATCCTGTATGATGTTCTTATAGTTTTTGAAATCATCATGGTAAGTCTAACAAATTTTCAAACTCAATGGAGGTGACGGTGAAAAAATCAGAAACCTCAAGGGTGGTCTCTGAAATTTCCCCTAAAGCATAACTAGACATGATAGACACATTTGATTTAGTAAATAATTACTTTGAGTAATTCTCGGTTGATAGGTTTGAGTTTAGTTTGAGTAAAATAGTTACTCGCGGAGCACTGATAGGTTTAAGTTTGATTTGAGTAAAATAATTACTTGGGGAGCACATTGGATGTGACAGTGAAAAAGTCAGAAACCACAAGGGTGGTCTCTGAAATTATCCCTAATATAAAACTAGTCATGATAGACACATTTGGTTTAGTAAATTAATTATCTTGAATAATACTCGGTTTATATGTTTGAGTTCAATTTGAGTAAAATAATTACTTGGGAAGCACATTGATGAGGTAACATGGTAGTCAAGTTTGCCGGTAATCTTGTAGATTGACACCAAACCTCTTGCTCAACTTTGATGTGGTCTTTCTAATTTTTAGATAAGTGTTTCTCAATACCCATTCTGATGGCTCAAAAGTTCCAGTTTCTTTGTCAAACTTTTTCTAGGTTTCAGTTTCTGTGGTTGCATTGGGACCTTTTCCCTGATCTAACAAAGAACAGACCCCCCCCCCGCTCCCCCCCTAGTGCAAGTTTCTGGAGCTTTTTAAGAGAGAAAATAGATGCATTCCAGATCCCATATCAGTATTGGGGCTTTGTTTATGCTTTTGCAAAGGTCTTTTGCGAAGTGGTATATGTTGGGACAATTATGGTTTCTGCCTCTCATTACTTGGTTGGCGAAATTTTAGTACATTAAGTTCATTTAAATTCAACGTCTCCTTTCTGTCGGCTTGCTACAGAATTCTGAAATTGATTTGAACCTTGTTTCTCTTTTTGCATTTTGAAATGTTGAATGTCTGATATCACCCTTGTGGCTGTCAAACTGTATATAATTCTACTTATCATGCATCATGTTGCATAATTGGTAATTAAGATCTTGATGTTACTATCAGTGTATTTGTCTTTTGTGAATTTCATGGGCTATGATTTTTAAATTACAGAGTTCCAAGATCCCTACTGTTAGGAATACGGAATTCTCGATTAAGAAATCGTCATAAGGAAGAAAGAGAACTCTCAGTGAAAAAAGCATTTGTAGAAGATTTATTGAAGGAGAACTGTTTGCTATCCATTCTTCTTCAGAAAAGTTGTTCTCGTCCTGTAGTTGTGTGGGACCTGGACAAGCTGCCATCTTCAAGTAAATTTTCTCAGCTTCACAACGACGCTCCTATTTCCCCACTATCTAAAGATGCAAATCATTCCGACAACAGCAGCAATCAGGACCTTTACACTGAAATGAACTTGTTCATGGATAATGTCAATGATCTTTATGCTGATGATGCTGATGACCTGTTATCTGATTATCAAGTTGATTCTGGCTCATTGCCTTGTGTCGGTTGTGGTATCCTTGGGTTTCCGTTTATGGCTGTTGTGCAACCATCTGAGCAAGCAGCTAAAGCTCTCTGGGCTGAGGAGCCTGATGTGATTCAAAACTTAAGAGTCTCTAAATCTGTAGATGAGCTGTCCTCTGCCATCACTGTCATGGCTGAGGGTTTTGCAGACGGTATGAAGTTTATGAATGTTTATTAGATGTAGATGTATTCTATAGTTTTTTTTCTTTCCCCCTAGATCCCTTGGTTTTGGACTTTTAGGCATATCTGCTCAATGGAAGTACACAAGTGAATTATAATAGTAGTTCTGTTGAGTGAAAACCTGTGACTTGTGTCAAATGGTCTGGAATGCAAGGAGATATGTCCGTTCAGTATCTACTTTTACGGTTCCTGTAGTTTTTGTTATGTTTTTTTTAGTAGTGACTGATTAATATGTTTTTGCAAGCTGCCGTAAATTCTAATAGCCTTTTGAACTGCAACAGATGCTACAAAATCAAAGGCAGAGATTCTTCACGACACAAATGCGGCATCTTCATCTGCTGTATCGGGTGAATTTATATACCCTCCTGAACATGCAAGTATTTCATCTCAAGTCAAACTTGATAAATGGAAACCTTTAGATTGGCGGGTAAGACCACGGATATTCTGCCTCGAACATGCGATTCAGACTGTGGACATGCTGCTACCCAGAGGTGGATCAAAAGTCCTTGGTATATGCCATTCAGGTAACATTTGGCTTGAAATCTAATTTGGTTTCTTTAAGCAATGGGTCCCTACTCGATGATATTTGCTAATCAAAATCATTTGTCACCAAAAATTGGAAAGCAGTTTTTCCCTGTTAATTCTGATCACCCCTTTAACGTGAATGGGAGAACCTTTTTAAGTATTGCTGTAATTTTTGCATGAAATCTAGCATTAGTAACGGGATTAAATATACCATTGTAATACATGAAAAGATTAAGAAATGGCACTTATTTGTTATAATCAGCTCAATAGTTAAAGCCATTCAGTTCACTGAAAGGACGCGTTTAAAGGATTAACAGGAATAGCATTTTTGCATATTCTCTAATACCTTTTTCTGTGTCTTGCATCAAATCCCGGAAGCACAATGTAAATTTCTATCCTTGGACACAAGTGGTCAGAATTATTCAGAACACAGTTGCAAGTGTTTCAGAATTGGGTACCTGACAATTGTTATTATAAAATTGTACAAAATTTAGCGTACAGTTCTTTCCTCGTTTTTGTGTAGCATCTATATGTTCTGACATATCTATTATATCAACATTTTTTTTTGTATTTTCTTATGAGCTTCAGGGAATCAACTGATACGACAATGTTGTGTTTTGAATTTTGTAGATTTCAACAAAATTAAAGCACATGCTGCGACTGTTGCAGAGGATATTCACATCCCTTTTACTTATAATGAGATTTCACTGGAAGACGCATCCCCTGAAGATTTAGCCCTAATTGACCATGCGATTGGTGATGAAAAAATGGACGAATACGCGAAGGATTGGACCGTAAGGTTACACATTAATTTGCAGTACTGCGTTAAAATGAGGAAAGTTGACCGCCACCACAACGTGCAGCATGCGTTAAATGTAGGTGGATTTTTTTCTGAAGAACACAGTCGTAAAAACAACTTCAAGTGGCGATCCAGAAGATTACGGTCAAAGAGGAATTCGGGTTTTCCAAGCTTAGATAAATCAGTTGAAAATATACAGATAAGGACGGTTGATGAAGAGCCACATTCAGTGCAGGATGGGGAAGATGGAAAAAGAGATAGGGTAATTATCCAATGTTACAGTAGAAAAAATAAATTTAGGCATTCGATTTCCAGAGAAATTCTTAACAACTCTATGGGTTCTGACGAGTGTCATGAGCTTCCTCTGGCTGGTTGTACAGATCCCTCCAAAACCTCCAACGAGATGCTCGAGAATACTTGTGGTCTAGCTGAAGAAACAGGAATTTGTTCTCCACCCTCAATAAGCACTGCAATATTGCAGAATAAAGATACGGTGATTTTATTATCCGAAAATTTGAGTAATAATTCGTATGCATTGGGAGTTGTAGGATTACCTACCGAGACCACCTCAGTAGCTGAAAGTAATGAAACGCAGACAGTGGCTGAGATGAATGCAATAAGCGGTTCGCCATGTTGTGAAAAATCGACCGAGGTTGAGGTCTCTGAGGAGAGCTGTTGCACACCGGACATAGCTGATTCAACTACATCTGCAAGCTCGCTTGATGATTCTGCGGATCACCATAATGTGAATTCTGAAGCCCTGAGGGAGAATGCAGTTTCTGGTGAAGTTGAAACTGATGATTGTGGAGAAGCATCATGTCAAATGTTGGATGAAGATGATGTAACGAAAGATGCATCCAGACCTTCTAACTTAGGCACCGATGATGCTAATAATGGCTTGGTTGTAGAATCACATAACAAGAAGATTGAGACTAAAGTTGATGAACAAGATGGTGTTGATGCCGGTGTCGATGGCAGTGAGATTCTTTCTTCACAAGAAACACAACCCAAATCAACTACAGCTGCCAAAAGAAAAAGAAGAAGAGAAGTAGACATCCTAGAAGAAGACCATCAGCATGGTTTCAGCAGCTTTACAAGAAGTCCATGTGAAGGTTTAAGGCCAAGGTCTAAAACAAATGCACCTGAAAATGCAAGTGGTGAACCCGAACCCCAACCCCCCGAACCCGAACCCGAACCCGAACCCGAACCCGAACCCCAACCCCAACCCCTCCTCAAGAATGCAACAATCGCAAAGAAGCCTAAGAAGGATCAAGACGTTTCGGTGCCAAGCAAGAAAAAGGGACGTCACAAGTGCAACGTGTCTGGTTGCAAAATGAGTTTTCAGACAAAGGCTGAGCTGGCGTTGCATGCCCGAAACCGTTGTCCAGTTGAAGGGTGTGGAAAGAAGTTCAGTTCACACAAGTACGCCGTAACTCACCAGCGTGTCCATGACGACAACAGACCATTAAAATGTTCATGGGAAGGGTGCAAGATGACGTTTAAATGGGCATGGGCAAGAACTGAGCACTTGCGGGTGCATACCGGAGAACGGCCATACAAATGCGAGGTAGAAGGATGTGAGCTTACTTTCAGGTTTGTTTCAGATTTCAGTCGACATAGGCGGAAAACTGGACATTATGTTTAAGCTGGTTGTTGAAGTAGGAGGAGGAGGAGGAGGTTGTAAAAGATGTAAAAACTAGAATCTGTTCTGTTTGTTTCATTATAGGATAGAAGTAGACTGACTATTTCGTGTGTGCATTAGTTAGCTGAATGTTGTAAGTGTAGCAGATGAAAATTCGTTTTGTAATCTTTCATAAAGAAAAGAGGTGATTGAAAATTTATTCATTTGGCTTGAACCAATTTGTTGGGCATTCTTGAGCTTTTAGTTTGACAGATTAGTGCAAACCCTCTTTTTAAATGAAGTAAAGTGCATAAGATCTTGTGTTTATATATGTAACGGTTTGCTCCCGAAACCCGAGCTTATTCCTGCTAGGTGCATCTCGCAGTATGCTCCCCTAAGCCTAATCTGGCTTTATATATATATATATATTGTTTGAACGGCTTGTATGTGTATGTATATATGTGTCTATGCATTATACATGTGTATATGTATCTTGTGTGTAAGAAAATACAGCTCATGCTGTAAAAGATGGTCAAAGAAAAGGGACCGATATTTGCAATCGTATTGCATATATCCGTGCTCTTTATTAGTACTTAATTTTATAACATTTTTATTTCTTAAAAAAAAATCGAGAATGATTTAAACTTAGGGACGGTGGGGAGTATTATATTTGTTTTTTTTTTTTTTTATTGATAAAGGAGGAAAAAATAATAAATGCGAAATAAAATACACATAAATAAAAAAAATGACAAAAATTGAAATGTGACAGATAAAAAAAAACGGAGGGAGTATTATATTTGTTTTTTTTTTTTACAGATACGAAATATACACACACATACATTTTTTTTGTCTCTAATAGGACTCAAACCTGAAACATCCGGATTAAATACCACAACACTTACCACCGGGTCAATGCATTGTTGGCCGGAAGAATTAGATGAATGGTGCAAAATTGATGCAAGATTCTAACTTAGAAAACTACTCGCTCCGTCCCATTTTAATTATCCATGTTTACTTTTTGGTCTGTCCCAAAATAATTTTCAATTTGGTGCATTAATTGAAAATTTTCTTTAAATGTCATTCCTTAACATTATTTATAATAATAAGAAGGGCATAGGTGTAAAATATTGGATCATTTAATGACATTCAAATCATTATTTTTATCTTTTTTTTAATTTGTGTGAAAAATCAAACGAGACACTTAAAATAAATGAGACGGAAAGAGTAAAAAAGATTCAACTATTACTTTTGTATTTTTTTTCAAAGGCTAATTTTGTAATTTATTAAGAGAATAGATTTCATCCTATTTTGAGATATCGTTGTATAACCATATTTTAAATAGAGAATTAATGATCATTTAGGACACTCCGAAATCTTATTTAGTTATAAGGACGATCTAATTTTACTTCCTTCAAATATCTACATTAATGAAGATTCGATTCGATTCACCATTTAATTTTCATTAACACGACATAGATCCGATTCTTCTACATTGATTTCTCGCATAATTTTGATTTACTCAAGAACGAGATCTTCTTCTTCGCTCATTTGTGAATCATTCTTCATCGTTTTTTTATCTACAATCGTTCAATTCTTCTACCTTCTGCGATTTTGACATCTTCATTGCACTCGATTACATCTTCGTTTTTGCGTTTTCTCGCCATTTTCATTGAACACTTTTTCTCGCTTTTTCGGAATTGGTGCTCTTAATCTCTTAACGATTGGTGATCTCGTTTTTTGATTCAAATCGGTGCTATTCTTCTTCTTTTCTGCTCTTCACTTTAGAGATTCATTGCATCTGATTCGATTCTTTCTATTTTGTAATTGAGGTATTGTATTACATCCTTTATTTTGCTCTTGTTGTCGGTTCTTCCAATTTGAGATGATTTATGTGCAATTTTCTGCTTGTTTTATCATTTTGTGACTACTTTTTTTGTTATTTGTTCTGTATTCTGATTTAGTTTGAGTGTTAAGTAATTCAGTTGCAGTGACATAAGTTTATTTTGCTTTGATATTCTTGTTTTATGCGGTAACATTGTTTGCTTTATGATGGAATATTTTGCTTTTTCTTGATGTTTTAAGTTGATTTATTTAATATTCGGGTACGGTGTAAGTGTATGATGATGATTTCCTTTTTTCATGTCTGTTTTTCATTGATTGTTTTTCTTTTTGCATTGACATTGTATGTTATGAAATGGCTTCTACTCTCTTTTGCATTTTTTAGTTGAATTGTTTCATATTCATTTATTGTATGTGGTTTTGTTACTTGATTTGTTTAAGAAATGTACTTGATTCGATTTGGAATCACTTTTTTTGTGATTTAGAGTATGCGTGACATAGATTTGGTATGGATTGTCAATGTGTGCTATGTGAATTTGCTCTTTTGTTTTCTTATTCAATTCTTTTGCTTTTAGATGTTCTATTTTCTTTCTTTCTCGCTATTGTATGTAGTGCTTAATTGCGTACTGGTTGAATTATTTGTATTTTGTAGTTGAGGTAATGTATTGCATCGTTTTTATCCTTTTGATGCCGTTTCTTGCAATTTGAGATGATTTATGTGCACTTTTGTGCTTGTTTTATTATTTTGTGTCTACTTTTTTTTGTTATTTGCTCTGTAATGTGATTTGGTTGTAGTGACATAAGTTTATTTTGGTTCGATATTATTGTTTTATGCAGTGACATTGTTTGCTTTAGTATTTGCGTGACATAATATTTTGTTTTTTTTTTGTGCGGGGTTGCAATGTTGCTTCTTGTGTGTAGTTATAAGTTAGATATGTGTGTTGTGATGGCGGAAGCTAATTGTACGTTGAAGTTTATTCATGAGAAAGTTTCTGATCGGTGGTCAGATTTGAAGGATACGGGTTTTAGTCTTTATTATGTGTTGAAGGATAATCCAAAGTGTTTGTTATGTTCTGATGAAGATGTGCACGCCATGATATGTCTTGCTGAGTCTTATCCTGTTCAGCGTGTTAAAGTGGATGTTGTAGTTGATGTTGTTGGTTCTTCATCTTCATCTTACAATGTTGGTGGTAGTGGAGGTTCAATGGTTTGTTGTGCTTCATGATTCTTCTTCTCGTTTTATCCTGTGTTTCTTCATCTAATGATAAACAGTGTTTCCACTTTTGGTTGGGATAGAGTTGTACTTCATGATGGTCAATGTTTTTCTGGTGGTGCTGTGCATTTGAGGGAGTCCCTTCAGAAGCTTTGTATACAAACTGGGTTCAAGTATGTGTACAAGAAGAATGACCGTTGTAGGATCCATGATGTTTGTGCTATGAAGGATGTTGCAAATTGTGGTTGGTTTGTACGTGCTAAAAAAGAGATATCTAGTGGCTATTTCTATATATCTGACTTGTGCAATGTTCATACTTGTGGTACATGCTCGAGATATGTTGCGGGGTCTTGTGAGCGAGATCGCCGTATGAGTTCAGATCTTCTTTCAAAGGTAGTTGTTCGAAAGGTACGTGGAGATCCAAGCTTTTCAGCATCAGACTTTCGTCTTTTGGCTTTAACAGATCATGGTTATGAGGTTCCTTATTTAGTTGCTTGGTCTGCGGTTATCAAAGCGAGGGATTCGTTATATGGGGATGTTAAAACGTCATTCAACTCGTTTACCCGGATTCGTTAGTAGTGTGCTTGAAACAAATCCTGGATCCGTTATATCATTAGAGGTGAATGATGAGACACGGTGTTTTAAACGGTTGTTTATTGCCTTTGATGGTTGTATTCGTGGTTTTAAACATTGTCGACCGATGCTTTTTCTTGATGGTGCTCATTTGAAGTTTGATCGAATGGTCATTTGTTGGCCGCCACCGGGAAAGATGGTGATGATGGTATGTTTTTTTTATGCGTGACATTTGTGTTTGATGCGGTGACATTTGAGTTTGATGCAGTGACTTTTTTAGTTTCATGATCTGAAAGTTTATGAATTTTTTTGAGATGATTAAATGGTATTGTTTATATGAATTGTGCTTTGAGTTTTTGATTTATATGATTTTTATGGATGTGTTATTTCAAATTATTGTTTTTGCAGTGACATTTGTGTTTATGCAGTGACATTGATAGTTTGTTTTCATTGTTGTGTTTTTAGGTTTATATCCTTTATGTTATGCTATTGTTGATTCAGAGGATTTTGATAATTGGAAGTGGTTTTTATTGCATTTGAAGCGTTTGATTATCCCGGCTCGTCGTATTACATTCATGACGGATAGGAATGTTGGTCTATTGGATGCTGTTCGTGAAGTTTTCCCTGATGCATTTCATTCGTATTGTATTTTTCATTTGATGAATAACCTGAAGACTCATTTCAGTGGTAGAAATGTTGGTAAGTCTTTGCGTAAGAGAATGTTGCATCTGTTTTACCAATGTCTTTGTTGCACGAACCGTTGAGGAGTATGAGAGGAACATGGCGTATATGTTACATGAAGGGGGTGATCGTGCGTAATCTTTTTTTCGAATTTGCATCCGACGAATTGGCGACGCTCACTTTGAAGGTTGTCGTTATGGTCATACGCTTCTACTTTGGCCGAGTCCTTTAATAGTTGGATATATAAGGAGCGGCATCTTCCCGTGTTGAATATGGTAGATGGTATTCGTATTAAGATTATGGTAAGACTCTCGAAAATCGTCGTGCGTCGATTATTTAATTCATTGATTTGCCCAAAAGTGGATGCTATTTTGTCTAATTTAATGGATTTGGGAAGTTGCTTGGGTGTTGGCGCTCAAGTTTTTCAAGGTATGAGGTTTTTTCATTCCCATCCGCAAGTGTTGATCTTGAAAAACGAGTTTGCTCACGCAAGGAGTGGCAATGCGGAATGGATATCCGTGCGTTCATGCTATGGCGGTGATTAGGCGTACATCATTCCCTTTGGATCGGTATGTTGATCCTTGTTTCTTGTCACGCTTATGCTTGATTCATACTCTTTTCCAATTCATCCAATTCCCGGGTCCGTTTTTGAATGCATCCGGTGCGATTCTTTTGTGCTTCCTCGCTATTCCGAAGAAACACTGGTAGGCCCCGTACCAAGCGGCTTCGTTCTCATGGTGAATCATTAAAGAGGCCTTTTCAATGTGGTCGTTGTCATGGTTATGGTCATCATAACAAGAAGACTTGTCGTGTTCGTATTGCTGGATAGTTGGTCTTTTGTTCTGGCAGTGACATTGTGATCTTTTGCAGTGACATTGTGTTGTTTTGCAGTGACATTGTGTTTTTTGCAGTGACATTGTAATGTGTTATGCATATTTTCATGTCGTTGTCAAATTTATCATTGTATTGCTATTGAATTTAATGAGTAATGAATTATATGCTTGAATTTTTATAGTTTTGAATATATTAAGCATAATATTTCTTTATGTTATTTTTTTTTGTGTTTGTTTATTTCTTGATCCCATTAACTATATAGGTTGAACATAAAATGGAAACATCATTCCTTTTGGATCAAGATGTTGATCCTTGATTCTTGTCACAGTCTTATGCTGATTCATACTCTTTTCCAATTAATCCAATTCCTCGTCCGTTTTTGAATGCATCTGGTGCAGATTCTTTTGTGCTTCTTGCTATTCCGAAGAAACAGCCTGGTAGGCCCCGTACCAAGCGGCTTCGTTCTCATGGTGAATCATTAAAGAGGCCTTTTCAATGTGGTCGTTGTCATGGTTATGGTCATCATAACAAGAAGACTTGTCGTGTTCGTATTGCTGGATAGTTGGTCTTTTGTTCTGCAGTGACATTGTGATCTTTTGCAGTGACATTGTGTTGTTTTGCAATGACATTGTGTTTTTTGCAGTGACATTGTAATGTGTTATGCATATTTTCATGTTGTTGTCAAATTTATCATTGTATTGCTATTGAATTTAATGAGTAATGAATTATATGCTTGAATTTTTATAGTTTTGAATATATTAAGCATAATATTTCTTTATGTTATTTTTTTTTGTGTTTGTTTATTTCTTGATCTCATTAACTATATAGGTTGAACATAAAATGGAAACATGAATAAGTTGAAGCATTAATCATATAAAATGTCTCAAAATATAATGAATAAGACTACATAGTATAATTGTTACAAAACCGAAACATCATCAAAACATTATGATCATAACGTTTCGTAATAAAAACATGTGTTTGCCCAATCACCATCACAAAATCAATTATCAGTTTTGAAAATCAACCATTACTTGTCAAGTATTACTTGTTCCTATCACTAGATATGTTTTCATTCTAAGGATGAAATTCATTCAACACAAGGGAATTTACAATCATCCCTTTCATCCTGTCCATTTCTTCCTGTTCCACTTCTGTTGGAATTGGTAACTCTTGTGCCATCTTATATATGTAGTATGACAGATAAACTGCGCAGTCTCTGCATTACATTAGAATGATTTGCGTTAGTCTTTTGTGTGTGTATGTATATATATATATATATATATGCGATGATGATAAGTATTTTTGTCGACACTCACTTCATATTCTGTTGGAATGGTATGTTTTGCACCTTCTCAATTGTTCTTGCTATTTCTTCTTGCTGGTTATCTTCAGTAAATGATTGAGAAATTATTGTTACCTACAAAACAAGAGGTAGCAGATGCAGTGACATTATGTTAAATTGCAGTGACATGACAGTTTTTTTATTTTGAATGCAGTGACATTATGTTAAATGCAGTGACATGACATTCTTTTTATTTTGGATGCAGTTATATTATGTGAAATTTATGTGAGATGGAATTTAATTTGTTAGATAACTTACCGCAGTTTCACACTCGGGAATGAATATGTCTTCTTCTTCTGCCATTTCTATTGAATTATACATTTTCCAGTGGGTTCTCCTTTGGTGTAGGTTAGGAGTACCCAATGGTATGCCCCGTCACTCAAACCTTTGCAAAGATAACGGGAGGAAAACCTTTTTCCCTTCATATATGACTTTCAACATGTCGCATGTTTTGTCATTTCGAATGTTCCATCCCGTTCAACCTCTTCAAATATTCCCCGCACACATTGTATGGTAATGTTAATAGTTTTTTGCTAATGTTAGGTTCTTTGAAATTATTTTTGTATACATACCCACGAGGTTGTGTCTTGTATATGTGGTTAGTATCCTTTATCAAATGTGCACGTCTCATCGACTCAATGAATCCTTCTATGATCTGTTTAAGAATTTAATAAATGTGTTATAATTTGTCTAGTGTTTTTGATGAATTAATTCGGTTACGAAGCCGTACTAGATGTAAGTTGCGTGACATTAAGTCTTTACCGTTTCGTCTATGAAGAGTTGATTTAGAAGTTCCATGATTGAGTTGAGAGTGACAAATGGGTAGTCTCCCGTGATTTTGACCATACTAATTCCCTCGCAAAAGATGTAATTTTCCATGTTAGTATTAAAGATTTGCATGAGTATTGAATAATATGTTATTGTTTTAGTTATTTGTGCTTACTCTTGTCCACCTTGTTCATTCAATTCCTTGATTCTTTTGAATACTTCGGTAGAATGTATGCTCCACACGTGTATGCTTCTTTGTCTTCCGCAATCAACGTCACCGATTATCATTCAACATTTTATTTCCATCATGCGCCTTGGATTTTTTGCCTTTTCCTTTTCCTTTTCCATCTTTCTTTTTCTTTTCTCGGATGGTCATAATGGTAAGTCGAATCTTCTTTTCTCCCCGTTTTCTTGCATTTTTCTTTACACCCCTTTCAATTGAGTAGTCCGGGGTCCGTTGCGGACCACGAGGTCGGAGTTGGCGTCCAACGGGGGTTGATTCCTTTTTATCCTTGCTTTCTTCCAAATCTTGTGTGACTTGATGTGTTTGCATTGCTATCTATCTCATCTCTTAGGTCTTGCTTCTCTTTCTCAGCTTTTTCAATCTGTTCTTCATTGATCCTTTTGATTTCCATCAATTTTTCATACCCTCTTTCGAGTTTTTCGGTTCATCTTGCAAAAGATCTTGTTTTATTGAATCTCTTAATTGTTGGTTCTCTCTTTTCAATTGTTCAATTTCTTCTTCTTGTACCTTTTTGCTTTTTCTTCAAGCCTTCATTCCTCTCTTTCATGCTTTGCGCTTCACTTGTAGAATACCCTCCTTTGTTTTACTTTCAAATAACATGTTCTCAATTGTTTTTGCCCTTTCTTCAACTGTTTGCATCCGCTTTCTCATATTTTCCTCGCTCCCGCAAAGATAGTAGATATCTCGTTTATACGGTTCCTTTTCATCCATTAGTTTTAACATTTTGCCGATGTATTCATCTTTCCTTAGCATTTCATGGCTTTTTTTGCGAAGGAGACTCTTTGCATTAGAAATACTATTTTCCCATTTTTGTTTTTCAATTTGCGCTTCAGCTTTTTCACCGTGGAGGACATCTATTACCTCATTTGTGATTGCCACATTATCTTCCGTTGTTTTAAGCTTCAGCTCCAAATCATCCTTTTGCTTCTGTATTTCCAGCTTTTCTTTTTCGATTTGCAACTTTTGGATTTTTAACTGTTCCACTCTATTTGCTCGTTCTCGAGTCTCATCGAGCGCTTCAACAATCCTTCTTTTGGTCAAATCGGCACTTTGTTTCTTTACTTTTCATCTTGTCCTGCATTTATATGTGAACATATTATCACTTAGTTAAGGGTAACTAATGTTTATATCGTTTGTAGTGACATTGCACAATGTCATCTTGTATGTTTGCAGATGACATTGCATAATGTCACTTGCATATTTGCGATGACATTGAATCATGTCACCGCAATTTTTTTTTGAGCTTTGTGGTTACCACGGCTTTCTTGAGGTCTTCAATTTGGTCGTTTGCATCTTGCAATGCCTTTGTCAACTTTGACATTTTCTTCCCGGATTTTTTTCTCTTCCAAATCCCGCATCATGTTTATTTAATGTGAGTTTGGGTGCCATGAACTAATTTATTTTGCATTTTTTTTGTGTTTTTGAAAAATGGAAGTAGTAGTTATACCTTTGGTGGTGTTGGTGTAGGTGTGAGCAATGTGAATGATGGAGTTCCTCCCAATATTTGCTCATCTTTCTCTTGCCCTGCTGTTTTTAATTCTTTCTCTTTCCCTTGTTCATACTCCACATCTTGCTGGTGATGATCATCATCATTCTCAATTTCTTGTTCTTCACCATGATCATGATGCACATCTGCAGTGCTCGCTTTCGTCTTGATTATCATCTTCATCTCCTCCTTCACTCTTTCCGCTTTCATCATCATTATCATCAACATCTTCACCTCCAATTTCTTCTTCATCATTGTGCACTTCAACATTGTCAATATGATCCTCTTCTTGTTCATCCTCACTATCATAATCTCCTTCTTCTTCTTCATTCTCACTATCATGCTCTTCATCTTCATCCTCATTGTCTTCCAATTCATTCGATCATGTTTGTTTTTATCCTCTCGTGCATCCTTTTATTCTCATGATTTCGGTAATGTTGCTTTCAAATCTCCAACCTTGAACTGTTTCATGTTGGATAACCAAACATTATTAGTATTTTTTTTTATATGTGTTAGATAACCAAACGTTATTAGTAACGTTATTAGTTCATTGTTATGTGTTGAAAGTGTAGTGATATGCTTTGGAAAATTGAGGTTAAATGTGATGAAAGTGAATTGACATGTGCTAAATTGCGGTGACATGGAATGAAATTGCAGTGACATGGTTAAAATTGCATTGACATTTGCTGAAATTGCAGTGACATTGTCTAAAATTGCAGTGACATTGGTTAAAAGTGCAGTGACATTGCTGTAAAGTGCATTCACATTCATTAAAAATTCATTGACCATGAATTATGTCACTTTAATTTATCAGTGCAATATTTACCTCATGTTCTTGCAATTTTTTAAGCTTTTCTACTTTCGTCGAACATTCTTCGCTTGCCTCACATCCCATTTTGATAACCTTGGTATCCATAGCTTTCGCTTTCTTTTGTCCCCTCCCCGTGATTTTTTTTTCCTTTTCCTCTTGTTCAAGATCTCTTATCATATCTCGTGTGCTCGCGAACCGCATCGTAACATAAAAGTATATATTTTGTATTTGAATTCATTCATGTAACTTTAAAACAAGATATGTAGCATGGTACAAATAGAATGAAATGTTTTTGTATGAAACATACCAACGACGCATGATAGTGCATCCATTTACTTTTCTTGGTTGAAATGAACTTTTGTCAAGTCCTTTCTTCGAGCTTCATTCAAGATATGGGATGACCGAGTTGAATGATTTCGGTGTACTCATGTCATCCACATAGTTTAGGAATGACCATGGTACTTTTTGGCCCGATGTTGCGCAAAAAGCTCAAGGTGCAATCAATAGAAGACACAATAGTTTTACCGTGTCTTCAATTGATGTTGTATCGGTCTTTCACTTTCGCTTTATGAGCTCCTTTTAAGCTACCGATGCGATCGATCCTGTCAACCTTATCAAACAGTTTAGTTTTGATTGATATCTCCTTTGTTTTATCATACTTCATTTTTGGCACCTGTTCTTTGCCATCTTCTATTCCAAATAACAATTTTACATCTGTTGCTGTTGGAAAGTGATAGCTCTTTCCAATCTTGAATCCAGCCTTCTGTTTGTTGTATGTGCTGATGAGGTCGTCGAGCATTTTGTTGCTTTTTTTATCATTTCTAATCTTCTTATGGTGGCATGCTTCAAACATATGTTTGAATGGTGTATCTCTAATCATTGTCCAATGTTCCGTTGTTAGTTGCCCATTTATTTCTTGGAAGATTTGGACAATGTCACATTGAGTGTGGATCTATATCGTTCTCTTGTCCCGCAAAAAATATTAGATTTTTGTTAAACATAAATTGCGGTGAGATGGTGAAAATATGCAAAGGTGACATTTGCTAAAAATGCGGTGACATGCTTAAAATTGCGGTGACATTTGCTAAAATTGCGTGACATGGTTAAAATTGCGGTGACATTGGCTAAAATTGTAGTGACATTGGCTAAAAATGCACTGACATGATTTTTTAACTTTGTTTTACTGCAATATAACCTCAAATTCTTTTACATACTATTATACTTCTCATACATGCAGTGATATGATGTTAATCATGTTAATCATCCAATTATTGTTCACAAAATATGAAGTGACATGATTTTAAAGTAAATATTACTTTAATATTTGACCAAAAAATGCAAAGTGATATTCTGTTTTATTATTCAACAAAATCCATATGCTTGCCTAGATTATGCAGTGACATGATTTTTTAAGTATGTATGAGGTTAATATAATCCCAAATTATGTAAACTGAACAATGATTCTGCTGAAATATGCAGTGACATCATTTTTTTAACTCTGTTTTACTGCAATTTATCCCCATATTCATTTACATAATACTATACTTCTAAAATATGCAGTGATATGATGTCAAAATAGGTAAATTATTCAGTGACATGATTTTAAAATAAATATAACTGAATATTTTAGCAAAATATGCAGTGACATTCTGTTTTGTTCTTCAATATAACCGCTAATTAAGTAAACCGAACTATGATTTTTGTCAAATATGCGGTGACATGATTTTTTAACTATGTTTTATTGCAATATTTCATTAAATTATGTAATCTCAATAATTTTTTTCCGTAAATAAGTTGTGATATGATTTGATATATCTACAATGTACTTACTTGTGATCCACCCGGAGAATCTGTTGGATTGTTCATTGACTTCGTCTTCCTCTTTGTTGCTCTTCTTTCCTCTCGCTTTGTAACAACTTTCTTTTTCCTCGTCATTTTTTTTTGTCTCGCTTTCTTCTTTGTTACGGTTGATTCTCAAATGCGATTTCTTCAAATTAATACCGGAATTTAACCTAAAATAGAACCTTTGATCTCGCTTTTCATAACGTGAAGATCGATTTCTTGGAGGTTGAGAGAGTGGATCCGCTTTGATCTACTTTCCTCTTTCTGATTTTCCGACGGTTTTGTTTGCAACGTGCTAAGATAGGAGTGAAAAATAGATTGTCCTTATAACATAATAAGTTTTATTAGTGTCCTATTACCCCCAATAAGTTGAAAATTAGTCCTTTTAAATAATTCCCCCTATTTTAAACTATAAAGTTTGCACCATCAAAATATAACACAGTGTACTCCCAAAGGAATAACATTAGTAATATTGTTTGATATCATAAATAATTAATTATGTTTATTATAAACATGTTGCGAGTTTGGAGCATATGATATTTTGGAAAAGAAACTTATTTTGTCCCGCCGATAGATAAGATCAGTGTGAATAAATTCAAGGATATATACCGCCTTGTTTCGGATAATGAGTTTTTATTCGGGTATGGAACGTTCTGCTGAAAAAAGAGATAAACAAGAGACTCGGGAAAATAAACACTCAAGGTCTTCCAACACAACCAACAACCAAAATACAATTGCCGTCAAATTAAATCTTAAATGATTAAAAGTAATACTATTATCCGTTACAAGTGATATGTCTGAAAAGAATGAAACAACTACGACTACCGGCAACAATGCCTTATTCAAAAAGAGCAACTATAAAAGGAAACTAAAGCATAAAAAGAGTTCATTGCTTCATCCTAAGCTAGCACTCCAAGCTTGTCGTCAAACTCAACATTAACCTGCAATATTCTTATTCCACTAGCTAGATGCTTAGTAAGGAGAAAGAACATCCAAAAGGAGATTCATGATTGTCAATTGCTGGGAGACACGACATAAATCTCCTTTTACTAGCACAAACAATTTAAAGACAATACTTGAAATGTAAAGAAAACCACTTTATAGTATATGAGCAATGCATAGGAAACATACCTACTTACTATATCGGTTTATCTTACACGTACTTATTAAGACCCATGAATTACTTACTTACTACGTTTAGCTTACTGATCAAACTTACGTAAGCCATCTACTAACCCATACTTTACTTGACTACTAACTATAGCATGTTCGTGTCCTTGATTGTCATGTTCTTGCTTTTTACCGACTTAACCTGAGGGTGTAGGGAACAACTCGGCTAGCACGACTAACAATACCTCCAACTTGGGACTTTGAATAATACCCAAGGTACTCTTAGAAAACACCGCCTTAAGAACGGCATGGTTAATATAGCTAGTCACACGTCCGACATTGGACTTTGAATAATACCCATGGTACCCCGTTCGATTCATTCTTAATAACAAATCCCTTTCTACGCTAAGTATATTCGGGTAAACACATAAAACAAGTAGGAGCACGTAAAACACATAAGACCGTGTCTATCCTACGGGAACATACAAAGGCTATAGAAACACCATACTACCAACCTATCTCGATTACTTGTATTTAAAACAGTTTATTGAAATTCCCAGAGACAACGCAATACTTGGAAATATGATGGACAACATAGTATAACACGTAAACAGAACATACCGATCCTAGAACTCATCCGAGCTCGCTGCAACGAGGTAAAAGCCCGCTGCGGCGTGCCTAGCGATTCCTAGGTCAACTTCTAAACTGGTACAATCCCAGCATATGTATACACATAAACCCTAACTACCGTTTCTTGCATATTATTCAGAAAACAGACCAAAATAGCAAACGCTAATACAAAATTTGATCATTTTGATAAGAAGAACTCATTACCTGAACAAACGAGCCAAACTACGAGAGCAACTTAAATAGACGATCATGGATTCGAACCTGCACCTGGAACCGAATCTAATTCAACCCAACGATTTGCGAAAAGAGAAACAACGATGTCAGATAATCTTGTTGGACATCGGAGATCGTGCCGCAGCGGAAGTGGCCCACGTTGAGGCGGGGCTGCTGACATGTCGGTAACCTTGTTGTGACTGTAGTGACCGAAAACACGCAAACCCTAGCCAAGCCAGACTCCCACCCAGGCTGGAGCTAACCTCGATGCGGCGGAGGTCACAAGCCCTAGAAATACAAAAAACTCAAAACACGCAAAAATTGAGACCTTATGGCGTCTTGGGGCCTTTTTTTATAGGCTTTTGACAGCCCTAGGTTTCTCACTAACTTAGGGGAAAAGAAAACGGAAAAATGGATTTCTAAAGACTAAAATACCATTAGAAAGAAATGAAAGTTTTACATTATTTTGCATAATCCCTTCATATCGAAGGACTAGATAAAAACCTCCCATAATTATTTTTTAGATAAACAACATAATCGAAGATTACCAATTACTCAAAGGACATTGGATAAGGCAAAGTGTCATAGATTTAGACTTTTTTCAATTACTTGGTAAAAAGGCAGCCATCGACTATGAGCTGCTAGGTCCCTGATTAACATCTCCACTCATTCTGTAGGATCGGGCGAGTGGGGACCCTCAAGGTTAGGGTTAAACCTTTTTTAAGATATAGCATGACGATGTTGGAAATCGACTGAATATATTTAATGATAATCTGGTAACTGGGCCTCCAGATTATGACCAATAGACTTTTATGAATTCATGCAAAACAATCAAGACGTAAGAAGACCTATAGTTGTTCTCCAGATAGCCACTCCGACGCTCAAATCAATTCGGTAAGAGAAAGATTTCTATAAACTATGAGTTCGGTAATATTGAGTGTACCTTGCAATTGACGATGATGGCCTCTTTATATAGTATTTAACCGTGGGATGATGCGTTATTACACATTGAAGTAGATGACAAAGAAGTAACGCATATTAGTGAATGTCTCGTAGCAGTTCCGAGGCCATTATGAAGTAGTCATGGGTCTTGACGTAATATTCAGAATAAGGTGTAACCGATATAAATTCAGCTTTCAGGAGTAATATATCCAATATATATGTACACTATATTTTTCCCAACACGTTTATATAATCATTTGATCATGATGAAAATCTTATCAATAACCACTATAAAATTTGCCGTGAGTCGTTTACATCGATCAATGGTGAGATAATTTGTTGTGTGTAGGACATGTTTTTCTTCCCCTAAGGAGGTTCGAAAACTGATCTCTATGAGATATTATAATCTCTATAAGATAATATAATCTAGCTCGTCACTTTCCTTCGGATTTAGCCAAAAAGAAGAGTCGACAAAACTCGTTCGCATATCAAAAATTAAAAAATTAAAACCTGATTTCATTCAGAAACAAAAAGATCGGGGATCTCCCTCCTATATTATCCCCGTCCCCCCCTTGTGCGGCGGCCAATCGCCGTTTACTCTCTAAGTCCTCCTCTAATTGGAAACTTAATCTGCAAGCAACCAACAACACATATCCAGTCAGGTGCAGCGCCGACTACAGTTGCCGTTCACAGTTTCTGAATCGGCGACGTTTATCTTCAGTTTAAACAAGTGAAAGGTAAATCGAAATTAATCCCTTTTCGAAGATTTCATAGGTTTATGCTCATCTGTGGAGTGTGTTTCCAAACTTTTGAGGACTATATTGGATTAGTTTGGGGAATTTCTTTTCTGCTAGACCAGGAAAGTCTAAAATTTTGTTTGTTTTAGTTTATTTTGTTAGAGTATTGTCGTTCTTTTGGAAGTTAATTTGTATTTCATGATAGGTGATTTTCTGTTTCTAGTCATGCGATTGTTTGGAATTTAGCATAATCTTATATGAAGTCATGGAGGAGTTTCTTCAGATACATATGTTGAGGAAAATTTAGTCAGATGGACATATGTTACTTTTTTTTTTTACTACAATTATCAAATCCATGAGCCATTCCAGAGATATATAGCTAGTAGCACAATTGAAGGACACTTCTGGGATCCTAAAAAATTTCAGGTTGTATGTAGTTGAGGATTGTAGGGAACATTAATTCATCTTGCACTTGAAAAAATCTTACAGGCGAAAAGTTGAGGAGTGTGAGTTGAATTTGTGCAAGCATATCGTGTATTTTGACTCTGTTATTGCAAATCTTTTACGGAATGTTGTCTAAATAAATGCAAATGTATTTGTTTTGGATCAGATAGATTTTTTTTGTGTGGTAAAATTCCATTAATTAGATAATTCACGGGAAGGTGACTTTTTTTTTTCCTTGCTTCCATGTGTGTGTTTGTGGATTCGGCTTCATGGACCGGATTTGTGTGGAACTGCACGTGTGTTTGTGTTTAGCTTCATGTTCAAGGTCACACATATTAAGAAAGTAAGGGGTGGATGCTATAAATTTTAAATGAAAAATTCTAGGTACTCTTTGACTATCATTAATGCAACTGTAAAGTAATGAAAAGTGGATGGATAAATTAGGGTCAATATGAAGAAAAAATGCAATAAATGTTGTATGGGTATCTTAAAAAGACTTATAGTATGGGGAAAAATGAAGAGTAAAAAAGATCTGTATCTTTGGGACGGAGATAGTATAAAAGTTTCTAATTGCCCTCTTTGTGCATTAAACTGTTGATTAGTACGTGTTATCAACTTGATGCTCTACATGCTCTTGGAAACTTATCGTAACTCTGTTGACTTTTGTCTTGCTGAACTCTTCCAGAGTGCTGCTTCTGGTTTCATGATACAGCTGGAAAGAACTGTTATCTGAATCCCGATGGACTCACCAGATCGAATTAGGGGTTCTGGGAAAAAGGACCTTGAGATAGATATAGATGCAAAGGGTGATAGGTTGAAGGATGATGATGACTTGGAAAGTGATGATAAAAGAAGGCACAGGTCAAACAAGTCAAGAAAGCATGGATTGAGTGAAGAAGCCGAGGGCGTGGATGGAAGCGGGAAAAAGAGAAGTACAGGGGAGAAAAACGAGAACAGAAAGAGATCTGGTGGTTCTGGGAGAGCTGATAGTGATGAGGATGGCTATGAATCAAGGAAAGAGTCACGCTCTAAACAGATGAAGAAGAAAATGGAAGAGTCGACGCTGGAGAAACTGAGCACTTGGTATGAAGAAGAACATGCTGAGAGTAAGCATGACAGCACGTCCAGGGGGAATAGTCGGACTGATGAAAGTGAGAGGAGGAGAACGACTTCTAAGTTACCAGATCATGGAAGTTCCCAAATCAGAACAACAGGCAAAGATGAAATTTCACAAGATGTTGACCCTGAAAAGGTGATGGATAAAGATTCTAGATATTCTGACAGAAGCGAGAGTTCTAGAGAAAAGGGTCGTGGATCATCGGATTATGGTAGACATTCAAGAAGAAGATGGGATGAGACAGACAGTAGCTACATGGAAAAGTCCGATGTAAGAACTGAGAAGCCTACTGATTCTCGTCTTCATATTGCTAGAGAGAGAAGTGAAACACTTAAAACTGATCTTGCTGAGAGCAAAATCCGTGTTTCTGATCCTGATAGTGACAAAGGCAGTAAGACCCAGGACTGGGAGGAGAGAAGAGATGAATCTGAGAGGGTTAACATAGACAGTCTGGATGATCCAGGGGAAGACATCAATAACACCCTTTCAACAGGTATTGGGAAGGAGAGAAATGAAGAGAATAGGCATCTGAAGGACTTCTCTGGTGGGGACAATACTGATAGCCAGGAGAAGTCCTCAAATCCAGATAAGGATGGGAATTCCTGGACACGGAGTAAAAGCAAGAGAGAAACAGATGGTTCCAACAAGTCCAGGACCCCTGAGAGGAGTGGGAGGCGTTATGATCCAGAAAACCTGGATATGGATTATGAAAGAAACTATTCTGGGAGGAGGAAGGAACATGATAGAGATGCTTACCGAGATGATAAACTGAAAGGAAGAGATGACAGTTGGAGTGACAGGAGGTCGGATAGGGAGGGCTCTAGAGATAATTGGAGAAAACGGCAAGCTAGTGTTGCTGACCGGGAGACGAAAGACACGGATGCTGCTTATGAACCTGTTAGGGATTGGGATTCGACTAGACGTGGATGGAGTGACCGTTCCGGTGGCAGGAAGGATGGAAACAGGACAGAAGCTGTGAAAACCTCTTCAAATTATGGAATTTCCGTTGAGAATTATGATGTGATAGAGATTCAAACCAAGCCATTCGATTATGGTAAAGAGGAATCCAGATCTGGATTTGCTAGAAGTAATGAAGTTCGTCAAAGATCGGAGACATTGGCTCCGAATGATGAAGGGAGTCCTCATAATGGGGAGGAAAGGGCTCGGAATTCATATGGGTCTACACACAGTGGTGAAGACTTAAAAGATAAGGTGATGGACGGGGGCCATAAAGGTGGCCTTTCTGGTCGTGTATCTGGGGGTCCAAGTTGCAGTGGGTCACAACCGCCACTTGGTTCACAGGAACCATCTCCCTTTATGAGATCTGGACCTCAAGGAACTAGAGGAAATAGACTTGGAAGAGGAGGAAGGGGTCGACCAACTGGCCGAGACAGTCAGCAGGTTGGACCTCCAATGCCAATGATGGGATCACCTTTTGGGCCTCCTCTAGGCATGCCACCACCTGGAGCTATGCAATCTACAATGTCACCTGCTCCAGGACCTCCTATGTCCCCCAGTGTCTTCATTCCCCCATTTCAACCCCCAGTTGTTTGGCCTGGCGCTCGAGGTGTTGAAATGAATATGTTGTCTGTTCCACCTGTCATTTCTCCTGCTCCTCCAGGGCTCTCCGGACCAAGGTTTCCTCCTAATATGGGCGCTCCACCAAATCCACCCCCTTATTTTAACCAAACAGGTCCCATAAGAGGGCCACCACCAAGCTTGCCTGGCCCGAACATTAATCCTGTAATACCTGCAGGGCGTGGACATACACAGGACAAAGTTTCTGGGGGTTGGGTTCCTAACAGAAACAATGCACCCCCTGGAAAAGCCCCTTCTAGGGGAGAACAGAACGATTATTCCCAAAACTTTGTTGACACTGGTATGAGACCCCAGAACTTTATTAGGGAACTAGAGCTCACGAGTGTTGTGGAGGATTATCCCAAGCTTCGGGAGCTTATACAGAAGAAAGATGAGATTGTAGCTAAGTCTTCCACCCCTCCTATGTATTTGAAGTGCGACCTTAAAGAACAGGTGCTTTCTCCTGAACTCTTTGGTACCAAGTTTGATGTCATTCTTATAGACCCCCCTTGGGAGGAATACGTTCATCGGGCACCTGGTGTTACTGATCACATGGAGTATTGGACATTTGAAGAAATCATGAATCTTAAAATTGAGGTATGTTCATACTTAAAACTAAACTGTGACTACTTGTAACGACTGTGCTTGCTCTTGGTACTCCCAATTTTTCGTGTATAACTGCACCTCATCATGCATGTCATTTTTAATTGCTTGTGGTGAATTATCTGTCCTCAGATGCTCAAATATGCTTTACCGTCTTATTGACACACAAGATAGTTGTGTTTGTTGTATATTATTCTGGTATCAGTATTTGAGTTTTGATCTGAAATTTTTCTCACAGGCAATCGCAGATACACCCTCTTTCATTTTTCTATGGGTTGGTGATGGAGTGGGGCTTGAGCAAGGTCGTCAGTGTCTGAAGAAGGTAAGAATGATTACTTTAAAGACAAATCTATGCAGCTGTGTGTATAATGAACCTATTGGCTGCATTTACTGTGTGCATTCACATTCTCTGTCATTTTTGTTTTATTTTTTGTTGTGCATTGTGGTACATTGTTCACCAATATCTGATTATTGTCCTATTTTATGCAGTGGGGATTTCGAAGATGTGAAGATATTTGTTGGGTGAAAACCAACAAAACAAATGCAACTCCGGGGTTGCGTCATGATTCTCTTACTTTGTTCCAGCGGTCGAAGGTTTGGAAGAACTCTTAACTCAATATCTTTCTTTGTCTCTGGGTAGCAGGATAATTGTATCCTGCATACACTCTAGTTATATATTTACCAATGTGTTTATTTTTATTGTTATTTTGTTGCTTATGGCCATGTTAAAGGAACACTGCTTGATGGGGATAAAAGGGACAGTTCGTCGCAGTACTGATGGTCATATTATACATGCCAACATTGACACTGATGTAATAATTGCTGAAGAGCCTCCATATGGTAAGTATTGTGTGCTTTTCCTTGTATAAAAGCGGAAGGAGTGCATTTATGCATTAACAGCCACAGCACAACCTTTCTATCAAGTAGTGAGAGGATGTTTGCTAAGTTAAGTGGCTTAAGTTACTCAAACTTTACCACTGAGTGGTTTAGGCATTATACAGAGGCATGAAAACTTAAGGAGGTTTAGATAATCTTCTAGAAGCCTACGGGTGCCTTTGGACACCCTTTTTTTCACCATTGTTCACCCCACTAAGAACAACTTTATTCATTTGAATAGAGTAATCTTCACTCTCCTATTTTCCTCCTCACAATACATCACATCCACGCGAAAACCGATACAATCCAAACACAATTTCAACCAAATTTCGTTTTTGGAATAAATATTAACGCGAAAATTCCACGTCCAAATGCACCAACTATTTTCTTCTAAAAAGCCCAGCAGTTTCATACAGCTGACTTTTCATGCTCTTGCTCTGTAGGTTGGTTTGTTTCCTGAGATTATCCAAGAGGCTTTTAGCCTTTTACTTGTTATTGAAGAGATTATTATGTGTTCACTCTATTCCTGAGATTATCCATTGCCCTTTGTTCGTCCCATATTAAAAGCAAACTTATATTCTGTTATTATTCTGCTTTGTGTGTGCGCACGCGTGTGTTTAGAATGTCTTCCCTTGGTGTTGGAGGTGATTTCCATGACTTGTTTCTTTTTGTTCTTGGACTGAATAATCATTGTGGTGATCAAAATTGTAGATTCTTACAAACAGTTTGGAGTTTAGGGCATCTTCATTAAGGTTATACTGTTGTCTGATGAGAACGTTCTCTTTCAATTGTGATATAGGATCCACTGCAAAACCTGAGGACATGTATAGAATAATTGAACATTTTGCTCTTGGCCGAAGAAGGCTTGAGCTTTTTGGAGAAGATCATAATATTAGAACTGGCTGGTTGACTATTGGTAAAGGATTGTCATCCTCCAATTTTAACTCTGAGGTATGTTCTTTATTCCTACTCTTTCATCTGTAAATCCTGCAACTCTCCTCCCCCCTCCTGACAAACCACCAAGAAATGAAAAAAATAAAATGCTAATATGCCTGCTGAGAAATTATCCCAAACTGTTTGTTTTCTCTCTTGGGTGAAGGAATGACAAGAAAAACAGCCTTTAATGGTACTATGCAAAACTTACTGTGACACTTCACACGTCCGACCCTTAAGCTAGCTTTTTAGTGTTGCGTTGTCTTTTATTTAGTTGGTGATACTTTTTCTGGGACTGACCATCAAACCGGCTGGCATAAATCTTCAGGCATATTGTCGGAGGTTTGCTGATAAGGATGGAAAAGTTTGGCATGGAGGGGGAGGAAGAAATCCACCTCCAGAGGCACCACACCTTGTGCAGACAACCCCTGAGATAGAGGCTCTACGTCCCAAATCACCCATGAAAAACCAGTTGCAGCTCCAACAACAACAGTCTTCCTCAATATCATTGACACCTGGCAATTCTTCAGTCTTAAGGGCCACCGGAAATTCACCGCAAAACCATACCATGCCAAATATGATGAACCAAGAAGCTTCGAGCTCGAATATGTCAACTCCAGGTCCAGGTCATTGGGGGGCTTCACCTGCAGAGAGCTTTAAAGCAAGAGAAGGTGGACATGGGATGATGATGTCAGATGATAGAGTTTTTGACATGTATGGTTATAATAATGCACCACCACCACCTTTCGATCAAACTAGCGTCGACTTTTTAGACTATGGGTCTCAAAGAGTTATTAACATGCTATAGCAGAGGCTGCTCAATTTTTATTTTTATTTTTTTTTTTCTGTACAATATAATTTATTCCTCTTTTTTTTTTTTTTTCTGTGTACTATTTTTACTCAGGCATGAGGCTGGGAATAATTTGATTTGAATGTTTGTATTGATCATTGGGCATGAGATGAGATGAGATGGCTGGGGCTTTTTGCAGCCTCTGTGTATTTCATTATTGTTAGTCTCTTTCTTGAGATGATGATGTTCAATTAACTGACAAAGTTTTCCGTTTGATTTTTCATTTCATTTTATTTTATGGTATTACCGTCGTAGGACTGCGTTGCAAAGTAATGTATTACATGTCCTTCAATTTATGCTATTAACAGCATGAAAACTTCTCTTATTCAATGTGAAAGAAACTTTGTAGTACAATGGTATGAAAAGATAGCCCTACTAATCTTGAATGAATTAAGAAGGAAAACTGCATGAAAACTTTAAGTTCTTGTCAATGGTGATGTCTTGACTTTGGAACTCCATGATCCATGAAATCAATGATACTTGCATGTTGTCCTCTGCTAAAGGGATTGGGATATTGTCCCACAGACCTATTCTAAGGTCAATGATGCGGTCCAAATCTATGAAATATGGGTACTAAGCAAGGAAATAAGTCTATAATTGAGTAATCTAGCCTCCTTCAGGGAATGTGGCAAGGCTAAACCATTATCGGTGTATACAAATGAAGGATAGTGATGATGATACTACTTTAAGAAGGATGTTGGAAAATGAGAGAATTTTCTTTCTTAACTGGTCTCAATCAGGAATTTGATCATGTGAGAGTCCAGATTCTTGGGAAATTAGAACCTCCCATTCTCAAAGAAGCCATATCCATTATAAGGCCTGAGGAAGGAAGGAGAGGTATCATGTTAGACACCATAACTACCGAGAGCTCGGCTCTAATTGCTGGACATGATAAGTGTGGATTTCCTAAGACAAATGAGTCTAAGGAAACTATGGAAAAAAAGTTTTTAATCAAAAAACAGACCCTGAAACCTACTGACATAGATAGTTTGTCATGTACAAACTACAAGAAAAGCTGACACATTAACAAGTTTTTTTGGAACTACAAAGGAAACCAGTCAAAAACCACATGTAGCGAACTCCAGCAAAACTAAAGATGGTACTCAAAGGATGAATCAGACTTCCTCAAGTCAAAATCCTATCATTGGACAGTCTGAGATAGAAATGTTAGGGAAGTTCCTTAATATGGAGCCAAACCCTAACATTTTCGTTTTTATACTAGCGAAAATTTGATGGATCTTGTATATATCAAATATATACGGTTAAAGACCAACAAGGTATTAGCCCAGCGGTAATTGTTGTGGTCCTTAACTCGGAGATTCCGGATTCGAGTCCCAATGAGATAAAAAATGTACGTGCGTGATGTAGGGACACATCAGCAGCCACGTCATTATTTCCACTTTTAATTAATGTTATTATCTTTGTCTGTTTGAGTAATTTGAACAAGGGTCTGTTTTGTCTTTTTCTTTCCTAAATGGTATATCCGTGACCTAGCACAGAATCACCAGCCAGATTTTGATTCCTATTGTAAATTTTTGAGAGATGTTGCTCTGTTTCTTTTAATTCCAATTTCCTGAATTACGTTCCTACGTTATTTGGTATCAAGAGACAAGGTTCTTTCCCTTGCTCCGCTGATGGCGAATCACGGTGAAGAAGCGAGCCAAATCTCCGACGTTGTTCGAGATTTGAAGTCCCTACGGGAAAAGGTTACTTATCTGGAGACCAAGATGGATTCTTTCATCTCAGAAATGCAGAGAATCGTCAAGGAGCTCCCGACCAGAATAACACTCCGAAATCGGTGGAGCGTGACGTTACACGCACTCCGGTGGAAGAGGGAGACAGGAGAAAGTCGATGAACCTGTTACCAGAGGGAAGCAACACGATCCGACCCTCTTCAGAAATACCCAGTAGAATCAGACCTATGAGAGACAACTTGGGACGACCACCGGAAGAAAATGGAGACGACACCGACACCGACCTTGAAAACCCAGATTGGTAAATTCAACCGGCAAACAGATCTGAGCTCCAAAGAGCACCAAATAGGGTTTACACCCCAGGGAACCCACATCCTTTCCGTTTAAAAATGGAAATTGGTACGTTTGACGGCACCATGAACCCAGAAGACTTTCTAGACTGGTTGGACTCCATTGAAGACTATTATGAAGGTATGAACCCTTCGGAACATTTTCGTTGTAAGTTGGTTTCTTATAAACTTAAAGGTGGGGCTAGATCTTGGTGGAAACAAATACAGAATAATCGGGTGCTAAAAGGGAAACTTAAGATTAACAATTGGACTAAGATGAAGCAGATGCTGATGAGTAGATTTCTGCCATCCAACTACCAGAAACAGACCATCTTGGAGTTTTATAGTTGTACCCAGAAAGAAAGGAGTGTGAAAGACTACACCAATGAATTTCTGAAGTTAGGATCCAGGACTAACACTCCTGAAGGAGAAGAAGTTCAGGTTGTCAGATATGTTGCAGGATTAAGAGAGGAATTTCGAGAAAAGCTGGAATTGGCCCAAATATGGAGTCTGAATGAAGCAGTGAACATGGCCTACACGGTGGAAAACCAGATTCAGAGGAAGAATAGTAAGAACCCCAACAAAAGGCTATTCAACAATTCTTACCCCCAGTCAAACATGAGCTCCCTTCAATCAAAATCTGGTGATCAGGACACCTCCAAATCCAAAGGATACAAACCCAATGAGGGGAGATTGCAAACCCTTATGCCAAACCTGCTGCACCCAAGTGCTACAAGTGTAACCAACCCGGGCACAAGTCCAATGATTGCCCTCAAAGAAAGCAAGTGGTATATTTAGACAAACAAAATGAGGACACAGGGGATTCCACAGAACAAGAAGGAGAAGAAGAATATGAGGAAGTTGAGAGGGATGAGGGGGTCCTATTAAATTGTATTGTAGAAAGGCTGTTGTTGGTAGAACCCAGTCCCACCCAAAAGCATGCCTTGTTCAAGACCAGATGCACAATTAACTCAAGAGTATGTGAAGTAATTATAGATAGTGGAGCTAGTGAGAACCTATTCTCAAAGGCAGCTGCCAAGGCCCTGGGGTTGACGACTACTCCTCACTCTCACCCATACAAGATGGGGTGGATCAAGAAGGGGCCTGAGAGTAGAGTAAGTGAAACTTGTAGAATCAGATTTTCAATTGGCAAGTCTTATGTGGATGAAGTGACTTGTGATGTGGTTGAGATGGATGCATGCCACTTACTTTTGGGAAGACCATGGCAATATGAGAGGGATGTCACTCACAAGGGAAGGGACAACACTTATTCTTTGTCTTGGCATGGAAAGAAAATAGTGCTGGTGCCTATGCAACAGAAAGATGTCACAAAAGGGAACCCACAAAAACCCGGCACTCAACTAATGGTCACACCTGGGAAGCAATTTAGAGCTGAGTTAACTGGAGAATCTAAGGTTTTTGGCCTGTACTTCAAAGAAATGCAGGAAGGCAGGGAAACAGAAGAAGTGAGTGGGGATATCAAACTGCTGCTGGATGAATTTAAAGACCTGTACCGTTCAGAGTTACCCGCAGGACTACCTCCTTTGAGGGACATTCAGCATTCTATTGACTTGATACCAGGGTCTTCCCTACCAATTCTACCTCACTATAGATTGTGCCCAAAAGAACAAAAGATACTCCAAGATATAGTAAATGGACTACTGGCCAAGCAGATCATTAGACCCAGCACAAGTCCCTGTGCTGTCCCTGCCTTACTAGTTCCAAAGAAAGAAGGTCAATGGAGAATGTGCACTGATAGCAGGGCTATCAATAAGATCACTGTGAAGTATATGTTTCCCATTCCTAGAGTGAATGATCTCTTTGACAACCTGACAAAAGCCAAGATCTTTTCAAAGATTGACCTGACAAGTGGATATCGTCAAATCCGAATCAGATCCGGGGATGAATGGAAAACAGGATTCAAGACCCAAGAAGGGCTCTATAAGTGGCTAGTCATGCCTTTTGGGCTGTGCAATGCACCAAGCACTTTTATGAGACTTATGCACGAGGTACTCAAACCCTATATCAACAAATTTGTCATTGTGTATTTTGATGATATCTTAGTTTATAGCACTACTAATGAAGAACACCCAAGACACTTGAGGTTGGTTTTTGAGGCACTAAGGAAGAACAACTTATATATGAATTTGAAGAAGTGTGTTTTTGGAGCTACTGAACTATTGTTCTTGGGATTCATCATCAGTTCAGAGGGGATACACATCGATCCCAAGAAAGTCGAAGCAATAAGAGATTGGCCTACCCCTACAAATATCACTAGCTTGAGGAGTTTTTTTTTTGGGGTTAGCCTCATTTTACAAAAAGTTTATCAGAGGATTTAGCGTGATCACAGCACCACTAACCGAGTGTTTGAAGAAAGGAAACTTCAAGTGGGGAGAAGATCGGGAAGTCAGTTTTGGAGAGATCAAATTGAAGCTTACCACTGCCCCCATTTTGATACTCCCTGACTTTAATAAAGTCTTCCAGGTAGACACTGATGCATCTTCTCTGGGAATTGGGGCAGTCCTTAGCCAAGAAGGGATACCTGTTGCCTACTTCAGTGAAAAACTCTCTCCAGCGAGATCAAATTGGACAACCTATGAACAAGAATTTTATGCCATAGTGAGGGCACTGCAACAGTGGGAACATTACCTAATCCAAAAGGAATTCATACTCAACTCTGATCATAGGACCCTCCAGTTCATCAACACTCAAAAACATATTAACAGAATGCATGCGAGATGGTTCCTTTACATACATAAATTCTCCTTTGTCATACAACACAAAGCGGGCACTTTGAATACTGTAGCAGACGCCCTTAGCAGGAAACAGACTTTACTAACCACTCTTCAAACCGAATTAATCGGTTTCAACTCTTTCCCTGATCAGTATGAAGGTGACCCAGATTTTCATGACACTTGGAAGAAATGCAACGAAAAGGAGTTCTTGGAAGACTACCATCTAGTCAAAGGGTACTTATTCACAGGTAACCAATTATGCATTCCTAAGACTTCGGTGAGGGAATTTCTGATAAAAGAATTGCATGATGGTGGAATGTCCGCACACACTGGAAGAGACAAGACTATAGCCTTAGTTGAGCAAAAATTCTACTGGCCTCAACTTAAGAGGGATGTGTGCAAGTATGTTAAACATTGTGGTATCTGTCAATCTGCCAAGGGCACCAGACAGAATACAGGCCTGTACACCCCACTACCCGTCCCCAACACAATCTGGGAAGACCTCTCAATGGATTTTGTTCTAGGCCCGCCTAAAACCCCTAGACATTTTGATTCAATTTTTGTAGTTGTGGACAGATTCTCCAAAATGGCTCATTTTTTGCCTTGCAAAAAAGTGATGGATGCTAGTTATGTGGCTCAATTATTTTTCAGGGAGATAGTTAGATTACATGGTTTACCCAAGACAATAACTTCTGATAGGGACGTCGAGTTTATAGGCCATTTCTGGAGAGAATTGTGGAAAAGATTCCAGACTCAGTTGCAGTTCAGCAGTGCATATCACCCTCAAACTGATGGTCAAACTGAGGTAGTGAACAGGACCCTGGGAAACATGTTGAGATGTGTGGCTGCTGAGAGACCTAAACAGTGGGATGTGGCCATTGCTGAAGTTGAATTTGCTTACAATGCCATGAAAAACAGATCTACTGGACCTCCCCATTTTCTATTGTTTACACTAAATCACCAAACATGGTCACAGATTTGGCTCCTGCTACTGAATGGAAGAACAGGGCAGCAGGAAATATGGCTGAAGGAGTCCAGAATTTGCATGAGGAGATTAAGAAACATCTAGAAGAAGCCAACCAGACATACAAACAGAAGGCCGATGTAAGGAGGAGAGCAAAGATTTTTGAACCTAGTGATCTAGTCATGGTTTATGTGAGGAAAGAAAGATTTCCCAGTGGTGTAAATCACAAACTGCACCCAAGAAAGTTAGGACCATATCCTGTGAAAACCCGGATTAATGACAACGCTTACATTATCGACATCCCAGACTTTTGGAAGATCTCAAAAACATTTAATGTAGCAGATCTCACTCCTTACAATCCAGTGGATGATGGCTCGGCTCAAGTTCAGGAAGGCTGGTGAAGAAGAAGAATGATGTAGGGACACATCGCAGCCACGTCATTATTTCCACTTTTATATTTATTATCTTTGTCTGTTTGCGTAAAAAAGGGTTATAAATGGTTATCTGTGACCTGCAATAATCACCAGGGACTAAAACTTTTGATTGTTGTCTGTTTCTTTTAATTGATTTATATATATATATATATATATATATATAAAAAAATTATATATATATATATATATATATATATATTCTGCAATTCTACATCTTTTTTTATTTTATTTTACTGGAAACGAAATGATTTCATTAATAAAAAAAAAACAACAAACACATTACACCGGACCAACACCGGACAATAGCCAGACAAATTCCGGATTACCACCCGATTCTACATCTTTGTTAATAGAAAGGTAAATATGTAAATAATTACCTACAAAAGAATGTTAAAGAAGACGTTAATTTATTTTCACTTTGATCAATTCACCATTGGAGTATTCTTAATTAGGTAAAATCATTATCAAATAAAAAACGTCTATCAAAAAATTATCGTAAATATATACACATAATATGTTTACAACAATTTACCCCATAAATATTCAACCTGCTGTACAATCATCATGTGATCGAAATTAGGAAATTTGTTTCGTTTTCCGCAAGGCAAAAATAAAAAATAAAAAATAAAAAAAAATAAAAAAAAAATAAATTCTTAAAATCCTTTCCGATCGACGTTCGTACTATTACTTACCTTAATTAAATACTTGAGAAAAAAGGAAAACAAAAAAACAACTTGGAAACCTAATATAGATCCACCGGCAAAACAAACATATTCTGAAACGGAAACTGAGACCTCCATATCTATATCTATATATACATAGCTCATATTTCCTCTCAGGCACATTGGTTGGCTACCAGAGTACTTAATTTTCTTAAATTGGCTTATTTCTCTTTCAATTTGGCTTTTTTTTTCTTAAGGTTCACTCATGGATTTAACCCTCAATTTCACCGGAGAACCACCTCTTCTGCGTCTCACGGCGGAGGAACACAGTACCGACGCCCCTCCGCCCCTGCTGCTTCCCCCAATTGAAAAAATTGCAACAACCCCACTAACCACCACCCTTTCTCTTGGTTCCTTAAACCCCCCGCCCAATCCCATGTCAAATTCCTCACCGGAAAAACCCAATAAAGATAATAATTATTCCAAGACGACTACTGATTCCATGATTTCGGAATCCACTACTCAGAGTGTTGTTACCCAAGAAGACACTCAAGTTGCAGCAGCAGCAGCCAAGAAGAAAATCGATCAAGAATGTACTACTACTGCTGATTCAAGGCGTACTTCTGTCAAGCTGTTCGGTGTTTCTTTGGATTATGATGATTCTGTAAATCAAGTTGCTGCTGTCTGCAAGAAGAGAAAGATGGGCAATGAGGATTTACTTGGAGAAGAAGATTCTTCTAAGTTCTTGCCCTTGAAGAAAAGATCTTGTTTTAGAGGTGTTGCTGTCAAGAAGAGAAAGATGGAGGGGGAGGAATATCTACTTCTTGGACAAGAAGATTCTAACAACTTTTTGAAGAAAAGTGCTTGTTTTAGAGGCGGTGTTGCTGTCAAGAAGAGAAAGATGCAGAAGGGGGAGGAATATTTACTTGGACAAGAAGATTCTAACAACAGTAACAAGTACTTATTGCCCTTCAAGAAAAGAGCTTTTTTCAGAGGTGGTGATGATGATATGGTGATAAAGATGACAAAGGTTTTAACACAGAGCGATGTTAACTCACAATCAAGATTTCTGTTGGGCAATAAAGTGTTTATGATCGATCAAATTCTACCAAGATTGAATCTTTCTGTTGAAACATTTGTGAATAGTGATCATGGAGAGAAGATTAAGGTTTATGATATGGATATGAAGATAGAGAGGACTCTGGTTTTGAAAAGATGGATAACTAACAGCTTTGTCATCAATGGTGGTTGGAGAAAGTATTTTGTTATGGAGAGGAATTTGAAGAAAGGTGATGAAATCGAGTTTTCTTGGGATCGGTTTGCTAAAAGATTGAACTTTTCTGTTGTCAAACGGGCCGGGCCATCTTGAAGATCAGTTTCAAGTCTTAAAAAAAATGGTTTCTTGTTATGTAATATGTTAATATATTCTTAAATATTTCTAGGGGGAAAGGGGATTTTTTTTGGTTGTTAAGCCAAGGGATTGGTATTAATGAAGTATGGTTTTATGACTTGATCATTAGGCAAGTTTTAATCTCAGAAATTAGTCATCCATCGATTTATTTATTTTGTTAACCCGGGAAATCAAAATTTTGTTGTTTTGTTCATATTGCTAGTTGTTGTATGAGTTTAATTTCGTTAATTTGTTCCAATTAATTGAGTGTTTCTGCAGTAGTGTTTTTGTATGGGTTGGAATAAGTGTATGTGTTTTACATGCGGTGCTTAGTAATTGAGCTAAGTTAGTTTTGTTAAAATGATAAAAACACTTGGCCTTCATGCAATTAGATACTTATAAAGAACAATTTTACATAACATTGTCCAAAACATGAGTATTTTTATTTTTAAATCAGATTATTAAGTAGAACACACTACCAAATTACTTGTGGACAATGTTGTGGGCATTATCAATCTTCACTTATAAATGCCATGGATTATATATTTATTTAATTGCCATGGAAAAAAATTGGTGATGGTTGATTGGATTAAGCTTACGGCTGCGAGATATATAAATACCTGCAAAAGAGCCCGCGGATCCACAATTGGGTCTGTCAGACGGCCCAAACAGTGGATAGAGTCCTCGACCCAGTTAGTCCGCATCAACATAAGCCGGATCGAGTTTGGTACAGTCTAACCAGTCGAAGCTGCCAATCCGCCTCATACGGTGCAAGGCGAGGCCAGTGGGCCGATCAGTCCGCCCTTCATGTCATCAATCCGCTAACTCGGACCAAGCCCTCTCAACTCGGCAAATAAGCTATCACATGACGACCATGAGACATAGAGTCATCTAGACGGCTAAGTGTTGGGTCCGCCCCCACCAGTCCGCCAAGACAGCTGTCTAGCCTCACATCTTGCTTTATTATGTCCAAGGGTGGAGCTAGGAAATTTTCATCGGGTGGGTTGGGATTTTTTTTTTCATTTATACGATATAATTTTCTGAAAAAGACAAATTTATTTATACATTTTATGATGTATTTTTTTTTTTACACCCGCACCACACACAAACATTACTCCAATGTCAATTTAGTGGATCTGGCGTTACTCACCGGTAACACTCCTATAACTATATTGTCGGTGTGATCACTAACGCTATTTTTTAAACTTCAAGTACCACTGACGTTATTTTTATTAAAAACAATTGTGTCCTTAAAGTACTTTTTTACTCTTTAAAATGATCGTAGTGCACGAAATGAAATCGTGGTGTCAATGGAATTTTTTTTGGTTATAACATATAGTTTAATGGCTCAGGTTAGGTGAGCTCTAAGACTAATTATTTAGTGGGCTGACGAGTTAGTGGGCTGAACATACATACTATATAGAAAAAAATAAAAATGGCTGGGTGGGCTTAGCCCACCTGTGCCCTTAGTGTAGCTACGCCCGTCTTATCGTCATTAGCTTAATTGTTCTTAGCAATTCGCCTATATATATGAGGGCTCAGTGTAACATAAAGGGACACACACTATTATATAAAGCATATATACTCTGCCAATTTGTTGACTATTTAAACTCGTCCATTACAGCCTAATTAGCGTCACATCATGTTTTATAATGTCTTATCGTCATTAGCTTAATTGTACTTAGCAATTCACGTATATACATATGAGGGCTCAATGTAACATAAAGGGACACACAATATTATACAGAGCAGATATACTCTGCTGATTTGTCGACTATTAAGCTCGTCCATTACATCCTAAGTCCGACCACCACATATTCATAAGCGCCGCCATGCACTACCGGCACAAACACAGCCAAATATCCACCACTAAACCACCGCTAACACCATTGTGATAATTCCTACGTTATCAGTTGGAAAACCCTTCTTCCTCTATGGTTTTCTCTGGGTTGGCTTCACTTAACCTTTTAAATCAAAAGGTCACCGAGGGATGGATTGTTGACTCTGGGGCTACTGAACATATGTCCCCTTCCCTACACCTTTTTTCTCTTATATACCATGCAACAGTAATATGAGCATTACAATTGCTAATGGCTCTACTGTTAAGATTCCTGGTACTGGGAATGTTAAGTTGAATGATTTTTTAACCCTTAAGAATGTCTTATATGTTCCAGAACTGTCCGCTTATCTGGTTTCTACCAAGAAACTAACAATAGATTCAAATTGTTATGTTTTGTTCTCTAATAACTTCTGTGTAATCTAGAAATTGACAACAATGAGGAAGATTGGACTTGCAAGAATAAGAGGACTTTATTTTGTGAAGGATCAGAAGGACGATGAAGAAGTTTTTCAAAAAACCTCCTATGTTTCTAAGATTGATAGTGATAAAATTTTATGATGTGTAAAATTAAAATGCTGATAATTTTAAATGTATTGAATGTGTGCTATACAAGAGTAAATTATCCTGTTCAATTTAACATTGCTTCTTATTATTTGATTTGATTCATGGTGATATATGGGGTCCTTCACTTCACCAAATATCAACGGTGTTCACTGGTTTGTTTCGTTCATTGATGATTTTACCATGACCACCTGGATATATCTTTTGAAACACAAGTCTGACATGACTCATGTGTTCCCAATTTTCTACAACATGATTCTCACTCAATTTAGTGTTAAGATCAAGAGGTTTAGGTCTGATAATGCTAAGACTACTTTAAGAAGACCATTAATCCATTTATTGAAGAGAAGAGAATCATTCATGAATCTTTTTCTATACATACACCCCATCAGAATAGGGTGGCTGAGAGGAAGAATAGACATTTACTGAAAACTGCCATGATCCTATCGTTTCAGATGAAAATACCAAAAAACTATTGAGGAGAAGTAGTCCTTAGTGCTGGTCACTTGATCAATAGGCCACCTAATAAAATTCATGGAAAAAGGAGTCCTATTGAAGTCTCAACTCACTTTTACTCTACTATTCTAAACACTAAAGGATTTCCTCCAAAGATCTTTGGATGTGATTTTTTTGCGCACATTCATCATTTTAAAGGTATTGGGGAGAAGCCGGTTCTGTTTGGTTTGAGATTCATTCGCATCCAACTAAATACTTTATTCTCCGCTATCTTATTTATCATTATTTTATTAGTTTTATTATTTTATTATAATTTCTCTTATCAATCATTTCATCATCAATAAATAAAATAATATTAATCAATCACTTTATTCACCAACTACACTATTTAACCATTACTTTATCAATATAATATTTAATTAAAATTTCTCTCACTAATCATTTCTTCACCTACACAAATTTCAAAACAAAATTTCAACTTTATAATCATTATTTAACTTTATTTTATTTCACTTCCTCCCTCATAAATCCATTCAAGTCGAACCAATCTATATCCAAACAGAACCTAGAGTCTCGTCCCTAGAGCTTCATAAACGAGGTTAATTGAGAGTGGTATCTTAAAGGTCTAGTTTGTACATTTTTTTATTGAGAGAATTCGATCCTCACACACAAACTCAAAGTCAACAATGTCATTACAATATTTTTATTCTTTTACCCCTTAACTTTAAGTCAATACTGTCATTACATCACTCTTACTATTTTACTATGCCCTGAGTATCCGGTTCGAGTACAAAAAGCGTGCGTGGGAGGAAGTTCTTGTGTGATGGCTCCACACGGTGTGGAGAAATACACACCACACAGTTTCATTCTGTATATGGTTACGATCAGAATCATTTCACCTCAAAATCCCTCTCCAGAGAAATACACACCACACAGTTTCATTCTGTATTTAAACTATATGGTTCTGATCGTTTAATCCGTCATTTCACCTCAAAATCTCTCTCCACACAAGTATTTTCCGAGCGTGGGATATTTGGTTTCGAAAAAAAAAAAAAAAAAAAAATAATCGTTTAAGGCTTTCCTATAGGAATCGGCAGTTTGTGATTGAATTTACCGGTTCCCGACCACCACAGCGAACTGCAAAAATGGCAGCAGCGGTAGTATTCGGAGGCTACTTTTCTCTGTCGTTGAAAGCCAACCATGATTCTTCATTTCCTCTTCTCAAGCTTATGCCCACCTTTTCTCCTCCTTCCTTTGTCTCTATTCCCTCCTCAAGAAAACTGTCCACTAAATCTTTTCAAGGTGAAACTCTGTCGCTGCCCAAATAATACCCCCTTTTTTTATTCTCTTTTATACAGTTATATAGTATTTTCGTTCAATCTTTCTTTCACTGAAATACTGATGTTTTTGGAGAATACTATAGAAGCTGTTCTTAAGGTTGGAGATAGGAACTGTTTTTTTGGGTTTATTTTATGGATTTTCGTTTTCTTTCTATATTGACTAACTTGAATAGTATTGAGAAGAATTAGTTTCTGATGACTTGATTACTTACACCCATTAATATTGATGCTGCCTTAGATGAAATTTTCATATGGAGCTTTTCAATGGCACTACCTAACAGTATTTTGACCGGTTTGTATGCATATAAAGTTCCTGTATTTGAACATCTAGAGATGGAGTGTTCTTGAACATCAAAAGTGATCCTTGATATCACAATTTTAAGATTCTGAATTAAAGCTTGGCCTTGGCATGAACCAATCATATAGTAGCCATTTAATCACTTAACATTTTGAGCATGCTGTTATCTGATTAAACATAGAATTATCCCCCCCCCCCCCCCCCCTGTTTATTATTTGATCTTTTTAGTATTTATCATATATAAATCAAAATAGGGACTTTTCTTTGTTGATTGATGCCTTGTTGATTATGAGAGTAGTGGTGGATATGACTGATTTTTATCATATCATATTCCCTGGCAGTCAGAGCGGTGGCTGCTCCTGTAGATGCTACTTCTGGCTTTGATGAAATGATTTCCGGGACAGCCCGCAAATATTATATGCTGGGCGGAAAGGGTGGAGTTGGAAAGACGAGTTGTGCTGCATCTCTTGCAGTGAAATTTGCTAACAATGGTCATCCTACCCTGGTTGTTTCAACTGATCCTGCACATTCTTTGAGTGATTCTTTTGCCCAGGTTTTAAGATGCTAATGTATTCTCTTTTCTTTATGGATACTGGTAACCTAAATCTTCATCATTAACATTTGAGTTGCCTTCATATGCTTCTTCCTAGGACTTAACTGGAGGGGCATTGGTACCAGTTGAAGGACCTGACTCTCCTCTGTTTGCTCTTGAGGTAATAGAAAACAGAATCAATGTCTGAAACCTCTTTTACTGTGATATAACCGCTTTGTGTATCACTGATACGCACACTTTGACATTAGAGTGTGCACTTTTCTGTGTAAACAGATAAACCCTGAAAAATCCAGGGAAGAATTTCGAACTGCAAGCTCGAAAAATGGTGGAACTGGAATAAAGGACTTTATGGATGGGATGGGCCTTGGGATAATTGCTGATCAGGTAATATATCACTTGTAACAGGCCATCCATCTTAATTATTGTAATCTTTTATATTGATGCCTTATGTCGTCTTTTAAATTTGGTGAAAGCCAACACCAATCGGTAATTTTGAATGTCTTGTCTATTTGCGCATGTCACGATATACTTAGGATTGCATAGTTTGGTTGTGTTTCTTTCATTTTATGTTATGCTAATGATGATTCCATTATCTGTTTTTGAAAAGCTTGGAGAACTTAAGCTGGGAGAGTTGCTGGATACACCTCCTCCTGGCCTGGATGAGGCAATTGCAATTTCAAAGGCAAGTATTCTCATTCAGCAAGTAATATTATTTGAATTTCGGCTTTTTGAAGTTGTGAACAATGATGAAGCTTTCTGATTATGGTACTTGTTTCCAGGTTATACAATTCCTAGAGTCACAGGAGTATAATATGTTCACTCGCATTGTGTTTGACACAGCACCAACGGTGAGGAAAGTATAGTGATCGTGACTTTGTCTAATCTCGTAACAGGCAGCCTTTTAATCAGTTAGCATTTTCTCTCCTACATCTTACAGGGTCATACATTGAGGTTGCTATCCTTGCCTGATTTCTTGGATGCATCAATTGGAAAGATACTAAAGGTAGGTTCTTTGAATGAATGAATGAATAAGTACTAGGGACTCGAACCTATGACCTTGTGCCTTAAATGCTAGCCAGGCTTATCATGCCTTCTTTCATTCTTTCTTTCTTAATGTATTTACGTTTGGAATGGAGCATGTTTGTTTTCAGAGATGAGAATATAGTTTCATTAATCTGCTATCATCTTACGACACTTTTTTATAGTTGAGACAAAAAATAGCTTCAGCCACTTCAGCGATAAAATCTGTTTTTGGTCAAGATGGGAATCCTCAAGAAAATGCTGTAAGTTTCTTTTCTTATAAAAAAGAAAAGAAAAAAAGTTTTTTTATTTATTAATTTAATTACTTTTTGATTTCTCTGTGCAATGATAACCATATTGGAGAATTTTGCAGGCTGACAAATTGGAGCGACTGAGGGAGAGAATGATAAAAGTCAGGGAACTTTTCCGTGACACAAGTGCAACAGAGTTTGTTATTGTTACTATACCAACGGTAATCTCTTGTAAAACTAATAACAAACTTATTTTTGTCAGCTCCATTAACGTAATCCTGCAAGTATAGCTGTAGTTCCAGTTCTAGAACTTTTTAAACAAAAACAATTGTGGGTAGCACCAATGTTTCTATATGTTCTTTTAGATGGGTTATCTGTTTTTCCATGAATTTTAGTTTCTTAATGCACGTGTCATCGACAATCTTGAATCTTTTTACCAAAGCACTTGAATGCTGAACTTTCAGTGATAATCTTCTTTGGATCTTTGTGTGGACTTCTCTGATTCAGGTGATGGCTATTAGTGAATCATCAAGATTATGTGCTTCGTTGAAAAAAGAATCCGTTCCTGTAAAAAGACTTATTGTTAACCAGGTTCTTCCACCCTCTGCATCAGGCTGCAAATTCTGTGAAATGAAGCGCAAGGTATTTTGGCTTATTCAATCAAAACAGTTTACGTATTCCAATAAAGAGTATTTAGAATGTAAGCTGAATGGTGATAGTTGTACTATATGTATTGATCCGGGTTTTGCCAGGACCAAATGCGGGCCCTGAGCATGATCGAAAGTGATCCAGAACTTAGCACATTGAATTTAGTTCAAGCCCCTCTGGTGGATATAGAAATCCGAGGTGTCCCAGCTCTTCAATTTCTCGGTGACATTGTATGGAAATGAGGTATTGCCCAACTGGATAGGGTTTCTCCCTGTTTTATATCCACTTCATTGCATATACATGTTATTCAAATGGCTTCTGCTGGATCCTTTATACCGATGAATATACGTTTCTTTTATATGATTGAAACAGGTTTGAAATAGTTCTAGGATGAGTTGATTGCAGCTATCCTGCATATATATATCCAAATATATAATCAAAATGGAGTCTTTATCGGTTGGATAATAGTATGAATGTACTCGGTTGATGACGTCTGCAAAACTAACACTTACGAGCTCGAGAAGAAAACTTGGAGGAATGGAAAAGCTGCATGTAATTGAAAAAAGTGGCTAATATAGGTTTCAACTTTTGCATGTGATAGAGCTGTTTCAATAGGTAATAAAGCTAGTTTTTTTGTATTTTTTTTACTGTAACAATGATAAATGTAAGAGAGGTAACATACAGTTTTGATGTATTAAATACCGTATATGTTGAATGTCATAGCTAGTAAATTGTATGTATTTCATCAACCCTTTAAATTTAGGTGGGTTTTATTGTGCATATCAAATTAATTTTGACACCCATTTATTTTATATATTTTTTCTGCGAACAAAACGTCATTCCTACTAGTGTTCCTCCTTCAACACCAGTGGACTGACGTCCATAAGTTGTGCCACTTTTATAACATGAATGTCAGTGACACTGGTGTTCCTCCTTGAGCACCAACGTCAGTGTCACTGATGTTGGTGTTCAAGGAGAAAAACACCGAGCGCAGTGGCACAACGTCGGTGTCGATCCACCGGTGTTGGTGTTCAACACCAACGTCGAGACACCGACACCGACGTTGGTGAATGACGACGTCTTAAGTTTGAATAACAATTAATTTTTTGTGGTGCGTCAATGTCAATTAAATGAATGACGTTCGTCTTTTTGTAAACAATTAATTTTTTGTGGTGCCGGAAGTAGATGGGTGTCAAAAGTAATTTGATATGTGCCAATAGAACCCATCTAAATGTATTACACCTAACTTACTATGGTACTATACTCTACCGGGTCCACCACGCTGAAAATTGACGTTCAAAAAAGTCACGTACTGTCACTCGACTTCATAACTGCATAAGTAGCAGGCTAAATCAGGTATTAAAGTTTTGTCCTGAAACTGTAATAAGAGATGAAATGCAAGATCAATGAATTGGGCTTCTTGTATTGGGTGAGATTAAACATTTTCTCCCCTTGAAAATCAAACCTGTACATTAATATCAATCGTGTTGCCAATGAGAAATTGTCTGTGGCGAGAAATGGGAGGTGGGGGGTAGAAGCAGAACAATTAGTTTACAGCTTTACAATGACTAATGAATGACCTATATCCCTACTACAAATCAAAATAGGGACTCTATGTATATCTACACATCTCGCTCAAACAAATTTTAGCATTTCGTGTTTGTGTTTGTGTTTGTGTTTTGTTTTTCCAGAAAATTGCACACGACTACTTTTTGATCTGATAAAAAAATGAAAAACTGAAATCATTTCCTTTGGAAAACGAGCATGCCCAAGAAAGCTACCAGACGGCTAGCTAAGCCGTTGAGGATGAGTTTGGCTAAAGAAAGATTCCAGTCATGAGTATTATAACCACTTTTGCGTAGTGCGGCACACCTAGTTATGATCCATACACCATAGTACCTGGAACAAGAATATAGATCACATGTCACGGGTCCAAGCCATGTAAAAAGCATCTGATAATGCCGTGTAAAGTAGGCCTAAATCACTTATCCCTTTCTCCGGGCTCTATAGTCTATACCGTATCACCATGTTGTTTGAATTATGTATGGAATCGATACTATACGTGGAGTATAGAATAAAAAAGGTGATCTTCAGACATATTTACCTATCGGCATTTGCAATCACAAAAGCTTCCAGGGCCCATTTTGGATAACACAAATCTTGTATAGCCTTGAGGGCTTTATTATCTGAGGTTTGAGTTACAATGAGAGTCAAAACCACAGGAAGAAGTACCGCCAGCTGCACGAAGAAGGAAGAAAAGAGTGTTAGATGAAGATAACAGACTGCTGATTCCATGGCCATAGTAGGGCAGTTTAATGTCACCCACCAGCTGAGATGGACCAGGTTGAAGAAAGATGGCCAGCACATACGCTATACCGGTTACGCAGTATACAAGACAGAGCAGAACAATGTAATTATCCAGGAAGGAAGATCGCGGATTATTAAAGAAGTAAAACATTGATAGATAGACCGCAGGCTTCATTATTGTCTTGAAATGGTCTATGGTATCTTTTGCAACAAAATGAGCCAGACTACTTATCCCTGAAGCGCTCTCACGCCAATATTGTAGTTTGTCCAGTGAAAATGACCTCAAAGCCGCAATTTTGCACAAAAGAGCTGAAATCACATGGAAGAAAATTAGAAGATATAGTGTGAAAGGAAAACTGTTCTGCAGTGTTGCAGATTTGATTGAGTTAGCTCAACTTACAAACTGCAATAATCGTATTTATGTAACCAGGGGCACCAAATTGATCATCTCGCGACTTAGAAAGTGATCCCAAACAGGCCCCTGCAATTAAAAGAATGAACAAATCTAGTGCTAGCATTCGAGATTCCCGCAGCTGTTGCTTTCCTAGCCTGAGGACAGGAACATAAGATAAGTTTTTTCACGAACGACAAACAAATGTGTTGAAAAGTATGGCTGATTTGTACCTCCCAAGGTAATATTTGTATTGCAACAGAACATTTGGAGTTTTCCTCATCGATAAGTCCTTTGACCTCAAGAAATTGTGTCGTAACATATCCGCCGCCTTTCAATGTTAGACTTCACATCTAGCCACACTTCCCCGGCAAATGACTGCTGCATTTGATCTTCAGATACAATATCATCTTCTTCAGGGGTTACACCAGCAGGTAATGGAGCAAGAGCACCAGAATATTTTTGCATGTCAGGGGGTACCGGATAGCCGTTGTGATACATCCATCTGACAGGAAGCTCTGCATAACTTGCAATGGAACTTGTTCTTGGTTTGACCAAACCTTCTAAGACATCTATATAGTAGTCTGGGGGATTAACACGTTCAGGGACATCGATACCAAGGCTCGAGAAGTACGCTTCAACTTTGCTCACTGACCCATGATAGACAGTAAAACCCCCTTTAGCTAAAAGTATCAACTCATCAAACGTCTTGAAAAGTGTGTAGCTGAAATAGAAAGGTAATCACAAGTCATTTACATTTCAAGGTAATTGAAAACAATAATACTTCACTTCGACTAGATACTACTGCCTAAAATAGTGACCTTTGAAGTTTGAACTAAGATTTATGTTCATATTCAGCCGCATAAATCATGTCAGTGACCGTTTTAGCAGTATACATAGGTCTCCACATAATTCATCTTTCCAAGTATGCTGGCTTAGCAAGAAAAAAAAAATTGGAGGAACCAAAATTTAGGTTAGGCAGCAAACTACAACAAATTCAAGCAAATATTTCGTGCGAAACTATGGGAAGAAAGCCCTATTATGAGTTTATATCAGCAGCACATATACTATGCCAATTTATGCAATTGATGTGTAGTTTTGTCTTTCGCTAGGAGTTTGGAGGTGATTTTTAGTATTATTTTTTTTTTTTGGGAACTATTTAGAGGTGTTTTAAAAAAGGCACTCTGGCCTTAATCCTTTAAACATTTTTGCGATATTAATGACTTTTCGGTCTTGCATAAAAAATATATATACAGATTTCGGGAGGAACAAGAATAAAACATTCCAATTGTTGCTGGCATAACAAGATATCAGAAGCCTATCATAATTTACGGAATCACAATTACCATTTTGTATAAGCTTACTCATACCATTTCAGACCAATAAAAGGGTGGGCAAGCGTATTAAGGAGCGGAAATAACCACTCCCTACAATATTTTGATGAACCATGATTCAATTGAAGCAGAAAGTTACCACAAGAGTCAATCAAATAACTGACGCAAGAACTCACACCCCCACACTCAGAAAATTCAAGACATTTCTTTAGTACCTTGGTTGGTGCACCACCATGCAGATGTTTACCCCCTCAAGAGCTTCACGTCGAAGTGCTCTCAAAAGTAGCTGAGAAGAAGAGCTATCTAATCCAGAAGTAGGTTCATCTAAAAATAGAAGTGATGGTTCCATTACCAATTCAAGTCCAACATTTACTCGTTTTTTTTGACCCCCGGATATTCCTCGCTTTTCCACTGTTCCAACCAAGGAATTCCGCACTGCTTGCAACCCCAGAGACTCAATGACCCTCTCAACAGTGAGAACCTTATCTGCCTTTGATAAGTCTGAGGAAAGCCTTCAATAAGAAATTACTGTTAATAACATGTGTATTTGAAAAATAGATTTTTTTAGGAAATCCTTCAGTTAGGAATGGCTGTTAATACAAATATTAAATCGTGGTGAGAAAATTGATGACTGTTGGAGCTATTTTACGAGTTTGAGACAACAGAAAAGAGCAGCAATGAAAGTTAAAACTACAGGAAGGTGAATCATGCTTCGTTATTCGCTGTTTCCAAGTTTGATGAGAATAAAAGAAGAGAAATAAAGTTTTATGATTTAAGTGCAAACATACACTATTAAAACACTCTGCTTATTCCAAGACTAAACTCTCCACAAGGGCTCAAATGGTAACTAACAAGCTTAGAGTAGAAGAAAGAAGAATAACCAATTATTGTGTGTGCGCGCCGGGGGGGGGGGGGGGGGGGGCAGTATAGGTGCAACTTAACTTATATAGCATACCTGCACCTTGCACTGAACCACAGATTCTCTTCCACAGTCAAATTTCCATGTACAATATCATCCTGTGGGACGAAACCAACAATCTTCTTGTATGAGTGGATTGATTCTGCCTTTCCATTTATTAGAATTAAACCACTCATTTTGCATCCAACAGTTTTCCCAGCCAAGGCAGAAAGAAGCGTAGTTTTTCCGGCCCCTGACGGGCCCATAACAGCTGTAATCCGGCCCCGCTTAATTTTTCCAGTGACTGACCTCAGAATATGCCTTTTTTGTCCTTTCAAAGTAACTGTCAAGTCCCTAAAACCAATTTCAATTACAGGCCTTTTTCTAGTCTCAGTGTTTGTTGCCATAGCAATTACCCCTGAGAATGTGAGGTTTTTGTCCTGCTGCTGCTGGGCTTTCTCCTTCTCCAGCTGTGCATAAGCGTACCTGAATATCTGACTATGAGAATGAATGGATTTGTCCTTTTCTTTTTTGTTTTTGACACTCTTATCTTCAGCTTCGATGTTGAAACTTGTGGAATTGTCATATAGATCCTCGTCTTTAGGCACCCTCCTGACCTCTGTTTTCTTCACTTCAGATGATGAAGGTGTTTGGTTAGATGCACTTGAAGTACCAGGGTACATGCTTGAGATTTCATTGCCTTCTGAGATGCAGTCGGTTGCATTTAATATTTTAGTCATTTCATCTGCTGTAGCAATTTTCCTGCGAGAAAACCTCTGGGATACTTGAGCTTGCATATCATTTGCATGCTTTTTTATGGCTGCTTTCGCAGTTTTCCACCTTGCGCGAGCTTGTGCATTTGCCTTTACAATTCTTGCAGCTGCTTCCCTAGCTTGGGCATTGCGTCGCTCTCGAATGGTTATGATTTGGTCGGAAAAATTATATACTATGAAAAGAAGGGTACTTAAAGCAGCCTGTGATAATGAAGCAAACACTCTGATGATAAATGCAGTTCCAAAAGAAAGATAATGCAGACAGATAGCACGGGAAAAAAGAGTACCAACACAAATTCTTTAGGATGCATGTAGTTCGAATCAAGTATTTACAAAAACAACAACAGAAAAGAGTCAAGGCTTTAGGTAGGCTACAAAAAAAAAACAAAAAGAAAAAGGAAATAAAAAGCATACAAAACTTAAGGCATACACATTTGTTTTCTTTTTTTGAGGGGCTGACATGAACAACGCAAGAGCTCCTTTCTACGTATATCTTACTATATATTTGCACGTATTGGTCAAGGTTATTGCAAGTTTTTATACGTAATGAGTTTCAGAATGTATATTCTGTATCTCATTAAAAAACCAAAAGCTCTATAGCATTAACCCCATAACAATATAGGACCGAAACTTACTATTAGCATCCCTCCATATGCATGAATATTTTGACTTGCTGTACTCGGGTCACATGAAGCCAACTTGAAGCACCCTGCAACATTGATCCACAATATCATGAAGAATAAAACATCAGAAAAATATGAAATAGCAGGTGAATACGTCCATGTTTGGAACTGTAAGTTTTTTTTTTTTTTTTTTTCTTTTCCTTTTGTTCTTTTTGATGGTCAATCACGTTTAGTAAACTGCCTTGACTAAGGTTTAGACTTCGACTTACGTTTCTCAGCAGTAGAACCCATGGGACAATAATTCCTGGAAAATTTGCAGAATATTAATAATACCAAAAAGAGGATGTAATACAAGTTGGAATATATAGCTATGAAAAGTAGTTACTGATTACGCATCTTAGTAAATTATCCTCACATCTGCAAGGTGAAACAACAAAATCTGAACTAAACAAGAAGGAGGGGGGGGGGGGGGGGGAACCAAGTTCTTCGGTGAATGCACATTCTTTATCCTGAAAATCATTTACTTTATGCTATTGTTCTTATGTGTGCAATTGTGGACACCCCTTACAAGTACAAAAGAAACTCGGTCATTTTCCTGCTTTGATATCTGTACTCAATGCATCTCTGGTTGACTAAGATCAACAGGGAAAACTGGGACAAGTACTGGAGTTAGAGATCAGATTAAATACCCTTTGCTGCAAGGTCTTTGGTCTATACTGGTGGGACAATATGACCCGGCTGTGCAGAATACTGCACCACTACTGCCCACATCTGCCCAAATATTTGCCCCACCGCAGGTGTGGTTTGTTTGACCAAGTGGTAATTGGTAAGTGTACCTGAAGAGAACCATTAAAAAAGTTTAAGTTCCATGAACTCGAGGGGGAAGAAGGGTGGGGAGGAAAATAAGTATGAGACAAAACGAGAGAAGCCACATAATGATATCTTCACTTACGGTTCACATGCACCAGTAGATCTATCCAGCTGAGCAATTGGACAATACGAACCCAAAGGGCAAGCTTCACATTCAGCAGAAAATGATAAGGTAAATATCCTATCTCACCAGCAATCAAACCTCAAAAGTAACTTCATAATTACTAGATATCCAAAAGGTCATATTTATTAAGGGCCAAAAAATAGAAACAAATATAGCTACTAACTTGAGACGTAAACGTTGTCAATCAAGACCTTCAACTTCAGAAACAACAAAGAAAAGTAGGCGGCAGATAGATTCGTCAATAAATTTTATCGATGTACTTACGTATCATACAAGTCAAGCCACTAGGACAGAAAAACCCCTCACAACAAGATTGGCAGTCTTGTTTTCTGTCTGGTAACTCTTGTGAATTTGTAAGATCAACTTGCATGTCGGATTTAACACTACATGCCCACCCTGGCTCGCAACCAGCAGGCCAAAAGGTCCTGTTGCAGTTCATGTTTGGTTGTATAGAACCCACACGACCAGATAGGCTGAAACTACTGAAGTAAAGGCTTAATTCTTTAGCTGTACATATTCTCCGTGTAACATCTCCTGTTCAACAGATAAGACAGATAAGCCAAAATACATGGGGAAAAAAAGGATTACTGAAGGAAAAAAGAAAAGTCATCCCAGAGAGAGCGTATTATCAGATTTGACTAATAATTCTTTACTATCTATCTCAAGCTTGAAGGAGAAAGAGACATCACTTTAGGCTTTGTTGATTTACCGCGTGATGATTTTATTGAAAAAAGACGTTATCTGAACCCGGTTATATAACAGGAAATCGTGTGGAAAGAGAGTGCATATGGTCTGCAAACACGACAATTCTTACTTAAGAGAGTTGTATCATTACACCTATGATCTATCCAACATAATTGAGCACAAAATTGTCTATGCAGTTCATGATTCCACATCAAAATGTGTCTGCAGAAACACCTGCTACTAAATCATATTCTGATATTAACTGCTTTCTGAATCTATCAAGACTGATCCTTGTTCCGGATCATGCTCAAAATCTTAAAACTCATACGCTATTGCAACAAAAGAAAGGCTACTCTATTTGAGTTTTATGCGAAGAGAAGATGCATAAAGTTTAATATCAGAGTGTTTATCAGAAGAAGGATACTACAACATCACACAAGCAGCATATCTCAAATTTCATTACCCTACATCATCTCCATGAACTCAACACTTTACATCCAGGACCAAGTTTGCATTTTGACTTTGTAAGACGGAGACCCCAGAAGAGACGAGGGGGTGAAAATGAAACAAATGAACATTTAAACAAAAAAAATTGTTCTTATAGTCAGAACTAGCCCAGAAAGAACATTTACCTTTGGTTTTGATGATGCAATTACTTACAAATGTCAAATTGCTGCTAAAATTAAATGCCCTGTCCCATTCCAATTGCCTGTGTTAAAAATAGCACACAGAAAAGCAACAAATTTTCCCATTACCACCAACAGCTCATGAAAACTAAAGCATAAGCACGAATGGGAATATGAACTTAAAATCATATTTTAGCTTACGCATCATTAATGCAGAAGTCAGAATTCTTAGCCAAATCCTTATTTACGAATTGCGTCGTAAGATTGGACATCCTACCATAAACAACTCCAGTAAGGTACTCAACAAGTGCCGGATTATCAACCGGAACTTCGCTTGGGTCAGTACTTCCATCAAACGCTTGGCAGTGAGCTACCTCTACCCAGCTCAACTGTATCATTGCGAAGACCACAACTGCTGCTGCACTTAGACTAATGTTGTTTAAAATCTTCGACTTCCTCCGGCTACGGAGGTGATTGATTCCGGCGGCTGAACTCCACATTTTGAGCTGCAAAGCTCAGAGATTTCCGACAAGAAATTCTTTTGCAGCTAGACAAGTGGGAATGATGAGAAGGGACAGGAAATAAAAAGAAAAAACTCATTTTAATCGAGTGTGTGAATGCCAACATAAAAAAGTAAACGTTAATTCCTTAATAAAAATTAAAAAATAAAGTAAACGTTAAAAAAATATCGTTGCTTGTTCTTCATAATAGTCATGGTAAACACAATTTGATCAATGTTTTTTTATTTTTATTTTACTAAAAAAAAATAAAATAACACACACATCTGCCCAGTTGGTATTTGAAAATTGAAAAACTAATATAAGTTGTTAAGTATGTCCTATTTATAAAGTAATATGCTGAATAATGACTAGTGCAGCAAACTTATTTCTCGGGTGATAAGTTACTACTCCCACCGTTATAACTGAGTTTCGTCCGATCGTTCTATGCAATTCGATCTACAAACTTATTTCTCGGATGATAATTAATCGTCTAAAGGGGGTGATTGGTGATGTGATTTCGGAGACTCAGAGTGCGTTTGTCTCAGGACGCCTCATTACGGACAATGCGATCATTGACTTTGAAGCTTTTCACTCTTTGCAGGCGGGTGTTAAGGGATGTGATAGTCATGCAGCTTTGAAGTTGGATATGGCCAAGGCCTTCGATCGGGTTGAGTGGCAGTATCTTTGAAGAGTTATGGAGCGCATTGGGTTTCCGATGTCCTTCATTGATTTGGTGCGGAGATGTGTGACGTATGTTTCCTATCGGGTTCTGATTAATGGGAAGCCCAGTCGTAGGATTGTGCCGACTCGCGAGATTCGTCAAGGAGATCCGTTGTCGCCTTTTCTCTTCATCATTTGTGCTGAGGGATTTACGGCTTTGATTAACGACTATGTACACAGAGGTGCGCTTCGGGGTATCCGTTTTGGCAGAGAGACAGAGGAATCTATTTCTCATCTGTTATTTGCGGATGACTGCATGGTGTTCTTTGAGTTGTTGGACGGGGCTGTGGAGACATTGGTAGAGTTGTTTGGCAGGTATGGTGCTCTTTCTGGTCAGGCTATCAACTTTCATAAATCCAGTCTATACTTCTCAGAAAGAGTCTCGGTGGAGGAGCGTGAGGTGGTGTCGGAGCTGCTGCATATTCCCTTGGGTGATGGCTCTGGTAAGTACTTGGGCTACTGTATAAGATCAGGAGAATTAAACGTCAGGTGTTTGCGTTCTTGAGGGATAAAATTCAGAAAAAGGTGGCTGGTTGGAAGGACAAGTTGCTCTCGCCCGCAGGAAACACTTGGAAATGCGTGGGAAAGATTTAAAAAGTTGTTAAGAGCTTGTCCCGATCATGGTTACTCTCTTGACATGCAAATTCAACTTTTCTGTCGAAAATTGAGAAAGGACTCACGTGCTGATGTTGATCATGCATGTGGAGGCTCTTTAATGATGAGTGAAGCTCAAGTTGTCTACGATGCTATTGAAAAAATTTCTAAGAATAACCGAATGTGGGAAACCGGTTCTAGTACGAGAAAAGTAGCATTTGTAGGTGAATCTACATCAAACTCAGAAGTTTTAGCACATCTGGAAAATCTTAGTAGAAAGTTTGATGGCTTACAAGGAAACAAGAATTCTGGCTCAGAAGGGAAATTATCAAATGAATAATCGAATGATGGTATGAGAAATAATGACATTGGAATAGAAGAATCCGAAGAATATTCTAGGGAAGAAGTAAGTTTTCTGCAACAACATAGGAATCTGAATAATGCTTATTCAAATTCATTCAATGCCATTAAAAGAGACCATCCTACCTTTCGTTGGGCTGAAAACCCAAGTAAGCAAGGACAACCACCCTATCCAACTCAATACAAAACCTCGTACAATAGTCAAAACCAAAGTTACCAGGGAAATTCATCGAATCAAAACCATCAATCACCACCCAGATTATACCCACAACACACCACGCAAAGTATACCAGTTACTCAAAGTTCAACTCAGCCCGTAGAAGGAGTTGACAAGTGGGAAAAATTAATGGAAAATATGATGGGTGTAATGTCTACCCAAGCTCAGAATATGGAAACCATGATGACTTCTATAGGAACTGTCACTAAGGATATGAGTACTTTGAAAACATCCATGAGTGGGCATGACATGAGAATGAGAACTATAGAGGCATCAGTACGTAATATGGAAGATCACTTGAGTAGAGAAGGAGAACGAAAAAATAGTAGACCTCCGGGAGGATTACCTAGTAATACTGAAAGAAACCCGAGAGAAGTGAATGTTGTTATTACCCGAAGCAGAAAGATATGTGGAAGTAACGGAGTAGAAAACTCAGGAAACAATGAAGTAGAAGATGATTTGGATGATAAATTCGAAAAGGACTTGGAAAGCAAGGACGAACCGAATTCAATTCGGTAAGAAGAAGAAGAAATCATTGGTGATTTCTTAAGTCGTAATGATCATGTTGAAACTGAAATAGAAGAAGAAGAATGGATCAAAGTCCCGAGAATACTGAAAAATCCTAGGGCTAGCGATCTACGGACCTTATTCAATGAACATGTTAGAAAGGATGTAGTTACTGATAGTACAGACCAAGTAGGGAGTAGCAATACCCCAACGAACAAGTAAAGAAGAATTTGGAACAAATTTCAAAGAAGATAGTGCAGGATCATGACACATGGCGACCACCAGATGCTCAAACATTTAAGGAGGCATCACTATCTAAGGAAAAAGGTAAGGAAAGCATGTCTCCAACCCGTAAATTTATTGACCTTGAGTCTTTACCTTACCCACCCAGGGATCAAATTAAAAAGTTGAAAACGGATAAAAAGTATGCACGTTTCCTTGATACATTTCGTCATCTGAATGTCAATATTCCTGTCATAGAAGCACTGATCAATATGCCTACTTACGGCAAGTTTCTTAAGGATATTCCGTCAAACAAAAAACGTTTAGAAGAATATGAGAACATCTCGCCTTAATGAGGAATGTTCCGCGATATTACAAAGACAAGCTTCCTCCTAAACTAAAAGACCCGGTAGTTTTACCATCCCATGTGAGATTGGGGGTTTTTTGTTTAAAAAGGTACTCTGTGATCTCGGAGCTAGCATTAATCTTATGTCCTATGAGGATTATAGGAAACTCGGAATAGGAAAACTTAAAAACACCGAGATGACTCTCCAGATGACAGATAGATCTATTAAACGTCCTAAAGGAGTTATCGAAGATGTATTGGTTAAGATAGATAAGTTTTACTTTCCAATTGACTTTGTAGTCATGGAAATGGAAGAAGGATTTTCAGCACCTCTTATTCTAGGTCGACCATTTCTAGCTACAGGAAGAACTCTTATCGATGTCCAAAAAGGCGAATTAATTTTAAGAGTCAATGAAGATGAAGTCACCTTTAATATCTTTAAGGCTATGAAGCATCCATACAAATCGCTAGAATCTTGTTCATTCATAGAAAGCATATCTTCTATGTATATGAACGATGTTTGAATCGCGAATTTTGAAGATAAGCTCGAAGAATGTTTAGCCTTATCTATCCATGAAGGAGACGACCAAGAAATGAAAGAAATCATTTTTTATCTCGACACCGGAAGTTCTTTTGAGAAACGTCCATGGCATCGTTATTTAGATTTAGAATCGGATGGCCCGGTATTGAAACCTTCGGTAGAAGAGCCACCAAGAAATCGGAATTAAAACCTCTCCCTTCGAATCTCAAATATGCCTTTCTTGAAAGCGATAACTTGCTTCCCGTTATTGTTTCATCATCATTAACCAAGTCACAGGAAGATCAGTTGTTAAGAATGTTAAGACAACATAAGAGAGCGTTTGGATGGACAGTGGCAGATATTCAAGGAATAAGTCCTGAGATTTGTGTACACAAGATCATCCTGAATGAAGAAGCCAAACCGTGTATCCAACCACAACGCCGTCTCAACCCGAATATGCAACAAGTAATCAAGAAAGAGGTTATTAAGCTCCTAGAAATGGGGATAATCTTTCCCATATCCGACAGTGAGTGGGTAAGTCCCACCCAAGTAGTGCCTAAAAAGGGCGGATTCACGATAAAGGAAATTGATAAACACGAATGGATCCCAACAAGGGAAGTCACAGGATATAGAATGTGCATCGACTTCCGCAACCGAATGAGCATACCAAGAAAGACCATCATCCACTTCCGTTCATCGTACGGATGTTAGAACGGTTAAGTGGACATAAATTTTATTGTTTCTTGGATGGTTATTCGGGTTATTTACGATATTTATTGCAGCAGGAGATAGAGAGAAAACAACTTTCACATGTCCATATGGAACTTTTGCTTATAAAAGAATGCCGTTTGGATTATGTAACGCACCAGCTACGTTTCAGAGATGCATGATGGCAATATTTTCAGATATGGTAGAAATTTTTTTGGAAATCTTTATGGATGACTTTAGCGTTTTTTGAGATTCCTTTGAAGAATGTCTTCTACACTTAGAACGTGTACTTAAACGCTGTGAAGACACAAACCTAGTTTTAAATTGGGAAAAATGTCATCTAATGGTATCAGATGGTATTGTTCTAGGTCATCGAATTTCTGAAGAAGGTGTTGAGGTAGATAAAGCCAAAGTTGAAGTAATCAAAAAGTTACCTCCACCGGTAAATCGAAAACTCGAGAGGATTTCTTGGACATGCGGGTTTCTATAGAAGATTTATTGCGATTTTTCACGCATAGCAAAACCTCTCGGTCATTTGCTTGAAAAAGAAGTACCATTTAAGTTTGATGACAAATGTATGGAAGCATTTGAAGCTTTGAAAGCACGATTGGTAATCGCACCGCATACTAGTAGCACCGGAGGCCGGGACTTACCGTTTGAACTTATGTGTGATGCTAGTGATCGGCGGTCGGAGTCGTTCTAGGTCAACGCCATAACAAAGTACTTAAGGCAATCTACTATGCATCCCATACTTTAAACACAGCCCAACTTAACTACGCCACTACAGAAAAGGAACTGCTGGCTGTAATCTTTGCATTAGACAAATTTCGATCGTATCTCATTGGTTCTAAAGTAATTGTTTATACTGATCATTCAGCATTAAAATACTTGTTAAAAAATAAAGATGCGAAGCCTCGTCTTCTTAGATGGATTTTGTTACTTCAAGAATTTGACATTGAAATTAAAGATAAAAAGGGCAGTGAGAACTTAGTGGCAGACCATTTGAGTCGTATGGAGTTTGAAGAAGGAAAAGGAGGAAGACAAGAGATCAAAGATTCATTTCCAGATGAACAACTCCTCATGGTCGATGCTCCTCCAAGAATGCAACTGGTTAAAACTGGTAATTTATCCAAGGAAAGCTCGCCATGGTTCGGTAATATTGTTAATTACTTTACCTGTGAGTATATTCCATCTCATTGGACATGGCAACAGAAAAAGAAGTTCTTTTATGATCTAAAATTTTACTATTGGGAAAAACCGGATCTTTTTCGAAAATGTTCGGATGGTATAATTAGAAAATGTGTACCCAATGATGAGATTTTAAGTATACTATCCTTTTGCCATGATCGTGAGGCTGGAGGCCACCATGGAGGGTGGAAAACCGCTTACAAAGTCTTGCAATGTGGGTTTTACTGGCCTACTCTATATAAAGATGCACACTACTATGCAAGGGTTTGTGAATCATGCCAGAAATGGGGAAATATTTCCAAAAAGCACGAGATGCCTCTCCAACCTATTTTGGAATGTGAACTGTTTGATGTCTGGGGTATTGATTTTATGGGCCCCTTTCCTCCATCGTTTGGTAAGAAATTCATCTTAGTAATGGTCGATTATGTATCCAAATGGGTAGAAGTGAAGCTCTTCCCACTAATGATTCTAGAGTAGTGTTAAAATTCCTTAAAAAGAATATATTCACGAGATTTGGCACTCCTAGGGCTATCATTAGTGACCAAGGATCACATTTTTGCAACCGTCCATTTACAAAATTAATTGAGAAGTATGGTGTAAAACATAAACTTGGTACACCATATCATCCACAAACTAGTGGACGAGTAGAAGTATCTAATAGAGAAATAAAAAGAATCGTGGAAAAAACTATAGAGTCAAATCGTAAAAACTGGGCAGAAAGACTAGATGATGCATTATGGGCATATAGAACGGCCTTTAAAACACCAATTGGTTGTTCTCCCTATAAATTAGTTTTTGGTAAATCTTGTCATCTCCCTGTTGAATTAGAACACCGAGCCTTTTGGGCTATTAAATTTCTAAATTTTGATCCAAAGGCAGTTGGTGATTATAGATTACTTCAGTTAACAGAACTGGATGAGTTTCGTCTCGATGCTTATGAAAACGCTCGAATCTACAAGGAACGCACGAAAACTTTCCATGATAAGAGGATCTATCGTCGTGAGTTTCATGTAGGTGATCGAGTACTCTTATATAATTCGCGTTTGAAGTGGTTTCCGGGTAAGCTTAAATCAAGATGGACGGAGTCCATATGAGGTAACGAAAATCTACAAGTCGGGAGAGCCGTAGAATTAACGGATGGATACACGACTTTTATAGCCAATGGCCACAGAGTGAAGTTATTCGTAAAGGAAGAAGGAATACCTCTAACAAGAGAGGTTATGTACCTTAGCGACCCTCCAACGATTAAAAAGAAACGTTTTGCTATCGGCCACAAACCGAGTGATCCCGGTACACTCTTTCTTATTTACCTTTTAAAATACATTTTAGGTAGTTTAGTCTTTTACCGGATAGATATTAAAGAACTGGAATGCCTTTTATAAATAGAATAGAAGTTTTTATTCTACTTTTAAAATTAGGTTTAGATAAAGATGTTGCCTTTAAGATAGAAACCTTAGTTTTTAATTTGAATAAAGAACTGATAAGTAAAATAAGGGAAAGAGATCTTTGTAATGGAAAATCGAGAAGTGCTATAAAGAGAAGGGCAAGATTCCTACTAAGGTGTAGAATTTGTGGAAAGAGCAAGCACAATGGAAAATGTTCGGAAAGCACAACCAGATCTCAGGATGAGTGTTTGAATGTTATAAAAAAGGGAACGATTAGGTGGTTATCCGAAAATCCCGATGGAGATCAAAGAGAAAATTCAAATACTTCATTTCTGGGAGAAAGGTTGAGAGAACGATATGAGAGAACTCTTGAAGATTTAAGAATAAGAAATTTCGATTTAACGTAATTTTCAAAAATTTTGAATTTTTTTAATATATTTTTAAAGAATTTTATAAACTATGTAATATTTTATAAAATTTTTAAACTCTTTTTATAATAATTATAAACATAATAATATGATGTAATTAAATTTATAAAAAAAAAATGGATTTTAATAACCCGGCGTAGACCGGACTAGACCGGCCTACGCCGGAATTAAATGAACATAACCCTACGGGTTCTTTCTTTTCTTCTTCTTCTTCTCCCCATTTTCTCTAACAGCGCCGCCCCCTCCCCTTTCTTCCCCACCTCTCCACACCATAAACCCCCTCTTTTCTCCTCAAAAATTCATTATTTCAACACCTCTTCTACCACACACACTACAAATTTAATACATTACACTCAAATTTGGTGATTTTCGACATAAACACACAACTCCGGCAAAGTGACATATTTTCCGGCCACCCACCTACTTTTCTACATACCTCACATATTCAGGTAATCATCTAATATAAATATTTATCAATTTTTATAATTTTATTATGTCATTTTAATCATGTGATTTTAAATTTTTATCAATGTTAATTTGTTGTTATTTTCAATTTTTTGTTTGTTTGTGTTGTTGTTGATACCGCATTCGTAGATGGCTGAGTCTTCCTCTCGTAAAAAGGGTACTAAAAAGAGAAAATCTGACATACCACCTGTAGTACCTGTGCATGAGCCTAGGCCTCTAACACCAGAAGAAGAGGCTATATCTTTTAAGAACACTGCCAGTCCTGCTGCCGTAGCCGCTTTTGATAGATATTTTTCAAAGTGTTCAGTATTGCTAGAACGTGGTATAGAGTTTACTTCCTTAGGACCTGAACTGAAGGAAATTTTTGAGAGTAGAGGGTGGATGGAGATTACCCATGAGCGTGTTGACCCTGTTAATGCCACGATGGTTGCTGAATTTTATTCTGTCATTTCTGCTTATGAGCCTGTAGATGATGGCCCTTTGACATCTGTTTCTCTTAGAAATGCTACCGTTCCTTTTACACGATCGAGTCATAAATGCCTTTTATGCCATTCCCGAGGTTCCCGATGAGGAAGATTTCTATTCTGTTTGGGGTTTGATCCAGCCTAGTGTTTTGCAAGCAAAGGCTTATGAAGCTCAACAAGCCTTTGATCCATCTGCGACTTGGATTGATAATAGGTTTTCATACGGGGGTTGTATTAAGGATGTTAGAGCCATTAAGCAGTTCCTGGGGTATAATGTCAGTCCTTCCACCCATGTTAGTGCCTATGGTAGGGATGATGTCATTACAGCTTGGGCGATAGTAAATGACGTTCCGGTCAATCTAGGTAAATTGATCTTTGCTAAGGTTTGGGATTTTGCTCATGCTCGTATTCCGCAAGGAAACATGCCATTTCCAAATCTTATTTCTGCGTTGTGCCAGATGGCGAGAGTCCCAGCCCTACCTGCTGACAGAATCATCTCTGCTGATACCCCAATCATAGGTCCTAGACTTGCCCAACGTCCTGATGGTAAACTTGATTATAATAATCCTAACCGTCAGCAGCGTCAGCAAGCCCCTCGTACTCGAATCCCACCCCTATTCGGTTCATCTTCTAGGCAGCCTGTGCAGAGTCAGGGTAGGAATGACCAATCTGACGCCATTCTTAGTGCAATTGATCGAAGTCAGGCCAATATGGTGTTAGGATTTGAGCGAGTCAGGCAGTGGGCGAATGATATTAGAGTTGGAGTTAGAGGTCAGCGAGCTTTTATGAGAGGTCTAGACCCTGCTTATGAGCAAATGTCGATGATGCGCCCCGTGCCGCGGATCCCTATACCTTACCAGCTTGGGTTCGGCCGATTCCTTCGCCTCCTACCTCTCACTCTTTCACTCAGACAGCCTCGGGTCAGTTTAGTATGTCAGGTGGTATGTTTCCGGGTGTCACACGGTCTTTGCTCCAGGATTTGCGGTTACGCTTCGGTCTCGGTACATCACTTACGGGTTTTGGATCGCTTGGATTCGAGAGTTCGGTTACTATGTCCACCATGCGCTCGCAAGATCCATTCTACACCACGACTTCAACTTCCGACTTTGGAGCAGTATCGACTCAATCCATGCCACATCCACCTCATGATTTGAATTTTGAAGACTTCGAATAAACTGGTTAAACTTTTATCATTTGAAAAACATTTGTACTTTGATAACTATTTCCTTTTATTGTGTTGTTTTGGAACTAGAAATTTTACGTTGACGTTTGGTTGCTGCACTCAGTGGTTAGTGCACTTTTTAATAATTTCCCCAGTTCGTAATAATTTATTTATGATTTTATAACATGTTGGTTGTATTAGTAATGTATTTTATAAAATTTTTTTTGGCAAATGATGCACCATTTCAACTCTGTCCGTGAATAGTGAAACCCGGCGTACGCCGGGTCCCTTCCGGTTCACGCCGGGTTATCACCGACCTGACAGCTAGAGAATAGGGTATTTATATCGACAGGAATTTAATAGATTCCGGCGTAGGCCGGAATAATCCGGTCCACGCCGGAAATTCTATTTATGTCACTGAAACAATTTTTTTCTTCTTCAGCTCGAAATTCTACCTATAAATAGCACCCTTTGCTATCTTAAAACGACACCCCTTCTCTCTTTCATCTACTGTCTGATTAACGGTACAAAATGTCCAATCATTCTTCTCCTTCAGTTAACAGTTACTCTCCCCCGTTGTACCCAAATGATGAAACCCCGGATATTCAACCTTTATTTTTCAATCCTAATGATTATCCGCACCAAACAGATCAAGACCGTTATCTGTCTAACTTCAGTCAGTCCCCTATTTTACTGGAGAAGGGTCTTAACTTTCGAAAAATGAACCAGTGGGGATTTCTCCGTATTGAAGGAGGTGGATGGGATCGTTTTGTTCGTACACCAAGAGGCAAGGTCAATATCACTCTAGTTCGAGAGTTTTATGCAGCTCTGTCAGAATCTACTTCTGTAGAATCTACACGTTTTGTGCTTATCCGTGGTTGTATTGTACCATTCACTCCTTTTATCATCAATCAAGCTTTTCAGATACCCCCTGTCCAAACTACCCCAAATAGTCATTATGAATCACAGTGGAATTTGGACACAGTTCATGGTGTTATAGATAAGTGTGCCGAAGCTTTCCAAATTCTCTTTCCAAATTATAACCGTGATCATGTTGTGTCCACTTCGCTACTCTTCCTCATCTTCGAACTCCGGAAACATTTTATAAATTCGCGAGTTTTTCCAACTTTGGATTTTTCCGAGGTTTCGATGATGAGATGTTGTTGCTTTATGCTATTACGATTGGAGCTATTGTTGACCTGGGAGTCCCGATCCACAAAACGGCCATCAACTTTGCACTCGGTAGACGAAATTTCCGTCAACCGATGCCATTTGCGTCTTTGATTTCTAGAATCTGTATCCGTTTTGCTGGAGTTCCAGAAACTGCATCGGATGAGATCTTTCCTTCCCG